>OY720642.1:5202500-6531109 GCA_963169105.1 Ceriagrion tenellum | reverse complement strand
GAGCTACCTGAATGTTTTTCGGCCATGATGTGCTCGGACGATGACGCAAGTAGTTCAGTCTTCTCTCACAGATCTTATGTCAGTGCTGACTCTACTTACTCGCCGGAGACTTGGCTACAACTTACCGACAACTGTTGCCTTGTGCGAGAGTAATCCTGTGGTAAGAGATTCCTGACACCAAAACGCCTCGATTGGGTGCGAGTAACACCATTTTGTGGATTTTTGATAGAACTAATCCTTACCGCAGGGTATGATAAGCCTCTTAAAGGCTGTTAAAGGCGGCCTTAAGCCGATTTCAAACGATGGTCGATCCTGTACAAGTTCATGTATACTCGCTAGCGTGATGGCTTTCCAGTATCGTGTAATAAGAACCAGGGTGATTGCTAACTAGCATAATCGCTATCATACCGCTGAAATCAGCGCCGAAAACTCGGAACCAAATTCAGGACCTACATCAAAATCGATGCCTGGGAGCCTGACTTTCCACGACGCTGATTTCAGCATGCAGAGGCATTGTCCAGGCATTCGCTGAATTACGCATTGCAAATATTTTGGATCTTATAATTCTGGAAGAGTTACTCTGATGTTTACGAAGCATTTTATACAATCTTCAGTAAACCACTTCCAGAGGTTTCAAGAAAACATTTTCGAGGGTATAGTTCACACAACTCCCCTGAAGATAACTGCCGTTGACTATAACTCCACAAATGACAAACACTCGACCTATCTGCTTGCCTGTGATTGATCGTTGGATACAGGAATGCCATGTAAAATAAGCATCGTATACATTTCTCTTTCCAGTACTGATAATAGAATTTGATTCTGTAATCGGATGCGATCAAACCCTACACACGGTAAGATTTTAAGGATTTTGAGGTCAGTTTCATTTCCAGTACTGAAATAACCATCGTATAAAAAGGGGGTTTAGATGGTTTGGAGCGATATTAATTTATGGACAGAGTTTTATTCTTTTGCATACGTCTGCTGATCACTAACATTAAAAGATAAAAATGAACAAAATTGCATGTTTCTCACTTGGTATCTTGGAAATTCAATGCCATTTTAACACTCAGCCTCAAGACACTCGACATATACACCTATATCGAAATAATTCGGTTCCTTATGCACGGATTTTCTCCTTCGTGCGAATTAATACGATTCCCATTATCATAACGGTGGCTAGCGAATATCAAGATATCATGTCAAGTAAAAAACACGTGTTTACACATGATTTCAACTCTGTTTCGTAAATCCAAGTCATAACTGTGTATTAATTAGGACGAAAATTTTAAACCTTAACTCCTGCCTCATTTATATTACTAGATGTATGGAAATTTAACCTATAAACGCGTATACTTAAGGTAGTCCGAGCGAAATATCACTTCACTCAGAAATCAACGAATTTGGACTCATTTTAAAGAGAAATATCTCACCCTTCTTATGACACAAAAAATTCAACCTTTGAGCACATTAATTTCAGAGTTATTTATTTGCCAAAAAATACCAGCCCTTTTACATGGGAAATGGTACGTGTGTGCACTTTAGAGAGACCATATATTAAAAATAAGGCATTTCTAACACTTATTATTATTATTAGGTATTCTACCGGTAAAGGTAGGTTTTGTTGAATGTCAGAGAATCCGCTCCCGGTCTACTACACATTCCGGGGCCCATCTATCTCTAGTATGTCCTTTTTCGCCTCTGCATACAACCTGCCCTTCTTCATCCCGTCCATGAAACCTATTCTCTTTCTTCCCCTTCCCCGCTTGCCCAACATCCTTCCCTCTATCACACTCTTCAGCAATCCATCACTCTTTATTACATCCTCCAGCCACCTACCCTGCCTACCCCGGATGTCTTTCAAAAGTTTCCTTTCCTCGCCCACCACCTCCAGCACTTCCTCGTTAGTCTTCCTTTCCGTCCATCTAACCTTCTCCATTCTTCTCCACACCCACATCTCAAATGCCTGCAGCCTATTCTCGTCCTCCTTTCTCAGGGTCCACGTTTCTGCTCCAATACAACGCTACGTTCCATATGAAACTCTTCACCAGCCCCTTCTTCACATCCTTACCCAGTGTCCCCGTCATCAGCTCTCTTCTATTACTAAACGCCTCCTTAGCTAGCACTATTCCCTTCCGTATGTCTTTACTACTATGCCCATTTTCCTCTAGCGTGCTACCTAAGTAATTAAACTGCTCTACTTGCTCTAGTTTGTGTCCTCTAACTTTAATCACAAGCTTCGCTGTCTTCGTTCTACAGGATCTCATTACTTTTGTTTTCTTATGATTTATCTTCATTCCGAATATCCCGCACTGCATATCTAAAGCATCTAACAAAGCTTGTAGTCTCTTCGAAGATCCACTAACCAATGTCTGATCGTCCGCGAATCTAACCGATTTTATAAGATTCCCTCCCACTTTGACTCTAACCTCAAGTTCTTCCCATGCCTGTCTTACCATTTCCTCAGCATAAATGTTGAAAAGCAATGGCGACAACGGACACCCTTGCCTTACCCCGCGACCTAGAGTTGTCCACCCTGATTCACCATCAGCCACCCTCATCTGCGCCCTTTGCGTCATATATAAGTTTCGAATTAGTCTCCTGTCTCGCCAATCTATTCTCATTTTCTCAAGGATCTCCATTAGTTTATTCCAATTTACTCTATCGAAAGCCTTTTCAAAATCAATAAAGCATGCGAAAACGTCCTGATTATACTCTATGTTTCTTTCTATAAGTGTACTCATCACCGTTATCGCATCCCGAGTTGACCTTCCCTTCCTGAACCCAAACTGGTCATCGCCTAAGCAGTTTTTGGCCTTACTCTCCAATTGATAATTCGAAGTAAAACTTTGGCTGCGTGTGAAATTAAACTAAGTGTTCTGTAGTCCTCGCATTCTGATGCATTCATCTTTTTGGGATAGGAATCAATACTGTTTTCACCAAGTCCTCTGGCCATACTCCTTCGTAGATCCTGCGTATGAGTTCGAAAAAAGCTTGCCTACCTTTACTTCCTAGACTCTTTAACAATTCCGAGGGTATGTTATCTAATCCTACAGCTTTTCTTGCCTTCGTCTCTTTCAAAGCTTTCTCTATTTCACTGTCGAGAATTTTTGGCCTGAGGTTATCTTCATCTAGGTTTCCCTCATCCTCTACATCTAAACTAGTCGGTCTACTATCGCTGTCATATAGCTCCTCCACGTATTCTCGCAATCTTTCTAGGATATCTTCCTGCTCAATTATAATTCTACCTCTCTTGTCCTTAATCTTTGGTACCGTTTGCCCTCTCTTACCTCCCGATAGCAATTTTACCCTAGCGTACAACACGCACCCACTTCCCCTTCCTTTTGCAGTTTCTCCATTTCCTCGCATTGCCTTCTCCACCATTTTTCCTTCGCCCGACTGGTTATTTGCCGTAGTTGATTATTTAGCTCCTTGTATTTCGCCCTACCCTGGTCGGTGTTGACATTTTTCCAATCCCTTCTCCCCTCCATTTTCCTAATCATCTATTCCGTAACCCACAGCTTCTTTACCCTCGTCAATTCCGCTGCTCCTATTGTTTTCTCAGCCGCTCCTACAATGCTTGTTTTTATATTCTCCCACTTTTCCTCGATTGTTCCTGTTTCTTTGGCTTCTCCTATGTTCTCATGCACTATCTCTTGGTATTCCCTCCTTTTCTCCCCCTTCAACGCTTCCAGGTTCCACCTCTTCATCCTCCTACTTGTATTTAGCTTTTTGAATCTAACTTCACAATTCATCATCACTAAATTATGATCCGAGTCTGCATCAGCCCCCGGATAACTCCGCGAGTTTTTCACGCTGTTCCTAAATCTTTGTCTAACCATGATATAGTCAATTTGGTATCTCCTAGTGTCTCCTGGCATTTTCCACGTGTATCTCCTCCTGTTATGGTGTTTAAACCAAATATTTCCAACTATTAATTTATTTCTCCTACAAAATTCCGCTGCCTTCTCTCCGCGATCATTTCTCGTTCCTAATCCAAACCCTCCCACTTCATACCCATCTCTCCCTTCCCCTACTACTGCGTTCCAGTCGCCCATTACTATTAGATTTTTCTTGCCCGGCACTTCTCTGATTATCTCCTCTATCTGTTCGTACACCTCATCCACCTCTTCCTCCCTATGATTGCTTGTAGGCATGTACACCTGTATCAATACGAAATTTGTAGGGAGTGCTTTTATTTCTACCACTGGTATCCTGTCGCTCACCTGTTCAATATTTACTACCCTCCTCCCAAATTTTGCGTTAAATACTATGGCTACCCCACGTTGACTCTCTACCCCACCACTTTACATTACCCTATAACTATCACTCCAGTAGTCCCCGCAGTCCTTCCATCTCACCTCGCACAGCCCCAAGACATCCATTTTCCCTCTATCCATTTTCCCTCTATCCATTTCCCGTTTAATGTTTTCCAGCTTCCCAGCCCTCATCATTGTCCTAAAGTTCCAAGTTCCTATTTTTATCGGTACCTCCCTTTTCTTCTTATCTTCCTTGGTCCTTGTATCCTGTGATGACTGTGTTGTGCAAGGATTTCGTGTGATGACAACCTCGGGGGTCTTGCCTCCCCCGATGCCGGGCCCGACACCCGGCGTCCCGTAGTTGCCAGGATTCAATTCTCTTTGTGCGACAATCATATTTCTGGGTAGTATAATAGTCGAGTAGGGAATCCCACCCCCGCTTCCCAACAGTGTGTTTGACGTGACACTATCACGGGACTACCTTTCATCTGGCTCCTACCCTTCGACCTATCTGGCATGGGTGGCCCTACCGGGAGCAATTTGTATTGCTCCCGCCAGTCCAGCTGTAGGAGTCATTGGAACGCACAAGCCCTTCCACCACGTCAAGGTTGAAGTCCGCGGAAAGGTTTTAACACCTAAATGTAAAAAAAACTAACAGTGTTTAGTGTGTATATTTTCTCAACTAAATTTGAAAATTAATCGTATTGTCACCGCAATAGGTTCTTGGGTATCACAAAAAAACTTCCGTTTTAAAGGGGTTCCAAACGCACCGCGCAAAAAAATTAGTCAAGTTAAAGACTTATTTAGATATTTTCATTAAATTACTTACAATTTCTGTCATATTAAAACTATATTACTGCACCATTAATAATGGTATGTTTAATTCTTGTGTCCTACAGCTGGTGTGATTAAAACGTATAATTCGAATATGGTCTCCATTATGATTTGGGAACTATCTCGCTCGGACTACCTTAAGTTGAGTATGACCCAAGAATTTTGTTCGTCGTTCGCGATTAAGTCATTGAAGATGCACTCAATGACCCGCGGTCATCGCTCCAACCAACTTAAGACCCTTCCCTCCCTCCCACATCCGCCACGGCGCCGCACGCGAAGAGGGGGAGCGGCAAAAGACCGAAATAGTCGCAGCGACCCCCACGGAGGTGGCGCTTCAATTTCCCACCAAACCTGTCTCTTCTTCGGAAATTCCCACCCCCAGCCCCTCGCTTGGGTCGTTCTCCTGGGGGCGGGGTGATGTTCTCGTCCCGGCGGCCTCTCACCCACTCCACCCCCGAACACACTCAATCGCTAACCCACCCCACCCCCTCTATCTCCCCCCTCACTCACAAGCATTCACTTCATTCGCTTCGCGGGGAAACATGCGCGAGTGAGCGAACCTACTATCCGTTGCAAAATTCACCCGAGTTTGAAGACTAATATCTCAAAGATGACTCAATCGATTTTCAAATAAAGTAAATCAAATCAAAGCTTGTTTATTCCTGCGTTTAATAATGGTATACAAAACTTTTTACCGTTTATATTGATTTCAGTGTGCGCTTGAAAACAGATTTTTAGCACATTTTTCCGGGTACCGGACGAATGCATCGCATTTATGGCTTCGTAATAAGAACGCGGATCAAGATATCGAAACTTACATTTCAAATATTGTAGCAAAGATCTTTCTTAACAATCATTTGAAGTTTCAAATTATTTAGTGCATTAGTATTTTAGTTATTGATGAAATTGCAAGACTGCGTCATTTTCCGCAGCATGTTTACTACAGTAAGTTACTACGAGCAAAGTAGTTTCCCCCGCTGGTAAATTCTTGCAATGCAACGCAATACAATGTAGTGAGATTTGTAGGCAATTCCTTGAGCGCCTTACGGGCAACCCTCTGACTGGGCAACAGCGCGCGCCTCTCCCTTTCTCTTCCGGGCAGTTCAGCGGTTTCTTCTTCGGCTTCTGGCAGTTCAGCGCGCTCTTTTTCCAAAATAACTGTTAATCGATATTGATTAACCAACGAATTCCTTTAAGATTTTATAAGTGGATTCATAATGATGAACCTGATAGCTTGAAGAAGGTTCAAAAGGCGGTTTTCAGGGATGCGCGGAACGGAATATAACGCAGTCTTGCAAATAATTCATCAATAATTAAAATACTAATGCACTAAATAATTTGAAACTTCGAATGATTATTAAGAAAGATCTTGGCTACAATATTTGAAATGTAAGTTTCGATATCTTGATCCACGTTCTATATATGCAGTGACCACCTTGATAAAAGTGAAACATTTTTAATAGGTTAAATTTTAATTTTATTTTCCTTTCTGCCGGAAAACATGGCCCCCTCCCATTTGTGTGGCATTCATAGTGGAAAATCATCCTTCTGGACTTGGATTCGAACTCAAGACCCCTCGATTTTGCGCCGAGGGAACTTTAAGCCAATTAACCTAGTCCCAGGCGTCCTTTCACGCGGCGAAAACAAATTGCACCAGTCTGCTGCAACATATACACCGCTAATCCGCGATTCCCTCTGGGAGGGGGGGGGAAGGATAGAAGAGGGGGAAGGGCGGGGAGGGGGTGAGGGGCGAGAGCAGGAAACATAAAACTCTCTCGTCCTTTCCGATGGAAAAATCGCGGAGATTCCCGCCGCATCTCCAGAGGAACCCCTCGCCCCGTCTCCCGCCCCACGGCGATGGACCATCACTCATCTCATCCGATGGCTTTAAAAGGACGAGGAGGGCGAAGGAAGGCCAAGAAAGGAAGGAAAGATGGTGCGGAAGAAGCAAGAATGGCGGATTAATGAAGTGAATGTGGTCGTCGCGAGGAGGGCAAGGAAGGTACATGACGGCAAGTGCCTCTTATACCCGAGAATACAGCGCCTCTTCATCACGTGAAGGATTTTCCACAATAATTGATGGTTAGCAATAGATTATGCCCGACCTACTATCCCCGCACAACACCTTTAGTTCAGTGGCGCTGATATCGACACGCCGTGAAAAGTTATGTCGTCATCTTATCCTAAGCATTCGTGTTTCTTTGCTATTTCTCATCTCAGAGTTTTCCTCGCAAATTCATCACATCAGACCTTTAGTCTTCTCATAGCGAGTAATTGGGATACAGTGCCACCGAGGCTACGTTTAAAATAAATTTATGGAGTTATCTTTGAGGCCACTTCCAGGAACTATAACCGACTACTAAAGCATTCAATAAGATCATCGCCGCAGTAAAATTTCATTTTCCTTTTTATGGATCTTCTCATCCCTCTCTCCGGAGTTAACGGCATTCATACGCAAATAACGAATAAAAGGAATGTTCCAGTAATTATGGCCTGAAAATTTTCAATGCTTCTCACATGGCTAATTTATTCAAAAAGTTGTTCAGCAGTCGATGGCTTTAAACTCTCATTATCCTTTCAATCGTTCAACAGGATAAGCTGTCGCTATACTTCCAACAGTAAATAGCGCAAACGCTTTCGTCTGTCAACTTGTGATTAATAATAAAGTGTCATTTCAATCAAATTTTAATTAGCCATAATTAAACGCACCTTCAGATGACCTCATTTATTTATCGATGCAGAGCATTCAGAATGGGTACCGCGTACGCCGAGATCCAAATCGGCCGATATCATTTACAGAGGAGAGGATGAACGAATAGTATGCATGTTGTGCGATCTCACCCAGGGGTAACAGGGGTGTTTCGAACGTAAATGGGTCAGGCGTCACACGTTATACCAACGCTTCCGGAATAGAGATGTGCTTTTTTGCATCGAATACGCGTTGACCCCAATCATAAACCTGGCATCGAGTTTTGCGGACCTAAACCATACATACATCACATCTGTACGATTCTGTAATGAGTTTTTATTCCAAATCGGATTCCATTTGGACTTTCACTGATCTATTTTTCTCCCGATGTACTTACAAAATATGATCGATCACCATGAAAAATTATGCAGTCACATCCAAAACCCGAACATGTGAATAATTTGAATAATGACGAGGCTCCCCAGCGATGACTGAACATGGAAAATCCTCCGCGGCGCAAAGAGGAGATTCTATACCAAAGCGCGAGCGAATATGTGTGCGATCGGTGCGCAAAAATAAAACGATCGCTCAGTTGGTTTGAAGTCCGATAATCATCTTTCCGCGCCGGACAATTCGCGAGATTTTTGCGTCAATTAACCCGTTTGCTTTCCGGTCGCTAATGACACCGCTGCATGCGGACAGGATATTATGGGTCCCGTCGGCCTTAGCAACCTTTATCCCTGTTCCAATTCAGCGGCACGGGCATTCCGGAATATTGCCTCCCTCATAAATATCCATCGCCCCCATCATCCTTGTATACGTACCTCGCTCCATTATCACTTCGCGCTGCGCGAAAATCCGTATCGCTCGTGTTTTGTTTTTCCCACGAGAAAAAAAACCAACTAACTCTTTATAGAGTGACGAAACATCCCATTAACCATCAACCTAATAATTATCCATGCAAACTGCAACGGGAGTAGAAGTCATTTGTTTAGACCACCCCACCCTCCATGAACCCTTGCTTTTTTGGCACCTCCATCACAAAGCAGACATTCATCTTCTCCGGTTTAACTTCAACTCGCCGTCATCCCAGTGTAATATTTTTCCCTCGCTCCTCTCCCAACCGAAACCCCCCCCCCTAATCATCTAACCCCTTTTATCTCTCTCGTCCCCTCTCCAAATATCGCGTGAGAGAAGCACATCCATCCAGAACACACACACAGAGAAACACGGATCCGCTGCTAGGCCCGACGAAAAACACAAATCCTCGATTCGTCTTCATTTTCCGGCCCCGGATTACCCTTTCTGTCGCCCCAGCCAGCAGAGGGAGATGAGACGAGAAGCAAACCATTCCTTCCTCTGCCCCTCCTAACATCCTCCCCGCCCCCCTGTCGCCATTTCTCCAAAACTAATCGCTTTTATATTCCTCACATACGTGTATAAACAACTTCTCGCTCTTGTTTTTTCCCTGTACAAGTCGCCACCGTCAAATGTGAGAGAAATGATTAGCCTTGCCGGTTCCCTCTCAGGCACCGAAGTCAAGTACTGTTATACCATAGACTCGGCTATCGTTTGAACACTCCTGTTCGATCTATCGCTTTTGCCTCAGTGTAAGAGTAGTGAGGAGTAAGTTCGATATAACTTAAGTCATCGAATCTTGCCAAGCTTTAGCAGGGTGGCGATTGTCAGGGGAAACCGGGAAAACCTGGAATTGGCAGGGAATTTTGAATTTATGGAAAAGTCAGGGAATTCTCGTAACAGTCAGGGAGAAACTGGAATAGGAATCCTCGTTATTTTTCAACTATTACGATTATCGGCAAAGTCTTTCCCGCCCTTTATTTCACCAACTTAAACTAACATCCGTCGCTGACGTGCATGGAATAAGCACCATCAATTCGTGGAGCATTCAGTTGTGAATATTTGTTATTTAGTTGTGAATCAGACGTACAATGTATCCCTTTTATTTATCCTTATTGGGATATTTGCCTAGTAGTGTTAAAATCATGATCGCAATGTATTACGTTCATCACAAGGAATCCGAGGCTATGTTGTTCGGAAAATTTTACCTCGTGTTTTCTTTAACTTGCGGAACTCAGGTCGAGAAGTAGATGGAGCGCACCAGCTCTTAGTAAATACACGCTTGCAGTTCTAAAAATACGAGACGATGATAAGAAAAGTTATAAAATTCAAAGCTGCCGTAGAAAATTAAATTCAGCAGAAAAAATATTCCATTAATACGTGACCTTTTGGCGATCGGTCAGAGAAATTGGTAAATCCATATTGGAAAAGTCAGGGAAAGGTCAGGGAATTTGAAAATTGGATATCAGTAGCCACCCTGTTTAGTAATACATGTGCAAATAATTACAAACCGCTCACACCATAAACCGAATTTAAGCCGGTTAGCGAGATGAGGATGGTGCAAGAACGAAAATTTCACTCTAGTTACAATTGACGGACTAACGAGGGAAGGAAGCCAGCGACGGCGGTTGGTTCATTCACTACACACTTGTTGGAAAAACCAAAGAGCGCTTACCCTACGATTCCGAGTTTCACATCCAGTTGATTACATTGTCCCAGTATTCATTTTAATCACTATAAAATCGCCACATCTCAGTTGTTGTACCGTCCTAGTCATTAATATCGCCGAGTACGTTTTTTCCCTTGTTTTATAAACTGTTTGACGGAAATAATCCGATGAAAAAACGTAAATATATGTTCTACAACTTCTTCATTCTCTAAAAGGTCTAAAAAGTACAGTTACATAGAAGTATATATTTGCTACATAGAAGTTACATATTTATTACATGTTTTTGCGTTCGAATAGCTGTCCGACTGTTGCTACGGACTAACCAAAGAAACCTTGGCGGCCTGAAGACAATGGATTATCCTCCAGAAAACCTTGAGGTGGCGATCGTAACCAAAAGATGCGATGAATACTGCCGTTGTTTTGAGAAGATACGAACGCATTGCGATAGAAAACTTTATTGGCACAGAATGGTTGGTAAGGCATTTCCCAAGAGCTGATGATCCGTTGAAGGATTCCGAGCATGAAACTAAAGGGATGAAGTGGAAATACAAGGAACTGTTGAGGAGTTTTCATCGAAAAACTACTGTGTACCATTTCATCTCACTTCACGAGGAAAAGGTAGTACGAAGTTAACTCTTTTTTTCTAAGTTTGTATGGGTTGGATCACTAATATTCAAGCATGAAACGATAAGCTGATAGATTGAATTTACAAATTAAGCATTCCATTGAAAAAAGAAAGGTGACTATTGGAGGTCTAAATAACTCCAAAATTTTGCAGGTTCCTTCCCGCTTTACGGTTACTATTTCTTCCGAAACAATCACGACTCTTTCTCCCAAATTTTAATTTACGGCAATCCTTGGACAATCATACTTCAAAAATCACTGATTCTACGATTTCATATTAATATGAATATAATTACAATACGTATGTATTCTCTCTCCTCCACAGTCGCTACGTATTGCATATTCCACTCTAATCCTTTGAGCCTACACAAATTAGTTACTATTGTTCAGAACCGTTTCACTCTCATTCAAACACATAGCACTATTCACCCATAATCTTGCGGCCTGTGGTATCCTATCGAAAATTAACCTTAAAAAGTTTCATTTACTCGTAATTATACAGGTAAGTTAGCTCAATTTATACGCACGGGAGGATCGCGACTTGTCAGTGAGCACCTGAAGACAATGCCAGCCATCGACATCCGGATGGTACAATAACAGGTCGGAACGAGAAAACTGCTTAAAGTGCTCCATGAGCTAGTTCCCCGCGTAGCACTGTTTCTAAAAGTATGTTTCTATGTATTAGTCAACAATTGAAGGCAATAAACAGAAAAAACATGAGAAATAGCTAACAACCTTTTTCTTGCTTCAGAGAATGTTGGAAACTGGCGTACATCCGTTATTTGCACCACGAAAAACCCAATTCAATAGTTACAGCATTAACTTTGTAAAACTTTTTCATGTTCAGGAATTAACAAACTTTGCAAGTTTATCAATTCCTGAACATGAAAAACCAAATTTGGACAATTCTACCAATTGATACGCTTTACAAAAAGTCGTATATCCGAGTCTATATATACATTAACTTTGGATTTTAAGAAAATATTCCCAAATCTTCAACAGGACAAGCTATTATTTAAAGAGAAGTCCTGTGGAATGAGAGGTCATGATGAAGTAACCCACGATATTCTTGCGGATTTGGATGGAAGAATGTATCAATAGGAGGCAAAAGTGCCGGTATATTTACAATGGCGCTTGGCGTCTAACTATGGTGTATGTTCATACCCCATTCATTACTATTCACGTCCCCGACAGGAATTATGAAACTACCTGCAAATACGAAATTACTATAAAGATTGGATATAATGCTCTACCACTGAACATATACTGCGTTTGGTGCAACAACTGTGCAAAGGTTCGCTCCCGTCAAAATTAATCACATGTTCGCCGAATCTATAAACCCTAGCCCCGATGAATTCTGGCTTGAACACCCGAATAGTCATCGTCATCCGTTTTTATATATTTAGCCCTTAGAACCCTTTAATAAATCTTTATCTTACTCACAAATCCATAGCACCGCAAATATCTATGTTCTGAGCAGTGTAACCTAGGTAGGACTCGACCCCTTGTCAATATTCTACGAGGTAGGAAACAAAAGTTGTCCTGGAAGGATATTATGAGAGAAGTCATTCCGAAACCATTCGAGTGAATTATTTTAAAATAAGGATACAAAATCTAAGTAAGCCTTGTGCAAGACTTAAATTAGCTATTTATCCAATATACTCACAAATAAATTGTACCGTGCGAGTCATAACTGACGAACGAAGTGCGAAACAAATATAAGAAACATTTGTTATACAGGGCATTAACTCGGACTTCTTCCTACCAAAAACTACTGCATCTTCTTATAATCTTAGATCACATTACTGACAGAAGCTGATCTAAGTCATCGACATTTCTTTCATTAATTTTTGTCAAATAATCTTATTTTATATGTATTTGGGTTTATTATATTGTTCTTCGGTCAAGAATTTAATGGCTTTAATATTTTAAATGCTAAGGAAAGTATGCAGTATTGCCATTTAAATTGTTTTTTAACCCAGTTCTTTTAATGCGGTGTTAGACTAGTAATAAACGAAAACTCTTTCTAACGTTCTCATAAGAAGATCACTGCCCGTTATTTTCGTAGGCGTACTAAATACACCACGGCGGGTGGTTTTCAACCCTAAGGTATGATGAATTCTGATGTCTGGGTAATCGCACTTTTTAACATGATAAAATAGAGATTTCCACTGTCAATCCAGTGCTTTTTATTCCAAGGCAGTCGTTATATACTTTACAAAATACTAAATATTCACACGTTTTACAAGTACTTTCTGAAGGAAATTGAAGTGCCGAGACGATTTAAGCTTAGATGGTGTAAAAAATAAAGAGATAACATGAGGCATGTAAATGGTAGCTTTCGAGTGTAAGGGAGAGATTGACTCTCGTGGAATAATCAGAAGAGAGAACCTTTCAAAATAACATTTGGAAAATTCCAATAAAATGCTCAAATATGCTAAATATTTATTGAAGGAAGGGGTTAATGATTGTGCTAATCTGTCAGCAGCGTAAAAAATCGTTAATTTTATCTCTTCTGCCTGTACATCTACCACTAATATGGTGTATCCATCGTTTGGACGCGAGCAATGGGAAAATAGTTCTTCGCTGTTGCACTTATGTAATAACTTCTTGAATGCAGTAGTGGGAATATTAAGATAATTATAGGCCGACATTTAAAGGAAAATAATAAAAATACCCACTAGTCAGTACTAGCTTTCAAACAAATAGACTGGACTGGAATTACTCCACGTTATAATTAAGATCACCTGCTAAGAATTTAAAGAGAATCGATAATCTTTCTTCAGTTACATTTCGAGCATGCATTTATGATTTGTGTGTCAGAAAGATTTAGATCACGAATGCAGACGAAAGCAACACGCTACTAAAATCAATGGAACAGAAAATGTTAAACAGCCATTAGCAAGACTAGACTATAGAGGCCAGAAATTATGAGGTTTTACGTAAGACTCTGATCTACATCATCTACATCTACGTCATACCCTGCAAGCCACCCAAAGGGTGTGTGGCAGGGGGTGCTTTCGCACCAGGCATGCATGAATGATATGGTAGAACACCGACATTACACTAAAACCCGCGTACCACACATGCAAAGCGCCAATTACAAATCTAATACCCAAGAAACATTCTATCTCCAATCGTTCTAACATGCAAGGGATACAAAGACCACTCCTCCTGGAGACCACTCCAAGTATGCTGATAAGCATACTTAATACTTTAGTTCACGCGAGTTTGGGGTTCTCTCTAAGGCTAATATTTTATTCCTCGCTACGTCAGTTGAACTTTGAAAATCAGTGAAAATAACCTGAAAAACTTTGTACTATAAATACCTTATCATCGCACGCAATCAGTGGCCAGAATTTCGACTGAGGGGCAGAGTAGTAATCCACTGAAGAAGAGCATCGTAATTAAGTGATACAATAGGACAAAATCGTAGGTTTCCGCGGTTTTTAACTAATGTCTAGCATTTTTTTGGTGCTCAGAGCATTGGTTGTTTCTGCTGTCAACAAATTATTCTGCGTTCTCAGTGGGACTTTACAGATCAATGTGGAGGGCGAAAGTGCTGTCAGCGGAAGCAAGCAACGCGGTAAACACCCGAAAAGTTATAGTACTTTCGTTTCTCAAAACTTTTGTTTCGTTAAACTTTTTGTCCATCTGCACCTAAAATGAAATGTAGTCACATACTTAAGTTATGGCTTACGATTACCACCATCATCCTGATGGACAATAGAGCTTGATTAAACACTCCCTGTAGGTATAGCAATCACTGGTTAGCATAATTACAGGCTACAGTCGTGTTTTATCGAATGGCCAAATATTGTCCGATGGTCACCAAATTTAGGATTTATCACTTATTTCACATTCTATACAATACTAGATATGGACGAGATCGCTGCGATAACAATTAAAATATGATAAATACGGTACTTGTCTTGATTTGGGATGGGTAACTTTTACGCTACGGCAACCATCACAGACGACAAAAGACGATCGAAATCAACATGCTGCTAGGCGACATCTATTGGTAACTTAAGCCTATAATCACCATTCTGCTCGAGGGATATTTTTTTCCAGAAAACACACGGTTCTGCATGCCTTCTGCTCCCACACTTACGCCTATAATGACCATTCTGCTTGAGGGATATTCTTTCTAGAAAATACGCGGTTCTACATGCCTGCAGTTCCTACATTTAAGCTAAAAACCGTAATTTTCTCGTTCAAAATTGCTCATAATGAGGCCGCGTACCGTCCCACCCCAGCACCCGTTTCACTCCACAGGCCCGAAACCTTGTTGACGGGGGATGAAAATATCAAAATTTCCAACTTTTTGGTTTCTACCATGCCTCTCTGTGATATGTGAAAGTCACTCTATCACTGTGCCATCTCCTGAAAATCTCCGGAAAATACCCAATATGACCACCAAAGACTTCACCTCCCATGGTACATTTCAACATATTTGAATTGTTTCAATTTTTATCGCAACCATCTCGTTCATATCTAGTATTGTTTAGAATGTGAAATAAGTAAAAAATCCTAAATTTGGTGAAAATCCGATAAAAATTGGCTACTCGATAAATCTCGACTGTCACCTGATTACATACCTGAAATTTATATGATATGCCATCCATTAATTGTTTATTTTCAATCCCTCCGGACTACACTGCCACACAACCTTTAGGCGGCAAACAGGGGATTATGCAGTCTAACGTAGCGCGAAGTTTGCCGGAACCCTTAGGATTTTGCACATCATTCGTAACTGTTGGGCGCACTTAGAACATTACGCGAACACACTTATCTGGAAAGACAATTTGTTCCGCACACACACTACTAGAAATTGTTGATGGCGGGAAACTGCGTAAGCCTTTTCTTTGAATAAAAGGAATACCCCGTAATGCATAGCCAGTAAGCGAATCGAGGCTCCGTACGGATATTTTGCTACATCGATATGCATAATGAAATCCTTCCCCATGCAAAAACTAAATCTGAGCACGTAAAGTTGAAACATCTGAAACTAGAAAGCAACACACGCACTACACATAGCCAATGCCTCACCATTAACACGCGTCAACCTTCCCATCACCAGGTCATCGCACTAGTGAACTCTTGTCGAGCGACGAACTTCGCGCGAAGCTTGAATGATCTAATGCCCTTGAGCATGCTCAGGTTGTCCTGCGTCACTCTGCCGGGTTGATCGCACGACCATCTCCTGGCACACTCAAGTCATATGGCCACGGCCTCGGTTCCATATTATGTCGGAAGGTTTGGCGAAGTTTCTACTCTGCGAGGGGACGAGAGATGGCAACGGTCTGGCCGAAATTTGAAAATAAAGAGCGAAAGGTATCCCGATACCGATGTCGCATTGAAAAATGAGCAGGATGAAAACAACGCGAACGTGATATTTGTAACTTATTTGTATCTTGTGTAGTGTACTGCATGGTAGCATGTTCTTCTAAGTATCACTCTCCTAGTAACTGGTCTGACTGCGTACTGTTGTCCTGACTGCTTTTGTCATGTCTGGCATCCGGGGGAACGTGCGCGGTTCTCATCAAAACTTGCGATGAGTGCTGCATGCCTGGTGTGGAATCACCCCATGCCACACAACCTAGTTGTGGCTTGCACGGTATTCCGTAGATGTAGATTTGTAGCCAGTAAATCAAGAATATTATCTCCTTTGTTAAGTGCCGTAGCAATCTGAAGTAGTGCGTTTAATGAGAAGGTGTACAGAAGGGACTCACATATGTCTTTATATATCCCCTCCAGGTAATAAACTGTAGGTCTTCCAATCTATAAACAGAACATTGAAATCTCCATTTATTATTAAATTTCTTTCGGGATACCTGGATGTGATGCTATTTATCTGCATTCCTAGTTCTAAAATTGAATGGAGGTCAGTATAGGGTGGCCTGTAGTACGAGTACACAAATATTGTTTTGTATATAGAGCATTGAATTGAAAACTATACAGATATAAGGCTGGTCTCTGGAACAAATTCTGCTCGACTGACGATTGTATTTTTTACAGACTCAAGTACTCCGCCGCAGGATCGGTTAATTCTATCCTTTCAATGAATGGTGAACGATTTTGGGAAGACTTTACTATCTGAAATATCGTTCATATATAAAATATGTCAGCCTACTTTACATTGACTAACACGTACATTAACTTCTGTCTGTCTCTCAACAATGTTAGAAAATGGAGTATTCAACGTTTTACCATTACGTCCACATAAAATTATTAATATTTATTTCACAACTTCTATGTAAAACATTGAAACTACCTTTTAAAAGCTATGGCCGTTTGTTTTTATGTACATGTGAAAACACATGTACATCTACATATTACCCTGCAAGCCACCATAGCAGGTTTTCAGGCAGGCAGTTTGGCAGGAGGTGACCTATATGAACTGCAGCGAAGAAAATAACTTCCTCCAAGTACCACATTGCCAGTGTACTACAAATGCTACAGAAACTACTAAAATAATCCATTATGTTACTATGAGAACATGACACAAGAGTCATGCAGGGAACATGCAAATCATGGTGTTATCACTACTCGGCAGATTTAGAATCATGCATTAGGTGAAAAGCATGGAAGTTGGCTTTTGAGGTCATACTCATTTGCTCTTGACGTACTCACTGAAGACACTGAAACCGTTAGTTCTCGACCTCCAGGTAAATGCGTTAAGTACTCGCTTGATATGCGTGGCAAAACTCGGACCATGTTTATGTCTATCGCTCAATGCCGATAACAAACAAGTAAGATACATATTAAGTGTTCTACGCACGAAAGTGGATTATGTTCCTTGCACAGCTTCGATGAAAAACAGAAGGTAGTTATACAAGACATATCCGTTAGCCATTGATGGACGCGCAACAGACACGAGAAGCGTCTCATTTATATGGCTCAATTCATATAAAAAACAAAGAAGTGAACTATTATATGTTATATGCACGCACATTTGTTAGTATTTATTTCACAATTCCTATGGCAAATATGGAAGGTACCTGTTAGAAGTCGCAGTCACTTGTTCTTGATGTACGCGCAAAAACATGGTCACTGTCTTACATATGTCTCTGCATGCCGATAAAAAACAAGGAAGTGTGAATATTTTTTGGACTACTACATTGAAAGACGTGGAAGTTAACTTTTAGAAGTTACAGTCGTTTGCTATTGATGAACGCACAATAGATACGTGAAACATCTTATATTTGTCGCTGAATTCCGATAACAAGCAAGGAATAAATCTACAAAATTTTACATAGATATAAAATTGATAGTTTCTTGAAAAAATCCGATCTAGTAAAACTAGTAAAAGTTATAGCCTCTTGTTATTTCCCTAAAAACATGGAAGATAGTTTTAGAAGTCATAGCAGTTTGCTGTTGATGTGCGAATACACGTGTAATTAACTTAATAACTTCTAAAATGGTTGTTTATCGTACAACAGCGGTTAAAAACCATTTTCGTCAGCGTGACTATTGCAATACAAATAAGAATATAATGTTTGGATAAATTGTTCACTTTCAAAAGTATTAAACTATATTGCGGCTGGTCAGTAGGTGCCATTACCCACCCGCGGTGAGGGGTCGACGCCGAGGCACGGATTTGGATTTGGGGTCCAACTAAATGAGGGCCTACCCTTCCACTGGGCCTTGAGAGCAGGTAAAATTTTGTGCGGCCCCCGCAAACGGATTTAAGCCCTTTTTTCTTTATGCTTATTATCTCGTTTTCCCCATTTAGTCACTATTACTCGGGTTGTCTTATGCTTTAAATAAACAACAATAAAAAAAATTAAGTTATATAATTTATATTGTCAATTTGTCATAAATATGAATTATATTCATCGCACAAGGTAAAACAAAAGAGTCACCATGGAGATTTCATCTCAGATTTCTTAGAACGAGATTTTTTTTTATTCGTTAATAACATGAAACTGCACAGTTTTTGTTGCTCGTCGTTGGTGGATTTGTTTCGTTGAAAGTGAGAGGCAGAACCACTCCTCTTTCAGCCTTCATTATTTAATGCGGTCATAGTTTAGAACACCCAATATGCCACCTTGTACTCCTCGGGGTCATTGCAGAAAGAGAGTTAGGCCTCTGAAAATTTCGCCTCCACTCCAAATCTTTCGAACATCTTCAATGAAAGATGAGACACAAAATGCGGTACATGAGGCGTCTTACTGTGATCGACCCAGTCGCGAGGAAAGTCTTCACCGAAGCCAGCCGATGAATTTGTATTGGCTGATGCTGACCGCAAACATTTCGCGCGAAACGAAGCGAAAACAAAAGGAGTAGCAATTCCCAACCGAATTTCTAATTAATTACGGAACCTAAGACAAGACAATGTGATTGGGTCGTGATATTTTTCCAAAAATTACACTTTTCAACAGCGCGCGGCCTCTTAAGGTAGTTTGAGCGAAATATCATTTTACTTAGATATTAATGAATTTGGTCTCATTTTAAATAAAACTATACCACCCTTCTAATGACACCAAAAATTCAACCCTTTACCACATTAATTTCGGAAATATTTGCCAAAAAAATACCAGCCCTTTTACATGGGAAATGGTACGTGTGTGCACTCCAGAGAGACATTATTCACAAAATGAACATTATTTACTAAACAGACATCATTTACCAAACTAACACTTAGATGTCGTAAAAAAATTAACAGCGTATAGTTTGTATGTTTTCTCAACTATTTTTAAAAATTAATCATTTTGTTACCGCAGTAGGTTCTTGGGTATCACAAAAAGCTTTCCGTTTTGAAGGAGTTTCAAACGCACCGCGCGAAAAAAATGAATCAAGTGAAAGACTTATTTAGATATTTTCATTTAATTAGTTACAATTTCATGCACATAAAACTATATTATTGCACCATTAATAATGCAATATTTTATTGATGTGTCCGACAGCAGGTGAAATTAAAACGCTTAATTCGAATATGGTTTCTATTATGACTACTTGAGTCGGGAACTACCTCGCTCGGGCTACTTTAATTCACCATCTTGTTATCGAAACGCTGCAATGTCGGTGTCGTCGATCGCTACCCACACAATCAAGCGTTCATACATAAAACACACTTTCTAACCCCAAACTTGAAGTAAAATTCTGTTAATGCTTTGAATGATGGCACTAACACAGAGTCAAAATACTTTCTTGAGAAGGCAGTGAAACTATTCCGATTTTGTGCCAAAATTTGAGTTCGCGCCTACATTGCAAGTAAATCTCGCGGAGACAGCCATAAAATTGTATTCTTAAAACAAAATCTCAAAGCCTCTGCTCTCAAAGGTGTCGCAGCACTCGTTCATCACTAGTCGGCATAATAAGTCGGAACAAAAGGACGAGGAACGGAAACAAATATGGACAATGACGTGATAATGGGTGACGAAGGTCACCGAATCCAGGCATAAAAAGGGTTCAGCTGGAACCGGAATCGAACCAGGTAATCCAATGTGCTGTTGGTTGGTTATCAGTGGACGCGAAAGGTGTCTGAGGTCATTCGCGCCAGATTGTTCCGAGGAGATAGCTTGCGGGTAAGGAGGAATGGTGGCGTCAACTTAGCGGAAGGTGCGCAGTTTCACGTCCCAATTGACTGACGGACTGACGAAGAGCTTGTCTCCCACCCATGGATAAAAGTAGGGATGAGTCGAATTCAAATGTCGATTCTCGATTCCACCGATTCTCAGGATTAGAATCGGTATCGAGAATCGATCGCCTAAAGTCGATTCCGTTTCCATCGATTCCAGATAGATCAATATTCAAATCAAATTTCATTTATCACATCATATTTGTCTCAGTAATTTTGGGTGTAGGCCATCAACTTGTACTGTTTATATACTTCAATAAGCTGAGGATATATTTGATATTTGCTAATAAATATACTTTTTGAGCGACTTAATTGTCTTTGTTATTTTATTTCAACCAATACTTGAATTTAAATAATAGTCGTACGCCACTGGTATATCAATATCCCACCTGTTATTAGGAATAAGAATCGATAGCATCGGAATCGGGAATCGATTTTAAAGAATCGGAATCGAATACAAGTGGAATCGACTCATCCCAAGTTAAAAGGAAACAAATTAGCAGCAACGATTCGAGACGAGCCCGGGACCTCGGTATGAAAAGCCAATATCCAAGCCGCAACGACAAAAACCGATTCCCCATAACCTGCTTCGAATGCCGAATTACGAAATGGCTACTTCTTTCGAGCGCACTTTTTTCTTTCTGAATAATTATGGCCTTCATTAATCCGTTATATTTTTACCGAGAACAAAAGTACATTGAAATTCCAAATAGCATTCCAAATGTAATTGAACACATGCGTCTCTCGTTCACATTTGGATAAACGCTCATGGACACGGTCGACTTCCAGCCCCCTGCCGTTTAGAATTCTTCACATTCCTCGTTCGTCATCTCGCCTTTTCCCAGAACGACGCAATCCACACAGAGATGAAGATAAAAAGGAAATCACCCGGGTAGCACAGCGCACCACTCTTGGCCTTCTTCTCTTTCTTTTATACTTCTTTCTCATCTTCATTCGTCCTCCCATTTTTCTCCCGCTCCGCACCACAGCATCCATTCCCTCGTTGATGTCTTCCCTCCCAACTCTTTGAAGACGCAAATCTTTCATTCTCTTATCCCATATATCCTCTCTCTCTCTCTCCTTCCCCCCAGGCCCGTCGATCGAAGACCCATTCATATTCAACGTGGGCCTTTTCCTTTAAGTTTATAAACCGCGCGTGAATGCTTGCATGCGTTCCGCCCGCCTCGACCCTCCCCGCTCCACCTCGTCCTTCCATCTTCTCGAGGAGTCGCAACCTTATCTGGTCGTGTTATCTCTGCATCTCCCCCTTCCTTACACCTTTCCCCTTCCACCCCACTCGGCTACTCCTCCTCCTCCCCGTTTCGAAATCCCCCGACGGGCGAGCATCACATCACTCCTGTCACCTCTCTCTTGTTTATCGGCCGTCTTATTTCTCTCGGCACGAAAGCACCCGCTGGGTGGCCACCTCTATACGCGTGTTGGAATCGGTGTTTTCTCAGTAATCTGAGCAGTGCACCCTTGTGTATTCATTGGGCCTCACGGCAGTGTAAGCGAGAAGTCGCCACGAACCATTACGAGGCCTCTTTTCCGATATAATCGATCTGTTAAACATTAAACGACAAAGGATGCACCTTGATTAGCGAAGAAGAACAGGCAAAACGCAGCTAGTGTTGATGACAGGAGCAAGGGTAAGTTATGAAATGAGTAATTCGTAAGTGGCCCCAATAATATTTCATGCAATATTCGATGTAATCGCTCTACGTTATAGTTTAACAACATTTTATTTTCTTCGAAATAAGTGTCCTTTCCATATTCGTAAACTTATTTATTTTCCCCTTTGTTCAGTCAAAGTTAGATTATGGATTGATTTGCTGGGGAGAAGCCTAATACGATGAGATTTTAGGCTGCGATGCGAATTAAGGGCTGCTATAATATTACAAAAGAAGATAATCAGATTGATGCTCTTGAAGAATCCGTGGGACTTCACCCCTTTTCTCTAGTCTAAGAATGCTTCCTTTAAGAACTATGTACAGTTACAAGGTACTGAAAATATTTTATGTAAGAAGCGGCAGTGTGCCTAAAGTTATGGACTGTTACAAAATGTTTATTTATTTATTTCAAAAATTGTTCACATACAGCAGTAACGCCAATTTATAGTGAAACATATAACAAAAAACATGAAAGAGGACAAAAACACAATAAAAGCATAAAAATAAGCAACGAGAGCCCAACATGGAAAGGGGAAATATCTAATTTGTTGACAGGTTGGATATCGCTTGGGTGGTGAAACTGTTACATGGTAAATAAAAAGGATCGACAGTGTGAGGGAGTGGATTTATAAGGGATGGGAGGCGAAATAAAGGTGAGCGCTTGGTGAGAGATATCCTGGGAATAGGCAGATGAAGTAGGGTATGGGTGCGGGTGGATCGAGTTGGTATCCTGAAGTTGAAGAGAGAAAGCAGTTCAGGGCAATCAATGGTCGAGTTAAGGGTATTGTGGAGGAGTTTTAAATCCATTCTAAGTCTGTGGTTTTCGAGGTTAGAAATGGAAAGAGAGGACAGCACAGCGTTTGAGGACATATTACGGAAATGTGGGACTCTGTGCTTGACTATTTTGGCAAAGAAGTGAGAGACGCAATCGAGGGATTTTAGATTTGTTGGGGCTGACGAGTATACGTATCGGTTTATGACTCTCAGCGGCGTCTTCCGGTTCCCAATCTCCATTTTTCTCATTCATTCCGTTTCTCATCTTCTACACCACTCACTCTCACATCTCTGTTTTAATCCGTTTCATCCAGCTCTTCCAAGACCTTTTTCTTTTCCACTTCCCTACAGGGGTCGACAACTGGACTCATTTCGGTGGCCTCTCATTGTCCATTCTTTGAACTACTCTATACCATTCCAACTGCTTTCCTGTCAGTTGCTTAAGGCAGTCCGAGAGAAATATCATTTTACTTAGAAATCACTGAATTTGGTCTAATTCTAAAGAAAAAAATCTCACCCTTCTAATGACACCAAAAATTTAACCCCTTACCACACTACTTTCCGAAATATTTGCCAAAAAATACCAGCCATTTTACATGGGAAATGGTACGTGTAGGCACTCCAGAGAGACATTACTTACAAAATGGGGTATTTATAAACTTAGATGTCGTAAAAAAAAACTAACAGCGTGTAGTTTTTATGTTTTCTCAACTATATTTGCAAATTAATCATATTGTCACCGCAATAGGTTTTTGGGTACCACAAAAAACCTTCCGTTTTGAAGGAGTTTCATACGCACCGCGCGAAAAAAAGTGAGTCAAGTGAAAGACTTATTTAGATATTTTCATTTAATTACTAACCATTTCTTTCATATAAAACTATAATACTGCACCATTTATAATGAAATATTTAATTGATTGGTCCTACAGCAGGTGAAATTAAAACGCATAATTCGAAGATGGTCTCTATAATGACCAGGGAACTATCTCGATCGGACTACCATAATAATGGCATGCATTAATTAATGATAACATCGTCCATTATTTCTTAAATCCTCTTGTTTCTAACTCCATTCCGTCGAGATATTCCTGCGGCTCTTCTCCAAAAGTCCATCTCCACCGCTCTTACGGTTATTTAAGATTTGTATTTCCATAGCAAGACTTCACTACTGTATCTTTGCATATGCTGAACTGGTTTGTACTGGCTGGCTATGTTGATCCTGTTATGGTTTTTCTTTGAAATATATTTATCCCACAGAATACTGTTAAGTTAAGACATGGCCGTCCTAGCCTGTGTGCAGCGTTCTTGAATTGATTTGTCCAGTGTTCCCTCTCGTGATATATATTCACGCAGTGCCGAAATTTGAGAGCAATCATAGTTTCTATCACATTCGTAATATCAAAAATTATCGAATGTTGGAAAAAAATCTACCGACACCTTTTGCTCTTCAGCGTAGTAAATATATCAGCTCCAATGTAAACCCATCCCTCGATGGATTGGATTGGAAATTTGGGGAGACGACCGACAGCTAAGGTCATTTGCGCCGTAGGGGATAGGTAAGGGATGAAGAGTGGATGGAAACCTGGCGTCGGCATTAGCCTACTCTTAACGAAAAGGCGCCAAGGGGACCACGGTTTAACGTCTCATCCGACAGACGGAGTACTGTACTTGAAGTGCCCTCCACGAGACACTCAAGTAGGATCGGATTCCTCTGAAAAGCATCCGCCTCTGCAGAGATTTGAACCCAGGCCGCCCGTGTGGTAGGCGAGTACTCTAGCCACCACACCAACCCGATCCCTACCATCCCTCGATAGCATCTCTTCTTGCAGCAATTCAAGAAGGTTGCACCCAGGGTAGGACGGCCATATCATTGCGTAAAGTATTCTGTGGGATGAAAAAAGTTCTCCTCTTGCTTCCCTTTCCTCCTCCCATTCCCAGTCACTACTAGAGGGCGACTTTGCCCGCCCCCCCCTACTCCCATCCGCCCCCTCATCCCGCCCAGCATCCACATCTCGTTTACATAGTGCGCCTTCCAAACCGCCCCCTTCCAAAGGGCAAACCGCATCTCCGCCGACTCCTAGCCATTCATTGTGTGTGCGATTCGTCCCGCATCCTGGAGAGACGTTTTGTGTCTTTCGAGTTAGACGTGCAACTCTAGTCTGTTGAACTTTAAGGTTTCTAAGGTGAAGGAGTCCTTCTCTATTTGTTTGTTTGTTTGTTTCCAAGGGTGCGGGTCCTCCTCCACACTCGCTTCGCCTCCTCAAACCCCGAGAAACTTCTTTTTTTTTACCCCTACAAACACACGGTTGCTCGCAATAGGCAGAGTCGAGGCGGCAGTCGTGCGCGCGAAGCGAAAGAAGAGCGAAGCGTGCCCAGGCCCTACTCCCTCTCTCTCTCTCTCTCTCCCGTGCCACGGCACGCTCTCTCGGGAAACCTCCCCACCCCCGTCCTCCTCCTCCTATCCCTCCCCTCCACCCCATCTCGTGAGCTCCAGACGAAATTCCTCGAGCCGTGCATATCAAGTGCAACATTCGGATTCCGCCGCCGGAAACACGGGAGCGGAATTAACTCCGTCGCGTCGAGATGATCACGAGATTTGGGCCGCGCGCCGGTTGCTCGCGTAAACACGCAAGTAGTCACGAATTTGGCACGGATGCACAAGCGACAAAGGGACCATTCGAAGACGTGTTCATGGATGGATTTTATTACTTACGCACAACTATAAATATCCATGCTAAAAAATTCTTTGTGGTTTCCTTATAAATACCTCTACAGAATTTCTTAAAAAGTTCTGTAGATATTCCTTAAAGTATTGAAACGCCATTTTACGGAATTCCCTACGACGTTCTGCAGAATACCATAGGATGTTCTGCAGAATACCTTAGGGCGTTCTGCAGAATTCCTTAGGACGTTCTGTGGAATTCCCTACGACTCTCCATATAGGTCCTTAGAAAAGGAACTGGGTCAACGGAAACCGCACATATTTCCGTAGGGTTGCTGAGGTTCTACAGAACAGCTTGTAAGGAGTTATTTTTCTTCGCAGAAAATAACTCTACAGACCATATGTTCTGTAGAGTCAGGCTCTCATGTTCCGCATAGATCCTTAGAAAAGAAACTAGTTCTGAAGAAAGAGAGTCAATTTATGTAGAATTCCTTACGTTCTACAGAACAGCTTCTAAGGAATTTTTAGCAGGGATGTTATAGAAATTAGCAAAATCATCCATGTTAGTTTTCCGCATCTTCGAAAAAATTGAAACCTGAATAGTGCAGTCTCCGCCACGACTGCAGTTCCAAAAATCAAATAATACTAACGATTACAAAGTTCTTTGAAAGTACAAACATTAAACTTGCAATACGTGTACGTCGTACACATGCATGTACACAGTGATATAAGCATAGAAACCAGGAAGAAGTTCATTAAAATGGTCGGTTGGAGTTTGCCGTTGTATGGATGTGAGATATGGACAATCAGAAAAGCGGAAAGAAACAAGCTTGAAGCGATGGATATGTAGATATGCATAAAGAAAAAGTAATGAAAAAGTGTTAGAAAGAAGTGAAAGGAAATAGATAGCTGTTAGGAACAATAGGAAAAAGAAGTGCAAGACTGATTGTAAATGTTCTTAGGCATTACCAGTATAAAAAAATATATTTGAATGAAAGGCTGTTGAAAAGAAACCAAAAGGACGTTCCAGATCTGCTTTCTTCAAGAACACGGAAAATGAGATGGACTTGAAATCATACAGTAACCAAAAAGGGAGCAGAAATGAAAAAAGAGGCCTGGACACTGCGACAAGGTATTCCCTTTTGTTGAAAAGTACACCTAAATGCAAAAATTAATCTAATATTGATTAATAAACACATTGCAATAGGGCGAAACATCCCTTAATAGGGAAACCTTTAGAGACAGGTGCAGGGAATGAGCATCGATGTACAATATTAACTGGATTGAGCGCTCTTTGTTAGTCACTATTTACACGTTCCAGTTTCCTGTCCATTCCTGTCCTATGACGCCTCCTGCGCATGCGCTCTAATCTATTCCGGGTCTCGCCACCCGGAATAGATTAGAGCGCATGCGCAGGGCGCGTCATAGGACAGGAATGGACAGGAAATTGGAACGTGTAAATAGTGACTTAGGAAAACGAGCCGTTGCCTGCGGACCGCGGCCACATTGTTGGACGTATAAACTACGAAAATCTTATCAGAGGTTACGCTTTTCGTACATTATTCTGTCTGCCCTTTTTGCCCCTAAAATATCCCCGAACAAAATGAAATACAATGTGATATTCTATAACCGAGTCCATTAGCATTCATACCTAATATTTTCGTGTTAGCTGCGCACCTGTCTTGCCAAAACGACGATAAAAAAAGAGGGTGCGCGGATTACACGAAGTATTTGCATTTTACCCAGTGCGACTTTTTTCCTCACACGAAATAAATAATTGTGCAATAAGAGTAACTTCAAAAACTTGAGCGCTTAATCCGGTTGTCGATGTCGAATGCATCGATGGGAATGAGACGCAGACCTACGAAACAAAATCTAAATTTGAATCCTTCGCGATCATCTTCCCAGACTCAGAATGATTTGACGGAAATGAAACAGGACGAGGGTTGCCATACAATCACCGCTACAGAAAAACCAAAATTCAATCGAGAAAATATAAGTCCGCCCCGAGGCTCACTCACCGAATGGCACTTGATAGACCACGCTGAACGGCAGGTTCAGTAAAGTGAAACCATATTTCTGGTCCGCCCAAAAAAGGGAAGCATTCGACACATTCTTTGGATCACAAAAGAAGAGTATTCGTCCGTCGAGCAGCAGGAGGGCCCAGGGACGCAACAGTGAAAGAGACATAATATTTCGGTCCAGTGTTAGACCGAATCTCGACTACGCCACGAGCACAATGCGACCCCGTACAGAAAGTTTAGATGCGTGAAATAATTAAAATTCAGAGAATATCCTAACGACTCATTTGACATAACATAGAGGCAACAGAAGTGACGCAGCAATTGTGAGGACTAGGTTGAAAGTCACCAGAGACTCGGAGGGTGGACGAAGAGGTAAGTTAAATGGATAACGTGAAATCACAGGAGTTCCCCACCTTAGCGGTTAATATTTGTTTCGCCTCGGATAAAATCCGTGGACCAGACAGAAGTTTCTAATGAATAGGTGTAAATCCCGAATGAATTTTTTATAGGGAATTTGCCATTCATTATGGGCGCTCTTCAGTAATAGTTCCGACACACGCCACTACGTGACAACTGACTGAGTATCCAGAACCGGTGTCCTGTACGGAGAAGCTCACTTCTTGCAGTCGACCTACGATAATCGATACGATACGTCGGTAAGATAGTCATATTAATGTTCATTCAACAAACCCTTCTTCCTGACCTGGGAGTATCAATGACTTTACCATCCTCGCCACTCTCTACAATGTGGAACCGTGTGGTACCAGAATGTTTATTCCAAAACTAGCAGGCAGCTAGCCTGCTCACTCCGGGTGCAGGGGTGTGTAACCGCAGGGGGTAAGTGTCCTAGTCTAAAAATAGCTCCTTGGTAAAAATGTTTTTTTTTCATTCACTGTTATCCTATGTTGTTTTTAAAGCCATTTCAATAGGAGAGCACTGTGGGTTTCTTTTGTTTCAACCTTTAAACTCTTCCACTCTCCCTTTTGGCCTTTCTCCCTTCTGGTTTTTGCAACCACAACCCAAAAACATAACTTACACCTTTGCATGGCTGATGACCTAACACCCCCTGCCACACGCCCAAGCTATAAAAATCCAAAACTACCACCAAATCATGAAGACAGAGATTCCACATTCAACGCACCAAACCTCACTCTTCTAGCTCAAAAATTGACAGAGAAATAAATAAAACGGATACAGAAGGACTGACACGCTACAAAATTAATACATATAGATTCTCGACATTCAGCCCTCTCGCTCCAATTATTTTCTTGGAAATGTCCACCCCTTGAGCCCAATCGTCACTAGGAGATAGCAAAATCAAGATATGGAAGGAAATTCAGCGTCAATAGAACGGCAACCCTGAGGATTGCCAAGAGGGGAAACCACATTGGATGGAGATGGTTATGATGGAGATTAAGGGAGAAGGGTTCCGTTGCCAGGGGGATTTTAAGAGATCGTCGTGGAGTGGCCAGGGTAACGCCAGTCTAACGGCTAAGGTCATTTGCGCCATAGGGGATAGGTAAGGGAGGAAGAGTGGATAGAAACCCGGCGTCGGCATTAGCCTGCTCTAAACGAAAGGCGGCAAGGGAACCACGGTTTAACGTCTCATCCGACAGACGGAGTACTGTACTTGAAGTGCCCTCCACAAGACACTCAAATAGGGATCGGGTTTCCTCTGAAGACTGATTCAAATGCCGTGTATCTTTGCCTCCTCCTCCTCCCTCCATCCATTCCCCAAGACATCCTTTTTCTCTCCAAATTACTCACCAATCTCTAATAGCGCAAATTACCTCAAATGCCGACCATCATAGTCAACCGTCCAATGGGACTCAGGGGGGGAAGAAAAATAGGACGAAGCAAGAGAATGAGGAGAGCGGAGGGATCTCAGCCGTGAAACGCGAGGGAGTGTATTTAACGGCCATTTCTCTATCGGTTGAAAGGGGAGGGGGGATGGGGAGGTAAATGGGGAAGGGAGAAGAATGGAGTCGGGAACGGAGGAGATCACTTAGAAGACATCACAAGCCCATGGATTAACTGAGAGGGTCGATTCGGGAGGGACCAACTTCGGGCACTTATTTTGGACAATTGACGCCATCACGAGCTGTTTAGTAAACGGGTCAAGAGATTTATTGGCCTCGCAGTGTCCTCTCCTTCGCTCGTCCCCGCGAATGAGGGTGGGAACCGAATCGAGAGAGGACACGAGAAGAAGAGGAGAGAGAAATCAAGGAAGAGTGAAGATAGGAATGTCTTGGAATTATTTCATGAAGCAGAGGAGGCTGATGGGAAGCAGAGGCTGACGGAAAGCGGAAACGAAGGAGAAGAGAAGTTTTCGAAAGTTGGGACCGGAGGGGGATGCTGGAGATTAAACGGGAGGATGAGATCAGAAATCAAGAGAAGAGGAAAGAGGAAAACGAGGAAACTGAAAGAAGGACTAACAGGACAAGACAAAGGTGCAAATGGATCGGCCACGCTGCGAGAAAAAACGAATTCGCATTCAACGTAATAGAGTTGAAAATAGAAGGGAAATCCTCACGAGTAAGATCAAGGGACAAATAAATTTGCATTCATGCCTACAAACTAGACTACAAGCCGCCACATTGGCATGCCGCAGGGGGTGTTAGGACATTGGCCGTGTAAAGGAAAAGGTTTTAAAGAGGTGAAGTGGTGAAGAGTGTTTTGAGTGTGCTGAGTGTTTGGATGGAAAATCAGTTTTAATATGCGTAATTATTGTGCGTTGGAACAATTATGCGTATTATTGTACCCGTTTGGCAATGTACCTGTCACTTTTATATATAGCATCCATTGGACCTAGAGATGAATTGTAGCGTCAAAATTATATTCTCTGAATCACACTGCAACATAACTGTTCTACATTTCTCTAGTAATCCAAGTTTATTACGTAGCCTCCGAGTCTCTAGCAACTTACAACATTTATACGTTCGCTCGTTTCAGTTTTTAAAAAATTCCAGCTCTTCGCTAACAAACACAGGATATGAAACCGGGCAATCGTCATGTAAAACAAAATAGCCACGAGGATACAAAGGTGTTCGCAGGAGCTTTGTATACTACGGACGGCTACGTTAAACCAATCCCTAAGACAAAATGACTGATCATTTATTAAGCAGGTGGGAGGAGGATGAGAAAACCCGGATGAAACGGGGATGCCAACAAATGAAGATGGCCGGGCGAGAGAGAGATGGGAGGAAACATTACGAAGAGATAAAGTTCTCATTCAAGTTAAAGTGGTTAATGCGGTCATCGCAGAAGTTAAAAGGGCTCAATATTAAAGCGAGATCAGTCGAGTTAAAACTGTTCATAAGCCCACGTTTAATTTGATGGAATTCTTCATTAATGCCTCTTCTACCATATTTTGAAAAAAATGAATCGGTCTAACTTATTTATAATATGATAAAGTAGTCCACTCGTAACATTATCACTAATTTCTAGAGCGGTCAAAACTAAATATAATATATGAGACTTGATTATACTTATGCAGGGTGTCCGGCACTCTGGAAAACTGAGAATACCGGGAAATCTCAGGGAATTTTATTTTCACTGGAAATATCAGGGAAATCTTAGGGAAATATCGAGTTGACTTTGGAATTTTCTGTAGTGTCAATATATAAAACAGTAACGGAAGCAATGTGCCCTTATCGGAAAGTTGCGAAATCAAATTTCTCTTACGTTGTCGAATTTAGCAAAACAAAGAAAAAAGTCAATTCCTTCAGTTTTTTTAGTTTTTGATCATTTTATATAAATGCTATTCATAGCAAAGTCTTGCTGTAATATAACCTTGTTCCTGAGCACCAGCATGACAATGTTTAAATCTAAGAAAGGGTTGTGAAGTGATTTTCTATCAATCTATTTTTAAGTTTTGTATTCATTTTCCTCCAAACATGCAAGTTTAAAAATAATCCTAACGTTTAATCACCCAAAAAACATACCGAACATTCTCTTATAATTAACGAGAAAAAATCATTATTTCCTCTGGAAAAATAAAAATTTTGTCTGGAAAACCTGGAAATCTCAGGGAATTTTCCAATTCCATGCTGCTGGACACCCTGTTATGTCAATAAGAAAAAAAGCAGCTAAGGCAGGAACGTGGAGTGAGTAAGTAGAATAGTTGCGGAGAGGAGTATTATTTTAGTTTTTGAGAGCATTTAAAAGTGATGAGTTTCACTCGGGAGCGAATCCATGCGGGAGTAGAGAGTGTGGATGAGCGAGCGATGAGGTCCAATCGGAGATTAGATGGAGCAATTTAGCGTGTTTAGGTGGGAAGAGATGACACTTTGAAATCCACAAAAGTAAGCAGCTTGAATCAAGAAGACTATTATCAGCCGTGAGTGCTATAAACAAATTTAGGGGAAACAATTAGTGATATCAACAATGATTAGGGAGGACAGAACCAAAACCGTGGACCCACAGCAAACTGAGGACCTGGAGTGCATTTTGCCGAGAAAATGTGTGGTACTGTAAAGAGTAGCAGGATTTTAAGATTCCAATGTAATTCATATTGGACAGCAATACATAATTGTGGGGAAAACAATGGATTCTATTCGTATTTTAAGGTATCAATAGGTATCTAGAATCAGCATAACATCCTTACATTAATGGCAGGATTCCGAAAACTCACATTGTACGGATTGCATCATTTTATCATACGTAGCGTGGTTCCATAAATCATAACATGAGGTTTATTCTGTTGACAATAGAGTACTTATCAATATCGGTGAAGGGTTAACTTTCACACCGAGTGCATCTCATGAATCCATAATAAAATCTTAATATTTACAATTATAAAATCAATACTTGGCGAGTTCACTTTGTGGAAGTTCTTCATAGACCTTTAAGCTATGCGGGTCTAGCCACGGAGTTAGGTACACTTTTACGGAGTCACCCGCAATGCACAATTGTGCGAAATTCCACAGAGAAAAAATCATCCGCCTTGACCGGGATTCGAACCCAGATCCCTCGATTTCCGGCCGAGTGCTTTAGCCAGTTGATTTTTTCTCTCTGGAATTTCGCGAATTTCTTCATCTTTAAAATAAAACCACTTAGTTTTCTTCCACTAATATATTTTTTTAAACACGATTCGACCGTTTTCGGCCTTTTCAGGCCATTATCAAGATTACAGAGTAAAATACGATGAGACAGCACAGTTTATACAGACACCTCAAGGAGAGGGAGGTGGTTGAAATGAAGGGGGGAGGAAGGATGAGAGGTGAGTAAGTTTTGAGGAGGTGATTGGGCAAAACTGCAGGGGAAGGAAGGAACAGGTGGCGACGCCGGGGTCAAGGACTAGGGGGATGGAAGTGGGGGGGGGGGGGGTAATGGAGCAGAGAACAAGGGTGAGGCGGTCGAAGGGATCATGTCATTGAGTAGTTGATCACCATGCACATTGTAATATGACAAAATTTCAAAATTTTCCAGGAAGTCCAACTTCCCCTCCTTGTCACGGAGAGGAGTATTATTTTAGTTGTTACAAGAGCTTAGAGGTAAAATTACACCATCATAATTTTTATATTTAAGACAGTTCATGATATTTCGCTACCTCTCACAGGTGACATTACTCCATTGACTTGCTATTCGTGATGTAAAACTATTCCGCAGTTTTTCCTTGAACAATCATCCATTAGACCCACGGATGGTATATTTTGCATGAGCCATTGAAAGTTATATCCGATTTAGGCACAGGAAATCACGAGCATGAATAACAAGATTCCTTCATTTCCTCCTTACTTGTAAATGGGCGGCACGTCGCTTAAATTAATCAGTCGGTTAATGTCACAACGGATAATCCGAAGATCTTAGGCTGACCTTGTCCCGCGGTCGAATTCCCGTTTAGTGACGCATTGAAGCTTTTGAATCGTGCGAAATGAATTGTATTCGCCGACCCGCAAAGCTTCCAGCCCATTTAGGCATAACTACTTTCACTCGAAATGGATACATGGCATGTATCCTAATGTATTCGCAATCTTAACCCATCACGGATTTTTTTTCAACCAAAAAAAAATAGATACACGATAGCCTATATTCTACGAGGAATGTTTTTTAAGTAAGTACCGTTTTGAAATAAAAACAAAACAATCATACTTTTCTTAACTATTTTATTTTTACATGAGAACCTGTACCTTAATCTACTTTTCTACATAATTTTAACTAATATTAAGGCACTTATTGCATCGTATAAACAGCTTTTGAATCCCACCCTCATAGAAGTCTGCTGCCTGACCTGACAACCACTGTAACACGGTCGTTTTGACCTCATCATCGTCGTCGTGGAGCTGACCACCACCAGATGCCTCTTCAAATGCAAAAACAGGTGGTAGTCACTGGACGCAAAATCGGGACAATACGGAATGTAATCAAGTTGTTCCCAGCCAAATGATCCGATGAGATCCTGAGTATGATTAGTCGTGTGTTGACTGACGGGCATTGTCATGGAGCAAAACGATTCCCTTACTCAGCATTCCTCGCCTTTGTTTCAGATTCTTTAAAAGCTCTAATCAATTCCGTACCATTCTATTGCTCAAAATGTTTTTTCCATAAACTTCACTGATTTGACGATAAATTTCAGCCGCTTTCACGCCTTTAGCACTAAGAAATCGAATCACGGCGCGTATTTCACAGTCGGCGGGATTCTCAATCGGCGGAGGCATTTCAAATACTCACAAATAAACGTAAACACGGTCTAATGTTTCCGTAATGGTGTCTGTGGCTTCCTAACAGGTGTAGGCACACAGCGCTCATGCGCCAAATGCCGACGGAAGCACTGCAGTGGCCGGATTTCAAAACGGTACTTACTAAAAAAAACATGCCTCGTAATACAATTGAGAGAGATATTATGCTTTCCTAAAGATAAATATCACATTTCAAAGATGTAGCCACTTCAGAGCAGAAAGAAATCTAAGAAGCTTCTCCTTCCGTCGGGAAAAAGGTATATATGACGCTAATTGTAAATAGCGAGCGATATTTCGAGTTCGTACATTCATGGTGAGAAAACATAAACCAGAAATTATTCAGAAAGCTCAGTTAATGTTTGTTACTTCTATATTACGCTGAAAGCAGATAATTAAAAACTACGGACTCCATTATACTGCTATAAAATAAAAATATACTCAATCAGGATTTATTTTGAGACAATGAAGAACCCGATAGAAGTCTTGTAAACTGATGCATTCTTGTATTTCAGCCTTTTTATCACTCATCTTGCCACTTAAGTGACTCCTATTGATCGCAGAAATCAGAAATTGAATCCTGGGCGCGTACACCTTGAAATGTTCAGTTTAGGAATTGAAAAAACGAGAATTTCCCCACCCAAGGATCCTCCCCTCTTCATCATTGGTTTCCCATTAAAATTAGTCCTTGCTCTGAAATTAACTACCCGCATCCTACGACGATCTTCAGCGCAAAACAAAGCCTTTTGCTTCAAAATAAGAATAAAGAGTGGGAGTGGAAAATATAATGAAAATGTCGATGCGCAGGGGAAGGAGGAGAATCTCAGAGAGAGACAGCGAAGATAATGGAATTCCAAAATGAATGCGGTTTTGAGGGGAAGGAGGGGGAATGGTAGGGGGAATGACAAGAAGGGGAAGGAATGGAAGAAGACATTCGGCGCGACGAGATGGGATTCAAATCTCGGATTTAGAGGGGGCATCGGGAGGCGGGGGGGGGGGGCAGGGAGGGGGAGGAGAAAAGGACAAGAAGGGGCGGGGGGAAGGGCAGTTTCCGGGAATCCGGTAGGGAAGGGTTCCATCGGCTGGTGTTCAATGCACGTGAGCAAAGTACGAGACACAGAGTTAACAGAGAAAATTAATGATAGTTAGGGTGGATGGAGCGAGATTTTTCCCCAGTCAGAATAGAGACCATACTCACATTTTATATTTTTTATTCCAGCAACTGTAAGTACTATTTATTAAATGCTGTAATATTTATGGCAAAAAGAAATGTCACTTCAGGAATAAAAAAATATACATATATTAGCAGGATGTTCAGCACTCTGGAAAACTGAGAATACCGGGAAATCTCAGGGAATTTTATTTTCACTGGAAATCTCAGGGAAATCTCAGGGAAATATCGAGTTGACTTTGGAATTTTCTGTAGTGTCAAAATATAAAACAGTAACGGAAGCAATGTGCCCTTATCGGAAAGTTGCGAAGTCAAATTTCTCTTGCGTTGTCTAATTTAGAAAAACAAAGAAAAAAGTCAATTCCTTCAGTTTTTTTAGTTTTTGATCATTTTATATAAATGCTATTCATAGCAAAGTCTTGCTGTAATATAACCTTGTTCCTGAGCACCAGCATGACAATGTTTAAATCTAAGAAAGGGTTGTGAAGTGATTTTCTATCAATCTATTTTTAAGTTTTGTATTCATTTTCCTCCAAACATGCAAGTTTAAAAATAATCCTAACGTTTAATCACCCAAAAAACATACCGAACATTCTCTTATAATTAACGAGAAAAAATCATTATTTCCTCTGGAAAAATAAAAATTTTGTCTGGAAAACCTGGAAATCTCAGGGAATTTTCCAATTCCATGCTTCTGAACACCTTGATTAGTCTCTAGCTTAACTCACTGTGAAATAGCTGAGAATTTCAAAAAATCGTGAAGTTGTGGATGATGTTTTAAAATTCTCGGTAAGATGAGATTTTTTTTCATTATGATGAGACGAAATGACAAGAACTCTATGATAAGTGATAGGTCACTCAAACTACCCTAAGTAAATCAACTGAATATTCATGAGTGTAACTAGTCTAAAAAATTAATGATGAAATAAATTTTTAAAATTCACTTTTATCACACTGGCGAAGAAAGGATTTTACTTTCTCCCGGCGAATGACTGCTATGAATTTTTCTCGGGTTTTCGTCCGGATAAGATGCTCCATCTTCTCCAACGCCGATGTTTCCACGATATCCGATATAATATCCCGATTATTGCACAAACACAACATACGGACATTTACCGCATAATAAATTAAGAGGCTAGCTAGTACGAGGAAAGGACCCTGCCGGCCTGAAAGTGCCTGGCGTTTACCGGATACCATGCGAGTGCGGAGAAGTGTACATTGGTGAGACTGGTCGAACCAATTAAAAGAGAATTAAAGAACATCAACGGCACCTCCGACTATGTCAACCTGGGGAGTCAGCAGTCGCTGAACATGCCATCAATTTCGACCATGCCATCCGTTGGGAAGAGACCAAACTAATCGGCCAGTCCAAAGGATATTGGGACAGACTGACCAAAGAGGCGATAGAAGAATCCGCCTTGAGAGAAATCATTCCAACCGTGACGAAGGGTTCAACTTAAGTAGGACCTGGAACCCGATCTTGAAAACGGCGAGAAAAGGAAAAGCGCCTCCACCAATCACAATCGACCTGACCTGAGTGTCACACTATGTTAATCGGCACCTCGACACCCGGCATCAACGGCCCTGATGACGATGAATAAGTCATTCATCGAAACGTCGGCGTTGGAGAAGATGGAGCATCTTACCCGGACGGAAACCCGAGAAAAATTCACACTGGTGAAGAAAGGTCTCTCGGGCAATGTCTTCACTTTATTCATTTTTTTGGAGTCTGTTTTTTTTTGTAGGTGTGGTTTTTTAAGACTTCGATCGATGCATCCCTTATCAATCCCCATTACTTATCCCTCCCCTCCTACGCCCCCATTCTCCCGTGACGCACGTCCTCTCCCGATTTTACGCAACAATCGATTCACTTTCACCTGCCTCCCCCTCCTCCCCCCACTCCCTCTCAAATAGCAACGGTGTCTGACCTCTTCTTCGACCTCGTCCACTTAACCCAGTATCCCTCCCCCTTCCAGTCTCTTCCTTTTGTAGTATTCAAGGTCCCGACGTGCTGAAACCTGCAAACGGACAATGACAAGAGCTGTCGAAACTTAAAAAAGCTAATTTCCGTTCCAAAATGCCACAAAATTGACTTTTTCTTTTTTTCTAGCTGTTGATTATTGTTATTATTGTTTTTACTAAATATTCTTGTATTATTTCTTAATTTTTTTATTCAAACCCATTGTAAAGGCCAGAGTTGATCTTTTTTGCGTTTAAATAAATAAATAAAATTTAACAAAATTCCGTACACAGAATTTGAAGCGTATTATCTCCAAATTTGGAGGAAGGACATCAGAGGATCTCTTTGGATCTCGGACAAGTTGGCAAGCGTCCCAAATTCGCGCCGCACACAACGTTAAACTATTTCAGCTCAACGTAAAACCGAGCCCAGGGTTTACGAGGACGATCGTTTGATAGTGTTTAGATTTTCCTAAAGGATGAGCCCAAGATATCAGCTGAATTGGATTATACGAAATGTTTTTTTTTTAATGTGTGCATTTCAACGAATTTCCCATAACCCCTGTAATATTAAGGAAGTAACTGAGGAGTGAAGTACGTTGAGGTGTGGAAAAACGTCCATCGAATTCCTTCTGTACATCTAAGAACCGCCCGGAACGTCATCAACGAGACGTTGAACAAAATCTCTGGAGTGACAAAAACATAAATTCGACTCAGTATAATGTGTTTCATACGATGAACACCAACGGTAAGCGTTTGTAACGACATATATATGACGCTTAAAATGATAATAAGATTTAGAGTCCTGTTTTCCTCGTAGCAGCTCAATTCTATGAAATTCCAACCCTCACTATGTATTCAGGATGAGTCGATTCCACTTTTTTTCGATTCCGAAGTTTAAGGCGGTATGAGTGAGACATCTTGTCACAAATGAATATTATGAATGTGATCTCATTTTAAATGTAAAAGTCTCATCTCTCCAAAGCTATAAAAATATCAACTACCTGCCGCACTTCCCTTTTGATACATTTGCCAAAAAAATCCCAGTCATTTTCCATGCGATGCATGGGATGCACTAAAGAGAGACCCTTTATTTTAAAAACGAATGATTTTTAGCAACTGAATTACGTCCAAAATTCTACCAAGTTTATGTTGCATTAATATTTAACTATTTTTTTAAATAATCCAATTACTTACCGCAGAAGTTGTAGCAAAAAACCATTTGTGAAGCCATTTCCACTGGACGGTTGGAAGAAGATGGGTTAAGTTAAAGACTTAAATGTATTTACTTATTTAATTACTGAGAATCTCGGTCATATAAACATTTTTGCACCATTGTACGATATTTACTTCACGCTTCTTACAGCTGTTATTGTTAACAAATAAAATTCGGATATGGTCTCCATTGTGAAAGGTGAAAAATCTCGCTCGAGCGACCTTAACGGACCGAGAGGACTGCCATTTAAAGAACCTTCCGCATGGCAGCACCAGGGATTGACATTCCGCGGAAAACACCGTCATATCTATGGATTGGAATGAAGGTTTCGAGATGGGAAGGTAGTTTCAACTCTAATCTCCAAACCGACCCGATACCCAATTATACCATGATGAGGATAGTCTTGCTACTCGATACAGTAGCCAACAATTTATTGATAATATTTATCAACTTCCTACTCCAGTGTCACAAAGTTACATAATTTACCGATACAATCATCGGAAGCACCTGGTGTTCTTTGAAGTCCATTTGACCGCATTTGATCCAATCATCCATCATTAGAATTAAGGCCACTTTTGGCGAGTGTGTTGCGACCCGAATATTAATGGTCGAGTATCCCTCTCTTCAGGATGGAAACAGCTGGATTTCCTCTTTTCTTCAGCGTGCATTCACTAGATTTCTTTTTTGTATGTTATTTTGTAGAGCTCATAATAGCCAAACAGAAACGGTCTCGCAAGGATAACCTTTCACTTTCCTTGACGTCAGTCGTCACCCCGGAACGAAAACATCCGTCTTCGGTTTTCCAATATAAACGCACGGAGAGATGGTCAGTGGTCAGTCGGACAGTAAGGCCCAATCGGGTCAGTTAGGCCCAATCGGGTCAGTTAGGCCCAATCGGGTCAGTTAGGCCCAATCGGGTCAGTTAGGCCCAAGAAGGGCAGTTGGACCCTTTGTCGGGTCATAATTCGGCTAAGCCATTTAGCCGATAGGAGGAGTCGAGGTGCGGGCCATCCGGCCCATGGTGCACCAGTCGCCGCAGCGCCATCCATCCGTGCTTCTACCCTTAACTTCCCTCCCTCCCGAGACGTGGGAATGTTCTTGTTCGGCTCTTCGAGACGCGCATTTTGGTTCCCTTCACTATTCAATCAAATACCTGATTGGAATAAACTTTCATTTTCCTTTCAAAACCTCTCTGTGATTATTTTATCCTCGACCCCAAGGGCAAGAATCCACGACGTAATTCAAACTGTGTTCAAGCCCCGTCTCGCATGCGGGGCCCGTTCATAACAAGAGTAGCATCAATAACATACAATTTGATTTATACCAGGGCAGTTCGGAGAGTAAGTTCCATTTGGTATACGAAAAAAAAGCGCCATGCCTAATGGTACAAGGCGCTGATCACACCAGTAAACGAGCACTTATTACACGTTGCAGACGCCTGGGAAAGTTGTTGGAGCGCTCGACCGTGGAGCTCCACAAAGCCCATTGGCGCTAGTTTAAAACGAGGGTTTGCCGCTAATCCTTAGAACAGGCCTGATTTGGATCCTGGAGAGAGTCAACTTAGTCCTAACTTGAAAATATGACTATAGGGTCACAGATCGGTTTGAAGACGATGAGAGGGCAGTGACAACACTTGCTTAAATGCCTCAACTCTCCCAGATGTCGGCGTTCTACGGTATTAAAAAACTCGTTCAAAGGTATAAAAAGGGCTTTTAAGTAGCTATGACTCACGATGAATAACAGCTGAAATATCCAACGTAAAATTGAACATATTAGAAAACCTTGATTCCAGTTCTTTTTATTAACCAATCGGAACTTAAGTACCTACTTTCCGAGTTGCCGTCGCAATGGATCATAAAAAAAGAAATCCAATTAGTCTTTTTAGAAAAAGCCAATATTTTGCATAATTGCGTCATCAGTGCCTCTCTACGTGCCATTCTTACAGATGAAGCTTCATTTTATATTTCCCTTTCCCTGGCACACAGAATCCAATTGCAGTAACTTTCCCCCTCTTCGATAATAATCTGTCGCACAGAGCTAACGATGCGCGACGAAATCGCCAACGGAAAGCGCCTTCTTCGGGCGGCCCACGGGCGGGCCCCGTGAGGCCAGCGAAGAAAGGAAAGACTGCGCCATGCTGCCTCCGCTCGCCCCCGTCTCGCCCCACGCGAGGGGCCGCCCAACTCCCGAGGGGCCGCCCCAACGCGCGCCGACGCGTATCGCCCGATTGGACGGCCGGGAAAATAATAACGGCAATAAATTGCCAGTCTCCGGATGATATCCGGGTCGTTTCGGTTGCCATTGCCTGTCTATTATGACACCGAGGAAGAAATAGGCCGGCAAAAAAATGTAATAGCTCCACACATTCACTGGTATATGTGCGGCCGAGCGAAGCAGCGCCGCGTGGTGTCTCCCCAGGTAACTAAGTGTGAGTGGATAAGGAGGAAGAGGCAGTTGAGGATGGGAAAGAAAGAGCGGGCGTGAAGAGGAGAGGAAAACATGAAGGGATGGAGAGGGAGGAGAAGAGATGCGAGAGCTTGTATGAGGTGTGTCGGACTCCTTTGATCCCCGACCACGCTTCCAATCATCCGCAGGAGGGCGTCCTCGCGGTCCACGGACCGAAGAAGGGAAAAAAACGATCCGGAGAGGGAGAGAAGTGATTGGATCCGGGGGGGAAGGAGGGGTGGCGTCGGCGTCGGCGGCAGACGCAAGCCGATGCGAAAGTGAAAAATATACGCATCTTCGAGGCGATGCGAACAGCGGCTCGGGCACAGAGAAACTGCGCCTTCCGTTCCTTTTCTTCCCCCTCCTCACGTTGTGTCGTGCGAGGAAGGAGGCGTCCCATTAGGATGCCCTCTCCTTCTCCATAAGGAGGGATTTGGTCGCCTCGCGCGTTCACGCGTGGCGATTGGGAATGCGAAGGGAAAAGGACGCCTCGAAGGACGGACGAGTCTCCTTCTCCCCTTTCGGATTCAGCGCCGGCTCTTTTTTCATTCAGCTGCAAGCCGAGGAATTTATTGATGACGTTTGTCGATTTGATTGAAGAGTTCAACTTATATCGAATAAAAAATTCACAAATTTAATTCAATTTAAATGGAATAATCCCCCAACCTTTCCATCGTCGCACTTTCATCAGTCAACTCCCTATGATCTCCATACTGAGATCAGAATAGCTACGAATCTGAACACCAGCATACTAGCTACTTTTTCCAAGCCACAACGCACTAATGTACTCTGTAACTGGTTAATCATCGAAATAATATTAGCTTTTAAGTTTCTAATGCTAACTAAGCGAATAAATTTTTAAGCCAAATCGATTCCGAATATAATAAACACCATGAAAAATTTTACTGTACATCGGTTTGTGGAAGAGAACAAATAGCTTTAAGATTAATTAGTTAAGATTTCATAATTACCGTGGAGTTCGTCCTCTGAAAAACCGTAAAAGATATAAAGAATTCAAAAGAGATATGGTACTTTTTCTCAGTTTTTATTTCAATTCGACCGGTTTCGACGCATAGGCGACATCATCAGGCCTGACGATGTCGCCTATGCGTCGAAACCGGTCGACTTGAAATAAAAACTGAGAAAAAGTACCATATCTCTTTTGAATTCTTTAGAATGGGTTTACACCAAGTAAAGCCTGAAACAATCGAGTTTAACGTAAAAGATATATTAAATGACGATTCAATTTTAAAATGCTATAGGTCTAATAAAATTCTGATTGTTTGATTCGTGGAATAATCTGAAATCCTTTTCGAATCAATGATTAACCCAACATAACGCACGGAAAAATTAAATTACTTCCATATTCTTCCAAAACATAATCGGAGTCATCTAATCATGTTGGCGGGTTAAAAGAAATCCACTACCTTATCTTCGAGCCGGAAGATTAATGGACTGAAATTTTTGGCAACGTCCTTGAAACCTAATTTTCATGAAGATATATTTCCGGCATCACTAAACTGAAATTGGAGAGTCACGCATTTAAAAAAAAAAGTCACTCGCTGCACCCAATCTGCATAAGCAGCCGCCCTGTAATGCTATCTTAACCACGCTAAAGGTACGTTTTCATGAACGCGTTTGAGACGAAGAGACGCGAATGCGAGATCCTCAGCCAATCAGAAGCCCGGATTTCTTCGCGTATGTTCGCGTAGAGCCGCGTCGCCCGAGTTGAAATATTTTCAACTTACGACGCGTGGAACGCGTAGAATCACAAACATGGCCGACCGGCGAAGTGTATAGGTTGAAATGGATGAAATAATCATCTCCGAAATTCGAGAGGAGTACATGTTCCTGAACAATTATAAGGACTATCGATACAGGGATAGAATCCTAAGAGAGAAGGCATGGAGAGAAAAGGTATTCAATGGTGCCACTGCATCCATTTCTTTCTTTAAAAAACCGCACGTTAATTAGCTCTCAGCAAGTTGGCGTGCGGATGAGAGGAATTAAGTTGTAGAGGAAATCGAGGAACAATGGCTATTGCACTTGGATGGAGCTAGATAACTATCAGCACACAATTATCAACAAAAGGCTGTTGAGCGATAAGTACACACGGTCGTCACGTTTTTTTTTTTTTACTATTTCTTCTCTACCGTAGATGGCGCGTAGGTACTTCCTACGCGTAGGTTCGCTTGCATGCGAACGGTTCACGCGAATAAATGACGCGTCTCGTCGCGCGCGTGCGCGTCTGATGCGTCCATGAAAACGTAGCTTGTAAAAAGTACTGGAACCAGATGCCAACTAGCAATTCTGCGGCTTGATTATCCAGAAACGGCAATGGCGCTAAATACAAAAAAAAAGAGACGCGAGAAGAGACCGCAGGCATCTGCAGCGTCGCGCATTCAACCTCCTCCACTCCCCCCACCCTCCTCAATCACCCCATCACCCCCCCCCCCGCCTCTCCTCCACTCCCCTCCCTCCCTCACATTTCGCCACATTTCCAACTTCAACCGCGATCCAATTATATAAAGCACACTACTAGCACAAGGAGCGCAGGGAACAGGGTGCCCAGCACTTTGGAAAACTGGGAAGACCGGGAAATCTCAGGGAATTTTATTTTCACTGGAAATATGACAAGTTGCTAAGTCAAATTTCCCTTGCGTTGTCCCATTTTGCATTCCTGTAATCACCGAATGTAGGTGCAATGTTTTCTATAAAGGTAAATTGTCTTCTTATTGGTCATAGTCTGTAAATCGGTGGCAAAAAGAATGTGCCCTTACCGGCAAGTTGCGAAGTCAAATTTCTCTTGCGTTGTCGAATTTAGCAAAATAAGGGAAAAAGCCGATTCCTTCAGTTTTTTAAGTTATTGATCATTTGATATCAATGCTATTCATCGCAAAGTCTGCTGCAATATAACCTTGGTTGATATGATTATGATGATCACTAGGTTGGGTCGAAAAATGCCAATTTTCGATTATCGAATTCTAATAGTGAGGAAAAGTTGCGTACTTGTATTCTAATTAACTGAAAAATATTGAAAAAATTCCTAATGTTTATCTTCAGTTAGCGCAAACGGCCTAAAGTTTGATAAAAATGACAAGAAACACTTACTGTTTCTTCAGAGCTCAAATTTTACAGATGAAGTTTTCCGACTTCTAATGACGAAACCTGCATTATTTAAGCTGTCTGATAGTAGAAAAAATATTTTTAAAAATTCTGCACATCATTTTCAGTACGAGCATATGGCCTAAAATTGGCGAATTTTGGAAAAAATTGGTATTTTTACAGTTTTACAAACAGTCGTACTTTGCACATAATATGAGATAATCATAGATCTAGTAATCCAAATATTTATATTGGCAGTCCTAATTGCGAAGAAACAAGCTGATTAAATAAAGGTTAAAGTTTGTATTTACTTTGTGGAACTAACTTACATGGAATGAACTATCGCATCGTACAATCAACATTCTACTGATAGGTGTGGTATATACAAAGCGACTTCATTTCATCCTTATTGAACTTATTTTGATCAAGTTGTGATATAAAAAATGAGATTTACATCCAACAGAACTGTCGCCACGCCTATTGTCTATGTCTCAGTTACTTTGGCACCACCACCCCCCCATGCGATGACCTCTGTCTGATCAATCAGCTGCTTCTCGAGTTGTTGCATGATACCGTCTCATCGCAAAGTTACAAGTGCACCTTATCCGGAACCTTGCTGTGCTGCTATACAGAACTAACTTACCTTACTGTGCTGCTATACAGGTAAATCAAGACAAATTTAAAGCTATCCGGGACTAGCCACGGAGTCCCACTTTTACGGAGTCACCCGCAATTCACTCATGTGCGAATTTCCACAGAGAAAAATTCATCCGCCTTGACCGGGATACGAACCCGGATCCCCCGATTTCCGGCCGATTGCTTTAGCCAGTTAAGCTACCGAGGCGTCCTCTTCCCCTTCCGTGGATTTTTGTGACCTTTACTGGACTAGATGTTCTCGACTGCCAGACATACAATGTAACAATCAGTCGCTACTGAGCGCTTAGCGCCACTGTCCACGAGGAAAGATCGAACTTGAAACTCAGAGAGGAGTTCACTCTTATTTGACAAATTTAAAGCTATCCTGGACTAGCCACGGAGTTCCACTTTTACGGCGTCACCCGCAATGCACACATGTGCGAATTTACACAGAGAAAATTTATCCGCCACAGGTAAATCAAGCCTTAATTCGTATCATTTGAGCGTTTTTCTTGTGGCGTTGGTAGTGGTGGTGAGATGACGACTGAAAAAAAAGTGTTGGTGACAAGACAACGGCAGTCGCAATGTTCCCCTATTCGGTCCCCCGAGAGAACTAAGGGGAAGAAACCTACCGACTTTCGAGGATGTGCTGCTGTGTTGCCTCGAAGAAGGCGAGAGACTTTCAATGTCATTAGATTCAAAGAAAAATGTTGTTTTTTCAACAATAGCCGATTGTGTTGCTACCCAAATACTGATAATTTATGGTAAAGCCTCTATTACAGTAGTGACTCATACTCGGGTTGTCCATATGATAAAAACGTACCATGATGCATATTATAATTCTGATGAAGGCTTCCGCGGGGCTTTGATGGAGGTTGATTCCTTCTTTCGGGTTTTCCGCCGCGTGGGTTCATGTTGAGGACAATATTTCGCCGGCTGTCCTCAACATGAACCCACGCGGCGGAAAACCCGAAAGAAGGAATCAACCTGCATATTATATTTTTTTTAAATCTTACAACCGAGACCACAAAAAAGAGAGTTATAAGAAAAAATTAGAAAAATTCACATCTGAAGCGAAAACTAAATTATTTGATATTGCAGCGTGAAAGTGTGTTATGACATTTTCTTGTGTATGTGGGAAAAAGCCAAGTGCCTGTGACTGTTCTGTAGCTGTGGAATGTAAGTGTGAAAAAGACAAAAAGATTCCCTCGATTGAGAGGAAATTTATGTACGATCAGCGAACATCCAGGATCTGCTACATTGGTAGAAGAGATAGAAAGGAATCAGAGAAGCTTAAGAAAAGGGACGAAAGAATACAACTACAGTTGTAGCGAGAAACAGTTGCGCTCGACTGCAAAACATGTGACATGGAAGCTACTCGGAAATCTTTGCACGAAAAAAGCAGTGAAATCGATTTGTCTTCAGTTCCTTCAACATCTCAAATGAGACTGAAATTGACGGCCACTGCCTTAGTAAGCGATAGATTTGGGAGTTTCTGACAGAGCCACAGCTGCCATCGCTTCAAGTATTCTGCACGATCTAGGAGTGGTCTCTGACAAAGATTCGTCGCTTGTGATTGACAAAAGCAAGGTAAAGAGAGAAAAACAGAAGACTCGAGAGGCTGCAGTACAAGAAATGCACCAGTTTAAAGTAACCAAGGGAATATACTTTGATGGTAGAAAAGATTATACCATCGTTCGGCAAAAGATGGGGGCGAAAATGTACCGCAGAGCAACGAAAGAGGAATATATCACCACGACTCGTGAGCCAGGTGGGCAATACATCGGCCATGTTGCATCGGTAAATGGAACTGGAAGTGAAATAGCTACGTGTATCCTAAAATTCCTAAAAAATAACGATTTCGATATGAAGAAGCTGGAAGCGATCAGTTGCGATGGCACAGCGACAAATACAGGATGGAAAAATGGTGTAATACGCAACAACGGCCATTGCAATGGTTCATTTGCTGACTTCACCTCAACGAGCCCTTCAGGCATTTGTTTGAGTACTTAGACGGAGAGACGACAGGGCCAGCGTCGTTCTGTGGGAAACTCGGCAAACAACTGCCTGGCTATGAGATATCACCTGTGGTACATTTCAAAACAATCAAATCTGAGGAGGTAAGAATAACAAAAACTGATCTCAGTAAAGACCAGCAGTACCTTTTGGATATTTCCAGGGCAATCCAGACAGGAAAATGTGCTCCAGATCTCGCTGTAAAAGATCCTGGACCTCTCAGTCATTCCCGATTGTTGACATGCGCCAACCGGGTCTTACGATTGTTCATTTCCGAGACTAGTCCCACGAATGAACTAAATTTAATTAAACTTTTAAATTAATAAACTAAATAGTTTGACATTAAGAAATATAACTCAGTTAAATATGGTCCCAAGCATATACTTAAGATCGCACAAACAACGAGACATTTGCCGGGTAACATTTAAAAAATCATCGATCCTGAAATTCAGAGAGACGCGTTCTTCTGTCATCCAGAGAACATGATGCTGGCAATTGATAGTGGATGAGAGACAAGATGTACGAGATTTGGGTTACAAGAGGATAATGGAAGCAAGAAGTCAGTAGATAAAGAGGAAATCTATTAGAACATTTATTCTTCCGGCAATAAATGTTGGTGCCACGGACTACACCGAGCTGATTGAGTGGACAAAATGTAAGCTGTCGCCTCCTCCTACAATAGAAAGCTTAACAACAGAGGATATTTTTCACTATACTTTGCACTCCAGATAATTGATGCAAAAATTCGACCAAAAATCCGATTTCATATTTATAAATTCAAATTCCATAGAGTATCGCCGAAAACCACCAACTTCCACTGCTTTGAATTTCCATCGAGGAGAACACACCTCAAGTTCACGGTGCTTCCTCAGCGACTGTCCACACACAAAATGGATTCCACCACTTCATTTGTGCTGGTGCTAAACCACTTTTCATTTCACTAATGACAAGCAGTAACAACTGGCAGAACAATAATAATCGGTATTATGATACAAAACGTATGTGCGTTGATGAATGTATATATCAATGTACACTTTTTCCAATCATAGATGCCGCCAGCAGCGCGGACTCTTTTGGATTGCCGCGTTTTTATTTAAACTGTTGCCCAGAGTTACAAATTTTGCAAATAAATAAGATAAATAGGTGTGTTCATTTTATCATTCAAGCCACCAAGTAATGGACTCCACACAATTTAAATATGGGTTTCCGCCGAGAAAACGGATGATTATTAATCCAAACATATAACAGGAACTATACGAATAATTCATTCTCAAAGGGCTGATTTCAACAATGTAGGTGATGGAAAACTTCACAAACTGCAAAATAAGTGTGTGAGCCCATAAGCGCTGAGGTACAGAGGGGGGAACAAAGATGGTGGACCCAAGTCACGGCTTCAAGCATTCGGCCACCATAGCGAGAGCCCTGTCCATTTCCTTCAATGGTTAACGACAATCGTATTGTGCAGTGATAGACTCGTATTGTTCTCCTCAATAGCTGAGTGCTGTGCAATGCTATTCTGCACCAAGAAAAGGCAAGGCACAAGCTGCATCTTCGGCGCGAACTGATGACCTTCGAATGTGAGAGAACTAAGAGGGGAGGGTGGTGTGGGATGACGCGGAGATACATTGTCCTCCCAGGACCCCCGCATCCAGTGGCGTAGCGTGCCCCAGGCTGGCTACGCCCAACGCAGAGTCCCGGAGACTGGTAACCCAAGGAAGATCGCGATATCGCCCGCCAAGTCGCCTGCCTCGATGCACTCGTGTCTGCCCTCCACGCCCCTTTCCGCAAATGTAAACAACGTCCCACCCCTACCATCTCTCTGCCCTTGACCCCCCTCCAACCACCCGCATTCCTCTCCTCTAGGGACCTTGGGATTTTTTTAGAAACTTTTAGCGGGATATAATTTCATCCAGAATAAAATCGTTTGCAATTAGACTGATGAATTTGGTCTCATTTTAACCTTGCCTTTCAGGAGTTATCAAAATAACAGCTGAGCGTGACGGCAATTTGATCTCTCTGGTCTTTAACACAAAGAAAACTAGATGCATAAACTGCCTGTAGTTTGAGTCACTCAACTTGAGCCATACGAGCTGGACTAACAGCGGACACAACACTAATTATCCCACGCGGAGTAGAGCTCAATGCACAAACATACATATTAAAACGCCGGATGAATACTTTAAGGTAGTCCGAGCGAGATAGCTCCCTAGTCATAATAGAGACCATATTCGAATTATACGTTTTAATTTCACCAGCTGTAGGACACATGAATTAAACATTGAATATTTAATGGTGCAATAGTATAGTTTTATATGAAATAAGTGGTTAGTAATTAAATAAAAATATCTAATTAAGTCTTTAACTTGACTCATTCTTTTCGCGCGGTGCGTTTGAAACTCCTTCAAAACGGAAGGTTTATTGTGATCCCGAAGAATTTACTGCGGTGAAAATATGATTAATTTTCAAAAATAGTTGAGAAAACACACAAACTACACGCTGTTAGCTTTTTTTACGACATCTAAGTGTTATAAATACCTCATTTTGTAAATAATGTCCCTCTGGAGTGTCTACACGTACCATTTCCCACGTAAAAGGGCCGGTATGTTATGGCAAATAACTCCGAAAGTAATGTGGTAAGGGGTTGGATTTTTGATTTCGCTCGAAGGGTGAGATATTTTTCTTTAAAATGAGACCAAATTCATTGATTTCTAAGTAAAATGATATTTCGCTCAAACTGCCTTAATACCTACACCTCCAATAAAATATATAGGCATTCACATTAATTCACATTAAAATGTAAATTAAAAACGTAAAGCAGAAATTTCACGATAATTCCTTATCTACAGTATTAGTGTTCAATTTAGACGTAAATAAGGTTATATCTTGAAGAAAACGTCATCGAGAGAATAAAGAAGAAATAATGGAATAAAATTGTCTTTGTACCCAACGTCTACGAAGTAAATGCCACTCTATAAGTCGATTCAACTTAGGATGGACGCATAGGGTCATTAAATATACAAAAAATTACGGCATGACCTGAATGGAAATTCACGCTTTCACATCGAGAGAGTGCAACGGTAACAGAATGTGCGATATATGTATATCTGCTGAGCGCAGAGGATCACTCATCCGAAGCGCTCCAGGAAGAGATGGACATGAATATAATCGTAAAAATGGGGGGCAAGACGACGACCACAAAAAGAAAAATGATGGTAATCGCTGAAAGTAGATAATGGCTGTAACTCACCCGCGCATGTTAAGAGAATGGAAAACATTAGTGAGGCGAATAGGCCAATCAGTTGAACGGTTTACCGAAGGATCACTCGGGAAGTTGTAAATGAGTTAGTTTTAACAGGGTGGCGATCGTCAGGGAAAACCGGGAAAACCCGAAATTGCCAGGGAGTTTTGAATTTCTGGAGAAGTCAGGGAATTCTCGTAACAATCAGGGAGAAACTGGGATATGAATCCTCATTATTTTTCTACCATTACGTTTATCGGCCAGTCTTTCCCGCCCTTCGTTTCGCCTACTGAAACTCAAGTCCGTCGCTGACGTGCATCGGATTAGTGCACCATCAATTCGTGGATTATTCAGTTGTGAATCAGACGTACAATGTATCCCTTTTGTGCATAATTATTTCGATATTTGCCTAGTAGTGTTAAAATTCATGATCACAATGCTCAACCCGAGGAATTCGAGGCTATGTTGTTCGGAAAATTTTAACTCGCGTTTTATTTTAACTTCCAAAACTCAGGTCGAGAAGTAGCTGGAGCACACTAGCTTATAGTAAATACATGCTTGTGGTTCTAAAAATACGAGACGATGATTAGAAAATTCAAAGCTGCCGTAGAAAATTTAATTCAGCAGAAAAAAAATATTCCAATAAAAGATGACCTTTCGGCGATCGGTCAGGGAAATTGGTAAATGCATCATGGAAAAGTCAGGGGAAAATCAGGGAATTTAAAAATTGGTTATCAGTAGCCACCCTGTTTAACTAACCTCTTGAGATGATCACATTTTTGCTTTAAACTAGCAATATTACTTTCAATCTTACCAAATAAATATACTTTTATTTTTGGTAGTTTCTTTAGCCAGAAAACAATGATAATCGGGATTCAGAAAAAAGTAATTCGGGATAGTCCATCATAAGTAATAATCCATCCATGTTTCAATATACATGTAGTGAGTGATATAAACACTCGTCCAGTAAACATAAGAGGGTGCTTATTCGTGGAAGTGGTCATAAAATACATATAATTTGGGTTGGATGGGCAATACACAGGGAATATATTAGAAATGGAGGAGGATTGGAAATATACCTGGATCCTAAGTCAGCTAGCTCTAAAAGAAATGTGCTCATACGGGGTGGCGATCGTCAGGGAAAACCGGGAATTTTGAATTTCTGGAAAAGTCAGGGAATTCTGGTAACAGTCAGGAAGAAAGTGGATTAATAATCCTATATAGTTATTTTTCTACCATTACGTTTATCGCGTCTTTCCCGCCCTTAATTTCACCAACTTAAACTTACGTCCGTCGCTGACATGCATGGAATAAGCACCATAAATTCGTGGAGTACTCAGTTGTGATACTTAGTTATTTAGTCGTGAATCAGACGTACAATGTATCCCTTTTGTATATCCTTATTGCGATATTTGCCGAGTTGTGTTAAAAATCATGATAACAATGTATTACGCTCATAACAAGGAATGCGAGGCTATGTAGTTCGGAAAATTTTAACTCGCGTTTTTTTTAACTTCAGAAACTGGGGTCGAGAAGTATCTGAGACACACTAGCTTGTAGGAAATACATAATTGCAGTTCTAAAAATGCGAAGGCACAGCAACTGTTCTGCAGCAGTTCGGCTGGGAGCTGTTTCATCATCCACCTGCATGGTCCTGAACTTGCTCCCAACGATTTTCATCTTTTCTTGAGCCTCAAGAAATTCCTGTCCTCCGGTCAGCGTTTTGACAACGACGAAGAGCTGAAGACGACTGTCACACGCTGGTTTTATTCACTGGCGGCAGACTTCTACGACACAGGAATACAAAAGTTGATCCCACGATACGACAAGTGTTCAATTCTGGTGGTTGCTATGTCGAAAAATAGCTGAAACATTACTGTACCTGTTGCCAATAAAGTTTTTCATGTTTGTTTTCTTTTTTAAAAAAGGGAAACTTTCTGGATGCGCCTCGTATTTCGACATAATTCGATTACATATTCACACATGTTTGAAGTCGTTGTAAGCCTGTTTGAATTCCCACCAAGGGTGATTCGTTGTTCTTTTATTGAGTAAGTCAAATTTGTGATAAGTAAGTCAAATTGTGTGACTGCCCCACGTGTTCCGGTGCCGTGGGAAGTCAGTCAGCTGTTGGTCGCCATATAGTACGGTTATGTTTGAGAGTGCTCCTTTTTTGTTTTGTGATAAAATTATCCATCTGACGTTTTGTATCTTCATTATCGTGATCCGCCTGGTCCTTCGGAACATTTTACCAGTACCCATCGCGTACACACATTTTATCCTAAACGCGAAATAATACGCTTCTCATTATTGTAATGGATACGAACAAATATCAAAGGGGCCGTGCCGAGTTAAAATCGCAAATTAACACATGGTTTTTGTTTAAATTTCGAATTCCGCGCCGTAAATCAAAGTCATAACTGTGTTTTAATCAGCACTTTAATTCTTACATCATTTGTTTTTTTTTCTAAATTCATAGTGATTTCAACTGAATAAACATGTATTTTGGTGAAACGTGGTCAAATTATTATCATCGACATACTCGAAAAGTTGTAAAAATGTGCGCTCAACGACTAAGGTCCCAGCCGTATGTATATCTTAGGGGGATCGTGTGGCTCAGCAGGGCTGGGTCAAAATGGTGAAGCAGGTCGCATTGCATAGCACATGGTGTGCGCCGCCCGTGTGCAGGGCGGGTTTTTATGTGCTGCGTCAAATCGTCCTCATACTTTACGGAAAAGGGAGTTCGAATTTCCTGGAAGTACATCGAGGGTGGAAGCGAGCACGCCCTCTCGTTCATATAGTGCACGATACAGGGGCTGCAGTCTTCTGAGAACACTCGCCAAGCATACGCCCTTCGGAACATTTGAGCGTGAGTTCGTATGTACAACGTTCTCCCTCTTCCGAGATATTATTCGAAGCCATCTTCAATCCTCCCCGCGAACAGGTTGGGCAACCGAACTCATCAGTCAAGGTAAAAAGAAACTTCTTCCTCTGAGCTCTTGAAATTTTTCTCCAAAAAGCTGTGAATAAATGGAGTTGAATGGGAAGAGATTTAAACGTAGCGCTCATTTTCAATTCCTTGAAATGGAAATTTCGAAATTCTCCTGCATTTCTTTCGTCTCTAGAATTATGTTTGATGTTCACAACTGCTGTCAAAACAGTATCATCGCTTATACCAGGTTATTTTTATTTACATCTGTTTATTTAGCTCTGATATGGTCAAAGTCACATCCGGTGTTCCTCAAGGAAGCTTGTTTGGCCCTCTTTTATTCATTATTTATATTAATGACCTAACTTCTCGAATTAGCAGTAAATTAAGATTATTTGCAGACGATACAGTTATCTACCGTGAAAGGAGCGAAGACGCGGACTTTGAAGTTCTGTCATCTGACCTTAACAACGTTCATTCGTGGTGCCAGGAGTGGGGTTTAGAAGTAAATATTAGTAAATGTACCACAGTTCACTTCCTGCGAAAGTCATCACACAAAAGCCATACGTACACCGTAGGTGGAGTGAACATAAAATCTTCAGATACAGGAAAATATCTTGGAAGTACATTAACTTCTGATATATCGTGGGGAAAACACATACAAAACATATGCGGCACAACATTAAAGAAACTAGGTTTTGTTAAGCGTATAATAGGAAGGTCCTCGCATGAAAAAGTAAAAGAGAGATGCTACTTCGCTCTGGTTAGGCCACATCTCGAATACGCCGCGAGCATTTGGGACCCTGGTCATAAAGATTTATCCAGAAAAATTAAATAAATCCCAGAAAAGCAGCACGCTTCGTTAAAAACTGCTACGAACGAACATATAGTGGTACACAACTGTTAGAGGGATTAAGGTGGGAGCCCCTAGAGACTCGGATGCTGCACGCAAGGCTTAGGCTGCTTGATAAATTCAGAACTGATATTTTTCAGAGCGACACAGAGAATATTATCATGACGCCTCACTGCATTTCTAGGTCTGACAGATGCGACAAATAAGAGAGATACTCTGCCGAACAGATAGGCACAAAAACTCGTTCTTTCCGCGCACAATAAGCGACCACAGTAAAAACTGAGCTCCTCCAAATACACTCTCATAGGACATGTCACCATTTCACCTCCAAAAGTTTTATATCTTTACACGGCTGATGACCTACCACCCCCTGCCACACGCCCAAGCGGCGGCTCGCGGGGTAGTATGTAGATGTAGATTGTTATCAGTAGTTAGCATAGCGGTAACCCTTCGCGTTTTCTGCAATAAGAAAACTTAACAAGTCTAAAAATCCTTGTTTTCATCTCAATAAACCAAATGTGACCTTCTAAATGGTTTAGCAAAAATATCATACAGAATGTATATAAATTACCCTTAAACTTCATCTACATCTACATTTTACCCTGTAAGTCACCTAAAGGGTGTTTGGAAATTCAACGTTCCGTAAGTCTGGCATACACTAAACGGAGATATCAGAAACCAAATCCACAAATGTTATTGACGATGTGGCACCCGACATTATTGAAATGGCAATACCGTATTGAACCTTTGGAATTGGCTGATGTTCAAGGAGGTTGAGCGAGATATTATTTCACCTAGATTTCAATACATTTAGCATACTTTACATAAAAAAATTTTTACTTTCAAATTGTACTAAATTGCTACCACTTAATGCTCTCGTATTTGATATATGCACAAAAATAGAAGCGGTTTTTGCACGATAGAGAGATTTTACTAAAAAAAACTAGGAACCACGCCTATATATCGCCAGAAATTTAAATGTGTGTCGTTACTATTTATTGTCAACAATTTCTTATAAATTGTCAACAATTTCTTATAAATAAACAAAGTGCCTACCCAAGAAATTTTAAATAATCACAAAAAAAGCATTTTGTTGTGATGATATTTTCCCGTACGACAAGAAAAAAAATATTCAACTTCTATAGTTATACAGATATGTTCCTTCGATTACCTTGAATTTCCGTTCCATAAAACAATATTTTTCAACAATCATATTACATTATTTTCCCTAATGCTTCTTGCTGATGCTGAAATAAAATAATTTAAAAATGATCTCTATTAAGAAGAGTGGGGATGATGTCGGTCAATATACCTTGTTATACAAGTGATTTTACGTTTGCTGTAGACTCACGGTAATGAAGAACAAACAATGTCCGTTGGCATAATTTTTCGAAAACATTTTCTCACGAAGATAATGTAGGTCACCGATTTACGACGGGCAATGATCAATAATGCCGATTAATTTTCCTCATCGACTCTGAAGTGTCTTATCCCTATTACAATGCAAATAATATAAAAGAAGATTATCAAAAAAATAACATGATGACTAAACATATTACTCTTTTTATAAGAGATTTCAATAATTTCCTTCCAATGACCATTGAGGTTTTGAGTGACGCTGGTATCAGAGGTAATTTATGGGAAGAAGAAGCCCCCCCACATCCCATTCCAAACGTCTTCGGCCGATGCAATTGCTCACCGCATTAAGTACGCTCATCGGAGATGAATGCGTAGAAAACCTTCGTCTCCGAAGAGAGAGCTCTCAAACCCCAAGGACACGGCCGTTATTTTTCGATTACCCGACTCTTCCCTTTAGCCTGGCAGTTTCATTCATCCCGATGTCTCACGCCAATGGCCCTTGTTTGGCAGTATTTCATCCAGATTAGCGCCAAGGCTTTCTCCTCCCTTTTTCATTGCAACGCGCACCCTTATTTCCCGTCCTCACATCCCTTAGGGAAGCACACGAGGTCATCTCCTCTCCACCTCTCTCTAATTCCCGATCGCTTCTCTCTTCTTTCCTTCTCGTTCGGATCGAACGCAAGCACTCGAGACCGACTCCAGCTCGCGAGAACAATCCTCCCACTCCCTCCTCCGACCTTAGCGACGAAACCCCGACAAACGGAGGTTCGAACGGAGAAAAGAATAAACCTTTCGCGACAATACCCCGTCTCCATTTTCCCCACTCTCCTCCGTCTCCTGCCTCACAAGGGGAACTTTCGTTTTGGTCCTACCGCCCTAAAAGCTTTCCGTTTTCATTAGGGTGGCTGGGGCGGTTAAAGGTAGTTTGAGCGAAATATCATTTTTCTTAGAAATAAATGAAGTTGGTCTCATTTTAAAGATAATTATCTCGCCTATCCAATGACACCAAAAATTCAACCCCTTACTACATTACTTTCGGAGATATTTGCCAAATAATACCAGCCCTTTTACACGGGAAATTGTACGCGTATGCACTCCAGAGAGACATTATTTACAAAATGAGGTATTTCTAACACTTAGATGTCGTAAAAAAACAGCGGGTAGTTTGAATGTTTTCTCGACTATATTTGAAAATTAATCATATTGTCACCGCAATAGGTTTTTGGGTATAACAAAAAACCTTCTGTTTTGAAGGAGTTACATTCGCTATGCGCGAAAAAAATGAGTCAAGTTAAAGACTTATTTAGATATTTTCATTTAATTACTTACAATTTCTGTCATATGAAACTATGTTATTGCACCAATAATAATGCAATATTTAATTCGTGTGTTCTACAGCTGGTGAAATTAAAACGCATAATTCGAACATGGTCTCTATTATGACAAGGGAACTTTCTCACGCGGACTACCTTAAAACTCCGGCGAACCCGCAGACCTTTGGGAAGTACCGGAATAGACGGCCCCGCCCCCCTCCCCCCACCTCCTCTCCTCTATCCCCCCCCACCCATCTCGCGGCGATTAAAGGACTCTCCGCAGACAAGACTCCGCACTCACGGTATAAGGAGGAAATGGGTGGCAAGAAGAACTACTGGGGGGGAAGGGGGAAGGATGGACGCGGTTTCTTTTGTCAGCCAACAAACAGGGTAGCCAACTGTGCAATGCTGCACTTCCGTGATCGAAAACAAACACTCATAAGGTGATCAATGTTTCCTATTGCAAATGGAATACTCCCTCTTTTAATTCCCTGCTAAAAAATTCTGTATAGTTTCCTCATGAATACTTTTACAGAATTTATTAAAAAGTTCTGTATATATTCCTTAAAATATTGAAACGCCATTTTACGGAATTTTCTACGAAGTTCTGCAGAACACCTTAGGATGTTCTGCACCTCACATATTTCCGTAGAGTTGCTGAAGTTCTACATAACAGCTTATAAGGAGTTCTTTTGCTCTGCAGAAAATAACTCTACAGAACGTATGTTCTGTATATTCGGGCTCTCATATTCCGTACAGATCCTTAGAAAAGGAACTTTTTCTGAAGAAAGAGTCAATTTCTGTAGAATTCAATTCCTTACATTCTACAGAATAGCTTCTAAGGATTTTTTAGCAGGGTTGTCACTGGGGATCATAAAAAACTATGCTGATTATTTAGCTTTCGTGAACTTCCAGTTAGTTACTTTTCAATACATAAAAGAATATGACCATGTTTTTCGAATGCAAAGAAATGAAAACATTAATATAACATGGGTTTTCCAAAATTATGTATTTCATTTAGAGTGCAATGTTTAAAGGCTTATTGAGTTCGTATTTCATCATATGTTGTTTTATATAACGGTTCCAGTATCCGAAAGAAGTGATTGGGTTCATACCCGTCATGATTTTGGAAATAAAAAATGAATGCTTAGTCTACCCTGAAATATCAATGTGTACATTCAATACGTTCCACTTTATTAAACAACAGTTACCCGTTTTTCCACATGATGGTGATATTAACTACGTAAGCTATTCTCAAACATGCACCGGGTGGCCCGGGGTTTTCCACTTTCAATTTTGGAGGATTCTCCATGTTGTCATGGAGGAAAGTCACATTTTTTCAAGTAAGAAATTAATTAATTGAGGCTAGTGATGGGTATGTTTACAATCGGTCGGTTGAGCCCAATAACGGCGCTCGTTCCTACTTTTAGCGAGGGGAGTTGGTAGGTATTGGCTGGAGGTGTAGTGGAGAAAAACCCGACGGCGCCATTAGCCTCATCTTCGCTAAAGGTGACAAGACGTCCACTGTTTACTGAGCCACCAAGCAAATATCTGGATTCTATTTAAAAATCCCAAACAGATCTCTTCATGACGGGAAGCCAGTATCCTCGCCAGTCAAACGATCGACCCACATTTGCCTTCGACTCGAAGGGCAAATCGTCCGAATGAACACGTCACAGAGGACCAGTATTTCCAACCGAGGCAATTACCACATCAGGTTGGTAACTTTGCAAGGCTAAGGTAAGTGGGTTGTAAACCCGTCTTGAGCTTGAACATTGAGTCTGACGGGAAAAGAAGGAATAAGCATACACGATAAAACATGGCCTTGCATGCAGTGACACAGAACAAACGGAGTCTACTGCTGTAACTAAATTTAAAAATATAAGCCTTGATTACAAAAAATTGACAGCATTCGACTTCAAAGATGCTGAAAAATAACTTACCAAAAAAATATCATCCCAGTATATGTAAAATTCAAATAAACGAATTAATCTTTCGGCCAAATACTGCGCAGTCACCGCGCAGGGTTGGTCGGGCAGTCGGCCTCGTCCATCGGCGAGGGAGTCCAATTAGTAACAGGAAGCACTACTCCGTACACGAAGCCATTAAGCGCCGTGGATTTCCCATCAATGAAAATTACAATAGGACAACAGATGGGTTATCCTGGACGGATTCCAATTCTCGGCCATGCCGGGTCGGTTGCCCGGCGACTGCACACATAAACACAACACAATCGAGTTGCCGCGTGGGATAGGCAAACAAGCGCAGAAGATGGATAATCACCTGTTGGCGGCCAAACCGTTGACTAGTCTGACCTGCCCGGCACATCCATTATCCTCGAAGCATGTCTTTCTCTCCCACTTCTCGTTGTCTATCTCCATCCAAGTGAATGTAATGTATTCCACTTTTGTTCTTCCACGGTAATTTTTTTCACCGCCAGCTCCCTCTTCAGTCAGTTTCGCGCGGGCGGTGGAGTCCAATTACGGTCTGGTCCATGTCCAGCCTCCTCCTCCATTAGGAACTGGTTTCCACCTATCCTCACTCCTTCACATTGTCCCCACAAAACGTCTCCTTAGCCGATTTATCGCGTACCTATCGATTCTCGCACTTTTCCGGCCTTCTTGTACTTTCTAAAACCCTGTTCTCATCAGCTACCATCATAAGATCAAACAATATCCCTTGGAACTATCATCGTGCTTCGTTCGTTTCAAAGCAGAGGTTAGATGTTAGACTGCTAATATGTTAAACTTCCAAATACACTGAAAATCAATAAAACAAACATTTCTTTGCATTGTGCCTTTCTCCTGTCTATCGCCATATCGGTAATAATTTCTCTTACCTAAATTGTGTTTAAATTGACGCGAAAAAATATTGGTATTGGCTAGTAAATATCTCGATATTTGCCACCAGATTCCCGTTTGAATGATAAAGCCCTCAAACTAATCTAAGTAAAAGTAACAAGAAAAAAGGGACTACTGAGGCAAAAACTTTACAACACGCGTTATCGGTAAGTCTCTTCGTACCCATTCAAACTTATCCTCATCGGTCCTGGCGTATTGTATACAATACACAGAATTTTGAATTTTTTCCCGCTTAGCAACGCAAAATATTGGCAAAGCCACTAGTTCAGCGCTTGCTGATAAGTGGCAGCATCTTTAAGAACCTTGATTCACTGAGATATTCACTCTACAAACATGGCTTACAACGCAAAACGTAAGTATGAAGAATTTTCCAAAAATACTGCTGGATATGTCTCGGGACTGAGGAGGTTATTCTTTCCGATGAGATGCGGTAGGTTCCAACTGTCTACCTTGAGGTTCTAAAAGAACTGACAATAGCACAAATACATAATTAACGCTAACACGCTAAAACTCTTTAGCGTGACATATCATTGACACGAGAAGGATTATGACCTCTAAATACAACCAATAGCACTCAACCACATTAATCAATGCAATTGTAGAAAAAACTACGCATATTCTACCGTGTTCTACGCATGAAATTCTCTCAAAAAACTGATATGAAATCCAGAAATATTTTTTTAACAGCGGATGAAGTGTCGAAAATCAACCATCTATTGACGATCAATATCCATGCGGAACAGAACGTTGCGAGTAACAATATGAGGGTGTATCTTGCATAAAAATCTCCCCCTACGTGGCTGAATTTTACATTAGCAGCATGGAGAGTTACAGGATCTTCGGGTCACCCCGAGCGTTAAAAACCTACCCCCCGGCCTGATGCTCTTCGCTCATCACCGGGACGGGTACGTAGTGGGAAAAGGGGATGGGAAGGGTTAGCGAAATACAGCCACTAGGAGGCCGGCACCATGAGGCGGATTGCCGTCAAAAGGACGACAACGGGCCTCCGCCTCCCCCTAGTCCTCGTAGCTGGTGGGTTCCCCCAACAACGTTCGACGAGTCACCGCCAGTCTCTCTTGCGCGAAGACTTCCCACACATCTGTTGAGAGCCAGCGAAGCCCATTGCCCGAATTCTTGGGATAGGGTGTCTCCTACGCCGGCTCCCTTTATGGGTGGACGTCGTGTGGTCTGTCGGAGTTCGTCATCGGATAGGGGCCCCACCGGACCAATAGATGGTCAAAATGTGAGTCCCTTCAATTCAATACTCCCCGTCTACCCATCATGGAGAGTTACAGTTATATAGTATTAGAAAAATAATTCATCATTTATAGGAAATCCTTCAGGATAGGCAAATGATAACTCGAGATGAATTCGATCGGTCGCAGAGAGGATATACCTACTTAGATTGGGAATATTCATTTGGGGTTGAATTTGTATTGAAACTGGAAAATGACAGCACAGACGCTTAAAGATTCTGCGAGCACCCAACTATCCAAACGCTGAGTCAAAGTTGATGCATGAACGTTAGATTCGTGAGGTCAATACCGACGCAGTGGCAAAAGTTCATGACCTTAAGTACACTCAGTTAGGAGAAACACGTTCATGCCGTGACATTCTGACAGGATAAACATGTAAATAAGCCATAATGAAGAAAATTATAGCCCATTACCTTGATATAAATTCAAACCCAGTGTAAAGAAATCGAGCACTATCACCTCCCTAAGTAAAAATAGGCATTTTCAGCATCTGTTGGCGAGTTACTATTAACTGAGACTTTCTTTTTCATTTTTGGGCTCGTTTCCAAAATTTCCCATTTCCACTGTATCATCGCTCATTCATAAAGAATACAAAATTAAAAGCAACCACTGAAGATGTCATTTTGTCGTGAAGGCCCTTCATAATCTCTAATTATCTTCAACTTGAAAATAATATAATTCTAAGCAATTTGCCTTTGGGAGCCATAATTTCTCTATGATTCAACACTCACGCCGCTACTATTTAAGAATAACTTCAACGAATCAGGGTCAGTAATCATACTTATCTCTTGAATTATAAAACAGAAGCCATTTCCTTGAAAGAGAAATCCGCAAACAATTCAAATATAAAAGATCGTAGGCTTTCCCGGCGAATCATATTAGTAAATTCTTCTCGGGTTTGTCACCGGGTGAGGCCATTTGAAGGCCAACGTTTCGACGAGAAACTCTCTGTCATCGTCATCAGGGCTAAGACTGATTGCCGAGTTACGTCCACGCTGGGTTTTTTATACTTGAGACCCATTGTTGATCGGCCAATTCAAAATTCGCTCACGCCGGTTGGAATTTGAATTTTCTCCGCGACTGTTGTATTTTATCGAGTAACGGTCTCCATACTTGGCTGATGTTCTGCCCCGAGTCTCGGTTAAGCTTTTTCTCCAACAGACTTTTGGCCTGTCCACAATGGGTCTCAAGTATAAAAAACCCAGCATGGACCTAACTCGGCAATTAGTCTTAGCCCTGATGAAGATGAGAGAGTTTCTCGTCGAAACGTTGGCCTTTAATAGCCTACTAACCCGGTTCCAAACCCGAGAAGATTTTACTAATGCAAATATATCGAGGTGAATATAACCAATCAGACAAAATTGGTGTTCTGATTTTAAGTCACAATTTCTCGTTGAAAAGTTTAACGAAAGTCAAAAACCGGAGGAACATTGTAATGAAATAGGAATCTTTCCGGTTAAAAAAAACTCGCCAAAGTAGAGGGTCATCGATGTTCTCCTGTCATCAAACAAACTCCGGAATCCGATTCTCAACCCTTAACATCCCAGCCTCACCCTCGAACCCCAACCCCCGCACCCCCCAACGGCCATCAAACGTTTGGGGATGCGCGGGGTACTCCCCGATCGCTGAATTCCCAATTTCATTTTCGACCAAATCTCCATCCTTCAAACACCCTACTTCCCCCCCCCCCTCTTCCTCCCTCGACAGCGGCAACCGAACCCTCCCCCCGGCCCCTCCACACCCCCCTTTCAATTCCCTTCACCCGTCGGTCACTCCTCCACATTGGGGCGGGAAAACGCACTCCCCCCGCCCCCCAACCACACCAAGAACACATATCGCGAGGGAACACTTTCACGAGGCACGAGCTCTAAGCCCCGAGCAGTCTCCCCTCCCCCCCCCCCCACACACAATCCACATCTGAATGACAACGAAATCCACTAACATTCCTTCCCACCAGATCAACAAAAAGTAAAACTAAGGTAGTCTGAGTGAGGTAGTTCCCTAGTCATAATAGAGACCATATTCGAATTATACGTTTTAATTTCACCAGCTGTAGGACACATCAATTAAATATTGCATTATTAATGGTGCAATAATATAGTTATATATGACAGAAATGGGAAGTAACTAAATGATAATATCTAAATAAGTCTTTCACTTGACTCACTTTTTTTCGCGTTTTGGACATAGGCTAATGAACTTTCAGAGTCCTAAGAAACTTCGAAGGATGCTTGTTTAGAGAGAAGAGTTTCTAATTGCTGCCAACACAAATGATTCAAGAACAACTCACAGCTATCTGCCGCCTCGTTTTGTCTCGTCTCAAAATGAGACCACAAGACAGGCCCACGAGCACAGCCACGGCAGTTTCACGGGATTTTAACCGCTTGATTTCGCAGGAATCGCTTGAAAATTATATATCAGGTGGGTGAAACGCTTTTTGTTTATCTAATAGATTTTTATGATACTTGTAACTTATTAGAGACACATTAAGATAAGCTGAAAATATTTTAAGTTGCATATTTCTACGATATTTACCGCTCTTTTAAAACGTGGCCTTATGGCACTTTGTATTCATTTCGAAATAATTCTATTACCTAAATACGTTCAGATTTTGTCCTGAACGCGAGATACTTTGTTAAATAGCATTTAAAATTTGCTAACAAATATCAAGCTATCATGCCGAGTAAAACACACGCATTAACGTAAAATGTTCTCTTTAATGTTAAAACCAACGGCTCGAACTGAATCCATGACAATGCAAAAAAGGCAAAAAATAAACCGTAATTCTTGCATCAGATATATTACTTCATGCACGGTGATTGGCACCGCAATAACAGACGTGCTTAAGTGCAGTCCGAGAATTATTTTTTATTTAATTGAAAAGTAAATAAAATGAACCTTCGATGACTCACGATTCCCACTCCAAATACCTCTATGTCCGTCTATTTGTTAACCCTCCGAATTTCCAGAATCAGCATACACCTAGCGTAAACTAAGAAAGTAAACTAAGTCGACGAACCGCACGCCGTCACCAGCCAGAAGGTAGCACACGCCATAAGACGTCTAATTTCAAAGTATAAGCTATCATAAATCTACATTGCACATTTCGCCAGAGCTTATTTTCCAGGAGAAATCACTTTGTAAAACTCTAGGGATCTTAAGGAAGTTTGAGCGAAATATCATTTTACTTATAAACCAATGAATTTGGTCTCATTTCAAAGAGAAATATCTCACCTATCCAATGTCACCAAAAATTCAACCCCTTACCACATTACTTTCGGTGATATTTGCCAAAAAATACCAGCCATTTTACATGGGAAATGGTACGTGTATGCACCCCAGAATGACATTATTTCCAAAATGAGGAATTCTTAACCCTTACATGTCGTAAAAAAACTAACAGTGTGTAGTTTGTACGTTTTCTCACCTATTTTTGAAAATTAATCATATTGTCACCGCAGTAGGTTCTTGGGTATCACAAAAAACCTTCCGTTTTGAAGGAGTTTCAAACGCACCGCGCGAAATAAATGAGTCAAGTTAAAGACTTATTTTGATATTTCATTTAATTACTTATTATTTCAGTCATATAACACTATATTATTGCACCATTAATAATGCAATATTTAATTGACGTGTCCTACAGCTGGTGAAATTAAAACGTATAATTCGAATATGGCCTCTGTTATGCCTAGAGAACTATCACGCTCGGACTACCTTAAACGATTAAATGTTCGTAATATTTTTCCAAGCTCTATATCATTTCTACGGAAACCCATTTCTCCTTACCATGCCATGTCATTCGTCGCCTCTCTTTCTTTTCCGACTCGCCCCATCCCACTCATCAACCCCCACTTCGCCCCCTTCCCCACCCCCCTCCCAACGTCTCCCAAGAGTTCAAGAGCCCATCTACACAACGCGATTCCAATAAATCCGAACCGTTCCCCCTTCGCCATTCAAAAGCCCAGCGCGCGCCTGTAATATTATGAGAGGAACTGCACCAGCAAATAAGACACATGCATTCCGTTTTGCCGCGGCAACCAACTCATTTCAAACGAGCCATTTCTGGCTGAGTGGAAAGAGTGACGCCTACGTGTCTGTCCGTCGCGTTAGTGAGTACTCAAGTGCCTGAGAGATAAAGAAGAAGGAAGGAGATGAATGAAGAAACGATGTGGGGCGATAATCGGAGGGGAAAGAAGGGTGTAATTGCCGGTTCATATTGGAACTTAGGCTGGCATGTACCATGTTTTTTAACTCGTGATTGGTATATTACATGTGGATATTTGGGGAGGCGACCGACAGATTAAGTCATTTGCGCCATAGGGGATAATTAAGGGATGAAGAGTGGATGGAAACCCGGCGTCGGCATTAGCCTACTCTTAACGAAAAGGCGCCAAGGGGACCACGGTTTAACGTCTCATCCGACAGACGGAGTACTGTACTTGAAGTGCCCTCCACGAGACATTCAAGTAGGAATCGGATTCCTCTGAAAAGCATCCTTCTCTGCAGGGATTTGAACCCTGGCCGTCCGTATGGTTAGCCAGTACTCTAGCCACCACGCCAACCGGATCCCCTTCTTTCATGTGGAAGTTTGAAACTGTCCATAAGAATGTTTAAATATGGAAAGTTTCCATTGCGTTGAAAACATCACCAAAATTGATACTAAATAACACTTCTGCGTATAGGTATGCTCTGTAGATGCCTTCAGCGGGAAATTTCAGCGCGCATTCTATGACGATGCTTTACGACATTTCTATGCCGGGATGCTCCTGCAAAGGACACAAGCATTCCGTTTTTCCGCGAGAGAGGGATAAAGAAAGTGGATAGGAAAAACACGAATAGATGGACACAATGGTGTTGTGTGAAAATGGAATAATGGCCGATTCCCAGAGAACAAATTCGTCTGAACCGGGAATCGAACCACGCACCTTCCGATGTCGCATCGGATGGTATACAATCATTGATTCAATCAGACCGCTTAGCGGTGTATAAACATATAAATATTTCAAAAACACAGAGGGAGAAGGAAAGTGGATAGGAAACACAGAAATAGACGAACGAAATTGTTTTGAATGAAGATGGAATGATGGCCGATTCATAATGGAAAAAATTTGACTGGACCGGGAATCGAAAAACGGACATTCGAATGTCGTGTCGGATGATCAGACCACCGAGCTATCCAGTCGATTAATGGAGTCGGCGGGGGTTTACATGAACAAACGTCCTTAAGGCTTGACCCATAGAAGCGGCCAATAAATGGTTCTAGGGTAGCAGTGAACCCTCAGGCAGAGAGAGAGAGAATGACACACCCAGAGTGCGAAATGAAAGAATAACACAAGCACTCGGCATAATGTGCCAAAATCTCAATCGGTAGTTAGTAGAAGTGTGGAAATTTTGACGATGTTTCTGGATCTTAAAGTTATCTCCTATCATATTCTATCCTTTCGGGAAGTTTAAAAACTGTGACAGATTTTGTGAGACAAATGCGGTCCTTAGATTCGTGGAAATATTTTTAGACGTCTTTGGGCAAGTTCATTCACATCATTCGTGGCCATGCAGCGTTGTACACATTTATTTTCACACTAAATGGACATTCAGGAGAGAAGGAATATGGGAATAATTTGGAAAATTTAATGATTGAGAGAAGATTGAGAGAATGTTCGACTAACGATGTTTGAATGGAGTTGGAATTTTGGAGAAACGATGTTTAAATGAATGCCCCAGTTCTACTCTACGCTCTACGATCTCCCAGCTCTACGATAAATACGCAAGGTCGGGAAAGTGTTTCTCGTCGCTTATTCCGCCTGTGATCTCGGTTCAGTCGAAATGCGCTGGTGTGCTGCCGCGTGATATACTGGGAAGCATGCGTTCTACGCTAAAAGGATTGAAGTCGCGTAATTCCTCGTCCATACTGCCATCGTATGCACCAACGAAGCAACTCTGCACCCATTCACACTACGATTGTAAACTCATTCTTACTCTCACCAGAGCATCGCAACGAACAGGTGAAGAGTAAGCGAACGAAATAAGGAATGTATACTATATTCCTTCGGCGTTTTGAGGCTTTCAAAATATTTTCAATCAACTAACTCATCTCTAAGTTTATTCACTAAATTAACATCATCTGCACAACCACAATGATTGTCGATTTTACATAATCGTTTTTTCATCATTCTCGGTTTGCCCTTGCGACACCAGCGTGCCCTTAACACTGGCACTTGTCAGTGCCAGTGTTAAGAACCTTGGATTAGCATGGTCCGAACGTGCATTCGAACCACGATTTCAGGCTGCCAGTGTGAGGACTATCGTACTTACCACGACCACTACAACTAGAATATGTTGGGAGCTGGAAAGATATTAATGACGTCGTCAGAAAGCGTGGAGGAATCTTCAGACTGACACTATCGACCATTTTCGGGTTTACCACCTACGTAGAGCAATTGCTTATGTACGGGGAGTATATTTATAAGAAAACGAGAAAACATTGAAGGCCTTCGGAGGAAGGAAGACTGTGATCTCTCTACAACGGTGCCGAGACCCAGACACCATAGCCAGTCGCGGGAAGATAAAACGCCGTTTCTAAACTCAAGAAAGGAAGAATATTTCGAAGCGTGCTAGTAGAGCTCAACCACGAGAAAAAAATCGTTTCATATGGGCTATCTCTTCGGTATTGCTGTGAAAATTATTGGGAACTGCAATCTGAGTTGTGGAGTGTTCTCGAGGGATACCTGAAATGTTATTGATGGTATCGTGAATATTACTGCTTCAAATACCTACAATAACTCCAACTTCTGACAGAAAGAGAATGTCGCAGCTCTTCGAAATACGAAGCCTATTTATGCGCGAGATTCCACTTCTAATGGCTTTTTCACAACCTCACCACAAAGGAGGTTTTGTTCAAGGACTCCCTTCAGCGTCATCCAGTGGGTAAACTTCGCCATTTCTCCTAAAACTATTCCATTAGAAGAAAGAATAACTGTTGTGGGATCAGTAATAAGCATATATCCCCAGGGCCAAGCTGAGGATATTCGCGTATGAGGTTGTGCGAACCCTTCGGAAAAGTAAACACCTCCACCAAACTAAACTGCTGTAGAGTTTAAACAAAAATTTCATACTAACTCGTCAGCAATGAGCGTTTCGTTATGAGTGGGAAGTCGATACCAGAGGGAAATGAAGAGATCTTGAACAGGAGTCCAAACAAACCAAAAGAAATTGGAAGAGCCGAGGAAAGTTGGAATGGAAAAGAAACTGAAACATGAGAACGGCAGAGAAAACGTGGAGGCAATACACGAAATAGGAAGTGACAGCTACGTTTGAGATAAAACAGAAGAAGAGGTTAAAAGATCCAGGAATGATGAAGCTTACAAAACGTGCAGATAAGGTGGTGCAAAGAAATGGAGCACTACAATGATACCAATAACTAAGTACAAGATAGGGAGATAGTTACCAGAAGATAATCAGGCAAGCACTGAAAAGAGGGGCTCCTAAATCTACGCAAGAGCTAATTGTCAAACCTCGAAAATAATGTAAAGAAAAATGACCTCGGCCCAGGAATAGAAGCTGACGAGAAAGACGAGCATATCGAGAAAGGAATCCTAGAAAATCTATGAGGATATATCCCACTGGAGAAGCTGAAGAAAAATAGTATGAAGGAAGACGATTTGCAGGGAAAATAAGGAAATTGCTCATCTTTGAACTAATTCTTTGGGTAGATAAGGAAAGGGTTCGGGAGAATGACATTTTGTAAACAGCTATAACACTCTATGCTACAAATAAAATAGTATTATAGGGCGAATGATTAGGATCCATCGTTTTCACTACATATGCTAAAAAGGTATTACCATTTAAGTATAACTCTTTTAACTCCTAAAATTGCATTAAAACAGTCAGTCAAGCTTTATATTCTTTTGCGTACGTAAAAATGTAACCCATCTCTTTCTTCTAATTCCAGTTCAGCAAGTATGAAAATGAGTTATGGCCGGAGATTCGGACCTAACCAAGAACATGGGAGGTAAAGATGACGAAAACTATACCAAATTCCTTGAATATTTCTTGTAGAACATTCTACTGGGATGAAGAGAGACGTTCTCTAATCGACCCGAATACTCGGACATCCCTCGGAGTGCCTTGCTCTGAGGGACATCAATTCACCCTCCTCATATTTTTCGGTTTACTCACCCTAAAAGCGTCAAACATCCTCCTCCCCTCATCAGCCATTTAGTGCCTCCAAATACTATTAGTTAGCCGTGAATGCCGCGACCAAGCTCGCTATCTAATACGCCTGAATCCCAATCAGAAGCGATACACCTTTAATCACTAATGTTCACTCATGGATTTCGCCTTATTTCCGCTGGCTGCGCGTGTTTGGCCGTAGAGGTCGTTTCCGATTCTTCAGCTTTATTAATAGATTTGAGATGAACTAACTAGACGAAATAATATTTTAGACACAAATGAAAGATGCTAGTATCTAACAGGCTGCATAATTTAAAGTAATAGCAAGGAATCATTAACTAAATCAGATTCCATCATTATATCAATCATGGTTCTACTCATTCATTTGAAATTGACCTTGAAATTGACATTGATGGAAACCTAAGAGAGAAAGCGTGGGGGGAAAAGGGATTCAATGGTGCCACTGCATCCATTTCTTTCTTAAAAAAACTGCACGTTAATTAGCTCTCAGCAAGTGGGCGTGCGGATGAGAGGAATTAAGTTGTAGAGGAAATCGAAGAACAATAGCTTCTGCACTTGGATGGAGCTAGATAACTATCAACACACAATTATCAACAATAGGTTGTAGAGCGATAAGCACACACGGTCGTCACGTTTCTTTGTTTTTACCATTTCTTCTCTGCTGTAGATGGCGCGTCGGTGCCTCCTACGCGTAGGTTCGCCTACGCGTAGGTTCGCTTGCATGCGAACGGTTCGCGCGAAGAAATGACGCGTCTCGTCGCGCGCGTGCGCGTCTGACGCGTCCATGAAAACGTAGCTCGAGTCGGATGAAACGCGTGTGGCGATGAGCGTGGTGGGTAGGGGGGTGGGGGGGGGCAGGAGGAGGACGGAGAATGGAGGGGGGGAAGGGAGGGTTGGAAATGGGAGATGGGGATGAAATGGTGCGCGGGTGGCGGAGGGGGAGAATGAACGGAGTAGGGTTGAATGGAGTGGTGTGAGTGTGTGCCGATTCGACGATCCGGGGGCAAAAGAGGGGAGTGGAGGGAAAAAAATGAACGCAAGGGAGGAGGATAAGAAGAAGAAGAAGAAGAAGAAGAGGGAGAGACGGATGGGAGGAGGAGGAGGAGGGAAAAGAAGTGGAATGAAAGGTGGTCGCCTATACACAATCCAATTTCCTGACGACAGCTCTCAGCAATTTGTCTCTCCAGAGCGTGAGGCTTTCCCTTCGTACTCCAGGGGGGGGGGGGGGGGGTTGGGAATGAGGGGCGGTAAGAGTGGAGGAGGAGGGGTGTTAAGAAGACGGCGTAGCTGAAGGGGAGGCGGGAGACGCCCCTTTTTTTTTGGTTCTCGTCTCATCTCGCCAGAAGAAGAGACGCCGTGCGCTCTTTCTTTTTTTTTCTCCGCGACCCCCCCTGTTCGTTCCGCCCCCTCGTAGAAAGCACAAGAGGTCGAAACTCCAGCCCCCCCCCCCCCCCGACTACTCACTCCCTTCACCCGTTCCTCCCCTCCTCGTCCCCCGTGGCCTCCTCCTCAACCCTCCCCCTCACACTCATTGGTCCCTCATCAAGCACTCAACGACAAATAGATTCCAACGCAGTGGGTGACGTAATTAAGCTGCACTTATAATGGGGCCTTCTCGATTCTAGTTATCTCGCGCACCACATTAGCGTGATCGTCTTCGCTTTGTTTCGGAATGTTCACTGGACCCACTGAAGACAACATCGCTTCTCGCCATTCATCGACCTTTGATTCGCTTGCACAAATGTGAGATGGTGAATGTCATCGTTATAATTATAACATGGACAGATGTCTCCGGTGTTCTCACACGACTCTTACGCTTGCAATACCCTTCCCCCCCCCCCCCACCGCCTTCCTTACCTCTTAGTCAGCTCCGAGACCTCCTCTCTCCCTCCCCCAAAACTCCTCCTTGCAAACCATTACCCATTCACACCTACCACCCCCCCCTTCCCCAACGTTCGAACTCCCATCTCCCCACTCCCCTTCTTACACCACCTCTACCTCCCCCGATTCTGTGTGACTATATATTCTATGTCTTCTTGTATTACTGTACCTGATGATGACGAGCTTCGTCGAAACCTAGGTCGTCCTGTTAATAAATCCATGTGGAATAACTAAGTTATACTTTTCATTTGCAATGTTAAGCAAATTCCACGAAGTCACACCCGAGACAATGGAATGGACAGAGAGAGAGCTATTCTCTGCACCGGCACACGTGACTGCGAGGGAAATCATCAGTGTCATTTGCGAAATGATATAGTTTTACAAAATTAGTCGTGCGATGAGATAGTGTGATTCCATTGGTGGAAATAGCGCCCCTAGAAGGAGAGGTTATATTTCGTGGACAATATTCTCTCTTTGGTATATCTTTTAACAGGTGTGTGCTCGCCATTTTATTTTACCGCTGACTCCATCTTACGAGAGAACCGATGGAAACTGCCATTTACCTCTCCTAGGTCATGGATTGCAACAACTGCAATGTTGTCCTGTATGTAAGTTGGCTGACCTGCAGAAGCCATGCTACGAAGGGTTTGTTTGTATTACGGCGCACGCATTCTGCCGAGTAGAGCCTTAGTATAAAATTGTATGTTTCACCAAGGCAAAGTTGAAAATAATTAAGGAACATCGGACTTTTCAAACTCATCCTGTTCAACGCCATGGTATTACTCAGAAGATCACGAACACTAATGCCAAAGTGCCGGCAGAGCAGAGTAAAAATTCCTCTACTGGCAAAATTTAGCTGAAAATGAATGAGAAATATGAAATACAAAAAAGTTATTCTTACCTGAAGATGGGCCACTTGTTGCACCAAAGAAGAGCAGATCGCACGCAAATCTTCTCTTGTTCACACACAGTTCACGTGTTTGGTCATAGTATGACTTGTATACATGTACACTGTGGTGCTATTGCTGAGGAAAATATGAATTTGCACTGTTTATTTGACTCTCAACGTCGTTTCCGGAGTTTTCCACCGCTTAAATGTCTTCGCTTCCGCGTGTGTTAAAGTCATTCCGTGCCACACGAAAACTGATGATAGTCACTCAGCGAAGACCAAAGAGCTTCTTGTGAATTAAACTTTCCAAAGTAACCTGGGGAGCTTCCCGTCGCCGACAGAAGAACAGAAGATGCGTTATGGAGGAAGTCTTCTCGGGTATTCCACCGGGATAAGTTTTTTACTGCCGACGTTTCGGAGTTCGACTCGGAGTCCGAGTCATTCTCAAGACAAATGATTTGCCTTGAGTACGAGTCGGACTCCGAAACGTCGGCACTAAAAAACTTATCCCGGTGGAATACCCAAGAAGACTTCCTCCATATTATTCGCCGGGAAAAAATTAAATCATACTTCAGAAGATGCGTTGGTTATGAAGTAAAGGTCACTCTCGTTTGCCTCTGCTTTCACGTCAGACACACCTGCCACGAACCACGGGAGACACATTGACGATTGATTTTCGTTTTTTGATAGAGCATTGCGATGACTCACGACTTCCTGCCGTCCCGTTCTGACTCGTCTCAAAATGAGACCACTAACTATAGGTACTAATGGGTTCCGTAGAACAGTCACGGCGTTGGGAGACTTACAACGACTTATGGCCTAATAGGCCTTTTCGCTCATTCCTATTTCGCAAAGTAGTTCTGTCGTTCCCCAAACTCACTCGCCATCTCCCTTCACTTGTCTCCCTCTCTTCCCCTCCGTCTCCTTTCCCCTTACCCCCTCTTCCCCTCCACCCACCGCACTTCTACCGCCCCTCCTCGCCGCATAGGTCTCCGCCAGGAACTTTTGCGGGAGCTGTATCGCTAACCTTGAACTGCGAAAATGTCTTTGAACCGAGAGCGCGTGTTCAAAGCAGCTGAATAATAATGAAGTTCCATTTAAAATAACGGGCGGAGGGATACCTATCCGACCGTTTACTGAAGTGTTCCTCCGCCTTACACGTCTACTTGTGAAGGACTATTTGATGCCGGTTCATGTACATAAACTAAGGATGAGTCAAATCCAAATGTCGATTCTCGATTCCACCGATTCTCAGGATCAGAAAAGGTATCGAGAATCGATCGCCTAAAGTCAATTCCGATTCTATCGATTCCAGATAGATAAATATTCAAATCAAATTTCATTTATCACGTCATATTTGTCTCAGTAATTTTGGGTGTAGGCTATCAATTTGTACTTTTTATCTACCTCAATAAGCTGAGGATATATTTGCTATTTGTTCATAAATATACTTTTTGAGTGACTTAATTGTCTTTGTTATTTTATTTCAGCCAATACTTGAATTTAAGTAATAGTCGTACGCTACTGGTATATCAATATCCCACCTGTTATTAGGAATGAGAATCGATGGAATCGGAATCGAGAATCGATTTGAAAGAATCGGAATCGAAAAAAAGTGGAATCGACTCATTCCTAATATATCAAAACATATACTTGCGAGACGTATCGCGGTAGCAGACGTTGGCCCCCATTGACACAGGAACGTGTGACCAGGCGATTTCGCTATATTCTGTTAAATTTACCGGTTTCCCTAAATGGCTGTGTCTATTTGAATTATACTCGACGCTTCGAGAATCTACCCAGTCCTAGAACACGCGTAGTTTATAATTCAACACCTCTTTCTCTAATGTACTGAAATCATATTTTAGATTTTGCAAACCGGAAAATATGCTGTAGTGTGTTATTTCAACCAAAACTTAGTATCGGTAAATGCTTCGCGAAATTTTGATGAATCTCAATGCGTAAAGGAGAGGAGACGATGAAAACAGCACGGCGATAATGTGACGTTGGAAGGTAATGAATGTAATTCAAGGCGAAGTGAGGTGAATGGGTAAGACTGAGATGCCGAGGTCTAAACAGTAATTTGTAGAGAGCTATCGAAGGATTGATAGGAAAAATTAATTCAATGAGGATGGTAAACAATTATTAAACCATATTTTCGTATCATTGTGAAGATTATGCAGGAGGAGGAAAATAAAAAGAAGTGGAAGGACACGATCATATTAAATATCGGATGGAATATTAAAACAACAGACAGTACCAGACAGACATAGACGAAGGCGAGGGAAGCAGAGGGATATTTATAGTCAATTACGCCGCGATTTCAATTTCCAAAAACATGAAAAGGGAAACAAGAAAAAGAAGAACTGACGCAGGTGCGAAAGTTAAAAGTGCATGTTTCATTTACAAGTTTCAATAACTAGCTTCACGAATACACTCTACAGTTTCAGGCTTCACTTCGTGGAAGTTAGTAGTATCCATATTTAGAGAATACAATTTCGCACTTTTCCACAGAATCGGTCGGCACACAGTCGGTGAAACGCGTTGTACCACACAAAATAAACTTCTGTGGAAAAGTGCGAAATTGTATTCTCTAAATATGGATACTATTAACTTCCACGAAGTGAAGCCTGAAACTGTAGAGTGTATTCGTGTATACGAATATTGTATCGTGTATTCACTAAATATGTTTCAATAACTGATAGTAAAACAGGGCTCCACATTCCAATCATGTTCCAAGGATTTTTCTCTTTCACTCGCAAAGATATTACTTTTTCAGAGTAACCTGTACGTGCACAGTGGGGGAAAACGTATTTTAACATACGGAGTGACACCATTACCGCTCAGGAAGATGATAGTCTTCCCTCCGATGGCATATTATTCCGAAGTCTCGGCTACGACAAGGGAAATTCAAACACAACAAGGTGAAGGACTCCCATCCTAGAAGTCGGCGACTGTGTACTGGCCGCTTGCCTAACCCGAAGCTCCTTCACTCTGGCCACGAGAGAGGAGACACATTGGATTGCCTCGTGTGCGTTTGAAAAAATACGGCAATTTCCTGCGATTTATTTACATCGCGTAAGCTCAGGATTAGAGTTGTATGGATGCAGCATACAAGACCCTTGTGAAAGTACTAAACAACCGTTGGAATCTGAGCTCATGGAATTTAATATTTTTGAAGAAGGTACATCAAAAGAGGGAGATAAATGAATATATTACGTTGCCTGAACCAAGGTCTAAATAACTTCTTTCGACGGCGACTGCGTGGGAAATTAAAGATGTCATTATATTTGTCACATAAAAGAGAGACCAGAAGTCTCCTTCGAAATGGTGAGAAACTTAATTTCATTTTGCTCAATTCAAACAATTGATGGTAATGCACAGCAGTTATGACAATTCATCGCATTACCCGGAAAATAATGAATTTAAAGCAACCGGATTTTAATATTCCCATTGTGAATAAACCATTAATGTCACCCTAATTTTTAACAGCAAATAATTCAATGTAGGTAGTATGAGAAAATTACCATAGCCCATAAAATTCTAACCTTTTAGCCTCATCATTCAGGAAAAGATTCATCTTTGCAATGCTTTTACAATGTTTTCCACTAACTGCGCATAAAATATGAACGTACAGATATTGCAACAATTGCACCGTTAAGTAGTTCTCCTGTTTTCTCAAATATTTTTGAAAATAAATTTATTTTACTAAATTGAAAAAATCATCTTCGGTGAAAGCGATTTTAGCTCAAGGCGTGAAACAAATGTGCTAAGTTTTAATTTCAAATATGTTTTTTAGGAAAGGAATTGTGAAAAATCTTTGTACGAAGAAATTACCAAGATGTCAGCCAATAAACAAAGTTTATGAGTTACGCTTACTTGAAGCTCCTATATACTGCTTAAAAATAGAAATCGAATTTGGATTCTGCAAATTGTAAAATAAATTTTGCTACGACTAATGAAAACCTGCATACTTTTGAAGAATACATTACAAACGCACACGATCAGTGAATCTACAAGTTCGCAAGTTCAGCCTGACCTCCGCATCAATTTTCTGTCGCATTTTAAGGTAGTTTGAGCGAAATATCATTTTACTTATAAATCAATGAATTTGGTCTCATTTTAAAGAAAAATATCTCACCCTTCGAACGAAATCAAAAATCCAACCCCTTACCACATTTTGCCATATTTGCCATAACATACCGGCCATTTTACATGGGAAATGGTACGTGTAGACACTCCAGAGGGTCATTATTTACAAAATGAGGTATTTCTAACACTTAGATGTCGTAAAAAAAACTAACAGCGTGTAGTTTCTATGTTTTCTATATTTGAAATTATATTTGAACTATTTTTGAAAATTAATCATATTGTCACCGCAGTAGGTTCTTGGGTATCACAAAAAACCTGCCGTTTTGAAGGAGTTTCAAACGCACCGCGCGAAAAGAATGAGTCAAATTAAAGACTTATTTAGATATTTTCATTTAATTACCTACAATTTCTGTCATGTAAAACTATATTATGTCACCATCAATAATGCAATGCTTAATTCATGTGTCCTACAGCTGGTGAAATTAAAACGTATAATTCGAATAAGGTCTCTATTATCATTAGGGAACTATCTCGCTCTGACTACCTTTAGAGGCAGTCGCTTTAACTTCGGAGCGATTTCCATTGACGTGACCGCACAAGGACCTCGAGCAATGCCGTCTCGTTACACAGGCCTGTCACAAGGATTTCGAATCTTCTCTGACGTCAAGAAAGAAATCTGAACGACTGCTGTTGCTCATTTGTTATCGGTTTTGCTCTCCCAAGTCTTCCACGTTGTGTTTTGGAATTGTATCACGATGAGAAGGCCTTACACCTCTAGTGACTCGAAGCCGACCCTTCAAAGGCGAGGACAGATGTTTTAAGAATGAGAACAAAGTGTTGTTACTCCCGTCATCCCTTATAAACGCCTTGGGTTGAGAAGCCGCGGAGGCGCCCACTGAAGTCAGGCGAAGTTAGGCCAGCCAGCGTGAAGTTGCAACCAACGCCCGCCGCGTGGGACAATGGGCCGGTTATTTTGGGCGCCATTTGAAATATCGGATGCGAAAGGTAGTGTGCATATCGTAATTCATCACGTCGATGCGGCCCTTTTGATGCGGACACTAGAGCTGTTTTGTTTTATTCAACGACGCCCTGCATTTCAGACTCTCCACTTCTCGCCTGTCACTGATTTCAGCCCAATACTCACTCATCCCTCACCCCCCCATCCCTCCTCACCCCCCTCCCCGCCACCACATTTTTCTCCACCCCCTTAACCCACCCTTCTAACCCGCTGCTGTCGCCGGGTCGCCTTTCAAACGGAGTCGTCAGCCCCGAATGGTTCCAGGTCCAAAAAGCCTCCATTGTATCTGCAGCGGGGATGTCACCGCGGAAACGAAAAACACAAGCGGGTCGACCGCACGCAAAAATAGACGATGTGGACATGATTCAGATCAGAGCGGAGAACACATCATACGCGGATCCCGGGAAATGAGTGAAGACCAGCGACCCCTTGCGTTCGGTGGCGAGGTCGAGGACAAATGAATAGCCTCGCTCGCATGACCCGTTTTCGGGCGCAATTTCTATCTCTCCCTCTCTAATAAGCATCGCCAAATCCGCCAGATTCCCTCTATTCGAACCTCGCCATTATAATTACCGTGCGTAAAAAAACACTGGCTGTAACAGGTGGATGTAGAATTGGATTTCGAAAAGCGCATCATATCTTTTGTTCCTTTGAAAGCCTATTAGCTGCGTTGTCCTAGTTATAACAAAAAATTCTTATATATCCATTACGAAATAAACTCGACCGGAGAAATGTTTTAAAAGAGAAAGTGTGAGTGATTTTCATCATTTGATAATATTGATTTGATCCTATACGCCGATTTCAAAACATGTTGGTTGATTGCAACAATAAAATATCCTTAAATGATTTTGAAAATTGGTATTGCGAAAACTTCAACTTCAAGCCATTCCGAACATCCCAAACACATTTCAATCCAAAATTTCGCGGCGGATAGCGTAAGTGATAACAGTGCGCAGTTTTTCATTGGATGCTTCTTGCATCAACCAATGCGCGGAGATTTGCCGCGTAAACCTGAGTCAAGTTAGATGATTGTTTACATAGCGAATTCACCATCGTTACGTATTTTCGTCACTGAATCGGCATTCTCAAGAATAAACTCTGATAGAAAATAACTGTGAAAATATGTTCTATCGTCGATTAGTCACCATCGAACAGAAGAGTTACTGAGGCTGTTTTGATGTCAGTTGGCACAACAAAGATGCCCTTGCCTGTGGTAAAAATGCCCGATAGGCCGAGGCCGAAATCCTCGGGCAACTTTCAGTGATTGCGTCACTCGGGTGTCTTGCCGAAATCCTCCGAGTACTAGAGACGATTTTCCATTCTGTTAGGCAATTGAAATCCAATACATTGTCGCGGTCACGGGAGGTCCTCATTGGATGATACTGTTGACCCTATATGAGAGTTAATGGCGAGGTCGTTTCGCTCCCCAGCAAAATGATTTCCCCCGAGGTCCTCTTCCCGCGTCGCCGAGCATTTGATTGGCCTTCGGATGAGAGGATAAAAGAAGAAATAAGAAAAAAGGTGAAACCGCCCATCGGTGAGCGAGCGGACGGACCGAAAGTTGGCGAGGAGCAGAAGGATCGACGACTCGAGTGGGTGACGACGCCTCGTCCGTGACGAGAGTCCACCATTGAGCCCATAAAGCACTGTTTACTTTTTCGGTGGCCAAGTCTCTATGAATCGACTGGTCACAATACAATATTTACGACTTTCGACTTATTGAAGGCGACAGTCGGCAAACAATGTCGACTTTAGGTTTGTTGGGCAATATTTAATTTCACCCGCATTCAATGAATTTGGAGAAAAAATATTTCATATTTCTAACGGTACCGAAATATGAGTCACTCACCTAAATGATTTTAGATATATTATCCAAAAATTAGAAGCCATTTTTCATTGCTATGATCATGAAAACATATAATGGATTGTTATCTCGTCGCCAAAAACTGTTGTCTAGATTCTGTAAACAAATAACTTTTTGGAAAGTGGTGCCGCCTAGTGATGAAAGATGGAAGTTCAAATGTAAATAAAGTCGATATATCGAGTTTGTAAATAATAAATCGAGAACTATAGTTTGTAAATAAACACCTCGTACTAGTTTACCAAGAATATACATGGGTTTTATTTACAATTAATCATAATGCAGTGGATAAAAAATGTAGTAATACACGCGGGACGTAATTATAGACTTTTTTAATATCGTCCGGTCTACGGATATATTCAATTCCTCTCCAAATTAATTACACAAATGCACAATTAACTTCTTAGCACTTTGTAAATATCGCTAGACGGAAATTTAATAATAATTCGAGGAGACTTCATAAGTATTCCCAATGGCCATCATTGTAGTGTAGGTAAAAAGGAATGCACTTACCGCCGCCTTGAACAGACTCTTTTTTTCAATCCAAGTCTCCTATTTTGGGTCCTCGTAGACGCATACCCTGTTTTGCAGCCTGGTACGAAGCAAGTTCTGTTTAAACAAGGCATTCTAAATTCTTTATTTAAGCCGAATGGGCTTAATGCATTCAAATTAGAATCAGAGTCTGGCAAACATCGTCGTCGGCACACGATGGACGTTTCATAAACCCCTTACACATTTTCTGTTATAGATATTTCCTCTCTAGCATTTACAAAGTAACTTTTAGATCACAAAAATTGCAAGATATTATTCAAAGCAATAAGTAATTCTCTTCTCCTCGATCGCTATTGAATATTCACCACAGTCACACGTTAACAACAATTAACTACGTCTATTTACAATATCAAATGAAAATACTCTAATCAAAGTGGTGCCAAGGACTGGGTGAGCTAAAAGTGGAAATTTAGGCAACACGTAGCCTAGACAACAATTCCAAACATCTAAATCCATAACATATATTCATCGTTATGATACATATGTACACTCCAAAGAAGCATTATTTAAAAAAAGAGGAATTCCTAGAGCCTAGATTCCCTCAGAGATTTAACCATGTGTAATGTATATTTTCTGGAAAATTTTAAAAATAAATCAGTAGCTCACTGCAGTTATTTTTGCAGAAACGTAAAAAAACCTTTTGTCGAGAAGGCATGTGAACCTTATGGCTAGAAAAGAAAGAATTAATGGATCATGTAGATATATCTATTAATATAAGCCCTTATTATTACATTTGATTTCATTATTGATGAAATGAATAAAGTCGATAAAACTTTGGGTTTATTATTCTTACGTCTTAGCAAGGCATTAGATGTAGTTAGCCATGCATCACTACCAAACATATGCTGGGACATTGGAATCAGAGATACAGCTCATAAGTGACTTTAATCCAACCTCTATTATAAGAAAACAAATTGTGTTCATTTCTAGGGATCGGATAAAAAGTAATTCTGTTCCAGAAACCATTGCATTCGGTTTTCCGCGAGGATCAATCATTGGGCCCATCCTATTTTTGATCTTTGTAAAAGGCATACTAGGCTTTTATCAAACAAATATCGCAAATCAACAATGCACTCTGACGGTGGTTGTATTTTGTTGAGTAACAACAATGCTGTTAACTTGAAATTGGAAAGTGATGACAATATATGGGAACTGTACGGATAGTATTATTATCAAATCAGAAATTATGTATTTTTCAAATTCGAATTGTCAAAAATCAGATAATATGTATTTTTCACCAACTCAAATTTTCATTTCAAAACACAGAAGGCAGTTTTATGAACTTTTGTATCAGCAATTTGGAATGCACTGATTAGGTAAAGTTCTTGGGTATATTTTTTGATCCTTAGCAAAACTGGGGTGTATATTGAGATTATCTCTGCAGTAAATTAAATAATTAATCATATCTATTTTCTGTTTTAAGGCGCACTGTAGTACTAGGCTTTCACTAATGTTACATCAGAACTCAACTTTATTCCAGAGTTGAATATGGCATTGAGCCCAGGGGCTCATCACCTAAAGTTTATGACATTTTTGAAATACAAAAAAATAGTGCAAAAAAATAGTACAAAAAAGTTTTGTAAAGCTAAATATAGAGGCCATTGTAAGCCTCACTTTAAAAATATGGAAGAACTAACGGTGCCTTGCATATAGATTTTTCATGTTTTACTCTACGTACATCATAACGTTGATGACTTAAGAAAACAATGTTTATCACACTTATGACACTAAAGGTTATAAAGATATTCACGTGAAGCATCACATAATAAAAATAAGTTTGTGGCGCATTATCCGCCACAACATGGAGTTGGACCGGTGGATAGGTATTCGACCAACAATCGAACGGCCCGCGTTCGATTCCCGGCGCCGGCCGGAATTTTTTCTACCTCTTTCCAGAAAAAATCCAGAATGTTCGAGGAAGTTCCGGCGCGGCGTTCCAGAGAGTTCGCCGCAAATATATAAGCAAGCCATCTCGGCTACCAAGCCAGGCTGTACTTGGCAATAAACGCTCCTCTGCAGAAACCTCACAAGTGTATTATTCAGCGTAGCAATCGCTACAAGTTCAAACAGCTTAATGCTATATCATATCCATAAAACTATATCAAAAATTACCTCAAAGGATAAAGCTATAACAGAATGCCCCTCCTATTTAAAAAGGAACTAAAAAATACTTATTTGAAATGAGCTTTTACGACCTGAATAAATTTTCTGAGCGATGATTATCTCCTCTGTATGTATCTTCTATTTGTACACCAGCAGTAATGCCCATTGATCCCCAATGGGAAAAACATGAGTAAGAAACAATGGCAGTTCGATGTATGCAGAAAGCGGTGACCGCTTAGAGATTCAAATGTAAATGGATAACTTTTGGCAGCAACAAAAGCACTTCGAAATTGCTCTCCGCTCAGTGATATATTTCCACATCAATTCATTCGTTGCCGAATCAAAGCGACGAAGACAGTGGCGATCTCAACATTCGACTATAAATGGATCGACTATAAAGCTGCAACAATCCCACTTCGACATCGCTGTCGGTTCAGCGACACTTCGCCACGTCAATTCATTAGTAACTCACCAATGGCGACGCAGAAAGCGCTGATAGCAGTTACAATGCTATACGCTGCACTGATAGTTGATCAGCAATTATTTTGAATGCTACGACTGAGAAACCGCTTTCAATTGGATTAAAGTAAAATCCGATTAAATCTTACTGATTCTAATTTCGAAGGATTTCGTCAGAAAAGAAAAAAATAAAATCCTGTTGAGTTAACATAGGTAAACAATTGGAAACTGAACGTCAATTTATGGTATCCAAATGATGCGAATGAAAACGGCAATCCGCTTCAGGAAATAATGTTTCGCATTTTGGCGCTTATGTATTACATCGCATTGGAGTACTTATCGTTAGTACGCGCTTTGACAGTTCAACTCACAATACGATCTGACTCGCCTGAAAAAAATCTGCCTCCTAACTACGCTTTACATTAGGGTTTATTTTACTAAGTGGAATTTGCCTGTTTAGTCATTAAATGATGAAAAGGCACATCACTATGCCTTTTCAGTGCAATTCTTTCTTTCGAACCAGTAAATTTCTGTCATTATTGCAGAGTTTTTGGTATAGTCCTTTCAGTTTTTTTATCTTTGCTCTCTCCCATACTTTCCCACAGGTAAAAACAATATATCGAATGATACGTTAATGGGCCTTTTTTCACCACACACACACACACACACACATCCATACCAAGGTCGGCTTCAACAATGCCATCGGTCGCAAGGAGACAGATTTTTCCAAAAACGCTGAATTTTCACCAATTTTACGATTTTTTTTTCAAATTTTAAAGTAAATCAGTAAAAAATAAAATTGGAAAAGTGTCAAGAGGAGATGATTCGCGTGGGGACGACGGCCATTTTCAATAATTTTATCCTCCATCTCCAGGAAGTAAAGCCTTCCAAGTGAAATACATTTGCCTCGCCTTCTTACTGCAATGAAAATTATATTTATGCCATCGATTACACATAACGCTCTTCAATACGTTTCTAAGCTCATCGAATTCATCCTCCGACGTTCTTTCCACGGACGAGCAACGAACGATACCTTCCGTTAACTCTCATATAACGACGACGGCGATTGCAGCGGTTCCTGGTAATCAAGGGAGCAACTGAATAAAAATAACGCAGCGAAGAAAATAAGAAGTCGCAGAACCTACCCATAGAAGAAGCCATTTTCTCTTGCTACTCCTATATTCCGCGTCATTTCGTCGTACATCACCACGGCGAGAGATAGAAGCGCGGGGAAGAGTAGTAGTACTTCCACAGCAATGAATACCCTTAAGATATCCAAAACAAGCTGAGGTCTTTGGCTGCAAACCTCCGCTCCGATATCCGATCACAGCGAAGGGACTTAAAGGCAGTCCGAACGAAATATCATTTTACGTTAATATCAATGAATTTGGTCTCATTTTAATGAAAAATATCTCACCCTTCTATTGACCCCAATAATTCAACCCCTTACCACATTACTTTCTGAGACATTTGACAAAAAATACCCTTGCCCTTTTATATGGGAAATGGTACGTGCATGAACTACAGAGAGACATTATTTACAAAATCAGGGATTTATAACACATAGATGTCGCAAAAAAATAAAAGGGAGTAGTTTGTATGATTTCTCAACTTTATTTGAAAATTAATCATGTTGTCACCACAATAGGTTCTTGGGTATCACAAAAAACCTTCCGTTTTGAAGTGCATAGTTTCAAACGCACCGCGCGAAACAAATGAGTCAATTTGAAGACTTATTAAGATATTTTCATTTAATTACTTACAATTTCTGTCATGTAAAACTATATTATTTCACCGTTAATAATGCAATATTTAAGTGATGTGTCCTACAGATGGTGAAGTTAAAACGTATGATTCGATTAGGAAACTATTTCGCTCGGACTTCCTTAAGATATCCAAAACAAGCTGTACTCTTTTTCTGCAAACCTCCGCTCCGATTCCAGCGCTGTTTGCATTCCTCGTTTCAGCACAGTGAAGGAACTTATGGGGATGAGGTGCTCTCTGTCCCTGTGATTAAGGTGGGAGCCCCTAGGAACTCAGAGGCTACACGCTAGGCTTAGCTTGCTTGATAAATTCAGAACTAATATTTTTCAGAGCGACACAGAGAATATTATCATGACTCCTCACTACATCTCTAGGTCTGACAGACACGATGAAATAAGAGAGATACACTGCCGAACAGATAGGTAAACAAAACTCGTTCTTTCCGCGAACAGTAAGCGACCAAAATAAAAATTGAGTTCCACTAAATACCCTCCTATATTACATGTCACTATTTCATCTCCCAAAAAATGACACCTTTACACGGCTGGTGACCTAACACCCCCTGCCACACCCACATGCGGCGGCTCGCGGAGTATTTTGTAGATGTAGATGGTCTCCACTTGCTTCACCGCGGGGTACTCCGGGAGTTGCTCACACGGATTACCAACTGCTCTTTCTGAATCGATACTATGCCAATGTATCAAGATTAGGTATCAAGAAATTTAAAAGTTAAGAATGGCCTATAACACCAAAAAATAGAAAATTTTGAATCGCATCAATTTTATCTCCAATCCTGATATAATATCCATACTGAGCCATGTCGTGTTCCCCGCAACTGAACCCAGAAGCTAAACGTGCTCTGGCGGTGGAGCAGGTTCACGTGACCAATAGCATTAAATGGGAGAAATGGAAAAATAAATTTTTTCTATAAAAATTATGCACTGCGAGCAAATTTTACAAAACAAGAAAGAGTTAACCCAATATGTTATTTGCCGAGATATAAAATAAAACTGTACCAACTGCCGGGAATATTGAAACATTTCCTTCAATGCCAAATTTGGCTTGGTGCCCAAAATGATGATAACCATATTAAATAATTTAAAAAACATGTTTTAATGAACGTCATAGGAGAAAAACAGGAATGAAAAAGCTTACATACAGCGTGAACGAGTCCCGTTGTCATGTTTTAATTTATGTGATAATATAGTTTCATAGGATTTTAAGGTAGTCCGAGCGAGATAGGTAGTTCCATAGTCATAATAGAGACCATATTCGAATTATACGTTTTGATTTCATCAGCTGTAAAACACATCTATTAAATATTGCATATTAATGGTGCAATAATATAGTATTATTTGACAGAAATTGTAAGTAATTATATGAAAATATCTAAACAAGTCTTCGATTTGACTCACTTTTTTTCGCGCGGCGCGTTTGCAACTCCTTCGAAAAGGATGGCTTTTTTGTGATACCCAAGAACCTACTGCGGTGGCAATATGATTAATTTGCAAATATAGTTGAGAAAACATACAAATTACTCGCTGTTAGTTTTTTATGACATCTAAGAGGTAGAAGTACCTCATTTAGTAAATAAGCCTCTCAGGAGTGCATACACGTACTATTTCCCATGAAAAAGTGCTGATGTATATTTTGGCAAATATCTCCGGAAGTACAAGTCTCAGAGAGTAATGTGGTATGGGGTTAAATTTTTTGTGTCATTAGAAGAGTGAGATATTTTTCTTTAAAATGACACTAAATTTTTTAATTTCTAGGTAAAATTATATTTCGCCCAAACTACCTTAATTCGTACAAGCAACACACAATATAGTGGAAATGACCACTCTTATCAAATGAACAATCCCAGATTGTTGATGTTCAAAATCCTACTGTTAACTAAAGTGACATCGTTAAAGTTACCTGCGCAGATAAAAGAATAAAATTATCCTTCAATCGATTGGTGTGATTGCTTGATTTTCCCCCTGAGATCAAATGCTCAATCTACGTGATGTCCACGCAAACGCGTGTTAGAGTTCACCTGGGCGTCATTTGGGCGTCATTTAGAGGTGCAGCGGTTACTCTTGTGCATGTAAGAAATCAAGCATCTTCAGTTGTATCCGAGACATATACGACCGAAAACAAGTATTGCCGGGGGCATCGAACCCATGTAGCCAACGAATAATTGATTATATAAGTCTTAACACACGCGACCACGACGACTGTTATTATTAAGAATTACCGCCTGACGAAATGCTACACAGAAATTTTTTCACGAGACCGGGCCTATGGAAGAGAATGCCGTTACGCTTTCTCGGCATTTTCTCTCCAATTTGAAAATAAAATAGAAGTGTTTCATGAGAATCCTTAGCGACCATCACGCGATGTCGCCTCGTGAGCATTCATGACGGTGGTTACCTACTAATTCTTTTGTAAACACATTTTATGTTTCCAATATTAGTAATAGCATTCCCCTCAGTAATTTTCTACATCTACATAATACTCCGCGAGCCGCCGCATGGGCATGTTTACGTTTTTTGGAGATGAAATGGTGACATGTAATATAGGAGTGTATTTAGTGGAACTCAAGTTTTATTGTGGTCGCTTATTGTTCGCGGAAAGAACGAGTTCTTGTACCTATCTGTTCGGCAGTGTATCTCTCTTATTTTATTGCGTCTGTCTGACCTAGAGATGTAATGAGGAGTCATGATAATATTCTCTATGTCGCTCTGAAAAATATCAGTTCTGAATTTCTCAAGCAACCTAAGCCTAGCGTGTAGCCTCGAGTCTCTAGGGGCTCCCACCTTAATCCCTCTAAAAGTTGTGAAACACTATATGAACGCTCGTAGCAGTTTTTAACGAAGCGCACTGCTTTCCTTTGTATTTTATTCATTTTTTTCTAACTCCTTCAGCACGCGTGTAGGTATTCCTTCTGGATCTTAATCTGGATTTTAATTCAAGGTCTCTATGTAGTAGTCGTGTGTGGCCCGCATCGAAACACGAATGTCGTCCACATGTCCCTATCGGGTGACCTTAAGTTTGACATACCTGTACTATGTTTTTGTCATGATTCCACTGTCGATGCAGTCACAGCCTTTCAAGTCGACGAGGTGTGGGTTCGGAGCCGAAATCTCATTAGGGAGGGATATCAAATGGCGAATCAGCTCTTTTTTTTTAAACACTTCGTCAGTTGTCAGAATAAAATCACTAGACGTTAAGAGGATGCGAGAAAACGACCTCTCCACCGAGCGGCCGGAGAGGGAATAAAAAAAGCGAAGCGGAAGGCGTCGAGCGACCTTGACACGAGAGAAAGAAAGACTACTCTCGATGATTTGCACGCTCCACTGAATACACGACGACGCGTAGGTCGGCGAAGAACCGATTGTGGCGCATTGTCTCCGGAACAGGAATGCGATGAAGAAAACACGCATTCATGCGGAAAAAATCACCCAAATGAGGGCGTGGCATTTCCACTTCAAAAAGGGGAAGGACGGAGTATAAGGTGGAGAGGGTGTTGTTAGAGAGAGAGGGAGAGACGAAAAAAACGCAAAAAAGAACTACTTGAGGAATGATTATGTAAATATTTACAAAGCAGACATCATTGCGGTTACAACGATATAACTCAAACCTCTATCGCATCGTTGGTTTCGGAATTAGCTGAGGTTTACAATTTTTACAACACCTCGTGTAAAACTCAACATTGAAACAATTTTTTTCCTTTGATATGTTATAAACATGTTTGGCTAACTTATATCAACATCTGTTATCTCTTTAATAAATATTAAGAGAATGGCGATAACATAAATTCGGGCCATCGGGTTTTGATCGCCGAAAACAGGACCGTTTTTCAAAATAAATATCGTAAAAGTGTAGATAAGGACAGAAAATTTTTATTACACGCATCAGTAAACGTAGAAATGATCATTCTATCGTAGGCATTTTATTTCGTTAAAATCGGTTGACCATACTTGAAGATACAGCGTCTTAAACTCAACGGACTCGATTTTTTTTTAATGGACAGTATGTGAAATGGGCGTCGGAAAGACCAGCGAATGGGGAAAAGATGAAGAGGAGAGGTGAGAAAGCTCCGAGAGAGAGAGACAACCGAGAGAGAGGTTGGAGAGAGTGGAGGAGGAAAGATACCTGATTGGGAAAGGGATTGGACCAACCAAGGTTCATTTCAGCGTTCGAAGAATTCAGGCTTCACAGGGTGGAAAGTCAGTTTTTAATTGAGAGACAAAACAAACTCGTATCGAATTTTCAATTGTGCCCATTATTGTACCGCCAGGCACGCCTAGTTTCGACATTAAAGGAGGATCATCATCAGACGCAAAGTTCGGACGAACATGGCATGCCAGATTACAACCCGACTTTGACCATAAACCTTCGACGTTGGAACGGAACTGCAACAGTAAAAAATACAAAGCGTATAGCGTGCCCCTATCTCTTCCCCACCGATTAACTCCCAGAGTGCAACTTTAGGAAAAGGCAAAATTTTTCCAGCAGCTCCATATTTTTCGCTCTTGGTGCTCAGTCCCCAGAGGAGTGTCGCACGCACACTGAAAGTGAAACAACTGACCTTCTCGTTCCAATCATATAGCAAGCGCGAGTTTAAGCGCTCAGCGGCCTGTCCTCTGTCGGGCAATCGCGACTTCCACCCTCTGCGACTGAGGGCGTATCCTTACCCATGCATCGTCGGCTTTCGCACTCTATTGGTTAATTGCTGCCAAGGGTTCGCCTCGCTATTTCATCCAATGCCACTCGTAAAATTAATCGTTTCTGGGATGTTCTTATACTCCTCCGCTATATAATAATAATCAGCTTTTTCTTATAATACATTTAATCATATATCACATAAATTATATATTACCATAGAGTAAGTATATACCGAGTGGCAAAGCTATGCTAAAAACTGGACATAAATTTTTGAGAGCTTATGGAAGAATTTCTCGGGTGCCACCACCCTAGGTAAGGAAGAATTTTGGCTTACAGAGAAGGCCACTTGGAGGCGCTTGTGGTACTCGGCGATTTTGCATCAACATACAGAAGAGTGTATTTACCATGGCTGTTGTGTGCTTTTAATCGAGTATCAATTGTTTTGTCGTTCCTATGATACATCGGTAAACAGTTGACTCCGTGTTTGGTAATCGCGTGTCTTATCGTATTGACGTGGATTCGATTCATTGTACATCTACATCTACATAATACCCCGCAAGCCGCCTCAAAGGGGGCAGGATTTTTTTGTTTTCATGATAGATACAATAATCATTGTATCTATGAAAAACAAAATATTCTCTTAAATGGGATGAATGATAAACAAAATACGAAACATAAAGGTGAAGAGGTACTGGGTATTAAGATATGCATAAATCATTCAGATATTCTTAAAGATCAAATGCCTAATGCCTTTGTGTCCTTTGATATCCTTTTGGCATAGAATCTACGGTCTAAACAAAGCACACTGAGTCACCACGTCAATGAAATCCTCTTTCAGTCACAGAATGAAAGGCAGAAGAAAAATATTGACCATCCCTGAGCGAAATTCATTGGTTCCACTTATTTCAGTAGATATTTCGCGCTCATAGTGTATTAGCCACGTCGTCTTCAGCCTCCTGCCACTATCAGCTGTCAATATCTAGTGCCATATTTTCGATCAGTCGCATCAACTTGGTTATCAACCGCAATATCATGTGTCTCTCATCACCTGGTTCGAGTCACATCGCTAAGGTTTAAAGCTTACCCCCCGGTCTAGAAGCTCGACGCTCATCGCCTGGAAATAGGTAAGCAGTGGGAAAAGGGTTATGGGAGTGGGAAAAGGCTAGCGAAAACGCAGCCACTGGGAAGCCGACACCATGAGGCGGATTGCCGTCAAAAGGACGACAACGGGCCCCCGCCTCCCCATAGTCCTCGTAGCTGCTCGGTTCCCCCAACAGCGTTGGACGAGTCACCGCCAGTCTCTCTTGAACGAAAACACTCCCACACATCTGTTGAGAACCGGCGCAGCCCATTGCCCAAATTCTTGGGCTAGGGTGTCCACTTGGCTCCCTTTATTAGTAGACGTCGTGTGGTCCGTCGGAGTTCGCCATCGAATCGGGGCCCCGCCGGACCAATGGATGGTCAAATCCGACCAACTATTGTCAAAATCTGAGACCCTTCACCTCAGAAGTCCCCGCCAACCCATTCTCAGTTTCTCTCCTCAGTTATGCATTATAATTTCGCTCCCATCTTAAAGATTTGAACCACCTCCGAATCCGCCATCAGGATCCTCCTTCCGAGGACGGTGGCCATCTCGAAGGATGTACGAATTGCTTGAACCTTCTCCTAAGTATCCTTACGAGGGCGCTTCCATCGAGGATGCTTCGGGAGCACACTTCGACCCGTCCTCGCATTTTGCCATTTCGGAAAATTGCATTTTGGGAATACATCGGTGGATGGAAGGGGGTGGGGAACGCTATACGCTTCGTATTTTTTACTGTGAAAGTTCGGTTCCAACGTCAAAGGTTTATGGTCAAAGTCGGGTTGTAATCTGGCATGCCATGTTCGTCCGAACTTTGCGTCTGATGATGATCCTCCTTTAATGTCGAAACTAGGCGTGCCTGGCGGTACAATAATGGGCACAATTGAAAATTCGATACGAGTTTGTTTTGTCTCTCAATTAAAAACTGACTTTCCACCCTGTGAAGCCTGAATTCTTCGAACGCTGAAATGAACCTTGGTTGGTCCAATCCCTTTCCCAATCAGGTATCTTTCCTCCTCCACTCTCTCCAACCTCTCTCTCTCTTGTCTCCCTCTCTCTCTCGGAGCTCTCTCACCTCTCCTCTTCATCTTTTCCCCATTCGCTAGTCTTTCCGACGCCCATTTCACATAGAAATTTCCGAATTCTCAATTCGGATGGTGTACGATCCATGTCTATAATCCTTGCTACTAACCATCATCGATGTTTTAGCCGAGTCAATCAGCTCTCGGATTACACATTGAAATCAATTGCACACGTTAACATGATATTTAGTTTACGGAGTCGTCGCGTTGGAACGTTATGAAAGTTGAGAGAGACTATTCTCGCAGACGTTAAATGAACCACACTTAGAAAGCAGGAAGTATTGTTTTTAGTAACGGAAATGTTCAATATCACGATATAATTTTGTATATATATGCTTTTACCTCTCCTCCGCTGATGGTAAGCAAATTTGTTCCTCTCAATTCCTGCGTGTTGACGCTACTCAAACTTCTCAGAATTGTTTTCATTTATTTTCTTTGCCAATAGTTAACATAGAACAGACCTTGAGAGTAGCTGGTATAGGTAAAGATGCTAGGCAGTAAATGAAAACAGCGCCGAGCAGTTTTATGCCTATTACTGCCTAATCAAACTCCAACAAGTAACGTATGTATTGGTAAATATTATTTTTATTTGTGGATTATTGATTCTTGAGGTGTTAGAGATACATTGCCCTGATTAAACTCTATAAACCGGTATTTACTCTCAATAGTGATGTCCTGTAGTGATGCGTTCATTAATAATGCGATGATAGATGAATATTGCCAATGTTCATGCCAATTTAAATTAAACTTTCAAAATATTAGGAGTTCATATCCTAACTTTATTTTGCTATTTCAGTATCCTCGAGTGAAATTAATGCTGTCGATTGCCTTTGTCGATTCACTGATATTAAACCTATGCGGGAATAGTGGGCCTATTAGTGAAATTAGAAATCTGATGACCGTGAATTTTTCAAGCGGCTTCATGATATGCCTGGATATCAATCACCCCCGTAAAAATAGCATTGTGTCCCAAAAATTGGCTGTCTCTCACAATATGTATAAGGTCTTGCATGAGTTGCATTAGAAACTGATGATGTGAAATGATTTGTACGACTGCTGAAGAACTTGCCTCACGATTAACCTAATTTTCATAGAAAAATGCTGTAATTACTTAAGAAATGAGTCCAGAAACATTTTTATAACTTAAACCACTTTTATTACATTTATGCTTAAGCTTTCCACTTCATTACCTATCCTGAGCCACCAAGGATAGGTACTTGCCAAAATTACATTTATCCAGTCACAAGATGTACTTGAATTCATAATTTCAAAAACCACGTTGGAGTCCTGTTGATGCATTTGCTTATATTGCTAATTGTATCTTCACAATGTCCATCTTCAATTGAGAGATATTACTCGGGGTATTTTTAATACAAGAACCATAGGTTGAGGGTATGTAGGAATTATGAATTATGTATGTACCACGGATGCAATCATCAAACGTGTCATGGCTCAATTAAATGGCGAGGAAATATGTAAAGGATACATTAATCAGATAGAGATATACAATCAAGCCATCAGATAGACAGATTTCTTATCACATTGGAATCACCATTTAACAAACTCTATTATATGGATAAGAAGTAAATTTAGGGACTTAAATGGAAATCTATTTAAGTTCTCAGGTTTTCATAAATATTGTTTCATGGTAACTATTCACACGAATTATTTCAACACTGAGAAGAGCATTTAAAGCAAGTGAAAGGGTAGACACAAACTTTTAACAGAAAATAATAGGCACAAAAGCTATCACGTCTTCGGCATAAAATGATATCGTATCCTTCGTGCATTAAGGTTGAACAACCGTTATTAAACTCACCACGCATAGAAAAATTTCTCGGGTAACACTCACTATTAAACAAAACGAACTAAGCCTAAAAACACTACTTTAATGGCCATTTTGTTTTCCTAAAAATCACCGGCAACTCGTGTTTACATCAACCTTTTGGGACACTCGTTGGCGGGATCAAGGTACAAAGGTTCTAAACGAAGCTCACCTCATTTAAAAAAATCTTGAAAAGCCTTATTTGACAACTATTAAACAAAAACTGAGATCAATCTCGCGCCTGGGACGATGTTTGTCAAGAAGATGCTGAAGATACGACAAATAATTCGTTCATTATTAAACGGCAGCAAAATACACCACATTGGAATACACACTTGAATCCAAAACGGGCTCGTGTCTAGCCTTGCGAATATAGGACTTCTTTTGTTCAGTGCATGCAGCGGCAAATCGTTTGCATCAGCGTTAACGCTCGCGCTAATGTCATGTTTCCATTACGCTGGTTAGAACTGAGGTTGGGTTACCTGCCTGCGTTCCAGGCGGGCAGTGGGAAACCACGTAACGAATGGCCTGCTGGGAATTACACTTGAGTCAAGTAGAAAGCTGACAAACGAAATAAGTTTGTTCTGCTTGTATCTCAAAATCAAAACATGCCCCTTCGAGAAATAAGGAGGCTGCTATAGTGTTACAGTGGGCCATTATCTTACGTTTTCTGCCTAAAATCAACAAGTCGGTTGTGCCTATAGGTCTTGGTAATGCAAAGGTTCAGTAATTCATAACGCAAGTAAACTTAGAGCAATATAAAAGTACAAGTATGCCGCTGATCATCACTTATGTAGACTAAAAGAATTGAGAATGTGCACTTAAAAGATCGCAAAATTCCGCGGGAGAAAATAATAATCGAATGAGAGAGATTAATTGATAGGAAAGCAGTTGTGCCGAAAATTGAATTATGGAGTTTCCCAAGCTGTTGCCTTAAGTGATCAAGTATGAGTAAGAAGGTATTCAAAATCATCCCCAATGGATGTATCCTGTAACTCGTATCACCGGTGATGAGCGTGAATAACTGAATTGACTCAAGCACTGAACTACCATTTCTTGAATAATGGTATCAGCTATGAATTATATCTTGCTTCTTGTGACATTTCCAAGTATGAGCTCACTTACAGTACATGAGAGTGGGACATGGATGCTGAAGTTAAACATTAGAAGCTGCTACCGTCCATAAATTTTAACATAACTTAATCTTAATACACGGGAGCATTTGATAAGCAACTGGTCCAAATGAAACTATTTTATTGTACGTAGACAGAATTAGCTACGCTCTTGAGTCCTACCTACATTCTTTCACTAGTTTCCTAGCTCATATACTCTAGTTAGCAGATCCGAAATCATGTGAGGGAAGCAAACAAAGAAATTATACTAAAGATAGTATGCGATATATCATATGGTAATGTTTAAACTAATGTTCCCACATAAGCCCTAGGGAATGCTACCTTCTTTCGGATTCGCGATAATAGACGGATGATACACACTGATTTGATTTCTTATTAACTACAAAGTACCCTTTTGATATTCCCACCTCTCCCCGTAATATTTCCAATATTTCATTTTCGTACACACCAATAATATCCTAAAGCTAATATAATTCCACAAATACCACAATTGCTATCTGGTTCTGCCATCCAAGTTTTAAGTTCATAAAAGAGATTGAATATTAACAAAACTTTAACCAAGTTTTGTTAATCCCAGTAATCATCAATATAAGCTGTAAAGTAAAATTAATTCGAACAGATATCGTTTGCTTCGTGCAGTGCGAAGCAAAGATGTCACTATTTTAGATTCTCAATACAAGAATAGAGCATAACAAAGAATCGACTGTTAATAAATTAGGATAAAAAATGTGTAGAGGAGGATAACATGGGTTTTTATTAGCGTAATCAAGATAACTAACAAGAAAACATATCAAAGGTCTCCCAGGGTTAATAGAAAAACTTCATAACTATTTCATTTCCCCAGTTTTCATCACTTATCTCTTCAATACTTTGTTCATGGTACATTTACCGATTATGGAATTGATGTATTTATTAATTTAATCCATAAAAATTTATTCGATCACAAAATATTCTTGTATTACATGAAAATTGGAAAACATCAGCGTATTTAGCATTTTACCTTCTTAAAAAAAATTTTCTCGGAGTTCACACGTGTGAAATACGTTCCTCACTTGTTGACAACTTGCGTTTCCATTACGATTTCTAACTCGAGTTACCTGGTAACTAGGGTCAGCCAACCATGGTTAGAAATCCAACCACAGCTGGCGCTTACTGGCGTTTCCATTGCCAAATTCTACCCGCGTCAGCGCTACCTAGCGTAATGGAAACAAGACATAAGGAAACTATAGTATCATTGCTGTACCTTTCTATCAAGTAACTACCCAGCGGTTAAAATTCGTTGGATAAACGGTGCATGAGAGCTATCCGGCAGGTAGCAGTATCCAGCGGTCGGCTACCGGGAAGTTTACTATTTACCTCGAGATTGATGAACCGGCTCTTAGTTGAGTAAAAGGGTCTTATGGAGAACATAGTTGCCAAACTTTCGCTTCAAATGCTCTCGTCGAGGACACAAAGCAACCAGTTTCGACAGCACACTAACTTTAAACACATTACTTAAGGAACTGATATTAGTATGTACATTGGAAGACTTCTAGCTAATCAATCTGTTTCCGATAATGGTACTATGTAAACATTCCATCTACGATTTACAACATCGCGCCTCTGGCCTTATGGAGATAAACACGGGGAACGAATATACGAGCCCATACTTTTTTTTATTGCATCAAAGAAAAGAAAAGAAAATATCTAACGTAGAATCTATTAAATACTAAGGCGTCACCATCACTGAAGACATGTCATGGGGGAAACACATCAGGGAAATAACTAGTGTAGCAAACCGTAGATTAGGATTCGTAACAAGGTCTCTAGGCATATACGATGAGAGAGTACGAGAAAGAAGCTATTTTACACTTGTCAGGCCTCATTTAGAATATGCCGCTAGTATATGGGATCCGTACGAGGAAGGTATGATAAAAGAATTAGAGTGCGTGCAAAGGAGATCCACTAGGTTTGTAAAAGGCCGCTATGATAATTGTATAAGTGTTACGAATTTAATAGAAGCACTAGGATGGGAATTACTATCAGAACGCAGGTTAAAATATAGGTTAAACCTTTTAAGTAAATTCCAAACCGATTTGTTCACAGATGACGTTAGATATATATTGAGATCCCCTGAGTATTATGCTAGGTTTGATCATATGAACAAGATTAGAGAAATAGATTGTCGTACCGATAGATTAAAAATGTCATTTTTCCCGCGTACTATAAGAGAGAACAATAGGCAGCGTAGCAAAGGGATAGTTAGGTGAAATATAGTTAGAGTAGTCGGTAGAGCATGATGCATGTAATAAAAACCAATAATCCCTTTCTTATTATGTAGATACTAACCATCTAGCTGCATGTGATCCTATTATCTGGCATGTCTACATTAAATATCCTAGTTGCATGTCAATAGTGCATGTTTGGTGACCTTCACCCCCTGCCACACACCCTCGTGGTGGCTTACGTAGACGTAGATGTAGAAACGTGGAACGGACAGTGAATTTGAGGCGACACACTGGCAGTTATACAATGCGGCAACATTACTGTCGCAGCTACCGAAATAAATCAGCACCAATACTGCACATTTGGGTAAGAGTGGAGATGAGGGGTGGGAGGGTTGTTAGTGGGAGCAGCTGTGTGTGATTCAAGGGGGTCGAAGGGACGCATCTTAAAATCGGAATTGGATGATTCTAATGAGGGGAGATGTGGTGAGCGCAGAATGAACCGGCAGTCACTCGGTACAAGGTCCTTATACCCAGGTCATGACACGCACTTGTCCAGTCTAATCCGCCATCTTGTGTCTAATTTTTGGCGGAGTTCAAATTCTGCATGCAAATCAATGGGGGTGACATGGGGACACAAAGATCCACATATATTTCCCTGTATAGTCGAGGTGATGCCATTAAAGATTTGGTGCTGACATATAATACTAAGTGGCTTTAGGATTCATTAGGACTTTTGGTCTGACGCCTCCCGTTCGACTCCAGGAAAGGGGTAAACAATGGTTAACATAGTACATAGGGTATAAGGACCTTGACTCGGGGCGATTGACAGCGCCGCTGTCGCCAAGCGGAGGGAGAAAGCACTAAGTCTTCAGCGGTCCGACGCATGAGAGGAAAATGAGAGGCGAGGAGGGGAACCGAAAACACACACACTCTTACACCGTACTGCTTTTTTCCTCATTTCCGCGGCTAAACCCATCGGGAAAAGGGGCGTTCTCTCTCTCTCTCTCTCTCTCTCTCTCTCTCTCTCTCTCTCTCTCTCTCTCTCTCCCTCTCTCTCTCTCTCTCTCTCTCTCTCTCTCTCTCTCTCCGCGGCGAAAAGAAATAATTAACCCAAGCGAGCGAACGCTCCGCTTAGTCACGAGAATGCTGAACAACGACGACTCGGGGTCTTTTGAGAGGGACTTCGACGGGGAGCGAGAAGGCAAAAGTGGAATATAAACATTGAATGGGAGAGAGGGATAGGGGGATAGGGTTGGCAGACCGTGTTGGCAGCGAGGGGACGGGACGAAACGTCGAAAAACAATAGGTTCACTCGAAGAGACAAGTGCGATAAACTCCCTGACTCTCCACGTCTCTCTCCCGCGGGTATTTTAGTCAAGGGCTAGAGGCAAAAACCTTATCTTGTCTAACGACAGTTTTTATCCTTCTCATATTTTAAGAAACCCAGATTTAAGTTTGTGAAGTAATAAAAATCACTAGTTCATCTTTAGCTTTGTGGTATTCCATTATAATGTTTTGTCGATGAATAACTTTTACTATAGAAAGAGCAAATAGACCGATGTGGAGTATATTCATTGAAATGCAGCGATTGCAATGGTGTCCACGTGGGGCAGACAGGAAGAAGCTTCTATGTGAGAAGAAAAGAACATTTATGTTCTTACAAAAACATCAAAGAGGATAAAAGTAATTTTGCTAAGCACTTAATATGACACAGCATCCACAGGAGTGATTTTACAATGAATATACTAATATTATGCAACGACAGCAACCGAATTAGATTCAAGAGAGCAGTTGGAAATTTTAAAAATTTTGAATAACCAAGACAACACCCTCATTAACGAATACCTTTACCCATCCTTTTTCCCTAATCTGGCCTCCGTTTCAAACTTCTTCTCCCCTTCCGTTACGTAGCTACGGAAACAATAGGATAAACAGATATCAATTAATGCCTGATGGTGGTGATTACTCACTGAAACCCGGGTCGCTTAATTTAAATAAAAAAGTGGTATAAGTAACAGTTATTCATCGATAAAACATTGTGAAGTAATGGCAGTTCCTACGGCGTTGAATGGCTCAGAATGTTGGTCATCAAAACAATAAGAAATAAGTAATACAGTCATCAGAAATGGAATTTTTTCGAGCTGAGAAAGGGTAATACAAGGTAAGACAAAATAAGAAATGCATCCATAAGGGAAGAGGTAAGGGGTTCAGCCAAAAACAGATAGGTTAGTAGAGGACAAAAACAGGTTGACAGAGCATGTCCTTCGAACGCCTAAGGAAAGATATTCAAAGCAGGGTTCGGAGCAAAACTCCGTGGGAAGAAGAAGTGTCGGAAGACAGGAAAGTTAAAGCAGATTTTTGATGCCACTTAATTGACCATTATGTTCAATTTATAATTTCACATTTTTACATGTAGTTTTCGCATAGTGAAGCTTTTCTGACGATAAATAATTCAACTGATAATTTTTCTACTACCAATTACAACTCCTTATTCTCTAAGCCAGCAATCTTCTTTTCTTTTGCCCTAACATTGACACAAATGCGCGGGAGATATTTTATATGTAGCCCTCATTTTTCTTCTGCATGACAAGGGGTTAAAGGCAAGAGGAAAGAAAACCTCACCCACAAAGTCACTCACCGAAGGGCCTTCCTGCGTACATATCCGTCTCTATAAACTGCTTCTACTTCTCCAGCGCCTTCACCTTCCTCAAGAATGTAATTTCTAGCTTCACTCATTCGAAAAATTTCCTAAAAATGTTAATAGCGACTGAGAAATTGCTGCTTCCCACATTTTCATCCCACCAATTTATAATACGAAATATCCTTTATGCTTTGATTGGAACAATTATGAAATGAACGGACTTCACTGAATCACAGCAGATTTCTTAATCTAGTAACAGAACAGCAGCTCAAAAGCTAGCCCACTTTCTCTCAGTTGATAAAATGTTTCATTACAATTAATGCAAGCGAGCATGAACAGCATGCATTTGAATTATTTGATTCAATATAATTTGAGAAAACTAAGTTGAAACGCTTCTACCTTTTTCTATCAAAGACCATGACTGAAGACCGCCGACAGAGCATAGACCGCCGATGCCTGCTGTCTATGCTCTGTCGGCGGTCTTCAATCATGGTCTTTGATAGAAAAAGGTGGAAGCCCGCCATTTCTCTATCCCGCCTACAGAAAATCTTGCATCCGAACTTCAATGCGAAATATTAATTAAGATGCGATATAATAATGAAATTCAGTGACTAAATAGCCATTTTTTTGAAAAAAATAAATATCATGACTTCAGAGTTCAGGGTACTCACTCTCGTTTGGTCAAATATGAGCAACAAAGACTCCCAAGAAAAACCTGTTTGATGGATTTTTTAAGTTATCCAGAAGTATAACAAACAAATGGTACTGAAATTATCAACACCGCTTTAATAAACAGATGGTAATTAAATAATGGATTTGCCACACACGATGAGGAGGCTGCTCATTCATTTGGCAATACTCCCACCGCCATCTCCATAATTGACCTGTCAACATCAACATACAAAACATACGTGCACAGCCTTAAAATAACTGAACACCAAATCGGACACCGTAGGAAGATGGGATGAGCAAAAGAGGAAAATTCCAGAAGAGAACTGGTGACTTAGAGAGCCGAAATGAAGCACCCAATGGTTCACGACGAAAATTAGAGAACTTGTAGAAGGAAGAGAGAAAGATACAAGAACTCTAGAAATGAAGGTGAGCAATCCTCTATTAAAGGATGAGGAACCAAGTCAATCGAGAATTCAAGAAGACCCATGAGCATTGGTTTGCAAAAGCTCCAGCGAGGAAATCGACGAAAGCAGGAAAGAGGAGAGCACCACAAACAGCATAAAAGCTGGTGAAGAAACACAGGAGTTTGAAGTGAAGAAAGAATGGACCATTGGAAAAAGAGACCAGAAAAGACCAGAAGAAGTTCATAACGTGGTACTGGGGGAGGATCATGACCGTCAATCAAATGGACGGATAAAACAAGGGAGGGAGAGTAAAAGAGGAAAGTGTCCTATGGATCACGATGCAGAACCGGAGAAGAACCGGATGGATTGGGAATTACACTCTGAGGCACTGCGAAGAATATAATTGAAGAAAAAAACAGAGAGATAAGTCCCCGGAGGAAGGACAACATCAAAGTTTTTTCAGATCAGAAATTTTTTTATAGAGAGCTATTATGCAATGAACTTTCCTTTCAACATTATTAGATTAACAATCACATAATAGAAAGCAAATAGGGCAAGTTTATCAACATGCGAAGAAGCAACAAGAAGTACGGGAAGTGAACGCATGAGATAGGGAAGAGAAGGGAGGGCTCCAGTCAAACAATCGGAGGATTAAACGACCAATTCATGAATTCATCAATGATCCAAAGGTGCTCTGCGATATCCGATAAAAAATCTCATTTTCGAAAGTATTATACTCTCCATTTTATGGTAGTCCGAGAGAGATAGTTCCCTAGTCATAATAGAGACCATATTCGAATTATACGTTTTAATTTCACCAGCTGTAGGACACATGAATTAAATACTGCATTATTAACGGTTCAAATATATAGTTGCATATGACAGAAATTGTAAGTCAATAAATGAAAATATCTAAATAAGTCTTTAACTTGACTCATTTTTTTCGCGCGGTGCGTTTGAAACTCCATCAAAACGGAAGGTTTTTTGTGATAGCCAAGAACCCACTCCGGTGGCAATATGATTAATTTTCAAAAATAGTTGATAAAATATACAAACTACATGATGTTAGTTTTTTTACGACATCGAAGTATTAGAAATGCCTAATTTTGTAAATAACGTCTCTCTGGAGTACATACACGTACCATTTCCCATGTAAAAGGGCTGTTGTATTTTCTGGCAAATATCTCGGAAAGTAATGCAGTAAGGGGTTGAATTATTGGGGTCATTAGAAGGGAGATATTTTTCTTTAAAATCAGACCAAATTCATCGATTTCTAAGTAAAATGATATTTCGCTCAAACTACCTTAAGAGCCTTCTGTTAAAAATAAGTGACGAGTTAGATGTGCTTAGATCGCCGCCATCATTCATAAGAAGAAGATTCCATCGGGAATATTATAAGGATAACGGATAAGAGATGAGAAGTGCCTTTGGAATCCCCATATCTCTCGAGGGTCCTTCACATCATGCGGCCACTAGATATCTTAATCTAATATACCAATAGTGCAAAAAAAAAGTTTCTGTAGTATCTTCACATTTTCGTGGAGTAGTTTGATAATATTCAGCCACCGAAAAACAGTAAGTAATAATGAACTCATTTGTATCACAAACGAAAAAAATAATAATGGACACCCAGAATCCATAATGAGAAGAAGATGGCATAAATTTTATAAATTTACTCATAATCTCACGAAAGAATATAATTACCTTCACTGCCACGCTGCTTCATAATTTTTGCAACAACTATAATCATTTTAAAAAGTTCGTACTTTTCTGACAAATAAAATACTCTGATACACATATTTTCAATATGGTTTTTCCACTTTTAGCAGCGACTAGATTATGTATGGGCGCATGACTAGTATTCAGATTGGTACAAAAACAAATTATCATTATAATAGTTTTCATTCAAACTCAAGGACCTAGTTCCAAAGGACTATTTAAGATCAATTTATTTTGCTTTTTTTCAGTGCCATCTAAATTATGGCACTCTGGGGGCATGCTTCAAAGGCAAATGATATTTTTATACTGCAAAAGAGAGCGGTGAGAATTATTTCTAACTCGACCCCTCGAGAGCATTGTAAGCCATTATTCAAACAACTTGGTATTATCACACTTCCCAGTTTGTATATTTACAAATCCCTATGTAATGTTAAAGAAAGTATTGAGTTAATTAAGACAGGTGTCAGTGTCCATCACCACGATACTAGGAGAAAGGGAAATCTGGTCGTACCACAGTGTAGGCTAACTAAAACGAACGAACAGTTTAATGTTCTAAAGCTGAAATCGTTTAATATTTTGCCTCACGAGGCCAGAAATGTCACCTTGCCAAAAGTTAAACATGTAATTCATTGTTGGCTGGTATCAAAAGGCTTTCTATTCTACTGAAGAATGTCTATTGTGCGAAAACCTAAATATTGTATTTTGATTTTGTTTGTGTTGTCCTTAATCTTGAAGAAGACTATTGCAAATGTACATTGCTTAATGTCTAATAAAAGTTATTATTATTATTATTATTTGCCGAAATTGGCAATCAAATAAAAACCACTCCCGATTCCTCATAACACGTCACATTCACTACGATCGCCTGTGACACTAAATGAGAGAGAGAGGAATGGAACCCTGGTTGGTAATTATAAAAAGAGAGAACCCACGATATGGGATGGAGTAATTTCCTCCTTTTGCAAAATCCTTCTCTCTTCGCCTTCTTAAAACGCAATACGTTAAACTTATCTGCAAAATGCCACGAGTAGTCCCCACCCTTAAGGAGTCGAGGGGGGCGAAGAAGATCTCCTCTTTTTTTTTAAAAATCGTTTGTTCATTCGTAAATTGCTCCGCCGGCAAACAATCTGGTAATTGAACGCAAACAGCGGAGGGAGGAGATTGACGGTGCGATAAGGTGGGAGGGGTGGGTTAGGGTGGGGAAGAGCGCAGGAGGGGGAGGGAGAGACGTGGGGTGGCACCGCTTAAACCTCCGCAGAAACACTCCGTTGAGATAAAGGGGGAGGGAGGGAGGAGGGGGACCGAAGAGAGAGAAAGACAGATGTATATATAGAGGTGGGGGAGAGAGGGAGGAAGAGAAGAGGGAGAGGAGGAGGAGACAATGCACTGGTGGGATTTCTTCACAACCCGAGAGCTTGGAAGAGAGATTTGTAATTTTTTCAAAAAAAAAGGTCGCGTAGCATTCATTAACTTGCACAGTGGTGTAATAATGCCTGCGAAAATTAAAATTTATAAAACAAAATAAAGTCCCTATAGAGATCGGTGGAAAGAGGAGGGAAGCGGTTGGAAGCATTAAAACTGAAGGATAAAAAAATTATAATGATGAGAGCTCTGCACGATGAGATCACTTCCGACCGCTTATAGTTAGACGCATATACGTGCTCCCGAGGAACTCCGCGTACCTACGAATACACTCCCAGCACCACACTCAGCCGGTGGTGCTGCTTCCTCCCACTCCTCTTCGGGTGCAGCACCGCCTCCTATCCGAGGCGGTTAATAAGGTCTCGTGAAGCGAACGTAAACAGCCAAGTGGAGAGAGACGGGAGTGGAGTAGATGAGGCAGCGGAGGACACGACGCGACTCGCAATGTTGCGACTGAGATCACGGCATTGTAAATATATATGTACCACTTCCCCCCTTGAAGAGATAGAGGGTTCGGTTGAGGCAGCGGAAAGGTACCGAAAAGTCATCGGTTATTCCTGCGACGAGGGCACGTTTTCTCCGATTCATTCCAGAGACTACTCGGTAAAATCCAACGGCCTTCACACGAGGGTATGCGAGAAAATTTGAATAAGGAATGCGTCAGTTTATACGAAAATATAGAATCCCAGAAGGTGTTTTCCCTGGATATGTGTGTGTGTGTGTGTATGTATATCGTTCATTCACTTAGACGGCTCAGCGGCACATTCATTTATAAATGTTCAAACAGAAAGGTAAAAAGAAAGTGGATAGGAACAATCAAAATCAGCAAACACAATTCTCGTCCAACAATAATAGTTGAGAATAGATTTTGAAGGACTATTGAGTGAATGTGCAGTTATTGAATGTTATAATGACGATGTATGACAATAGTAGGGCAAGTGTGAGGGTTAAGGGAGTTCTGAGTCATTGGTTTGTAATAAAACAAGGCGTAAAGCAAGGATGCGTGATGTCACCATGGCTGTTTAATGTATTTATGGATAAATATGCTAGAGATGCATGTAGTGAAAACGACGATGTTTTCATTGGAAATGTTAACGTGCGAGATCTACTATATGCGGATGATGATGTTTTGATCTCAGAGAGCCAACAGGGATTACAGAAGCTCATAGATAAGTTTTGTGAATCAACAGAGAGAATGAAATCCAGGTTAAATGCGTGCAAGACTTAAGTGGTAGTTTTGGATAAGGAGAATGGGGAGAATAACTATATAATTAGTGTGAATGGTGAAGTAATTGAACAAGTGGATGATTTTGTGCACTTAGGTAAGATGTTTCCGAAAGATGGACGGCTAGATGAGGAGATAAAGAGACGTGCGAGTGCCGGAAGGAAAGTGGTAGGTAGAATGTGGAGCATATCAAGGAATGAGTGCCTGTCTAAGGAAGCGAAAATCGCCGTGTACAAAAGTTTACTTCTCCCCACTTTGTTTTATGGTAGTGAAATATGGGAAAGTCAGGATACACATAAGAGTAGACAAATGACGTACTGAATTCTTACCTCATACCTAGTGGGTATGAGTTATCTGTGGGGAGTCTGTGGTCAAATTAGGATGGATAGGGTAAGGAATGATTGGGTAATAAATGAATGTGGGTTAAATGCTCCAGAAATGGACCTGTATGAAAGGAGTGTGCTTCGTTGGTTTGGCCATGCTGAGAAAATGGATGAGAGTCGAATAACGAAACAGATATTTAAGAGTGAAATGAATGGTGCGAGAGGGAGAAGTAGGCCGAGAAAGTTGTGGTTGAGGAAATTCTTAGGAGGAGGAATATTAGGAGTCTTAAAAACAGGAGGGCGTGTATGAAGCAGTGTATTGGGGGTAAATGAAGTGAAAGAGGTTTGCAAGGATAGGTCTGTATGGAGTAAATTATTGAAGAAGAGTTAGGTGTACAAATATGTATTTATGAGTCAAACTTAGTGACTCTGCCTACCCCGGAAGGGAACAGCGTGATTGGTATGTATGTAGAATTTCTAAAATTGAAATGACGCCAGAGATGTTTCGCCTGTGGTACGAGCACACAAATATTGTTTTTTATTTCAGGCATTTATATAAGCACCATACAGCTTCTGTAACAATGTCTGCTGTTGTGCGATTTTCCACAGAGGAAAAACCATCCGCATTGACCGGGATTCAAACCCGGATCCCTCGATTTCCGGCCGAGTGCTCTAGCCAGTTAAGCTACCGATGCATCCTATTCCCCTTCCGTGGATTTTAGTGGCCTTTACGGGACCAGATATTCTCGACTGCCGGACATACAATGTAACAACCAGTCGCTTGTCGTGCGCTGAGCTCCACAGCCTACTTTACCGAAATTTCCGCTGTGCTGACGATTATATTCTGTACAGCAACAATCACTTCGCCTCCGGCTCGGTTGATTCTATCCTTTCTATAAATGGTGAAAAATTTTGGAAAGACTTCACCAACTGAATTATCGTCTGTCAGACGAATTTCTGTGCAAATGATGACGTTACGTACATTCCGTGCTGTGAATGAATGGGGGGGGGGAGTAAAGTGCTGCGGGTAATGAGAAAGTGAACGAAATTCCCGAGATCGGGCGGGAATGAATTCCCGCCGAATTACTCTGATTGAGAGCAATTGGTTAGGAGTCACTGCATACAGAATCTCGCGGGGTTAAACTAGGTTAGGTACTACTAGTTACTACTAGGAGTAGTTTTTTTTAATTGTAGGTCATTTCAGCCCACAGGAGTTTTCTCTTGACACTAATTGTATTAGTTCACACGCACAATCAATGCAACACCAAAGAAACAGAAAAATACGACGGAACACGAGAGAGAAACAAGAGCAGCGTTTCCAAGCTTTCCTGCTCCCACTAAGTTTTTTCGTACCTGTTTCAAATGTAACGTAAAAGCTGTTGGTAAAAGGATGGGTATTACGTATTACGCCTCGTACGAAGATAACTGAAAGGCGACTTGATAAGGAATGGGAGTGAAAGTGGTCACTTGGACGGATCTTGGCTTTCCTTACACGTAGGGAAGGTAGGCTCATAGTACGCGGCGGGGCTGCTGTCAAAAGGGAACGAAGGCTGCGGTCCACTCGCACTCAGTGACCAGGCAGCCTAGGAAATAAATATTTCCAAACCCAGAACCGACCACTACGCATCTCCCACGTGCATACGTATTCGCGGGGATTGTTTACGCTAGGTTTACGACTTCTATAGGTGAAAGACTTCTTAACAACATAGCAACAATGAAACTAATGCGGGTTACTATAAATAAGTTGTTAAAACAAAATATCAAATGAATACCGTCCACTTCTTTGCCAAAGAGATTGTAATATCTTTTATTTTAGACATCGGGTTGATGTCAGGTGGTTTCCGCAATTATCCAACGGCGGAAACAGGGATCACTCGCAAAAATAGAGCCATCTACAGGGTGCTGATAACCATTTTATCACAAGTTTCAATTGTAGTTGCATGGGTATAACGCTGTGTGTGCTGGGAATTGAAAAATACATCACACGGGCGAATGTGATAACTTTTGTATATTTGGAAATTTTATTTTTTATATGCCGAGTCAATATAAACAATCAATCTAGCAGTGAAAATTCATGCCTTTCGTTAATCAGACATCAAAATTCCCTGCAAAATCAAAATGCAAATATTTATTTTCGCGCAGTTAAAAAACTCATTTAAATTAGGTACTTATTTGGCTTATTTATCTATGTTAAAAGCCATAGAGCGCTCTTCATTTTTCTCGGAAGAAACCGGAGAATGATTCATTGCATCAATCGCACTTAAAGTAAGTATGGACAACAAAGAGAGATACATATGAAAAATCATACTTTTTTCCACAATGCACGAATGTCACTTTTCGGAATTATGGCAAAAGAAGCAAATTCCTTGAGATAATCCACTCGTAGTCTGTAGAAAGAAGTAAGTAAATCTTTTTATTTTAGTCATTCGCAAGTAACCGCAAATAATTGCGGATGATTGCGTTATGTATTTTTATCGGAGTAGCGCTACGGTCGCCTCTCCAAGCGGGGAATAGAATTGACGCCAAAGCGTATGACGTCGATTGAATTGCAAAGGCACATACGGGCGGAATGTCCCTTGCGCAGGTGCTATCGCTTGTTTGCAGGGACTCAAATCATCTCCTCGGAGACATAGAGAGAGAGAGGGAAGTATATTTTTGAAAAGAAACAGGGAAACGTGAGGGCTTCCTCAATTGGACGCTGGCTGGCTGGCCTCTCTTTTCAAAGCGGGGTAGCCCTCTGGCGACGAGAAGTGTTGAGTTTATGCACGCTTTGTGGATAGTAAATGGGTGATTTTCCATCGTGTATACGGAGCGATTTGTCGAGGGAGAATTAAGAGATTGTTTGACATGACGTAATGTGTTTTTCCACAAACAATTCGACAGCAAATGTTCGGGAAACATTCGCCAAATAATGATTCAAATCCCAACATTATCCCCGAAAATCAGCCGACGAATATAAAAAAAGCCGTGATTCTTCCTTCTCTTCCGGCTCTTTCGCGGATGAAATTTTCCATTGTTACTTGCATGAATATAAATTACCAGCTGACCCGAGCTAATATTTCGCACAGTACGCAGCTTCTTCCTTCTTTCTTCCTGTTCTTCTATCTGTTTCTTCCAATGGACAATTATATGTTATTTATATTCGTGTTAAAGATCCATAACGTACACGTAAACGGTAAACGGTCACACTGACTGCATGTAGAATGTAAAACAATCGAACTAAACGACGTGTAAATAGATGGCGCCTCCTACAGTCTTTTAAGCACGTAACCATTGCCAACATATTAATTAATTATATTGGCAGCAGATGGCGTTGAATCATTTTTTAACAAAAACTTGAATTTTAAAAATTTTGTCTATTTTTCAACAATATCGGGGAACATAAGCTTTAAAACGAGTTTTGATTCATTAATTTTGATGAATAATTATGGGAGTTATGGCGTTGCGACAGAAAAACACCTTTGAGAAATAATATATGCGGATAGATTTTGATCTCGTCGCCAAAAACTCATGTCTAGAATTCCGTAAACAAACTACTTTTTGGAAAGTGGTGCCGCCTAGTGATGACAGACGGAAGTTCAAATGTAAATACAGTCGACAGATAGTAAATAAACACATCATACCGGTTTTGCCGTGAATATATATTGGTTTTTAATTACCAGTAATCATAATGTAGTGGATAAAAAATGTAGTAATACACGCGGGACGTAATTATACACTTTTTTAATATCGTCCGGTCTACATATATATATATATATATATATATATATATATATAAAAGTTATATGGGCAGAGGTACTATGGGAGATACTACTTCTTCCTTTCGAATTTCTTCCACTTCCCGCCTCCCGCCCCCACCTTTCCTCTCCCTCCCCCTCCTCCCCTTCCCCTGTCCCTCCCCTCCCTTCCTTCCTACCGCCTCAGTCCTCCCTTCCTTCTCAGTCTTCGCTCTTGCGACCAAGGTGCTAGTAGCACCGAAATATCAAGAAACTTTGTGTGTTCATCATTTTTTTGTTTTCTGTGTTTGTCGTCTGCCTTCCTCTGGCAAACTTTTATATATTCGTCACTTAAGTGATCCTAAGTGCAGATATATATATATATATATATATATATATATATATATATATATATATATATATATATATATATATATATATATATATATATATATATATATATATATATATATATATATATATATATATACGTTGATGGATTGGAGTCAGTTCAATTAACGGGGCGTCCGGGGGAAGGGAGATCAATATTGCCACCTCAAAGCACTTGTCAAAGGACAAGCCATGCTTCCGCACATGAGTAGGGACGGGGAAAGTGGAAGATGGGTCTTTACAGGTGCACCGATGGTTATTCATTCTAATATTAAGGGGTGTAATACATTCGCCCACATAAAAACCGGGACATAGTTTACATTGTAACACATAAACTAAGTTGTGGGAGTCGCAAGAGCCGGAGGCCTTGATGTCGAACGGCGTCTCTGTGTTAGGACTCTGAAATGAGGATAGGGGGCGAAACATGTTGCACGTTTTGCACCGTGGTTTGTTGCATCTCTGTGTGGTGGGACGGGGAGTGTCATTCGATGTACCCTCTCGCGAAGAATTGGAGCGAAGAAGATTGGCTAAGTTAGGTGGACGTCTGAAACATACTGTGGGGCATTTGGGTAGGAGATTGGCTGTCGATTTCCCCTTTCCCCGTAAAAATTTCCCCTTTTCAAGAACCGTTCGTCAACCGCTGGGAAAAACCCCTTCCCCTTCCCCCATCCCCACTCCCCTAACCTACCGCCCCTCCTACCCCTATCCTCACCAGCGCACACGACATTTGTTCCGTGATACGCCTTGAAGACGGACTAGTTCCGAAAGCTAGCTATGTAAGTGTGATCGTCTCTTTTTTTGTGTGTCTATCTCCTCCATCCTATCCACATCGTGTATGTATATATATATATATATATATATATATATATATATATATATATATATATATATATATATATATATATATATATATATATATATATATATATATATATAGTCGTTCATTCATTCACTCAGACCGCTCAGCGGCAAATACACACATAAATGTTTATACAGAAAGGTAGAAAGAAAGTGGATAGGAACACATAAAATTGACGAACACAATGGTGGTGTGAAGATGTAATGATGGCCGATTCCGAGCAGAAACCTAGCCACCACACCAACCCGACCCCCATCCATGATAAACATTAGATGACAGAGTAAATTTCATCCACTGCAAGTTATGTTGCAAATACAGGTATCTTTTTATCTGTGGGCAATCTCAATCTGTAGTTCTGAGTGGAGTTTTTTGCGGCCTCCATCGCTCTTCATCCCTTACTCATCCTCCTCCTCTTCTCTTTCTGATGCACATCCCCTCCTAGCTTGGACTGTCTCCCACCTCACTGTGAAGTGACCTCCTCCCCCATTCCAGCTCCTGAAATTAAAATATAAAATTCGAATGTGGTCTCCATCATGATTGAGGGAAATTCTCGTTTGACTGCCTATATGAGCTTGAAAGTAGCATAAGGTTATTGATCTTTGTCAAGCTGTAAACATTGGGCGATTTCACAGAATGACGCCAATAAGGGTTTCACAGGAAGTGTCGATTTGAGAGTGTGACGGGGATCGAATGCCACAGAGGACTCGACAAACGCACATTCAGCGCGCGATTACAGAGGAATCGGGATCACGAATGGCGCTGAGTCCAATGACGATAAAACTTAGCCATCTCCGGGAAACCCAAACCCTTTCGATTTATATTCGTCTTTCAGCGCCTTCCAGTGATATATCGTGGGGATTACATATACAGAACATATGTGGCGCAGCATTAAAGAAACTAGGTTTTGTTAAACGTATAATAGGAAGGTCCTCGGATGAAAAAGTCAAAGGGAGATGCTATACTTCGCTCTGGTTAGGCCACATCTCGAATACGCCGCGAGATTTGGGACTCTGGTCATTAAGATTTAACCAAAAACATTAATATAAAACAAAGGAAAGCAGCGCGCTTCGTTAAAAACTGTTACGAGCGTACATATAGTGTCTCACAACTGTTAGAGGGATTAAGGTGGGAGTCCCTAGAGACTCGGAGGCTACACGCTAGGCTTAGGTTGCTTGAGAAATTCAGAACTGATATTTTACCGAGCGAAATAGAGCGAATATTATCATGACTCCTCACTACATCTCTAGGTCTGACAGAAGCGATAAAATAAGAGAGATACACTGCCGAACAGATAGGTGCAAGAACTCATTCTTTCCGCGAACAATAAGCGACCACAATAAAAACTAAGCTCATCCAAATACACTCTATTAGGAAATGTCACCATTTCACCTCCAAAACTTTTACATCATTACCAGGCTGGTGACCTTACACACCCTGCCACACGCCCATGCGGAGGCTCGCAGGGTATTATGTAGATGTATTAATTTGCTAGCCCATTATCCTTTGATTTACGTTAAATTAATCCAATAGATGGTTGATCATCTCATACGTCAGTCAAATATTAACAGCTGAAAGATAAAAAATCATTTTACCTGCATGTTCTGGCTGGAAATCTCAGTCTTTTAGCTCTACCACCACTAAGCAACGCAACTTTAAGTGATTAGCGGCACTTAGCGGTATTAGTATAAATAACTAACAGGGACCTACGGGCAAAACTTCAAGATAAACGGGATAAATAATTAATGCATTTATTCCGAGTCGAAATAGAAGGAAATGATTACAGAACCAATTGGAGTGATCCCGCTAGACCTTTACGCATGTTTTAAAGTTGAGCAGGAGTAACGCGTTGGTCTCTATATAGCAGTCAGTGTGGCGATCGTCAGGGAAAACCGGAAAAACCTGGAATTGTCACGTAAATTTGAATTTCTGGAAAAGTCAGGGAATTCTCGTAACAGTCAGGGAGAAACTGGAATGGGAATCCTCGATATTTTTCTACCATTACGTTTATCGGCCAGTCTTTCCCGCCCTTTATATCACCAACTGAAACTAACATCCGTCGCTGACGTGCATGGAATAAACACCATCAATACGTGAAGTATTCAGTTGTAAATCTTATTAGTTGTGAATCTTAGTTATTAAGTTGTGAATCAGACGTACAATGTATCCCTATTGTATATTCTCATTGCGATATTTGCCTCGTGATCACAATGTATTACGTTCATCACAAGGAATCTGAGGCTATGTTGTTCGGTAAATTTAACCTCGCGATTTTTTTTACTTCCGAAACTCAGGTCGAGAGGTAGCTGGAGCACACTAAGTTATAGTAAATACATGCTGGCAGTTTTAAAAATACGAGGCGATGATAAGAAAAGTTAGAAAATTTAAAGCTGCCGTAGAAAATTAAATTCAGCAGAAAAAATTTTCCAATAATAGGTGACCTTTTGGCGATCGGTCAGGGAAATTGGCAAATCCACCAGGGAAAAGTCAGGGAATTTGAAAATTGGACATCAATAGCCACCCCTGGCAGTATGCAAACCTCTACGCAGTAAGCGATCGAGGTGAGATAACCTTGGTAAGCGATATTTTACGCTTACCGATAGCACCTCATTATAAGTATCAATGTGGCGTGCTATACAATACGCATTAACTATGCAAAAAGCATTGAACACACATGGAGAGGCAGGGGAATAAATCACCTCAAATGCAATCAAAACGAAATTTGCAAATAATTTGCATTGGCCATTTCGTTTATTTAAATCCAAAAACGTCCAACCGAAATACTCCATTCGCAGCCATTCTTCACGTTGTCAAGGATATTGTTGAAACCAGAGAAAATTAATAATTTTGATGTTAAAAATATACTTCTAAGCAAAACGAAACGTGTAGCACGATTGATTGCAAGAGTCTTTCAACCATCCGATGGCGAACATTTTAACTCTTTATGTAGCGTGCAACTAATTTAATGAAGCAAAGAAAAGCTCTGCACAGATTCCAATGCTTTCATTATGGGCATGAATGTACGTAATTATGGGAATGAATAACAGTGACATATATTGGAAATCATAGGGACCTGAGAGTTTTTAAGACATCTTTTATTTGCGATAAAAACTATTTGATCAAATGGTAACATTCCGAACCTTTGTTTTCGGAATACTCATAGCCATTTCATGGCTTAATTCACCTAATTAACCTTTCTTAATTCAACTGAAAGACTGCAAGTTGACCACAAATAGTATGCAACGCCAAATTTGACGGATGACGGTACGCTAACATTTCTGTTTTGACTTTTCTCGTGACCTGGTGCATTATACCACGAAATGTCACTTTCATTTACTTAAAACCATCCGTATGTAACCACTGATACATTATTGATAAATGATTGACTTTTTTCAAAGTTAAATTTTAATCTCATAAATTCCTTACTGCGTATTGTGCCACGATAAAAAAATGGCAGCACTAACAAGGTATTGTTTTCCACGAGAAGCCAAAGATCATGAGTTAAAGTTGAGGCAGATCGGCAGGTGGTGGCAACTTACACCTCAAATCCAATTATCGAGGTGTTGGAATCCAATGACAAGCAATTAGCCTAACACAGTCATATTTCCTTGCTCGTACTGAACTTAATTGAACTAAAATCGAGGGTACAAATTGCAATGGACGCATGACCGACCCAGGCCGAATTCAATTTTCAATTCGCAATTAGATGCATTACGCGGAATAATCGCGAACAATGTCGGGGTCGGGCAATGTGTTCAAGGGGAATGGTCGCTCTTGGAAAATGAAAATGGAAATTCGCCAAAATTCGATAAAGAATTACGCCAAAGGAGCGAATGAAGATGGCGAAGATAAAGAAATGTAGGCGGCAGATTTCGGGATCCTGGCGTCGGGGAAGGTGTACGATGACATCCTCCTCAGTTGTCACCGTTGAAAAAAATTCTAAGAAACCATTCTTAAGGTAGTCCGTGCGAAATATCATTTTACTTAGAAATCAATGAAATTGAATCTCATTTCAAAGAAAAATATCTCACCCTTCTAATGACACCAAAAACTCAACCCCTTACCACATTACTTCCGGAGATATTTGCCATGATATAACAGCCATTTTACATGGGATACGGAACGTGTATGCATTCCATAGAGACATAATTCACAAAATGAAGGAATTTCTAACACTTCGATGTCGTAAAAAAAAAAATAACAGCGTGTAGTTTGTATGTTTCTCAACTTTTTTTGAAAATTAATCATATTGTCACCGCATTAAATTCTTCGGGATCACAAAAAACCTTCTGTTTTGATGGAGTTTCAAACGCACCGCGCGAAAAAAATGAGTCAAGTTAAAGACTTCTTTAGATATTTTCATTTAATTACTTACAATTTATGTCATATAAAACTATATTATTTCACCAGTAGTAATGCAATATTTATTTTAATGAGTCCTACAGCTGGTGAAATTAAAACGTATAATTCGAATATGGTCTCTATTATGACTAGGGAACTATCTCGCTCGGACTACCTTAAAAATATGTAATTCAAAGGAAAAGGATCGCTGCATGGCACTTGAATAAGTTGGTTTTTGAATCATCCACCAACATTGACTACTGCCACGTAGAAATTGGACCGGTGAAAGAAAAGTTTGCGATACATTTTTTTGCTCTCGATGCCATCATTTTTTTCCTCTCTTTTTTGCTCTCGATGCCATCATCGGCAGCCACATAAGAAACGAACTTTTCCTCCATTTCTCGTTCTTTTCATCGTGGAATGGTGGAAACAGGATTTCTTTCATTTGCTATATTGCTACCGTGACAATGAAATGCTATTATCTAAGTCCCAGACCAATTTATTTACGGACGAAGTAAATAATATCTTACGAACTCTGACACAAAACGGTACATCAGAGCAATCAAGGCAAAAGACTGCAGAGCGTACAAGTCTATAATGTAATTTTTTTCGCGATCTGCAAGAGAATCAAACGGCCGCCAACGAGACTTTCAGCTGAGTTAGTCATGAACTTTTAGGGGGTGTGGCCGTATATGTTTACGATTTAACTCTTATATCTCCGTGAAGTACAAGAAAATCTCTGTGTAGGACATGAAAATACCAACAGCAGCAAAGCAAATCGCGTATAGAAATTATTACGTACCAATAATTAGATATGGGGCAGAAACATGGACCACAAAAGAAAAAGATTGGAGCAGAATCCAAGCAAGTGAAATGAAATTCCTAAGAGCAATAAAAGGTAAGACAAGAAGAGGCCGAGTAAGAAATACAGATATAAGGACAGACTTGAACCTACCTTGAACGTATAAGAGATAAAGTGGCATAAAGTCAAGAATAAAATGGTATGGACATGTTAAAAGGATGGAAGTAAGCCGATTGCCAAGAATAATGGAAGAACTGCAGCTGAACGGAAAAAGACCTAGAGGAAGACCTAGAAAAAGGTGGAAAGAAGGTGTGCAGGAGAGAGCGAGGAGAAGAGAGGGCAGCACGTGCAGGAAGAAATATGGTGGGAGAATAGAAGTAGATGGAGAGGCACCGTTAACACCCAGACCCGGCAATAGCTGGAACGGGATCCGGATATGTATGTATGTATCTCTGTGTTGTCATAAAAAACGTCCATACCAACAGTCTTACGTTAATAGCATGCCTTAATTGAAGCACACATTTGAGAAATTGCGCCTTCTGATAGGTTTTCGCTGATGCATCAATAGTCACAGCCACATTAACTTTAATAGGGCATAGTGTAAAGCACGTTGGTGTTGTCCAGGGTGGCGATCGTCAGGGAAAACCTGGAATTGTCAGGGAATATTTGTAACAGTAAGGGAAAAACTGGAATAGGAATCCTCGTTATTTTTCTACCATTACGTTTATCGGCCAGTCTTTCCCGCCCTTTATTTCACCAACTTAAACTAACGTCCGTCGCTGGCGTGCATTGAATAAGCACCATCAATTCGTGGAGAACTCATTTGTGAATCTTATTAGTCGTGAATATTAGTTATTTAGTCGTGAATCAGACGTACAATGTATCCCTTTTGTATATCCTTTTTGCGATATTTGCCTAGTTGTTTTAAAAATCATGATCACAATGTATTACGCTCATCACAATGAATCCGAGGCTATGTTGTTCGGAAGATTTTACCTCGTGTTTTTTTTAACTTCCGAAACTCAGGTCGAGAGGAAGCCTGAGCACACTAACTTATAGTAAATTTCATGCTTGCAGTTCTAAAAATACAAGACGATGATTAGAAAATTTAAAGCTGCCGTAGAAGATTTTTCAGCAGAAAAAAATATTCCAAATAATAGGTGACCTTTTGGCGATCGGTCAGAGAAATTGGTAAATCCATCAGGGAAAGGTCAGGGAATTTGAAAATTGGATAACAATGGCCACCCTGTCTTTGATTCCGCAGACGCGCTCGAATGAGCCCGTCGTGCCCTCCTGAATACATGCAATATGCTCTCCCAGAGCGTCCTTTTAAACCGCACCGCATCGCACGCACGGGAGGCTGGAATCGGTTGGGCATCCAGCAGGAGGCGACGCCGAATGTGCTGAACCGGATAACGAGATGAGAGGGAGTTTGCGGAGGGGTGTTTTCAATTTGTGAAAAAATCAGGGGGAGTGGGAGTAGGTATGAGACCAGGAGATGTGCGTGGGGGAGGAGGAGGATCGACGGATTGCATCCTCTCAGGTGGAGAGCATTCCAATTGAAAAAAAGAATGACAAGGGTATCTTGATCATCCAACGTGAATAAGATTTTTTTAACAATGCCGGAAGGAGAGTGGTAGGTAGCATGTGGAGCATATCAAGGAATGAGTGTCTGTCTAACGAAAATCGCCGTGTACAAAAGTGTACTTCTCCCCACTTTGTTGTATGGTAGCGAAACATGGTTATGTAAGGATAAGCATATGAATAGACTAAATGCCGTGGGTATGAGTTATATGAGGAGTGTTTGCGACAAAAGTAGGATCGATGGAGTCAGAAATGAGTGGGTGATAAATGAATAAGGGTGCTCCAGTAATGGACATATATGAATGGAATGTGCTTCGTTGGTTTGGCCATGTTGAGAGAATGGATGAGAGTCGAATAACGAAACATATATAAGAATGGTGCGAGAGGTAGAGGTAGGCCGAGAAAGTTGTGGTTGAATGTGGTTGAGGAAATTCTCAGGAGGAGGAATATTAGGAGTCTTAAAAACAGGGGGGCGAGTATGAAGCAGTGTATTGGGGGTAAATGAAGAAAAAGAGGTTTGCAAGGATAGGTCTGTATGGAGGAAATTATTGAAGAAGAGTTAGGTGTACAAATATGTATTTATGAGTGAAACTTAGTGACTGTGCCTACCTCGGAAGGGAACGGCGTGATTGGTATGTATATATGTATGTAAAGAAGTTCTTGATGAGTGTTTTAATGAATATGTCTTATTATTGAAAAAAAATGTAGCTGTTTTAAACATAATGCAAGATAGATGTATGGCATTCTCACCAGTCCAGTTTTTCTAGTACATACAGTGGTTCGCAACATGAGCTGCACCCAGCCCCTAGGACGCGAGATGAAATTTCTGTTCGCGAGCTCGCAAGGCTTCAGAGTAAACGAATAGTATTACGTAGCTCTTTGGACTTTATTTCAATACATTAATACTATTACCCCCTCCTCGGACCATAGCCATGACGAGGTGGAACTGCTTGTGCGTTCTTATGACCCCTTGAATTGGACTGGTGGGGTCAATAACGATAGCTCCCAGAAGGACCACCTGCGCCAGATAGGTCGAAGGGTAGGAGCCAGACGAAAGGCAGTCCCGTGATTGTGTCACATGAAAAACACTCTTGGATAGCGGGGTGCGAGTCCTTCCCAACTATCAAGTACGCAGAACATGAAAGTTACTCAAAGAGAAATGAATAACTTGCAACAACGGGACGCCACCTACTAGGGTAAATGTCGTGCCCGGCAGCGGGGGCAGCGATTTTGAAGTGGGATTTTTGCTGCCATAAGTTATCCATTTCATTTGAATTTCGAAGCAGTCACCGTTAGCATTATAAATGGGAAGTAAGATTCTTTTATGTATACTTGAAACTACAATGTCTATTATTCCTACTCTCATCGCTCCCATCGAGAATCAATGGGCATTACAGCTAGTAATACTATGATAAAGTAAAGCATAATCTAAATTAATGTTCCTGATGCCAAATTTGCTGTAATTAATTCGAGTGCTAAATGAATTACCAATATATTTTTACGAAGGATAGAGCCCAATTTTCAACATCATAAGTGGATGAATACTCGAATTTTTTTTAAAACGGGTGTGAGAACATTTTGAGAAGTCAAGGAGTGCCAACGGCTGATAAGATCAAGGGCCACTGGATTGGCAGATAGGATATCGATCTGTTGATTCAAATCCATTTGTTCGCTACTTCATTAAGCCAATATTTCTTCCCCACTCAATGCCACCAAATTTCTTGAATATTAAACGAATAATTATCCGCCTAAGGACAGGGATAAGATGTCGATTCTCAGACTTCGCGAACTACTGACCAAGGGAAACAATAAGTTATCATAAGAAAAATTACTGCCTTATCGAAGGAGTGAACTCTGGGCGCATACGAGGAGAGGTCAATAAATTAACCTCTACACATATTGCAATGAACAGAATGGCTGATGCATCAGTTCAAATCACGGTTTAAATGTATTATACCGCCACACCCTGTACATTAGTAGTAGGCGCGTGGGTGGCACAGGGGTGGCTCGCAGTGTTTCATTTGGGTGCCGTTTCTCATAGGATGGCACAATATACTCGTAATTTTCAATAGCTGCACATTATCATGTTCTCAAAAGTTTCCCATTGTCGTTGGTAACAAATTAATGCAGGGTTAATATTAAATGGCGTGCGAAAGGAAGCCAGCGCTTGTGACTGGACCACAAATGTGGCACCAACGCGACTAACTCTTGTCACCTTTTTCTGTCGGCATTATTATATTATTTATATAGTATTTTCACATTATTATATTATAATCATTTATATTAAAATTTTTGGATATTGTGGCGGCTCGAACAAGGGTTAATCGAGTGTTGGTTCAAGGTGTTTTGAAATACAGTGCATTTGCCTGGTTGTCTGATGTTATCGTGTGTGTCAGGGTGAATGGTGGCCGGTGTGGCGTCCACAAGTTAACTAGGGCTACCTAGGGACCCACTTTATCCCCGGTATGTGAAAAGTAACCCCCTCTCACCGAAAACCCCATCCTTCGACGAGCGACTACCCCTCCCGAGGGATATAAAAACGCCCGGAGTGTGTGCTTCGCGAGGAGAAACATTAGGGGAAGTCCTACGATGAGCATAATAGCCATCACCCTCTTGAGCAAACCAGATTTATGCTGGTGGAGGACGGGATAAGCAAGGAAAATTTTGGAGAAGCAGAGAGTGAAGCGGACGAATGACGGCCGTGTTCTTCCCCGGTGCGAGAGAAGATTGTTTCCCGGTGCCGCGATTATGGGGATCCAAGCAGCGACTCCATTGACAGCTTCAACAATTCCTGCATCAACAGCAATCAATAAGAACGTCGCTGTTTGCGACCCGTCCACCGTTCTGGTTATCCAGATAAACTCTCACCTCCCCAGTCACGAAATCAGAATCTCTTTTCCCTTTGCCTCCTTGCATCTTGCCCTCACCAAACTTTCGATAAAGTGTTAAAAAGTGTCAGACAGTGACCTATTCCAGTGATCAAGAAACTTTATATAAGGGCAAATGTGAAAGTTAGCTCAAAGTCATTGTTTTTGTAACATGTATCATTTTTGGAAGGGAGAAAAGTCTCATTGCATTCACCTTTTTTCTGTTTTATGTATGTATTTCACGCTGTCCATCTTCATCTGGATCCTCAAGTGTTGGAGGTTTCATTATCGTATATTCATCCTCATCAGGGTATTTTTTTTGTTAACTTGGTACGTCATCAGGTATTGTGAAATATATTCTGGTGGATTCAAATAAACCAATTTACTCGATCATTCCCTCACTCGGGACGGCTGGTGTTCCCCTCTTCCTACCACGTATATGACGAACGTGTTCCGTCATATATAAATATTATATAAATTTTGTCACAGTGGATGTTCGATGCTCAAAATATTTCACGATTTCTCAATGACTTTGGGTTTTGTTCCACTAACGACTAAAAATATGTTCCATAGTGAAAAACCCTAAAAAAACGATAGATATTAGTGTAGATTTATTTTTTGTTAAACTATTTTTTTTTTAATTAAAAATTTTAGCATTAAAAGAATTGAATTAGGGCCACCAATGCAATGTGGCCCGCGCGCCTAATCGTGAAACAAAATTTAACGCGCCCACCGAAGGGTTAAATCATAATTTTATAGCGAAACCAAGGCCAATTCAATGAAATTACAAACATATTGAAATGCTGTGAACGTCTCGCATCATTTAAAACATTACTTCCGCACTCAGAGAAACTTACGTCATCTCCCCTCGACGGACCATAGATGCTTAGCTCCATATCCCATTAGGAGAAAATGGCCAAATGCAGACTGGTGCGGCACGAATCTGCCGTGACAGTTGAAAAGCATTTTTTTTAAATAGGCCTCATCCAGCAATGAGGTTGCAAAACAAGAAAAGCAGCGCAGCAGGCAAATAGAGAGAAGCAACTGGATGCCATCGCCTGAATTCGTGCACATTCAAAGGAAAAAGATGCCAAATGTTATTTGTCAATCCCGAGTAGAAATAAATCTACATCTACATAATACCCCGCGAGCCGCGGCATGGGCATGCGGCAGGGAGTGTTAGGTCACCAGCCGTGTAAAGGTGTAAGTTTGTGGAGATGGAATGGTGACATGAATTATGGGAGTGTACTTAGTGGAGCTCAATTTTTATTGTGGTCGCTTATTGTTCGCGGAAAGAACGAGTTCTTGAATCCTATCTGTTTGACAGATTATCTCTCTTATTTTATTGCATCTGTCCTGGACCTGTCCTGGACCTGTCCTGGACCATCGCAGACCTGGAAATGCAGTGAGGAGTCATGATAATATTCTCTAAGTCGCTCTGAAAAATTATTTATTATAAAAAAAAATTGATTAAGGATGGTTTTTCGTTTTGCACGCATCTGCGCGAAACTTTGCATTCTTGTACGTGATAGGATCCTTGTACTTATTACATAGTTATATGCATTGAAAAGAGTGAAAAATTGCGACTTGATTTTTTTGCGATTTAATGCTAATTTAACACGTAGCAATACGGTTTTTGGCATCGATTTCGATATAAATCGATTCTAAAAGAACAGATTTTCCCAGAATCGCGAAATATTACGTCTCATATTATCACGACGGTCGCTGGCAATCATCATGTATCACGCCCAGGGAAAATCAATTATCTACATACGATTTCCACTTAAAATTTCTAATTCCGCGCCGCAAACGGAAGTCATAAAAAATGCTCTCATGAAAGCGAAATTTTTAAAACTTAATCCTTTTGCAATGTTTAAATGCGTAATGATTTCCACCATTTTAAAAAAAACAACAAATTTACTTGAGTGGAGTGTGTTCCAAGAATGGTTTTCGTTTTAATTAAAAATGTGTTGAAATGAGCGCTCGTTGACTCTACATCTACATAATACCCTGCGAGCCTCCGCATGGGCGTGTGGCAGGGTGTGTAAGGTCACCAGCCTGGTAATGATGTAAAAGTTTTGGAGGTGAAATGGTGACATTTCCTAATAGAGTATTTGGATGAGCTTAGTTTTTATTGTGGTCGCTTATTGTTCGCGGAAAGAATGAGTTCTTGCACCTATCTGTTCGGCAGTGTATCTCTCTTATTTTATCGCTTCTGTCAGACCTAGAGATGTAGTGAGGAGTCATGATAATATTCGCTCTATTTCGCTCGGTAAAATATCAGTTCTGAATTTCTCAAGCAACCTAAGCCTAGCGTGTAGCCTCCGAGTCTCTAGGGACTCCCACCTTAATCCCTCTAACAGTTGTGAGACACTATATGTACGCTCGTAACAGTTTTTCACGAAGCGCGCTGCTTTCCTTTGTTTTATATTAATGTTTTTGGTTAAATCTTTATGACCAGGGTCCCAAATGCTCGCGGCGTATTCGAGGTGTGGCCTAACCAGAGTCTCTCTTTGACTTTTTCATCCGAGGACCTTCCTATTATACGTTTAACAAAACCTATTTTCTTTAATGCTGCGCCACATATGTTCTGTATATGTAATCCCCACGATATATCAGAAGTTAAGGTAATTTCAAGATATTTTACTGTCTCACGTCCATTCACCCTAAATCGGAAAGAGATAGTGATGTGGAATGTTTTGGGCGACACTGCGGCCGAAGAGGGAACCAGAGAGAGAGCCAATCGAAAGAGGGCTGACGGCCACTCATGTGATAGCCAAGGGGTTCATGGTTTTACGAGGAAATACCTCTCCGCACACTCAGCACTCTTCAGACGTCAGATAGCCATCGTCATCGTGCGGCATCCGCTTCCCAAAGAGCCTTCCACACGACCTTCGCCGGCCGGGAACTCGGCTTCGGCGATTCTGGCGGCCGTTCATTCGAGTGGGAGTCTAAAACTTTCGGCGGCGAGTACTGATGACGCGGCGAGCAAATCCCAGAGGATGAGCAAATATTTGAAATGCGAGAAATAAATGGACAATTTCCAAGGATTTGACCAAGGCAGATAATTGTCCCATTTATTCCGATGTCCATAGTTCCCAATTGATTTGAACGACAGCGATGGAATTCTATTTCACCGTGGGAATGACATTTTTGGATGAAAAAAGATGAAAAATCCGCCCAATAGTGTTCAGTTTTAGTCTAAAAATATCAGCCAGCGATGGAATTCGAACCGACATCCTCTGGGTATGAGGCCTAAAAACCATCCGATTCACCAAAACAACTTCTTCCTGCGGTCAATGGACACCACAGATTTTTAAGGTGGTTTCAGCGAGATATCATTTCATTTAGCTTTCAGTGAATTTCATCTTATTTTAAAGAAAAACATCTCACCTTTCCAAGGATACCAAAATATCCGCCTCTTATCGCTCCCTTTCTCGAGATATTCGCCAACAAATGGTGGAAGTTATTTTTCAGGGGAACTCCAGAGAGACTATTCAAAGGAGGAGGAATTCCTAACATCTACATCTCGACTCGACATTTAACTGCGAATACTTTGTATGAATTATCGATGCTATTTAAGAATAAACCAATAACTCGCCGCAGAAATGTTTACAGAATAGCAAAATAAAACATACGATGTGACGGCTTTATCCCCGTAGGGCAAGAAAAAAATGAGTCGTTTAAAAGACTCCTCATGCGTGCATAGTTAGCAGATTACTGGGAATTTCGGTTATTTCAAACAACAAGTTTGCGCCATAGATTATATTTCCTTCGTGCTTTTTATAGCTTCTAAAATAAAAAATGAACTTCGAATGCGATCTATATTATGACGATGAATATATGCTATGGTTTGTTATCTCGTCGCCAAAAACTGTTGTCCAGAATTCCGTAAACAAATAACTTTTTGGAAAGTGGTACCGCCTATCGATGAAAGACGGAAGTTTAAAAGTAAATATAGTAAATAGTTTGTAAATAAACACGTCGTACTGGTTTTACCATGAATATAGATGGGTTTTACTTACAATTAATCATAATGCAGTGAATAAAAAATGTAGTATTACACTCGGGACGTAATTATACACTTTTTTAATATCGTCCGGTCTACAGATATATTTAATTCCTCTCCAAATTTAATTACACAAATGCACAATTAACTTCTTAGCACTTCGTGATTATCGCTATACGAAAATTTAATAATAATGCGAGGTGACTTCATGAGTATTCCCAATTGCCATCATTACAGTGTAGGTAAAGAGGAATGCACTTACCGCCGCCTTGAACAGATTCTTATTTTTCAATCCAAGTCTCCTATTTTGGGTCCTCGTAAGCGCATGCCCTGTTTTGCAGCCTGGTACGAAGCAAGTTCTGCTTAAACAAGGCATTCTAAATTCTTTATTTAAGCCGAACGGGCTTAATGCATTCAAATTAGAATCAGAGTCTGGCAAACATCGTCGTCGGCACAAGATGGATGTTTCATAAACCCCTTACACATTTTCTGTAATAAATATTTCCTCTCTAGCATTAACAAAGTAACTTTTAGATCACAAAAATAGCAAGATATTATTCAAAGCATCAAGTAATTCATATCTCCTTGATCGCTATTGAATATTCACCGCAGTCACACGTTAGCAACAATTAAGTACGTCTATTTCCAATAACAAATGAAAAGACTCTAATCTAAGTGGCGCCTAGGACTGGGTGAACTAAAAGTGGAAATTTAGGAAACACGTAGCCAAGGCAACAATTCCAAACATATAAATCCATAATATATATTCATGGTTATGACTTTGGGAAAAATCTGGCTCGAGGTAACTTCAACCGAACCTAAATCGTCGGTTATTTTATGTGAGCGCCGCTATCTTAGAAATGTCATCGTCTAAAAGAGGTAAAATTAAACCGGGACTTGGTGCGAGAGACTATAGAGGGAGGTTTAAGTGTGACGTTTTAGGGCGACGATCGTTCCTTGCTGGTGCAGTGCGAGATGAAGAGCAGAAAGACGGGAGTGCTGGTGCTTCGAGGGGTGGGGCGAATGGGGCCATACCTACGGTGGGATATTTCGGACCCCAGGGGTGGTTGATGAACGGGGGAGATGAGGAGGGCGCCCAGTTGTCCGCAGGCGAGGAAGGTACCAGCCCCCCTGGGGGCGCCTTGTAGCAGAGTGGGGGGGATTTGGAAATGTACGTCGGAAGCTGTGTTTGGTAAAGGGAGGAAGCCCTTGTTACATGCAGGACGAAATCGGCCATCTCGTGCATGTTGCAACAGCTGTGAGCCATCGATGCTAGGATATCGGTTGTATATACATCAGCTCATTATGGGCACCGCTGGCGCTTACGAAAATCAGGCGAACACGTTTCTCCCTCCCATAAAACTACAGTGCATCATCCACGAATCCTTTCTCGTTTATCGATTCAATTGCGACTCGTTAATATCGATATTGCTGCTTATCCTCGCAGCTGACCCATTTCAACCCACACAATTCCTCTTTTCCTACACACGCACCGACTTTTTATTTAATCCCGTTTACCTGTCTTCAGCCACAAGCAATAACTAAGATTGTCACATATAGTTCAAGGCAAGTCTGATTCTTAGTTAATCTCCTCTTCCTTGTTTGGATTTTTGAGAATGTTTAAAATGAGTAATCTTTTATCAATAAAAGAACGCCTTGGTTATATTACTCGAACACTGCTAACAATATATGAGACAATGGAAAATATTACCCTGTTTCTTTCTGTAAAACTTATCGATCCATACTCACAGAGACACTGACGAAATGCTGAAATTAGATTAAGCTTAAAATTACCTTTACAACAATGTAAAATTGCACTGATAAAAAGTTATTTCTTCAACTATTAAGAGCAGATGGCATTGCAACAAATAAATTGAAATGTATACCTTTATGGGATAAGAGATATGATACATCACGTAATGTAATTTTAAAACGATAGCTTGCTGACTTCAAGTAGATGCCCTTTATGCAAATCCAATTGTTTCCAGTTAAAAATTGAAAATCACAGGACTACGTCACATCAAGAATTTATCAAAATTAGACTTTATTAATTACCTAATAGTAATAAACATACGCTTACAACTTTCAACCCATTTCCCTGCAGATTAATACCTCTACCTCCTAAAACACAGAAAGGCTAAAGAATCAGGATAATAGAATATCTCATGAAGAAGTTTTAACTACGAAGATAATAATGAAATAAAAGAACATTAGCCAACATTCTACAAGTTTCATGGAAATGGCACAACCATCCTCGACATTACCTCAACGAAGGGCGGAATAATCATCATCACACAGGATGTGAATTCGTCATTGAGTCTGTTCGCATTTACGTTCAAACAAAAATTGGTGTTTACGTCAGAAGATCAAAGATAATTTGATGAAAAATTAAAAAATATATAAAAAGTTATGTCATGGAAACAGAAAGGCGATTAAAATTGAAATAAAGTTGGAAGAGCAATTCTGCAAATGAGGACTTTTTCATTTTTAAGTTTGTCGCCACCAATAAACAACAAAGTTCTTTGATTGAGATAGCGCACTGAATTGCCTTGAATAGAAGCCTCCGCACTTTAAACTTCCAGGATGTCGCAGACACCGAATGGCCTCGATAAGTGTCGACCGCAAATAACCGCAAAAAAAAAAGTATTAACGAGGCAGTTCTCAACAAGTCCTGTAGTCGAATGGGGGTTAAGAGCAAACCCAGTTTTCTCCTAATGATTCACGTTTCTTAATGATGATCGTTTCTCTTAATGATTCACGACTACTGAGAGGGTACAATCTAAACTCGGTGAATTCAGTCGTGGCTTCGTGGAAAGTAATGTTAAAGATGAAACTAACATTAGGTACTTTTACACACGCTTCTTTATGATACCACAAGTTTCAACGCATAGGCGTCATCTTTAGGTATCTCATAAAAATTCAGGGGAATAATATAAGGACTTCTCTATATCATCGACGCTATCACCTAATACAAGTGCGTAGTCAGGATTTATGTTGTCGGTGGGGAAATACATAAAATGCATGACAGATACTTTACAAAATTTCACAATTTGGTTCAATGCACACTGTGCATAGTGATGGAAAAATCGATTTCGATTAAATTCTAAAATCGAGTTTTAATAGTCAAAGATCGAGGAAATCGAGATCGAGCTGTGATCTTCGAGTTTCGATCCAAACTCGATTTTTCAATTTCGACCTTGACCATTTCGTTTGATCTCAGCAGCGCGTAGTAGTCAGCTACCCTACTCCCGCGCGCTGAGCGCAGGCGAAGAGCACGGGAGGGGGAAAAGGGGGGGGTGTGGGCAGTGGCGAACTGCCTGCAGGTCGAGTCATGTCTAGCGTCGAGTGCGTCGGTCGAACCGAGTTGCCGGCAGCCGGCAAGCCATGTTGTTTTGTGTTGTGTTCGGTCGGTGTCGGTTCAGTGTGGCCCTAGTGTGTCGGTCGGGGTGCTACTGAGAGTGCTAGGCACTGGAACCACCTTGCCAAGAACATGCCTAGCGTCGTGTGGCAGTACTTTCAGCGTGCGTTGCGCGGTAACGTGACATTTGTCAAGTGCACTGTTTGCGGGGCCGAGCTTAAATACTGCGGCACGACATCAACACTTCTGAACCATCTGAAGGCAGTGCACAAGATGGCGGTCGCAACATCAAAACCACGTGGAGGCAAAATCAGGACAGCAACGGCGTCAGCAGGAGTGGAGGACAACGACGACGATGTTGATGACGTTGTCGAAGTCCGAGACACGCATTCTAGCCAAAGCCAAAGCGAGAAAAGGGTAAGGTTAGCATTTCCGTAAGTCTGCACATATTAATTTCTGATGAATGGAATAGAGCATTTTGCTGACAGGAGCGAAATTTTGAATGACAAGTAAGAATGAATCGCTAGCGATGAACAAGAGTTTTCGCGGTGGAACAGTCAGTACTGCTTTTGTTCAAAATTGTTTTAATTTTCGATTTTAAACTTTGCAGCTCCGGCGATCTGATTCCGTCGAGTCTCTGCTGATGTCGCCACCTGCATCTCCTGAGATAGTGATACCTCGCCCGGGCAGCCGCAGTTCCAACGCCAGCGGCAGTGCCAGGACTGCGAGTCCGAGCCCATGTCGATCCCCATCTCCCTCACCTTCACCAATGAAGACCTCAAGGACATGACCCATTGACCGAATGTTTGAGAACGCTGCCGCTTTTCGAGTAAGCATCTTATTCTGACTTAAAGAAAACGGCGTGGGTGGGTGTGGGCCTATTGCTTATTTTTATTATTTCACTCCGCCTCACCTATGAAGTTTCTTCAACACATCTTGCCTTTTCAGCTGGAGGGCGTAGAGAGAAGGAAGTGAATGCAGCCCTTGCATTCATGATAGTGCATGACAATATGCCCCTCAATACGCCGGAAAAACAGGGATTCAGAATTTACTCCAGGAAACTCAATGGAACTTACAAACCTCCGTCAGAGCCCACGTCGACTAAGAACTTGGAGATATGTTACTTTGCATTGAAGGATTACGTCAAACTCTGGCTTGGGGAGGCTAAGTCGTTGTCTCTTTCTTGTGATACTTGGACTCAAAAGGAAACGATGGTCGGTTTTCTGGGTCTCACAGTTCATTTTGCTCAAGGTAAGTGAAGCAGTGCGGCGCGAGTCTTGGAGCACCGCGCCGCACTGCTCCCATCCCCCGACCCCGGGCCGTGGAGTAGCGTCAGCAGCCGGCAGCAGCGCGATATGTAAACGTTGTACTCGGTTTATTTTTCAGGCGAGCATTTCAAATCATTCGACCTTGGTGCCTACGCTACGCCTCAAAGGAAGACCATAGAAAATTTGAAGGCTATTTTGACTCATATTATTGAGGAAGATTGGCATATTGACATGAACAAGGTTTAAGTTTTGACGACTGACGGTGAAGCAAATATTAAGGGCGATGTTATTCGGCTCTTCGGCGAGGAGAGGCAATTGATTTGTTTTGCTCATCAGCTGAACGGCGTCGGCCAAACCGTGATAGAACTCCACAAGAAGCCGCCTGTGCCGTCGGAGAGAGAGAGCAGGATGACGGCGTCGATGACGATGAGGAAGATGATGTTGATGATCCGGACACGAACGCAGGCGAGGGAGTCGGTGAAGATGAGGAGGACAACGAGGTCCTCGATGAACTGCTACTGAGGTCACTTCTTGTGAAGGTGAAAAGAACGGTGCGCTTTTTCCGCAGTAGCGATGTGGCCACCGCGGAACTCCAGAAGCTGCAGGCAGATGCAGGGACACCCGCCCACCTTCAGTTGAGACTCATACTGGAAGTTAAGCATAGATGGAACTCTTGCTACGACATGCTGGAAAGATTTCTCTCGCTGTCAGACATGATCGGCACTGTCCTATTTAAACTGTCAAGAGAGAAGACTACAAAGAGGAAGCCTCCGCCCATGCTATCTGTAGACGAGCTAGAAACGTTAACCGAGGTCAAAAAACTTCTTGGACCATAGGCCCGCGTAACAGCTGAGGTTTCTACTGACAGCAATGTGTCCGTTAGTAAAGTAATCCCTCTGGTAGCCTATATGACGGAGGTAAGCAATAATGAATTTGGAATCTCATTAAAAGTACGAAATACGATTTTGTTTTGTCTTCACAATTTTCATAACATCCGCAGAAAACATGTCAGTTTGATGCTGTAACGCGGGTTGGCAAGCACGTGAAGAAAACCCTCTCAGACGAGGTGGACAGAAAATTCGCTCGAGTCGAGACGCATCCTATTTTCTCTTTAGCCACGTTGCTTGATCCGCGATTCAAAACAGTTGCTTTTGGAAGCTCGTTTCACGCCAATGCTGCCAAGAGAAACCTGGGCTAGTTAAGTCCAGCTCCAGCGTACTATCAGCATGAAAAGTTTTTTCACAGATATACTCTAGGCGCGAGGGTCCCTCCCTCCGGTGAGTGACGCACTTGGAGTCTCTTGCGCGTGGGAGTAAGTCTGTGACAAAACTTTTCGGATGATAATACCTACTGTTTATTGCTGTTACTTCGTTTCACCCCCTGATTTTGAAGTAACATGTGATTCATTTTTATAGGTCATAAAATCCAAGATTTCATTAATGAAGCCCGTGCTGCTGCTGACCGAGATGCACAGGCAGGTGACGATGCTGGCCTCCTCTCCGACGACGCCTTTGACCCTGATGACGACGAGGAACAAGATCCGTGGGCGGCGCTTGACAAGCGCGTCCGCATGGCCAACGCCAACGACGACCAGGACCGCGTTGGGGGAATGCCAGTAGAAGTTAGGCAATACCTCAACAGGCCACCCGTCGATAGGAAAGTCAACCCCAATCCTCTGATAGTCTGGGAGGAGATACAGGGTGAATACCCCAACACGTACCGTTTCGCGATCAGAGTGCTGAGTATGATAACGTCATCCGTCCCGTGTGAAAGACTTTTCTCTAAGGCCAGTAAAATTGGAGAGGCACGCCCTAGATCATCGAGAAAGAATCTCAATCAGTTGATCTTTCTTAAAAATGTTAGTGAAGCCAAATGGTTCCAAGCGGTGATCCCCAAACTTTAATGTGCGTGCATTTGTAAATTTTTACTACTAATAATTCAAGAATGTATTCTAAGTAGATTTTTAGGGATTTTTTTCTATTCAAATATGTATTATGAGCGTTTTTCGAATGAATAATAAACATGTTTTTGTACCAACTGTATTTTTTTCAAAAATGAACCGTCGATTTTTTCGATTAATCGATATTTTGGTTCAAATTTCGATTTTTGTTGAAAAGTCGAGCTTTCCATTTCGATTAAAAATCGATTGCTCGAAAAATCGATTTTGACCGACATTTTTCCATCATTAACCGTGCTTTGTACAGGTTGATCAATGTGTTGTCATATGTAAGAGAAGCAAAAAACTAATTATGTACCACATTAACTTTCCCACCAAACATTTTATTTCTACTTCCCTGTCAATTATGTACTTCAATTCTTGTTCTTGATGATTTCCCTGACTACGCGGAAGGGCACAATCACAATTGCTTTGGCCACGATCAATGAAGGAGGAAGCACATTTGACTCTTCGGCGGTTGCGGCTTCTGGGCAAGCGTAGCAACCTTCCGACGAGAAAACTTCTAATTTCAACGAGTGGAAATAGGAGAACAGAATTGTCCGCCCCCGATGTGATCAACCAGGCTGTTTGTTCTTGAAAGGCACTCTCGATCGAAGACGTGAGACGAAGTGAGAGTCTTGTTAGTCATACGGACTCTCTACAGCTGACCTCGATCGGAGGAGCACTCATCGGATAAGTATTTGATTACAAAGGGGGCTTCTCCCTTCCAATTGCTCGCCAAACAAAAATAAGGCTCTCCGAGGTTTGTGTTTGTGTGCTGAGATTCCGCACAATCCGAAGATGAAAGGTGGGGATTAAGGATTCGGTAGGAAGTCGCTAGACACTCGAAGGCTGCACGCTTAACTTGGACTGCTCGAGAAATTCAGGACTGGTATTTCAGAACGACACAGAGAATATCATTTTGACGCCGTACTACATTAATAGGTTCGATATAAGCGATAAAATATTATGCATAAATTGCCGAACAGATTGGTACAAAAGTTCGTTCTTTCCACGCACAATGAATGACCAGAGTAAAATCTATCCCCCACTCAAAACTCTCCCTTAGTATACTCTTAACAGTTGCAAATGAGAGATAAGTAAATAAACTTCGATCTTGTTTTTGCTGTGAATTACTTGCGGAAAAATTGTTTGCCCCTGTAAAATAGGCAATATTTTTCCTCTTTTTTTTTTTTAAATTTATTCTTTTACTTTTAGAGATACGAACTTGGTTTATTTTTTCATACTAAAATAGATTATTCTGCACACATTCTGTTTCATGGAATTTTCTGTCCGAACGATATTTCGGCCCCTGACAGCGCATCATCCCTCACATTTCTATGATTAGATAGATTAAATATTCAAGCGCCGTGCGGGACCTTTTCCCGTCGTCTGATCGGGTCGACCCGGGTATCAAAATTCTTGTTTTACGCCGAAGCACCGAATAAGACTTACCCGACTCGAAAATTTTGACGTTCACTTTTTTTGGTCCGCTCTAATGGTATGTACCATGGTTTTACCTCATTAAATCATTCAAAACTTAATCTTATGTCATTCATAAGATGCCATACCCCGGTCCAATTTTCCTAGCACCACTGAGGCACTTAAAATATAGTAGATTTATGGTAGTTCTCTTAATAAGCGACGAGACTAAACACCATTGTGCCACGAGGATTTTCTAATGCGAAAGTGTGAAAAATGCTCTTGCATACCCTACAAAATTATGTTGATCCTAGCTATTCAGTTTGAAAAGATGTTTCCAAAGACGCACAAGTCAAGCCGCTTCACAGCATATGGACACCGGTGTTAAGTGTTCCTCGGGGTCCACTCGCTGGGTCCCTTCCCTAAGGGTCAGAATGCAGCTGCCAAAGTGTCCCGCACAATAAACGAATGGATCAGCGGCCCTGCGAATAGAGCATACGTGTTGACGGAAGGGAATCGTCTATGCGGGACTAATCCCTTGGGTGTAATGCGATTGCGTCCCGCCAGAGGGCGAATGAGTTGGTGTCGGCGCCCCGAGACGGCTGCTCGCCCGGGGTTGTCGTCTACGAATACGGCGCGCAACCATAGAGCCAACGACAAAGGTATCGGCCGCCATTGTTGTCGAATTGAGTGCCTGGGAAACCGTTAATAAACTCGGATATGCAGAGGGAACGAGAGCGGCATTTCCACGCGGAATGGCCCATTTACACCTTCGAATTATTCACAGCCAGTGGTTATTGGTTCCAGCTCCAAAGCCGTTTTATCTCACTCTGGCATATGCGAAATATTATTGTAGAATAAGTTCGCCCATGAGGTGTTTGAGTAGTCAAGAAGTATCACCACTGAATCGGAGTGAATTTAGGGGAAGCAGAACTTGCGAAACACGACTATAGCACTCTTAATCTGGTTATTATAGTGGTATATCGCTAGAAAATGGTACCCTAATTGAGAATAGGATAGTTCACAGAAACGGGCCTAGTGCAGCGGAGATCAGTTTGATTTGTTAATTCGTCATGATAAATTTTGCATTATCACCGAATAATTGAAGAAATAATGGTTTAAATCAATGAATGAGCGAAGGGAAAGCTATTAGTTAAATCTCTAGCGTTCGAAGCTCATTAATTTTCGGCGAGCGTTCAATTTCTTTTGCTAGAGGTAGTGTGAATTACGGTAAAAGCGATTGCAAGCATGAGATAAAGGAAATGACCCATTACATTTAAAATATAATTTATCGGCGAACAATACTAATGGGACCAAGTGAGGACGGCCGATCATGTCTATGATATTCCTAACCTCGGTGGGTGGAGTAAACTTTTTGCTTTTGCTTGATAATATAATAATCACAATTCCAAACGTCCAATCCAGCTGGCAATGTCAAGCATAGTTTTCTTTTCGGTAGGAATTAAAATCTTGTAGTGTTCATGAATTGATAGTATTCTTATTAATATTAATAGTATAGCATGTTGGGTATAAATGCGGGACGGGCAAAATAAGATATGATGAAGTTTGCAGAAGAGTAGAAGAGGAAAGAACCATGTATGAAGCATTGTATAGAATTGAAGAACGAGATGGTTTGGACACACTCTGAGACACAATGGATTTGTGAAAAACATAATTGAAGGAAAAATAGAGGTAAAAGTCCCATCAGAGGAAGACCCAGGAATAAGTTCAAGGACCAAATAAGGAGGAAAGTATAGAGGAAGAGCGACCAGGAAATAAGGGAATTGGAAATAAGCGAAGGGTGGAGGGCTGCACTCAACCTCAATCCTTAGAGTTCGTCATGACGTGATATCACATCATGCCGCTCTCAAAGGGTTAAGATTGAACGACCTATGACGACGATGATTGAATCAATGTTCCGCCTGTGTTTTCCCTCGCCCATCGAATTCTCTTGGTGAGGCCTTCGTGGATGTGGTCCGCTCCATGTCTCTCGCGTCCGCTTTCTCCGAGGCGAAAAACAAAAGAATGAAACTGAGAAATGGGGGGCGATGGCCCGCAGCCAAGGACTGACCGTCCGCGAAAAAGGCCTCGACACCACCCTGACGTCAGCGACGGCGCGCGGGTGTGATTGGCTGGGCGATTAGAACTAGTGTGTGGAGTCGGTACGTAGAACGGTAACGCCCCCTCATTACCTCCGCACCGAAGCTCATCACCGCCCAACGTCGCAACTGCCCCGCATCGAACCAAGGGTACAACACTCGCACCCGAAAAACAGGAGAAACGGCTGCTCTGAAGAGTAATTGCTCAACATCGCCCGGATGGCCACAGGGATCAGTAAAATAAATGTAACTCATCGTGCTTCGAGCGAGATTTTTCCCTAGTCATAATGGAATTCACATTCGAATCATATTTTGGAACTTCAGCAGCTGTGACAATCATTGAGCAATTATTTTTACAGATGTGGGGCAAAAATATTGTTCTATGCGTCAAAAAACCCCAGCCATTAAATACGCATGAATAAGTCTTTCATTTGAATCATCTTTTCATTCTGTACGCGGAAAGAGCCTTCATATCGGATGGTTTTTTCTGCGATTCTGAAAATTTTTCTGCGGTGAGTAATTAAAATATTTTTAAATGGTCAAGAAAACATAAAAGCATAAAACATAAACACTGACAAATTTATGACGGCATCTAAATGCTATGGGTTCTTAATTTTTCAAATAATGTCTCTCTGGAGTGCGTGCCCGAATTATCTCCCATGTAAAATGGCTGTTGAACTATTTGTATTGTATTTGTTGGCATATATCCCGAAAAGTAGTGGAGTATTTAAATGGCAGATATTTGGGTATCATCTTTGGAAATTTAAAGATGTTTTTCTTTAATATGGGGAATAAATTCATTGAGTTGTCGGTGAGACAATGCCTCGATCAGGCCACCTTAAGGTAGTTTGAGGGAAATATCATTTTACTTAGAAATCAATGAATTTGGTCTCATTTCAAAGAAAAATATCTCACCCTTCTAATGAAATCAAAAATTCAACCCCTTACCACATTACTTCCGGAGATATTTGCCAAAATATACCAGCCCTTTTACATGGGAAATGGTACGTGTATGCATTCCAGAGAGATATTATTTACAAAATGAGGTATTTCTAACACTTGGATAACATAAAAAAACTAACAGCGTGTAGTTAGAATGTTTCCTCCACTATGTTTGAAAATTAATCATGTCACCGCAGTAAATTCTTCGGGATCACAAAAAAACCTTCCGTTTTGAAGGAGTTTGAAACGCACCGCGCGAAAAAAATGAGTCAAGGTAAAGACTTATCAGACTTATTTAGATATTTTCATTTGATTACTTACAATTTCTGCCACATAAAACTAAATTATTGCACCGTTAATAATGCAATATTTAATGGATGTGTCCTAGTGCTGGTGAAATTAAAACGTATAATTCGAATATGGTCTCTATTATGACTATAGGGAACTATCTCGCTAGGATTACTTTATGTCGTAGAAAGTGTTAAGTGGCCACGGTACGAAAAAGAGGCGAGGATTAAGTACTGATGGTTTGTTGGCGGAAAAGACCGACCGCGCGGTCATCAGAGTCATTGAAGCGGAGTGGGCGGGGCTCCGTAATGGAACGAATAAATACGTGAGGAATGGAAGAAGGTTGGAGAGAAACCCGGCGTCAGCTTCGCTCACTCCCTGAGAAAAGCGCCAAGGAGCCCAGCGTCACACACGGCAGACGGAAAACTGAACTTGGACTGCTCTACATACGACACCCAAATAGGGATGTCACTGCCTGGATTTCAACCGGGCCTGTCGGGAAGGGTATCCAGCCACTACTCCACATCGGGTCCTCCAAGGAATAAAAGACGAAATTTACAACTCAACAAGGGTACGTATTTGTGGGGCAACTCCCTCCAAACAACGAGGTTGACATAAAATTTAACGCATCAGGCGTTAACTGATGGAATTATCACCTATGGTCCCAAATCTTTACATATTACATAGTAATAAATGAAAAGTGTACTCGACACATAATTGATTTTTTGAAATGGAAATTACTACTGGAAGAGGATGAGCAGATAACATAAAATTTGAAAACATATGAAGCAAACTACAATATAATTACCTAATGGAAGTATTGAGAACATTATCACAAAATGAAAGATACGAGGGTGGATTAATAAGTAGCGCATAACAGTTTATTCAGCTGGAAGTGAAAGAGTTAAACTATGTTTTCCAGATCCAGAGTAAATGCACATTTGTGCCTCTGTATCCCTTAACATAGCCGCCAAGTTTCTCAACACATTTTCCCCTCAGGGGAATGAGTTTGCAAAGACAAGTCCGTATCTTGTGAGTAGAGCCAACTTCGCACAATTGATTTTAAATTGGTAAAAGGAGTGAAATGTTTTCAGGTTGCCAAGAATGTCTTTACTGGTCCAAAAAGATTGTAATCAGACGGTTTCAGGTTCGGATATAGCGGCATGCTGAACATGTTCGTCAATCTGGAAAGTTTCATTTTTCCGTCAGAGCGAATGGACTCGTCAGTGGCCTTGACATTCCGTTCTCTTATTAATGATGCTGTGAGACAGCCGGTAGAAGGAATATACGTCTAGGTCACCCGACCCTCTGTAAAGAATTGGCACCGCCAGCATACGTTGCTAATCCCCAGACAGTCTTCCGCATCAAAGTACGTCATCTCCCTGTTAATTTCTCTCGGGTTTTCGCCTTCAGCCCAAAGGAAACGAGCCTCGCATCCCTGCTCTTCATCCACGCAAACGCCTGTAAAACACGCGACATCTTAGCACAGTAGCTCACTCTTCTGCTGCTATAGTTAATCCTGAAACAAAAAAATCCAACTACAGAGCGATCATCACAGTACAAGCTGCAAAAGGATCACGTCCCGCTACACTATCCTTTCGTGGGAAAAAATCGCTGGGCGTTACTTATTGATGCACCCTCGTAATCCCCAAACAGTCTTTTTAACTATGACCAAGGTGTCAACAAACTTGTTCAATTATCAAGTTCGAGACCAAGTCGGGTGTGAAGGTCAGAATGAAAGGCCCTTGTTAATGGCATAAGTTTGCCGACACCGAGGTCAGAGTGAAAAGACTCTGTCGAAATTTTCAAAGTGTATTTCATTTCGTGATAATGCTACCAAAGAGGCTCTAAGATAGATGAAAAGGGAAGCGCTCCCATACGCATAGATATGCATACACGCACGTATAAGCCATAGAATTAAAAGAGCCGCGAGGCCACTGAGTCTTGTCCTAAAGCTGCCCACTATTCTTTCTACTTTTATTTCCGTCCATTTCATATTCTTTCATTCACATTTCCCCTCAACGGAATGGGCCGACCCTCCGTTCCCAGCATCCATCCCTTCGAGGCAACACTCTTAAGAGCCCCTATTCGCCACTCCCCCTTAAAACCATTTCTCCTTCACCCTTATCCCTCCGTCTCGATCTGCGCCCCCACCCTCTCCTTCCATGAACCCTCCCCCTTCGCCCCTCCACCCTCGCCGCGACCATCCCCACGAAGCCAGCGTCCAAAGGCAGAGGCCGCCAAATTGCAACGTCAGATATTGCAGGAAGGCCGGGGGCGAGGGCTAATCCCTTTATGGATGTACGGGTAAGAGTGGGCTTCCCGCGGTGCCGCTCGGGTGCGACAGGGTGCAAGGGGGGCCCTATCGTGGCGGGGGTGCGGCACAGAGGTGCCCGGCAGGGGGTGCAATAGAGAGAGAGAGAGAAAGAAAGCGAGGGTATCATCACACAAGGGGGAGGGGATTCATGGGAATCACAGGGAACACAGGCAGGCATCTTCCGCGTCGCGCGAATTACGACTCGAAATCCAACCGAGTTTTTTTCTGCTCCAGTTTCATCTCCGACGACGTCCCCCGACTGGCCACACACTGCTGAGACCTCTCCGCCGATTTAGGTGGTTAACGCGGAAATCGTGAGTCACTGAGAGCACATTTTAACATCTTTTCAAGCAAGACGAACAAAATTCAAGTACCAAACTTTACTTAAGTACATCTGTCTATGTGGTGGAAGTAACCACAAATGTAGTGATATAAATGATTCAAGAATTATATGTTTAAAAATTCTCCCCTTCATTAGAGCATTGCTTCGACTTGGATTTTCGTGCTCGCAATTCGAAACTTAAGTGAAAGTCACATGTAAATAGTGTTATTTACTCGGTATGATATCTGATAGCAGCCGCTATGGTAATATGAAACGTATTATTTTGAGTTAGTGATTTTATAAATGAAATACATTGATAATCGCTTTATTTCGAAATGTACGCCAAATTTCATATGACTAAAGGTTAAAATAGAATTAAATTTCCATGAAACAAAATCGGTTAAATGCAATTATTTCCACTTTCATCGATACATATTACAAATAAGCACGCGTATTCTTAAGTTTCGCGGAAATCCGAACAGAGACGAACAGCGCTCTGATCACATGATAACTGCCTTCTCCACATTTTACAAGTGCATGATCACTTCGACTTCGGGATTCCAGGGATTGATTTCAAAAGGAAGGGTTTCTCGTTGTTATAGAGGTTATCGACCAAAAAAAGTAGTCACCAGGTGAATCGAGGGAAATTAAAATAAAGTCGCCGGATAGCGTTCTCATCGATGTGTGGGCTCATTTAGAACGGTGGCCATGCTATGATTCGTCAATAGGAGAGCGTTGCCTTCGCTTACAAGGCATTCGCGACCGCCGCGCCGCCGCAGGAGTCGAAATGCATTGTGACGAACTCCTAACGACTACCATCAATAGTAAATATGATAATCAACGACCGCTCTCTAACAAAATGGCATGGTCTCTGGTGATGGCAAACTCAATTACAGTGGCGCATGTAATAATAATAATATAATATTCCACTCCAACAAGAAATACAAAAATAATAAATTAAACAGAAGAGTGAAATTAGGCACCCCTGATGGAAAGTTCTTGCGCCGGGGTTGCTATTCTTTGGATATGGCGTTTTTCGGCAGTTACATGAAAATATAACAAAATAAAAAATACAAGGGGCTATTCAACTAAACATACAAGTAGTGTCCTTACACAGTATGAAAATATCATCTTATCACACAGATGTTACAATTTATCCATAGTGGTATATATATCTCAGTTAATTACAATTAATAGAATACAATGCATTTGGAGCAACTCTACGTAAATATATTGTAATCCGTGAACATGGTCTATAGAAATCTTATTGAAGAGACTTAAGCTATAGTTTTGAATAATATTTAAACATCTTTGTGTAAAAATAACCAATTCAACAGTTTCTTTGTAAACAACACTAGGTTGTTACAACAGTATAACTCTTGTGGTAACTGCATAAAAACTTTTGGTGCTGTATAATTATAAGTGTTTTTAAAGGCATCAGCATTAGGTTTCGGAATTATAAAACTATGGTTTTTTCTCAGCTTAGTAGTGATAGGCCAAGGTTTATTTTTGTGACCTCCGCGATTATAGAAAATTCTTAAAACTTTGAACACATATAAGTGCCTAACTGGAAGAATTTTTAGCCTTAAAAACAATGGATACGAAGACTCCATCATGTTTGAAGACACAGTCGATATCTCGCTTTGAGATTGGTTTTAGTAATAAACTAAATACAAATATTACTAAGGACAAATTCTATAATCAGTTTTTATTCGCTTGCACCATTCCAGCTGAAAAAATATCATTTCCAGGAGAAGTATGTTGAACCATTGGAAATAACGATATCAATATAGTATGAAAATAATGATAGAGTAAAAAAATTAAGAATCAATGTTCGATATTTCACAGTGTTACATTAATTGGCCCAACAAATAAAAGTCAATAATCGAGACCAATGCCTGTAAACTCTCTCGGGAAAGCTCAGAAATGGAATTTCAGTGATGGCTTACTCCACGTCGGAGAAGTAAATCAATTGTTATCGACTCATATCTTTAGCCTCTTATCTTAAAATTCATTTTAGGCTCAAAGAATCAGCGACATGAGTCAACTTTTGAGAATCTCTCTCATCACAAACTCACCTCGGTATCTTCGTGTATTCATTCGTTTCAGTCAATAATCAATGGGAAGGGTAATGATTTTCCCTGATTATTTCAACATATTACTCATTTATGATGTTTCACGATGGATGATGTAGGAGTAGAACTAGACAGCAGAATTTCGGCCCTTTTATGAATGAATTTTCATGAATGCATCCAGGAACTGTCCACCCACTCAGCCCTATACAAACTCCGTCTCATGCCAAGTGTATGCACAGATATAGCGTAAGTTTACCCGTCAGAGGCCATGATTTGCTCAGATAATATGAAGCATTAGTAACCTTAAAATCTTCCACATTTCAAGTTATGAAATATAAATCAATGAAATCAAATGTAAATAAGTCAACAGTATTGAAAGATAGATAAATTAGCAAATGAAATACAGGATGTTAAGTACTTGGTTCGAACACGTGCGATTCGCGTTGAAGTTGAAATTTGGATGAAGAACTAACCTGAATAAAAGCTTTCTGTCGGAAGGGAGCACCATTACGATTGACGACGAAACAAGCGAACAGTTCCTTGGTGTTCAACGGGTGAACGAGGAAACACGAAATGCCAAAGTAAACGAAACCCGCGAGAAAAATAAAATTCCATAAATGAACTCTTCTTAAGGGTACACTGGCGAAGGAAAAAGTGTGAAGCATTTTTACCGTCAAATGTAAACCCCTCTAGCGGGGAGCGAATCGGAATGCGATGAAGTATATACATGGCACTTCTCGTGGCATTTCCACCGCCTCTCACCCGTGATCTCCTCCGCAACAATAACACCCTCCTACCCTTAAAATCCTTTCATCGCTCGGCAACCACCCTCCCACCCCACCCCCTCCGGCTCCAGTAGTTTTGATGTTGAAGGGTGCACCGACGGCTAGATCATTTTGCACCGCTACACAGGCCGTTGATAAAAATAATAATATTCACAATAGTGTACGCGTCAAATACATAGATTTAAATAAAGAATAAAACAGGCGGATACGGTCAAATTGTATTAAAAAGTCCAATCCCTTCAAGTAATAAAATTAAACGGTTTAAAATAATAGGGTCGTCTCCTAGAATGGATTCAAGGCCTCCCCCTATATTATATTGAACCGTCTTCGCGCGTCACGATAATTGTCACACTCCGTCAAGATATGCCGAATACTAAGAGGGCACCTGCACGCATCACACTGAGGTGCTCTTGTTTCTCTTCCGCAAAGAGAAAGGCGTGAGTCGAAGAGCAGTGCCCTATCCTCAAACGTGTGATCACGACCTCCTCTCTTGCGGTGTAGTATACACGGCACTTCTCACGGCATTATTTCCACCGCCTCTCGCCCCCCTCCGCAACAATAACACCCTCCAACCCCCCCAAATCCCCTCATCGCTCGGCAACCACCCTCCGGCTCCATCGTCGCCCGCCCTATCTCAATTCCCAAGAAGGGAAGAATTCCAAGAGGGTGGGAAGGGACGGCTGCCCTGAGGATAAGTAGAGAGAGAGTATATACATAAATGTGTTTATTTCTCTCATATTTTTCCCTTGGTCCGGCCGATAAGAGGGTCGCATGCGTTGATATTGAGAGGCATTGGGATTTCCGCTCGGCTCTCTCAGCGTGTCAACCTTAAGAATGACGGACTGAGAAAATAGGATTACCGCGCACTTCCAGCCGAGAAGATGAAGACACGAGCGCCGCCACGCTCAATGCAATGCAATCTCTCTCTCTCTATTTTCCTCCCTCGCCAAGGCGACAGCTGTATTTCTGTTCTGTCCGAAAATCAAAGGAGTTTCCGGCTTATCTTAGAGTACCCAATAACTCAGCGGTTCCCAAACTTTTTCAGCCGCGGAGACCTTTTCGAAGTAAAATTTTCTCGTGGAGTTCCAACAATATTTTTTAAGTTTAGTTCTATGTGGCATAATACACATAACACGCACAATGAAGGATAATTCTACATCTACATAATACCCCGCTAGCCGCCGCTTGGGCGTGTGGCAGGGGGTGTTATGTCACCAGCCGTGTAAAGGTGTACGTTTTTTGGGAGGTGAAAAGGTGACATGTATTATGGGAGTGTATTTAGTGGAGCTCAATTTTTATTGTGGTCGCTTATTGTTCGCGGAAAGAACGAGTTTTTGTACCTATCTGTTCGGCAGTGTATCTCTCTTATTTTATCGCGTCTGTCAGCCCTAGAGATGTAGTGAAGAGTCATGATAATATTCTCTATGTTGCTCTGAAAAACATCAGTTCTGAATTCATCAAGCAAACTTAGCCTAGCGTGTAGCCTCCGAGTCTCTAGGGGCTCCCACTTTAATCCCTCTAACAGTTGTGAGACACTATATGTTCGCTCGTAGCAGTTTTTAACGAAGCGCGCTGCTCTCCTTTGTATTTTATTAATTTTCTCGATTAAATGTATTCGACCCCGGGTCCCAAATGCTCGCGGAATAAATAATGAGGTATAGACATATATATTAATTAAGGAAATTGTGGTAAAAAAGATGGGACAATTTTATTCCTTATTCTAATCTAAAAAAATAAAACAACTAGTTAGGATGTGCATCATTGTTTGGGATGTTGCTTATTACTTATTGTATGGGATTACTTATTGTTTTGGGGATTCATCGCTCATCGGTTGCATAGAAATACAACCTTGGTTCTCTCTCTCTCTCCAGGAAGAGAGGTGTAACGTACTCTATGAAATCACCGCGATGCATACTGAAAAGAAATAATAAGCAAATCATTATTAATCCATGTAATCTTAAGAATAAGTGGTAAAGATATTTCAAAAGTATTTTAAATAAAAAGAAAAAATAAATGGAAGCTGATCGCTTTAAATATATGGTAAAAACTTGTCATCTTCATGAGTGCCGCGGATGGAGCTCCCGAGAATCACTCCATACAACGGTCTCCGCGGAGCACACTTTGGGAAACACCAGTTTAGTACAACACAAGGTTTCCAACTCTTTGTTTCTGGACATGAGGACGCTTGACAAGGACTCAGATCCAACAAATTACATGTCCCCAACTATATCTCTATATACCCAACTCCTCCATATTTATTTATTTTTTTTTAGAGAATCGGTTTCCCTGTAGTCGTGAGTTTCGATTCTTTCGTACGCACCTCCAACCCCTCGCTACGGTTCCATTATTTCGCACCGTCTACACTCTTTCCGATCGAAGAGGATACCCATGCCCCGAGTCAGGTTTGGAAAGGTGAAGTGTATTGTGGGCTTGTTTAAAGTAGAGTTCCGGTTTTATTACGGTCACTTAATGTGGCATGGAAAGAAAGAATCTTTGTGCCTATCTGTTCGGCTATACATATATCTCACTGAATTTATCGCATCCGTCGTACCTAGAGATGTAGTGTACATCGGATTCAAAGTCGATGCAATCTAAACAGCAAAAGAAGTCCAATAATTGCACCCGTGAGTTTTTTTTATTTTCAGTATAAACGTAAAACAAGCATAGAGTAAAGTTTTTGTTAATTGCACGATAAAAATCTTACGTTTTAAATAATTACTCCGAACGAACTCAACAATTTCACACAAAAAATTCGGCCGTCACTGTCGTTCACCCGCTCGACTTCTACCAACCGACAGGCATTTCGCCCGCGCACATATCGTCCCATTCAACGTCGTTCGTGAGCACAAAAGTGCGTTGATATGTGCTCCGATGTGTGCAGTACTTAAACCCCTTGAATCTAAAACTCCCTTCATGAAAAGGAGAGCAATATTGAGGCAGAGCAAACGGTTTCCCATTCCCGGATTTTTCAAGGGGGTTATTTTTTTGACGAGACTCGGCTTTCAATGCGAGTGTGTTACCCACCCTGCTTCGGCTTGGTCACGAAGGACTCGTCGTTTCATCTCCTTCTAGCATCCATTTACTTTGTTCTACCGTGTGGGCTTGCTTACATCTCTTGAATTCTTTCTTTATTTCTGTCCGCGGCCACAATTCTCCTCCTCCGAAGATACTTCCTTCACACACTAGACCACCATCACCCATCTCTCCCTCCCCAGAGTGCTCTTGTGTTACTCGATAAAATTCAGGCGCGATGGTTATTCCCACAATCGGAAATTGAAATGTCTAGTTTCCTTGATTTCTCTCCTTGTTTCGCCCCGACGTGTACTATACTTCCGCAGAGAAACGCGTCCTCCCCGGACGACCTCACGACGCATCCAAGGCAACCAACATAAATTGCATCGCATTGAAAATTTGGTGATTCATTCATCCTGAGTGCGCATGGCGAGGTTTTTCAAAAAATTCCAACGCTTGGGAAACTTTTCAACAAACCGTTCAAGAATTTACGAGACAGCAGTGTCAGTCAGCAAGAAAGTTGACGCTTCTGGGAAGGAAACCAGCGTTGTCATTACTCTCTAATAGCACTCAGTAAGCGATTTTTAGGAGTAATATAGATTTTAACAAGGAGTTTAATATGAAAATAAATAAGACAAAGACAAAAGTCCTAGCATGCAGAAGTCTCACTGATAGGACAAATCAGAACAAGTGGATTCCTTCACCTACCTCGTAAGTATATAGTATCACGTGAGCGGAAGATGTACAACGGACATCAGGCGAGGAATAGTGCAAGCTAAGAAAGTGCTCACGATGAAAAGGAGACTACAGAGCTCGGAGAACTTTGGATCACGAACGAGGAAATAGAATGTGAAAACGTTCGTGTAGAGCGTTGCACTTAATGGATCGGAAGCATGGACCACTGGAAAAGCTGACCGGAAGACTAAAAGCCTCCGAAACCTGGCGCTGGAGGAGGATGCGGCAGTTCAAATGGACGGATAAAATAAGATATGAAGTTTACAGAAGAGTAGAAGGGAATAGGACCCTATGAAACACGATGCATAAAAGAAGAATCGGATGGATCGGGCACATCCTGAGACAAAATGTGTTTGTGAAGAATTTAATTGAAGGAAAAATAAATGTAGATCTCAGGAGAGGAAGACAGTACATAAAAGAGCGGCCAAGAAGCAAAGGAACTATCATTAGATAGGGAAGGATGGACGGCAGCAGTCAACCAATCTTAGGAATGTACGATCAATGTTGAATAATGATAGCTTTTACCACAGAAATCAATCGTATCGTTGGCGAATGTACTTGGGTCACTATAAGAATGAAACAGGAAAGTATAAAGCGAGATGAAACACGGCACTGAATAGACCGGCGAAAATGACACTCGCTCACAAAAGCGCGGAAGATAAAAGATTGATTGAAGGAAGGAGGAGGCATGGCATGAGAGGAGGGAGGGCCGCTCTTTCAAGTCATTTTTCTGGATACCCGCGGCCCGTGCCCGAGGAAAGCTAGCGGCTTCGACCCTGGTGAACAGATACGCACGTGGGGGAAAAAAAGAGGACGTACAAACCCCACCAATGAATTGGAAAGCAAATTTCACCATCAATAGACGTTGGCATTTCGAGTGACTTTTGGTGCTTTCCAAACACAAACCGCTCAGATTAGCGCACATTGTATTACAGACGGGAACACACGAGCGCACATGGAAGTCGACCGTGGGAACGATCCAAGCTGAAGTGTTTACAATATGGCGGTACGATACCTAACCTCTTTAAAGAAATATTCCAAATCATCTCTTGATAGATCCAACTTCGAAAAGTCATATTTTTTCCAAGTGATCATCAAAATTAGGTTATTTTGAGATCTTCCTCGTTCAATCACGAATTGATCCCCCGCCAGCATTGGTTACGTCGGCTAGAATACATGGTAATGCTATTGGAAAGTTTAAATTCAATCTACATTGCGCAGGGGACATCACAAATGTAATTGGGCACGCTATTTGCTAAACAAATAAAAGCAGTTTATCGCAGACACATAATTGGAAAGCAACCTGTATTTCAGTCCATTCGGAGTATTATTTCAGCCTCTTCTGACTTGTCGCAGACAGGAAAATATAAAATAGGCCGAGGCAGTCTCAAGGTCGTCGCGCACCGATCCTCTTCGCGCCCTTGTTTTTTATATATATATATGGGCGTTTCTTTCTTCAAGCCAAGGGAACGGCTATGGGCACAAGAATGGCCCCTTCTTATGCCAATCTCTTCATGGGAAAGCTCGAAAGTGATTTCCTCGCCACCCAGGAATTACAACCGGAGCTCTGGGTTAGATTCATTGATGATATTTTCATCATATGGACCCACGGCGAGGATACCCTAGCGAACTTCCTCAAATCTCTAAATCAGTTCTCATCCATTCGCTTCACATCGGCCACTTCTCCTTCTCAAATCACCTTTCTCGACGTAGACATTTCCATCACAAATAATAACACCTTTGAGACTTCGGTCCATATCAAGCCCTCCAACAAACAACTGTATTTGCATTACAACAGCTGCCATCCCAAACACACTAAGCACTCAATTCCTTATTCGCTGTCGATCCGTGGCCACCGGATTTGCAACTCCAAAGAAAAACTTCACGAATACCTTGATAAGCTTCACAATTCTTTATCCAATAGAAATTATCCCGAGCCACTTCTAAAAAAACGTATTTTACCCTCCTCTGCTAATTTCACCCCACGTAAAAAAGACACCCCCCTGGACGCCCTAAATCTTCACATCACATATTTTCCTGGCGTCCAAAAACTCAAGACCATCCTCAAAGACTTATTCCCAATTTTAGATACTAACAGATCGACAGCCAATCTCCTACCCAAATGCCCCACAGTATGTTTCAGACGTCCACCTAACTTAGCCAATCTTCTTCGCTCCAATTCTTCGCGAGAGGGTACATCGAATGACACTCCCCGTCCCACCACACAGAGATGCAACAAACCACGGTGCAAAACGTGCAACATGTTTCGCCCCCTATCCTCATTTCAGAGTCCTAACACAGAGACGCCGTTCGACATCAAAGCCTCCGGCTCTTGCGACTCCCACAACTTAGTTTATGTGTTACAATGTAAACTATGTCCCGGTTTTTATGTGGGCGAATGTATTACACCCCTTAATATTAGAATGAATAACCATCGGTGCACCTGTAAAGACCCATCTTCCACTTTCCCCGTCCCTACTCATGTGCGGAAGCATGGCTTGTCCTTTGACAAGTGCTTTGAGGTGGCAATATTGATCTCCCTTCCCCCGGACGCCCCGTTAATTGAAGTGCGCCAGAAGGAGCTGGCCATAATCTGGTTGCTAAAATCGTACGCCGCGCCCGGATTAAATAAAATACATTAATCGCACGCTCCCCGTTGTTTTCCATTTACCCCCTTCCCTTCCTTCTTCCCCCCCCCCCACCCTCACTGCGACCCCTTCCGCTCTCTCCGGCCAAGACACGAGCTGGTAAAAATTTCCCCTTTTCAAGAACCGTTCGTCAACCGCTGGGAAAAACCCCTTCCCCTTCCCCCATCCCCACTCCCCTAACCTACCGCCCCTCCTACCCCTATCCTCACCAGCGCACACGACATTTGTTCCGTGATACGCCTTGAAGACGGACTAGTTCCGAAAGCTAGCTATGTAAGTGTGATCGTCTCTTTTTTTGTGTGTCTATCTCCTCCATCCTATCCACATCGTGTGTTCATCGCCGCATGGCTGACTCCAATCCATCAACGTATTATATATATATATATATATATATATATATATATATATATATATATATATATATATATATATATATATATATATAATTTCATGGTTACCCCCGCTCAGGTATTTATCTTTGGGGTAACCTAATGCTTCTGAAAAGTTGTTTTTTTTGTTCTGTACTTTAGTTTTCTGAAGGAAGCAATACATATATTCCATATATATATATATATATATATATATATATATATATATATATATATATATATATATATGGAATATATGTATTGCTTCCTTCAGAAAACTAAAGTACAGAACAAAAAAAACAACTTTTCAGAAGCATTAGGTTACCCCAAAGATAAATACCTGAGCGGGGGTAACCATGAAATTCGTGCAAACTACAATTTTTTTAATCAAATGATGCTATACATATTACGTGCTATATACTCAATACTATATAATATATTGTACACAATTTACATTGATGAATCCCTTTTTACGCAAATAGCTCTACAATACACATAAATAATTAATTATTTCCTTTCAAACCAACAATTTTATAGACGTTATTAAATAATATTTCAACATTTTCTTGAACAAATAGCCATTGTTTAATTAGCTTAAAATAAGAATTGACATTTTTTTCCTTAATTGCCGTTGGCAGTAGGTTGAATATTTTTGGGGCAAAGTAAATAAAACTCCTCTGAAATATATTTAGCTATGTCCTGGGAAGTGGACCATCGAATTGTCTGTATGTTTCCACCTGAAACCATATTCCGGCCCAAACAGTTAAGTTCTTTCTTTAAGTGCGGGTGAATTTAGATGACTGCCCCAAAAGAATGAACCCATGCGAAATAAGAAGGTAAACTATAAAGTAAATTTGATTCGGCATTGCATTTTTATTCGAAATGACGACTTGCGTCGCGGATTTCCCTGTGAGTGCTGAGGGCCTATTCCGTGGCTGACGCAGTAAAGGTACGTTTTCATGAACGCGTTTCAGACGAAGGTACGCGAAAGCGAGACCCTCAGCCAATCAGAAGCCCGCATTTCTTCGCGTGAGTTCGCGGATGTTCGCGTAGAGTCGCGTCGCCCAAAATGAACTATGTTCAACTTTAGACACGTGGAACGCGTAGAATCACAAACATGGCCGACCGGTGAAGTGTGAAGGTTGAAATGGATGAAATAATTATCTCCGAAATTCGAGAGAAGTACACGTTCCTGTATAATTATAAGGTCTATCGATACAGGGATAGAAACCTAAGGGAGATAGGAGTATCCATTGGAGTGGAAGGTAAGAACAACTTTCATTTCCGATGATTCTCAAAGCTTACACGTGTTGATGCACTGGTGGTAATATCATTGTGTTTTACAGCAAAAAATGTGTCGGCTCGGTGGAAAGCCCTCCGGGATAAGTATGTGAGGAATAAAAAGAATCCCATAAGTTTTTTTTACCATTTTTTCTCTGCTGTAGATAGGGCGTACCTCCTACGCGTAGGTACGCCTAAGCGCAGGTTCGCTGGCAAGCGAACGGTTCACGCGAAGAAATGACGCATCTCATCGCGCGCGTGCGCGTCTGACGCGTCCATGAAAACGCAGCTTAAGTGCTCAATAAGCACATTAATGGAGGCCATGTGGTGGAAATGGTAGCGAATACCCATATCGATGGAACTATAGATATATCAAATCGAAAGACCCTGGTGCGCAGTGGGGTCTGATGACAAATAGAATGCGATTGCGCTGTCGTTTTGCGAACATTGCACTAATATGTGAATGCAAGGCACACAATAAGAGATCAGAAAATATACATTTTATCCAGATAGCGACAGAATATACACTTTATCCAGCCGAGACGGTAGAGCTGGCTCTCATTATTTTCGACAGATTACTGCGACATTTGGGGCGACTCATTTGAGTACGCCCATCCATGTCAGAGATCTCATCTCGGTTTTTCAAAGAGCCCATCTCGGTTTTGCCAGACGGAAGTTCAACCAAGCGGACGGCCGTACTCGCTGGCTCACCTCCTGATGGTCCCTGGTCGCGAAAACGACGTTAAACGACAGTGGGTAAGCGAGTAGGTACCCAAAAACGGTTCGGCACCATCTTAGGTGACAACTTTCACCAAGGACTCACCTCGAGCTTCACGCTAGGTTCTCCACCCTGATAACACATTTCCGCTACTCCCCAACTCCATCGTTCGAAGGTACTATAGTCTACGCACCCGCAAGTATCGCACACTTAACAGAATACTTTAGATCAGCTGCATATATACATGAGAAAACTGGTTCATTTCTAAAATGGATAACTTCCTGCAGTCAAAAGTGTTTTCAGGGGTTTCCAATAAGTAGATGTCTCGCATCAAAAGTAACTTTCCAAAAGTTACCTTTGCCTTGTAGCACTTCGTTCGCATCTGCATTTTTCAACTACGCCATTGCACACGTGGCCTCGACTAGGTAATCCAAATACGAACCGCTCATTGGTGAAATAATAAACCCTGAGGCGCCATTTGCAATTCCTCCCGTCGATCGTCGGGCAGATCACAGGCCAGGGAGCATGGGCGGGCCCCCACTGCTCAATCCGTTCTTTGGGTTGCAAATTGGGGGGAAAAGGCACGAATGAATGGATGAGCTTAGGGGACGGGAGCCCTATTTTATACGGCGCAGGAGGAGGGAGCGAGCGCCCCTTGTCGCGTCAGTGTTTGAAGGTGGCGTGGGACACTATAATGGCAGAGGGCTCGCATTTTCCCTTTCGGCCGCATTATTGCCAAAGAGGCTCCCTCACCCTGAGCCGTATTGGAAAATCCTGAATTGTCGCCCGAACGTTAGGCGAAGGATTTTGTTTGAGAGCATTAAGGGCTCTGAGTGACACGAGGGGTTGACGGATGTATTTTATTTATTCCCGAACTAGAATTGCACGGTGCAGAGCACTGTGGGGGAGGGAAGAGGGGTTGGGAAAAGGGAGAAGATAAGAGGGGGGGACGACTACGGCTTAAGGGTGCCGCGAAAGGCAAATGGACTTCTTCATCGGACGAGAAAATTTGTTTTCTCCAGCCACGAACGACCCCCAAAGTGAAATTCACACCATTCTTATGTTGAAGAGGCTTCAAAGACGCTCTTGCCGGTCAAGTTTCATACAGCATGTTATTTTACATTCGTCAATTGCTTGAGAGCCAAGATACGCATTTCATTACTTCATAAATCTACTAAATTTGGAGCCTTTAAAGAGAATTACATAGCATAAGTAACAACTGAGGCATTTGATTTTAATCAATGTCATTACTATCACAAAAATTTCACAAAGGATAACATGAGAAATAAAAATACAAAGATACAGAAAAAGCTAACTTCAAACAGGTTAAAACAAAACTGTGCTCTCTGAGATGTTTACTTTCGACAAGACTTGAGGGCACAGTACGGGACTAGAGGGACTGCCCGTGACATCACCTCAACCGAGTTGCCCGTAAGAGCACATGAGTGCGAAAACTCCCGCAGACAAATCATTCACCTCGGCCAAGACTAGACAAGTACTTTGAAGCTTACAAAAGTCCAAACGGGAGACAAATACTCTCAACACATTCAGCACGATATCCAGAGATCCAGATTTTTAGTTCCAGATGAGAATAATGAACTTCAGATCTCAGAGGATTTTCAAAATTCCATTAATTTGCAGGAAACTCCATAAAGAGAATTATAGTCACTAGTCCCATCAAAATATTCCAACAGTGGCCGGACAATTTTCTGGCTCTCTGCCATGGCAACCAGGCAATTGACAATATAACTTTCCATCTCACCTTTTTATCTGGATTCACTTTCTAAAAGCAAGTTGCAGAGTTGTAGCAATAAAGAAGGGCATCCTGTTCAGCTGGAAAAAGAACCAATACTGTGCACATGGGTCGTATCCTGGAAACTTTATCATCTCAAGGAAATGTTTTCGTCTTCCCCTCACTCCCTCCTCTGAGATTAGTTTCTTCATCACAACCTTCTTCCAAGAATGCATTCCAGATAATGATGTGCCAAAGGCTAAACTGGTTGATTGAAAGACTCCATCTTTCTCTAGTAACTGAGGTGTGCCATCAACTTATTTAATGGTTTCCCTCATCAGGAAATATCACAATGTCACACAGAACCAGCAACATATTGGATATTAAGGACATAGCTGCACCCATATCACTGATTTGATTGTTTCGTGTCTCTCTCCACAGATATTCTTTGGTCGACTCATTCCTTGCTGCCACCCAATTTGTCAAACTTAATTAAGTAGCTGTGTTCAAGCTTTTGTGCATAATTTCTTCTAACAACCTTCCTTCCATTTTCTCGAAACATCTACATGCTGTAAAGATATGCAGATAGTGAGCGAACCCCACCCCTGGCTTTCACTGCCTCCTGCTCTCCCCCTTGCCAGGTTTCCTATGAGAGGTTGAGGACATAGAACAAAATTAATCCGGGTACTGACATGCATTTTGGTCAGAGTGATTGATATGCCACCCATAAGTCAAGCATATCATACTTCAAAACACTATAAAACTGAAAACTGTTTCACTCAGAGGTTGGATTAAAAAATTAAACACTTATAATCCATATATTGATTTGATCATAAAGGGTTGTCCAAATCGAAATAAATTAGAAAGGCCACCCAAAGCCATCACAAAAAAGCTAAAAATATTATTTATCAATAACAGGCATTAGTGTGTTTATTTCACTCTATAACATTACATTAACAAATGTTACAAACAAGTGTGGTAATCTCTATTTTTTATGTTCATAAAATCATGTGATAGTGCTGTATCTAGTAAAAAAAAATAAATATGTAATAAATTAAATGTATATCACGTAAAACACAAAAATGTAAACAACTGATTGCAACAGTTCACAAACATCAGCAAGTGACACAAGACAAGAGGCTCCGTTTAATAATGGGCATACTATAGTGTAACAAGTCCTTCAAAGCAAACAGATTTTTTTCTTGAATATAAACCAAGAAGGGCTAATCAATCATACCACACCAATGGTGCATTCACATTTTTGGCCGTAGGAAAATTCTCTGCACTGTGGCCCTCAATGGTGAGCAAACAAGACAGCTGTCAATGCATACATACTTCTCAGTCACATTACATATTGCCACTTGTCATTAAAGATAAATGCACATACTATTTAAAATGCCTTCTAATGAAAAAATAATACTTATAGTGAAATAACATGCACATACATATAAATATAGTAAATAATCATTCTTGATGCTTCATAAAAATATAAATTTTCATATATGAGATTCCAATATTAAATATTTCCAAATCAAGAGAGAAGATATATCAACAAGTGGATATATAAATGGAGGAGATTGAACTTTCAAATAAGTATCCACAAAGAAAAATCTTTCTAAAATCACGTTATCTTCTTTTGTCTTTTTAACTTCCTGATCATTAACTTAAATTCATACCTGGAAATAAAAGAAGCAAACATTAAACAGGGTAATTTACTGAAATAGGGTAATTCACACTCACAATGAATAACATTTGAGGTTCTAAATAGTAATTGGAACTAAAGTAAATCTTGAAAAATAATGACAATACTTTACCCATTTATCGTCAAACATATTAAAACTAAGAGTTTTGAATCAGGAAACAAGAGTCAAGTTAGCAACACACAACTTTGTGATTAACAGAGGGAACAAGGAAAATATGTATCCACTTGTGCTTGGACATAAAGAGCGTTCCACACAAACGTCACGCCTAGTCCACCACTGGCCGCCATCTTAAAGCATCAAACTGGAACCTCTTCAAGCATATCAGCAATGGGGTCCACGACTGAGGTTGACAATGCTCGCTCTTTGCATACATAATTTCATTTCTTTACATTACCACTGTTTTCTATTTATATATGTATTAAGACTGGTTACAGGGCAACAATATAATGCCAATGTTTGAAGTTTGAAGGTGAGCATAGGCAAACTCCATTTTGGTGATGGAAGAAGATCCTCTATGCACACCTTTGGCAGTGGCAATTTGATTGCGAACACTCACCTCAGAACGAAAGTGAATTGCAGTTGAAGTTGAAACTTGATGGAATTGTCAACGTTGCATTATCATTTGTGTGCCAGAAAAAGGATATGTCACTACGCTGAACATTAGCGGGCACAAATGCATGAGTGAACCAGATGAGGGAGGCAAGACTAAGCTTCCCTTGTATTTCATGCAATTTCACGTACTTCAAATTACTTCAGCTTACTTCACGAAACTTCGTCTGCATGTTGGCAATCATCATCAATCAAAGAGTGGATAGTTTTTTCGTGCAACGAGGCAAACATTTCAAAGCCAACGTGGGTGGCCCCCCTGCACACAGGTGTGGCCGCTCGGTACTTCACGAGATGGAGTGTGGAGCTGAGGGGAGGGACGAGGAGAGGAAAAGGAGGGTGAGGAGGAACGGAAGAGGACGGGCAGGGACGACTCCTTGGAAGATGACAACCCCCCCTTTGCAGTCGTCGAAATGTCAATGAGCAGGGGATGGATACCACTGATAACTGATTCCACAGAGTAAGTCCAATTTAACTTAAACAGATGCTCAAAACATAATGACAGATACCCGTTTTGATGGAAATCATGAATCATTGTAGGACACATAAGTAAAAGATAAGCATATAAAAAGGCACACGAGTATTTTGGTGCAAAAGTATGAATAAATTCCTCATACCTTCACCATTCCAGTGATTTATATCTTTGTAGCTACAAGGCTCCCAGGGTTTGTTTGATTGCATCATATCTGATCAGGGATAGAAAGGAAGAATAGGAAAAGTTTTATGTATTAGTAAATGTTAACCACAAGCATAATATTTGTTATAATTTTACACAACTGTCAAGGCATGCTAAAGGTAGTCAACACTCACTCATTATTACACCTTGAATAAATGGAAGTCAGATATCAAAGAATTTCTACATTCATTAAAGGGCAGGAAATGTTAAGTATGACAAAGCTATAGAAATAAGGCCCCACAAATCAATCCCCGACCACGTTTCCTGCGAGCAGACACTGGGCTACATCACTCAATCACATCGCACAAACACAACCTAACGACGTCTGAATGTTCCCAGAGGCTCAGATATGTTGACTTGGAGGGCAAGGGAAAGGGCCAAAAGTAAAGCTTATCACAACAATCCAGTCAATCAATGATAAGAACCAATGCTAGCAAGACAATTGGGATTCCATATACGTAGATGATCAGCCCAGAGCCAAGCCCTCTACCTTGCTTAGAAATGATAGACAATCTATAACATCCAATAAGCAGTCACATTTGTTTTGAATAAGCCAGACTGGCAAGAGTACACATAGTGTCATGTTATTTGAAGTTTACAAGTTGTTAAGATTTAACATTAACAGCAAAATCACAGAAAGCAGAAATATTTGAGAAAAAGTGCATATTTTTAAGTCATTGACAATTAGATCTAATTTTGATTAATTTAAGAACCTAGCCAATCTATGAAGTCAGAAGAAGATTTCTACAAGGTTTAACATGTTTAAGTACAGGCAGTCCTCAACTTTCATACACTTGACTTTGATACAATTAACACAGCCATATATTCCAAAGCGACACCTACCACTTGACTTGAGTACGTTAAATTAGGGCTGATGGTCATTTGCCAGCAAACAATATTTTTGAACTTCACCTGATATGATGTGGGATTACAATGATAGGCAAACTATGCACAGACAGTGCCACTCTATCTTCCAAGTACGGTAGAATCTTTGCAACATAACAGTGCATATGCCTTCCTTTGTGCCACAGTCCCTCCACACTGGATGGCACATTTTTAAAACCGATGAGCAAAGTTGAAGGGCACTAAACAACAAAATAACGATTATGATGAATTCCATGATTGTCGAGTTTGATGATTCTCAATAAAGGGGTCAAACGTGCACACTGTGTAGTAGTCAATTATCCTGTAATATGAAGTTCATGTCACTAAATACCCATTGTGAACATATTAAACAACTATTCACAAAAAATTAGCCATAACTGTAATCCACCCGCAGAATGCTACCTACTGGCAGATAACCATACATTTTGCCAGAACACCTTATTCCATTCCACTGATTCAACGTCATTAGAGTGCACTAAAGAGCACATGTTCCCATCAGACAATACTTGCACATCTACCATGAAAGGCTCATGGCTTAATGTATGAAGTATCTTTAGATTTTCATTTGTCTTTTCTTTCTTCAAGAAAAAAATTGCAAAATTTTGTCTTGTCTTTCATGTTAAAAATATCAATTAAATCACGTTTAAGAGTCAAAAAAATAAAAATTGGTATCGCCTCTTGTCATTGAAGATTATTCTGGATTTCCACCGGGTCAGGTTCTACATTTCTGCCGACATTTCGATGGACGAGTTGTCCATCATCCTCAGGGCATGAAATCCCGAATGATCTTCAAGCCGGGAGAACCTTCGGGTATGGCTTCTTGTTATAAATCTTTCAAGTTAAAGTGTATATTATCAGTGGAATGCTGACTTCAGCTCAGTGAAAACGAAGAATGTGCATCGAAAATAAGATTCTAATGCAATAAATTTTCCTCACAAATGAAAAAACGACTTCGTTTTCTTCCACTGATTTATTTCTTTGGTACAACATGTTTCGACACATAGAGGTCATTTTCAAGTACTTGAAAATGACCTCTATGTGTCGAAACATGTTGTACCAAAGAAATAAATCAGTGGAAGAAAACGAAGTCGTTTTTTCATTTGTGAATATCAACTTCCACATAGTTGAGCCTGATACCATTGAACGTATAAATTTTCCTCTATATTTTTAGCTCTCTTTGAACGAAACCACAAATTAGAATGGGACTCAATTGTTTGACCTTCATATATTTTGTCTTTCTTACACGTCACAGGAACACCTTTCTTACACATCACAGGAACACATTGCGTATGAAAATTGAGGACCACCAGTGCAGGAGCAGATAATAGCATTAGCTAATGCAATGTTATAACTTTCCAAAACCTACTACACAAAACCCACAAGGAAAATAAGAAGATAGCCCATGACCACAGCGTTAGTTGGCAGGCTCTCAACCGAAGAGCTACCTGGGATTGATATTGTGCCCAGCACAGTCCAAAGTAGTCTCTTAGCTGAGAGGAAACAAAAATTCTGGCAGATTAATTTTGTACACATGTCACCACAGGAACACTACTAAGTCTGGTCCACTATACCAAATAGTGAGAAAGGTAAAATTCAAATTCAAAGAACTGTAGAATAGACTGCACAGTAACTTTAATGGAGTCACCCAATAGTGATCACACAATTGTGTGAAATTCACAGCGAAAAAATCCATGCACCTGGACGGGGACTCAAACCCAGACCCCTCAATTTTGCACAGAGTGCTCCAACCAATTAAGCGACCCAATCGTCCTCTTCCCCAGTGAATCACAAAAGGGCTCTTAAGTGCAAGATGACCTCATGGGTACTGTGCATTTAATGTCATAGACAGCTACTGTCCAAGAGGTAAAGCCCAACTTGAAACACAAAATTAATTACCTGAACAAATTCAAAGAACTGCAGAACTATCCATAAACTAACTGTAACGTAGTCACCTGCAAGTGGTCACACAAATGTGTGAAATTCACAATAGAAACTCCACAGTTCTTGGAATTTGTCCAAATTGCATTTGAATGCGTCCGATAAAAGGTTAAAAAAAATGTCCATAATACCACAAAATGACAACAACCACCACTCATCCCTCAAGCCCATGTTAAGAAAGACTGCTCAATGATGAATGGATGTGATAAAAATTGGAAACATAGAAACAAGAAGAGAAAAAAATTTAGAAAGAGAACAATAACAACAACATTCACATTCAACAAATTTCACTTCCTACGCTGAGAAGAACCTCTTCAAGAAGCATGTCTCTCATGTGCAAATTGAGAAACAGGAAAAAAAAAACAAAGTAATCCAGGGGCCCTGCAACTTCCCATTCCTTGACTGATGCCAGCTTGCACATCAGCCACGTACGTGTATGCCATTATAGGCTGTGAGCAAGGCCGGCCCTTAAGTACTCAACAAAGCCCACTAGGTGGAGAGCGTGACATCACGGTGAAGTGGTGCAGGAAGTCAATGATTAATTTTTAATCAAGATACCTCGGGTCACAGGCCACAAGGTCACGGGAAATCTCATTGTATTTACCTTTCCATCATGGAGATTAAATGTGCCAAGTATGAACAGAATCGCACAGTATCACTTCACGAATGAAGTACGTATTTAATTGATATATACATGATAACATGACCTGCTCAATGAATGAAAACATGGGCATCAACTCTAGGAAAAGCATGAACCTCACGCGTCTTTGAAACACTACATAGGGGTGTACACCAATAAAGATTAGGCAAAAGGGGCCTGAATGATGTTAACTTTCCATTTAGATTTATTCTTTGAAGGTAACGAAATTAACAACCATTAATGCACATGTTAATACACCAAATGACAATCACTATCGGCAGTTTCCTCAGAGACATGAATCACCAATAGAGAGGCCAATGCGGAAGTGACTGAAATCTATTGCAATGATAAACCTTTGTATGGACTTTGCTACACTTCATTACTATCTGTGACCAGTTTCACTTTGATAAGGCATTTTTTGGCCAGAAGACACCATTATGCAGTGAAATGGTCATAGATACGTAGTCATACAGGGTGGAAAAGTAAAAGATTTTGCATTAACAATGGATCCAAACCAGGAACTAAAATCTTGTGAGCAGCAGAATAAGGTGTTGGACAATGGATGAAATAATCAGGGTCAACACAGTTTTCGATAATTCGATTCTTCTACCTTTTTAGGATTTCCCCACTGATTGCAGATATAACAAATTGCCGGATCAAAGAGAAAAACATACATAAACCTAAGGGACTTTATGGTTTGCGGGACCAATGCGCAGACCACTACACTATCCAGGCTTCCCATGGCAATTACGGCAGATACAAGGCAACAAGATCTTATTTTAAAATGGCTAAGCACAGCATAAGTGCTGGTGAAGGATACTGTCTCTTGGTTGTGGCTTCTTTGAAGCCCTCTTCTCCTTTGCGTTGCCATCTTTGATGAACCGCAAGGGCCTAAGATCTTGTTGCTTTGTATCCACAATATTTGCCATGGGAATTAGGAAGCCTGGAAAGCGTAGTGGTCTGCGCATTGGTCTGGCAAACCAAAGGTCTGTGGTTTGATTCCCGGTCCAGGCCGAATTTTTCTCATGGCAATTTTTTAAAAAAATTCACCCGCCATGTTTGAATATTTTCTAAGGGACTTTAGTAGAGGAATATGTGCTCTCACTGTACACACCACTACTCTTACTAAAGGGTAGTAAACTAGACAAACTAGGGAACTAATGAAGTATCAAGTTATTACTTTGAAACACAACAGCGTACACTTTAAAGTAATCGCATGAAAAAAATCAAAAAACCTTAGCCCCAAGAAATTATTAAAAATTATAACATTAATTTAGCTCCAAAAAGATTCGTAGTGCTCTCTTCTAAATTGATTCATCTGGTATCAACTCATGAATCAACATTGAGGAAAATACTTCTATCTTCAACAATACCCCTTTGAAGTATTCAAAGGAACCTTATTTTTTGGCTGCTCTTCTGAATGGATAGCAACCACACTATTTCTCTGAAAAGCATCTCAAGGCTGCATTTTCCCCACATTTTAGGCGCCATACCATTCAGAATACCAGCCTTTATAATTCTTCTAGAGTTCACATATATAAATTTTAAGATCCAGACAAATTCATTATTTCTACCATTTCAAAATTACAGCATATTTCTTAATTTTTAGAAAAACAGTTTTCTGGTAGCCGACCAAAATTTGAAGAAAAGTCAAAGGAAAACAAAAGTTTACTGTGAAGAAATTTTGAGATAGGTCAGTGCTCCAACACCAACCTACTACGTATTTATATGAGAGACTAGTTAAAATAAAAAATTCTACTTGCTCAGCCATACCATTAAGCAGAGTGATACAATTTAAATACAGAATACTTTATACATTATGTACGTTATTCACAAACGGTTCTGAAATTGATGCACTATGTAAGTCACAATATAACAAAAGACATAACACCAATGATTCAGGAAATCACTCATATCATACTTTAATGTACAGTCAGCCAGTTTAGCCGGAGGGTCGTGTTCCCAAGAGTTCTGTGGTAACAGAAACCATTTTAACATGTGGAAGACAGGATGTCCTTGGAAGATGTACAACAAAATGTCTATAAACCACACATATTTCAATCAAAAACATTGCAAATGAATTGTTTAGGAATATGAACCATAAAAAATATCTTCATCCATAGTAGCAGGGTGGCGATTGTCAGGGGAAACCGGGAAAACCTGGAATTGTCAGGGAATTTTGGATGTCTGGAAAAGTCAGGGAATTCTCATAACAGTCAGGGAGAATCTGGAATAGGAATCCTCATTATTTTTCTACCATTACGTTTATTGGCCAGTCTTTCCCACCCATTATTTCACCAACTTTAACAAACGTCCGTCGCTGACGTGCATTGAATAAGCACCATCAATTCGTGGAGTATTCAGTTGTGAATCTTATTAGTTGTGAATCTTAGTCATTTAGTTGTGAATCAGACGTACAATGTATTACCCTCATCACAAGGAATCCGGCTAAGTTGTTCATAGAATTTTAACTCGCTTTTTTTTTAACTTCCAAAACTCAGGTCGAGAAGTAGCTGGAGCACACTAGCTCATAGTAAATACAATGCTTGCAGTTCTAAAAATAAGAGACGATGATTAGAAAATTTAGACAATTTAAAGCTGCTGTAGAAAATTTAATTCAGCAGAAAAAAATATTCCAATTATGGGTGACCTTTTGGCGATCGGTCAGGGAAAAGTCAGGGAATTTGAAAATTGGATATCAGTAGCCACCCTGAGGAGGCACCTGATAAAGTTATTCTTTGACTCATAGTTAACCAATTTTTGTATTCCTCCCACTCCCCCCTTTTAGACCTCCCTTCCTCCGTCACTTGAGGTTCCCCATGAGAGGCATCCCCGAATCTTAAACCTCTCCCGCACAGACTTCAGGGTCGTCACGGGTGTGTACAGTTCCCCAAACTTTCCTTCCCACTCGACCCTTTCACCCCCAGATACATACTTCCTTCTCCCTCCTTTCCCCCTCAACTCCCTCCCCCCTCCCTCTCTCTCCGATATCAGACGTCACCAGCAGTGCACTGGGTCCTCTCCTACCAAACGAACCCTCACACTCCCGAGTGCTAGTACTTCCCCCCCCCCTTCTCCAATGGGTCACTCCTCCTCCCAAGATGCACAGCCCCCTCCTTAACCTTTTCCTCCCTCCCCCAATATGCTGTGCCCATACATATATCCTTCGTCTTCTATATTATGGGTGGGTACCTGATGATGGTGTGCCAACCCCTAAGTCTTAAATAAAATTTATGTGGAATAACAAAGTTACTTCCATTTACAATTGTAACTAGAATTTTCTAATAAATACTAATAGTGAGTCACTGAGTTTGTGATTTCAGAGTAAACTCTCTGCAGTTACTATGCAGGGCTATTTACTTACAAGAGGGCAAGTTTTTCTTCTGCATTGACACAGCATTAGAATTAATGAACCAAGATAAATAACAACTGCCACTTCCCAACCCATCAGAACTCACTGCTTTGACGTAGGTTGCAACACGATCCCATGTTTTGAAAATGAGCACTTTGTAATGGCACATGAAAGCCATCTATGAAGGTTGGGCTCGGAGTCGGTCCATCATCGGAAAGAAAACCAAACGCCTTAGAATATCCACTGTTTTAATTATCCATCGTACCATTGGCATTACACCAAACACAATTCCTGCACATCCAAGATTCACTGGTAATATTGCCACAACTCTGTCAATTGCGAGATTTGTAGTGGAGGTATTGGAAGTTGGTTCATGACTTCAGGGACAGGGATGAGAATTCTATACACATTGTCTGACACTTTTTTTCAATAATTATGTCTCTAGAACAAGGGAATTTGCTACAGCAGAATAAACTATTGTCTGATGATGATATGATACCGTCAATCTATTATAATGCTCTAATCATATACTATTGTCAATCTATTTTGGTGAGTTTTACTCACAGGTAATGTTCAGTATTCTCTTCTGGGGCCCTACACCCAATGCCAAAATACTATTTCAAATTCAAAAGAGGTGTCTGCGGCTGATAGGTAAAGCTTCTCTCCATGCCCCATGTTGAAATTTGGAATTTTACCTCTTACCAGCATATGTATGCTAGCTGCAATTATTTGTGCCAAGAAAAATCTTCCCAATTACACCACTAATAATGACTATTATAGGTATCATACAAGGAGCTCTACTGACCTCCACCAAATGCAGGTTAGAACAAGAAACTCGAGTTATGCCACAATGCACATGGGCCTTTTACTGTGTAACGAGCTTCCTCGTGAAGTTAAGAGTGCAAAGACGATGGCCCTCTTCCAATGGTAAATTACAAGGTTTTTTTTATTGAGAAATTTGTTTTACTCTGCCGATGAATTTCTTCATCCTTAAATTTTTTAATTTGTTTTGTACATGCTAGTCTTGACGTGTCCTGTATTTGTACCACCAAATTGCTGGACAAATAAATATTACTAGCTGACCCGTGCGAATATTTTGCTCTTCCACTCACCATCAAAAAGACATTGTTCAAGTTCCGCTGTCTCTTCCCGCCTAGTTAAGTGAAATCATCAAACAGAGAGAGCAGAAAAAGTCTTTCTTAAACATCATCATTTGTCATTACTAGTTAACTGCAGAGGAAGAGAACTTCATCTTTCCGGACCACTCTAACACTTAGTACCCAAAATGAAGATTTCCATGGAAATTCACAGTATCTCCAGATTCTGCAGATTGCCTAAAGTCTGGCAGTTATCTTAATAACTTAGGCTTCCTCTGGGATTCAAGGAAAAAGTGTGGAATTTCTCCATAAGTCATCTTAAAGGACTCTTAGCAGCAGAAATGGATACTGAAGTTTCTGATACCCTCCATTTCAGGTCACATGATCACTGTGAATTTTTATGCGATGTCATGAAAGTTTCCGTGAGCACTAACATAAAGAGCAAGAGTTAATGGGAAAAAATTGTGTTAATGTTTGGACTGCTTTAATGCAAAATAGCACTAATCGAGTCAATGCCACTCGGCCACTGGGAGCAGCTATAATGCTTGCACTGCATTGACAACTCCATCAATGCTGGAGTGATAAGGGCAGCAAATCCATTTTGACACGTCTTTTTAAAGCCTGGCCTCAAGCAAAATATTTTTAGCGTAACTTTCTAAGTATAATATATAGTAGGATGATCACAAAATGACAAGCATTACACAGCAGGTGCTTTTATATCTTTAACTACTTTAAAAATATTTCAAAACAGTTTCTTTGACAAAATGAACTGTCAAACTATGACTAAATATTAGGTGGCTTAATGAGAGAGGGTGTCTTTTTATGACATTTCTATTGCGTCATAGATCCTTCTTCCATAAACATCATTACTTTTTAAAGCATAGAATACTTTCTCACTGATGATTCATTTCCAAGCTATGAACTTGAACTTAAGTTTTAACCAATGACTTCTTCCTTCAACTAAAAGGCCACCGGCTCAAAAGCTACACAAATAATATACCCTCTCCATGCTTTTGGGCTTTGTAAAATCAAAAAGCCTAATTAAATCTTTATACCTTGAAAATAGATCATCTTTACGTCTTCCATACCATCTGATGGTAAAAAACTTACTCCATGTTCGTCACATTTACATAACTCCAATCTCTTCCCATACCCACTGTACCACTCATCATTAGAGTCTCCTTACTTTCAAGACAGGAAAATAAATCATTCATGTGGAGCGAAACCTTCAGGGAAACAAAATAACATCCAAATCCCCCCATGAAATGTGGCCGTTCGACTTTGATATCAGAAGAGGGCATGGATTTGGTAACTAAAAACAATCATTAACACTACTAGGAAAACTTAGAAGGGATTAAATTATTGCCCAAGCACATTAGACAAAGCTCAACAAAGGATAGTTATAACAGGCATTATGGAAGCATTAGAGTTCAATGAACCTTGAAGAAACTTATCAATAAGGATAATAAATGCATAAAAATACTCACTGTCTCACTCTCTCTGGAATGTGCATTTGCTCAAGTGGAACATATTCGGCAAGCTCAGACAGATCATTGACAAAATTTAGTTTTCTACTAAACTTGGAACTGCAACAAAAAGGCAAAGCATAATTGAACTGCCAGGCTAAGAATTTTAATGATTAATTTCTATTAAAGTTCATTCTTCATAGGTTCGTCTCACCTTATGAATGGCCTTGTCATTAAAACAATAGTCTTGAGCCAAAAAGTAGGATGAACAAGATACAAAGCCCTAAGATTTTTTCTAAGCCGACGATCAATGAGTCGGTAGCATCTTTTAAGCCAACTAAAAGTGGGCATCCTAGAACCAGGGGAGCCAACTGCTCCATGCAGGTACACCAGGACATACTCTTCTGCAACAAGAGCTTCCAACGTAGTGACTACATACCTACAATGAAATTCAATGGGATTAAACTCATGTCATGAGGAATAAATAGAAGAGTGTATGCATGTAATCTTAAAATGGCACAAAAATAAATTCACTTCAGGGAAACATTATCTTTCAAGGTAACTCTAATTGTGATTCTATGCTTAGATATGGCATGGCTAAGTTTCTCATACAAACCCTTAAGTAGCAGGATATACATTTCTTTGGTTCTTTGGATAACAGAGGGAAAACATCCATACTTATTCGACTATTGCCTTCTTCCCTCTTCTAGCTCCACTCAATGTTTTAATGCCCAACCTCCCCATGAAAAGTTTGACACATAGAAGGGTAAAATGTAATCCAGGGCAATTCAGGAAGGGTACACTCATCGGATGAGAATTTTAATCCCTTACAATACTTACCACAGCATTTGATATTACAGACATATACCCTGTAATCTATGCACTGCTTGATATCACATCAACTGATAAAAAAACAGCAATTTATGCAGCCAGCAAATTTCATTGCTATTTCATTTAAATAACTTTTCCACAAAGTGGCATCTGCAACATTGCTCAATATGAGCATCTCACCCACCGAGTGGAAAAGAGTGGGACATTATACCCATAGCTCTTACCCTCTACAAGGTAGAAGCAAAAAAGTAGGCTGTTATTGTATAAGTATTGACAGATGTAAAACTCCGTAAATCAATCCAACCACACAGGCATCAAACGCCTCAACCAAAATGTGCTTGCCAGGTAGCCAATACTGAAAGGCACTCGTGTTTTTGTTCCTTTTCCGAGGTTTCTGCACTCATGTAACTGCTGCCATATGCCATTTTCACTTACCTTCTGACAATATGTAAGCCATTCTCACAAAGAAAGGCAGAGCATGATCTTCCAAATGCCTCAACTATTTACCAAAATGGCCCATTGTGAAACTTTTCAGGGAATCTAGCAAAAATGCCGACAAAATTACTGTGCTATAAAGAGCCCCAAGGCAACTTTTCTGACCCCAAGCTCGTTGAAATCTGAAATAAAGTTTTTGACGATCACCTCTGATGGTCAGATATTCAATAAAATTTCTTCTAAATCCCTTTTTGCATGGGTAATCGTAAATTGCTAGCAGCCCAAGGGTTAATTGTCAAGGAATACCATGAGCCACATACCAAGCCATGGGTTCTGAGATAAAATCAGGTCCCTCATGAGACGACCGTTGACAGGGTAGCAAAAGTGAAAGGCATAGGACTGAGGGAGATGGCAAGGAAGGAGGTTAAGGAAGGATACGGAGAGAAACATGGGACTCCCCTTCTTTCTGTCCAAAGCCTACACCCAACCTTAAAGAGGAGAGGTCATCAGAGTTGTTTTTAAATCACCACTCAAGATCTTTCTTCCATCACCCTGATTATCCTCGGCCCTTAAATGGTCATACCAAAAACCCAGTCCTCGTTCTGCTGTCCATTCCCCTAACCTTCACTCCCTTTCACACAAAGCCGTACTTTCTAACTATAATCTCACATGCAGAGCAAATTTGAGGCCTTGATGGATCAATAGCAGACATGATTGAATCTACATCTACACATTACCGAGCAAGCTACCACACGTGTGCGTGGCACGGGGGTGAGTAATCACCAACATATACTATAATGTACCATTAACTTTCACCAACAAGTACTAAACTATAACTGCGCTACCAATGCGATAGAAACTTTTGCATTAATGTATATTGGAACAATGTAAACAAGATACAAGAGTCAAACAAGGATCGTGCAAAACGTGATGATTTCCTAATTTTAAACAAAGTCACTTATTCATAAAGAAACCATATCAGCTGAAGCATTCACTAAGACTAAAACACAAAAAATGGAACAGTTATCTATCTACTGTGTGCAGAGTTCACAGGATACATAAAATAAGTACCCAATGCTGATACATAAGTTGAGTAATTTTTAAAAATTTAGATGCAGATATTGCAGTGAGTGACGGCAAGTGTGAGCCAGTGCAAGGCCACAGACACGAGTCACTCATTTTGGAGACAATCAGGGGAAGGCAACCAATGAGCAAGTTAGCCTTCCTCAGTGGGTTTAAATTTCATTTTAAATATCTCATGAAATAAGAGTGCACTACCCCCTAGGTCATCTATACAACCCTACTTTTAAAGAAATAGTAAACATTTCCACAAATGCTAAGTGCCAAGGAAAGAGACAGTTGGCAATTACACATTTATTCTCACACATGTTGCACAAGCAATTTAAACCTTTTGTTTCATTTCATTGATTGAAAACATAATGAGTGGAAATGTTTCACCATTTTTTTTCAACTGAATTATTAATATAGGCAATATATAATACACTCCATTACCAAATTTAACATAAAATTGAACAAAAAAATCCTACACCAATATCAAAGCTATGCCCCTAAATTATCAACGGTGATGAATTAATAGTTTCTCAACAGCAGACTTTACAACCAAGTCGCTTTAATTTCATTAGACAGCAGTTTTCCCATACATGAAATGGTGAGCACATCTCAGTACATAATATTTTAAAAAGAATTTTGGGAAAATGTGTAGAAATTATTACCAAAATATATAAATATAAGGAAAAAATTACTTACAAAAAAAGATTGTCCATAAGGTAATCATAATCTGGACGGCTGCGCTCAGGAAGATAACATGCACTGAAGAGGATAATTGCATTGTGGAAGTTCCCAGGCATATAGCCCCCATGAGATAACACCTGGAATCATTCAAAATTCAACATGAAATTTCTCATGACAACTAAGAAAAGATATTAGAAAACATTTTGCTAACCTGTAGGACTGCTTCAATGATAAGGATTCTTGTAGATAGGAAATTTAAAACTCAAATGATAACAAGGTAAGAAGAAAGACAGTAATGGAACTTTGGCCTGCTAGCTCAACCTGGCTCCACCCACAATTTTTCTTTACAGATAAAGAGCTTTTAACCTAACCTCCTCCTCAACTAACTTCTTACCCCTTCCCAATGGCATCGCTAGCCATACGTTAATACCAATGACGTAGCCTAAATTACCTCCTTCAAGAAGGGAACACCTTAATTATACAACAACACATGCGAATAACACATTTAGCATATCAAACACATGCAAATGACACAGCATATATTCTGCTCAAAAACAGTACATTCATTGTAAAATCATGCTTCTTCAAATCAACAAAAGCAATCAATCGAGAGTTGAAATGATATTGGGCCCAATTTACAATGCAGTTATATATTTAATCTAATTAACAAGCAAGTTTTAGCCTTTGATTATTCAAAAGAGATCAATAGAATACTGTAGAACCTTTTTTAAGAGACAGTGCACATAGTACAAGATTTTACTGAAATTGAACTTAAGAGTCTTTCCTTGTGAGCTTAGATGGTTATTTGGGCGTGATAGTTCTTTTATTTTCAATTAATTTTGTATCACTGCTCGAAGTTTCATTTATCCTTCCAGGTTTCCTGCCTCTGTGCGAGTGGACCAGCTTTGTCCCTCTGCTGTCAATCAGTTATATTCCTTCCCTTTTCTCTCCTTCACCTGAAGTTCCGCTACAACCAAACTGTCGTCGCTATTTCCGTGGTGTCATTATTACATCTTGTGTTTCTATGTACCACCGATAATCGTTTTTTCCTGTTTTTCGCCTCTCCATAGCCCGGCACTTCCACTCCCTTTCCTAACCCTTTTGTTATATCCCGCATTGTTCCCTTATATTGTTTAGCGTCCTTAGTTTCATATTGTTAACTTTTCAATTTTTAACAATCAATTAAAATTCATCAATAGAATACAAAGCATGAAAGGTTAGCCAGGAGTGAATCACATACTTGAATTTTGTCAAGCTGCTCATTCTGGCTGAAATTGGTAAATGGTTAAATAGCCTGATACCTAAATTAGGCAGGGAATGTTGAGTTTTAGATAATCTGCATTGATTAAGGGATAAGAAATTATTATTTCTAGTGCTGTAATTGTGAGTAGCACATCTTGTAGGGAAGAGATCAAGTTTTTCTTTCACATACATCAAAACTCTGTACACATACATACTATACACAGTCAAAATTTTCAATTTTATGAATAGTGGGCGACAGGGTTCCCGAGATGGGAACTTGGTCAGTATTCTAATAGCCTTCTTTTCCAATAGAAATAGAGATTTAATGTTAAGGGCATTCCCCCATATTTCCAAGCCATATTCCAAGTGGCTGTTAAAAAAAGCAAAATATATATATTTAATGAAGTCATGAGGGACTATCAAGCATAGCTTTCTTAAAATAAAGAGAACTTTGGAAAGCTTTTTACTAACCTCAGTTATGTGATAGCTCCAGTTGAGTATTATAGGCATATAAAAAGAATCTCATTAAAAATTGTTACCATCACATTTCCTAGAGCATTTATGAGGAATCTCTTGGAATATGCTAGTAAAAATTACTTCTAGCCAATATATGCAGTTAAGACAGTAGCTGGCCCGACCATGCTTCCAATCGCCCTTTTTTATCGCTCAATCATAGGTAAAATGAGCAAAGGACTCAGTCCATTTTAAAAACCTTCTCAGGTATTTATTTGTGGTTTCTTTTATATCGCCTGCAGGATATACGAACTTGGGAAGAAATAATATTTAGTTCCAAGCCAAACGGATTCACCGCTCATTGAAGTTCAAGTAAGAAACATAAACTCATGACAAGGTCCCTTTTCACTATGATGATTCATGCTTATAGTTCTATTCTACAAAGCATAAATCCAGTAAATAAATTAAGTGATTTTTTTTATCCTTCTATGCATAATCTCTTCGCGTTGTAGGTGTTATGTGCCATTTTATCCTATGGCGTCCTTATATGCCAATTTTGGTAATCTAAAACATATGAGCTAATGAACTGCCTCTTATTTAAAAGGTGATTACCGAATCACTCCACGATTTTCTGAACTTTTTATCCACAATACTGTGAAAGAGAAACTTCATCCTAAATGGGCATCGTTGAGATATTCCAGATTCAGCATTCTCCATTCCATTATTACTTACTTTTACTACTAAGCCACGCATTTCTGGGACTTAAGATGAACTCGCTATGAAATCTCAATCAATGGGAGATCCCAGGCCACTTGTATGTTGTTTGGACACTAGCAAGGTACTGACTGAGGGCCTCTGCATCCTGAGTCATGTTTGTTGTTCATGCCCATTCTGCACAATTCAGTGCTTCCAGGTCATGGCGAAAGACAGCCAAGGGACCCCTTCTTGGAGAGCTGAGCAAGGAGAGCTCTCTTCAAAGGACCATAGGCAGAAGTAGGGGTCATGGAAAAAATCTGCCGCAGCTGAGGCTGAAACCTAACTCCTTTCTGTGGTAAAATCCAGATAACAACAATAAGTTTCTCGCAGAGTAGTATTTCTGTACTTAGGTCCTTCTAATCGTCGGGTGATTTTGAAATAGAGCGCTTCAGGATACAAATTCATGCCCATGCTGTGTCATATTCGCATATTAAAATGCCTAGGACTCAAAGTTACTCATGCCATCACGATGAAATCTGATTCAATTGGTCATTTATCTCGTGGAAATCAGGCATAGCAGTGATGGTAGATCAAATGTAATGTATCTAGGCCTGGTTACTCCAAAAATTCACTGTAGTAATTCACAGATGAAAGTTTGTTCCAGTAAAATTTCATGGAGTTATCCCAACAATATCTTGGAATTTAATTAAAGGCTTCCATGGTGATTTTCTTTTAAAGATTTCAGATTTCTGGTTTACTCATCCGATGAACTATACTTCATAGTGTGCCAAATTTCGGCACAAATTTGGCCATAATTTCGCCGCGGACATTCTCGCTCACGGACATCGTCACGAGCCGGACATAACGCAAGATGTTCTAAGTGCGGTAGGGAGATTTCTAAGTGCGCACTGTCGGCGGTATTGGGCATTGTCGGTGATATTGCACGACAAGAACAAGGTCCTCTACTTTTATAGTGAATTCGCATCTGGCGTCCTCTTTTCAGAACTTTGTGGCAATAGTGCTCCTCTACGCCGCCGTCTCAACCAATGGCTGGACAAACATTTCCCCTACTATCCCCAACTCCTGCATTGGCCAGCTGACTCCCCTCAATTGCCGGCCGCATCGACACAGCCCAGCGCTCGCCCTCTTGGCATCTGACTGTCAACGGGGAAGGACGTACCTGCTTGGTTCCAGTTGTGACTCATGTTTGTCTTGTATAGACCAAGTTAACGGTACTTAGCCTACGGGCTTGCTTTCTATTGTAATATTTGTGGTTATATAATTGCTGTTACTTGAACTTAATCAAACTGGCTAAGGTTGTTGTCATTTTTCTCTCGTTTCCGCCCACCAATCGCAGTCAATTCACTCGCGACGTCAAGTTTCCGTGGCTTGCGTTGCAATAGGATGATATTTCGCGGACGATGGCTTCTTCAGGCTGAAGTGTCTTAGCGGTTTACCTCAGGTCATATACATTAAAATGTTTTATTGTTGTCACCACCCGCTCCCCCAATTGGGGCATCTGTTTCAAAATTTGAAATCATCCGTTTTAAATGCAAAATTATATCAATGTCAGGGACGACTATAACCTTGCAAATTCTTGGAAATGGTTTTTTTTCTATTGCCTCATGAAATATGGACACGGGCGCGAGAAAATGCAGGTTTATTCATAGGGAAGCCATGGATTTTAGGGATAGTGACTGCAACAGGTATTTCCAGTCCTATTTCCAATCATTTCATCACGTCTTTTTTCCATTCAAGCGTTCAATAAATTAAAATTGCCTCTAATAGTGCATGGTAGTGAGTTGGTGCTACACATGACCTATAACCTAAAGAGAATTATTTACATTATGAAATGCAGCTAACAGTTAATATAAAATAAGGGAAAAATTACCTCAAGCTACCATTTTCCCCATCACTCGAGAACTAAATTATCCACAACTTAAATTTGATAAATAACTGTGTGACTCAGGCACTTGTGAGAGATAAATGCACTAAAATTCACGCATTACACAATTGATATATTATAATCGGCAACACTGATTTGTTAGGTGTCTAGCTCGGCAAATATAGAGCTTTTCTGATGCGATTTCCCCCCAAGGTTCATAAAAACTAGTGATGGGACGACCGGTACCACGGTTCTTCCGTTCCACCAGTTCTTAAAGGAACCGAGAGAACCGGAACCGGCCTATAAAACAGGTTCTTCAGTTCCATTTGGTGTATTATTAATCTTTGAAACGACCAATAACTGAAGTGTACATTAGTGCTGTTTTCTCAATCAGAAACGTGTAATCAATAATGCTGAAGATGATTTGACGATAATCACGGTAAGGGTAATAAAATGTGCTCCATGTCAAACACCACAAAGTTGAGAGGGTTAAGAGAGTGGATTGAAGCTAGAGCAGTCGCATCACACAGTGAAAACATAATGCTAAAAATTGTTCTTGTTCATTATTTAAGTCCCGTCGTTAAGTCGGCCCACGGTGGAGTGTTTTTTAAGTTTCCGATCAAAGGCGTTGACTTGTGTACCATAGGCATAGTTGAAGAGGAAATACAGTGTAAACAAATACATACGACTCTTAAAGCTCTTTGACTCACTGGCGAGGTAGAAATCACTTTTGTGCCATAATGGCTACGTAAGCCATTTCGGACGTAGTCACTGTGAATGATATGAGAAATCATAAGAAATTAAGCAATGTCCGAGGTAAGTCTTCTTTCGATAGCAGCAAACAGCAAACAACCTTCGTTAATCGACCACTACGATATTCGATTAGTCTCTCTGAGAACGCTCAACAATGCTCAGCCGGTTTGTTATCACGACGTGCTAGTTTTGCTGTGAACCCAGAAAAAGTTACCATATAAAAGACATCAAATAAATTTTCAGTGCTCCCATGGACATATTATCCTCCAGTAATTAATTAAGAGAACGATGTCCGATGTGTGGAATCACTTCCGGATTGACCATTCGGACGACAAGTTGCAGTATGTAAACATTGCGGCACTAGAATTTCGCGGAGTATCTCAAGAAGTACTTCAAACCTGAGGAAGCATTTAAAATCCAAACACCCTGCGGTAACACGCGAGAGGCAATGCGTTGAAATTCCTGAACCTGAGACTGATTTGACTGAGGGGCTGGAAGTGGATATAGATGAACCGTCCGTATGCGACGTTAGTGGTGAGTGGTCTCAATCAACTTGCACAGTTTCAACACGGAGTGTTTCTCCATGCGCTACTACTACGTCATCTCCTTCACTATCGGCTGAAAGATTTCTTCGGTCAAGACGGCATGAATACCAGCCCACTCTAACAACATTTGTGGAGTTGAAACGCAAATTTAAACCAGGAGACCGACGAAGTAAGGATATCACACGTTTAGTTGGCGAAATGATATGTAAAGACCAGCTCTGTAGTTGAGGACAGAGGTTTTCGAAAACTTATTGATCATCTCGAACCTCGCTACTCATTACCTTCTAGAAAGCATTTTGCCAAGAGAGTGATCCCTGAACTATTCGAAGAAATGAGGGCTAAAGTAAAGTGTGTTCTTCAAAATGCAGAATTTGTCGCCATCACAGCGGATATGTGGACATCGTCTGCCTTTGATGACTACTTGGGCTTAACATTTCATTTCCTTGATGAAAGCTTTGTCCTTCACCATTATAACCTAGAAGTAATCTCATTCCCGGAGTAAGCCACTCGGCTGTGAATTTATGCAAATTTATCACAAAAACTCTTAAGTGAGTGGGGTATTGCCGAAAAAGTTGTGACTGTAGAAAGAGATAATGGTCGAAACATTAAGGCAGCGCTGGAGATGTCTCAGTTCAGCCATATCCCTTGTTTAGCTCATACATTTCAATTGGTAATAAAAGATGGGTTTATTAACAACAAGGTAATTACAAATTACATTTTAAGCATCCATCACAAGCATGTAAAGTGTTAAAAAGTTGTCAGTATATGGCACAGGTGCCATATCATCGCCTCGTCCAAGACGAACCTACAAGATGGAATTCAACCCTGCATATGTTGAAACGCCTACGTGAGCAGAAACCTGCACTTTTGCTTGCCGGTAGTGAACTTAAACTGCCAACAGAGTTGACTCCAGCTCAGTGGAACCTTATAGACAATTCTATTCCAATCCTTGATGTGTTTGACTCGGCTACATCTATTGTGAGTTCGGAAAACACAACAGCCTCTGAGATAATCCCACTTGTCCACCTCACAATTCATGATTTAGAAGGTACTGCTCCCCCTGCTTCTGGACTTCAGGGGCTAAGAAATGATTTATTGGCATCTCTGAAACTTCGGTATGCTAACTTGGAAGAAGAGAAGTTTTATGCTTTTGCAACTCTCTTGGATCCACACCTGAAGTCGCATCCCTTCAAAGATCCATTAAAGTTAGCAGCTGCTAAGGAAAATCTCATAACTGAAGCAAGACATATTGTTATCAATGAAGTGCATTCCTCCGAAAAACATGACTTGGTGTTAGATCAAAGGACACAACAAACTTCAACACTACAAAGCTGCAAGTGGTCCCATTACAATTCAATGTTCAAAGAACTTGGTGGTGAATCAAGAGAAGTGGATAGTGCAGAAAATGAGGTTACATCTTTCCTTTCTGAAAATACATTGTCACCAAACTCCAGCATCGCTAAATATTGGAAAGGATGCAGAAAATTTCCACGTTTGCAAAAACTCACGAAGAAATATTTATGCATTCCTGGAGCCACTGTTTCTTCAGAAAGGCTTTTTAGTACCACTAACATAATTGTTGACAAAAACGAAACAGGCTAGACCCAGAATGTGTTAGAATGTTGCTCTTTCTGAACAAACACTTGTGAAGTGAAATCTGAACTATGATCCACTAACTCAAAAGTTTCCAACAGAACATCATTTATTTTTCTGTAAGTCTCATTCTCTATTTTTTATTAGGAAATTATTCCAGGTATTAAAGCAATACATTATGCTCTATTTCTGTGAAGAATGGTTACATCTGATTGGTAATAGCAACAAGTTTATGACTCCTGGTTGTTTTTCTTGCAAATTATATGTTTCTTTTATACAGTTAGTCAATGAAAGAAGTTATTTCATAATAAAGCAATTTATAATTCAACAAAAAAATTCTGACTGGCATGTACTGCAAAACTTACGAGATCAGTTATTAAGAACAAATCTAAATAATTTTTAATTGTACTCCCTGTCTTTTCTTGCACAGCTACGAATGTGGCCCATTTACTTGTAACTAATTAATTTGTACTTAACACTTACTTATTCAGGCTTAAATATTACATTTATTTCCTTTAAATAAAGTAATTAAAAACACTGGTGTTTTAGTAATTAATAACACCTTATACCAAATTATATTATTCCAATTGTATTAGTGGTTTAACTATTATCAGTGATAGAGAAGTGGAGTTGAGAACCGGGAACCCATTGAAAGAAATGGGAACCCATTGAAAGAACGGGGAACCCATTGATGGAACCGGAACCGAGAACCGGAACCGGGAAAATGTGGAACCGTCCCATCCCTAATAAAAACGAACTCAGTTTCCCTGTGGGGACTGGATCTGTGGTTCATAATTTTGAAAATTTCATACTTTGAAACTTGGTATTTTCGAAAAACGCATTTAGCATAGGCTTTTTGTCGGGACCAACAGTTTTGCTTCGTAAAATCAAAACTTCACATTTTCATGATTTGTATTATCAATTTTCTACTGCAAAAGATTAGGTGAAGGCAATATGGTACCACTGAGTGATGTAACCATCCAACCAATGAGGTGGGTGTTTCAGCAAAGCACATAATTTTGCTTCTTATAATATGTTTGTAGTAAATATATTGGCCATAGAAATTTCACATATATGGCCAATATTTCTTTTTTAGCCCATACTTATGAATACACAAATAAAAATAATGCCATACACCACCCAACAGCCGGACTCTAACATGTAATCAGTCCAGCTGGATCACATGCATTACAAAAGTGCCATGCTGAGTTGTGGCAACCACAAGGAGTCCAAGCATGAAGGCTGTTTCCAGTCAGCCTTCTGCAAGAATGACTCTTGCCAACATATACTGCAGAGAGGCATGAGAACCAGTACTGCAGATATACTGTGACTTGGCATCATGGCCAATGAATCATATTGATCTCATACTTTAGTCCATCATCTGGCCCTAGAGAGATCATTGTAACATGATATCATTATCAACAATTAGTTCTGTCACCCATTTCTAATACTTTGCGAAGCAAGCACAGCCACATCACAAATCACAAAAATTGCAATGCCTAAATTATATTTATTATCTGATTAGGTATATTAACCTTTCCCCATTGGAACACAGACAAAAATCCGACTGAAACTGAGAAAGAATGAAGCTAGGCTCCAGCCCATCTCAAATTTGGACACAGAATCTGTGTGTGATATGAAGGGGTACTTTCTGCATTTCACATTTCCTTTCTTACACATGTTCAAGGAAAAGAGGTCCATGGATGGAACAAGAAGGGTCTTGGTCCCCTGGCCTAGGCCTTTTGCTTTCAAGGGCCAAGGGCTTTCTCCCTCCATACCAGTCCAATTCCCTATGCACCCTAATACAATAATAGCATCATTGCCCCCATCAGAAGGTATTTTCTTGCAACAGAAGCAAGAATGCAGGGAGCCATCAAAGTCTTAGCTCCTCTCCATATTCAAGAGATTTATGTGGCTTTATACAGATAGCATGAAGCAAAAAATCATTCATTCAGTGCCTGTGAACACTGGACACAAAATTAGAAGGGAAGAGTAAAATATTAAACGCAAATCACAGATTTAGGGAGCATCAAAAGGTGACTTGCCGCAAAGTTGGATGATTAAAAAGCTTACTACTGTGTGTGATCATTTGCCATGCAAAATATAAAAAGTTGAAACTGAAAAAATTCAGAAACAAGCGCACTCTATTAAGAAGATATTTATCAATAGTACTAGAAAATTACACAAAATTAAATTGAAAAACATCCGAGTTAGAGATGATCATATTTAGCGTGCCCATTCAGGCACACTAGGTGTTTAAAGGGTAGAATTCACAGAGGGAACCAAGGATGAAGGAATAGGTCCTACATGGGCCACCCACTCAGTCCACAGTTAATAGCCAACATACCTTTTTGAAAGGTCCAATTGCACGCATGTCAATTCGACGCTGCAGACCTGCCACCATACACTCCCTCCAGTTTCGCTCTTCAGCTCGTTCTTCTGCAGCTGTCAACTCAGGAATAGGAGGAACTTTCACCACTGCATCATCGTCTTTCTTCACATTAACAGGCGTGGTCATTCCGAGCCCTGTGTTTACACAAAATGAAAATGCACCCATTAACCCTGAAGATATGTTGACAGCATGAGTTCTCCATTGAAAAAAGTGGAACACTATGCCCTCTGACATAAAAAAACATAAACTCACAAGTGCATTTCAAAACAAAATCCTATAATTATTTCCTCAATCTGTGGCAACACTCTTCTGTAATTTTCCACATTAAATATTTGATGGTAATCTTTGTCTCATTAAAATCTACATTGACAGTAAAAGAGTCCACGTTAAGTTTTTAACTAGGCAATCAATTGTTTTAGGGCCGTGAAAGGTTGTATTTGGGTATATTGAAATTCTTTGCATAATAAATTTGTTGTTGGTTTGTATATAATTGTAAAGTATTTTTGTATAATGAGTATACTTGTGTATAACCCACCTCATATTTAGTGAGACGTATTTTTCAGCCAAAGAATTACACTTTAAAGAAACACCAACTGTCGTAAGACAAACTTTGGTACAGATAAAAACATGGTTTCTCACTCATGGATCTTCATATTTTGGTGCTTAGGCCGACCATCTCATTTTAATGTTGTTGCAATGGTTCGAAGACATTGAGAACACAATTTTCTTAGGAAGAATAACTGGATGTACTGTCCATTAATACAGTCTAGTCCATTGTGTTTAGGACGCTGTATCTTTAAGTAGGATCAACTGATTTTAACAAAATAAAATGCATATGATAGAACAAACATTATTACGTTTATTGATAGGAGTAAAAAAAATTGCCCGTCTTTATCTACACTTCTACGATATTTTTAAAAAAAGCCCTGTTTTCGGCACTCAAAACCTGATGGCCCGACTTTATGTTATCGTCATTATCTTAATATTTATTGCAGAGATGAGAGATTTTTATAGTTAGCCAAACATGTTCCAAACATATTAAACAGAAAAAAATGTTTCTATGTTGAGTTTTACATGAGCTGTTGTAAAAGTTGTACACATCGGCTAATTCCAAAACTAACGATACGAAAGAGGTTTGAGTTAACCGTTGAAACCGCAATGATGCCAGCTTTATAAATATGTAAATAACCATCAGTCAAATTTCCTGGGATTTCCAATAACGATTTTTAATTATATGCATTTTACACGCAGAGTAAGCAAGGCTTTCCATGGAAGGAACGTCGAGGCATCGCTGGGGGAAGGTGTGGGAAATCGCCCAAAACTGTCCACTGTAGCCACTCAGTGCATCGTGAGCCACTCGTGCTCCTCCAAAATTTGTACCTTTCACTTTTGTGAACAACCCATTTCTTCCTGTTAGTCATATGACCTGCACGTTACATGAGTGCAACATTGGTCACAGAAATTTTTCCTTGGATGGAGAAGTGCAAATGATACTGAGTGTCATTTGTTTTTTCTAAGCGGAGGCAGAAAAATAATCGGACAATCGTTTCCCTATACAACAAACCATGTCCCAGTGCCTCGGGATTAGTGTGAAATCCATGCAAAGAACAGCTGCTAAAGCTAAAGCTAGTGAAAAAGGAAATTCTTGCGATGACAACCCTTCTCCAAGGATAAGGCAATTGGTGATTGGTCATCCAAATATTATTACCAATGATTTCACACCCAGGATCATTAGAAGAACGGCACATGACTTATATTTGAGGAATATGTTTCCAACTCTACATAGCATAAGGGACAAACTGTTGGAGTCTTTGCCCAATTGCCCGGATATCTTGTTGCCTAAACTGCAGTCTGTGCTGCAAAATTTGGGGTTTAGGTGCCAGAAATTACTCAAGAAGCCAGTGATAATGGAGTCTGTGAGAATTGCTGCCACTCGTCATAATGCTCTTCTCTGCAGAATTAAAAATCTTAAGGGCAGTGGTCATAAAATAATTTATACTGATGAGACTTGAGAGATGAGATGGGAATTCAGTCCCAATTATGATTAAACACATCTGTAATGATTTCAACGTCGCTCATAGACAGCACTTAAATTCTATGCATAGCATGTGGCAACATTGCACACCCTCCCCCCTCTCGGAAATAAATAAAAATCGTTATTGATAATCCCAGGATATATGACTATTAGTTATATGCATATTTATAAAGCTGAAATCATTGTGGTTACAACGGGAAAACTCAAACCTCTATTGCATTGTTATTTTCGGAATCAGTAAAGGTTTACAACTTTTACAACAGCTTGTACAAAACTCAACATAGAAACAATTTTTTTCCTTTAACACTAGAACAGCCAAAGGAGCCATTTTGCCTCCTTTTACATTTTCAAGAGCTGTATTTTTGTTCTTCATGCCTTGATAATCATTATGTTTTTCTGACTTTTGATTAAATTTCATGACAATGCCACTGGAAAAATATCTGGTGCTCATGGAGAGTACTTCTTCAGAAAAAAGGTAATTTACCTCGAAAAGCCACGGGGGCCAATTTGGCTCCATTAAGGACCGTGAATGCCATCAAGTATTTAAAGCGTAGAGTTTGCTACAAATATCAAACAACTATGTATTTATTTGCTTCTTTACATTGTACAATCAAAGGTATCAAGAGTATATTTAAGTTAACTTCGAAAATCTGCTCCTTTCTTCCATTTACAATATCACAACACATATGTAGCGTTCATTACACAACAATGTCATTGAAATGACGCCAAGAAGCTGAAGAATCTGACATACCCCAACCATGTCATGACTGTGTTTACTTTGTATCCATTCAGAGTTTCAGAACTCAATTGCTCAAATAATTGGGTAATTGCTCAAATCGCTTCACCCTGGCAAATACATTGTCCAAATAGGATTTTCATCACTCAGTCTTCATCTTTCACCGTGAAATCTAGATCAGTTTGCAAGAGACACAAGTCATTGAAGCGATGCCTACAACCTGAAGACATTAATAAGATTCTAAGCAAAATTTCTGAAGATCAATCAGAAGTTGAAGATGATTCACCTAACAGTGAATGGCGATTCAGACTGAGGATTATAACCAGGAGAAAGGTATTTCCTAGTTCCTACTTTTTTTTAAAATGTGCCTGTATGGAATTGTAAATTAGCTAAAATATGAGTGCATTATTATGTATACCAAATAAAAATCATATTTTTCATGTTATTTCTTCATTTCAGTTACCCAAGTGCATGGTACTAGCGGCGGAGCCAAAATGGCTCCGTTGGCTGTTCTAGGGTGGTAGAGAAGCTCGGCTGTCCTAGTATTAATATGTTAGAAACATGTTTGGCTAACTTATATAAAAATCACTCATCTCTGTGATAAATATTAAGAGAATGGCGATAACATAAAGTTGGGCAATAAGGTTTTGAGCACCAAAATCTGGGCCTTTTTTTAAAAAAATAACGTGTAAGTGTAGATAAGGATGGGAAATTTTTTGACACTTGCTAATAAAAGTAATAATGACTTTGTAACCCTTGAACAAAATATGGAGAATGACTCCCGTAAATTCAGAGGCAGGAGCAGGAGGGAGGTAAACAAGTTGTAAAATCTGAGTACAATTTTATTTTGTATATCTGTTGTATTGTAATACCATGGAATTTATTATTTTTGGGGGATGTTCTGGAAATGTGATTTTAAATGGTGTAATTAATGAAATTAGAGCAATATCCAATCCACAAATATTACTGAAATTTCACAATTATCTCTTTGCTGTTGTCCCTACAATTGGGGGAGAAAAGCTACTATAGCCACATAAATCGAGTCCATGAATGTTTTGAAATGTGTTTTGTTTTTTGTTTTGGTGTGTATGTGTGTGAGAGACTTTCCGAGCACTGAGGACCAATTGGTGAACCACGGGTCCGCGGTAGAGGGGCTGGTCACCCCTGGCCGTGGGCTATAAGGAACCCGCCTTGGCATCCAAAGGCTGACCACCTTGGGAGAAAAGGACGGGCGAACGAGTGAAGCGCAGTACACCAGCGCGCCTGATTTGAAGTCCCACCGAGGAGCAAAACACGCACTCCCATGTCGCCGCAGTCAGCATCAGTCAGCGTCGTCTGCTAATTTGACGTTGCTGCTGCCATCTAGACGAGAAGTGCAGGAGAGGAAAGCCCGGTGTGCGCTCTCTCTCTCTGCCTTTGAATCTCCTGAGAACAACATCTCTCCCGAAACTGTGCTCAAAGAAAGTGAACGTTATCGTGTGGCAATGTGTGAATGCTGGTATGGTTGTGATTAGGGTTTAAGGTATGTGGCTAGAGGCTTTTACTAAATTTGGTTATTCATGGTGTCTTTTGGAGTGCCCAGATTTGGGATTTTAAATTCTTTGCATTTTCTTTTCTTTTTGGGCTGTTCTGTCTCCGATTCATTTACATACGAGTAAGGCCTGGAGGGCCTCATTTCTTTATGTAAGAGTTCATGTGTTTTGTGGGTTGGATTAAATATCCCAACGGGGACAAAATGAATTATTACCTGTTTCGTTTCGTGTGATACCAGAACTTCAGTTTATGTCTTTTTCTGTGTTATTGAACTCAGGGAAGTACGAGCGGAGAAAATGTCACTCTCAAATTGTTGAATGTTGTGTGTCGTAAGTCAAAGACTAATAAATATTAGCAATGGTTGTTACCGCTTATTAAGAAAATGTATTTATTTTATTAATTGTTATGTAGAACCCTGGAGAATAGTTTTACTTTTCTTTTCTTTCATCCTTATTGGTATTTCTCCACTGGTTGCTATCCATGAGCCTATCTGGTCGGTATAGGCTAGTCAGATGAGCTCGACGAGAGGCACCCGTCACAACTTATCTATTGTATGCATTTTATTTGGTTAAAATCGGTTGACCCTACTTGAAGATACAGTGTCCTAAACTCAACGGACTCGACTTTTTTCATGGACAGTAGGCAATCTAGATATCAAATCATTTAAGATCTGCTTCGTTTTTCTATAAATACAAGCACTGTGCAGGCAATGTGTCATATGTATGTATTAATTTATTACCTGTATACAAGGCTATTGTCATATCATGTAATTCTGAATGATTCATCACATTCCCACAGTCAATTGAAGGTCTCCACTTGGGAAGACCACCTCGTACAGATAACAAGCAAAAACTACACGCCATGTAAACAAAGGTGGCTTCAGAGATTCAAAATGGTGATCCATCTAGATGACTTAAACCAGAGCAGACTAATTCGAGTGATAAATCGCCAAATATAAATTATCTGTCATTAGAGCGCAATTGAACATTTATACCAAGTCAAATATGGCTATCATCATGACGCTATCATGGATGGGGAGCAGACGATGCAATATTAAATGAACATTTGTCAATGTCATGTCATTTGATGAAATCAAGTTAAATGACCATAAATGACATAAATACCCATTTAGCAACTCAACAGTAAAATCAAGAACAATTTCTGTTCCACCTATCAATTTATAGATATGATTCACCACAATTTCATAACGTGATTTACGATTCCATACATACTTATGTAGCATTAAATTTATGCAAAGAGTTTGCTTATTCTGTCATGCATATTAATTGTACATATAAAATTACATTCATTACATAGTCATGATTCATCTTGCAGGCCATATCGATGATCATTATGAGGAGGCTAATTTTACCTTTGTTGCTCACATCACGTCTCTTATATTGGAATTTAATGTTTTTGGTAAAACATGGTTCTTAGAGGCCTTTTTGATAATCCTTCAGAGATTCTTCGTTGGATTCATTGGAGTGGGAAATTCTTGTATCCATCAGTTCCATTAATTGGAAGCAGGTCAAACATTGAAAGGAGAGCTAAGAGCTCTCATGGGAAAGGCAAAATTTGCATATGAAAGTGTATTTTGTTAACCAGGAATTGCCTTCAGGAAAATTTGACATCCTCATATTGGTCCAAACAAATTTCAAATCCTCAAAAGTAATAATATTCTTTCAACCAAATTGCCCATTATAATTTTTAACATAATCGCGAGAATGAACACTGCCATCGATATTACCTTAGAATGAAGTTACTGTGTTCCTTTGATCACCTGACACCTCATTACGAAGGTAAAGAAAAAAGATGAATATAGTTATTTAACAATTTCATTTCCCACATATATTCATTTGTTCCATATTTTGGTTCCATAACAACCGACTCCCTAACTATACCAGAAATTTCACTCTAACATAATATACAAGGAGCATAAAAAGAACTAATGGGGAGCAACACGATTTGCACATAAAATTCGTAAGAAAGTAGGTCCTAGAACTTGGGGATTTCAGAATGGCAGTCACAACTCCAAAGGACCAACCAAAATCATCAGATCCACAACAACAGTTAGATGGAAAGCTTCACATTGTAATGCCGCACCCTCACAAAAAGCATAAAGACTATGTGATATGTTTGAATAGAAGAGTGGCTGGGGGAAGGATAGAAACAATTTGAGATACATGTGAAAGTGAGCCCGGACTTCATGTAGGTGAGTGCTTCAGAAAATGGCACCTTTTACATAAATTTAGAGAATAAAATGCTAATATGAGCATCACTTGACACCTTTAAGAAAAAAAAATGATGATATTGGAAGTTACTGTGTTTCATTCTGCATTTGTGACCTCAAACCTTAAATTTGGAGTATTTAAAATTAAATTCCATTTTGTGTATAGTTAAGGGGTTAAATAAATCCTAGTGCAAAGACAATACCTTCCTTTTTTATAGTAAGCACTAGTTTAAATATCCATTTCTAACATTTTACTGAACATAGGTAGCCATAAAATCCAATATATCCCATTCAGAACTGCACTGCATCCATTAGAGCATTTAAAAAAATGCATGATTGTTGACATTACTTTAAAGCTCATCGAGCCACCACCTTTCCTGGAAACTTACATGACTGCTCTGCTTTTTCCCATTTTATTTCCTGGAGTTTCTAATTCCCAGTATTTCTCAACTTCCAATTTTTCACAGAGAAGATGGCCAATCTTAACTTATTGATTTCAGCGTCCTTGAGTTCAGCTGATATATCGAAGAACTCAGGAGGAAGAACAGTGTATGAGGTCATCAACAGAAAGTACTTGTAACAACTAAAGATTTCTTCCAATTAAATACATCTGATGAGGCTTTTAACTGAGTCACCCAGAGGTATTTTGATAACCAAAAAACACAAGGTATTGCCTTTGAGGAAGTGTGAAAAATGTCAGGAGGAGCAGAATTGCTTCCAGGAAAAATACTTACTTAAAATCTCATATAGCAATGGAGCACCAACTAATATGATCTCAAAGGTTCACACATGAAAAAAGGTTATCCTTGGAAAAATAAATCATTATGATCAGAATTCATGGCTTCACAGTTGAGTGGCCACCCTGTACAAGTAAACTATTACATACAATAATGAGGAACTTCAGAAAATAGGCGTTCAATACTCAAACTACGATGAGAACTTACTTTCTAATATTGAATCTTCCATTTCATCAGGTGTACCCAAGTCTTGCGACAAAATATCATCAAGCTCATCGTCTTCATCGGTCAATGCATCATCCGCATGTCCTTTGATGTTTTCTTTACCCAGCGTATCTTGGTCTTCACTCTTCTCATCCTCACTCACTTCATGGGATTTATTGAAAATCTCCGCACTCACAGCTATCTTTTTCCGTCGCACACGGCTTCCACTTGGTTTTTCTGCAGACAGATAATAAAATGACAGACTATCAGCTTTAACTTAAAAAACAGAAAAATACTATTTTCATTCATTTACTTTCCAGGGAAAGTGGGAATTGTCTCAGATTTGTCGTGTAACTCCATTCAGACATAAATACTAATATAAAGGCATCAATTGCGAGAGTTATATATATATCCAATGAGACTCTTTGTGCAACTGATAAAATCTATGAAATTATGAGCAATGATGCATGTGCATAGGAAGTACTGTAGCATATGGAACACACAATTTATGCTGCACCGTCTGCCTCCCATAAGTGAATGAATGAAGTAGGTACAATAAATACACGTATTTAACCCAATGTCCACCAGATACTTCACAATTAGATGACACAGAAAAAAATTTGAAATAATAATTGTAAATGAAGCTGCACATACTACTCGCAGTGCTCAGTTATTCAACCATGCCTGAATTCTATTTGCAATCCTTACCTCTCTTTAAATGGACGTCTCCTAAACTAGGTGATAAAATTGCTCTGTATATTGATCTATCCTCTTCATCATCCTCACCATCATCTACCAGGCCTGTAATTAAAATTTGAGCACAATTAATGAAGTAATTGGGAGGCTAGAAAAGGCATACACATTGGCCTGCCCTTAGATGGCTGCAGTTCTACTTACTGGACAGACATTACAAAGTGGCTCTTCAATCTAATGGCCAGAATCATTAATTTAACAGTTGTGCAATGAGCACTGGGGTACCTCAGGGATCCTTTTGGGACCCATACTCTTGTCAACATCAGTGACTTGTCAGACTTCCTCACGGTAAGAGGAGTTAGCCAGGTAATCCTATATGCAGATGACTCCAATATTTTGGTGTCTGATCTATCAGTTAGGAATTTGGTGTGTAAAAGATGGAACAGGTTGCTCATTGGTGCAAAGTCAACTGCATTAGTTTGAATGCTGAAAAAATCACAATATATTTTTCTCCAAAATCAAAATCAGAGTTTATGTCAAATTGCCAATCATTCTGTTAAAAATGTTCAATGTTAAAATTTCTTGGACTCTTTCTTGATGCTGAACTTTATTGGAAAACCCATAATCAGCATCTAGCCAACAAATTGAGCTCTACTTGTTTTATATTTAGATGTCTTGAGAAAAATGTTGACCTTCATGTTCTCACTACCCCATTCCTTGGATCATTTTATTCTCATCTAACCTGTGGCATTTCTTTCTGAGGTTCCTCCTCTCTTGTACATTGAATAATTTTAATTCATAAAAAGAGTTATAAAAATTATGGCCGGGATACCACAATCCTCTCCCTGTCAACCACTATTTAAAAAACTTAAACTACTGCTTCTTCCTTGTGCATATCTTAAGTTTACTGAATGGCTTATTTGGGAAAACAGAAACTCAATGTAGAAAGGATTCTCGGGATTCCATCCGGGTTGGAAGGTCCATGACTGACGTTTCGGCTGCTTACTCTGCAGCCGTCCTCAGGGAAGTGAGATGCCGATGGTTGGAAGTGTCCCTTTATATATAGTGTTAGGGAAGGGCAAACGGCTATTGGGACCATTGGTGAAAGAAGCCGTCGAAATCCGACTAGAGAAGAAAATACTCAACAGAGACAGCTGTTTCCACCTCAGCAACACTTGGAGACCATAGACCAGGAGTACTGAAGTCCATAGAGGCAACGCGGACCAATCAGAGGAAAGTGCAGGAAAACAACTTCGCACATGCCCTTCCCTTAAACTATATATAAAAGGACACTTCCAACCATCAGCATCTCACTTCCCTGAGGACGGCTGCAGAGTAAGCAGCCGAAACGTCGGTCATGGACCTTCCAACCCCGATGGAATCCTGGGAAGCCTTTCTACATTCTATTCACGGGGAAAACTTGAAATCTTTCATCAGAAATTCAATGTTAAAATAACTGTAATTTTCACAATTATTCCACGAGAAGGAAAAAATGACATACACCTATTCTTAATCAACAAAAAAATACTGTGGATGAGCCAAAGGAGATGCGTGTCAGACTATTTAACAAACTTCCCCAGAATTTGAAAGGTGCTAGCTGGACCATTTCTTTTAAGCAGAAGCTTAAGGTATTTTTATTTAGCAAACTATATTATTCAGTAAATGAATCCCTCATGGACAATAAAGAGCAACTAATGAATATACAGTAGACCTTCCTTCTTACTAACAATGTTCATACTAAGTTTCCATTATTATGAAGCGAATCATGGGTCCTGATCAAAGGGGTATCTAAATGTATGGTAAAAGAAACGATATTACGAAATCATAAACCATAGTCTCGGTCTCCAATGATACAAAATATACTTTATATAAATTTTGATGCACATACAAAAGCATTCATGTGGGCATCCTCTACATTGCATTATTAATAATGAAGCTTTACCACACATACTGAGGCCAAGAACCTGAGAACTGCCATGCAAACTGGATACTTCACATAAGCTATTTAGCTGGGCTGAAGGTTCAGAATTTCCATTGGGTTAGTAAACTGGATACTTCACATTAGCTACCTATTTAGCTGTGTTGAGGTTACAGAACTCCCATTTGTTTCGTGAACTTCGGAGGGACTCTTAAAGCATGAGAGGTCGAGGAGGGGTAAGAGGGAAAAAATGAAAGATGAGGACTTTCTCCTTCCATTTCACTCCTCCCCAGCATCTCAGGCATTGTTCCTCCAAAGGTCACTAACCCAATGGGAAGCCATGTACTCTTCCCAGCAAATCCTGCCCACTACAAGATGTGTATAACTCACAAAATTCTCTAGGACAGTCACATCCCAGTCTGGCAACAAGGTCACTTGTCTTTGTACTATTAATAGTAACGATTGCAAAGATGTGTGGCTCCTGGACTCAGCCGCCACAGATCACATGTGCAATGATGCAACTTTGTTTGATGAAATTATTGACTGTGTCAGTGATTTTTCGACTGCGGCAGTACGTAATGGTGAAGTCGTACCAATGAAAAGTAGAGGTATTGTCCCTGTAAAATTGAATGAATAGGGGGGTTACACTTTGAGACTGTCAAATGTTCTGTTTGCGCCTGACTTGAATTGTAACCTAATGTTTGTTTCCAGGTTGACAGATGTAGTTCACTGTGCCTCCCGCCTAAATGCAGCTGACATATTAACAAAGGCCCTCAGTGGTCCCAAAACTAAAGACGTATGTAGTCATATTGGTTAGAAGGATGTATCTTGCTGTACGTGATACTGTGATTATATAAGAAACCGTTTCATAAAAAATGTCCTCAACAAATTTCCATTCTCAACTCATTCACTGAAGACTTCCACCATTTAATATAATTGTTCATTCAAATATTTAACCTTACCTTCATTTTCCTGTGGCATGGTGAAGGACCTTGCCATTTGCGTGGGACTGCTAGGAAAGTCAACAGCCTCAACCTTATAAGAGCCAAGTGGGGGTAAATCAAAATCCAATCCTCCAATACTTCCATCATCTGGACTCTTGCTCCTAACAACCACTGTGAAAGCAATTCATTCAGTAACATAGATTTCAACATCTCAACTTCAAAGGTGTCCACAATCTAGAATTAATCATAAATACCTGCTATGAGTGATGAGATGAAATTAACAATGTTTTTCACAACACAACACAACAAACAGAGAAAAATGGTGGAGCTTAGCACAAATTGATAGAGTAAATTATTGGTCAATTATGCTTTGAAAGATAGCAGGACAACCTCTAGATTTCCAAATAGTGAAATCATTTCTAATGGCCCTAATTATAAGCCAAGTGTCATTACTGTCAGGCAAGTTTATCACTCACCAAAATAAAGTTTATTGCTTCGATATAGCACCTCTCAGCAAAGAAGTATTCACCATTTATTTTACACAACCTGTATCCTCTCACGAACATCCATGCCACAAATAAAGGGAGCCATCCATGTAAACACATACTTTATCTATTGCATAGTCTTCAGGTCATGAAAAAGCATGTGTGACTCTTGACAGAAATCCTTACAGTAAGCGGTTGTAAAAATGCCAAAATAAGTTAGAATAAAAAAATTGTGCTTCTTTTAAAAACTGCTAAATGCTTACTGTTACAAACGGTCTGAAGACATTTACATCTACTAACTACCCAGCAAGCTGCCACATGGGTATGTGGTAAGGGGTGTTATGAAATTAGCAGTGTAAAGGAAAAGGTTATGTGGAGGTGATATGGTGGATTGTATTTTGGGAAAGTTGAGGGATTGGAGTAGATCTAAGTTATTATGGTCACTTATTCTGCTTGGAAAGAACAAACTTCTGAACCTATCTGTTTGGCAATGCATACCCTTTATTTTATTGCGTCTGTACAACCAAGAGATGAAGTACAGCATGAAAATGATACTGTGTGTCGTTCTGAAACACATGCCTATTCTAAATTTCCTGAGCAATCTCATCTTAGCGAGTAGATTCTGGGCCTCTAGCGCTCCAAACCTAATCCCACTATAAGCAGTTAACCACTGCATGTTTGCTCCCAGCAGTTTCAAATGAAACACACAGCTTCCCTCAGTATTTTATTTGGTTTTCCTTAAATTTTTTAGGCTACATTTTTATGCCCAAGGTCCCATACACTTGCAGCATATTCAAGGTGCGGCCTAACCTTAGCAAAGTAGCTCCTTTCATGCACTTTTTCATCCCAGGACCCTCCTATTACATGCTTTACAAATCCTAGCTCCCTAAAGCCTGTGCCGAATATGTATTGTTCTTGTGTTTCCTACACTATGTCTGAAGTAAAGGTTATACTATTGTACCTGACTTTATCTGAAGACTTTGTTTCCCTCACCTACAGTGCAGGTTAGGCATTGGTGATATGACTTCCACAAGAAGGGTACAATGGCATTACTGTGAATTTACTGAGATTTAGTTCAAGCCCCCACTTCTGGCACCAAAAATTAACTTTGTTTAAGTCCAATAATAGGACTTCTGAGTCAGCATCTTAGCTAATATTACAGTATATGACTGTATTGTCTTCAAATAATTATAGTTTACTGTTAACTTGAGAACTTAGGTCATTCACACAAATGATGAATCAAAGGAGGCTGATCACACGCCATTGTGAAAAACTGGATGTCACTCTAGCCATATCAGAGATAACATCATCATAACACAACATAAAAAAATAACACTGCTATCAGTTATTCATCATTAGTGAATGAATTTAATAGGCACCATACAACCTTCCCTGGCCCAACTGCCTCACAAGCTAATGCACCTATTGCAAATGTCCCCTCATCATTATTTGTCAAGCCCTGCTCTGAAGCCGATCTAAAAAATATTATTTCCAAACTCGGAAGCAAATACAGCGCAGGCTCAGATGAAATTCCCGGTAAAGTTGTTTATCATTGTTTTGATCTTATAAAATCTCCACTCTTATATCTAATAAATGAATCTCTGATGCAAGGGATTTTCCCTTCCCAATTAAAAGAATCTAAAGTAGTGCCCATATACAAAAACAGTGGCTGTGCTAATGATTTAAATAATTATAGACCAATAGCCATACAGAATACATTTGCTAAAATATTTTAAAAGGTTATGCATCTCCAAATGGTGTCCTATCTAGAAAAAAATCATTTACTTTCCAATTCACAGCATGGGTTTAAGCCTGAATCACACGATCATTTTTTCCGTCCCTTTTCAGGGATAACTCCAATGATAGCTTTTCAGGGACCATGACAATGATAGCTCGAGCTATCATTTTCTGAATCACACAGTCATTTTGGCCGTCCCTTTTTCCATCATTTTTTTCTGTCCCTTTTCGCATCATTTCTATGTTAACTACTCTCATTCCATTGAAAGCCGAACGTGGCATAAGAGTCGCTCTTTGCGGCTGAGCGCTCTGATTGGCTAAATGGTGGTGTCAGCGATGCCTCCAGGGACGGAAAAAGGGACGTGTCCAGTGATGGAAAAAGCGATAGGGATCCCTATCGCTGGAGCTATCCCTGACTTTCTTCGAGTCACACGATCATTTTCGAGCGATCATTTGAGCTATCACTGGAGCTATCACTTAAAAGGGATGGAAAAAATGATCGTGTGATTCAGGCTTTAGATCTGACAAATCTACTATGATCGTCATGTTTCAGGCAATTAATAGCATACTTGGCTCATTAGATGCTAAAAATGAAACTCTTGGGCTGTTTTTTGACCTATCAAAAGCATTTGATCATGTTAATCATGATAGACTGCTAATTAAATTAGAAAGGATGGGAATAAGAGGAACCCCTCTTCGTTGGCTCAAGTCTCACCTCAAAGATCGCACTCAAAAAGAAGTGCTGTCTGTTGATGGGTTGAAATTTTCATCCAATGCCTGCCATGTTTCCAGAGGTGTACCTCAGGGTCTACCCTGGGGCCACTTCTCTTTTTGATAAATGTTAATGACCTCCCTAATTATCTACTGAACTTTGAAGAAACAATGCCCGTTCTGTATGCTGATGACACCAATCTTATGTTATCTTCTCAATATCGTCTTAGCCTTGTGGAAAAATCAAGGTCTGTTACTATAGAAATAAATAAATGGTGTAGAGATAATTATTTAGATTTAAACATTAATAAAAGCAAGATGGTTGGCTTTTCCCACAGCAAAAATGTGATAGACAGTTTGCTTGTAAAAATTAATGGCCAACCAATTGAACAATGATGATGATACTAATGTTAAGATGGCGTCCGGTACGTATATACGCTCGTGTAGCTCCTGCGAAAACCCGTTAGAAAGCATGAAATAAGTCATTTATTGTGACCTGTGCCCACATTTATTTCACGATAAATGCTCAGGCCTTAATGATATTCAACTAAAAGCCTTAACAGACAGCCATGAAATTTTTTGGAAGTGTTTTTTATGCTGAGAAACCAAGTTCACCTTATCCATCATGGCCGCCGACATTGAGATGTTGAAGCAAGAGATGAGCCATTTAAAGAGTACGAGAAAACTCGATGTCATCGGTCAGAAGAAAGTTTCATTTGCAGAACCAGCAAAGCAAATGAAGGTTAATGAAAGGAAAATTCAGCAACCTGCATCGCTGACCACTGCTGTTGCACCCGAAGTCGTGAATACTACGGTGAAAGGAGTAGACAGAAGTTTCAATGCAGCAAATCCTGTTACGAGATCAGAAGTCTCCATCCCCGTCGTTATCAGATCAACTTCCCGAATTGTTAACGGTAGAAGATACTATGGACGATGAAGGTTTCACAAAGGTGAGCTCTGGGAAAAACAAAAAACGTAAACACAAAGTTGTGTTCGGCAGTAGTTCGTGCTTAAGTGACATTCAAAACTTTTCCGGAGTCCCTCGACGGTCTCTTTTCTATGTGGGACGTGTGGAATCAGGTACAACACCCGATGATATCACCAAATATCTGTAGAAAAAATTCCCGAATGGCGATTTTGTGTGTGAAAGCTTGTTTACTGGTGAGAAATTTTTTTTTTCTTTTCGTTCTTTTAAAGTAGATGCGCCATTTAGTCTGTGAGAAGATTTATTTAAATGTGAATCCTGGCCAGAGGGAGTGAAGGTTGGTAAATTCTTCCCATCTAAAAGGTTTAATCTCTCCTCTTCACCTCCGGGGAGCATTGATGTGGAAGCTGCCCCTGTCCAAACGTCAATACTTCAGACATCCAAGCCAGAATGGTCATACGGCTGCAAAGTAGCTCCATGAGAAAAAACGGCTTATGACTATTCTTTCAAAATGTTCAAAGTTTAAGTAACAAACTATGTGACAGAAATTCTGCTTCAATGTGATTTGAAAAACGTAGATATTATCTATTTTGCTGAACATTAGTACAAAACCAGTGATTTAATGTCTAAAATTATTCCTGGTTACTTTATTGGAAATCGTTCTTGCAGAAGTGTATACAAAAATGGTGGTACTTGTATTTTTGTCAAAAATGGTGTCAACTTCAAACCCATTGACTTAACTGGTATTGAACAAATAGAAAAAGATTTTTAATTCTCCATCATCAAATTGTTGCAATCAAAGGTATTTATTGTATGTTTATATAGATCTCCAGATGGCAACTTCAATACTGTATTTGCACGAATCTAACGAGGTTTTTTTCCCTCCCAACTCCTGCAGAAAAGAGGGATCGTCTTACAATCGGATGCGAAATTCTCGACTTCTATTGGGTTGCATAATCTACATCGGAAAAAAAATTATGGATACCTGAGTTTGCCACCTGATAGCTATACAACAAAAAACCAATGTTAAAAATAGCTGAACTGTAATTTAGCTTATTTAATTTTGTGTTTACGTATAAAAACAAACACATATTTTCCATTTTTTGGCAGCAGTCAAAGATTTGGTTGGCACCGATCAGTCGCCGGGTGCACTTCTGCCGTGTCCGTGAGTTCGCCTGCTTTACCCTGGGTTCGGCTCCATTTAAGTTAAAGCTTGATCAACTCACAAAATGTTCGTGTGACTGGTTACAATTTACCTAAATTGTAACGTTAAAGCCTCAATGCCATCGCGGAATTAACTGCTACAAAGTCGTTGCTTTTGTCTCAGAGCAACGGTAAGAAGGCAACATGATTTGCTTCTGATTAGAGAGATTGATTCAGTTGTGATCCCGTGCCTTTCAGAGTATTACGATGGCAGAGGAAAGAAGTCATTATACTGCCGCTTTCAAAAGAAACGTTATTATTTGCAGAGAAAAATGCCAATTCTGCAGCTGGGAGAGTATTTGGTGTTTCGGAATGTAATGTTAGACGCTGGAGACAAGATTCGATTAAGATTTTCTCGTGTGTAGCAACAAGGAGAGAGGAGAGGATTTTCTGGACTCAAAAAGGAAGGTACGAAGAATTGGAAACAAAACTTAGTGACTTTGTTATATCCCAGCGGGCTAAAGGACTACCAGTTTCTAGCGAAATTATTCAAGTGAAAGCAAAAGAATTAGCTCGGACTTTGGGAATTCTGCGGACTGAATTTGGAGCTAGTCAATCTTGGGTGCAGAAGTTCATGGCTCGGAAAGGATTTTCTCTTCATTGGCGAACTTCAATTTGTCAAAAACTTCCACCGAATTTTGAAGAGAAGCTGGTTGAATTCCAGCGTTTTGTGATAAGAAAACGACAAGAAAAAGGATATCTTATCAAATAGGCAATGCTGACCAGATGCCAGTTTACTTTGATATGCCCAGTGCATATACAGTGACAAAGAAAGAGGATAAGGAAGTGAAGATACTTTCTGCCGGTGCTGAAAAACAAAGACTAACAGTGATGCTGTTCTGTACCGCTGATGGGTTTAAACTGCCACCATACATAGTTCTCAAGCGTAAGAATGTGCCCAAGGGTGAGAATTTTCCTTCAGGAGTGATTGTAAGAGCAAATGAGAAAGGGTGGATGACGAGTGAAATGGTAGTTGAATGGCTGAAATTGGTATGGTTCCGACGGCCTGGACACCTTCTCAAATTGAAGTCTCTACTTGTTCTGGATTCTTATCGAGGGCACATTACTCCGGCTGTGAAGGATGCAATGAAAGAAGCAGATAGTGACTTGGCCGTGATTCCAGGAGTTATGACATCCCAGCTGCAGCCTTTGGACGTTTGCGTAAATAAGCCTTTTAAAGATCAATTGAAAAGGTTTTATACAGATTGGTTGGCATCTGAAGAATGGGAGCTGACGCCATCTGGACACGTAAAGAGGGCTCATCTATCTCAGTTAGTGCATTGAATTCTAGCTGCGTGGAAAGGAGTGAAAGAGGAAATCATTATAAAAGCATTTAAGAAATTTGGTATTTCTAATCTTATGGATGGAAGTGGAAGATGGAAGTGAACTTTGGCAGAGCAGTGATAAAGATTCAAGTGAAATTATAGTGACCGTAACTAAAATGATTCTTCGTGAATTATTTTGAGCATGTAAATTAGGTAAGTCACCTAGTGAAAGTATTTTCTTTCATCATTTCTTGTTGATCAACCCATAGTGTTACATTATAGAAAGAACTTGTGAATACAACATAATATGTTTGCATTTCCTATTTTTCTGCTTACGTGCACAAATGTTGATAAACTTAATCCTTAAGTATTTTATCATTTATTGCTTTTGATGGGAGTATCGGTTTATGGCCACTTTGGAATAAAACAACAAGAAATACCGTGGGCCACTTATGTTAATCGCCCAATTACGACGCAGGTAGTGAATGACTGCCCGGTCTGGAGCTCTCTCTCAAGATGACCGTGGTGGCAGGGTGTATATAATCTTTCGCTGACTACTGACTTTCGTATCCTCTCCAAGCTCTCAGCTGCATCGTGGTGATTGCGTCAAGCAATCTCACGTCGTCAAGCAATAATCTAAAAGGTGATGGACTCTTGTGGCAGTGCTCACAACTGTGAGAAATAGGAGTAGCGTTCCGCTATGTCTATCATTAATATTAATTCCTCAATATTTTGGCGCCGAGATAAATGAAATAATATAGAAATTTACTATATTTATTGGAGTTGCAACCTCAAAACTCCCGTCGTGGATATTCAAAGCAAACAGCAATCAGAAGATAAACAAAAGATAATGAATGTAAACAACAACAAACAAATAAAAAATAAAATAATAAGCATACAAATAGAATAAATGTACAGGCACTAGTATTTGTCTAACAATAAATTGTTTTTCAAAATAATTTTTTTTCCCTAGTGGAGTTCCAAAAAAGGGGGGTCGTCTTAGAAATGTGTTCGTCTTAGATTCGTGCAAATACGGTACTTTAATTGATAATCTAACAATTTTACTGGAGAAGCTGTTCAAAAATGGGAACCCTATTGTTATATGTGGAGATCTTAATATTAACTTTCTCCAACAACATTGTGGAAAAGTTGCAAAAATCAACTCAGTTTTGGATTCATTCCATATGAGGGCCATAATAAGTGAACCTACAAGAGTTACTAAAACAAGTGTGAGCATTATTGACCAAATAATTACTAATATTGGCAAGGAAAAATTTCACGCTACTACCTTTAACACTGGCTTTTCGGATCATAAAGGTATTTTAGTTAATGTAAGTGTAAATGAAACTTTTAACCACAACTCATATTTTATGTATAAAAGGTACTTTCATACAAGTGAAATGCAGCTACTGGCTTATGACTTGCAAAATGAAACATGGAATGAAGTTTACGCAGCTAACTCATTTAATGAAAAAATGGATGCTTTTCTGGACAAATTCATATTTTATTTGGATGCAAACTTCCCTATCAAGAAATGTAAAATTTCAAATACACCGACAAAAAAGCAAACCTGGCTGACAAATGAAATCATTAATATGAGTAGGTATAAAAGGGAACTCTTTGAGCTTGCTAAATCAACTGACGATGAAAGGCCTAGAACAGATAATAATAATTTCAGTAAATATTTTAAAGATTTTGTTAGAAAAGCAAAATCAGCATGCAATGATCAGTTTATTGCCAACTCAAAGAATGTTTCAAAAGCTGCTTGGCAAGTTATCAAAAGGGAAACATGCAATAAAGCTACTGTTAAAAACTTTGAACTATTTTCAGGTAGCAATGTCCGAATGAGTCCAAATGAAATAGCAGAGGCTTTCAATGATTATTTTGTTGAAACTCCAGGAAAAATAATTTCAGCAATTATCCAAAAGAATTGTGTTAGCAGAGCTGATTTCCCCCAAAGTACCCCACACTCAATTTTCTTAAACCCTGTAACTCTTGATGAAATTATTGATATAGCTCATACATTTAAAAAGAAGTCATCCTCAGGAGTTGATGAAATACCAGATAAGTTAATTAAATTTGTTATCCCGTTTATGAGCAATCCTCTAATATATCTTTGTAACCTATCCTTAACTGATGGTGTTTTCCCAAATCGCTTCAATTTAAATAAGGCATTCCACTCCATACAAAAGGAAATGAAAGTGATGTAGGGAATTTCAGGCCAATAAGTTTAATATCAGGATTCTCAAAAATACTTGAAAGGGTAATGTTAAACCGTGTAATGAAATACTTAAAAATGAATTCTATACTCTCCAGGCATCAGCATGGTTTTAGAAAAGGTTGTTCAACATCTAAAGCCCTTCATGAATTCATTACTAAAGCATTAAATGCAATTGATAATAAACATCTATTTATAGGGGTATATTTAGATCTCACAAAGGCATTTGAAATTGTTGACCATGAAATCCTACTTAAAAAATTAAATAAATATGGGATCTCAGGCATAGCTAATAAATGGTTTCATTCATATCTACATGAATGATTTCAATTGGTTGAAATATCTCATTTTGATTCATCAACAAACTTAAAGATAAATTATCAGTCAGCCAAAAGAGAAGTAAAATCAGGTGTCCCTCAGGGCTCAATACATGGACCCCTACTATTTTTATTGTATATTAATGACTTGCCATGTTGTATGTCTGAAGCAGAAACTGTTTTATTTGCTGATGATACCAGTGTTTTAATTCATGGGACAACATTGTAGTCTTCACAAAGCAAGATACACATACTATTGAATCACTCCAAAATTGGTCACAGGAAAACCTATTGGCCATAAATGTCCAAAAAACAGTATGTATAAATTTTAGCATAGAGCAAATGCCGCCAGTACAATTTTATGATGCTGACCTATCATTTGTAGATAATGTGAAGTTTCTTAGAGTTGTAATTGAGCCATCCTTAAAATGGTCCCCTCACATCAATTCATTGATACCTAAATTAAGTAAAACTCTTTATCAACTAAGATATCTTCGTCTTAGCACAAGCTATAACATTCTTAAAATGCTCTATTTTTCAAACTTTCACTCCATATTAGCATATGGCCTTATATTATGGGGAGGATCTAACCACAGTGAAAAAATTTTCAAATTACAAAAGCAGGCCATAAGGACTCTTTTCAACCTACCTTACCGGGAGTCCTGTAGACCTTACTTTTGTATGGCTCAAATTATGCCCCTACCTGCTCTATACATATATATATGAGCTTATATTGTTTGTGAAAAAAAACATGAATTTATATGAGCTAAACTGTGACATCCACCAATATAATACCAGACCAAAATTGGACATACATATAGAACCAAGATCTACCAGATTAAATACCAATGGTCCCCATCAAAAAGGAGCCAACTACACAACTACTCCCTTAAAATATTAAGGTTATTAGTTCTTTAGACAAATTTAAAAATAAACTTAAGAAATTGTTACTTCAAAAAGCTGTGTACTCAACTGATGAATTTTATCTTCTTTGCAAAGGAAAACCTCTATAGTAAAGCAAAGATTGTATAGCATTTCAACTACTGCTTTATAGCAAGAGAATTGTTAAAATGTACTGAATTTAAATGCTATTCATGTGTTGTATATTGTATGTGCTATTGTGTATATGACTAATTGATGACTACATGACAAATTTATTTATAATTTTGATGAAACTATGCAATATTGTATTGCCTTCAGTGAATAAAAAAATAATTATTAATTATTATTATTATAACAACTCTCAGAATGTAAATTTTTAGGCATCTTCTTGAGTGCGAATGTTTCCTAGGATAAGCATGTAAAAGTCCTGCAGAGTAAGCTTAACTCTACCTACTATCTATTAAGACACCTGTGTGAGACTACAAGCAAAACAGTACTATTAAACTTATACTATGGGGAAATGTATTCAACTACAGCCTATAGTATAATATTTTGGGGCATTAAATAGCCTATAATATAATATTATTAATCAGCTAGCATTTCCCTAGCAATTTTCAAATTACAAAAGAAAGCTGCCAGGATAATTACTGTGAAATTTCATAATGCTCCATCAAGGCCTATATTTCAGGAATTAAATTGACTACTTCTTCCTTGTATATATATTATGGTTTTAATCCTTCATATAAAAAATAATATTGGAGGCTATTCCCGTAATTGTGACCATCACCACTATTACACCAGAGGAAGGCACAATATCCATTATGACAATATAAGAACCATAGCAGTAAAGATGGGGCCCAAGGAAATGGGTTTTAGGCTATAGAATAATTTGCACTAAAGCATTAAAGATATTAAGAGAAATATTGACTTTAAAAACAAATGAAAAAGATACCTCCTAAATAACATGTTCTATTCCATAGATGAATAACTAAATGTTACTTCCACTGGCTGAGTCCATTTCTATTTACTTTTGTGTACAATTATTGTATTGTGTTACTATTGTGTACAATTTCTGTGTTTTTTCTTAAATAGACATGCCTTATACTATGTATTCCAACAAAATCATGGTCCTTGGGCAAATAAAAATATTATTATTATGATCAATCAATCAAGAATGAATTGCCTTTTCTAGAATGAATGCACATCAAGAAATTTATAACATTTTCACAGAGGGCATAATAGGTAGAATGCGTTCAACATTTCAAATCATCAAAAGATAAGCTCCACTTTTTCATACGTACAATTCTCAGACCCAGTACCACCATTTATTTACAACAAACGAATGAGATCATGGACACAGCTGGGTAACCCCACGTCAACACGATCAAAATCAAAATCAAAAATGCTGTTGACCTCTCAGATTTCAACCTAAATTGCAGAGGATCTGTTTCACATAACTATACATTCCTAACTATGCACAATCATTTGGGGAATAATGCATCTGTTGCTTAGTTGTGGGAGTATGAAAAATTGAGCTTTTAATAAATTTACATTATTTGTTTATGACATCTCCAAACATTAACTTCTTATGCCAAAGTAAAAAAAACCTATTCAAAAGAAAAAGCAATGGCATATAATACTTTGATGGCATTGATTTTGCAATTTAGTGTAAAAATTTTGACTTCTAATACTTCACACTTGTTTTTCTCAAAATAAGTACCTACTTTTTTTATATAAAAATTGCTTGATTTTACTCATTTTGATATTTTGCAATTAAACACCTTGGCTATCCATTATTTAAAAACTGCCATAATTTTTACTTTAATGGGAGAAATTAATTTTAACATGAACGTCCTCCTGTTTGCTTTTCATATCTAAGTTCAACATCCCAGACTGGGGGAACAATATTTATATCGGCATACAATTCAACAATATTTCTGTATCACTCACTACGTTCACCAATCGAACTCAGGTCGATTTAGCTCGTACACAACGGGGGCTAGTAGGATCGATATGAGAAGCGGGCTAATTCGACCCGCTTTCTCTGCCAGTCTGAGACTTCAAATCGATATTACAATCGATTCCGCATTTGTAAACCAGGCGATCCGAGTCGGCTGGCTTAGAAATTTCAGATCAGTCTGAGTTGATAGTGATCAGAGTTTGATAGGTAAACGTAGCGACTAAAACTGATGGGAATGGTTTTGAACCAAAACCCAAGAATTAGAAAGTATCAAATCATAATAATCCTGTTGTACCAATGTCTCCATGTCAATAAATTCCAAAATGTTTTCTCACACATTTGATGCAGCATCAATCGAAAATTTTCCATTTGATATGATGTGAATCACTATGTTTACCCATCGAAATCGGATAGATTTTGCCAGTTCAGCTCGGTATGGTAAACGCAACATGCTAGCGAGATCGATATGAGAAGCAGGCTAACTTGGCCTGCGTTCTCTGCAATTCTGAGATTTCAAATCACAATGAACCGATTCAAATCAATATTTCAATGGATTTCGCATTGATAAACCAGGTGATCCGAGCTGGCTTAGAATGTTCGGACTGGTCCGAGATCATATCGATCCGAGTTCGATTGGTGAACGTAGCGTACGTAAGATATGCATTATAAAACTCACTCTCCTACTTCAAGGACATCAAAGCATAACCACCAAGTGGTAAGACAAGCTTCAGTAAAATAAATTGTGACTTTTATTCAAAGTTCCCTATGCACAAAATTTCACATGTAAAGTAACACCATTATACTATACTTATCCACAGATAAACCATTCCAAATGGCCAGTGTAATAGGGCTGCCTTTCTTTACCACTACACCAAATAGGCTCTGTTAATAAATATATCACAAATGACAGCTCATTTCTAGAATACATAACATGGATGGAAGTTCAAAGAATAACACAATATCTGCAGAAATATATTATTTAAGTTATTCCCTTTCTTGCCCTTGAAATTAGCAACATACCACCTGGTAATGTATGAGGTCTGTCTGGAGAATCAGGTTTTTCACAAGATGAATGAATACCATTTTCTTGACTAGATTGGGCACGAATAGCTGCAGGAATGACATCGCCAGTCTTCTCACCACCTCCTGATTCACTGTCGGCAGCCTAACATTTTCCAACAGAAAAAGTCCGAGTAAGCAGCAAAATAGTTTTGGCACAAGTCCACTCGTAAAATAAAGAAGGTATAAATACCGTAAGAGCAGGACACACTTTCAAACATTGAATTCAATTATTTAACAAAAATCGGGGCCACTACTCTAACTATATTCTGGACTAAACACGAAATTTTAAGTACTCAACGAGTGATACGAAACAGAAACAGTACAAACTGAACAGCAATCGGTATAAAAGCGATCAACATTAAGGTATCACAGAGGAACTTACTTGATCATCACTGGCTGGGCTTTCTAATGCTGGCAGAAATATTTCAGGCGAAACAGACGATTCGCTTTGGTCAATATTTTCATTTTCTTCGTCGCCTGAATCCTCATTTTTGGCACTGTAGGAGTAGACAATAATATAATGAGCAATAGAGATCAGCCGGCTCCAAAAGTTAATCCAATATTTAATCAAACAAAACAAAGTTAGGAATACCAACCTCATTTTTATGCTAATAACGAAAAAGGCGAATACTTCCAAGTTTGTGACAGTTTTCTCGCATGATTAACGTCTTTCATTTATTTCACCAGTGCACCACGCATCGCACTGTTCATTTGGAAAAGAACAATAGAAATCCCCGTAATCCCGCCGAAATTTTGACTTACGAAAAATTCGAGTCTTCGTTAGAGCTAGAGTTATGTTTTTAGCACGCGATTCCCTTGAATATTCAATTTAGTTCCAATATTTAAATCTATGGGATATATTTTTCTCATAACCTGTAGTGATGTTAAATCGAATGAATATTTTCTCTCTTTAAATATGTCTCAAGCCCTCGCAGCTGCTCGAGGATATTACGAAGAAGTAGATTGCTGGTTCTAAGTTTGCTCATCACATGAATTTTCATTCTACCACCAGTATCTAAAAAAAAGCAGGTTAATCTCTAACGAAACTTTTTTAGTACTTTATTGCACTTGAAACAAATATACAACTGACTTGGAAATACAGAACTAGTCATGTTTTCTTGCATGACTGCCTAGGCCATCTCATGTCAGGCACAGAACAAAAAAATACATACAAAAACAATAGATACATTACACAACACCTCCCCCCCTTTTAAAAAAAGAACTGAGTTATCAAAATATACCAGGATATAATAATCAGCACACAAAGTCTTCAAACTTACTTGGCCTTTTGACTAGTCTGCCAGACCTAGTACTGGTTACAGGATCACTCTTTTGATAAGTGACTGGCTCTGCCCTTGCTGATACATTGACCTCATTTCTTTTATATATACCCCCTCCTTCCTCGCTCTCAACTACAAAGGATCTGGGAGTTTGACCCATTTCTGAAATAGTTCCTGGGACCCACGTAGTTGGGTTTCTTTTGAAACATGACTTTCTGACCCAACCTGTGCTTGACATGGGATGTAGCAGACCAGTCATAATATTTTAATTTTGATTTATCATTATTCTCCTGGAGGATAGAAGGATCTTTATCATATGAAATTTTTGGAACCAGTAGTGTTTGAAACTACAAGGTATATTCGTACACCAATTTCTGCTCATTAGATTAGATGCAGGGGAGTGAACTTTGCCTCTAAGAGTGTTTCCAAAATTTAGAAGCGCTAAGTATGGGTCTTCCTTAGAATCCAATGCCTTCTTAAACATTTTCTACAGGGACTTAACTCCACTCTCAGATAAACCATTTGACTATTATAGATAGTGAGGACTTGAGAAAATATGAAGAAATTCCCACTCTTTAGCAAATTTTCTGAACATTTCAGAGTCAAAACATAACACTCCACCTGTATATACAACCAATGGAATTCAATGCCTGGCAAAGATTGATTTAATTTTCTCTACCACCGTAACAGCCATTAAATTATATAACATAGTAACTTCCACGAAGTTAGACAGAGAATCAACCACTGCCAAATAACATTTTTGATACACTTCAAATATATCATATCCTACTTCTGACCAGAGCAATTGGGGTAGTCTTTTGTACTTCAAGACACTTTATTTCGTTATCCTGAAATTTAAGGCATCCCAGGCGAAAATGTAGGAGGCTGAGAACGCTGCTGGAGTGCTTTTACAGGTGTTCTATTAACGTTCCTGTGCATTCTTTGGCGTTTTCATAGCGTTTGTCGGTGTTCATCCACGTTCATCTGTGTTTCCCTCACTGCTCTCATGCGTTCGTAAACGCTGTTCCGACGACCTTGGTCAGAAACGCTTGGAGAATGCCTTCTGAGAGTGTTTGCCTTTCTGTTCTGGAACACTCTAGAATGCTATCTGACTGGGCTGTTTTGGAACGCCCGAGAAAACGCCTACTGAGAGTGTTTGCATTTCTGTTCTGGAACACTCAAGAACGCTGTCCGACTGAGCTGTTATGGAACCCAGATGAACGCCCGAGAAAATGCCTACTGAGAGTGTTTGCATTTCTGTTCTGGAACACTCAAGAATGCTCTCTGACTGGGCTGTTTTGGAACGCCCGATAAAATGCCTACTGAGAGTGTTTGCATTTCTGTTCTGGAACACTCAAGAACGCTGTCTGACTGAGCTGTTATGGAACGCAGATGAACACTGCCAAGAATGTTTTGAAACATGTTGGAACGCTCCAAAAGCCATGATGCAGTATTACCATTTTGATTGCAAATCCATTGTGAGAATAACTACAACTGCACTAACAAATCCATTGTGAGAATAAGCTTCTGAGAAATAACAAAGCGCACCCAATCCTCAAACATCAATATCTAATAGACATCTAATGGATATCTTTTAGCGGTTCATCTTCATCTGTGCATTTATTGAAAACACAGTCGTTTTCTTTCCGGTAGTCTACAAGGGAATAAATGCATACATTCTATTTCTTTGTGCCAACCCACACAGCACAAAAATGCGTCACTTTCGAGCTATGTATACCGTGTGTCTAGTTTCCCAAATGCATATTCAATATCAATAATAAATTAATAATAGCATCCATAGTGTGAATTAAAAATTTTTAAGATGACAACTTCTACTAAAACCACTAGATTTATTAAACAATGACACAGGTTTCGATGTGCATTCACATCATCTTCAGGTAAATGGAGGCCGATGTCCAGGCCTTATATAGTAAACATTACCAGGTGAGGAGAGGGGGAAGAGAACAATGCAGGAGGGTGGTCGCGGGAGGGTAGAGGGGGGGGGGGGGCTAGGAGGACGAAGTGGAGGGGATTAAAGCTTCGAGGATGGGGGAATAGGCAGGTAGCATACAATCATTAACAAGGAATTTATTACAGTAAACTTGGTTTTTAAAAATTTCTAGTTGTTCTAAAGCATTCAGCTTACGTCTGTCAGTTGCAAAATGGAGAGGTGTCATAGTAAAATCACTTTTATGTCCGTGGGTTAAAAGATGTCGGGCAAAGTTGCTCCCGTTAAAATTAAAATTTCTAAAATCCCTTTTATGCTCCATTTGTCTAATTTCAAAATTTCTACAGGTCTGTCCAACATACTGTCCACCACATTCATTACATTTCATTAAGTATACACCACCTAATTTCTGAGGTTCAATGGGGTCCTTCCAGTTCACTAACAGTTTTTTCACACTGTATGGTGTTTTAAATGCCACTTTATAACGGTCCTTTGGAAACAATTGCGCCACTCGAGAGGAAATCTCCCCGTAGTAGGTAATTGAACTCCATTGTTGAACAGGCGGTTCTGTTTTGTTGTACAAACTGGCCACGGCTCTTTTCCTCCTATTCTTGCGAATTAATTTGTCTATTAATGAGAGTGGATAGCCGTTATTCACAGCAATCTGTTTGATGGTTCGGGTTTCTTTTTCAAACTCTGAGTCGTTCAGGGGAATATTGAAAAGGCGATTAACAAGGGCGTGAAAATTGGAAAGTTTTTGCGAGTAAGGGTGTCTGGAATCAGCAGGTATGACATGGTCGGTAAAGGTGGGTTTGCGGAAAATTGAAAAATGGTGCCTCCCTTCTTCAAGGGAGATAGTCAAGTCTAAGAAATTGATTGAATGGTTACACTGCAGTTCACGAGTAAAAGCTATGGCTGGATGCAAATTATTAATAAAGTTAAAAAGAATGTCCAGTTGTCTAAAGTTGACTTAAGTGAGTGATATCCATAGTGTGGCCTAACATGGCATGAAAATTGGTGCAATCTTATTTCTTTCTCAATTCTACTTTGAAATAATGTATATTAGAACGCCAATAATAATGTGTTATAAAGAAAAGCCATATAAGCATCCCTGAAGTCAGATATGAAGCTTAAGAATCATAAGAATTTTTACCTGCAGGAGGTTTCATGGCATTGATTGCTTTGACTTTTTCTTCATCAATTGACTTTCCCTGAGAATCAAAAGTGTGACCTAAGAAAGTGAGTTTCTCAGCCAAGAAAACACACTTATTTGGATTGAATTTGATACCATTAGAATCTGCTGCCTCCAGCACCTTCATTAAAACCTGCATATAATTTCCTCTTTAGTAGCTTCCCATATCAAAACATCATCTTGGAAGGAGACAACATGATCAATCTTATCAAAAGTTAGACAAATAATTCTGTAAAAAATTTCAGGGGCACAATTGAGACCAAATGGTAGTCTTTGGAAGGAATACCTTCCCCAGATAGTGTGAAATGTACACAATTTTGAGCTTTCCTTGTCTAGAGCAGGGGTTTCCAACCTTTTAGCAACTGCGTACCACTTGAAATATTTAGAAATTTTGGCATAACACAGTTCTATGTTTTTTAGAAACATATTTACTGTCGGAAATGTGCCCAATGGCTTGTTGTATTATAATTAAATTACTGAGAAAACTTCGTATTTAATTATTAATGCACATGTATTTCAGTTTTTCCAACCCTTTATAAAGGCAACAATAAATATATATAGATTTAAAAAAAAAAGTTTCTTGCTAATTTTTATTTAATAATATATAGAGATATATGCATACATTAATGACATTATTATAATAAAGGAAAAAATAAAACATAAAGCAGAGTAAAGTTTGCGTGCTCACGCACACAGAGGCCCTCACTAGCCTGTCGCTCGTATCACCCACGCGAACCACCTGAAACGTTCCTGCGTACCATCAGTAGTCCGCATACCACTGGTTGGGAACCCCTGGTCAAGAGGAAGCATCCAGAACCCAGACCGAGCATCCAATTTACAAAAATATTTCACCCCATCCAGCCTCGTTGCAACCTCTTCAATTGTAGGAAATGGAAAGTGGGCCCTCTTAATTGCCTTCATTAATCAGTGGTTATAGGATCGAGACAAATCCTTAAGAACCCATTTTTCTTTTTAATTACTACCACCATTTGACTGACCCAGTCTGTGGGTTCAACGACTGGCTTGATGATACCTGCTCTCTCCATGCGATCGAGCTCACTTCTAACTTTGGGCACTAATGCATAGGGTATCTTTTGTGCAAGGGAAACAACAGGTTTCACCTCAGGGTCAATGACAATTTTCACCTGTAGTGGGAGACAGCCCACTCTACCATCAAACAAATCAAGATACTTAGCCGGAATTACACCTTTTGGATGTACTGATAGTGTTTCGATCCTTGAAATCAATCCCAAATCCTCTGATGATTTCAACCTGAGAATATTGGCACATTGATAATAATGATAATCTTTATTCCTCACAGAGCATTATATAGTGATATAGATGTCGTCATATAAAAAGAGATACATACACATTTATTGATACATTAAACCATATATCACATCAGAAATTGGACATCAGTGAAATTCAAGTCACAGTTCTCATCCAAAGAGTACAGTGGGTTGTTTTTCAACCAATCCTCAATTACAATTTTAAATCTATTGAAGTCAACCAACCCTGCAGTTCATGGTAATCTATTATAGAATTTTAACGCCATGTTATCTGCCTGGTTAAATGTTTTAGACAACCCGCAATGCATTATGTCTATGGTGTTTTCTTGTCTGGTGTCATGTCCATGCACACTGCTTCTCAATCTGAATTTATCAAGGTAGTCTTTTACATGAATCAAAAAATGATAAATGTACAAGTTAAATATTGTCATTGCACTCAATCTGACAGAGTGAATGGCAATGGTCCTGATGGCCAGAGTTAGAGATGATCCTAACTGCTTTCTTTTGTATTAAAAGTAAAGTTCTTGTGCTACTTGCATGGCCCCAGAGTGAGCCTCAAATATTCCTCTGAAACACAGTTTTTCAGTCTCCTGAGTAGGAACAAACACTTGGAAAGTTTTTTGCTGACTTCAGTAATACGACAGTTCCAGGTGAGATTACTATCAATATTGAATCCTAGTAACTTGACAGAGTTATCAACTTTACCAACATTTGTAATATAAGACAAGTAAGATGTTGTGTTTGTGCACAGTTAATTAGTAGTTTATTTACTGAGAACCAATTCCTGGCTTGCTGATCTGCATCACTTAGTTCTTCATGTGCCTTGTTTAACACATGGTGATAATGAAATTATTTCTCGGATTTGATTTTTATCTTTGCCGGAAGTGAAATTAATACAATAGCTACTAATATGTTACTTTTTCATCCCTTGCGTAATTGCTTTGGATTTGCCTCTGCCTTATTGAAAAATGCGAATTTCAATGGTTCCGAGAATATGAATTTCTGTAGTCAAGGTTCTGCGGGTGTCCTGCGCGTAATATATGAGTGCTTGAGTTGAGTTATACTTGAAATTTTGGAGACATGCGGATAACAGCCAAAGGTTGACCTGCGTGTTATGCATGAGTGCGCGTTATACTTGTGAATTTAGGGTATTATCATACTGTGAGCATTCAAAATAATGTCAGTTTCAGTTTTACTGCTGCCACCATGTTTTAGTACTTTATTGCACTTAAAACAAATATACAACAATGACTTGGAAATACAGAATGTGTCATGTTTTCTTGCATGACTGCCTAGGCCTCGCTGACAGGGAATGAAGAAGTATTACTATAACGTAACTCACTTTCTGTTCTTAGAGATGGTAATACTATACTTACCTTCACTTCCTTTTTAGCTATAAAACTCTGAAAAAAAATTTCTACAACTGCATTCTCTTGTTCCAGAATTATCTCATTCTACTTCATTGGTAGATCCTATTTACTTCCACAATCGTTAATAAATTGCTTCAGTCAAGCCTCACGGAAGCATAGGCAGAAGCATAGATGCTCACTTTACAGGGACAGCCTCATGTAAGGGATAGAGAAATGGGAGACTTTCAGAAGGCAGGGAAACCTAGAGTAAATATCTGAAGGTAAGCCTGATGCCAACATTGCATCTACCTTTTTTCAGAAAATACACTTTCAGTTCCAAAATTTTCACTAATCTCACAACACATCCATTCCCTATTAATAACCATTGAAAAGGATTTAAAAATACGAGTAAAAATTCTGGCAGACAAAATTTTCTGCAAAAATGTAATTCAGGAATGTGAGTACAATTGACTGGGTATGTGTAAAGGGAAAAGTTTTCAGACATAATAGAATATGTATATGTGTCTCAATACTGGAGGGGATCTGCATGTAATATACATAAAATGTACATTAGCAGGTCATCCACATTACTTTCCACAAAGCCAAATCTCTCTTGATCCATTGAATGAGAGGGCTGAGTAGAGTACTTGGCTAGACAGAATTTTAAAGTTTATCAAATATTAGTTGAGACATTTCCTGCATTTCTTCTTCCTAAGCTGTCAAGGAGGAAGTTTTATAGTTGTAAAGGAATTCTAATTAAAGTCATCCAAATGTATCCAGTTGGCTAGTATACTATGCTTTAACACTTGTCCTGAACAGCCAGATAGGTAAGCAGTGCAATCACTGCTCCGAGATTTTTGTTGATAATAACGATATTATAGTTTGTGAGTTCAATTGCGGTACGAAATTACATGTCCAATGCACTAGTCTTAATAAGTCCTGCTTAAATGCTTTAAAAAACAGCAATGAAATAATATATCGGTGCAAAAACTGCCTTAGCCTGCCATTGCACCTTTTTCACAACGTCAGCATTACGATGGAACAGTTGGTGAGCAGTCAATTGGATATTCGTTCTTGAATTGAGGGGATGTGTGATAAGCTCTCTCAATGCAGTGACATAATTGCGGCCCAAAATAAGGAAATCCAGGAATTAAAGGCGGAAGTTCGTTCATTAAAAAGTTGTCGTGGTCTACCAGCAAGCCAGCTTATTGCCAAGAAATCGGTGTCTTTTGCCAAAAACTCTTCCGTTACCAATAAGAATGTAGGTTCAGGAATGCTGAGAGTGGATTATCCCATTAATTCTGGGGATTCTCGTCAAGTGAAAATGACACCGCAGGTGACATCAGCAGTGCAACAGGCTTGTTTTCCCCCGCCACTGAACACCACCCCAGCTGAGTTAACATCGTTGCCGACGGCTCCGCTGCCAAGTGCCGCAACCCCGTTGCTGACTGTTGGAGTAAACGAATCTGACCTTAAGGATACGGGAATGTAATTGCAACTGAAGCAGGATGTGAACGAGGGTAACAATCTGCCAGGGGAAGAAATGAAGAAAATGCGCGTTTTGAAGTATACCACAGTAAGACGCAACGGCGGAGATCGCATGTGTTTGGGACTGCAAATACCAACTCTGGATGCCCCCTCAAGGCAGTCGAGAGGAAAGCGTTTGTCCATATCTGGCGCTTAGCACCAGGGACAAAAGACCATGATTTAAAACAGTATTTAGATGCCAAACTGAAGACCACAGTTGCTGTTGAAACGTTGAATGCTAGAGGACATTACGCATCTTTTAAGGTCACTGTTGATTTCAAATTGCTCAGCCAATTGACTGACCACAGTCTCTGGCCTGAAAACACTGCGATTGAAAGATTCAGATATATTAGGAATTATTCGAAAGTGAAAGAGATAAGTGCTAAGGTGCCTTGCTTACAGTCAGAGACCAAAGAGAAGAGCACGATATAACTAAAGGTATTCCACCTGAATATTCAGTGTATACGCAATAAAATGGACAAATTTGAGGCCTTTTTAAGTGAGGAAGACATGAATGTTAACTGTGTGTGTGAGCATTGGTTAAAGGAGGAGGAAAGTGTGTGACCATCAGTGGCTTTGTAAATGCGACTATCTTCTGTCGCTCTCAAAGAAAAAATGGGGGAGTCATGATACTTGTGAAGGAAGATCTTCAATGTAAGTTAATCGATGTCAGTGTATTTTGCCTTGAATTCCACTTTGAAGTCGTGGCAATCAAACTGATCAGGTGTAAAACAGTAATTGTATCCTCATACCGCTCTCCTGATGGTGATGTTTCCCTATTCTTGAGCCAGCTTGAAAAATGTTTAATATTTGTAGCTCGTTTTGATGCTAACATAATTTTATGCAGTGATTTTAACATTGATGTAACAAAGAAAGGACTTTTGGCAGAGAATATGTTAGACATAATAATAATAATAATAATAATTGTTTATTCTACGGGTGTTAACCCATTGTACAAAAGTAGTGTTACATAAATAAGCATATAGACATTGTGTCACATAAATAAGTATATATAGGGTAGCAAGAGATAACATGTAATCAAAATAAAAAGTTATAAAATAACATATACACATATAAGAAGAATATAAACATTAATAAGCATTATTTAATACTTTAAAAAATTAAAAGATAGCAGAAGATGGCATGTGATCAATATGATCATATTTTCGAAAAGGCATAAAATAATATACATATAAAAAGAATACAAACATTAATAAACAGTATTTAACACATTTAAGCAAAGTAAGAGGTAGCAAATGATAACATGTGATCAATAAAAAATTATAACATATCATATGATTAATATCACATTTAGAAATATAAAATATATCAATACAAAAAAAATGATCAAAAACATAGATAAGACATACTCTCAAATAGTTCAACTAAAAGGGATGGGATCTGCATAATAAAAAGACAACAATTTTGCCAGACATTTTTTTTTTAAGATAAAAGCAGAGTCAGAATGAATATCTACTGATGGTTCCACTAAGTTATATGTGTGCAGAAGTCTAATAAAGGGTGCATTGAAGGTGAAGTTCCTACCGCAAAATTTTAAATAGAAAAGTTTGGTTTTCCTCGTGAAATTGAGGGTAGTATCAAAGGATAAAAGATGTATAAGGAAAGGACTATTGATTTTGTTATTACATAGCCTGTAGAGAAATAGTAGATCAGCAAGCTGGCGGCGGACTCTTAATGGGTGCAAGTCTAAAATTTCCAGAGTCTGCTTATATGGAACATCTACAGTAGGAAGACCAGCATAAAAATTGACTAATCTTAGGAACTTCTTTTGAGCTCTGTCTAGCTGATTAATTTGGTTTTTTACATAGAGAGACATAACTCATTTGGTCTTCAGTGTACAAATTTTTCTCCCACCAGGGGCACCTATGTTCTAGATAATATTGCTACTTCTGTTGAAAGAGAAAACTATAATATTAGAGTGGCTGATCCTGGTATATCAGACCACAGTGGGTTAATTTTCAAAGTGAAAGGAGAGGTAATTTCGGAACAAAATACTTGGGTCAAAATAAGGCCCACATCCCACATAAAGATGGAGGATTTTATTTTGAATTTGTGCAAGGTACCCTGGCAAGACTGCTTTCTTCATCCATGCGCAGATGCCTCTTTCAGTGCTTTTATAATAATGTTTATTGACTGTGTTAACCATTGTTTCCCTGTTGCCTTCAAAAACCATGGTCAAGGGAAATCAGCAAAAAAAATGGTTCACCACTGACCTTGCAAGATTTAAATTGGAAGTATCGGAATTACTCCAGTCATACATGCTGAATACATCTGAGCAGTCCAAACAGGTTTATTTTTTGACTAGGAGAAACTATAGGAAGGCAATTAGAGATGTGAAGTTGACTGCAAATGCAGAGCTTATAAGAAATGCTGATAATCAATGTAAGGCAGCATGGCAAGTAATCAAAAGAGAGGGAGAGGGAGTAACCATAAGTAATTATCCCTTCTCTGCAGAAGATTTTAAGGAACATTGTATACATTCTGTGTGTAATAGTGTAGCCAACAGGGGGATCACAAATGTAAATGTGGAAGACCTCATGAGGAAAAGTATTAGCAACAAGAATGTTTTTGCCTGGGAGTTTGTCACTAGTCTGGATGTTATAAAAATTGTGAAAAACATGAAAAACTCAGAGAGCAGAGACATTTTTGACCTCTCCAATAATCTGATCAAAGTCATAATAATGTATATTGTAGAACCTTTAGCAAATTGCATTAACTCATGCCTATCTCGAGGTAAATTTCCAAAGTATTTGAAGACCTCTAAAGTTATCCCAGTCTTTAAAAATGGTGATAGGAGCTGTATGTATACTACAGGCCAATATCAGTAGTCCCCATCTTTTCAAAAATAATAGAAACTATAATGAAGAAACAGCTCTATAAATTCCTGGAAAGCAATAAAATCATCTCATCTTCACGATTTGGTTTTCGAGAGGACAGGTCCACTGTTGATGCAGTTGATGAACTGGTAACCCATATCACTGATGCATTAGAAAAAGGAGAGAATACAGAATTAACATTATGTGATTTAAGCAAAGCTTTTGATTGTGTTAAGCATGAAAACATAATTCATAAACTGGAATATTATGGTGTTAGGGGTAACGAATTGAAAATGTTTGAATCATACCTCTGTAATGGTGGACAAATTGCCTTAGTGAATGCTGAGAGCTCAAGTAGGAGTGAGGTTCTCTGCGGTGTCCCCCAAGGATCAGTCCTGGGACCTCTGCTCTTTTTAATTATGATGAATGATTTTGATATAAATGTTGTAGGTAATTCCTTAATATATGCTGATGATGTCACCCTGTTCAATGTGGATAAAGAGACTGAAGTTCTGAAAGCTCAAGCCATGCATGCATATGGTGATGCAGAAGCTTGGTTTACAGCAAATTTATTTGTAATGAATGAGGCAAAAACGCAGTCTCTATTGGTAAGCCTTAAAAATGCATGCATGGAAACATCAGTGAAATTATTGGGTTTCCATATTGATTCCAGGTTGACATGGGAGGTATATATAGCCTCTATTTGTGACTCCTTAACTAATACAGTATATCTTTTTCGAAAACTCAAGTATATATTGCCTAAAGAATATCTTCGTTGTATGTATTTTGCACTCTTCCAAAATGGGCTGCTCTATGGTATTCATCTGTGGAGCAATGGTAATAAGATAGGAAATGTACTACGACTACAGAGAAGGGTTGTGAGGATTTTGGCTGGTGCCAAAGCAGATGATCACTGTAAGCCTCTGTTCATTAAGGAACATATTATGACTGTGATTAATTTGTACATTTTTAAAGAACTGGTTTATGCTAAAACAAACATTGTTAACTGTAGCATGAGGAAAGATATTCATAATTACTATACTAGAACTAGCCATTGTATTGACATTCCATATTGTAGGCTAAAGAAAACAACAGACCAGCACCATATAATGGGTGCAAGGTTTTACAATAAATTGTCAGTTGAACTTCAAAATGAACCTATGGTGAGATATAAGAGAAGGGTGAATGATTGGCTGGTATGTAATCCATTTTATAATCTGAAAGAGGCACTGGAACTAAAACTGCGGGTTTAGAAAACTGTACACAATGAAATATATGTAGTGCTACAAATTCTATGTATCTCCTTGACAAGGTCTATAGCAGTTGTAATGCTCTGAGTGTGACCAATAAAGTATTATTATTAGTGATGACTTCAATTTCTGTGTTAAAGACGTTACGGGTAGAAATTTAGGGGTGTGGAAATTTATAAAACACGACTCTCCGTTAAGGATTGACACAGCACTACTAATGTTTTATTGAGGAACAGATAAAACAATGCCCTCTACAGCGCCACCAAATGATACAAACAAAAGATGTCTGATATGCGACATTGTAAGCATTTAACCATTCATATAAGGTAAGTTAACAATAAGCAAGTTTTTCATACACTTAGTCCATTGAATTTTCACCAGGAATAAACCGAGGCAATTCATGATGTCACTTAATGATGATGAACACTGGTTGAAACACAGATCATGAAAGTTGTATTTTCTTTGATATTTTAAAAGTTTTTCAAGCGATAAATACTATACATGAAGGTGTACCATAATGTGACCGAGGACTGAGTTTTTTCGTCAATTTAGACTGCTACTTATTTTATGCAAGTTTACTTGGTGATGGTGGATCGCATTGTAGCTGCTGGATAGCATTGCTGTCTGCAGCAACTATGTGAAAACGTAATAAATGTGAGAAAACCAATTCCACACAAGAGACGCCAAAATTATTTAATATGATGGAGGACGATTAATATCATTGTGTTTGTTTTAACACCATTCAACAACAACTAAATGACAAATATTTGATTTGGTCCAGAAGTGTCTTCGATACTCAGTATCATTATGTTTAATGGCATAGTTTTAAAAAAATATCCCTTGATACCAGCTGGGCTAAATACTTCATTAATCCAATTCGGATGTAATGATTACTATACTTGCCAGAGGACTGAGATTACATGGCATAGATCAAAAGAAAAGATACCAAACGGTTCTTTATGAAGACTTAAATGTTTTGGACAAAATCCATTAACTTGGCTGAAAATTTGCAGAAGGATAACATTTTTGCTATGAATCCTCAACCTAAAACTGTACTATATATGGTGGCTATACTGCTCCCTGATAAGAACATATGGTAAGCAGTAGATGACAAAGATGCCTTTGCAAAAACAGCAGCTCCAAAAAGAATTGACTCGTTCATTTTATACACACACCCTCAGGTTGGAGTATTTTTGGTGTTCTAGTCATATAAATTTAAGTAACAGGATCAAGGGTATTACATTTGCTTTAACCTAGTCCAAGTACTTCCATGTGAAGATAACAAATTGGGGATCATGAAGTGGTATCCCACGGTATGGAATAAACAACTGGCCATGAATCAGATAAGCCTCTTCAGACACCCCAATGAGCATCCAAAGAGGCTATTTCCACATGCCCTAAGAAATTTACTCCATCTTTCCCACTACACTTTTCTGTAAGTCCAGTATTTTATAGGTAAGTTATGAGAATTAGTTCTCGTACCATAGCAAAAGCCAAAAAGTGAAAGGGTAAACACATCATCAGGAATAATCCAATATGCTTTATTTTTTCTAGCGCACCACAATGTTTAACATGTACAGCTTCAACAAACACTTAAGAAACAAAATATAAATAAAAAATGACATTTGTACTTCAGCAATGAAAATTTTATGTTTCCAAATAATTCACTCTTGCTCCACACACTCTGAACCATCATGCTAATATTTTTTTCCAGATAAACTCATAATTCACCTCCTGTTAAATTTTTTCCATTAGGAATTAAAAATGTGCCCTTGGTGTCTGTGGGTGCAACAAGAAGAAAGAAAATTAATATGGCTTCATATACATATTTCAACACATTTATTTGACAGCCAAAAGCAGAGAATTTCACTGATAAAGCACACTGGAGCTGGCTCTACTTTCACCTAGGCCAAAGGAGTGGGTTGAAGATTCTTTTAAGGTGACTCACCGAAGAAGGAAAGCCAGGTCTTGCCCAGTATTTTCATGTTTATGGGATATTTTGTTTGTTTAGGGTAACTCTGCACACAAGCAAGAATTATGGAATAAGCAGTGCTTACAATCATGCTACACAGATGGATGTAAACCAAAACTAAGCATCAATTGAGGATGAAAAACCATGCTGCCATGCTAATACACCAAGCCCTCACATCATAAATTCTCATAGCACTTCTGGATCACGACCAATGATGAGTACTTCTAGCATTAGACTAGATTAGATATGGGTCAAGAATTCAGTAGCCTAGGCAGCGGTAAATTACAAATTATGAAATGCGGAAGTGAGAGGGGGAGGAGCAGGAGGGGAGAAAGCTAGCAGCGATTAAGTCTGGAAGTGCAGGTTGATTTAAAACTTGAGATGTATGATTGCTCCCAATTGAGGTCCTAGAAGTGTCGGGTGGGTGGGGATGAATGATTTTTACTTAGAAGCAGTCGTTGAATGGGAGGTCATGGGAATTCACATGCTCCACTACAGGCAACTTCAACTGTTTCATCACACTGCTCCTGTGATTGTCAATCCACATTTAGAAGTGTACTGGTGAGGCCAAAGTAGAAGGCCAGGCGGTGTTTTCAGGTAATGAGATAAATTACCTAAATTGAGGAACAGGTTCCACAAATAAATACTTGATGTGTGATCATTGTCACAGAGGACATGAATGCGTGGAAAGAGGTGTTAAGTGGACAGGTAAGGCAATGGGGCTTGCAGCAAGAATTTGATCCAATGAGAGGGGGATTGGCAACACTAACTAGAGGTGAGGTTTGCTGAATCTTGTGGATCCGGAGACTATTTTGGAGATTGGGAGGGCGAAGGACGGAGAGCACGGGAGATCTTCACATAAGAGAAGTGGGGGAAGAATGAGGGGGAAGAGGTGAGAATGTAATGTGCTGACTTCGTAAGGTTTAAAAGAAAGAAACTTAGAAATGTCCAATATTATTTACTTGTTTGTACAAAGCGTCTCAATGTTATAAGCTCTTGATGCTAAAAAGTACAAGGTGACTGTACCTGAAGATGACCCTTTTAGCGTTAAGACGCGTTACATATTGTTGAATATATTCAGGAGGTTTTTCAGTGCAGCATCTAGACCCAGATGATAAGTAGTTGTGAAGATTTGCTCATCAGTTGAAAGATGATCCTCTGGTTGGGGCACAGAGCACAGTCTCCATGAGGGCTCAACTGCCCTGATGAGCTGTTCTATCACCAGAAAGGGGAGATATCCCCGACTCACGAGAGCTGTTTCCAGGTCTTTCAAATAACGAAATAAATGAAAATTTTCGGGGCAAATATGGTGACCTTGATATGCCAGGGTAAATTACAGGGAACATTCACAAAGATCGGGATGACAGCTGTCTTAATGTAGGAACTACTGTAGGTAGGTGGGTTTTTTTGTGGATGGAGGTACTGATTTATTGTTTTTTTCAGTGAATATCTACTGCGAGGATAGTGATTGAAGATGTGGAAGAGTGGTGAGTAAAAGAAACGAAGAATGTGAGTAAATTATTTGAATAAAATCATCAAGTGTCGTGTTTCCATGGGTACGTATGATAAATATATTGTCTACATAGCGGAGCCAAATGAGTGGCTAAAGATTTTCCTACCAATGCTCAAGGGAACTTTTTATTTTATCTCGATACACATCAAGCCAAAATAGGCTAATCAGATTTTTTTCCAGAGCAAGAGCAGTTCATAAGAACCCATGATTGCATCATAGTACCATAGAGTACTATGGATGCGCTTTTCATCCAAATATTTCAGATTTAATTTAATTCTTTAAGGTTCTCCAACACACCAATATTCCCAGCAGACGGTAAGTTTGTTCCTCATAAGGACAGAAGATTATTATAGAGAAATGAATAATTTGAGCTCTCTATGGCATGGTCAGAAAACTGTTATTAAAGGTTGACAGTCACAAACACAAGCAAATGTTAATCATTTTCAGCAAAGTCTGTCACACTGACAAAAATCACTCAAATAAAATACTACAATAAAATTAAATTTAAGTCTGATGCTCATTATTCTCGAACAGACAAGCTAGATTTTTACTCAACATTCATGAGCAGCAACATAGGTACATACAGTAGACCCTCACAAATATGGTGTTGGTAGCAGTGACAGATATTTCGCTAATCATTTGTATTTATTAAGAGCGCCCCCGGTGATACTTGCTGTAATGCTGCTCTTGGTAGGACATGGCGGGATATGCATGCGGGAGAAGCAACTCAGTTATTTATTATTATTATTAATTATTATTATTATTATATTACAAGAGCATAATGTAATGAGTACCAACAATAGACAATAAAAGTCTAAACAAGGCAATACTTGCTTCATCACTACCGTAAAATTTGAGAGCTGCAACATATGGACAGGCCTCCAGCGTGTCATACCAGTGGTTAATTAAGGGGTCATGAGACGGCATCCCTATTATATCAATTTCTGCACCAATACATTTGGTTGACATTGATGATTTTTAGGAAAAATTGAATACCAGTTAAATTTTCCTATTCATGTTTCTCTAAAAACAAGTATGAAAACTCGAGTGAGGGCCGCAATTACTGCAGGAAGAAGCAAAATTTGTGCAGAACTATAATGGTACACACCAGAGAAGAGAAGACTACAGTTATAGCTGGACAAGACAAGTGCAATAAGGTAAAACTAAATTTTACCAACAAAAGTTTCAGCCTCTAGACAAAGAAGGAGAGTTTCATAAACTAGCAGTGAATACTTGGTAAAAATACAGTTTGCCACTTTATTTTTTTTACATACACGATTTTAAATGCTAACACATGACATATTTTTTAAATACTCTTTGTTCATCATACCAGCAGATTCGGAGGAACATAAGGTACACGTTGCATTCTCAAAAGCAGATCAAAAATTAAGGGTATCAATTTTTAAAAAACACTTCCTGATAACTTTGTCAATCCAAATATTATACTAACACTCAAAGTAATTGGTGATTTGATGCATAGTCAAAAATGTGGGCAAGGTACTCATCACGGAATCACATTATTGTATATTTTCTTTACCTCTAGCATTTAATTTTTTCAGCTCCCTCTGTAACCATTTATGGAAGTTAATTGGTTTGTAGTACATGTTTATCTTTTTGTCTCCAAAAGAAGTAAAATTCAAACAATCTCCCATACCCATAAAGCAGTTCCCAGTAATTAAGCTTCATGAATGATGGTGTGCTAATTTTCTTTTTCAAACATACATGTTTTGGCAGAGTCACTTGGTGAAATGATTCACTTTGAATATTTAACAGAGATTCTATAAATATATGCAAGAACATTTTTTAATTCATAATTTTATTTTGCTCTCATTTCTTTAACAGGCAGATGTTACATGGCTTAAAAATGAATAAAATATGAAGTGCCATATTTTTAAGTTTGTACTCTCCATCAGGACAACAATGTGCTCGTCCATTATCCATCACTTTGAGATTCGCATTTGAATGGACCAGTTGCCAGCAGAAAAATCATGAGGTCTAACACTGTAAAAACACCCCCCCACTCCACACCTTGCTTGCCCCCTCTCCTTAATTTACCTGCATGTTTCCAGGGTCAATTATTTCACGTCATGTACCAAAAAACTTACGTATTAGCCGATTTGAAAGAATTTTTCCATGACATGACTCTTGAGAAACTTTCAGGGAGAGTACCCTAAGAGAACAGAAGCACAGTAGGAGACACCGTAAACAGACTTTATTTCCCAACATGCGATGATGTCTAAGTGCCAGATGGCAACTGGGAGTACACATGGCGACAAGAGTTTCTGCACTGATATGCAATTTACACATATTAATTGAATGACTGGTGCACAATAAGCTGAAAATGTAATGGCAACAGTAAAAGGTTTGCCTACAAGAGGTTAATTTTATTTATTCCCACAATCTTGAAAGCTCTACAAACCTTTTACAGCTAGTGTATCAACAAGTAACAATGGACAAACACTAACACCCACATCCTGAGAGATTAAAAAATTCCACTCAGGCAGAACTTGAACCCACTGCCCTCGGAAGGAGTATTATATTCTGTCGCCACCAGAGCAGATAAATTGAATGCTATAGTGATAAAAGAAAATGGAATCCCACTGCATTCACAATAACTGCGAACACTTTACCACAGAGTTGTCACGAGACGCTTCAAAATTCCATATTTGATTCACTATGCTGGCATGTTACAAAATATATTCTCTTCTCATGTGCTTGCCATACTCCAGAAACAATTTTTGTTTATAAGGGCCTCCAGCCTTATGAACTTTATTTAAAGTCATCAGACACTGAGGGTTCTGTTCCCCTAAATAAATCCCCGAATAATCTCCACTTCACAAATTTATTAAATTTAAAATTTCTAAAAGTTTGTTAAATAAAATTTGTTACACTATCAAATACCACCCGATTACTGAGGACAGAGTTTTATTAATCTCGACTTAGTATCTGGATGACCCCTTGCCATACTCACTTCTGGATTAGTGAGGGTCCACTGCCATTACCATTCTTCATGCACATGGAAAATTCTCACGATACTCAACCCTCATGCAGTAACAAATTTCTATTTCTGAACAAAAATATCACCCACTACGCAAAACTACTTACCATCACTCTGCATCCTGTGGGCCGGTGGAATCTAACGAAGGAGAGAAAATTTCATTCAAACTTGTCCTGAGAGAGAGTTCAGTATTTTAACATATTTTCATCACATGTAACACCAATTTCCACAATATTATAATATACTCCATCTCCACTGTAATTTACTTCCCCCTTCCCCTGTGACATATCAAGGACTGAGCCTCCAAACCTTGGACCAAACACACGAGACAAGTTAAGAGGATCGGTGATAAAATTGCGGTCATAAAATTTTATTTATTTTTTTTATTATTATATTATTAAAAAAAATATAATATTATTAAATAAAAAAAATAAAATTTCATGCTCCATCACTCGACTAAAGCAGGTTAGTTTTTTTTTTAATTTTCATCGAGTTCTTGCAGGATCAATTCAGATATTTTATTCAATTAATTCAATAGATATCCGACAAAGAAAAAAAACTAAACTGTTGAACCATATTGATGGAGTAAGGTGTCTCCTTTTGGGAATTCACAATGTTAAACATTATTTATTAAATACTTTTCACAATACCACACTATAATTATGACCCAATCAATTTCATGCCCCAGAGCACCATTATCAAGGTACACAGCACTTGTAATATTGATAAGGATGCTACAGATGCTGAAATCGTTAGCATCATAAATAAAGTGTGGAATTGTAGTGCAAGTATTTCATTAAAATGCTTAATAATTGGTTGAACATCAATTATTGAACAAGTTTAAAATATGTTCAAATAATGCTTCATTTTTGTGGTCTATTCGCTTAATAAAATCACTGCTATCATATGTTATCATCCCAGGTTTAAACAATGAATAATAAGGTTCTTTCATGGCTATGCATAGGTTATTCATCAGGGTAACATGATCTTTCCAAATGATAATGACACTAATATACTCATTATCAAACTAATAACAGCATACTTTTGGCCTGATATGTTCCAGAAATTTTAAGTTAGAGCCAGATATTCATAACAATAACATCAATTTCTCACAAAGTTTCTGATAAATATCTACTGATATTTCCAGAATTTGTAGAGTAAATGTTCACTTCCACAAACAAATTTATTAGAATCATATAATGCCCTCCAAACTCCAAAAATATACTTTTATGATCATAACCTAGTCCCTCAACAAAATAGCAGTTCTTTTTCAAGAAAAGAAGCCACTAGCATTCATGCACTCTTTATCTTTCAGGGATACACACTTCAGCAAAGATTTATCATCCCTGGATGCAACAAGTCACTTTAAAAACTAAGATTCCACATTTTTATCACTGACAAATTTTCTGGTGACCAACAATGAACATAAAGGGCATAAGTAAAACAATGGTAAGACTGTATAGAGTAAGTTTATGAAGTCAAACAGAAAAATAGATAAAGATAAGTTAATATTTAAATCTACAAGCAAGTACACTCTCAAGCCATGTCATTTTATCCATGCAAAGTCTCAAGGGTCTAAAGATCACAACAGTGGTGGTATCAGAAACAAAAATATTTATGGAGTTGACATGAATGGGTTGAAAGGAGTATAAAAGAAATCAGTCTCAGGGTTTCAGAGCTGGGGAATGGACCTGAAATCCTTGGTGTATTAGCTAAAAGAAAGGCAAGATAGACTGATTGTCATTTCACAGTCACATATTAATGAGGCTAGTATAAGATAATTGAGCAATTTTTCTTCTTTTGGACAACCACACTCCATATGAAAAAGTAAACCAGGTGAATAAATCATTTTTGCTACAAATATGACATTCTAACAAAGGTTTTCCAGGCTATTTCAACTGTCAATATGGGCCAAATATCATAATAATGCAGAGTTGTTTTTAAGACAACTTTATCTGATGAGGGCATCCCTAGCTGAGGTTTCAAAGCACTCAAATATTTACCATATGTTTCAAAAGAAAAAAAAACTCAGCCCACAATATTTTGCATCTTTCAAGTAAAATGAATATCATTCTTTTTTGTACAATGACTAAGAAGATCTTGCAAAGAAATTTTAATATTCATCATGGTGAAACATCAGCTGATGATAACATATGTACAAGGTAAGGTGATATATGTTGAAAATTAAAATATTTAAATGAACATTCCCCAAGGGTGAAAAATGAAAATGATTGTGAAAAAATGTGGATTGCGAGCCCCTTAGAGGAAAAGCATGAGAGGATCAAGCTTTTTTTGTCAGGTTGAGAGAATGGACGAGTCTCAAATAATGAAACAGATGGACTTCAGCATTAATATCAACTGAGCCGTAAAACTACTTTAGTAGTTGAGGGCTAAGGGAAGGCACAGTCTTGGAACCAACATGCAATGTATTAAGCTAAGTACAATAGTAGAAACAACAATAGTAGAAATAAAGCTTACAAGGGGTACAAAAATAAGGCAATAATGAAGATAATAGTAACACAGAATCACTTCCGAAGGCATACCAATAATACTCTCGCTTTTTTCTGCTCCTACTCTGAAATGCATGCATCGTGGGAGTGTGAGCACACATCATGAGTTCCTTTGAATGTATAAAAAAATGAGCAATTTCTAGCCATTAACCATTTTTTCCCACAACCTACTTTGGAAAATTAAATAAGGGATATCATTTAAAATTTTCTTCACCAGTTGTTTTGTGGGTAGTATTCTTCCAAATTAGCATTCTGAGGAAATGGTAGAGGTTAGAAAACATCCTCCTACATTTTCTGACCTCCCAATAAGGTGTTAAACATTATTTAATCCTATCATTAAGGGTTCTTTTCTCATGAGCTCATAAAACTTGGGGTCTCCCCAAAAAAAATAAACATGAGTGCTCATAAAATTAATTTCAGATACAACGTTCACCTATTTAGTCCTCCAAATATAAAGAAAAACGCAAAGGAGAATATGCATACATAAGTTTTGTCTCAAAGTTGAAAATTTCTCCAGATTAGTTTCAAACATTAGTATCATATTTTTATAAGACAAAAACCATATTAAAATCACAGGTAGGCAGATTACATGGAAAAATACTTCCTTTGAGCTCATGTACATCTAATTTAGCAATTAAGAATGGTGTCCATTTGTTGAGCAGTGCTGATCTATATCCATGCAATCTCTGTTCAGTGATCAAGGGTGCCATCTCTGGATAATATTTGTATCATCATAAACATGAGTCTTAAGAATGATTTGCACCACCGTGAAAGACAGTACCACAGTGGGATATATAATAGAGGAAATAGAACTTAGTCAAAAAGATAAATTCTAAATAACATAAGCATATGTAACATCCTATGAATACCATACATAAAACAGCAAGTCAATCCAAAAAGACATCAAAGATCTCATCATAGTCTGTCATCTGAGAAGTCAATGGTAGGTCCATGAAGCGAAGCTTCCCAATAGCTTCTTCCACCCCTTGAGAGTTCTCCCCAATGGTTCCTCCTTTGAATTATCCCTCTCCCAAAATATCAAATCATTTATCAACTCCTTGCCTCATCTCCATCCAAAATTCTGGCTTCCCTCCTCCCTGCTGGACCAACATTCTCCCCTCCACCTCGAGTACATTATCACCCCACAACAAGCTCTCCACCCAACTCTGCTGCCTTCCCCTTCCAAATTTCCCCTTCAGTTTCCTCTCCAGCCACTTCCACCACCTTCCCACGTTTTCCTTTCCTCCCAGTAACTACATACTACATCCTTCTCCACCTCCAAATCTCCACTCAATGCTCATATTCGAACCACAGTCAACAAATGTTGGAAACAAGCAACACAACAATTTAATTCAGAGGTTTAGCTTTACTTTTCTTCATGCCTAGCTAAAATTTCACCTTATCAATTTCTACCTTCACACAAAAGCTCCCTTCAACTATGAGTCCTTACTACAGACAATCCCATTCAGAATACTCCCCTGAAGAAAAGAGGGATTGTACAGGAAACTAATAGGCTGTCAACCAAATCTATTAGCTTAACTCTTAGCAGGTTGGCTAGCATGTGGTATTTGTGTGCTTGAGTGAAATTTGGGTTCATTGTGCAGAAATAGGTAGTAGCGGAGTGTGATGACCTCACAATAATTGACCTCAAAGTAGATCACAGAAGGACAACAAAGCACAATTATTACTCTACATTTCAGTAGCGGAAATTTGGATGAGGAGTCATAAAGAAGTTGTCGATGGAGTCATGAGAAAATTGCAGAATTAAACCATGTGTAGAACCAAATAAATTCTTTTATTAATGCTTCGTAAGAATCAGGCTTTATTTCGCTGAACAAGTACGAGTTCTGTTTCTTAGATATCACAAAAACCTTTTTAACTTTTCACATTAAGTCAGCTCAGCGAGAAGAGGGCAGGGAAGGATATGACGAATCAATTGACCACTTCTGTAATTCCCATTCACTCTATAACCAACCCAAGAAAACTTAAGTTACATAAGCTCTCTCTTGGAGCCCTTTGAAAAAGTTCAGTGAGGTCTTTGACCAGTTATAATGGACGGATGGCAAAATATCCCTTGTGACTTATTTGTTTGCATCCAAGGTTGTAGGCCCTGAAGAGGTGGCCATAAACAGATGCACAGTGTTACTGGTGGTGGTATTAGCCATGACCGGATCTAACTACTGTGTTCAGCTCTCTACTTAATAATATGTAATGTGATCAGTACACAATGAGACACTCAAGCTTAACTTTATTGCACTAATGGTATCTATTAGGCAGTGAAGGATTTACGTATAAGCTACACAAGCTATAGCTTAGGGCCCCCACTTTCTTGGGAGCCCCTAAAAAAATGTCAAAAGATTAAGATAAGATAAAAGACTAAGATAAGTTAAAGATTTATTATTTCACTATCTATATACATCTTAACTGTATTTCAGTTTAACCCTCTAGGTATCCGAAAATCATATTTGGCACTGACATAGAATATCTGGACTTATAAAGGGCCCCATATCTCAAATAGGTCAGGGCCTCATCAAGTCTAAATCCGGCCCTGCTATCAGGGGATCAGGTGGCTATAGAGTATTAGCCAACCATATGGGCGACCAGGGTTGAAAACCCTGCAGAGGATGATGTCTTTCAGAGGAAATCTGATCCCTACTTGAGTGTGTTGTGGAGGGCACTTCAAGTATAGTACTCAATCTGTAGGATGAGACATTAAACCCTAGTCATTTTGGCATATTTCATTAAGAGCAGGCTAATGCCGACACCGGTTTTCTATCCACCCTTCCTCCCTTACCTATCCTCTATGGCACAAATGACCTTAGCCATCGGTTGCCTCCCCAAAATCCAATCCTGGTATCTATCATTGTAAAAAATGGCTGCAATACCATGTCACCTGTGACAATAATTAGAAATTAATCAGTGGCATTTTCAGAAACTTATCCTACGTAGCTGTTCAATGGGAGAGAGTTATTTTATTTCATGACGGAAGCTTATTTTGCCATTGGCATACATAGCACAATGTAAGTCTTATGCACAATATCCATGTTAACTTCTGAATAGGAAGGGATGGGAAAGTTTCAAACTTGGGATGAGTCGATTCCACTTTTTTTCAAATCCAATTCAGATTCTTCGATTCCCAATTCTCGATTCCAATTCCATCGATTCTTATTCCTAATAATAGACGGTGGGATATTGATATACCAGCATCGTACAACTATTACTTAAATTCAAGTATTGGCTGAAATAAAATAACAAAAACTATAAGTCTCTCAACAAGTATATTTATTAACATTTAGCAAACAACAAATAGCTTATTGAGGTAGATAAAAAGTACAAATTGATAGCCTACACCCAAAATTACTGAGACAAATATGATGTGATAAATGAAATTTGATTTGAATATTTACCCATCTGGAATCGATGGAATCAGAATCGACTCTAGGCAATCGATTCTCGATACCGATTCTCACTCTGAGAATCAGTGGAATCGAGAATCGACATTTGGATTCGACTCATCCTTATTTCAAACTTAGAAATGCATGACCCTGGGCTTTTGACCCATGAAAATTTGGAAATACAGGCATAATATTTTGAAATTCATAAAAAAACCAGGGAGAGCTGGAAACCTACTCTAACATGAGCTTGGCACACCATATCAGTAGTTAGAGATGGAAAATAGTTAAACTTTGTTAAAGGGGCTGAGCAACATACACCACATATGAGAAAAACACGATTTTGCAATGAACTGGTTTAATTGATAATCACCCAAATTTAGTTGGTATCTATTAACAAATTTTGTTTTGCTAGCTAACATGTACCTTTTTATATGTTTAATAATAACGGATAGAAACTTAACTGAATAGCTGTGTTAATGAAAGCTTGAGCATAGGGTTAGTTGGAGGTTAGCAAAGGAGTGTTGCTTACCCCATGTAAGCTGCCTAACCTTAGCCTTCCCAATCCACTATTCCAACTATTCATATAATTGATCCGCTTCCTCACAATGTCCAGTCAGCAGGCACTTATTATTTTATGTTCCCAATATGAAATACAGAGATACTGACTATAACTGCACTATACTTTTGTAGGCCACAACTTATTATCATTCACCACCAAGTGGGCCTCCCAACAATGTTGAGATGTTGCACTCAAAGTTACAATAATATATACACTATTCTGAGAACTTAAGTGTGCCAGATGTCAACACTGTCGGGAAGCCCACTTGTTTTAAAGGTAGTAAATTAGCTGATAATAATTTGTGAACCACAAAATTTAAAGCGGCTATGGTCAATATTTTCAAATTGACATTTTTACTTCCCACATCAAGTAGATAGTGGGATAAACAGTTCCCTGATGATTTTCAACCTAAGCAAATACCCCATATAAAATTAACACCCATGTGGTACAACCTGCTCTTCCAAGACTTGGTCGAGAAGCACTAAGCTAAGAATGGTTAGGATATGCTGCTTCAGGTTGTTTGCCTCTTTTAAATCATGGTTTAGAATCAAAGTGTTTGTATTAAGTGCTGCTGTTGAAATACTATTCAGTATTTTAGAATTCATTACTTAAACATTTGAGTAGCTTTAGTGCCTTGAGTTGAGATTTCCTAGTTACTGGAAGATCATGGATTGAATTGATCAAGGCATTTATTTCCTTCAATTGATTTTGCACATTCAAGTATTTTAGTGCAACTCTGAGTGGTACAATTACTTACAATTTTGAAATGTCTAAATCTCCAAAGACCAAAAAGTCAATTTTCAAGGAATTACTTATGTTTTATGGTTATCCTATTTTAACGGTCAACCTTCTTTCTACATTGGAAACTATTCTAGCTTACCTAAATTTTAATGGGCCCTAGCTGATCAATTTACAAGAATTGAAATTGCATTAATGTGGTCATTGGATAGTAATAAAAGGTTTTTAATTTTTCCATATGATGAGTACATTTCACAATTTATTTTACAATTACTGTTGTATTTTGCATCAAAAATCCCTTTTTCAAGTATTTTGAACCTTGTGTTTACAATGCAATTTTTTAAAGATTATCAATCTAAAATACAATTTGAGTGTATTTAGACCCATGTCTGCCCATACACCACTCGCACAACCAGGGTCAAAATCTTTTGGGAAGGATTCCATTGAATCTCAAATCCGGAACACAGCGCCATTTCTTGCTAAGAGGTGGGCGAATACTGAATATAATTCGTGATCTCGACTAATCATGTCGTGGGGCGAAATCTGCGAAATTCGAACATCGCATGTGGCGCTACGCTCGGCAAGTTGACGAACTGATCACTTCGAGTGCTCCGGATTAACCGCGAGGACACACCATTCTTCATTGGAAATAGTTTTTATTTTAGTTCTTGAGTGAAACATTGATTACTTATTTCTTCCATATAACTATAACGATAGAATATCGTCATTATGCCAAACTAATCCCTCGTAAATATCGTTGACGTTGCCTGCTCCGTACGTCACTATTTACACCTTCCAGTTTCCTTTCACACAGGAATGGAAACTGGTAACGGAAACTGGTAAAGGAATGGAAAAGGGAAACTTTCACACAGGAATGGAAACTGGATCGTGTAAATAGCGACTACGGACTTCGTTTGCGAACTAAAGTATTTGTTCTATTTCAAATTATTTTCTTCAATTTAGAGAAATGATACAATATGTCATTTCTACCTAATCTAGAGCAGTTGATCAATTAGCCAAACAATTATTTTGTAAATGTTACAGAGAGTTTATGACGCGCGAACTACGCTATCTTACTATTTATATAGGTATACTAGCGGAGCGGCGGGAGCGAAGATGCCGCAAGAATTGGGAAGGCTTGCGATCGCCGACGTCCTCGTCCGTCAGTAACTGGCGAACGCGCTACTTCTCAGAGGCTGACAGACGTTCTATAAGCTTCGATCGTAGAGTCGAATAAGAATTCTGAGACGGGAGGTTTCGTGATTGTCCTCAACCTCACAGGCCACGCGAGAATCGAAATGTGAGGCAACGTAATGGAACTTGGTTACCTCGCTTGTGATCTCCGATAGCACGAACTGAGATTCCGCCTGTGAAAAACAAGGACTCGGTTTCTCGGGCTAAAATGGTGGTAGTTTCACGGAGACGCGACGAACCGCAGGCGGGCTCGGTGTCTTGAATCAGAATCATTTAGTTGCTGATGGAGCTGGGCGCTTTCTTCACGTAAGCGTTGAAGCTTGTCGTCGCGCGGCAAAACCATTTTCACCAAATGTTGACTATTTATTCTCCTTGTCGGGGTCACCAATGTGGAGATCTCCACGTTTATTAAATCAATTTATTAGAGCCTGTATCGATGCCCACTACAATCTCAGTCCACTGACTTAGCAACATTAACATCAACAAATCAGCAAGGCCTCCTTGGCAACAAAATGAAGATGATGGCACCATTTAAGGCCCGTTCACATTCAAGCGTTTCACGCGGCGCGTGCGCGCAGTTTCGTGCGAAAGGTTCACATGCAAGCGTTGTCGACGTCGTGCTACGCGTCAACTGCACATGGCGACACGTAGCGGAAGATGTGAAAAATAGAAGATCTGCGTGCGTACCGTTGAACTCCATGTACATCATTGAAGCTAATTTTCAACGAAGTGAGACCGCTTGTTTCGATAATAGAATGGATGTTAAACTGCCTCTAGATCCAATTCAGATGCGTTGGCGGTTCAATGCATTATTAGCCCTCTTCTCAAGGAGAAGACGGTTTGCCCGCAGAAGGTGGTGGATCCGTCCAATTTTCCAAGAAAGGAGAAACCAAGGCGATTTCCACCATCTTCTACAAGAAATGAGACTTCCAGACAGATGTTTTTTAATTACTGTAGGATGTCAGTTGAGATTTTGGAGTTTATTAAGACTTGTTGGTCCTTCTATCGTTAAGTCATCATGGGCGAGAGAATTAATATCGCCTGGAAAACGTTTCAGTGCCACTTTGAGGTAATTATGCCTCTTTTAACTATCATCTGCTTGTACTTTTATGGGGGCTTGTGCTTAAAAATAAAATTCCGATTGCAGAAGTATGCCTGAATTTATACAGCCCGAATCTGTAAAGAATTTTAGGTATTTAGCTCCCGGAGATAGCGTTACAAGACTATGCTATCAGTATAGAATTAGTCAATCAACCATGAACAAGATCGTACATGAAACTTCCGAGGCAATATGGATAGCTCTGAAGGATTAAGTCTTTCCTGTTCCCTCTGTGGGGAACTGGAGGAGGATATCTTCACAATTTTGGGAGAGTTGGAATTTCCCAAATTGCATCGGGAAGATTGAGGGCAAACATATTGTTATGCAGGTATGTGCAGTTTCTGTTAAAATAATGAATTGGTGCTGGCCACACGACAAACTAGAAAGCTAGAGCTCCGAGTATGGCTTACATTGTAGCTATTTCACGGGCACAAGTGGAGAACTGCATATCTCTTTCAAAATTAAGAATGTAAATTACAATGCAGGCGATTGGCTACAACCGCGTTAATGTCATTTTTCTGACCTAGCGTCGAGATCCATCCCTCCCCTCATTTTGGAACTTACCTCTCATTGTCCAATCTCTAATTATCTCACTGGCAGAAAGAAGATTTAGAAATTTATTCGAAAATTGAGGTCGAAAAATTTTCCTCAAAAATCTTCAATAAAAATATTCAGATGTCATTGTAAATAACGTTATAGTAGGGTCAGGAAAAAAATGTGACCGAACTTAGGATTGAACATGCAAACTTGGATACCGGAGGTGAGCACGCTACCAACCAGGCCAACCTCAGCTCTACATTGAAGGCGGAAATCATTATATTATATGTTGTACTCTTGAGTATGGCCGCATATTGTATGATAACCTATACAAGATTATCAGAAATAGCTACTAAATCAGAGCCCTTCCAGAGGGTTTTCAAAGAAGCATAATGATAGTGATACCAAAGAAGACAAGGACTGAGAGATGTGAGGAGCACAGAACCTTGAGTCTAATGTCACATACATCTAAAATACAGGAATAATAAGCCAAATAATGGAAAGAAAACCTCTCAAAAAACTAGTTTTGATTTAGGAAGAGCAGGGGTACCAGGGAGGCCATACTCTGCCTGAGAGTAATAGTGGAGAAAACGATACATGTGAACAGCCATTGTATGTCACATTCGTGGACCTGGAGAAAGCCTGTGACAATGTTGAGTGGAACAAGATGTTCAGACTGCTTGAAAAACTTGGAATGGATTATTACGACAGAGGAATTATCTACCAACTATACAGGAAGCAAGTCATCACAATGCAAATGAGAGATGGAAGTCAGATAGAAGCTAAAATCAACAAAGAAGTAAGACAAGTATGGTATCTCTCACCAGCACTGTTCAACATGAACTTGGAGGCGGCCATACGAGAAGCACAAGAAATTGGACTGAGTGGAGTTAAGATGAACGGTGAAGAAATAAATATGCTCCGCTTCACAGATGATATCACAGTCATAGCTGGAAATCATGATGATATTCAAAGGTCACTAAATGTAATGGACCTAGTTCTCCAGGAATACAACATGAAAATAAGTAAGAAGAAGACGAAAATCCTAGTATGCAGAAGAGAGAAGCTAAATGTAGAAATCACCCTGAGAGGAGAGAAATTAGAGCAAGTGGATTCCTTCACCTATCTCGGAATTACCATCACGTGGGACGAAAGAAGTACAATGGACATCAAGTGGAGAATAGCCCGAGCTAAGAAGGCGTTCAAGGGAAAACGACAACTGCTGTGCTCAAAGAAGATAGGACTACAAAACAGGAAACAGTACGTGAAAACATTTGTGTAGAGCATAGCACTCTATGGATCGGAAGCATAGACCATTGAAAAAGCTGACCAGAAAAGAATAGAAGCCTTCTAAACCTGATGCTGGAGGAGGATGCTGAAGATGAAAGGTACTGGCAAAATAAGAAATGAAGTGTACAGAAGAGTAGAAAAGGAAAGGACCATATGGGACACCATACAGAAAAGAACAAGATGGATTGGTCACACCCTGAGGCACAATGGATTTGTGAAGAACATAATCAAAGGCAAAATAGAGGGAAAAGCCCCTAGAGAAAGACCAAGGAATAAGTTCATTGACCAAATAAAGAGGAAGGTACATAAGTAGAGATACCAGGAGGTAAAGGAACTAGCATTAGATAGGGACAGGGGGAGGGCTGCAGTCAACCAATCCTAGGATTGTACAACCAAATGATGATGTGGAAGAGACAAATGCTGCAATCACTCACCTAATGAAATTTTATAGGCAGTGAATAACTCCACATTCAATGCATTAGATCAACAGCCATGTAAATATGATGCTTGGTTGTAGGAAACTAGGCATTCCTTGTTGCAGTTGGCCATCTTCTTTTGTCCACATGACTGTTAATGTCAGGGACAGCAGAGGTTATAGAAAAGCTCATTGACCAGCAGCATGAGAGCCCAAGCCCTCACCCCACCATCTTCGCATCGAGAGGAGCTGAGACACCCCCTCCACCCCCAGCCTTTGTGCCAAGCACCACCAATCCTCCCTTTCACAATGCCAGGTGTTTTCTCTCATTTTCAATTATTCATTCCTCTCACCCTCACGCACCAACCAGTAAGAGATAACTTTTTGGCACATATTCAGTGAAACACAAATTGCCGTCTTCATCAAAATATCAAATTCAGATATAAAACATTTTTCATTCTCCAACACATCACCGATGGACAATGCATCCCCGTTGTAAAGTTAAGCATCTTCAGTCATTTTTTTTTCACTCTGCAAGAAATCGAGAAGTTGCATTTTTCCCTCAATGGTGAGCACTTACTGGCAACTCTTCTTTTGCTGAACTTACATTACTTTTTTCCCATTTGACAGCCATAGAAAATTAACAATGACAAACATGACACAGCAATTACTACTGATACAGAGCAATCACATGAATGCCCTTTGGTGCACACATTTGCAGACTCAAATGGAAGCTGAGGAAAGAGTGCAATGAGTCATGCATGATTGACTTTGAGAGGAGGTTTACCAGTCAGAATAATGGGCATTTTAATTTTAAGTACATCTGTTCATGCAAATTTCACTTCCAATTCCTGAGCAAGGTAGAGGATGACTAAAACTGCAGATTCTAAAGCTCCACTGTGTTCAGAATAATTTTGAGTGATTTACCCGCACTGCCCCCACGCAAGTAATTAATTAGCCAGGGGATTAGAAGAGCTAAAGTAGATTTACTCACACTGGAAGCAAGGACCCTGAATTACAAGCCAATTCTCTTATACTTTTTAATAACTAAGATTAAATCTTTGTCATCATGCAACATTTCATTCCAATAATAAATCCTCATTCCTTTTCTTTGTCTCAACAACATGTACATCACGTCTCTCAGGTTGCATGATGATGAAGATAGAACCAATTTCATTCTTTGGTCACATGAAATCACATGCCTTTGATGTGTTATGGTTTAAAATACAATTACCCATGACTCATACAGGTATGCTAATTACCTCGAAAACAAACTATCAAGCAATAAACACAATGACACAAAAAATTATAAAATTCGTTAATTTCTCCAGGTCCACAAAGACCTCAACATTTAAATTTTTTTTTGCTAAATTGCTCATTTTATATGCAGGGTAAAAGTTGCATTTTCTATTAAGAAAATACAACACTACAGTTAGTTTCATGGATATCAAGTGCTAATGTGAACTTGAATCAATAATTTGTGCCTCAAAAATACTTGCTGAGAAAATGACGGGGTAAAATAATGAGAGAAAACATTTAGTTGAAATGATTATGAGCAAGGGCATGAATTGCAGGTTTTCACACTACATATTTTATAAAAGTGACACTTTTATAGAAAAGATGAGTCTGAATATATGCCTTCAAGTGAAGACAGGGCAAATGATTACCATTGACTACCTTACCTAATTTCTGCACTGAGTTGAATACATAAATGTACAACACACACATTAGCCCTCTTTCACTCCAAAACACATTGGGAGGTAAAAGGAATGGGTTATAATACAGGAAAGATTCTTTTGGATATTCTTTCTTTCTAACTCATAGCATGTAAATGTTAGAATAAGTAATCTGTCCAACAAATATTGGCTGGAGATATCTTTTTTCCAGAGGTACCGAAGGATGATTAATCAGCTCACTGACAGCAATCCCACATATCATCAATATCATAGCCATGACTATTCAGACCAATTCTCAAGCAGGAGTAGCAAAAAGGGTAATAGATAGGATAAGTCTAGCATCAAACATTTCATAGATAGAAGAAAAAAGCAAGAGTATTTTATGCCAGTCATATACTGATACATCTATGCCTATTTCAAGCTATTTCCAAACTAATCTTCATTTTTACAGATTAAAAAGAATAAGATTTAAAAAGCATATCAATTACCAAATTTCTTTAGATACTTTTGGGTTTCAGTCATTTGACCGTAAGTACTTATTCATACAAAAGTACCTCCATAGGTAAGATACTCAAAGCCTGCACACGTTTTTGAGTCACTCATAGTTACAAAATTTGAGAGATTAAATTTAAGTCCCAGGTTTAATGTCTACCGCCAACTTAATATACAGATGCTACTGCAAACAGAAAAAAATATATGCTCATTCTGCTTTAAAGACATTTTTATGAACAGCACTGAACAAAAAAAACCCAAAAGTGAAGGGGAGCAACAACTACTAGGGACCTAATTCAAAAGGCTAAGTCAATTTGTACATTCCTCTTAAAATAGTCATGTACCAAATGCAAAACCAGTTCTTCACCAAAGACTCATGACAAGAAAAAGAAATTAATGTTGGATGAAGTACATTTTTCACATGAGAAAACCATAAAGACTAGTAAATTGACTTGTAGCTTCAACGAGTAGGTCCCTGGTAGAATTGCATAAAAAGCAAACATACACATCTTCCAGCAAAGTAAGTAGTTTATACACACACACACACACACACAAACACACAGGAATCTTTTTTAACATGGTACACAATGGCTACAAAATGACTCCATGAAGAGAAATTTGCTAAAGCACAACACATGAAGCTTGTTCCTCGCCTGAAGCAAACAACAATGAGTATAAAACAAAGTTAAAAAAGAAACAAGGTTAGAAACTAGAATCATTCATTCATTCAGCAGTGAGTCCGTAAGCTCAGAAGTTCATAAAGCATCTTTCTCAATCAGTCATTGATGTAACATCATAAAAATATTAATGCCACATTAATTCCATAAGTTTCAATAAAAATTTATTTTTAACGTTTAAATAAGTTACTAAATCTACAAATGTTTTAAAATTTTAACATTCACTTGTTCCCTTACAAATGTACTGCTAGCCACGGATCACAAACAATCGATCTTGAAATGAATCATGAGAATAAGACCTGATGAAGACAATTGACACATTAATTGCACTAAAAGGAGTAATAAATCCATTCAGTGATAAACAACACACATTGGGGACACCAAAAAATAGAAATTTCTTTGCACATCATAAAATTTTCAAAATCTAACCAATGAAACACACAATTTCCTCGTCTCCTAACTAGATAGTAATATTTTCCACATCCCAGTCAGAGAATGAACTACCGCCTCCCTCTTTTACCGATCCCCCTGGCCGGAGATGAAGTTCTCTTAGCTACCTTCAAAGAATTATCACCTTGATCGTCGTCAGGGGCATCGTTGCTGGATTCATCAGTGGATGGTTTCCTTACCAAGCCGAGAATGTTAAGCATGCTTTGTGGCTCTCCTAGTTATAAGGAAAGATCACTATATTAACCAGAGGAAAAAGTGATGTAATCTAAAAAGTGAAAATTTTTGTATTAAATATTAGTACAGTCCTGGGAAAAATGCCATCGCTTTTTGGGAAACCTTTTAAAGCTAACTTAGGACTTGTGATGATGCCAATGTCATCAAAAGAAACACATGGGTTGTACAGGGACAGTGCAGAAAGATTTTAGTAACAAGTCCAATCCCAAGTCCACTCCTTTTGTCACCTGCTGACATACAGACATGGGTTGTTCAAGACAGTCTACAGACAGCTATGGGTCACATTAATGTACTAAATAAAAATCACAAGAGTAGGAGACAATTAATAAGGAAGTAACCCTGTCTCCTTACTCTACTCCTGACTACTCAAAAATACACAAGTCCAATATTTATCCAAAATGCCAAACTAGCTTTTCATTAGATATTACAGCTCTTCATCAAATTCAACCCATTTCTTTCAGAGATTATTGTGCACAGAGCAATGATAAGTACAACTATTAATGAGAACAGCAGGGTCTGTTCGGACTACTCACACAGTTATGAAAATGCTAGGTCGAATAAATTAAAGTATTTATTCCTTCAAGCAATATATAAGACACATGATCCCCATGATTCTTCACTAAATCATCAAATAGACATGTAAAAATTCAATTGTCTTTCAGCATTTCAAAGCACATGCCAAACAACAGGGAAACCTCTGTTTGAGGGCAATTCTGCCAACCAAACAGCTTCCCATTCTTGGTCTGAGCTCCAATCAATTTACAAATTATAGGACCAAACCTTAAATGGAAAATCTAAAGGCTAAAGGGTTTAAACATTTTTATAAATATGTATCCTCTAAAATGAAAGAATTTAGTGGGGTTTGTATAACTCAGGGTTCTTAAAATCTAAAAAACATTCTTCAATTGAAAGCAGCATATGTATGGTAGCATTAAATTTGTACACATCATGTCCCCACAATTTTCCTTTGATTTTGATTAATACAGGTGAGATCAGCCAGATGATTAAAAAATCCTCTCAGGAAACCCAAGAACTCCAAAAGATAATTCTCATGATTCACCCATGAATCCACGAATATTGATATGACACTCTCACCTCACACAACTTATGGGTGCCTGCTAGGCCCATATGCACTCTTCTGGGCCATAACTACCTACTATGGAGAGACAAATAATGACTAGACTGATAATGAAAAATGATCCCTTAAATGGGACCTGCACAGTCCAGAGTTTGTTCACTGAAGTTAAGTGACACAATTTACTAGAATCAAAGTACACCAAAAGACATTGCATGACAACATGCTTAATGAATGACCCTTTGACAAAGTGCCAGTATGCACCAACTTGTAATTCATCAATACATTTGGACCAAGCAACTTGATGACACAATTGGACAACTACTGCTGCTATGACCATCGGTCCTCATAAAAAAATTTATTGCAGCTGGATGTGAAGTTTATCACTAAGCACTGCACACACTACAAATTCAGGACTTCCACATGCATATAGTATAAGTAACTTCATGCATTTCTTAAACTAATTGATTGATGATTCTCATCACCATATCTTTGTCATATGCCATAGGCAATAAATATATCTTTGGGATTGTCCTGCCATATCCCAACCCACATAGGGATGAGAGAATGCCGAGGACTCACCCATCCCATTCATGTAGCCTACCACATATGGGCACCCATGCCATATATAAAAATGCAATGAACCTATGAACATAGGGAGCTAATATTTTGCACAACGTGTTTTCAAGCAATTTGTCTTCGTACTAGGTGGCCTCTTGAAAAATTTTAAGAATTTCATATCTTTGGATGACCCTGAAGCACACCAGCTAAGGGCAAGTCCGATAAAGGATTTGCAGAAAGGGGGGTTGGGGAGTGAGCATGATTTACTCCACATTTTTCTCAACTTATCTTGCCATCAAACATATATCGCATCAAAAGATAATACAAAGAAAGGAATCAGAATGCTCCCAATTTATATAGTCATACATCCACACATTTTATCTTTTAAATCCCTCAATATCAGCCATGCTCACTATAAAACTATAACACTCATGAATGCAGCAACTGTCGTTAAATACAGAACGTGTCATTGGCTGTTTATTTAAATAGTGAAATTGCCAGGGCAATTTGTTTGATAAACATGCTCGCTTTCACGGTAATCAAGGAGGTTCACTAAATGTGACCAAAACAAGCATACTTTGAATTACATAAAAAACCAAGAATGGCCCATGAAATTTCAAAATGCATTTAATCAATTGAAAGGAATCGGCTCAAAATGAGAAGAGGTGTAGTGGGAACACTTCAAAATGTAAGCTGGAAAGTATTTTGATTTACCTCCTCCTAACAGTTCCGTTCACATATCCACCTGATCTAAGTGGCCTTCTACTCTCATAAGAAGTGAAGAAGTCTATAGTCCCACTCTTTACTACAGTCACATGAATGCAGTAATCATCAAAGTAAGTAGCTGGCCACATGAGGAAGCACAAGCAAGAAACAGACTTTGTTGGAAGAAGGGGACTTGAAAAATACCATTCCATTTGATTTGAAGACAGTAGCTTGACTAGGCCAGTCTAGATTCGCCGCATGGACATGTGGCAGGGGGTGTTAGGTCACCAGCCGTGAAAAGATGTAAGTTTTTGGGACGTGAAATGGTGACATGTATTATAGGAGTGTATTGAGTGGAGCTCAGTTGTTATTGTGGTCACTTTTTGTGCGCAGAAAGAGCGAGTTTTTGTACTTATCTGTTCGACAGTGTATCTCTCTTATTTTATCGCATCTATCAGGCCTACAGATGTGGTGAGGAGTCATGATAATATTATCAGTGTCGCTCTGAAAGACATCAGTTCTGAATTTCTCAAGCAACCTAAGCCTAGCATGTAGCCTCTGAGTTTCTAGGGGCTCCCACCTTAATCTCTCTAAAAGTTGTGTAACACTATATGTACCCTCGTAGCAGTTTTTAACGAAGCGTGCTGCTTTTCTTTGTTCTTTGTTAATTTTTTTGGTTAAATCTTGATGACCAGGGTCCCAAATGCTCGTGGCGTATTCGAGGTGTGGCCTAACCAGAGCGAAGTAGCATCTCTCTTTCACTTTTTCATCCAAGTACCTTTCTATTGCACACTTAACAAAACCTAGTTTCTTTAATGCTGTGCCGCATATGTTTTGTATGTGTGTTCCCCACGATATATCAGAAGTTACGGTAATTCCAAGATATTTTACTGTATCTGAAGATTTTATGTTTACTCCACTCCACAGACTTAATTTGCACATACATTGATTGGAATACATTGTGCAGGTAAGAGAAAACTAAAGACACTACGGTACCTCAGAAGAGACCACATTGATTGGTGTACCATTATTTGGGATACTTCAACAAGTGAAATTTGCAGTGAAATCATCATAAACTTGCACTGGGGTATGAATCCAGATTAGCTCCACCAAGGTATTCCCATACACAGAGAATTCAAACCTTCATGCTGGAAGAGAGCACTGGGGTGCTCAACTGTTTAAAGCATCCCAAGTGAATTCCAGAGATGTGGGCAAAATGACTTTGAATTTTGCACATTCCTGTTAAATCTTGACTGACTGAAATCCTCACCTTAATTCCCTTTCCATAACCCTACCTTTGTCATCCACTAGAGTCACTTCCTCCACTAAAATATACATATTCCAATCTTCTCTCTCCTGGCCATGTCCCTCTCCATAAATTTTTCAATGCGAATTCCCTGACATGAGACAATATAAGAACAGACTGAAGAACCTAACCCCCTCTCCTGCCTGGATACTGCTTGAATTGAACCTAACTTGGCCCACACTTGAAGCAAATAAGACAAGGTCACCAACCACAATGATCCCAAGCACTGGCACCATCCTCCTTGTATCTCCAGATATGCTTACTAGCTCATCGTTTAGCCATGTGTGTATTTGTTCAGTTCTGGCACCTCCTGTAGTATAATGATTGTAACTATGAGCAAAAAACATTTATTTTACATATTTGTTGATTTTGAAGTATGTTTGCACAATCTGAAAACATGCAGTCTTGGATTTTTCATCATGGTCAAGTCCACCACTAAATTAGCAACTGACTCTTCCTTCAAAGCAGTTTTTATAACCCTCAACTTCTCCAAAATATCTCCCTTGACATGCTTCCCTTTTCCTGGTTAATAGAAAGTAGGAATCCATACTATTGTTGAAGGAAACATGGCAAATATACATGGCCACAGAAACAAAATAGCCATAGCTCTGATTCAGGGGATTATCTGTAACACTGTCACATGTGTCATTGAATAACCTACAGCAGAAAAACCATTTGGGAAATAAAGCAATTTTGTAGTGTGTAACAAGGGCACTGGTTGCAAATGGTAGTGGGTGGGTGGGGATGAAAAGGAAGTGGGGGGGGTGGAGGTGCCACTTGTTTGGAAAGGATTGTCAGATAATCTGATGGCCAACTGATGAAACCCCACATAATTGGCTTTCTATTGTACTTAGAATTCCACTACCACTTGATTAACACAGGGAATGAAAACAGAATTTGCTAAATGAACACTAATGACAGTCATGCGACCCCACGGACAGCAGAGTCAGGAAGACGAGGGAACTGTTTAAAAAATCAGATTTTCCTGTAGAAAGCAGGAGAAACCTTGTGCCACAAGCACCAGTACCACCAAGACTTTACGGTCTTCCTAAAATGCACAAGGCTGGAACACCATTGAGACCCATTGTAAGCGTGATCAACTCACCAACATATTACCTGGCAAAACATCTCACCAACATTTTGGCTCCATACTTGGGAACAAGTGAACACCACATAAAGAACTGGGCAGAGTTCGTGAGAAAGTAAGAAAATTTCCACCTGGCACCTACAGATATGATGGTTAGTTTTGATGTCGTGTCCATGTTTTCACGCGTTCCAATGAAGAAAACCCTTCAGCTTCTGGAAGCTCTCTTTGACAAGAAGACCGTCAACTTATTCCATCACGTACAGACTTCTACGTTTTTTGTCCACAGTGGAAAATTTTATGAGCAAGTTGATGGTGTTGCAATGGGGTCACCGCTCTCACCCGCAATTGCTAATTTCTAGATGGAAAATTTTCAGGAAAAAGCCCTTTCATCAGCCACACTGAAACCGAAGCACTATTTTTGCTACGTGGAAGACATCTTCATCATTTGGCCTCATGGACCACCGTGGACCTTAGTGGACTTTCTAGAGCACATGAACGACCAGCATTCGAGCATCCAATTCACAATGGAGATGGAGAAAAACAACAGCTTACCCTTCCTCGACATTTCACTTCATCGGAGTACATTGTGTATCAAAAAACTATGCGCACTGACTTACACCCGAATGGTCATAGCCATCACCACCCGTCCCAATGGAGAGCGGTCATTTCAACCCTCATTCATCGTGCAAAATCTATCGCCGATGAGGAAAGGCTCCCATCTGCATTGGAACATCTACAGACAACTTTCCGTCAGAATGGCTATTCACAGAGAGAGAGAGATTTTCTTGGCCTTCAAAAAAATTTCCGTCGATCCTGAGATATCCCACATTTATAGTTCTCTCATTCCGGAAGTAACTACCAAAGAAAAACCCACAGCCAGAGCTTCTGTTCTCTACATTTCTACTGTCGCAGGGAAAATATCATGGATTTAGAAAAAACGTAACATCCAGGTTATTCATAAACCACCAAAAAAATTACAAGCTCATCTCTGCCGAGTAAAAGACAATTTGGGACTCAATACATCGGGAGTATACCAAATTCCATGCCTATGTGGAAAAATATACATTGGTGAAACAGGCAGCACAATTGAAACGCGTTAACCCATTCGGGTGAAGAGCCAGCGAATCGCCGGGTTGTCTCCCTTGGCTTTAAGGTAAAGAGCCGCTGAATTGCCGGTCACGTTAAAAACATATTTATTCGTTAATTTGATTATAACTAACATGAAACTAATGAAATGTGAACAATTACACTATTTTTAATCCATTAGATATGATATAAATACCCACTGAAGAAATTTCATTCTGAAAGGTGCTCTACAGCCAAAGATAAAAAATGGAAAATGAAACGAAAATTTAGATAAAATTAAATAGAAACTTAGGGCCAGATTTTCCGAGGAAAAAATGAAGAGGCAAATGGGTTAAAAGAACACAGGAGATGCATTAGGTTGTGTCATCCTGATAAATCCGCCATGGCGGAGCATAGCCTAAAGGAGGACCATCTCATCTCCTTTCGTGATGCGAAAGTCATATGCAAGGCCAATGGTTATTATTTGGGAGAGGCTATTTAAGGAAGCCATAGAAATACATCTTCAGCCCAACAACTTAAATCGGGACTCGGGGAACTCAATAAATCAAGGGTGGAAACCATTAATTTCAAAAATAATAACGGAAAGAAGTAACAACAATGGTCAGTCAGATGTAACCATCCAAGACCCTCTATGGGGGAGAACACAGGGGACCTGGGCACCTATAACACAATACACCCAACATCACATGGCAAAATTTTTCTTTTTCTTCCCCCACCAAAGAACATCTTCAATTATCATTTTTAATTTTCATGGCTCCCTTAACTACATTACATCATCTCAATACTTCAGATCTGATAAATTCCTTTATAGCTAAATTTTAGTCTTCCTCATCGTTAGGATGGGATGAGAAAGGCCTTTTCTAAAAATAATTTAAACAAAATGAAACTTCCCTTCCCGCACAATATGCAGCCCAGAATTTTATAACGTTCCACTCAATGCCTTGAATAGAGAGCCCAGAAGTATTCTCAAGAAATAACTGGTTTTTCAGATGATTTTTGGTGTTTCACCTAAGCTACAATATGGTCATTTTGAAAGTTGGCACAATTATGAGCAGAATCAATGACTGTACATCAAAGATTTAATGAAAATTATGACATAGCTTTCACCTTAGCAATCATTTGAATGAAAGGAAATCAAAGATACAGTCATGTATTGATCCAAGCAAAATAGATGAATAATTAGAAGGGCATTCTTTATGAATTCTATTCTGCCAGATTATCTCAAAATTTATGGGTAGAAGAGAATTTCAGAGCTTTTAGAGAGTGAAGAGGCTGGGAATAAGGCACACAGACACTCTTTATTCACTCACTGGTTTCCACAATACAATAATTTTACAGGTTTAAAATATTGTGACTTTAAATACTGTCACCTCATGATAATTATTGCAACAGCAGATGGCATGGGAAGCATTTCTACATTACTACCTTACAATAATTTCATCTGGTTGAGTCTTATCTTGGAAGTAGAAGTGGTTACTAACAACTAATCCAGCACAAAAGTCATCCAATCCAATATAATTCATCAACGAGTGACACAGTATTTCAGGAGGAGAGGATTTAGGAATAGATGCATAATTGATGACAGGCTTGATTTATTAATTCACTGAGTTTTAGGAAAATCAACACTGATAGTTCAATAAGGAAATACACTTGAAAAGTTCCACAGAGAATTATTTGGGGCAACTAATTTTGATACAAGGCATCATCATCATCGGGCATATTAGACACAGAATGGAATGGCTCAACTATCGTCACAGACTACGAAGTTTGGGTTTGAAGAATCTCAACCTATACTAGGGCATCGAGTCGAGGGCTTTTTCTCGCCCAGTGCAGGATTTGCCACTTCAAAGTTGCTCTCATGGCCACAGATGCCCAGCATCTCCTGGACACCACCACTTCATCCACAGAGTCCAACCCCCACTCCACTTTCCCCCCCTCTCACCACCTCCCAATATCCGAAACACCCTACTCCTCCATAATTCTATTCATAAAATGCCTGGAAATTCTGTCCAATATGTCTGATGATGATACCATGTATCAAAACCTGTTGCACCAAATAAATCTCTGCAGAACTTAGAAAGTTCATTTCCTTATTGATCAATCATTAAGGAGTTCCATCATGTTTTGCCTGATACCATTAGACCAACACTGATTAAAAGATTGCATTATGAAAATATAATACCCATTTTTATAGCATGATAATGGCACATATGCTTGATTTAAAAAAGTGCTTCTTTCCAGATATATAACATGGATTTCTAAGAACAACACTTCCATTTCCTCCCAAACCATTTAATGATTTCTCACCTCATCCGAAACATTTTCCCCAGTAATTACTCTAGAACCAGATAGAGAAGTTCATAGAATTTTCCTGAAATAACAGAAATCTATTGACACATTAAATGTGGGTCCAAGTAAAAAGCATGAAATGAAGATCAATCACCCTATCCTTCAGACATTCCAGGCTCATTTCAAATGCTGAACATAAAGTTTTGTTTCCATTGCAGACTTTAAAATTGACAGTGGCCATCTACCGTAATCTCACATTTGCATAACTTACAATTCAAACACTTGACGCCAAAACATTTTTTGAAAGTTAATTGAAGATTTCCATCATCAACATACCCATTCAGAAGCAGTGGTGATCCATTAAAATTAGGTCAATGGGCAAAAAAGTAAAGATTCATCTGCATTAGACATAGGCTGACAAAACTTTCTAATCATTATGATAAAGGCAGTGATTCCATTAGCAGGAAAAAAGCAACATGACCTCCAAACAAACACAGAGCCCAAGCCTTTTTCCAAATGGTTGATTGCCACTGATGTATCATCTTTATTACAAGTTACATTTGCTTTTCCAATATCTCACTCTATTGGACTCGAGTCTTCAGTGGGTTCGAGCTGTATTCTTCTGTCGAGCTGTATGTTCTGAAGGGCGTATTATAGTGGCCTCTTAACTGCATGTATTCTTAGCAAAGAAGACAAGTTTCCCATGTTACAAAGAGAAATAGAGCTATTTGTTTGGTTTCTTCAATACAACACAGGGTGAGTGACGGCATCGAGTCAAGGAAATGATAGCATTTTATAACGCAACCAAGGATGGCATAGACACACAGGATAAAAGATTCCATAGCTACTCATCCAGCCATAGGACAAGAAGGTGGCCAATGGCAGTGTTTTCCGGACTATTAGATATTTCCTAAGTCAACTCGTTTGTGCTTTAACAGTCTCCCAAAGACAAAAAGGATATGACAAGGGTTTGATGTTATAAAATCGGTATCTGCAGAGCTAGTAAGGCCCCACTTGAGGAGGAGGATGTCCAATCCTAGACTCCCAAGACAGGTACGAATAAGTATCGGACAGATTCTCCACTTACCATTGGAATAGGCAGAAGAGAATGAAAAGCTAGAGAATGGGACATGTAGACTGTGCCCTTCACAAAAAAAGCGAAAAACTACTGTTTCTAACGAAAAATCCCCGTGAGCTTAGAATGCACAAAAAAAATACCAATATGGAGGTGTGAGAGATATTTCGAAAAAAAATCATAATTTTCATCAATTGCAGATTTCATCAAATAAGTATTAAATCAAATATTTTCAATCATATATTACTACTGAAAATTACTACTTAGATATTTAAGACCTTATTTTCAACTCAAGAAAATATTAATGATTTATGACCCTAATAATAAATTGTGTTTTTTCTTTCAATTTTTTTTACTCTGTTTCCAATAAAAATTTACCCTGAAATGTCTGGTGTTGGTGATTTAGAAAATTATATATGAGTTTGAGACATAGTGCTGAGAGGCATAACATTTAAACCATACAATAAAAATATCATAACACTTAATTAATATTTAAGAAATTGCAGACTCTCAGACTGCACGTCACTGGTTGTGTGACACGAAATGCACGTCACTGGATAAGGGTTTAAATACCAGACTTTCCCAGGTTTTCCAAGACCATTTTTTTATTCCTAGGCTTTTCCCAGTTTTCCAGATCTGTAGCAAACCTGTAGTGGTATTAGATGGTAAGAACTCCACCATTTAATCCCTCAGAACCCCAGAAACGGATATTGTGAGACCCAGGGCATTAAGCGGTGCGGCTGAACTTCCACCTTATAGTTTATTTTAGGTTTTAAGTTTATCCTACAATAGTAATATCTTCCAACTTTCTTCCTAGGGTCATCAGCAGTACTTTAACCAGGTCTTTTTGAACCCATTATGGGAAACGAAAAAAAAGGCAAATACATTTTGTAACACATAATAAAAAATAATGGCCTCACATGATGCTCCATGACTAACTGCCATGGAATGAAGTTGTGATTCCCCTCAGTATATTCATCTACTAGGAAAGATTGTACTTACTTAATGTTTCCTATATAATACTAAGTCAAAACACGCATACCTCAACAAGTACTGACCTTCCAGCATATAACCAGAGGAGATTCTAAGATGGCAACCAGTTGTTGTTCTCTGTCTTGTAGCTCGTGAGAAAATTCGATTGATGTAACAACAAAGTTTATCTACTGTGTTTTCTGCCCTCGTACACTTCATCCTAAATATACAGGTCTCAATGATCTATCGTTAAAAGCTCTAGTTGAGTGCTGTGAATTATTTTGAAAGTGTTTTTCCTGCCGAGTCTTGAACTTCAGCATGTCCAACATTGCGGCTGATATTGAATTTTAGAAACAGGAACTTAACCCATTCAGGTAAAGAGCCATCGAATCGCCGAGCTGTGTCCCTTTGCTTTAAGGTTAAGAGCCGGCGATTCGCCGGTGACGTTAAAAACATATTTATTCTTTAATTTGTTTATAACTAACAAGTAACTAAAGAAATCTGAACAATTACACTATTTTTAATCCATTAAAAAAGATAATTTACACACTGAAGAAATTTCATTCTGAAAGGCACTCTGCAGCCAAAGATAAAAAATGGAAAATGAAACGAAAATTTTGAGAAAATTAAATAGGAACTTAGGGCCAGAAATTCCAAGGAAAATTAATAGGCAAATGGGTTAATAACGTTAAAGCTACCCAGGAAACAGCTATCAAGCAGAAAAAACCTGTTTCTTTCTCCAATACCACGAAATCTGGTCTACTACCCCGGGAAGGTAAACTACACATTTCCCTGCCTGTGAAGAAACCATCTGTGGCTGTTACTTATGAACACCCTTTGACACATAATGCAGCACGCAAAAGTGAATCTTGCTCGATGTATTCTCTTGATTCTCTCAATAGCCCCACCTGTGATTCTACGCCTGAATGCACTGCCGATATTTCCGCAGGTGAGCATGGTGATAGTGGTATTAGTGTCTCAGTCGATGAAACCACTGACAATGATAATGATGGTTACACAACTATAAATCGCAAACGCCGTCCTCCCCCAACCATGGATTCGTGAGACAAGGACTGTTCCCTTATGGGTATCCCAAGACGCTCGCATATTCATGTTTGGAACATTCCTCCTGACAAAATGGGGAGAAAATGCTTCAGTATATTAAGGCACAAAAGCCGGGGATGAACAACCCATCTGCCGAGATTGAACAATTAAAGGTGTTTCAGGGAAACTATGCCTCATTTTGTATCTCTGTCAGTAGTGATGTTGCTGGTCAGCTACTAAAACCAGAATTTTGGCAAAAAACTTATATTTCGGTAATTATTTTTTTCCAAACTTCACCAAAGAAATGTGATGAAATATTGCAGCACTTAAAGGTGATACACACTAACATTCAGTGTCTACGAAATAAACTACTAGACTTAGAAGTTCTTGTGAGTGAACATAATCCGGACGTAATCTGCTTGAATTAACACTGCCTTACATCCAATGAAGTGAACTCTTTTCATTTGCCTGGTTATGTTGTTGCCAATTTTTTTTGTCAAACTATGTAAAAAATTGGATGTCTTAATTCTTGTGTCTGCGAATCTATGATACTCCTCTGTGACACCTCCCTACGATTTCCATAACGAAGAACAGGCGCTCGAATCTTGTATAACCCAAATTCAACACGAAGGTACACACTTTCAAGTGGTGACTATCTATCGTTCTCCTTCTAGTAATTTCAGTGTCTTCCTTGACTAACTGTCTGAACTTCTGGATAAAATTCACAACTCTGTTGATAACCCTTCACTTATCATTACCAGGGATTTGAACTGAAATATTCTCGAAGATTCTAAAGAAAAACAGGATTTGCTTGACATTATTTCTTCTTTTAATTTGAATATCACCAACAACAAACCCACAAGAGTCAGTCCTACTTCTGCAACCGTCATAGATCATATTTACCAATATTGCCTTACGTATGTGGAAAGATGTGTTCTTATGTCTCATATTTCCCACCACTTCCCTTTAATTTCCACATTTGCAATCAGTTCTTCCATAAATTATAAAACTTCATGTAAGAGACTCTTCTCTGAAGAAAATGTGGCCACTCTCTCTGAAATGCTTAATTCCCATGATTTATCGTCAAATGTCAACTCCCTGTGCTCTTTTAATGAGAGCTTCAAGTACTTCTATTCATCATACCAAAATTACTTTACTACTGTTTTCCTATTTTGCCTAAAAGAACAAGAAATTATTCTAATTCAAAGTGCAAAAAGCCTTGGGTCTCTGAAGAAAGCCGTGAATTATCCAGGTTAATGAAAGCCATAGCTTCTTACTTCCATAATAAGACAGACCCTGCCAACAGACTTGAATATTCTGTCATGAAAAAGAATTATAGACATATCCTTCAGAATGCTAAAAGGACCTAAAATTGACAAAGAATCAGTAATGCTGAAAACAAAACTTGAGGAATTTGGAAAATTATTAAAGAATTTAAACATCACGGGAGTACTAGATCATACTCTTTTGGATTCCAATGGTAATACTCTAGATGGTAATCTTCAAATAGTCTCAGCCCTCAATGATTTATTTTTATCACACCAATTACCCAAGACAACACAGCAGAAGAAACATACCCAAACAATGAGTCCCTGTCACTCCTGACTTCTTTATCCTTGCTCTGATTCAGAACTATTAAATCTTATCCAGAATCTAGGCAATAAGTTCACCTCAGGAATGGATGGGATTCCAACTGCCATAGTAAAACAGTCTTTTCCTGCAATTAAGCTACCCTTATTATTCTCAATCAATGAATCTTTACGGTTAGGCGAGTTTCCAAGCTCTCGTAAAGTTGCTAAGGTTATTCCTCTCTACAAAGGAGAAGGAAGTTGGCAACATATGAATTCCTTTTGGCCCTTATCCTTGCTAAATCCTATCTCCTTACTAAATCAATTTAGCAAAATTTTTGAAATTGTATTTTATTCTTGTCTTATAACTTACTTGGAAACCGAAAATTTACTATCCACATCCCAGCATGGTTTCAGGAAATTGAGGTCCACTACTACTGCCACTTACCAAGTCGTAAATAAAATATGTACTATTTGACTTGGCCAACAGATTAGATCCCTAACTCTAATGTTTAACTTTCAAAAGTCTTTGATTGTGTTAATCATAATCTTCTACAGCAAAAACTTGAGTTCTTCAGTATTAGGGGAACAGCATATCGATGGATTAAAGCCTACCTTAATGATAGGCAACAGACTGTTGTCCTCTCAATACTCGGGGCCAACTTTATATCCCCTGAGAAAAAAGTTGTCTCTGGTGTACCCCAAGGTTCTGTTTTAGGCCCAGTACTACAGTAGAACCTCGATCTATCGTTTTTCAATGGGATGAGCAAAAAAAACAATGGATGCAGGAAAACGAACAATGCGGGAAAAGATTTCCCGGGAGCCAAAATGAGATGAAAATGCGCGAATTTTATGATAACTTTTCACAGTAGAGGGGAATCTTAAAATCAGGAGAATTTTTAAATTTAATGAAAATACTTAGTGCATCTCTAATTTTTCGTTTGACTACTAACTGTTTAAAATATTTTATTAGCATTACATATCCCAATGGTGTCTCGGATGATAAAAGTAAATAAACAAAGTCCATTATCATGTTATTGGATGATCCTCAAGCCCACGCACCGACCAATCCATGCATAGAAATTTATTCGTTTCAAATATCCTTGAGGGTGAGAAGTGCGCCTAAAATTTGTTGGGGAGGATGTAATCTTTTTTTGCGCATTCCATTGTGCTCCGCTGATGGAGGAGTGCCACCCGTTAAAGATGGAGCGAGCTTGACGCTACCAAGTGTACTCTTGTTTATCTGGAGCAATCGCGTAACCCACGAGGTATAGAGCAGGAGAGGTGTAGCAGGTTATCGCCATCTGGTTAAGAGAGGCAAAAGTTAGCGGGCAATCGGGTTGAAATGAGGAATTCCGATATCGGTGGTTGGAGTTCGGCTGGGCATTACTAAATGAACACCAATTTCAAAAGAGTAAATCATTTTGATGGGCCACAGTGCCTAAAAAACAAAAAAAAACCATTTCTGGCAATGCAAGCCCACATCAGACAACGGACGAGAGGGAACTTAGCCCATGCTCGCAGGACTTCCACAATGACAAACTAATGGTTGAAACATCTGCGTTACCTTCAGCCGTCTTAAAACATCTATTTTGAACAGTTTCGTCTTTAGGCTCAGAAATAAATACTTCAGAAAAATGAATAGACATAAATACCTACTTTAACTGGCTAAACATGGAAAAAATAGAAAAAGGAAAGAGCACAGAGCACGTAGGGTTTGGCCGCACTTACTATGGGCCCGCGAAGTGACCATGACGAAGGTCAGGGAGTGACTGAATTGCTGAGGTTACAAGCCATGCCCGCTGCCCTCTAGTTGGTTCCACGAGTCATATGACGAGAAACCCCACCTCCCTCCCTTCCCTCAGCCACTCCCCCGTTTAAGCCCATGTGGCCCACGTCATTTGAAATAATGCACTGGTTACATACAAGAATTGGGTGAGACTGGTAATTGGGGGACCCTGTTTTCTGTCGGGAGGGACAGGGCAGGTGGAAGACCTTTGACCCTCCCGAACCTTTCCGCAGAAAGGGCCCCACCCACTGATGGGCGCATTAGTGGAACGTCAGTTAATTTTGCATAAGTTTTTAATCGGCATAAACCTACAGAACAAGTATTTTATGAAGTTTGTCCGTTATTTTCTGTTAAATTTGATACCAAACACCAAGGAAATCCATTGATATTTACCCACATGGGCTATATCACATCTTGATATGGTGCCGAGAGCGAGCATAAGACGACTACTGGTAAGAGAGCATTGAGAGGATAATAGGAAGACAGGTTAGAAGCTCATGGCGAAGGAATGCGGCAGCTAAAGAGCAAGGTAACCAAAGACGGCGAACGGTAGAAGCGGGAAAACGATCAATGCGAGAACGATAGATCGAGGTTCTACTGTATTTATTTGGATATAAATGACCTCCCAGACAGTTTAAATCTATACCAGGAGTACTTCCAATATTGTATGCTGATGATACCAGTATGTTAGTGTCTGCTTCCTCAATTGAAAGTCTGGTTATAAAATCTAATACTTCTGCACATCGCCAACAAGAGTGGTGTAATCAAAATTCTCTTCTTCTCAATGTGGAGAAATCAATTTTAATTTATTTTTCCATTAAAAATAAACATGTAGCACCTATCTCTGTAAATATAAATGGCAACCATATTCCACAGAATAACTGTTCTTCCTTTTTGGGTGTCACTCCAGACAGTCATGTGTCTTTGGATGGACAGATTCACCAACTCCGTCGCAAACTGAGCTCTGTCTGTTTCTTAATTTGGTCTATCAGACAAACTGTAAATAATGATGTGCTATTATCAATCCATTATGGTGAGTTTTACTCACAGGTAATGTTCAGAATTCTCTTCTGGGACCCTACACCCAATGCCAAAATAATATTTCAAATTCAAAAGAGGTGTCTGCGGCTGATAGGCAAAGCTTCTCTCCATGCACCATGTCATCCCCTCTTTCAGAAATTAGGTATTTTACCTCTTACCAGCATACGTATGCTCGCTGCAATTATTTGTGCCAAGAAAAATCTTCCCAATTACACCACTAATAATGACTATTATAGGTACCATACAAGGAGCTCTACTGACCTCCACCAAATGCAGTTTAGAACAAGAAACTCGAGTTATGCCACAATGCACATGGGCCTTTTACTGTGTAACGAGCTTCCTCGTGAAGTTAAGAGTGCAAAGACGATGGCCCTCTACAAATGGTAAATTACAAGGTTTTTTTTATTGAGAAATTTGTTTTACTCTGCCGATGAATTTCTTCATCCTTAAATTTTTTAATTTGTTTTGTATATGCTAGTCTTGACGTGTCCTGTATTTGTACCACCAAATTGCTGGACAAATAAATATTTATTATTATAATTTATTATAACTTGTCAATCAATCCTCTCCTGGAATAGAAAGGCGGGTCTAGAAAATGGAATCACTTCCTGGTAAAGGAAAAGGGTAAAAAATTGGACCCCTTCATGGAATGAGAGAGCGAGTAAGAAGAACATGGATACTCGGCTGATTAGGTATTCATCAAGTAATAACAGGTCAAAACAAGATGCATCTTGGCAGATGATGACTGCCCAGCATGTAATTCATCAATGATAAAGATTATTCTATGCTACGTCCAATGTGATTTTCTGATGTTAGAGACAAAGTGAGATCCTTAGCGTAGAAATCCAATCAGGTAGGCTCATTAAATAATGTATTTATTTATCCAAGAAACATTTGACGTAATACCATATGACATGCATTACTCTCATGAAAATAGCAAAAGAATTATGCTGAAACACTGGCATAGATTGATTCCGACAAAGACTCAGCTTCAGTATAGAAAATGAATTTTCCTCTAGGGTTATGGAGGGCACGTAAACAATATCAGACTATCATGCTGTAGGCCGAGGGTCAAATTCCTAGGTGAAGAATCTCTATGGTGAGCAAAAGTCATAGGATAAGATTGACAAGTCATGTTTCAATCTTGCTGGGAAAAAATTGTGAAAAATGGCATCCATTGGAAACCTAATAAAAGTTGAGCTTTACGCCATGTTCAACGAAGATTGGAGCCGATTTGTAAACCACAAAAAAACAGAATCCGATTTAAGGGAAGTTTCACTATATAAGATAATAAGGCTCTACTGAATGACAGCATAAATACTTTTAGCTCATTTTGATGAGAAAACAGCAGCTAACAACTGGTCATTTATGCCAGAATTTAAGTAGTGAAATTCATAAACACTCATTAATTGGAGAGGGACATGGTCAAGCTCCATTGTATGATTAGAAAACTGATTAATTATAGAAAATAATATCCAAAAGTAAGACAAGAGCATGGCTGTATTACAACGTATACATTGGACCAAATTGTAATGGTTCTCCACTGAGTTTAGAACTAACGTGCAGAACTAAAGCATTCCCAGCTAGCCTCCACAAAATAACACAATGATCAAAATTTTATATGATAGATTTTTTTGAGTAATGTACCATTGGATCTCGTCGTTGATGACCCCGCAGCTGGGGATGCAACAGAAGACTGCGCCATTCTCTCAGCATATGCTTTCATCATCTGATCCGAGGGATCCTGGTCACCCTGATCATCTAGAGTGACCAATGGTGGAAAAGACGCAGACTGCCTCTCAAGTTCTTTGGTGCCCTCCAAAGTGGCATATGCTGTACGGCAGTCATTCTTGACGAGATGAGAGGCTGAAAGTGAAAGAAATAGGTACTCACTCCTCTTTTAGTCACCACTACTCATTCAATTCACCAGAAGACAAAGGGAAAGGTCCCAAGACTCCATTCACTCATGTTTCTCTCACGAGATGTAGCACTGAGGGAGGGGACATTGAACTGTGAAGAGGAAACTAAGCTCAACCCAAGTGTTTACCTCAACCGTCACCACCTTTACCACTTGCACCGAATGCAAAATGTTTATTGAAAATTAGGACTCCAGGAGTTTGACTATACACAAGTATATACGATGCATGAGAAACCTTACTTCCAAGGAATGCATTAGCAAGAAATTCAGAGAGAGACCATCACCTGAGAACGACACCATGAACAATATAGAGATGTTTGCATGCATATTAGGGCGATTTTATCCTCATATGTCAACATAATTTATTTAAATGGTTCTTCTTAGTTGATAAATCCTTTCAGAAAGTGAAAGTGGATACCCAGTGCTGCCAAAACATATAAACTCAACTCACAGTCAAGACTCATCTCAAAACATTTTTTTAAACTGTTAGAATTCCCAGGGTAATGCAGCTTTTATTATTTAGAAAATTTCAAGAGCCTTTATCTTAAATTAAAGTTTTAATTAAAAGAGGAGTGCAGTGGATCAATTTTCAATTAATAAAACAAAATATGAAAACTCACCAAGAGAATTGCCCGAGTGAGTACCAAAACCACAGATGCAGTACATGGGAGCAGTTAATTTCCCTTTATTCTCAACCTCTGATTTGATATCAGCCGAGGACTTCTGATCTACAGAGGTTTCTTTCGTGTGAAACTCATCAACATGAGTCTTCATTGCTTTTGAGCAGCAGGTGGTGTAGCGGCAATCAGGGCAAGTCATGTTCGTCCTGGAAAGAAGAAAAATCAGCCACAAATGAGTGGATACCTACCTTTCGCAAGCAGATAGCTTCATGCAATTCAGAACCAATATGCATGTGTCTGGGATTTCCATGAAGCCCCAAAACTAAAACTACCCAAGATAACTGTTTTAGACATGACTCTGGTAGAACCCATGTTCACCATTGATAAAAAAATTAGATAATTCACCATGTACCAGCTTTGTCCTCGAGAGCATTATCAGGAAATGTAGCCTGATCCAAGCACACTTCACAGAAGACAGAATACTACCATACACCCTTAGAAAAAGTTTAACTTCCGATTCGATTTCTGTTGATGCTACAGAGACACCAGTTGGTCTGGATAATTAATGGATAAAATAGGGCATGTTATGCTGACATTACAGTTTTGACTAAAATAAAAAATACACAAAATAATATAAATGTTAAATATAAAATTGAAATTAAGTAAAAAACTGATGAAAAAATAAATAATACAAAGTAAACAACACAAATAAATAGAAAATACATTAAAATAAGAAAGCATGCCCAGATTACAACCCATCAGTGAACATAGAATGGCAAAGAATGGGAGTGATGTGAAAAGAAAAAATGTTTGATAGCCCACTGGTAGGGAGAATTGGCTTGTGTCATGACCGATTTTGCCCATCAGTGTTTGTTGAAAAAAATCATAGAAATCGTTTGCTTTCGATTATTGTCATCGATTGCAGTTCATCACGTTGCGACGACTTTAATCATCATCAACGATATCAATGAATCGACTCATCGTACAAGTCTACCGTAGAAAGTAGTACTCACAGTAGTCACGCTCACATTCATAGGGTACAGTTATTGATTTTGCAAAAAAGGTGAAAACTGTAAGCCTCATACCACAGAGTAGTCTCAACCTCCTCCATGCATGGCCCTTGCAATTAAAATGAGCAAAACAAAACTATGGAGGTGGTAATTTGTTCTTTTAATTTCCAGCACTCATCATCCCCATTTCCAAAACATCCGTACCGACCAAGGTAGTTATGCCTGCCGAGCCAAAACACCATGGGAAACACCGACCAAAACACCATACATTGGTTGGCGCTGGTGTCACACAGGACAAACAGGAAATGTGGAAGATCTCTTAGTAGCCATATCAATCACCTTACCAGTACATTTTAGGGAAAATCTATGACTTAAGCTGTTCATCCCTAATTTTATCTTCATTAGCATCATGATCACATTTTCTTCTCAGGAAAGACTTAAATACACCATAATTTCTTTTCACATTCTTCCATACGGCAAAACTCAAAGGGATATTTTTACAGTAGAATCTTTCTAAATATAAATGCAAGGGAACATTAAATGTGCCATAACACTATAACTAACTATGTTACAAGAAGATATGATTATTATTAGTAGTCAGGATATCTTGAAGACATGGGAGTGTTAGCAGAGGTATTCTACTGGTTTAAAACCATTACAATGAAATACCATGATGTTGATCGTCTATGATTGGACTCAACTAAACACCTATTTGCCTTAATCCGCTTCTTTCTTTACTATGCAAAACTTTCTTCCACTTGTAAAACACCTTACATTAGTTACAAATCCTTTCTCTTTTACTCCTTAAAAACATTTTCTCTTATATAATGGTTTCAATATCCATCATCTCTTGTTACTTCACACCTCTGCCCACTCCTGATTTGTCTCACCAACATATATCTTTTTAAATATAAATCCTCCACAATTCCTAATGTTCCTCGGGTCATCCACCCCCTGTCCACCTTTACTTCAACCTCATCTCCTTTACTAAGCTTTGCTTTGCGGGCCTACAATCTTATGGCAACGTCGGGATAACAGTTCACAAATCATAGACTGAAGCAAATAAAAATATTAAATTATTTTATATATTATACTTTCCATAATGTACTACTTTTACAAGATTCAGCATTTGATAAATGAAAATCATAATACAAATGTTAAAATGATTTAAAAATTCAATTACCAACAAAGAAAAAATTCAATTTTTTTCTTCCAAGACAAAATAAGTTAATTAATTAATTATTTTTCAAACAAACCTAGTATGTAACCTCGTAAGTAAAATAGAACTTGAGCAAAATAAACACCTTTGGACTTCTCTAGGAAAATTTATAAGAAAATTAAAAATGGATTAGGATTTCTTTTATACACTAATGGATGGCAATGAAAAGGAGCTGTGATTCATAATTATTTGGTAGCAGGATTCTGATTCGAGATTTGAGATATGATAAAAAGACAGGAATTGGGATTCAGGGCTCAGATTTGACCACTAGTAAAAATGGATTGGATTTGTTGAATTATAGCTTCATATGGCAAGTATGTAAATACCTATAATTTAAACTGAAACTATCATGGAAGGTTACTCAGGTTTTCCCGCAGGGTCAGGTTCTCCATTTCCACCATCATCCACAGGGCAATGAAACTGAACACACTGAAACTAGATTGCTCCTGTTCAAGCTTCAAGGATGACTATACATATAGCTATTAAATACAAGTAAGTGTTTACACATTACAAAGGGTTTCATTCATCATGAATGTAGTTAATACTCACATGAAATGCTTTTCTAGGTAAATGTCTTCATTACACTCATAGCACCTTAATGCTGTTGCCCTGTCACTCTTACAGATCTTAATTTCTTCTTGTGGCAATCCAAATAATGGAGATAACTCCATTCCAGAAAATTTACTTTTGAACATTTTTGCCTTTCCATTGGACGATGTTGAAGGTAGAGATGGACGCACCACAGTTGAGGTACTTGGAAGTGAATCAACAGGTTTTCTAATGGCAGGTGAGGGTAACACTGAAACCACAGGCTCTGGCACAGGCATCACAATGCTTTCACCTTTAAACTGCAGCCTAGTAAGACCTAAAAAGAAGTGCATTGACATTTACCATTCAAACTGTGTCATTTCAGAAGATTACAGCACACTTTTGCATCCTCATCATTTAACACTTGTTACTCATTCCTACATATCTTGCCAAGCCAATATTGGCACTTTCGGTGTTTAAGGGTCAAAGGTAAAATAGAGGGAAGGGTCCCAAGAGAAAGACCCAGATATAGGTTCATGGAATAAATAGAGGAAAGTACATAGGAAGAGATACCAGGAGGTAAGGGAACTAGCATTAGACAGGGAAGGATGGAGTCAGGGCTGAATTCAATCAATTTTGACTGAATGAATGACCAATGATGATGTGTGAAGATCCAAACAAGAAAAATGTAACTATAAAAATGTAATGTTTTTCTCGATAATTAGAGGAGAGCATTAAAAGGTCTTTGAGATGGAAATTCAGCTCCAATATGAGCTTGTCTATGTAGTACAAATAAATCAATAGATAAGAGACATAAAGAAGATGGAAGAAAAAAACTCTAATGTCATGATACTCAATGAAAAACCAGTGTTCATCTCAGGTTTTCATACTTTTTCTAATTTCAATCAAGATGATTAAGCATCATTACAAAACAATTTGATTCACTGTGAGTGCAGTTGTATTTTAACTTGCATTTCGATCATAAACAGACACCTATCAAAAGGAATGGGTCCCGTGTAAACTTACGATAGCTCTTGAATTTACCAATCTCTTATTGATTTAACATTATTGGTATTCCAAAAGTAACCATAGTAATTTTTAGATCTTTTCGGAAAAAAGCATTTTCAAATACAGTCAGTCCTCAACTTTCGTATAATTTGCGCTTTGCTACATTCCAAAATGATACCTATTTCTCCACTATTATATGCAATAATTAACTTGTGAACATTTATCGGCTTACAATATATTTGAACTTTGCGTGAAGATGCCTAGGATTATCATGATGGGCAAACAATATGCATGCACACTACAAACAGACATCAGCACGCAGTCTCCCAAGGACGGTAGAATTGGCAGATTCTTTGCAACCCAAAAGCACACTTGTCCTCCATTAATTACCTACCCTCCACACCAGATAGCAATCTTGAAAATTGATGAGCAAAACTGATGCATGCTTAACAACAAAAGAACAGCGAAAATAGATTCCATGATTGAGATCAAGTTCCATGATTCTCAGTAATAGCATCAATTATGCACACAGTGAAGTTGCCATTTACTCTGTAATAAAAAGCTAATGTTGCTAAATACCTATTGTGAGCTAATTAACAACAACATATATGCACACTAAAATTCAGCTGAAATTGTAATCCACCTGCAGAATGGTACATACCGCCAGGTTAAAGCACATTTTGCTAGAACACATAATTCCATTCCAATGAGTCAACGTAATTAGTGGGTGCTAAAGAGTACTGATGTATTCCAATCCACGCTCACTTTTACACATTTAATCAAAAGCTCATGGCTCAAGGAACAAAGAGTCTTTTGGTTTTCCATTGTCTTTTGCCTCTTCTCCACGAAATTTGCAAAATTATCTCCATCTTCAATGGTAATAATTTAAATTGCAATATGTTAAAGTGTCTCAAAATTAAATGTGGTAATTCTTGCTTCACTTTTTATGTAAAAAGGTTCATTATCAGTGGAATGCTAACTTCAGCTCAGGAAAAATTACAAATGTACATGTTTTTTGGACAAAGGTTTCACTCAGTGTATAACGAAACTTTATTTCAACTTTTAATAAGACACAACAGTATAATGTTAACCTTAATAATTCTTTGTTTGAAATATCACCCATGTACTAATAATCACATTTAACAAGTAATAAAGTTCCCAAACAACAAATCAAGTTTTACTCCACAATTTGAGTTCTCTAGGAACGTAACACTAATTAGAATGGAATACAGTTGCTCAACCTTCAGATATAAATTTACACTTTCACATGTCACTGGGACACTTTATGTACTGAAGTCGACGAATGCCTTTATATATACCTATAATAAAATTGTTAGGACCTAAAATTTTTCCATTTCATTTAATTGACATCCCTATGAAGAATGCTATGCATTGATATTCTTTTTCATACCATCTAGTATAACTTTAAAATAATGGCATGTATATAACATCAGCAACTCCAATTTCCTCCATATTAACAAACTTCAAGTATCAAATAACATTTGTCATCCTTTCACAACACATTCTAAGATCCTGCCATGAAAAAAAATTACAATATAATTGAGTTTTAGGGTAGCAGAAAGACTTTTCATTAAGTTATAGGTCCTTAATAACATTAAAAAATATTGAAAATTGATGAGATGATAGAAAAGTTTGCAATTTCTCGTGATAACATATTGCTGAATGCATAAGCAATTGTTGCAATACAGGTTGGATGAAATAATTAAGGAGTAGCTAAGGCACAGTTACAACACCTCCATGAAGAAAGATTGATAAAATAATGACAAAGTTTAATAAATTTATAACACTGCATCTTCATCTACAGACATAAAAAATAATCATAGTAATAATCATAATCATAAAAAGTCATAGCCCATTTATACCGGTTATTTTGCACCACTATCCATGGAATTTCAGAATAGTTTTTCTTTCTCTTCATGCTCAAAATAGCCAAGGCCCTTACACTTCAGACAACTCATATTTTGTCAGAAATGACAGGCTCATCTTCTGACATAAGAGGAAGGTACTGGCTTGGTCGTAGTTGAAATTTTTTTTAACCTAAACACAACTACTTTCTTATATTCGACACACAAATTTGGCAAAAAAGCCATTAAAAAATTATAAGCGAACTCCACCATTGAGAAAAACTGAGAATTATTCATACCTCATTTTGTACACAATCTGAAGCTCGTGAATGCAAAGTGATATCACTACACTGAATCTTCTTCTATTTAACGACATAAAATTTCTTACATGTCACAGCATATACTTATGGCCAAGACTACCTCACAAAATTATGCATACACTGTAAGTACATCATAGCATAATGTATTTTTTAAATATCTCTTGGAACAGGAACTTCAAATTTCTAAGGTTAAAGATTCCTCCAATGCAGACTCATGCATAGCAGTATAACTGTGGAATGTAGCCAGTGTTTGGCCAAGTTACACTGTGTATTATATATTACTTTGACTTTAGAATAAATAAATAAAAACATACCTGGTTTGCCTTTGCATGTTCCATGGTCACGAGCTAAGTGTTCAAGTACATTTCCTTTAGTAGCAAATCTCAAGATACATTTGTCACATTTTATTGTGGGTGACTGGACAACATGTTTCTGTGAGGAAAAAAATGCAGAATTAACTATTAGGATAAAAACTCCTAATTTTAAAACATTGGACTGAAAAGAAAAATGAGTTGGACATAAAATGGTAATTGAAAAAGACATGCACAGGAGTTGACTTCATTCTTAATCACAAACCCTTTCAGCTAGCAAATAGCAGTAAATTAATTACTTCTCTTAACACACTGTCATTTTTGTTTTGCCTCTAAGCAGGATTACCATTATGTAAACAATGTACTTAAGGTTAAAATGAACCTGTGGAACAGCAAATCATGCTTGCCACTGTGTAATTGAATTGGTGGTGGCAGTTCAAATTCTCTTACACGCTCAGGGATGGAAAAATGACTGTATAAAATAATGGAAAATATGACAAGAGACATGTTGTAACCACTATCTTTAAAATAAGTCATGTCCCAAAAAGACTGGTTTATCATGCACAAACTTACACTAATGATGAGAAGAAACCAACAGCTCTAACCAAGAGCTTTCCTCCAAACTTCTATTCCCCGTCTCAAATTACACCCTGAGAGATATCATCTTCAGAAACCTCTGTTAAACATCTTCTGCAGTCTTTCCTCTTTCATTTTCATTTCCTGGGCATCCAAATTATGCATTCCCACCCTCCTAGTATTGGCCATTAATCTTCCTCTAGTGAAGGCACTAAAATGAGTCTTACTGAGCAGACAAGGCTACAGACTCCCAGCCTCATTCTACCATTTCATGAGTCAACTCCCCAGTCCAGGCAACCCCATCTGAGATCTATGCCCTCTGTTGACAAGTATACTGCATTGGGGTTGAGAGAGAATATTTTCAGAGAGAATGTTTAGCCAGATGTTATACTATTGTCAGAAAATTAACTGAAAGCTGGAGGGGGAAAGATAAAACTTATAAATGTTAAGGAAAATGCAGAATCTGGATAATATCCATGATATCCTTTTGAGACAATGATTCTCTTTCTCACATCTTCAAATGGAAAATTCCCAAAATTATGGAGTGATTCAGCAACCACATTTAAATAGGATGTCATTACCAGACCGCTCCACTCGTCTTCGAAGACCCTCAAAATGAAATGATGGCGAAAAGATTAAGCATGTACAGAATAAAAATAATAATCATGTTTCATTTTCGAGAAATTTTTATAATTCAACAGAATTATATGAAAAAATGAGTTAAGTACAAAGAGACTTGGGGATGTGTTTATGACATGCTCATAAACTTCTATGGCCAATGTAGCATTTATAAGAGCTGAATCGATGAATACACAAAGCCCTGAGTTTATGACAACGGAGATTCACCTGATGCCCAGGAAATGAATTTCCTCTCAATGATGGCAATTCACCAATTAAGCTATTCTATTTATTTACTTTAAGTTTTTAACATAAATGAATAAAGAAATAACTGGATTGGCCATTGCCATCACTGAAAGCAAATGCATTTCCTGGGTGCCAGATGATTTGCCATCCTCATTAACTAAAGGCTTGATATAGATGACATAATTCATCCCTTCAAACACTTAATGGTATACAGCAGAAACTCAAAACTATGAAATTTAGATTTTACACAGCAAAATCATCGGTCCTAACCCTAAGGGTATCTAACTGCATGTAACAGTATGCAATATTACGAAATAACGAAGTTTTGAAATTACAAATCTCAGGTCTTGGTCTGAATATGAAAAAGTTATTCATCTTTACAAATGATGACGGGTCACGGCAGTGTTTTTTAGGCACTCATTGTCAGAGTTAAGACATTGTTAAGTTCAATACCTTCACAGGTATTATGTATGTCAACAAAAATGAATGCTATTCTGGGCTAATATTTATGGACCATTAACACATAGCATGAGGCCATCTAATACTGAGATGAACAGTCACGATTACCTAAGTCTGCAGGCCAAGGAACAGCCAGCGTCCCACGAGATAGGGTCCCTAGTAACCCTAGGGACATTCTTCTGCCTGCTTGCAATTTCCCATAATTTTCCGTACACAGTACTCATTTTTTTCCATGAAAATTTGTCAAAACAGTAGGGTGCGTATTATACATGGTTACAAATTAGTCGCGTTTTTATTCGGGCCGTAGATCACATTTGAAGTAATCTCAACGTACTTTTGGTATTCGCTTTTACAATTTTATTTAAAAAATGCAATGAATCAATTTAATTTAATTATTAAAACGAAAATTTACACGCAACCCCTCTTGTCTTTAACACTGTTAGCACTGAACCCTTTGAATTTAAAATCACTACCCTCGCTTGATTCGAACAGTTCGTGCGAAGCACTGACATCACGCTTGCTGGCAGAATATATTGTGTCACCAAGGGCATCGTTTTTGTCCTCCTCATCGTCCACTATGCATTCTTCATTCTAATGCAACTCGTCGTCGGACCCATCTATTGCATTCGTGAGGCAGAATTTTTTTAAACCTCACTTAATCATACCACAGATAAATCGATGGCATCCCAGGACTCTTAAATCCACTGAATAATTAGCGATAACTCCAGTTTCTTTGGCTTTCATGAAGTTGTTAAAGAATATGGTCCGGAATGAAGCCACTCATTCCACTTTTTACGCATTGGTGTCTTAAACGGACGGTTGCAACTGACATCCATCACCTGCAACTGGCTTGTCATCGCTCCAGGAATAATGACGAGATCTGTGTCATTCTCATTCTCACACTATTCTTGATGCATGGCATTCGATGTCATCTAAATGCATCTAGAACCAACATACAACGTCTACAAACCGCATCTTTGCACCACACATTTCGCAGCCTATCTTTGGTTGAATTTTCATCCATCCAGCCTTTTTATTTGCCCGTGCGAGCATATTCTGTGCCCACATAACATTCTTATGGAGAGTTTTTCTTTTAAATGTTACTCAGAAATGCAACATCTTCAAATTACAGAGTAACATATCTTCCGCTAGGTGATCGAATGGAATCCGACACCAATGGACATAAAGTGAGGCGAATTGAATACAGACATAGGTAAGTACTTTTTAGCGACAGAGTAGCAATTCTAACGATTCTTACATTTATTGACAGATATTTCCATAGACACGCATGGAAGTTTTGGAGGGGAAGAACCTTCTACAAATAGATCGCGCAGTGATCTTCTGGGCGCTGAATGGCGCGGCGGACAATGGCATAGATGTCGTTCTCTAAAAGCAGACTGCGTATTATAATCGGAAAATTACGGTACTTAGCCTCAAAGCACTATTAACACTGTTGGTTTTCATGCATCAAAAAATCTACACCATTTACAAACTAAATGAAAAGGTGAAATAAAATTTTCCACTCATTATGTTGCTTGATTTATTATCCCTTTAGCACCCATGAAACTTAACACGAGAAAAACAAAATTTCTTCATCAAAACCAAAGAACGGCCAGCTTTCTCACAAGACAAGAGTGAAAAATTGTCCTAATTATAAGAAATTTATACACACAACATGTAGCAATTTAGTAGTCAGAATTTCAGTGAGCCCCTTCCATCAGGACCATCAATTTGCTTTGTAATAATGAAAACTTTGTATTAGCGTGGTTAGTAATAATAAGAGTCTACTGTAATTCATTTTTAACCCTTGACAGTATTGTAATTTCATTGACGCATTTGGGTAGCTTGTAAGCATGAATGCCCATGTTTTTATTCCCTTCATCGTGAGCTTTGAATTTGGATCTCTTAAAATGAGTACATATCTCTATTTCTCCTAATGCCATGCTGATGAAACGCTTCCTTGAGACAGAATTCAGAGACATTAGTCTTCACAAACCAAAGGTAAGCAAAAGAGACATATGCAGGGCACACTCATACAATTCAGTCTCCAGGACTGCTCTTCTGAATGGTTAGCAACTGCACTATTTCCCAGAATAGCATCTGAAGGCCATGTTTTCCCAGCACTTCAGGCACTTATAGATCAGTCCAAATGAAAAGCTTGGTTGTTATACAATTCCGTTACTTAGTGTTGCCATAAAGTTAAACTATTATTGATGAATAGCTAAGAGTAAAGTATAAAAATGAAGATACCTGTATATGCTGAAAAAACAGGAAAACATTGTGCATTGCTAACTTCCCTCTCCCCGAAAGAGTGACAACTTGAAGACAAAATGGGCACTGCAACTTGCGACTTCCATCATGAAGCTGAAATATTAAGTCAAAGAAATAAAAGCATAAAGTATGATATGCAAAACATATAATTTTAAAACAGTATGTAATTGAAAATAAAATTTATCCTTTCCTTACCTCATGAAAATGGTCTACAACATCTCGATGCATAGAGGACCTATAACCACACACTTTGCAGGAGTATGGCAGCTCCAACTCAACATGCAGAGCATGCATGTGCTCAATGAGTTTGGCTGTGCTGAAGAACTCAATGTTGCAAATTCTACAAGCTAATTGGCCTTTCTTGACAATATGAGCCTATAAAAAAGAAAATTAACATTGTCACAAGCATATCAACATGCAATATTTTTGGAAACATAGCTATATGACGAGTTTCCTCTCACTATCTACCAATGTTCAAAGAAGGTCAATCATGTGCAGGCTGTTTATTTTATAACCATTGTTCAAAGGATATTGGATTTGTTCGTAATAGGGCTCAGTAAAAAAGCACAAAGAAATAATTTCATCTAGCAAAAGTATTTTATTCAGTGGAAGAATTCTTAGCTTATAAAAATAAAATGTAGTGTAATCATATAATAGGTTAACCCCTCACTGGATAATCCTTTCCCCCAACTCCAGGACCTTCCATTCTTCCACCGGTAAAATTTTCCGAACAACATAGCCTCGGATTCCTTGTCATGAGCGTAATACATTGTTATCATGATTTTTAACACAACTAGGCAAATATCACAATAAGGATACATTGTACATCTGATTCACAACTAAATAACTAAGATTCACACCTTGATACTCCAAGAATTGATGGTTCTTATTTCATGCACGTCAGCGATGGATATTAGTTTTAGTTGGTGAAATAAAGGGCGGGAAAGACTGGCCGATAAATGTAATGGTAGAAAAATAACAAGGATTCCTATTCCAGTTTCTCCCTGACTGTTACAAAATTCCATGACTTTTCCAGAAATTCAAAATTACCTGACAATTCCAGGTTTTCCCGGTTTTTCCTGACGATCGCCACCCTGCAAAACCTAAGTCATTCATAAAGTTTACCTGGGAAGTAACAGCTTCTGTTACCCACTGAGCCAATAATGCCGATTTATATGAAGTAGCAGCTGTCTTTTCACAATGATAAGCAAGTTCCACAAAGTTTCGCCCGCCACAACTTGTCTGATGAAGAGAGAAATGCAGAGGAAACAGAAGCAAGAAGTTGTTCATGTTTCATCATAATCAGAAGTAATTGGGTTTTTTCAATGACAGCATCTTCACCTCAACTCCAAAATGTTGGTGTATCTGGATCAATTTTATCCATTAATTCGCCAGAAATACCGCAGGATCAACTGACTCAAAACGACACAAAGTCGAGGTACACCTGAATACCCATTCATCAATACTTCAGAAATTTTCAAAAGCAGTCAGAAAAAACAACTTGGGGGAAATAGCATAACAGATGGCAATGCTGAATGGTTAACTCACAGCTGACATTCAGCAAAAACATTTTGACTCCTCATCACAAAATCTTGAATCCTCCACTTTCTGAGCTTTCCTAAGGAAAATTCACCAACCAGCCAAATGCACGTGTTATGACTCACCATGAGCTCACAGAATCCCATTAAATATCCCCTCTTTCTGTGACACGAGCATGGAAGTGTCCCTCCCGTCCTATAACTACGTCCTATATAACTATAATAGCATGGTCTCAACTAGGGATGAATCGATTCCACTTTTTTCGATTCCGATTCTTTCAAATCAATTCCCGATTCTCGATTCTGATTTCAATGATTCTTATTCCTAATAATAGACGGTGGGATATTGATATACCAGTAGTGTAAGACTATTATTTAAATTCTAGTATTGGCTGAAATAAAATAACAAAAACAACTAAGTCTCTCAACAAGTATATTTATCAACATATAGCAAATAACAAATAGCTTATTGAGGTAGATAAAAAGTATATGCAAATTGATAGCCTACACCCAAAATTACTGAGACAAATATGATGTGATAAATGAAATTTGATTTGAATATTTACCCATCTGGAATCGATGGAATCAGAATCGACTTTAGGCGATCGATTCTCGATACCTTTTCTGATCCTGAGAATCAGTGGAATCGAGAATCGACATTTGGATTAGACTCATCCTTAGCCTCAACCATGAGCTCTAACAGTACCTTATTGAAGAAGGGTCTTTATAAAATTCAACCACATGCAACTTAACACACCCCATGTTCCCAAGAAACTCTTACAAATCACTAATTTCTTCTTTTTATCTAACTAGGCCATCTTTACCTTTTCCGGATGCAAGAAGATCTGATTGGATTAAAAACACAGTTAGGGGTCAAAACTCTATTTTATGGCACAAAGCCTCTCAGAAAAAATGCACATCACACAACCTCTCATCATCAACTAACTCCTAGGCCTCCAGCACTACCAAATATCGCACAATTAACACTTCTTATGCTAGAGCAAAAGCCAAGCAGGGTGAATAACATGGGGACGCCCTCACTCAAGATTAAGACATAACTGCCTTATCATGCAGAAACAGTGGCAACCCCAGGAGCCTTATTCTGAACGGAATTGCGACTGCGCTATATGCCAGAACTTCAACCCAATCAAAACCAAGGAAATGAAAGAGAAGAGAATGAAAACCAAAACAACAGAAGAGAAGAAAATGAGGACCAAAACCAAAACAACAGAAGAAAAGAAGAAATTCCAAGAAATGAAGAGAACAAAAGACCAGTCAGAGAGAAAAAATTACCATTGAAATTTCAAGATAATATAATGGACTCCAACACTAGTGAAGATGAAGTACTACTGACCTATGATGTAACCTGTGAAGAGAAACATGGATGGATGAAAGCCATAAAAGATGATATAGCTTCTCTGATGAAGTATAAATTATATTGCGATGTGGGACTACGCATAGTCCCACATCGCAAGGCCCACAGAAATATCTGGACTCCCTCCTGGTTCCATGTTTGCGGCATACCATGCATTTTCTCATTGGAGACCGCTTAGATGTCGATGTGGAAGTCACGACTTCTGGAAAGTGTCGCTCTTCAATCACATAGGGAATTCCTCACTTGATCTTCTTCCTCCACCGGCTTTTTTTCTCTCAGAGCAGTAGGTCTCTAGAAGTTCCCTAACCAGGGCTAAATGATATTTTTCCATGCTCCATTTTTGCCAGTTCTACTTGATGTAGTATTTTTGAATTGAGCACGCAGAGATCCAGGAGGTGAAAAAATATTTTTTATACCATTTCACACTCTTCCTGACCGACTCAATGGAACTTAGAATCATGTCCGTTTTGTCGACAGCCCCCATATTTTCGTTGTAGTCAACGATACATTCTGGTTTCGTGCCCATTTCTCCCATGCATCGATCTACTTTCCCCGTTGGTACCATTTTTCCTGAATGGCAGGTTGAGAGCATCCAAACCTCCCTCTTGTCGCACCACTTCAAGGCCAGGACAAAACCCAAAGACTTGAATTGTATTTCATTCTTTTTCAGCTTCTTCTCCATGCTTGGCATATGCCTTCTGTTTTTCTCACTGTGCCACATGCATTAGTGGCTTTATCATGAAGCCAGCAGAATAAGACTGGATTTGTGTACCAGTTGTCCACAAACAAGGTGTGCCCTTTCTCTAGATAAGGGCGTATCAGTGACATTACAGTATCCCCCGATTTTCCCAACCCATCTTGCCCCTCTTCTATGTCACTAGATGATCCAGTACTCACTATAAAATCTAGTACATATCCAGTCTTGCAGTTGCACAAAACGAAAGTTTTGATGCCAAACCTACTCCTTTTTGAGGAAATGTACCGCTTGCAAAACAGCCTTCCCTTGAAGAGCAGGAGGCTCTCATTGAAGCACACATTTTCGTAGGGGGTAAAGGCGTCTTTGAAGGACTTGCGAAGAATATCAACCACCCCACTTATTTTCACCAGTCGATCCTCTGCATTTGGAATACTGTTCCTAATACCTATGATACCACAAAACTGTAGCATATGCAAAAGATTGAGGTATCTGTTTCTTGACATTTCGCCAATAGCTGGTGTTCTAATGAGGGAATCCTTGGACCAATATTCATTGTCGGAGAGCTTTTTCATCCTAGGCATTAGTAGCGTCACCGCAATGAAGCAAAACATCTCCTCAAAATCAGAGGCCTTCCAACTCTTCAGCCGTGAATGGACGCGCTCCAAAACATGCTCACAAGTATAATCATAATATTTATTCGTCTCCACCACAATAAATTTCATGAGGTCCAAGGAAAAAAACACTCGGAAAAAATCAGTTACTCTTGGATTTTCTCCAAAGCTAACTTTACATCTGGAGGCTCCGGAATCGAATGCATGGATCTTGGGCTCTAAATCCTGTGCATGCCAGATGAATCAGCGACTTTTCCTTTCTTCGGAGGTGGTGGTAGGTTACCTTCCTCTGAGTTTTCCTCTGATGCTGATGAAAAACTAGGAAATAACTTTTCCTTGGAACGTCCTGTAGTTTTAGATGTTGATGGCTGAGGAGATTTAGCTCTCGGATCATCTTCATGTTCTTCATCAGAGGAAACCTCAGAAATGCATTCCAAATACTCATCCCCGCTATCGCCTTTTCCCAGAATTTCTAGGACATTTTCCTTTGAGATACATTTCCTGAATGACATTTTCCACGAGAAACTAAAAAACACATAAACTCACAGAAAAGTAAGGGCCAAAATATCCACATATAAAAAGGCAAAAAATATTTCAAAACTAAGTAAAGAACAGTGTAATCGCAAAACAGTGAAACAATAACCAAACATAAAGTCCAAAACGAAGCACAAGTCTATGTAAGAATAGGATGAAGTAGTCCGTAGAAGCCAAAGGAAATGTCAAAAAGAACAAGTCCAGCAAAACAATAAGGATTGTCCAAAACGACGCACAGGTCAAAGAGTTTTTCACAGAATAAGTCCAACAAGTACGCGAAAGTCGAAAATGAGCAAGTGGGGGCACCAAGAAAGCAACCCAAGAGTCCAGAAAAACCAAGAGTGTTGTCCAATACGAAGCACAGGTCGAAGATTCTTCCTAAGACTAAGTCCCAAAGTCCTAAGTATGCGAAAGTCGAAAGTGAGCAAGTGGGGGCACCAAGAAAGCACACAGTGTCCAGAAAAACCAAGGGTGTTGTCTAAAACAAAGCACGGGTCGAAGATACTTCCAAAGAATAAGTCCACAGTAGGCAAAAGTCGAAAATTAGCTGGTGGGGGACCCAGAAAGCAATGCACAGAGGCAAGCACAGCTATAGAGTGACTATCAGGTTTGAAAGAAAGAGTCGGAGGAATAGATAACGGTTAAAAAAATCCGAAAGGGCAATAAACATCGCTCGGGTGAGGGCTCAGCTGCACATACGTAAACAAAGAAGGGTGCCCGAAACCCCTCCTCCAGCATTTCCGAGGAAAAGGCGAGAGAAAAGCTCAAGGCCATTTGACATCGACATAAAGCTCAAAGAATGTACCAAAGAGGCATCTGAAGGACCTAGGACATATCTATAATGTATAAGGTAGCCAAAAGATGACGCTACAGTCATCCACATGCATACACGTCGTCTGCAGCGAAGCGTCAACTCTTGGGCGCGTTAACACGTCGTTCGCATGGAGAGCCGCATTGGGCAACTTGTAGACCGCCTATGACAAGAGAAATCGCCACGGTTGAGAAGGCTGGTACACAAAAATCAAACCGCGGATACTCAAGGGCCGCAGTTGACAAAACCTATGTTACCTGTAATCAATATAAGGTATTATTGATGCAAACTATGCAAAATACACAATCCAGGATTATTTGACTCTTTAGGGGTTATAGTGTACCTAAATCCCCCTGAATTAATATTAAAAAGTAGAAAAAACACTATTTACCAATTCTTTACATTCATAGGTTAGGAGATAACAAATTTCTAAGGATCACATACCATACTCTGAATCATGATATCTCAAAAACAGATTTTTGATAATAAATGAAAAATGTACAACTCAAAGTTTCTCATTAGGGCCTCTGCAGTGGTGTCCTCAAGGGGGACGGTGATGTTACGCAGGTCATAAAAATAATTTTTTGGGGTCAACCCGGGGTTCAAGCAAATTTGCAGGGGATTGGTGGGAGGGGTAAAAACTATTGCATACTGGCATAAGAAGCCATGGTGCAAGCCTATAAAATAAATAACAAAAATAGAAAGCAATAGCAAAAGAACTGTAGGCATACTTACATCTTTGATGTGGCTTTCCAGGATGTAAGGGGTAACAAAGGTCCGAAGGCAATAGTTGCACACAGGAGTATCATCTGCTGCATCAACATTCCCTTTATTTTGAGTGTGCTTCATCAGATGTCTCATGAATAAGAGGTTGTTGTGGAATGTTCGGCGGCACACGCAGCACTAATGAAATTAAATATATATATATATATTGAATAATTTAATAATTTGACAATGAAATATATACAAATGAAACATAATTTATCATAACCAACAGGCAGATTAAAATAACAAGAAATAACTCCCATGATTTTCATTATGCAACAGTGATTTCACCATTTCCAGGTTTTCTCGACATGGTACACTTTAGCTCAAATTCCGACAAAGAAGTTGACACACTTCATGGGGCAAAAGGAAACCAAATCCAAGTTACTATTTTACGATATTTAATAAAAGTTGATCATGTTGTGATCGCACTGGGACTCGAATGGTCGAGTCCAGTGGAATCAGCACAAAAATTATGCATTAAACAATAATTTTATTCTAAAAAAACAACATACAGTCAAGACTTAATATACATCATTCAAACTAAGTCTTTTTAAAATAAAAAACCACAAGTAATTGTACTAACGAGCAAAGACGATAAAAAGTTAAACATATGACTAGATACAATTAAAAACAACGAAGGGGGAGAGTGCCAAGGAATAGCAGCATTTGCATTGTTTCCCCTTCGGTGATCCTTACTTTTCTTAAATACATATTTCCCACTTTAAAAAGTCCCAAACGGCACCAATTTTGCCAAGATTGTAAAGTAAACAAGATGAAGCGTAAAATCCTAGGATATGGAATGGAGAAGCTGTATGCAGAAGTCACACTGAGAGGAGAGAAATTACAGCAAGTGGATACCTTCACTAAATCTCAGAATTAATATTACAGAAGACATGGGACAGAAGAAGTACAATGGATATCAAGTGGAGAATGGCCCAAGCTAAGAAGGCGTTCATGGGAAAAATACAACTACTGTGCTCAAAGAAGATAGGACTACAAAACAGGAAACAGTATGTGAAAACATTCGTGTGGAGTATGGCACTCTTTGCATCAGAAGCATGGACCATTGAAAAGCTGACCAGAACAGACTAGAGCCTTAAAAACCTGGTGCTGGAGGAGGATGCTGAAGACAATATGGACGGACAAAATAAGAAATGATGAAGTTAACAGAAAGAGGAAAGGACCAAATGGAACAACACACAGAGAAGAGGACTTAGATGGACTGGACGCTACCTGAGACACAATGGGTATATGAAGTACATTATCAAAGGTAAAATACAAAAGGTTCCCAGAGGAAGACCCCAGAAGAAGTTTATGGACCAAATAAAGAGGAAAGTGCATAGGTAGAGATACCAGGAAGTAAAGGACCTGGAATTAGATAGTGAAGGGTGGAGGGCTGCAGTCAACCAATCTTAAAATAAAACATCCAACGATGATGAAAAGTTTTCATGACCACTTAGTGGAGATTGGTAAATTCTGACTTGATTCTCTTCAACTAGTTAAGCAGTCAAAATATGGCACCACTTTCGCTCCTCACGATGATGTTTATGCTTCTAGGAAATAACAAACTGTGTTTTCAGTTGCTTGGCTCTCGTCCTTGGATGGTATGTTCTAAAACCATTGGACTTTGTGAAAAGCAGTCGGTAATTTATTCGGAAAATCAAATACAAACACATGCTAAAGTCAAAAGCCAATGACTTAAGCCAACTTTTGACTGAAAATTAAATGTTGACATACAGAGAAAAGGTTGACTCTGAATTAACAATCCCTAGTAGTACCACAATCAAGACTTGCAGCTACACCCTGCTGCAGCATCGCAATCCAAAACCAAAAAAGTAAAAATAAGATTTCTTACTTTGCCAGATCATACATTTTCTGATCAACCGGGGTTTCATACTATGCTTTTTTGAGCTAGTTACAATTGTGTACCTTCAAGTGTATGACCAATTAATAACTTTCCAGTTAAGTGCTTGAAATCTGAATCCTTTCAATATGGGACTTTTTTAAATCTTTTCATTTCGGGTCACATTCTTTATCTGACACATATTTTAGGTACCAGTGAGTTAAATATCACAGGTTTTCCTATTTGAAGGTAGGTACAAGTGAGCAGAATTTCTCATCGCTGCTTTAATAACTCTAGCGATCTGAGGTATGGCTTCAAAAAGGATATCACTCATAAGAGACCCATAAGTTTATCTTTAAAATGGAAAGTCCTCATTCAACAACTGTCTGCATTAAAAGCATAAAATCTTGTCCCGCTGAAAAATAATAATTATGATTCCATGGCATTTCCTGATACCATCCAAGAGCAATGAAGATGATGGATAATTTTAAAATTTTCCAAAACTAGCATCATAACAGAATGTCAACCGAAATTACTGGTTACATGATCCAACATTCACAGCAAAAGTATTGCATCTTTCCAAGAACCTACTAGGCTGAAAGCTGCCAAAACTTTTTGGGAAATAAATAATGATCCGTAAAGTACGAATTTTTCTCCCTTAACTTGATTATACACACCTGAAATTCAACCGCAGCATTATTTCCTGCAGCAGCCTTTAACTCCGCCTCCTCCTTCTCCAACTCCTCCTTGGAGCGACCTTTTATTCGACCATAGTAAAATTCTTGAAGAACTGTTTGCTGCCTTGGCTTTTTAGGGACTTCAACAGGTAGAGGAGGTGTTGGAGGAGTTTCAGGTTCAGCGAGTCGCTTGCGACTCTTCTTGAGCGGTGGGGGGGTGTCCACCTGTAAAACAGGATCATAAAACTCAGCAATGAATGACTTGAATAATAAGAAGGAAATAGGGATGGACCGATACCGATACGAAGTATCGGTCGATACTTATGGTATCGGTAATATTGGTATCGTCAGTAATGTCAGTGTTTTTCAGATTTTTTCAATTTTCAGATTTTTACCGCCAATTCGGCCTATTATACGAGGTATCGAATTCTACCGCTAGAGTGCTCTGGTACCGAATGCCATCAGCACGATGTAAGACATAGTGCATTTCTTTCGATCACCTTTCTTCACCAATTTTTCAGTAAATTTATTGTTTCGCCTGTGTTATAATGGTTGTTTCGGTACTCTGTTTTCTTAGTTGATTGAGCCAGCTTAAAATGTTTGTGGTGGAGTTTCTACTTTACCTAGAACGAAGTAGTATCGGTATCGGTAATGGTATCAGGGGGAGGAGAATTGGTATCGGAATCGGTATCGGCAATTTCTGGTATCGGTCCATCCCTAGAAGGAAATAAATGTACAACTCAACAATCAATCCTATAATTTGAAGACTTGTTCCAAGAACTACTGTAACTTCATTACTACTATGGGGCTCACAGTATCATTTGAGTTAGTTCAACAAACCATCCATTGTTTATACGTGCTTACATCCTGTATGCTAAACTCTGTTACTTTCATTGTTGTTTTTTTTTCAAAATTGATAAAAGTAGAGGATGTTATGATTGCTTTGCTAGGATAACAAAGAGAATGGTTTTCTTTTGCTAACATTTTCATTCCATTCATCAAACCCTATCCCTTTCTGCACATTATTGTTGCTTAGGATATAATTTGGCACCTGCATGGCAAATTTTGGCACTTTTTAACTAATTGTGCTGAATATTTACAGTTTGAGGAAGAAAAAAACAGATCAAATGTAAACCAACCTCGCAGCAATTGTCAAATTAGGGGGATTCTGTCACAGCATTCACAAAATGGCCATGGCCCATATGAACATAAAGCTAATATTGTGATTTTAAATCACTCATTATTAAAAAAGTGTGAAAGGTATAACTGCAGAAATTAGGATTATAGATTCTTAAGCACCAAAGTTAATTTGCTGTGGTTTCCAAAATTTGAGCAGATACTCCATTGCAAAGAGGACCGCTACCAAATCCCTTGAATCCAATCCTTTGAATCCAAAAATAAATCCTCATTGGGCAAAGTAAAGGGGAAAATCTGAATCACCACTTTTGACAAAATGATATTGGGAAGATGAGTTTAAAACATGGAAGAGGACAGGCAGGAGTCAAAGCATTAGAGAACTCTGAAATCCATCACCTGAACCTACGTAATACAATTATTAATTCCTTCAACTCTGCATATAAAACCACTGAGTGATTCTAATGCTAAGCATAATTCAACAAAAATATTCCTACCTGTCTTATGCTCTGAGGTAATCTGTCAATCATAGAGACTGGAGTGTCATTTGCCTAGAATCACAAATAAAACACATTTTAATAATACCTTAAGTCATTACAAAATATTCAGGGATAAGATATTGAGTGTGAATTAAAAGTAATGCCCCTGACATGTAAGTTAAAGTTAATTAAAATTACAGTTATGTTAATTAAACACTGAATATGAAAGAAAAGGTCCTAAAAAACATTTCAGTTTCATTTAAGCATATTCATTCTCTAACACAACACAAGCCAACTGATTTCATTTACTGATTAACAATAAATAAAAAAAATAGCTACCCAATCATTTGTTAATTTTTTTTGTTGTCTGTACCACTACTAGGGATGTACAATCCCTCTAATACCCAAAAAAAATACAAATGCAACAGTATCAGCTAATTTCACCGGCATGAAAGGCAGCCATTAAAAATACAACGATACACTTCTCACATAGATCCCCTTCTTGAAAAAACTGAAACACTGTATCCCTTCTTCTCACCCTGAACTACACAAATGATGAACCCCAACAAAGTTGCATTGCTGAGTACTCCTATAGATTGAGTGGCAACTTTACGACACGAGCTTAGTTCTGCCACAAGTCTCGAGGGAGCTCATCCTGTGTAAATTTGGTACTGAAGATGAAATGGACAAGTTGGCCGAAAAAAACACTAGGTATGGGAAAAGTTTAAAAAAAAACAAAGTTGGATCAGGAAAAAAGGCAACATGTAGGAATTGCAGAGCGGAGATGCAAGGACTGGTGGAGTGGATGAAGAAACACCAGAAAATGCTGCCCAGTGGCTGAAAAGGAGTCGCCCAGCACCACTACAGGAATGGATGAACAGCGCAATCAGCTTTTCTAAATGTAATGATTAATGAGATCTTTTGAGACAGCAGGGGAGTTGCCTGTATCTGCTCCTACTGTAAATACAAAAGGTTGCCACACTCAAGTCTGGGATGCAGTGCACTGATTGCCAATGAACCATTTCAATTTATAGAATATATTAAGTTTCTTCTAATATTGGCATTCATAATTTTTAAATTATCATTTAATAATTTGTACTAATCATTGTTAGGAAACACGCACAGTTTTTTCCACGACTAGGCTGTGTCACTTTCATGTATCATACTTGGTAACCCATGAGCTCACCCCATGAGTGTAATACAGTAAATACCGATTATAATGCAGGTCTCAGGCGACAGTATATTATCCGCATAGAGATTATTCCTTTCTCTAACGAGGTACATCACAGGCAAATACAAAATCACCACAGTGAATGCATGAATAATCACAAGTCTAACCTCAGTCTGGGCCCAACATTGCTCAACTTCAGTAGTCTTAGGCTAGGCTCTTATCTTAGCACCTGCTGTCAAATCTCTCCTGTCAGAAAATTCTTCACGGTGAGTGAACAATAGATTAACAAATATCAGCATTCGAGTATAATTGCTATGAAATTCAAAGTGAATACGTTGCTTTGCGATTAGAGCCCTGTAAAACGGCTTCCGTACTCGGCCACAATCAGTCAGCTGCTTATGAGTCATTTCCCATGCCACCTTTTTGACGTAGAAATGGGTGGAGAGCCCGCACTCTAGCAGAGTTATCGGAAACCTGCGGCCGAGTACAGCTACACTTGACAACATTCGCCGAGTACAGTCATACTCGACCGGCCGCGCCGAGAAATCATGCCTCATTTCCCATTGCTGCTCATAGTGCTCCCAGCTAAAGATTTGACTGAAGCTCGCTCCCGTGGTGTTTGCAAGCATGGGTACTCCGGCATGTGTGCAAGACGCAAAAAAACAAATCCTCATTAAAATTTCAGATGGAAGGTGTAGAGTGCAACCTAAAGCAGGGTCTAGCAAAGTATGGGAAAACTTTGACGTAGGGTACAACGCTAGTACCATGGAGTAGAAGGCTATGTGCAGTGTCGTCGTGCAAAACACTATTAAAATATTCTTCGAGTACAACAAGCCTTTTGGCCCACAAGTGTTAATTTGTCGTTGACCCCAGAGCTTCTCTTGAAGTGCCAGCTTTGGTAAAATCCTAAATAACTGATGTGTTCTTTGGTGCGGCTTGGATTTACGCCCATTTAACACTGTAGTCGGGAAAGGGTTTCATGAGTTTGCACAGAAACTGATGGAAGTAGGAGCATCATATGGTGAAGTTCAATTGCAGGATATCATACCAAGCCCGACAACAATTTCACGGCTCGTTACTGAAATTGCAGATGGTATAAGGGCTCGAGTGATTCCTGAAATTAAATCTGCAATGGAACGTGGTGAGTGTGCCGCTACTTCTGATATGTGGTCAGATAGGTTTAAAAAATTACATTATCTGACAATGACCACTCATCACTTATCCAAAAACTGGGAAATTATTCACTGTGTACTCTTGACCCGTGTGTTCCTCGACGTGTCAAAAACTGGAGAGAATATTCAACAGGAGATAATGGACACCACAGCTGAACAAGGAATATTGGAATTTGACAAATTTTAAGCTATCCGGGACTCCAATCCACAGAAGGGGAAGAGGACGCCTCGGTAGCTTAACTGGCTAAAGCACTCGGCCGGAAATCGAGGGATCCGGGTTCGAATCCCAGTCAAGGCGGATGATTTTTTCTCTGTGGAAATTCGCACATTGGAATTTGACTTGAGGAAAACTATATTTGTAACCAATCAGGGCTCAAACATGGTTAAGGCCTTGAGCAATTATAAACCATTTCCATGTATCGCCCACATCTTAAATACGGTATTAAAACATACTTTTGATGCAAACTTTTTAGAGAAAACGTCTCCCGATGTAGTCGAGTGCATTAAGGCCGCAAAATGTATTGTCTCTTACATGAAAAAAACTGGATTGGAGGTACGACTCCAGCATACTTTAAACCTGGACATTGAAACTCGCTGGAACAGCCTTTGTATGCATTTAAAATCTATTTATTGCCAGTACGATAAAGTGGAACAAGTGCTTCGCGAAAAAGGCGAAGAACAAAAGCTCAGAGGTTATGACAATCAGTTGGTTGGAAAACTCATACCATTTTTGAGTCACTTTAAAGAGGCAACGGATCATTTGGAAAAAGACAAGGAAGCCACATTCCATCTTATCCTCCCATGGATTACCAAACTGAAAGTGCACAGCATGGACACCGTAGACGATTGTGAGGTAGGTTCATGATGCCCAGTATAGAAATATAGGGTCTATTTTGATTAAGATAGTTTGGTATTCTCTGCATATTCACCTTAAAATAACTACTCATTGTATAACTGCTTTGCAGGTGATGCATTCTATCTAGGAATGTGCACTCCATTTCCTTAATGAAAAAGCTGTCATGGATGATGAACATTACATCTCTGCATTCTTGTGGCCTAAATATAGGCTATTAGTGGGAACCAGTGAGATCATCAAAGAAAGAGTACATGCTTTGGTGAGAAACATTTGCTTTGAGTTGAAGGGACCTACATGTAAACCAGAAGAGAGTGATATAACCCCTCAATTGAGCAAAAAACCTTGTCCCTTTGAACAATGGCTGCCCATGGAAGAAGATACAGACAAAGTAGGCATGTATCTGATAATCAGAAGAGACGATCCACAGTGCAGCACAGAATGGTGGAAAAAGCATTCAGATTAATTTCCATGCTTATCTAAAGTAGCAAGAAGATATTTGTTCATTCCAGCAACAAGCGCCTCAAGTGAAAGGGCATTTAGTAGGGCCGGCTGCATTATTAATGACAGGTGAAACAGCATTCGTCCTGAGAACGTCAATGATTTACTATTTCTCAATAGCAACATCTATTACAATTCTCAATAGCAATACTTACTGTAGGTATATTTGTTTTATGTGCACTATCATTGTGTTATTGTGTTATTTCCGTCTATATTATAAGATAAACTTAAACTCTTAATCCTTTTTCAGGAAAATCAGTGAGTATCATAAAGTTGGTGGTTTCCGGTGATACTTTATGGAATTTACTGAACATTTTGAAAGAATAGAGTAACTTTGTTTTTCCACAATAAATTAACGATTTTTCCACAATAAAACGACGATTAACGTCCGAAATTAACGTAACCTGATGATGGCGTTAATCGTCGAAACTATGGTCGAAAGTTATTAAATTTATTGTGGAAAAACAAAGTTACTCTATTCTTCCAAAAAAAAAAAGTATCATGTTCGCCGCAGTCAACCCTTATTTAATTTTCAAGCCTTATACTCTGATTTTATAAATAGAGCATTGCTATTTTTATTTATCCACCATAAGTATGAGGTTGTGATCAATATGAATGTTTTTGCTTATAGAAATTTCAGTTTATTATTTATCAAGTTAAATATTTCCGGTCACTCAATCTACGGAACTGAATAAATATAAGACAAATATACCTTTGTTAATATGTTTTGCTATCCAATAAATCTGGATTATGAAATTCGAACATATTATTTATAGTGTTTCTGTCTACAGCAATATGCTTTCTTTCAGCGAGAATAACCTCGCAATTACCTGTACTTAGCAGTGTCTGGTATATGCAAAACTTGGATTGCTTACTGCATATATGTAACAATCATCAGGCACTAATTTGCACACAGGAGAATCATTTTATTTTGTGTGTTTCTTAGCTCTTTTATTTTAAAGGGAAAAATACATAAAGGTAAATTTAACACATATTAAAAAGTGAGCGATTGCAGATCCCTGCCTTTTCCATTGCTTTAGACGACTACAAACAAATTGGCACAGCAAATGGATACTTGGACAATCTGACAAAGAAGGTCATTGAGATTCGGCTGAGAAAATGAAACTTCAACAGAGAATAACTAGAATACGTGTTTATTGATGCCCAGAAATCAGTTAAAAACAAAATAATGAGGACGAGGGAAAATGGTAAGCAATAATTCCCTCCAAACAGCCAATCTGTAATATTCTGACCTTTACTTCTCTTTAAAACAATGGGGGAGTTGGCATTCGAAGGGTAAGAATCTGAAATTTTGACCCGGTTGAAAACCCATGAATAATTCACTCGCTAAGTTGGCCGGGAAAGCACTATTTTTCGACGAATATTAAACTAGAATGAATGACATTACTAGACATTTTAAACGACTATATAATCTTTAAATGATGGGTTCAATAAATTGAATGATATGCGTGATATTTCCATCACACAAAAGCCTTCATTATTGCTCAAAAAACTGCGCGAAGACGTGTTACTGCACTCCGGCTAGCCTGCAACACGCAAGCAAACTTGTAGGCAGACGCCCAAGCAGCTGCCGAGTCTGTTTACACTCGTCGGTTGATCATGAACTCGGGGCGAGTGAGCGGCCGAGTAAAGCCAGACTCGGTTGTTTCGGGACTCGAGTGTAGACATTCGATTCCACCGGCAACCGAGCGAAAGTCGCCGAGCATGGAAGGCGTTTTGCAGGGCTCTACTTGCGATACAAATTTACATCTTTGTCTATGGTTAACATTCTTCAGTAAGACTCACTACCGATTGGAGCTCTCTCTCTTCCCCAAAAAGTACCCTCGGATTTTATAAATGTGAAGATGTTCAGCCAACGACTCGCCTTCCGCCTGATAAGTTTAAATCTAGGCAAAGAATAGAATCCCAAAGTTTGGTACTAGAAATACTCTCTTTAGAGGGCTAGTTGAAGATCCAAGTAAAAGTTAGAAAGTTAAAAATGATGCAATTACGGTTATACACGTTCGGGATTGGGAATCTTACGTTGTTTCTGAAACATATTAAACCAAAAAAAAATTATGCAGAAGGGCCTTGATCCTGTTTTACACTCAAGATCTATGCACCCAATGCCTTAACCCACGCCATCACTGCATATGATTATAATATGACCGTAAATCCCTGGTTACTTGTGTACGAGCAGATGCGTTAGCAGTCTACATTAAAAATGCATCGTATTTACACCCAAAATTGCACCAATGCATGAACTCGTGGACATAAAAAACCTCCTTTTATAATACGGCTAATTGGTCCACACATCTATCTATCAACTAGTATACTTGCAAGGACATGCATCATGCGAACATATCTTAATGTGAAGTATTGAAGAGGAGCGAGATTCTAGTTACAATTTTCTCACGAACCCGGGCCTATGGGAGCAAAATCAGTGACCCTTTTTCTACATCTCTCTCCAGTTAGAAAAAATTGAATCATTGGCATCCTCAACGTAGGTCTTGCAATGTCTCCTCATTTCGCTCTTTGATGATCACAAGGCTAGACTCACAATTTTTTACCGTTATTTTATGTCCCAGGAATATTTTGCACTTCACTGAGCATGCAATTTTCAATATATGCTATCGCATGCATCCTAATGCACTATCAATGAAATCTTTCCTCATGGAACTGCAATTATGTTTTAGAATTGAACTTTTCAAAAAGATCATATTTCTAAGAATGTTGAAATACTGCAATAGAAATTGCAAACAATTAATAGATTCATTTATTGGGTAAATCACAGTAAATACTTAACGAAGCGATTCATCAGTTTGTATTTTGGACTATGTGTACATGTCGCATCTGATTAGAAGTACTCCATCATCACTAGAGCGTCGACTTCAGGCAGATTATCTGACTCGGCACAAACTTCCAGTAGATGAAACACTTCGAAATCGTTGAACTATTGCACACCAAATTACAAATGTACTTTCTGAAACTCAGACGCAATATTTCAATGAAATATCACGAGGCTAAAGATAAATGAACGGTAAGTGAAAAGTGATACTCGCCGAACTATTTACCAGTATCTCGTATGGTAGATGACAGGAGTGACATCATGAGCATAACTTCCACATGGCACGCAAAAAGCTGCATTTGAAACAACATTAGCTTTTCAATTCACTGTAGTTCAACTAATATGGGTCACTCAAATGAAAGGAAAGGATATATAAGAAACATTTTTGGTTATCTTTATAATGCATGAGTTAAAATAGCTGTAAAAAAAAACCTTGCTAGTTGTCCATTGATGGAAACATCTTGAAGAGTATTATCTTCCTCCAAATGTAACCATCTTCATTCAGCCAACAGATCAGGGTATGATCCAAACTGTTAAAACTCTTCATCTAAGTAATTTACTAAAAAAGCGGACAAATTATGATGGTAAAATACAAGAGTTTCAGTCAAAGTACTCAATGAAAGATGCCATTGTCAACATTTCATGTGCATGGCACCAGGTAAAAATGAAGCTCCGGAAGAATGCAGATGCTGGTGAGAATATGGCCTATAGCCATTTTAGATGATAGATCAACAGACAAGGAAGAGGGTTTCATTACTAAACGAAAACCATTCAAAATGAATTATTAGTTAGTGGAATGCTCAAGCACTGTTCATCCAGTTAAAACATTTCAGGTACAGAACTTGACAAAAGGCTGTTAGTTGACATTGAGATCATTCAAAGGGTACTGAATAGAGACAAAAACAATCTGCAAAAAGATGAGAGTGATAATGAGAAAGGCAATTCTGCAAGAGTCTCAATGTGGGTAGCCTCCAAGGGATTTGAAGACATCATAAAATTTGTTAAAAAGAGAAAGTGCTTTGACATCCAGATTGTAATGCAAATTCTCCATCTGAATTCAAATTATATTTCTCCAAATGTTTTTCAAATTATTTATTTATGAGAGAAGGACGGCATGCAGGCAGATAGACATAAAGAGATTTATTAAATAAAACTGCTTGGAGTACGCCTCCTTTACCCTCAGCATCCACTTTGGTGAAGAAGTGATTTCAGTCTCAGTGAATGACACCAACAAGCCATCAACCAGATAAGACTCAGTCAGGTGACAGTCTGGGCTTTTGGCTAAAAAATTACTTTTAGACAGTTAAATCATTTCACCATTTTTTCTGTGTCGTGGATCAGTTTTTTGCAGTTGATATTTACTGCCAATTTGACCATTTGATCACTTGTTTTGTCTGCAGCAGGGCTTAAGGCCATAGGCAGTGTCATCTGACAGCATAAATTCCAACTCTTTCAAGAAATACAAAAAGAGAGGTATCAGGCTTGATGTGGTAGAAAGAGTTCATCATAAAGAATGAGAGAGAAGGCCTCTCTTGTTTAACCTTCCCCTCTTCCCACCCCTGCCCCCCCCCACTCCTGCTATCCCAACTTCCTTCGCCTTGTGTATATATTCTCCTCTTGTTTTGTTATTTGTGCCTGATGATGACGTAGTTCATCAAAACCTAGGTCGAATAAAAATTTATCGAAGTGGAAAATTGCCTTAACTCTCATTTTTTATGATCTTTCAAGAAGATATTCAGCAGAGCCGTTCCTTACGTGAGGATAAATCAAACAAATACACGTGATGAAACATAAAATGATGAAAGTATGAAAATACATTCAAGATCATATAAATCTCATCTCTCCGAGACATATGCACTCATCTGATGCTAGCACACTGACAGTGTGACTTAAAAGGATTGAAATAATTTGATTGGCAGAAGTATATTCCATTACCTTACATAGGTAGCTTATATAATTAAAATTACTTCATCAGATGGCTGGCTATATGTATTGAAGTCATTTTTACTGAAACTCACGGTTTCTCCTTATTTACATTTCTATAAAGCATTAAATAGAAGTATACCTAATTTATTTGATTTCCAAAGGCATTTTGCACATATGAACGGCATATATATCCCATCAGCAACCCCCATGTCCCATGCATGCTGGATGGTAGGGAGTAGGGACTGTATTTTGATTTGATTTGCACTAAATTAGGATACCATTTTGATTGAGACTGGCATATTTCATTTTGATATCGACTAATAATTCGGAATGAGTGGACCAGTACCTCAGATATACCAGTCCTCACAAGAACTGAGAGAACCTTTAAACTGATGAAAAAAAGTACATCAGTTCCATTTACAATAGAACCAGGATAAGATGTTCCCCAGCATAAGAAATTTCCCCATCAATAGCTTCATTTAGTAACTCCTGAAATAAAACCCATAAGATGCACAGTAATTTTTCCTGGGTATTAAGTCCTACGAAAACCAAACTGTAGAGGCCAAAAAACCCAATTTTCATGTAATCTTATCCATTTTACATGATGCCTGAAGCTATTAATTTGTAAATTAGCCAAAGTTATGGAAAGTTCCAAATTTAGTTGACAGTTTAGTGGGACTTAAAGAGAATAGAGTTGCCAACTGACACAGTTTCTACTGATCCTTATGGCAACATCCCACCTCACGCTTTATAAAGGATTACATATGAAATGATACTGCCAACTACATGCTGAACGTGCTATAGCTAACTCATGGAATACCTATTGTAAGAACATTTAATTGATTGTCTTGCTATTTCATTGTCATTCATTGCAGCCCTTTTGGAATTTTAAAAAGGTACACACTAACTTGGACCGAGTTCAACTTTTCATTCAATTAACGTTAGTATAAAACTATTTATATTTAACTAGCAATAAATATTTTATTCATCTTACTTATTTTTATTAATTTTGTAGCAATAAAATACCATTGATTAATTATGCCATAAGAGGTATATTAGGGAATGTTGATATAAGAAACTAATGCTGTAAGTGCTTTGACTGTTGACACTGCTAATTTTAGGAGCTTTCTTAGAGCCCCTTAGTTTGCATGATTGTTTAATTTTGCTATCCATGCATAAAATACAAAATAATCAAAAAATTATTTCTCATTGAAAGGCTTGAAATTGTTAACCATTAGTCACAAAGGAATAATTATATGCAAAACACTAACAATGAAAAAGAAATAGAGGGTCACAAGAGACGTTAACTCCTGCCTCGACCAGAGGCATAGCGGCAAAGCAACAGAATGTGGTCAATATTACGTTGGTCAATGGACTTATGAAGAGGAAGCAGAGTTGATATGCAGTGTCCGCAATATGTAATGCAAAGCTAAAAGGAAATGTCAGGGAGTCATATGAGAGCGTAGAACAGAAGTCACTCTTATGCTGTAAGCAGTGTTTGGATTTTAAAGTACCATTGAATAGTAATACTATAAAAAAGATAATTGACATTGATAAGGCTGTCTGGAACCAACATGTGTCTTTGCATTGCCTTAACTTTGTGTAACAATGGTAACCAGCCAACTGCAGATCTTAGCAAATGTCAAACAGGCAACATATTAGACTTCATTTTCTCCAGACACCCCAAATAATCACTTACACCTAATCCTTTTAATCCAATTCAAAATTCTCCACCCTCATCACCAGATTTAAGGATATCTGATTGCACTCAAAAGCACACTTAGGGGTGAATATTTAAGTTATCCCACCTTCTAATGCTGCAAGCATACACATGACTTCCTGTTATCAATCTATATCTTTACCTTCTATGTTACAGACTGTCATGCTGTTACCATAACAATGGGCCATTGCAAAACCTATGCAGAGTGAGGAAGATTACTATAAATTCCATTCATTCATTGTGCAAAAAAATGACACAGCCATTAGGGGATGTTGTAGACACCAATATGGCCAATTGTGCAATTGGTGAATAAACAATATGATGAATAGTTCAGCACCTTCAATATTGCTTTTTTCACTGTTTGTCTTGGTTTGTTTCCAAATTAATGCTAGTGACTTCCAGAGTCCACTGCTTCCATAGCTAAGCTAACAGATAAAGCAGTTTTTTTTTCGACTTATACTAAAGTCACAAATTTTGGTTGATATTTTTGCTGAAGGTTGGACTTCAAATCATATTCAAAGGTAAATGGTAGTAAATAAGAAATAATTTCTATAGAGGTGAAAAATGCAAATACATTGACATCTTGGTTTACAATTTTCATAAGTAACAGGAAATATCACTAAAAGCATGAGTAAAAATACTGCAATGAATGAGACAGCAATGATTACCTCTGGAGTTGAGAGTGGTACCACATTGAGCATTGGATTAGGTGTAGGAAGCACAACTGGCTTTTTACACATATTTTTGTACTCCCAGTTCTGGAATGGATCATTTGATATTTTATTGAGCAAAGCCATCATGGTATGATCTGTAAGAAAGAGGGACAGAGTGAAGTAAGCCATTACTCAACATTAAATATTGATTGTAGAAAAATTAATACATTTGTTAAATAATTAAAGCGAATTAGCTAGCATGGAAAAAATACAAAATGAAGAATTAAAACTAGCCAATAACCTAAAAATTGAATTACCCTAAATGTGACAGGAGATAGTATAGGCAACCACGAAAATGTAAATACAATAGCATCAGGCTTAACCTGGGTCAAGTTAACAACTAGAGCTGCACACTTAACATCACTGTAGGTATATATTTTAAAATTCAAAAAGCCTTACATCACGGTCTTTCGTATGGATAGGGTCATGTTTAAACTTCTTTTTTATTGACATCATCTGATGTACAATCTATGGCAATCTTTGGCTTTTGAGATTCACATAGATTATATGAGATAGTGTGACAACCGTGACTGAACGATTGAAAGAAGGACATTGGATTGATGAAGACAACACTATCGCCACCAAAATTGTCGAGTAAAGTTCAGAGGGAGTGGGAGACAGAAATGTGAAGAGGTAGAAATGATTAATACCAATTGGTTTCTTCTCCAAATGCACTGCAATCAGAACAAATGTTAATACAGCTCTGGAACAGGAACATGAAACAATTTCACCAATCGTTTTGAGTGAGAAGAAAATTAACATCGTCATTAATTAATAATATTTCATGCAAAGATGCAAAAGAAAATGATCTTTTTAAATCTTCCATGGATAATACCTTTGAGTAAGGATTCTTTTTACCTGAGAATGTCATCGATTTGCTGATGATTAAGATGTGAGAAATCTTCATTGTGTACAATAAGAATACATATTTTCATTAGTAGTTGATTACAGGAGGTATCAGAAGCTCTGCTACTATATTTGTTTGCATCTGAGAGACAGCTGAAAAAGCAAGAAGGATTAACACTAGAACAATGGACCTTGCATTTAGGCTATTTTTGAAATTCATTCCTCTGCTGTGCCCATAACTTTCTTTTAAAAATTTTGCCTTTTTGTGAGTTCCCATCATTTTTGGAGATCTTTACTTTTGCGACGCCACAAATTTCAAAAATAGCCAAATAGGTGTCAATCCTCTCCATGCCATCATGAACGGAGCCGATACTGATAGACATGACCTCTTACATGAGGCATAGCAGACACCCTATGATTTCGACACATCATAAGAGACTTTGCTGGAATAGTTTATAGGGCTGGACACTGTTTGAGACAGAATTTAACACTCAGAAGACACACCATACTGACTTATCGCAAAGGCAGCACTGAACCAGTTTTAGTGGGATCCCTTACCACTAAGCTGAGGACTAATAATCATCTCTCCTCAATAGAGTCGAGGCACTGTATAATAACTAGTCCTGAAGTAACATTTCACATCCCGAACCGAATATAGAGGCAGAATTCACTCGGCTGGGTCTGGCCAGACCTGTTGACAGTTTAAGGTAAATCCAGATTTTTCTCAAGGAGGGTTGACCCCCTGACAAAAATTTTGTGGGGACATATTCCCAGTCAATTATCACGAAAAGTCAAGAGACACCATTAACAGGTTCGCGACGGAGGCGACTTTTTACGGTCGTCTTCAGGAGTGTAATTTTCGCAGAATTTTTTTATTAATTTCTAAATATTTTTCCGCTAGACATGTTTATTTAATGTTTTAAATGATTTTTTTTCACTACAAACGTTTTTCATACGTCTGGAGTTCGTTAATTTTTTTAAGTTTCTTATGGGGTTATGCAACCATGCAATACTACAATGATAGGCCTATATATATTTTTTTTTTTTTCACAATTACATTTAGTTCGCTAACTATTTTTGAACAAACGTGTGGTTTGAACATTTTTCGATACGATAGTATATCCAGAGGAAGATAAGGGCTTACTTTTTGTGCCTGCCCATCTATATAAACATAATGTATATGGTAAACTCGAAACAGGAACATTTCTATTTTTATTTCAGGTATGAGAACTTTACCAACTGACCGCTACTTGAGAAGGGTCATCCCCCTCTTCTTCTGGTTTCTCATCTTTCTTAGAAAGTGTTTGTTGTGTGGTATAGAGACCTTCAGGCGGGCACAAAATCCGAACTACCCTTGCCCTAATGCGGGCGGGGGAAAAAGAGAGAGAGGGAGACTCCTCTCACCCCTCTCAGCAGAAGAGGGAAGTAAGAGCTTTCTAGTGCCGACCCTTCGGTGTGAGGCCGATCGACCATCACCATGCAGGACGACCGCGGCTTCGTTCTTCTACCCTTCTTGCTTTATATTTCCCAAAATTCCCTTCCCCTGATGTTTGGCGTGTGTCACTGTCACTGCGGTGACGCCACACGGGCCAGCGCGATCACAGACATGGCAATAAACAGAGACGGGCGGGTGTCGCCCAGATTTTCCGACCGCCTGCTGGTCTCTTGCGTGGAAGCTGTTTTCTCCGACCGAGCGCGTCTTTCATTATACCACACTAGCCTTCTATTGTCCTAACACGCAGGGCTGATCGCGCCAAAGGCACATAGAATCTACCGCTACGGTGGCTGCGAGACTCACCCTGCACGTGAATTTTATTATACAGTGGCAACTTTCCCCTACCCCGGGCACGTGGGTTTTATTACACAGCTGCATTATTTGCTTTCCCTAGGCAAATTGTATGAAGCGGCTTTTACAAACGAACGTCTCATCCCAATTTTCCACTGCATTTTGGGAGCGGAGTGTGGGTTTTGTTTCCAACAAGTAATGCGGGTGGGTAGAGTTTTTCCATTTAGTCTCTCATTGGCATTCGTTTGAGTTACACTGTACTCTATGCAACCTCCTTGGCATCTATCGGATATATTTGCAAATCCAGGAAACCACATGGCTGATTCGGAGGACTCAGTGACAGAATTTTCGGATTCCGTAGATTTGTATATACCATCTGATTCTGAGGGTGATAGTGACACTATGTCATCCGAAGAGGAGGAAATAGAGGAGGTTTTGTCTGCAGAGGAAGATGATGGAGAAAACAGGGAGGCATTCCAGCGAGTGGAGAAACTGGACCGATGGCGCACGAGAATTCCCATACAGTGCAAGTGACGGGTTGCAAGTGGATTTGGATTTCTCGGAACTGGTGAGTGTATACAAATATTTTGTGAACGGGGAAGTGATGAGTAATTTAGTGAAGGAGACAAATAGATACGCCTAACAGTTCATCACATCCCAAACAATCAGCCAGCGATCAATGATGCGTAAGTGGAAAGACACATGTGGCCAAGAGATGGCGAGGTTTTTGGGAATCCTCATAGCTATGGGTATTAACCATCTTCCTAAAATGCGGTTGTATTGGTCCAACAAGCCTTTGTACCGTAACGACCTAGTTCGAAATGCAATGAAGCGTGAGCGATTCGAGCAGTTGTTGAAATGCTTCCACTTGAACAATAATGAAGCACAAATGGAAAATAGACTATCAAAAATACAACCATTGTTGGACTTGCTCATGACAAAATTCAAAGAGACTTTGGTTCCTGGCAAAAATGTGGTCATTGACGAATACATGATTCCTTGGAGAGGGAGGCTAATTTTTAGGCAGTATCTCCCAGGTAAATCACATAAGTATGGCATAAAATGTTTCAAGCTATGCACGCCTGAGGCCTACACATATAGCCTAAAAATTTATGCCAGCAAAAACGTTTCTCCAGGAGTGAGTGGGATAGGGCTGGGCCACCAGGTAGTGCTCGAATTGATTGAAGGACTTCTCCATGAAGGCAGGACTTTATATGTTGATAATTTTTACTCGAGTGTCCCTCTTGCAGAAGACCTTTTGGGAAAGAAAACATATATTTGTGGAACATTGAGAGGTAACCGACGAGGAAATCCTAAGGAAGTGTGTGAAAAAAAACTAAAGAAAGGTGACATTGTGGCCAAGGAAAATAAAAAGCGCGTCAAAGTGATAAAATGGCAGGACAAACGCCCAGTAATCATGATAAATACAAACCCTGGTATAAAAAATAATTTAGTGAGCTCAGTTTCCAAAAAACAGAATGTAACTACGATTAGAAAACCTCACTGCGTGTTATCTTATAATACAGCCAAAAAAGGAGTGGATGTTTCTGACCAAATGTCTGCGTACTACACAAGCATTCGAAGGTCATTGAAGTGGTACAAAAATGTTGCACTAGAATTACTCCTTGGCACTTGTATTGTAAATTCATGGGTAATATTCAATAGTTGTAATCAAGGTAAGAAAAAAATGGACAAGTTAACATTTAAAGAAAGGATTGTTGACGGGTTGTTACAAAAAGTGTTAGCAGAAGGTGGCAGAAAGGATGAACAAGGTCCTTCCCAATGAAGGAATAAACCACATGAGCTAGGAAATATAGCTGGACCAGCCAAAGAATCCAGAAAAAGGTGCCAGGGATGCTACGAGAAAATATGTGCAGAGGAGGGAACGGTTAAATGACGCGATAAAACATGTGAAAGACAATTTCAGTGTAAAATGTGTGTCATGTGAGAAGATCGCCGGCAAAAGTGCCTACGGCTCCTTCAAAATCGGCATTGACTACGACGATTATAATAAATTGTTGAACCCTCTATCATGGCCTAATGGTGTTACAGTGAATAAATTCCTGAAACCCAAATCTGAGCAGAATAAAGCGTGACTAGGCCATGTCGCGCGTATTAGTGAAATAAACAATCCAACTAATGTAATACGAAATCGCTATGATAATAAACCCCTATACAGTGATAACTGTGAATTTAGAATCCTAGTTCTCAACATACAGTGTCTCTATAATAAGCTAAATGACATTGAAGCATCGACTTTTATAGAAAAACCGGACGTACTATGCCTCTGTGAACATTGGATGAGTGAAATGGATGTCACAATTCCAGGATATGTGGTAGGGGACAGTTATTGTCGTAAAGAGAAACGTCATGGTGGAGTGGTGATATTTGTAAAAAATACAATTGTGCATGATAAACTGAAGATTAATCTACAACCCTTGAACACAGAACAAGTATTTGAATGCTCAGTGGTAAAACTTACCATCAATGATCAATTTTTTTACATATTTGCAATGTATCGATCTCCCTTAGGATCTTTCTGTGTCTTTATAGAAAAATTGGACAACTTGTTATATAATGTTACTAATTATTCTAGGAGGCCAGTAATTATTCTCACGGGAGACTTCAATTGTAACTTATTAATTGACAGTAATAATCAAAGAGAATTGCTGTCTCAGTTAGCCTCCTACAACATAAAACCCTTGGCAAATAATCCCACCAGAGTTACAGCTAGTTCAAAAACCTTGCTGGACAATATCTATACAGATTATCCAGAGTGCAAAGTAAATACTGTTGTTTTTGACCCAGGCCTGTCTGACCATTGTGCAGTAGTGTCTGTTTTTAATGTCTCTGAGTTTTGCAAGTTGCCAGCTCCCCCCACCATAATGAAGAGAATCTTTAGTGAGTCAAATGTTAGCTACTTCCAATTTCTATTAAGCCAAGAAAACTGGTTGTCTTTGAAAGAGGAAAACTCCCTAAACAGAAACTTTGACCAGTTCTACAATACGTTTTTGTTTCATTTTGATTCTGCCTTTCCACTTAAACCAATTAAGCTCTCTAAGTCAACTAAAAAAACTGGGTCACTCCTGAAATTAGGCGCATGTCCATGGTTTTAAGAACAATGTCATACAATAACATGTCCTCTACAGATGATAAAATGCACCATGAATATTCTAGCTTAAAAAAGCAGTACCATCTAACCATTAAGAGATCAAAGAAAGAATTTAATGATCAACGTATTTTAAATGCTCCTAATTATACTAAAATGGCGTGGGATATAATTAAACAAAATTCCAGCTCTAATGTAGTGGAGTTACCAGCCCAGTTTAGGGTTAACAAAAGTAAACCAATAGATCCAATAAAATTGGCAAATGAATTCAACTGCTGTTTCTTGAAGCTACCAATGGTTGATGTTCCTGATCTTCATCATGAAATCAATATCTCCTCTGCTGTGTCACCAAAGACTATATTTCTTAAGCCATGCTGTATGTCTGAGCTTCGCTCACATATTTCCAAGGTTGGGAAGAAATCATCAACTGATATAAATGGCATATCAGGAAAAATTGTATACAACTGCGTAGATATGATTTTAAGTCCCTTACTCTCTCTTGTAAATCAGAGTCTGAGAGATGGAGTTTATCCTGAAGCCCTCAAAGTGTCCAAAGTTATACCAACCTATAAGAATAAAGGGGAGAGAAACAATGTGGGAAATTATCGTCCAATATCAATCATCCCCCAGCTAGGGAAAGTACTTGAGTATGTATTCAGCAAACGACTAATTGACTTCCTTGAAAATAATGACTTACTTTCTACTAAACAATTTGGTTTTAGAAAAGGAAAGTCAACAGAGCAAGCAATTTATAATACAGTTGACACCATAATTGAAAGAATTAACTCAAAGCAAAAAGTAATGGGTGTTTTTTTTGACTTATCTAGAGCATTTGATGTGGTTGAGCATGATAAACTCTTATACAAATGTGAAAAAATGGGTATTAGAGGCACAGCCCAGCAGTGGTTGAGAACATATCTCAAAAATTGCCATCAAAGGGTAGCTATACAGGAAAATGGCAATTTCTACCTCTCTTCACCACTAAGAGTTGATAAAGGTGTTCCTCAAGGATCAGTGCTGGGTCCTATCTTATTTGTCATTTATATAAATGATCTACCAAGTTCAGTCCATGTAAACCCTCACAGTAATTGTGTCATGTTTGCTGACGATGTGAGCATTGTGCTGTCTCAGAAGTCATTTCAAGATGTGATTGCTTTGGGTGAATCCATTATTCATGACATGAGCATGTGGTGCTATGGGAATAGCCTCATTCTTAATGAGAAAAAAACACAGGCCATGATATTCTCTGTTAAATCTGGTCAGTTTGATTCAATTATTTTAAATCCCATGATCAACAACTGTCAAGTCATCAATCACTATAAATTTTTGGGATTAAATTTTGATGAACACCTGAAGTGGGACCATCACATCTTATATCTTAGGAAAAAATTAAATTCAATATACTATCTTATTTCAATTTTGAAGCACACAGTCAGTATGGATGTCCTAAAAACATTATATTATGGTCTATTTTATTCTATTGTATCCTATGGCATAATAATCTGGGGTAGTGGGTCTGCTACTAAGTTAAACAACGTTTTTATTATGCAAAAGAAATTACTTAGGTCCATGTGTAATAAGCCATACAGAGCTCATTGTAGACCTATTTTCAAGAGCCTTGGCATTCTAACAGTGCCCTGTGTTTATATTTATAACTCTGTCCTTTTTGTAAAAAAGAATTTGACCATATTTCCATCAAATAATGTAAAACATAGTCATGCAACCAGGACAAGTAAACATCTTTGTGTGGTATCTGCCAATATGTCGATGATGTCCCAAGGTCCCCGCTCTGTATGCATAAAAATATATAACAAGTTACCCATGAGCTTAAAAAATGAAAAATCATTAACTATTTTTAAAAAGAAACTGTTTATGTACCTAAATGAAAATTGTTTTTATAGTGTGAATGATTACATAAGCTCAGTGTAATATTTTAATGATATCTTGTACTGATATATTACATATTGGTGTTATTGAATATCCTTTTTTTGTAAATATTCTTGACGTACCTTATACAATAACATGATTTGTGATATTTTGTATCATCTATTGTACTTGTCAACAGGGAAAAATAAATTACTAATTACTAATTACTAATAGTTCAAGCTCGGGCAAGCAACAAAAAAGTGAAAACATTTTGCAAAGACTGTGAAGGAAATCCTGCATTATGTTTAGAATGCTTGAATGAAAAACATAAATAACTCGAACGTGCATAATAGTCTTGTATTTATTTTTACTGCTTTTTTTATAGTTGCATGTTTAAGGTACTATTTTGGTTACAATTGAAAATGCTATGAGAATACTTTAACTTTTGTGATAAGAAAATCCATTTCCAAGAGAGACTGGAACAACTAGTGATACTTGTTTATAGCTCTCTGTTATTGAGCTGTTTATATTATTACCCAAACTTAACTTACACATATAGTGAGATAATAAAAGCTAACTGATTTTTCCATTTTCTCATTAAAATTATGTTACTTTCTGATTACAGCCAAAGAATATATCAATTTTGATAAGTGGTGATTTTTTGCTCTATATGTGTAGTATGTATTTTATGATTATTTTAAGAATGTGCTCACCTTAGTTATACTCATTTATGTTTCAAACATTTGTCCTTTGCCTTACACATAAAAACATGGGAAGATAAGCACATGCATATCGTACTAATACAGGGTGGCTATTGATAGGGTTAGCATACGTCCTCTTTTGCCCGGACATGTCCTCTTTTTCAGGCTAATAAAAATGTCCGGGCGGATTTAATGAAAAATTACGAAATGTCCTCTTTTTTTACCTCTAAGAAAAAATTCTCATTTTCAACACGAAAATATGTAATCTATTTACCAAGTCGTAAAATTGCAACTATTGCACTTTTGACCACAAATGCAAAGAACACACTGGTGATAATGCCGTCAATTATTCCATTTTTGTCTAACTAATTTTTTTTTTTTTTATTTTCGCGATACACAAGGCGATATTTTTTTTTAAAAGCACGTAATCCAGAGAAATTACCAAAGAACATCTTTGCATCCGGAGAGGGTGTACCTAGCCTGTGATAACAGTGCATTCTAACGGTTTTAGAATTATAGCAGGTGTTATAATACTAACGATTGTGTGGATCAGTTATACAATATTAAATTATTTTTCCATTTATACTTTGCACTCAGAGGAGTTGAAGGAATTCGGTGATTTTGTGGAGGTTACATATCAGCAGCTGTTATACTATACAAAAACTAGGAGGTTAGAGACCCTGCGCACTTCAAAACAGATCGGGAGCAAAGTGGATGTGCGCAAAACAACAAAAGAACATCAATTATGGCATCCACGATTGTTGTCAAGTTTGTTGATTTTCATCGTAAAGGCATCATACATGCATATTGTAAAGTTTATAAGCAATTAGCGACATATAAAGCTAATGTTTTTAAATACTAATTTTGAACGAATTCAACAACTTAAAAGTAAAACATGCGGCCATGACTGCTGTGCACCCACGAAAAGCTACCTACCGGCAGGTTACTAAACATTTCGCCAACGCACATCGTTCCTTTCACGGTCGTTCGTGTGCGATTAGGTGCTCGTGTTCCGATGTGCGTTTAGTTCAACACCTCGAAAGGAAATCCCCCAAGAGAATAACCGAATAAGATAATGAATCGAAACGATTGTAACTATAGTTCTTGTGATAACATTGATTGTTATAACGAATGGAAAGCAAGTTAATTTTGGTGGAATTGGAAGAGCTGCAGGGAATAATATCTTCAGTCACTCGAAAAAGTGTTTAAATTCTAAATTGATAGAAATGGGATGTCCAGCGCATGCACTGCACAATTGTGTACAGCATGGCTTTGATTCTGGGTTAAAAATGACACAGATTCAGTTGTGTTGAAAATATTCAATTACTTTTCCATTTATACTTTGCGCACAGAGGAGTTGAAGGAATTCGGTGATTTAGCAGAGGTTACATACCAGCAGCTGTTATGTTATACAAAAACTAGGTGGTTATCACACTTTCCTTGTATTGAGAGGTTGGTTCTCATGTTTCCAGCATTGAAATCTCATTTTTCTTCTCGACGTTCAATTCTTGTAATACTTAAAAATTCTTTGAGAATGAACTAAGTGAAGCAAAATTATTGTTTGTTCACTCGTTAATGTCAGTTTTCAACAATAATATACTAAACTTGGAGAATCAAATTGTGTCACTGAAACAATTTCTATTTTGGAATTCACTTTAGAAATTCTTGAGGGAAGATACTAGAATAATTTTAAGTCCTTAAAAATACAGGAAATAACTATACAAAAAAGAGAGGAAGGTTACTCACATGAGAGTGATAGCATTTGCAAGGAGATAAAAGCTGTGTATAGAACTACTATGGAGTATTCAAGAAATAGTTGGCTCAATATCAACAGTTTGAACCACTCAAATGGATGCAGCTTTCAAGAACTCTTAATTGGGAGGACATTGAAAACTGTATCACATATCTTGATGAAAAAACAAATGTAAGACTAAATGACACAAAGTGTTTTGATAAATTTTGTAATTTCACAACATTTTTAAAGAATTATGTAAGCAAACAAAACCAACCAGCTGGCGAAGTGTGGTGTGCATATTTCAATCAGTCATCTAGTTATGTGTACCATTCTGAACTTCTAATAATTGCAGAATTCTTTTTTTTTTATTCCTAGTCATAATGCTTTAATAGAACATGTGTTTTCTCTTGTCAATGCACAGAGGACCAAAGACAGGACCAGATTTAAAATAGAAAACATGAAAGGTGTAGTGTGTGTTCAGTACAATTTTATGCACTTCGACGGCTTAAGCTTTTATGCAAGAACACTGCATAAGGATGCGACTCTTGATGCACTTTTGATCATCTTTTGCTAAAATTTCTGTCTCAGGTTAATAGCATTCTGAAACATGATGATAGTTGGCACTGATGCAATCTTTGAGCCTTTGTTTACGACAGGATTTGTATTGTTGTGAAGGCAGTTTGGAGTGTGAATGTGCAGTTAAACGAGACGAATTTGGTTCAAAATGGGTTTGCAAAGTTTTTTTGTGTCAGATGCTTTACTGAGTACTTGAATACCTAAATGAGGAACAAGATTCTCGGCGGAAAGAACAAAAGCTTGTTTAAGGTTAATGTAAGTACACGTGGGTGACAATCGTTGCCCTTACCGCAAGGTAGCCATTACGCGAGAGACGGCATTCAGTGTATATATTTCCTTGTGCGTAGGTGACATGTGATTTCTTTGTTTTGAAAATCCCAGCGTATGCTATTCCTTCATTTGCTGGGGAGAGAAACAGCATTCAGTGCACGTATGTATTTCCTAGTGCCTCCAACAGTGCGTGCATGACAGTGTGATCCCTTTGTTTTGACATTCCCAGCGTATGCTATTCCTACATTTTCCATCATTCCTTCATTTGTTTCCGTGACCTTCATCTGCTACAGGCTATTTTATATTTGACCGTTTGTTTATAACAGGCAAACAATTGTATTAGACATAGATTAATTTTCCAAGGATTATAATAAAACAAGTAAGTTACCGATACTTGTTTCTTTTTTCACACATATTGGAATACTTGGCTCGCTTCCCCGCCCGCCCGCTCGTGTATTCTTGTTCTTTAAATGTCCATTTTACTTTTCTATGCCCTACGAATTATAAAGGAGAAATGCTTTCGAATCATTGTAATTGTCATGGCATCATTAATATCAGCTGATTTTGCTAGCGGCATATTCAATTTACGTGAATTGGCATCGAATAACCGGACATGGACTAGCATTCGAATTAATTGCATTAAATATTATTTCAATGCACTTTTCCCTTTTCTTACGTCGTAAATTAGGAATTGTAGGGTGGAATTCGGAATACGAATCCACCGATCACATCACCTAATTCTGTACACTTTCGGTGTCATTGATTTATTTCGCGACGCTCTGGAGAGTTTTCTCGTCAATGGCTCGGTACCTTAGGTACATAAATCTACTATCCAATGCCTTAAAGTATTACTTTCAGTATAAATCATCGTACTGGCAGAGAAAAAGGAGACATAAGAACATGTACAGTTAGCCCAGAGATGTCTGCTATAAGGCTTGATAACTTAAACAGCGCAGCCTGTGGCCAAAACTGGAACTTCAATTCTTTTGCTTCCATTGGCAACAGAGTGAAGATGGGAGTTTTCCGTCCTTAAGCAGTGTTCTTGCTTTTATGAATACTCACTGGGAAACCAAAAACTGTGAACAGAGATTTCTTCATCTTCCAAATATTCATGGCACAAAAGTAGAATATACAGTGATGAAATACATGAATTTTTTGAATGATGTTTATGATTAAGATGGTGGAAAAAATATCAAAATAAGAAGTGTCCCCTTTTTTATAAAAAGTGTCCTCATTTTTTTATGATGGACCTATGGTAACCCTAGCTATTGATATCCTATTTTCAAATTCCCTGACCTTTCCCTGACTTTTCCCTGGTGGATTTACCAATTTCCTTGACCGATCGCCAAAAGGTCACCTATTATCGGAATATTTTTTTCTGCTGAATCAAAATTTCTACAGCAGCTTTAAATTTTATAATCATCGTCTCGTATTTTTAGAACTGCAAGCATGCATTTACTATAAGCTAATGTGCTCCAGCTACTTCTCGACCTGAGTTTCGGAAGTTAAGAAAAATATGCGAGGTAAAATTTTCCGATCAACATAGCCTCGGATTCCCTGTGATGAGCGTAATACATTGTGATCATGACTTTTAACACAACTAGACAAATATCGCATATATCGGCTGTACAAAAGGGATACATTGTATGTCTGATTCACAGCTAAATAACTACGATTCACAACTAATAAGATTCACGACTGAATACTCCACGAATTGATGGTGCTTTTTCCATGCACGTTAGCGATGGACGTTAGATTTAGTTGGTGAAATAAAGGGTGGGAAAGACTGGCCAAAAAATGCAATGGTAGAAAGATAACGAGGATTCCTATTCCAGCTTCTCTCCAACTGTTACGAGAATTCCCTGACTTTTCCAGAAATTCAAAATTCCCTGACAATTCCAGGTTTTCCCTGACGATCGCCACCCTGTTATATGAAAAATTAATTGACATATTTGTTAGCAAAAGAAGTTGTTGTTGCCATAATTATTTAAATTTTTTTCATTTATTGCTGTTACTATTGAGTGACCCCCATCACCAGTTAGTTATAATTAATAAAATAGTAATACATTTTGAAGTGACTTTTCATCCATTTCCTAAAAATTAAGATTTCCATCAATTTACACTTTCCTGCCATTTACACTTTCTTTCTTCGTCCCTATCAAATGTGTATAAGAGAGGTTTCACTGTTTCTCAATTCATTATACAGGTCAAATTTCTTTCTCCAAGCTCCCTTGCATAGTTTATAAATATGCACTGAAAATTCTCTGCGGCAAACAAAAATAAAAATGCTCTTACAGTGTCGACTGTAATCATTTTGCAAGAAACCCCAACCACTGAGTCACACTTCACGTGAGCCACATGAGTTTGCAGTAAAGTATGCATACGGCAGAACTGCCAATTGACTATTTCACTCTACGCTTTGTTAAGCCTAACAAGCACTTTTTTGAAATGCAGGTGTGCATAAGTCACAAGAGCACTTTCCTGTAGTATGATTTTAAACTTGACAGCATACTTTCTTTTGAAGTTAAAGTAGCTCCTACACATATTGATGTATTTACATAAATACCGTGTATCACAACATTTCTGGTAAACTCCAGCACATTTGTGTGACTTCTTACAGTATTTAAAAATTGCCAAATTGTGAAATGACTTCATAAATGCTCCTGACAGGAGGCTGTGACACTTCTTCATAATGTAGCTTTCAACAGAAAACACCACATTCATGCCTATGTATTCATACGTGAATCTATATAGCATTCACATTTTTCATGAAAAATAAATGTTCATCGGAGGGCAGCAGTATAAAATAACGTCATAACGTACTGCAGTCAAGTTAAACAAGGCAAAAAGTGAACAATGTCTTATTTGGATAACTAAGTCCTACAGATAAAAGTATCAGGAACTGACGAATACTATAAAGTATCAAAGAATCTGGAAAAATAATTAAACTCAAAACTCCATATCAGTATCAGCCAAGGTGTGATTTGACCCTAGCCGTCGATGCACCCCAAAAAACCAACTACTACTACTACTACCAGTATCAGCCAAAGTCTATAATGATGCACAAATGAACTCAAGGCTATATCAACCTGGAAATTGAAGACACATGAATTATCCATCATTTACAGTTATCCAAATTGGTTTACTCATTTTCAAGGTTATTTAGCCCTGAAGTACCTATATAGTGAATCAAACTTGAGAGAAAAATTCGATTCTAGACAAAGTCGATGGTTAATTTTATATAGGTCTTTCTGTGATTACTGTAATACCCCAGACGAACATTAAGTTTTATAAGGTAGAGATTGAAAAGATGGTATAAAACCAACATACCAAACTTCCTCAGTTAGAGAGCATTTACCTAGTTCTAGCTTGGTTAATTCTGCTATGTGAGTGACCAAGTTTTTGAAAGCTTGCATTGGTGAGGGACCAAATTTCTCTCTCCAGGATATCTCATCAAGAAACTGCTGAATGGTCACGCGGTTCAGCGCAGGCAGGACATTCTGGAAATAAGCAATTATTTTAAAATTAAGAATAGAATTGTAGAAAAAGTCTTTTCTAATAACAAAGTATGAGGTCAGTATTAAGGACTTCATCAAAAATTATTGAGTAAATGGATTCCCTGTCTAAATCCTCAAAGTCACAAACAAGGTTTACAAACAAAAACAGGATTCAGATAACAGGTTCAAAAAAAGAGATTCAAATTTGACCCATCACCAATCACAACAGAATATAATGTAGAGGAATATAAAATACTAAGTATTTTTCCATGCTGATTAAAATCATGTAACTGACTAAGATGTCATTTGGCACTGCTATGGTAAGTCAGACCATGATTTACAAGTCTTAACCCCATTTTGCTAGACAAAAAAATCTACAAAGCACGTGAAATGGATGCTGAATGTAGCTGAATATTTTTTGTCTTCAAAGCCTTGGCTGAAAATGCCCTAAGAGGCTGAAACTAAAAAAGGGAATTTTAATTGAAGAGATTTGTGCAGAATTTCATGTATCAAAGAGATGATTCTCTAACATCCTATCACCATAAAGAAGGGCAAACAAAATAATGATTAACAATAACACAACATACCTGAAAAGATCGTGGAATTGAAGTACTAAGATATTCCACTATTTTTAAATTTCTACCATTAGGTGCACTAGGAGAAGTCTGCCTGACATTCAGAAAGCCCAACTCATGCAGACAGTTTTGATCGATTGACAGATCAGTGACAATAATACTCTTCTTGTCAACCCAGTGCACCAACGGTCCCAAGATTTGGTGATAATCACGCTTCACTGAAGTTGGAGTACCAGGTGTTTTCTTGGTTGGTTCCACAGCTAGGAGTCGCACAATATTCTTCTCCTGATCCAGAACGCCTAATATTTCAACTTTGACCTAAATTATGAAAATAAATGACTTTAAAACAGAGGAGGAGCAAAATGAATTATCATTCAGTTCATTATATTCACATTATTAATAAATTATTCAAAATGTGACTCATTATTTTCCTCATACTCATTACACCAAGTCCTTAAGTGATGTAACCTCAGAATAGAAAATCAATTGATTGTTCAGGGGTCATGTCCCTGAAGAACAAGAAAGAAATAATATACATAGTGATGCGAGTTAGTGAACAAAAACAAAAAGTATAAATGGCACAAGGTTGTATGAAACATGACATTTTTACATACAATAGCAACTTGATAATACGAAGTTGGCGGGACCGAAAAATCAGCACTTCGTATTTTCGAGTTTCGTATTTTCAAACCTTTTTAATAAATCACAAAAATATTTCCCCTCCCCCCCCTGACTTCTCTGGTCTTTGGAAACGTATTAAAACGATATATAGTTGTTATTCAAGAAAGTATTTGAAATAACACCTTTAAATCAGAAGCTAAATGTCACAAATGTTCGTGAAATAACTATCACCACTAAGTTTCCTGTGCACATGATTTTTAGCTTGATATCATTTCCATTGCAAAATTTTCACCCTGTTTAGAAGACTTATATAAAGCAAGTTCTGCATTTTTATGAGACTTTAGCTTTATTAATCTGCGGCTAATCAGGACGTGCAACTGGCATGGGCATTGTTTCTAACGTCTACTCAGTTAAGACGGTAGCTGACCGGACCACACTTCCAATCACCCTTTTAATCGCTCAATCATAGATAAAATGAGCAAAAGACTCACTCCAGTTTAAAAAATCCTTCACAGGTTATTGTTTGTGGTTTCTTTCCCGTCTCCTGCTGGATATACAAATTTGAGAAGAAATTATATTTCATTCCAATTACTAATCGCATGACGATTGAACATGATCCAGACATTTAACATATCTTAATCATCTCATAGTATACTAAGTTTCCGGTTCTAAATGGCGACATTTTATGGGCTGATGGAATATTTATGTGGAGGTCATGGAGAATAATACCGAAGAAAATAGAACCTCAGATCACCGTTCCTGGAAAAAGAACAAACACTTCAACTGCCGCCCAGGACATGCCTTTGCTTAGAGTAACGGCACTTTACCATTCGAATTCTTATTGATGTTTCTAACATCTACGCAGTTATGACAGTAGCAGGCCCAACCCCACTTCCAATCAACCTTTCTTTAATCACTCAATCACAGATGAAATGAGCAAAAGACTCACTCCAGATAAAAAAATCCTTCACAGGTCATTATTTGTGGTCTCTCCCTCGTCGCCCACTGGATATATGAAATTGGGAAGAAATATTATTTTGATCCAAGCCAAACGGTTTCACCACTCAGAGAAGTTTGAGTAAGAAACATTAACTCATGACCTTTTCACTTCGATGATTCGTGCTTATACTTCTATTCTGCAAAACTCGGCCAGGATTATTTTTTTATCCTTCTATGCACAATCTCTTCGCGTCGCAGGTGTTATGCTGAATGCCATTTTATCCAATCGCATCCTTATATGCCAACTTTGTTAAGCCAAAACATAGAAGCTAATGAAATACCTCGTATATAAAAAGTGATATCCGAATCACTCCAAGATTTTCGGAACTTTTTATTCACAATAGTGTGAAAGAGAAATTTCATCCAAAATGAGCATCGCAGAGATATTCCAGATCCAGCGTTATCCATTCCATTATTTAGTTATTTTCTTTCCCCTCTGCAACTTACAAGACTGCTTGACTGATGACTGACAAGACTGCTATGCTTGACTTTGCTGTGGAGCATAAAATACAAAAACGAAATAGGACTACTGTTTGAAGCATAACTTTGTAAAATTAACTCAAGGAGAATTTTGGAAGAGGTAGGGGTCACGGAAAAAATCTACCGCAGCTGAGGCTGAAACCTAACTCCTTTCTGTGGTAAAATCCTGATAGCGACAATAAGTTTTTGCAGAGTAGTATGTCTGTAGTTAGGTGCTACACGTCGCGTGATTTTGAAATAGAGCACATAAGGATCCAGTTCATGCTGATGTTGCGTCATATCCACGTATTAAAATCCCAAGGACTCAAAGTTACTCATGCCATCACAATGAAATCTGATTAATTGGTTATTTGTCTCATGGAAATCAGGGATAGCAGTAATGATATATCAAATGTAATGTATCAAGAACTGGTTACTCAACGAATTCACCATAGTAATTCATGGATGAAAGTTGGTTCTAGTAAAATTTCATGAAGTTACCCCAACAACGTCTTGGAATTAAATTGGAAGACAGGGCTTCCGTGGGGATTTTATTTTAAGATTTCAGTTTTCTGGCTTACTTATGCAAAGAAATATACTTCATAGGACAATATTTCGCGGACGACGGCTTCTTCGGATTGATGTCTCAGCAGTTCATCACAGGTCTTATCTAATAAATAAAAATGTTTGTTTGTTCAACTTCTATGCGTTCCAATACCATTCCTCGGATTGCGATGAACCTTTGGTGAGTGGTAGTGCCTGCGTCTGCAAAGGCTTCTGAATTATTAAAATCATTGTACACTAGGTAAAGCGTGAGTTGCTTCAACAAATGAGTTTTGGCTCATGGGCTTCTCAAACAAGCAAGGAACGACAAGCAAGCAACGAAGCTGATCGTTTATGAGTTGCTCAATCATGTCAATCAGAAACATGTCAGTAAGACATAATTTGTGTTAAAAAGTACGTAATTTATTTGTACATGGAATAAGATTTGGTGCAGTGGTCTCTTTGATTGCATTTTTATTTAATACATGAGCTCAATTTTCGTATACGCCTTGCTATTTCCCATGAATGCATTTTTAAGCTTTTAAATCTTAAATTTTTGCACTACTTCAGCAATAGAATATTTAATTTACTTGAAAACCACAGCGTAGGCATGGAATGTAAACTCATGCCTTTATTTGTACGTTACAAATTCCCGTGTAGGTACGAGGAATTCATTGGACTACTATCAGTTGCAAAATTCCGTCACCCAAGTTTGAAGACTTTTCTCTCAAAGGTGGCTCAATCAATTTTAAAATGAAGTAGACCAAATCAAAGCTTGTTCATTTCTGCATTTAGTGATAGTATACAAAACTTTTTACCATATATACTGATTTTAGTGTGAGCTTAAAAACAGAATTTTAGCGCATACATCTGGGTATCGGGTGGATGCATCGCAATTACGGCTTCGTAATAGCAATACGGATCAATATATCGGAATTTCCTTCACAAATATTTTAGCAAAGAACTTTCTAAACAATCTTATTAAGTTTCATATTATTTAGTATATTAGTATTTTAGTAATTGATGAAAATGCAAGACTGTGTTATTTTTTGTTCAACGCATCCCTGATAACCACAGTTTGGATCTGCTTCAAGCTATCGAGTACATGATCATGAATCCACTTATAAAACCTTAAACAATAGTTGGTTAATCAATACCAATCAAATTTATTTTGGAAAAAGAGTGCGCTGAACTTTCAGGAGCATACATCATAGCATACTTCATTTTAAAATCGATTGAGCCATCTTTGAGATATTAGTCTTCAAACTCGGGTGACGAAATGTTGCAGTGGATAGTAGGTCTCAAATTCTTTTATGGACCAATTTTGAACCCAGAAAAAGGCATTGCAAGGCATGACGGGCATAGCTAGTACATAACAAACTTATATTGTTGAGCTAATCCCCCGATTGGGTCATCTGTTTCAAAATTAGAAATATACCGTTTTAAATGTAAAATTATATCAATCGCGGGGACGGCTATACCCTTGTAAATTCTTGGAAACTTTTTTTCTATTGTCTCATGAAATATACACAATGGTGGGAGTAAACACGGGTTTATTTATAGAGAAGCCATGGACTTAGGCATAATGGCTGCAACAGGTATCCTATTTTATTTATTTATTTATTAATCCCGGGACACGTGATTACATGTATGGGACAGTTCCAATAGGCAAATTAACAATGTATATGTATAATAGGTATACCAGAATAGCAATAACAAAATATACATAGATTGAATACAAAAATACATAGCGTACAGTTAACTCAATTACATAGAGGTAAGAAATTCATCCACCGAATAAAATGCATTTTTTATCAGATACTCTTTTAGTTCTACTTTAAAGAGTGAGATAGAATTAATGCTTTTAATTTTAATAGGTAGGGAGTTATAGAACAACACTCATGCATAGAGCGGGCTTTTAGCATATAGCTTTAGATTATGAATAACGATTCTAAAGTCATTTTTCTTTCTTGTGTCATACTTATGCACATCCATATTAGTCATTAGCTCTAGTGCAGAATAATGTTCTTTAATATACAAAATTGAAAAGTATATATAAATGCAGGGGAACGTTAGAAGCATGAGATCCTTAAAAAGGGACCTGCAGCTGTAATTTTTTCTTCCTCTTGCCAGGATTCTCACTGCCCACTTTTGTAGTTTAAAAAGCCTCATTGTGTGGTGGGAGTGGCCCCAGGCTACTACGCCATATTTAAGTCGACTGAAAATATCTGCATAATAGACTAATTTAGCCGTTGACAGATTTGAAATTGGCAAAATTTGTCTTAGGAGGTAACACCCCGAGGCAATTTTAGAGCAAAGACCATTAATATGTGTCCCCCATTGCATGGATTCATCAATATCCACCCCTAAGAATTTAAAATTCGATACACGAGAGAGAACTTGTCCATTCAGTTTAAGTAGAGGGCAAGTTAGAATTTTCTTTTGATATGGGTGAAACTGAACAAATGTTGACTTGTCTTCGTTGATGATTACTCTATTTTCAGTGCACCACCTTACCATGCAATCTATGCCTTGTTGGAGGGTGTTGACAGTGTCATGAGTATATTTCATGAAGTGATTAGTATCATCAGCATACATTGTAATGTCACCATGACTGAGATAAGATGGAAGATCATTTATATAGAGGAGGAAAAGTATTGGGCCCAAGATTGAGCCTTGGGGAACCCCTATTGAGACTACCTGTTGATCTGACATGGCTTTTATTTTGACTACTTGAGAGCGTTCGCTTAGATAGGATTTAACCCATTGATTAGCAATACCAGCAATTCCATAACTTTTTAATTTATCCAGCAAGATGCTGTGGTCAACACAATCAAAGGCCTTCCTTAGGTCATAGAATATCCCAATAGTGTCACTGTGATCATCCAGGGCATGTAGGACAGAGTCTACAAACTTGTAGATAGCCATCTCAGTGCTTTTTCCTTTAAGGAAACCATATTGTGATCTAGAGATAATTTGAAACCTCTCCAGATATGATGTTAATCTTTGGTACATAACACCCTCAAGTACTTTTGAGAATAGGGAGATAATGGATATAGGCCTGTAGTTGTTCATTTCCTGTTTGTTTCCTCCTTTAAAAATTGGCACAACTTTAGCTGTTTTTAAAATCTTTGGGAAAGTCCCAGTTGTTAAAGAAGCATTTACCAAGTGAACAAGGGGAGCAAGTACATATAGGCTAACAGAACCTTTCAAAATGGAACATGGGATGCCATCAACTCCTGCTGAGCTTTTTCTACTGATTCTATTGAAAATCCTTTGAATCTCCCTTTCATCAGTTGGATATAGAAATATAGTGTTAATTGCAGTATGGAACAAGGGTCTATTGGTCCTAGTAGTCTGTGACTGAGTTGACAGCTGTCTGGTAGCTTCAATAAAATAATTGTTAAAACAATTTGCGATTTCCACTGGATCAGTTAACTCCTTCCCTTGAATTGAAACAGAGTTGATGCAATGGTTGTCCATGGGTGAAGACACAGCATTTTTTATTAATTTCCAAGCAGACCTTGTAGGGTTTTTTGCATTACTTAGTAAGTCAATATTAAATTGCCTCTTTGCATCAGATACCATTTTTGCATAGTGCTTCTTGCACTTATTATAATGGGACTTTCCTGCTTCAGTAGTGTTAGCTTTGACTAAATTATAAAGCATTTTTATTCTCTCAGACATTAAGATAATTTCAGGTGTAACCCATTTCTTCTCCTTATTGAGATTACAGTCATGCTTAACAAGCTTGAGCGGGAAGCAAACATCAAAGTGATACATATAAATCCCCAAAAATGTATCAAATTTTTCTTCTGTTGATTCTACACCATACATTTCGTCCCATGTCTCCCTTTCAAGAGTAGAGCTAAATTTGTCCCTGGCAGATTGTGAGAAAATTCGTTTCCACCTAGGCTGGTGGGTAGGTGGGACATTTGGTATTATTTGCAGTTTTATCAATTGGGCTGTATGGTCAGAAAAGAAATTATCAATGACTAAAGCCTCCAGGCAAGTATAACAAGTAAATATGTTGTCTATAATACTTCTAGAATTAGCACTAATTCTTGTAGGATGAGAGATGGTAGGTATCATATTAAAAGTTGAAAAGACATCAAGAAGTTGAGTCTTGATGGTGGATTCAGTTTTCAAATCAACATTGAAGTCCCCACCTACTACTGGGTTTTTGGAGCCTTTAGACAATATGGATAAAGTCTGCATTAAACCTTCAAGGAAGCTTGCAAAGTCTCCATTTGGGGGTCTGTAGACAGCGACAACAGGAATCTTAACCCCATGGAATGACACATCTGCAGCACAACACTCAAAACTGAGCTCTGAACAAAATGTTTCAGTAATTTTTAGATTGCAAGATCTAATGCTATCTTTTACATATATACAAACACCACCACCCTTTGAAAACTCCCTGCAGAAGCTGCTGGCAACATAGTATCCTGGGAAACCAACACTTGAAATTTCATTCTTACACAGCCAGTGTTCAGAAACACAAACTACATCAGGTTCATGAGTATTAACAAACAGTTCAAGCAACACAGTTTTCAATCTAAGGCTTTGCATGTTAATATGCATGATTTTTAGATCACCAACAGTAGGATCATCGGGGATTGAACATGTTAGATCACCAATTTTGGGTTTACTCTCGTTACACACTTCATTATATTCTGCTACTTGAGATGTATTCCAGTCACTCGCTTGAATAAAAAACGCCTAAGTACTACATTACATGGCCACTTATCGCTGTACAGCAGCTCCTCTAGTGAGTTAAATGGTACACCAATTTTAAAACTTGCATTTAGACCTTTAGAATCTAGCTTGCTAACTGTTGTTTGAATATGCGGAAAGTTTTTATTCAGAAAGGACTCAACTGTGTCCACTGTGGTATCACCCACAAGCTTCCCGAGATGCAGCCAGGCTTTCTTCACTCCGACCAGTTCCGACGAGGAACTATTTTTACCTACAATCACTTCACGGAAATAGGTATTACCACGAAACTGTCGAGAGCGATCAGAACATCGCTTATCCTCACTCCTGTTGTCGCCAGCACGATTACCCATTCCGTTGTCTTCCCTCGCGAAATAGATTCTTCTAACCTTCCGGTTGCGATTCACCATGGTCCAGTCGCCGTTTATTTCCGTAGCACTTCTGTTTGCCGCACAGTCGTTGTTGTCCGGAACAGGCTGACGTCCAAGAAATCATTACTCGCAATTTCCGCAGATGTGGGAGCACTCAAAATTGATGGTGAATCACTGACACCTGTAGTTTCCACAGGCTGGGATGTTACGTTTTGGGTTGACGATTCGCGATGGGTATTCACGGATGGCACTGTAGAATAATTAAATCTAACCATTGAGGAAAATGTATTCTTTCCTTTCCACACTGTCGCTTCATTATTAGGTCTATCAACAAACGTTACCGAATTCGTCGGATTTGGCGCACAAGGTGGTGGTCCATTGTTTATGTCTCTTGATTGGAATAAATCCTTTTTAAGCTGCTCAATTTGAGTATTTTGAGCTAATATAATGTCACTGCAGGCACTAACCGTTTTGGTTAACTCCTCAACCATTCCACGGAGATCGGAATGACTGTTTACTAATTGAGTTAACGTGGTGTTTACCTCTAGAAAATTGCGGTGCGAAGAGGCTTCACAGTTTTTGCACCGATATACTAAATTGCCATTATTATTCAGCGCATTCACTGCAGACTTATTTAAGTTGGCACATTGCGAATGAAATTTCGCCAAACAGTGAAACTCACAATTGATTATTGAGCTATTATCGTCAAATACTTCAGAGCAACTTTTACATCGATCGCCATCGGCCGCCATTTTGTTATATTGTATCCTAGTCCTATTTCCCATCATTTAATCTTGTCATTTTCCGTTCAAGCGCTGAATAAATAAAAATTGCCACTAAAAGCACATGGCAGTGAGTTGGTACACGGAGCCACCCATGAGTTATAACCAAAAGAGAATTGTTTACATCATGGAAATCCAGCTAACAGTTAAAAGAAGAATAAAATAAGGGCAATTTGCATCAAGCTACCATTTTTTCCATCACGCGAGATTAAAATTATCCACGACTAAAACTTGATAAATAAATGTGTGACTCAGCCACTTGTGAGAGATAAATGCAATAAAATTCATGCATTATACATAATTAATAGATTATATTCGGCAACGCTGATTTGTTAGATGTCTACGTCGGCAAATAGGGAGCTTATCTGATGCAATGTTCCCCCAACGTTCGAAAAAACAAACTTAGATTCTCTGTGGGGACTGGGTCCGAGGTTTGTAATTTTTAAAATTTCATATTTTCAAAACTTGGTATTTTCGAAGTGCCATATATTTAGCGTAGGCTTTTCGTCGGGACCAACAGTTTTGCTTCGTCAAATCAAAACTTCGTATTTTCGTGCTTTGTATTATCGAGTTGCTACTGCATTAATTGCACTAAGCAAATAATAAGCCCATCTGGTGTACATTTCACTTATGGATGGCTCAGTAACAATGACGTCAAACAGATATTCTGGGGATTTTTCGCTGAACTAAGAATACAAAAAACAACCAAAGAAGTATTTTCTTCTAGTCTTAACATTGAGCCATCAAAGTTTTTTATACCCTAAATTCTCAACTATAACATGCGCGTTATACATGGTTTTAAGTTATTTGATGCACGTTATACATAAGGTGAATGAGTGCGCGTTATGCATTAAGAATTACTAGGTAGGTACTTCATGAAAAATATCTTTCATTCAAATATTAAATCAGTGAAATTATGATATTGCTGAAACCTATCAAAATTTCCTTCTTTTTGTTCAAAGCCTAACTTTGTTCATATTTTCTGGTTCAAACTAGGTACAATGAAATTCAAAAATCAAATGTACATCTAATTTTAGGTCACCATTATTCAAATTAAAACTAATTCATATCGAAGGCCATATTAGAAGGTAATAGTTTACAAATGTATACGCAGTTACCAACCTACTTTATTTTTTAATGCGATAACGAATTTCAAAACATTCACATAAGTAATAAAATATCACAAATTCTTCAAAAAAAATTTATTTCTGCTCGTTACGAACTAACAAATCCATCAAAATATTCTGATTCACTATCACATTTAATATTGTAATCATCCAAGTTTTTTAACAATGAGTCTAGTAAATTTTCTTGAAGCAAAACATCACTTTCATCAGATGATGAGTCGTATAACCCTCCATCCACCCCCTCAATATCACGGGAATAAATTCCTGATACCCTGAAACCATTCACGGGTTACATCGGCCCAACTTTCCACAATCCACTTAACAGATTTCAGCATAAGAAGCTCGCTGCATCCTTCCAGATTTCGTATAGGTGTGGAAACCATCTACCATCCACTTTTCCCATTTCCTCCGTCTTTTCGATTTAAAAGATCTGTTTACGGAGATGTCCAATGGCTGCAGCTTTTTTGTTAGACCTCCAGGAATGACTGCAATCTTGGAATGTTTTTTCAGTAAAGCTTTGGAATCGTTTGCTATGTGAGGTCTTGCTGAATCCAATAAAAGCAGTGATTTTGGGTTAGAAAATGAGCCCTTTCTTTTTCCCCACACCTCAGTTAACCATGTTCTCAGCATATTGCAGTTCATCCAGCCTTTTTGATTTACGCACACAATTATTCCTTTCGGAAATTCCCCTTTGGGAATTGTTTTTTGCTTAAATATCACCATTGGGGGAAGCTTTTCTCCATCAGCCATCACTGCTAGCACAACAGTAAAGCAACATTTTTCAGATCCAGTGGAGCATATCTTTGTGTCTTGAGTGCCTTTAACTGTAAACTTTGTCGGCATGTCAAAACTCATAGGTACCCCATCCATGTTTCCAATCTGGCTTGGTTCACCGCCATTCTTTGCCTGCCCAACAAATAAATTGAACTCCTCCACTTTCACTTGCCAATTTTCTGATAACTTTTGTCCTATAGAAGTTATCGCTCGCACTGTCAACCTATGTCAATAATGTAATTATTTCTCCGATTTGATTTTTTTCTTTACTGGAAGTGAAGTTAACACAATAGCTACCACAATATGTTACTTTTTCATCCCTTGCATAATAGCTTTGGATTGTCCTCAGCCTTATTGAAAAAATGTGAATTTCAATGGTTCCGAGAATATGAATTCCAGTAGTCAAGGTTCTGTGGGTGTCCTGCGTGTAATATATGAGTGCGCATTATACTTGAAATTTGGAGACATGCGGATAACATCCAAAGGTTGACCTGCGCGTTATGCATGAGTGCACGTTATACTTGGGAATTTAGGGTAAAAGGGGGTCAAGTGGCCATCCCTACAAAGGTTGAAAATAAACCTGATGCACGAATTCAAGGCTCAGTGAAGCTTAGTGTTATCTTCTCGGTTTAAGTCATTGTACTCCAGGAAGCAGTAATCGAACATAGGGAAAAACTAACATTGAAACAAGCATTTTCCATGTGTGTCGAGAGAGAAGTTTAGAGTGTAGTAAGTTAGAGTAACTTTGAGTTGGTGTGGAATACAATTGATTTTGCTAGAAGCGTTATTCACATGGTTGTTCCATGACAGGCTTGAGTTAATAGTAATCCCAAGATTTCGAACAGAGTTTGAGTAAGGTACGGAGGTTCTGCCAACTATGATTTGTGGTGCATTACCTAAGTGGATGCGATTTGTTATATTGGTACTTCATACAATCATTGATTTGGTTTTATTAGTGTTTAGAGCAAATTTATTCTGCCGGGCCCAATCAATGAAAGCTTTTATATCCTCGTTGATTTTACTGACCACATCATCAACTTCGGTAGGGAAACAGTGACAATATATTTGAAGGTCGTCAGTGTAAAGCATGTACATTGAATACTTAAGATCATTCAGGAGGTCATTAATGAAAATGGAGAAGAGCAAGGGCCCAAGCACGGAACCTTGAGACACTCCACAAGGGACTGTAGTCCAGTTGGATATATTGCCGTGTCTCTTACGGCTTGTCAATGGTCAGACAAATGTAAGTAAAATCAGTTGAGGACCGAACACGAAAAATTTAACTTCCTCATTTGATCAAGTAAAATAGCATGGTCCACCCTATCAAAGGCCTTGCTGAAGTCAAACAACATGAGTATCGTCACCATTCTTTTGTCAAAGACACTATGAAAATCATCAGAGATTTTCAGAGGCACAGACTGAGTGGAAAACCCACAACAAAATCCAGATAGCAGGGGTCAAATTTATTGTTCTGAGAGAAATATGAAACTACTTGAGAATGGACAATGCATTCAAGCACTTTAGAAATGTTGTTTAAAATGGATATCGGTCAGTAATCAGACGGATTCACTGAATAATTAATCTTTTTGACAGGTGTTATAAGAGAGGATTTCCAGAGGGTGGGGAAATTGGAGGATTGTAGTGCAAAATTAAATAAATCAGCTGTCAGTCGCCTAAAATGCCATCCAATCCAATCAAATAAATCAAGTAACACCGGCATTGTAACACTGTAACCAGTACGTAAGGCGTATATTCATGCATGGAACCTCGATCCCAACACCAAAGAAGATGATGTGAATGAAAAAATTGGGAACTCATACAGAAGTCGAGACTTTGAATGCTAGGTATAACTACTCATCCTTCAAAATAACTATAGATTTCAACCTAAAAAACAATGTTTTGAACCCAAGCATTTGGCCAGAGGAAGCATTAATCAGTTGATTTAACTTCTTCAACACAACTCCTACGCAATATCAGACTTCGGAAAGTGGAAAAGCTGACGTGAGGATGTCGCAGGCTGAAGAATCTGGGACTTTTCAGAACACAAGAAGACATGGAGAGAACAAATATCTCTGACTAGTCGCACTAAACGTCCAATGCATTAGGAAAAAAGTGTATGAACTTAAACTGTACTTGCAGAATAATGGATTCAATGTACTCTGCCTCACCGAACACTGGTTAAAAGAAGAACCAAAACATATGTATAATATTCATGGTCATGTGCTGTGTGATGTGTTTTGTAGGCAAAAATATAAAAACGGTGGTGTAGCCATATACATATGTTGCAGAGGGTATCAAGTATAAAATTATCAAACTCAGTGAGTGAAGCAGTGAAAAAGATGGTGAATTTACAGTCATCTATTCAGCTGAAGTTAACACAGTGGTTGTGGAAGTGTACAGATAACCCAATGGTGATTACAGAAAGTTCCTTGAACTGATGGAGATGGTCTGCCTGAAGTTGGAACAAGTGAGTGGGAACATCTTCATCTGTGGTGATATAAATATAGATAGAGATTAATAACCATTCTAGAGATGAGATGAATTTTTTAAATCTGTTGAGATCCTATTATTTACATTAAGCTAATGTTCTGCCAACTTGAGGTAAAGCTTGTCTTGATAATATCATAACTAACTTTAATAGAGATAGATATACTGTAGGTGTAGACGACCCAGTAATTTCTGACCACAAACTAGAGTGGCTGAACGCCATGGTAATGAAGACACATCAGTCTCGAAGAACACCTGCAACAACACACCAACCATTTACGGTGGAAGGCACTCTCAATTTTAAGACTATACTCTCTGACTTTCCCTGGGGTGAGATACTTGATATCACCGATATAAATCTTGCCTTTAACTCATTTCTCAACAAATTGTTATTTTTATACATTCCCTGTTTCCCATCTAGGCCTTTCCCTAATAGCAAGAAGAAAACAATTAAACACTTTTCCAACCAGCTGAAAGACATGAAAATCAGACTTGCTTCTCTTCACACTGCATTTAAGTTGGAACAAACTGAAGCAGCCAAAGTAGCTTTCTATAGCTATAAAAAACAATATAGATCAGAAACTTTGTAAGTGAAAAAGATTGAAAACAATATGTTCTTGGAAAAGGCTAATAACAAGTGAAGGCCACATGGCAAATCATTAAAAATGAAACAGGTATGGTTAACGATAGCCATGCTGAAAATCATCTAGATCCTAATGACTTTAATAATTATTTTCTCACTGCAGTGGATGAAATAAAGAAAAACTTTTCACAAACCAAGAACCCTATCCGGTACATGGGTGACGTTGAACATGAAGAACTTCTGTCAGAATGGACACTCACTATGCCTAACAACATAATAAAAATCATCAGAAACCTGAAACACTTTTTGAAACATTTTTGGCTTCTCCAAGATTTTGATGAAAGAAATAGTGGAATTTCTAGCTATCCCACTCTGTGACCTCATCAATAGATTGTTAACTGAAGGCTCATTTCCAAATATTATGAAGACTTCAAAAGTAGTCCCACTATTCAAGAAAGGATGCAAGGATGAAATCGAAAATTATCGACCCATAGCTGTTGTTCCTATCATATCTAAAATAGTTGAATCATTAATAAAAGAGCAACTCGAAACTCATTTTGTCAAAATTTTATCCACTAATCAGTAGCCATGTAGCCACTTACAGACCAGGATCCTCTACCACCAAGGCTGTAGAGGCATTAATTAATATTATTAATGAAGCTTTCGAAAAAAATCAACATGTGACCATGATTACATGTGACCTAACTAAAGCCTTTGATACAGTTTCACATGACATCCTGAAGCAAAAGTTGCACAGATATAGCTCAAGAGGTCCACTACTAAAGTTGGTGTCCAGCTACTTAACAAATAGGCAACAGCAAGTATTCTGGTGTAACAAAAAATCTCATACTCAGCTCCTAAAATATGGTGTTCCTCAGGGGTCAATCTTGGGTCCTCTTCTCTTTTTATCATCTATATTAATGACCTATCATACCATTTGAAGTGGACATCAATTTTATATGTGGATGACATCACTCTAATACACACAATACAGAATTACAATGAGATCTGGAGTATAGCAGAAAAGATGTTAAGGTTGTCTAAGGATTGGTTTAAAGATAATGAATTATTAACTAATGACTTAAAAACAAATAAGTTCTCCTTTGGACTTAGAGAAGGAAACAATTCAAGTAAGTCGGTTAAACTTCTAGACTTTCTCCTTGATAAGAAATTATCCTGGGATAGCCAAGTAAACAGCATGTGTAAACAGCACTCAGTAGAGTTTAGTATCTAATCAGAAAAATAAGGCCAGTGGTTTCAACACAGGTGATAATGAAAGTCTATTATGCTTATTTTCAGAGCCATATAATCCATGGTATAATTCTGTGGGAACACAGGAGTCATACTACTACTAAAGAAAAAAGCCATTAGGGCTTACTTGACCTATAAAATGATGAGCACTGTAAGCCTTACTTCGTTCAAAGTAAAATAATGGTGGTTTACTCTCTGAATTTACTTGAAGTACTTTATTTTGTAAAAAGAAATCTTATCAACCTTGCCCATAAGAGCAGGTGGTCACAGTCATAACACCTGAAAGAAAGAGGGACTTGATGTGCCCTTTTGTAGAATTGAAAAGACTAAACAAGAGTTTCAACGTTCTAGGTTTAAAAATGTTCAATGTATTACCATATGAAGCAACATTAGCAAATGAAGCCTGCTTCAAAGGAGGTATAAAAAGGTGGCTTCAGCAACACCCACTATACAGCTTTGAAGAATTTCTTAGCTCGGGTATATCAGATTTGACCTGTTAATGTTATTTACCATCACTTGTAAGTGTTTTAAATTATTGTACTACAATTTTTATTTTGTACCCTTATAAATTATACATTACATTGAAAACTGTTTTGTGCCCATGAATGTGTTTATGATTATTATCTGAATATATGCAAAGATGTATTTATGTTTTTATTAATTTTTGATTATTTGCAATTTCAATTGAGTAAGTGTATTTTTTTATACTATTGACGAGATCTATTCCACATACTGTTGGCTGAACTATCAATAAAAACTATGATTATTAATATAGAATATTCATAACATTTTCTGAGGCTCTTGGTCTACTCCAGAAGAGTTAGATTTCAAGCTATATGAATTTACCGAGGGTATCAATAACGATAGATTTGCAATAGAAATCTGAATCATTGAAAGGAACAACAATATTACATGTAGTAGCTATAGTGGGAGGGAAAGAACTGCTGTTTGGACAGTATTGGGCTACTGAAGAGATGTACTGATTGATTTGATCGACAGTACTATTTGACTCCCTTCTTTAAAATTTTTTAAGCCACGAAATGTAAAGGGAGGTTTAGGTAGTAGGACAACAAATTTGTAAGAAATGGATATTTGGTCATGGGCAGATAGAAATAACTAAGTAACCTTTGACTTACCTCAGTAGTAACCTTATACACAACGACAATAATAATTGAAGATACAGAACATGAGAAATTGTTGTCTATGTTCAAGCAGTGCACGTGAATGAGGTATTACAGGTTGGTAAGGGCTAACCAATCTGAAAGGGTACGAACAGGAAAACTGGTCTACAAAAGCATAGGAATGTATACTGACGAGCATTAAGCCCTTAGCGTCCATAGTTCAGTGGAAGGAACACACAAACCACTTCTTTATATGAAAGTTTTCTTACCACTGTCTAAGACTCAACCTCAATATTACTGAATGAATCCTCGGCACAAGCATAATTTTAGAAAACAATACACATCAACCATTCCACAGCTAAATACTCAACATAAATAATCAATTGTAAGTACCATGACACCAACTCAACTTCCATTTCCACCTTCCTTGTACCCCCCCCAACACCCCCCTCCCCCAACCCCACCAACCACCCTTCCCTCCTGTAATGGTTGTGGGACAATACTCCCATATGTGTAATGGTAATAGACATGTGAGTTTCAAATAAGCAGATAGGATACCTATGCCTCTCTCCTTCCCCACCCCCTTTTTCCGAGTCGTGGATTTCCTCAACTGACTGACCGGAAAGTGAGGCGAGTCGCATATGCATCTTTTTCCCCTTCCCATTTTCCTACACCACACTTCGAACACAAAAGAAGACAAGTGAAGACTACTTGCTGCACCACAAAACTTGTTAAAGATTCCATATGGCAAGCCAACATGAGGTTGTAAGGGCCCTATGCCATAATTTACATGTTTCATCAGGCAACATCATGCTGATGTTGCCTGATGAACCACATAATTGAAACATCATAATCTACATACAAGGAAACATCTATTTCAAAGTTTTTTGCAGCAAAACAATGCATTTACATATAACCTGAGAAATCTAATAATATGCACACAATGAGTTTCTGACGGTAATGGCAATGGCATATTGCCTTCAACAGGCAGCTCGTTAAGTAAACCTAATGTAATACGATCCGTTCATAAAGCAGGGGTCCTCTATTCATCACAATGAACTAAATGCATCATATAATGGCTCCTAGCTTGAGGTAGTCACATATCTCAAATCCATTTCTAAAGAATTAAGTCTAAGCAGTTAAAAAATTATTTATATAGAAACTCACTAACCTGCTTCAATTTTCCATCATTAGTGCTGGTTCCAAGAGTCATTATGGCAACTTCCACTTCCCTCTGCCACCCTCCAAGTCCCCTCAGTTTCTCGTGAACAACACACGTACACACAGCTCTCATTGAAGCATTGAAAGATTTTATGTAGTTCATATCCACTTGCACCCACTGCGCTATGTTTGTAGGGCTGGTTTGGCATGCCCAATGATAAATCAATTTCAGCATAGTCTTTGGAGTATGAGGAACACCTTCAAACAATGACCCAGAAAAAACAGACAGATGGCGTTGTCCACAGCAGTCAGATACCCACACATATCCGCCACTGAAAATAAATGTATCACAGCAGGTAAGATGAAGGCACCCACACATTAGCTTGCAAATGATTGCAAAAACAGTGCAAAAACTGAAATAGTTACCAATTTCCAAGGTGGACAATTTTACTATGCTAGAATTAAATGCTATAAGAGGAAACTAGCACAGCTAAAACAACCTCTTCATATAAGTTTTTGCCCCTGCATTATCTTCCTGATTTCATGACACACGTCTAATTATAGTTTATGTCTAAATAAAAGCTCTTCCCCAATTAAAGTCAAATACCAGCAGTAGACAGTGAATAGGGCTATTTTTGAGCATGAAGAATGGGGACTCCTCAGAAATTATGTGGCCAATTGCCCCATATACTGAAGTGAAAAATGGTTAATGACATGATAACCCATTTCAGTAAACAGTATTATGCTAAGTAATAGAAAACTTTATATGGTCCACAAAATAATTTAACAGACTTTACCAAATTGGTTGGCAAATTCATTAAAATTAATTCCTGGGTTGTACTCTGTAACTTGTTTCATTGGTGATGAGAGACCGCCAACCACACCACCCATCACCCGCCTTTCTGATCCTGTAAGCTAATGAGGTGATATTCTTCACCCATCCAGGTGATAAGACATCACTGATCGATAGCCAGCTTTATTCCATCACCTTCCAGAATGGCGTCAAAGTATCAATACTTCCAGCACCTCATGGCTAATACAATATACAATAATAGTGATGTATGCCCTCAGTAGACTACAAAAAGCATAAATGAGGACATTTGTAATAAGAATTACTAATTGAGCGGTCCAAAAAAGTTTTACTTAAACAGATAATTCCATTATATTAACCAAAGGACAATTTAGATAACTATGTATCAATTTAACTATAATTCCAGGCATGTAATTAGAAGCCAAACAAATAAACATTTATAATATCCTTTTGCATATCATAAATGCAGCCAGAGTGGTACAATAGGATGCACATCATTTCTCATTTTGTGGATAACAGCTTCAGATCTAACTTTTTACACAAAACTCCTTTTCTTGACCCACCAGGTATGAGCTTGCATAATACCCATTTGGACTTACTGAAGTTATAGGTTAAAATCTAACTTCCATCATGTTTTCCAGAGCATAATTTTCATCTCTGGGAAAATTAGAGATGCGTGAATAGTTACAATGTGATAATTTTAATACATAGGCACATTCAACTAAGCCTTTGTCCTTCATTCTTCCTTAAGTTTTCTCACTCGTAACATTCAGTGACTAGTGCAATCAAGATAGGAAAGTAATCGAAGAAATGGAAATGGAACTTGAGTGAACACCTATGATGTGATGGCAATATTTCCATGTGTGCCTTGGGAAATGCTGTCTTCTTTCAGAATTACAATGAAAATAAAGAGGGAATACACAGTAATTTCATTGCATTCATTTGCCACAATCTTACCTTTAAATATTAAATAAAACTAAGTTTTCCTTTAATTGTTAAGGAGCACCTCTGAGTAATGCCAGGAAACATGAAGACATAATGTTGATGAATTTTTGGAATATCAATGCCTTTCTTACTAAATTTTTCTTTAAAAGACAACATCTTTCAGCAGTACAGCAACCTTATGCAAGAACAATTAGAACTGAAAGTTGTGGGATAAAAATAACTAACAAGGTGGCCACACACAGGAGAATATGTAAAGCCAGGACTTTTTCATATTTCCTAAACTGATATCACCATCTCTCCTCGTGACAATATACATTCTTCGGAAGCTACTTAAAACACAAAAATAGGAGCACAACATGTTAATGCATGTATTATGGGCAGATATAGGCTGATTTATGGGTGTTTCACCGTATGGTTGTTTTTTATGTCAACAGTTTCCCCTGCATTCCAGCAGGCATCTTCAGGTCAACTGTTTGTTGCCATTGAGTGGAAGGCTTTAAATAGGCCTGTCATCTGCTCCTAACTGGCTGGCGACCTTACCCTTTTTGGGGCCAATTTTTTGTAATTGGTACCTTTGTTTAAACATTCTCTTCCATGAGCTGTGGAAGTGATACCTGACCTCCCAGTTAAAATTCTTCGGGTATTTTGAACTCTAGATAGCCTACTGAATAATTCTTGGGAAGTATGGAGATTCTCAGGCGATCACTCCTCTCTCATACGAGGGAGTATGCAAGATTGACTGCCGATGTGGCATGGCATACATTGGGCAGATCTGTACGGTGCCGACTGCTGGAACATGGATGGGCAATGAAGAATAAACGATTCCACCATTCCCTGCTGTGGCGGAACAGGTCCATTCTGACCTGAGACACTCAGTCAACTTAGAAGAGGCCATTGTGATCGCCAGAAAATCTCCATACTTCCCAAGAATTATTCAGTAGGCTATCTAGAATATAAAACACCCCAAGAATTTCAACTGGGAGGTCAGGTATCACTTCCACAGCTCATGGAAGAAAATGCTTAAACAAAGGGACCAATCACAAAAAATTGGTCCCAAAAAGGGTAAGGTCGCCAGCCAATCAGGAGCAGGCGACAGGCCTATTTAAAGCCATCCACTCAATGGCAACAATACTTCAACCTGAAGATGCCTGCTGGAATGCAGGGGAAACTGTTGACATAAAAAACAACCATACGGTGAAACACCCATGAATACAGCCTATATCATCAGAGCACTGTGGAAGCCTTTGCACCAACTATGTACTATGGGCTGAATGAATTGTGCCTAAAAATGGAATACTGCCACTACTGCTCATAACAAATCACTGTCCCAATACCTTTAACAATGCACAAAATAGACCTAGCAAGCATAACTTGTTGAAGTTGCTCTACATTTAAAATCAACAAAAACCTCATTTATTTTTTCAAAAAACTGCTCAGATGCACTATAGCTTCTCAATTATTACATATGCTGAAAGCCATTGTCACAACATTTATTTCTCACTAAACCACAAAATTCCCAGAGTTGAATAAAGGTCATGACCCAGAAGCAGATAATACTTAGGAAGAAAACTGAAAACTAACCATTAAGACAGGTAGCATCAGAGATTCTTGAGGAAATCCAAAAAAGGTTGTCATGCCAACCAAATGGATGGTTAACCACCAAAATATACATATAAGGAAATACATTTTGATCCTTGTTGCATTCACAAGGATACTTTATAAATAAAGTATTTGAGATACCTGAGAATACATGCAAAAGCAATGAGATTAGGATGCTTTAGATTACAAACCAAAACATGTCAATTCAAGCATTGATCAACTGAACTTCTTACCTGTTAGGAAATTTTGAGGAATCTGAATAAATTCCTAATTTGAAGGGAATAGGTTGAAATAGACTATCCAGATGGGTATGACACTTCTGTTCAGCACGAATTAAGCCTTGCTGAATTAACCACTCAGTCAATTCACTTGGGAAAAGTAGCAATACTTTTTTCAGCTCCTTATCTGAAAAAGTCAAAAAGGACATCTTGTTAAAAAATTAATGACAATAGGCATCATTTCTACTCCAATTCTGTGTATGGCAAGCAATAAAATAAACCATTGATATGCAGTTCACATAACAGCATTTGAACACAGCAAATCACGTAATTAATAGCTCTCTCTCCAAAGGATATGCCTTAACTTTAAATGTTTGATTATCAGTTTCCTGAAATATAAATTCATAGTAATAATTCCCTCACTGCATATGAATTTTTCAGTTTTGCATTGATGATTCACAGTATGCTATGATTTACTTTTCCTATCTTGTTAAAGCTTATTGTACTAACCAAGGAAAATGTAATAACAGTAGAAACTCTAAAATACAAAGCAAGAATAGAAAAAGTTTCAACTATATAAAGCAAAATTGTCTGTCCCTACAGATAGCCGTTACAAAATACATAGCACTAATCCAAAATACAAAGATTTAAATATAAAAAATTAATGAAATTACAGACTTCAGCCCCAGTTCCCAGGAAAAATGGAATTCATGATTATGAATCATGGTGAAAAACTGCATCAGCAAAACTCTTTAGGCAGATATAAATACCTAACAATTAGTGTTACCAAATATGGTGCTTCTATCACACTGCTATTTCAGTTTTAACTGATAGCAGCACTGCCATAATGTTTATAATTTTCTTTAGGTAGAACTCATATAGCATTCTCACTTCCATGCACTAAGACTGAATACTGTTGTTGGAAAGTAATACATGAGTTTATTCAGACCATCTCTTACTCAAAGCTTGCATTGTTGTCATCTCTATGCTTCCTCTTGATTTTACACTCATTGGGTGGATTGCAAGAACAAAGTTCAAACTTTTATTCTGACTGGGTCTTATTGAGCCATCGCATGACCACAAGCTATATTCCACATGCAAGAAAAAAACTCCATCGCAGTCTACATAAACTGTCGCTTGTCTGTCAAATATTTGGCATCAATTGCAGTCATTAATCCAACTGAAAAAAACAAGTGAAAAATGGTGCAAAGGTAATGTACATACACAATAAGAATGTCAAATGAATTAAGCACTGAACAGGAATGAGCAGTGGGCTAATCGATAAGTTTTTGCCTAAGGATAACTTCACACTCTCTCGATATTCAGTTTAATAACAATACAACAAGTACTGTGAGCAAAGAGTTTTGCTATGTATTGTGCCAGAGCAAGAAATGCAATGCAAGAAATATCTTTTTAATGTGAGACATATAATGCTGAATTTCCCTTAAAGTGTAATATTTCATCTACCAGTACACATACGAGTGTAAGAGGTACATGCAGACATATAGTTGCTTTCGCAAATGGTCATGAGTAGGGGTGGGTCAGGTCAATATTTTTCTCAGTCCCGGTTCAGTTCTTAGCTACAATCCTCAGTTCCGGTTCTTAATTTAGTACTTAAGTTGCATTGCTCAATTTCCAATGTGAGAGAAGTTTATATATATATACATATTTATTTAGATTTACCAATTTCCCTGACCGATCGCCAAAAGGTCACCTATTATTGGAATATTTTTTTCTGCTGAATTAAATTTTCTAATCATCGTCTCGTATTTTTAGAACTACAGCCATGTGTCTACTATAAGTTAGTGTGCTCCAGCTACTTCTCGACCCGAGTTTCAGAAGTTAAAAACGCGAGGTAAAATTTTCCTAACAACATAGTCTCAGATTCCTTGTGATGAGCGTAATACATTGTGATCATAATTTTTAACACAACTAGGCAAATATTGCAATAAGGATATACAAAAAGGATACATTGTACTGATTCACAACTAAATAGCTGATATTCACAACTAATAAGATTCACAACTGAGTAATCCACAAATTGATGATGTTTATTCCATGCACATCAGCGACGGACGTTAGTTTTAGTTGTTGAAATAAAGGGCGGGAAAGACTGGCCAATAAACATAATGGTAGAAAAATGATAAGGATTCCTATTCCAGTTTCTCCCCGATTGTTACGAGAATTCCCTGACTTTTCCCTGACATTTCCAGAAATTCAAAATTCCCTGACAATTCCAGGTTTTCCCTGACGATCGCCACCCTGTGAAAGGTGCCATGGGGACCACAGTTTAACATCTTATCCAACAGAATGAGTAGGAAAAGTAGCATAATTTTGTTTAGTACGATACATGTATCATACCATTTTAAAATTGGCATAACATATGTAAGTTTTTGAAGTTACTATCTCATTTACTTTCTAGTATTTTTTTTCAAGGCAGGAGGTTAAAGTCGAAGTTATTTTTTTTGCTGCTAAGTTAAGTCAAGATAAATGCAGTATTTTTCCTCATTTTACATTAGTTATCAATAAAATAACCCTTTTGTCAGCTTAATAACCGATTGATGATATCATACAATTAAAAAAAAAACTTAATTTGAGAGCTATTCAAGTGAATTCTGGGACTAGAAATGTAAAAAAAGTGAAATTTTTGTAAAGCTTTAATTTGGCAATATCTCGAAAACTGTGCAACTTTTACTAAGATCATATTAGGCTGGTTCGGTTCCTCTTAGGCTGCCCTTGCTCCAGTGTCACTGTGGCGTGACATTTATGGGACACCCTGTAGATCAATCCATAAAATTAATTTAGATTTTTGAATCTGCAACTAAATCTACAGATGTCAAATAACTTGGTTATACTGTTTCTACAACACTCGAAGCCACTGTTAAGGTATACAGTAGGGGGTGCTACGGCATCTGCTCATTTACACATTTTTCTGCATCCACAATTTTTATTCATTCTATTCACACATATATTCCTTATAAATGGAATCTATACAGCAATGGAGAAAAACTAATAGTTACAATATAGTAAATGATATATAATGTATTATTAATAGTAGCAAATAATAAAAAGAAAAAAATCTTTTGACGGTTGATTATCAGTGGCTCCCAAGTGTCCAATGTATTACGATGTCAGTTTTCTGCTACCAGCCATAATTTATTAGCTTCCCAGGTGGCGTTTTCATTTTGTATTTATAATGTGGATATAACTGTTAAATTCAATTAAATTTTTAACATTATGTCTTCCACGTATTGTATTTTCTTCGTCATTGCAATCGTAAAGCCCCTTTTCACCATGGTCTCGTAGCAGATTGGTGATCCATTTAACAGTGCATACAAACAAGAGTGCATGGTTTCTTTGATACCTATGCATGCCCTTAATATTTAGATGTGAAGGTAAAATTGATCGTACTTTTTCATTTACATCGGAGGGGCTCATTTTTCTGAGACCCTTACTAGTTTACTTTTAGAGCGGTAAGTACATACATGTCTTGTCTTCGCAGTTTACATAGTACTTTCCTGTTCTCTTATCTGAGAGTGTGATTGGTGTTTGGATGCTATTCTACTTCCAGTGTTTCTGTTGCGTGTATTGTCAAAGTAGGGAAATTGAAGATTATCGGGATTTTTCTAGTCAACTATTATAACCCCTTCTTTCAATCCAGGGGAAGAAGTAATTATAGCGACGTCATCTTCTAGACTAGAGCGTCTTTTCGAATGTGTGCGTCAGTGCTCGGAGGCTACCAACTTATTTCTTTATTTGTTCCCAGTGAACGAATTTTATTTTGGAATCTATCAAGACAGAAATTTTGTTTTTTTCTTCGTGCAACGCTTCTTAGAGTATCGGGAGGATACTGCATGCATATAAAATTTAAAATTGTAAACTTTAATGTTTTCGTCACCAGTTGAATGTGAATCAAATTTGTATGTATGACATGTAGGAGGACATGGAAGGACAATTCATCAATCAGTCTGAACGGGAATCTATGAATGATTGAATCTATAACATGATTATTGTGTTCAAAACTGGTCACCACTATGTTGTTTCAGCTGTCTTCCAAGCTACACGCCTTTCATCCCCGACCGTGACATTGTTCTGCCGTGCACTTTCCTCCTCGTTACCCTCATTCACCCCTCACCAAGGGATCCCTACCCTCCATCTCCGCGCTAGCCGTTCATCCACACCCAGCCTTTCTTCAGGCCAGCCCTAGTGATTCAGTCATTGCAAAACTAGCCCGAAGGCCTCCCCTGAGCTAATCCCTCTCTCGCTCCACTTTTTACGGGGACCTACCATCGGCTATCTCTCTCTGTGACCAGTGCGTGGTCAATGCTCTGAGCCCTTCCCCCACCCCTCGCCCCATGGGCAATCTCACATAACCACCCGCATCCTTAAGCCATTCGAACCCAATGACTCTCTCCTCCTTCCGTCCAATTTTCCTTTCTACCCAAAAATACTTTGCCAACCACCCCAAATCGAAATATCCATGGATTTCACATTTAATTTCCTTGAAGGCAATTTTTCTGTGGTGTAAATACATTAAAATATCTCTGTCAATTGTAGAACACTGCGATTATCCAGATCAATATGAAATAGACATCGCAAGATTGAATAGGAAACATCGAAAGTGCCAAGCGTGCCAAGCGAGGGATTAGGATGGGCAATCCCACAAATTGCGAGGCTTGTGAGGGAAACCAGTCATTATGCGTTTTCCTTTTCTTCATAAATTATCACAGGAACATCGAATGCTGAAATTATGTAAACATTGACTATAGTTTTAAAAACTAATTTTCCTACAATGTATTGTTATTATCATAATTTTCATAAGTAATTTTTAGTTTTATAAATGACTGCAGGAATTTTGTACTTTTATGGACACAGCCAATGGCTTACTATGGTAATTATCAATTAAAGATGCCAGCAATCCATTTCCTGAACTAAAAATATGTATTCGGTTATTTTAACGATCAAAATACTGAGCAAAAAGGCAGTTGCACTTCCAGATGAGGAATTTTCTTTTGCAGTTTTCAAAATAAATCGCAATCGATATAATTTTATTGATATCAGCGCAATATTTTATAACTGAGGGGATTAACCCATTAATGCCTAGTGGTATCTTTTGGTACCAGTCATTAGCGTATTCCTAAAGTTAATTTTATTTATATTTCTTTATATTCCTTCTAATTCTTTTAGCGTGACATTAATTTACATATGTTGAAGCATATGATTTTGAAGATTTCGCTTTTATTGAACCATAATTAACGCGCAGACAGATGTTTGAAGTAGGAGAATTTTCAATGATCACCAAAAAACAATTTTTGTCGTACACTTACTCCGATTTTTTAATTATTTATCGATCCTTTTCCTTATCTAGGCGATTTTTTCAAAGAATAAATAATCTTAATACATGTTGCTTTGAGCTAGAGAAGATGGTTTGGATGTAGATGTATTCATAAAAAAATTACAATGTGTAACATTTCTGTGGTACCGTATGGTACCACTAGGCGCTTCCCGTGCTATATTTATGCAGAGATCGTTAACATGTGAATTTCTTCCGCTTTGATGTTTCTACCGGATATTTTTGCGATATTATATTTTTAACACTTTTTATCAATATATTTATTTATTTTGTTGTTAATAAAGTTATTGTAAATATTTATTTTTATTAATATATAATTACAGTGTAAGTTTTATGCATGTACATCTCGAAGATGTCCGTATTTCACTCGTGTGGATGTTCGACGTCACTCAGCTCATTGACGTCCCCATTCCTCGAGAGGCACAGACCCTTTTCGGGCTCCCAATGCACGCCCTCACCCGGATTAAGAAGAGATGGGTGGTGAGGCTGTAAAAGTGAACCTTTCTTCTGAAAGCGACTGAGTGCTGAATGAGGAAGAGTGGTAGGGTGGTGGTAGCCTACGGGAAACTTCCCAGACGACTGGCGGCAAGTGACGAACACGCGACTCGAGACCCTCCAACAAGACTGCTAACTCCTTTGTATTCCCTCGGTCTCCCGTCTCTCCATAACCATTGGCCACGGCATATTTCCATACTTTTCTCAACACCCACCACCACATTGCCACATTCATTGCCAAATAATTGGGAGAACTGCTAGCGGGTATACTTTGAAGATGGTTATCTACCAACGGCAAGAATTTTTCCAGCAGATTGAATAGGGCACCACTATTTATTGCACCCTCAAGGTTTGTCATTGTAAATAAATGTGTCCTCCTTCACTTTCCAAAGCAGCATGAGCTTTGCCATTTCTCCGTTAGGGTTCATAGCGCATTCGTGGCTCGATGCCTTTGAAATCAGTGTCTACGGCGACAGCGGCAGAGATGGATCTTCGTCTAGTGCATTTTTTCTTCTTATATGAAATGTGTTAGCGCCACCTCAGATTTTTGAAATATCTGTCAAGGTTTTTTTTTACTTATAGTACAATAATTTCTATATCAATTTCAGTGATCTGACTCTTCAAGAGGCTATGCAAATTCTAGTCCATGATAACACTGATTTCGATGAAATATACATCAAACCACCGGCAGTAACTGTGTTGTCAGATGAAGATTCAGCTGATGAAGACAGGGAAGGAATGGTGGACAACTTGAGTGGACGTCAATTGCGCGCAAAAGTTGAAGTAGTTGTTCGAAACGGTGGACATGCAGCTGGTGATGTGCCCCAAGGAAAAACTGAGAATATCCAAGCTTGTGGTGAACCTGGTCAGAGCCGTAAATCACGCAAGAGACCTAAAATACGCAAACAAGTGACCGTTTGGGACGATAAAGAAATTACTGTGCACAACATGATTTTCCCTGATCCTGGTTACTCCCAGTTTCGTGAAGTGACCCCTACCACAGTTTTTGAACTGTTTTTTGACGAAGAAGTCATTTCTCACCCAGTGCTGGAATCGAATAAGTATGCTCTGTTCTGTAACTGTGCTAATCCAAATATAACACTTGAAGAAGTGAAAGTGTTTGTTGCTATTCTCTTCCTTAGTGGGTACAATACGGTTCCTAGTAAATGGCACTGTTGGGAGGCAGCAGCACATGACATGAGAAATGAGCTTGTGTATAATTCAATGAGACGAGACAGATTCTTACTAATAAATAGATGTATTCATTGTTGCGACAATGCTGCTGTGGATGACTCGGATAAAATGAGGAAAATTTGCCCTCTTATGGACATGGCGAAGAAAAAATTTGGCAAGAATTTAAAGAAGAACAGTGCTTGAATTTTGATGAGTTAATGGTATCATATTTTGGGAGACACAGATGTAAGCAATTCATCCGAGGGAAGCCAATAAGATTTGGCTTTAAAGTTTGGTGTCTCAATAGCCCAGATGACTACCTTGTAAATTTGGATGTATACCAAGGAAATAATCCGAGGAAAGTGGAAAGTTATGAAAAAGAATTTGGAAAGGCAGCAGTCACCTCTATTAGTAATGTTAGATGAGCTACAAAAGAAAGAATTGCCTTACCGGTTCTATTTTGATAATTATTTTACTAGTTACAGCTTGGTGAAATATCTCCGTGGAAGGAACTACGGTGCACAGTGAGGGAAAATAGAATACCTAAAGACTGCCCTCTGAAGTCCAATAAGGAACTGGCCAAGAGGAAACAAGGATCTTTTGAAGCTAGAGGATGCGTGAATGACAACATTGCCATAGTGAAGTGGGTGGACAATGCAGTAGTGTCAGCAATATCATCATGCCATGGAATTAATCCGATATCTGGTGTTGGCAGATTCTCTAAATGTGAGAAAAAGAGAGTCCTTGTGCCACGACCCAATATTTTTGGGAAATACAATGCATTTATAGGGGCCACCGATCGAATGGACTGGAATATATCCCTTTATCATATAGGTGTTAGAGGAAAGAAATGGTGGTGGCCCATTTTTACGGGGATACTGGATGTAATGATGCACAATGCATGGTTGTTGATGAGAAAATCAGGAAGAGGTATAACCCAATTAGAGTTCCGTCGGGCAGTTGTGCAGTCATACCTGGAGGATGTAATGTAGGATTATGTATTGATTGTTTTTTTACCATTTCATGTAAGGCAGTGATTTATTAGCGCCTTGAAATGATTTTTTTACCTTGGACAAATTTATATTTGAATTTTAGATTTTTTTACGATGGCAATAAATTGTTTACATATTTCTTGATTTTCATGGACATTTTATGTAAAAAATTAATATTTGGGTAATAAAATAAAAAATACGGAGCATTTTCAACAGGTACAGTTTAATTTCAGGAGATTCTCTTACTCGGTTAAATTTTATACCCTCAAGCGCCTAGCGGTACCGTTTGTTACCAGGCTGTATCTCCATAAATACCCATGTTTTAAGTATAAAAGTTGGACGTAATAACTCAGAAAATGATTTACATACATTGAAATGTTAGGTTATCACTGATTTCTAAGAAAAATTTTTTTCCAGGCGTTACCGGGTAAAATACGTGCAATAGGTAAGAAAAGTTAAAAACTGGTTAAAATCCTGAAATTATGAGCGTAACGGCAAGGAAGGCTTAATATTCATTTTTACCACATAAAATGGACAAAATAAAATGAAAAATAAGGGTATTACCGAGAATGCACGCAACCCACACACCAGTCTTGCCGGTAATCCAGGATGTTCTAGAATGTCCAAAGTTTAAACAGCAATAATTACAAAAATTATGCTTCAAAAATTAAAATCTTTTGGAACATATGTCTTCTTTCATCGTGCTAATTATAAATATGCAAAAAACTGAACCTCGTCACTGGGAAGGAATCACAATTTATGCCTTAGTGTAGAAAGGGTAAAAAAATTCTATTTTTCAAAATAGCCACCTATCGTCAGCCGCCTACTACAATGCAAACCTGATGAAAAACTTCCATAAAGGCGGAAATAACAATCGCAATGTCCAATGCAACGTTGAAAGCAGAGGTATTTCCTAGGTGGCAGGTGAATCATCGTCTTTGTAAACCAAAAGGTTGACTTACAAGGGGAGAGTCAGGTAGCTGGGTCTCAGATTTTATTCAAATGCGGTAGTTGTACAGACCGCTGTATGTGGTTCATGAATCACCCCACATATAGGGCTATACAACCAAAAGTTTAAACAAAATAGGCCTTTAAACATTTTAAACCCATACTCTCTGGACCGTAGCCTAGTACGGTAGCCACCCGGCCACTTGAGCCGTCAGTTGAGTAGATGGTCCATCGGAAGGGTACTTACGGGAGTTTAAAATGTTTAAAGGCCTTTTTTGTTTAAACTATTGGTTGTATAACCCTATATGTGGGGTGATTCATGAACCATATACAGCGGTCTGTACAACTTCAGCGTTTGAATAAAATCTGAGGCCTGGCTACCTGACACTGCCCTTGTTAGATAACTTAATTAACCACCATGAAACCATTTAACAAAGTATTTTCTTTGGTTTCATTCTTCATGTCCTCCATATTGTTATTAAACCAGTCAAAAATAATCGTACATTTCGAGCCAAAAACTCAAAATTTATCCTAAACAGACAGTGACTTGGGAAATGTGCTGAATAACACCTGATTTGTTGTCAGCAATTAGAAATTGGAACAAAATAAATTTCCTGCATAAAGTTTGCATGTTTGGCAGATGATATGGAAGTGCCAAAAATAATGACCTGCAAAGAATTATTTTGGAAATGGGCTAGAGTCCTTTGTTCTATTTCTATTTACCTGTTAGAGTTCTATTGACCTGAGTGATAAAGAGAGTGCGATATGAAGTTTAGTAGGGCCTGCAGCCATCGTTATGATATAGATGATTGATGAAAAAAATTTTATCTGAAGTCTTCTCACAAGTTCCAATATCTCTAATGACCACTGATTACGAAAAATCAAATTCTTATACAAAAATATCGAACTTTTGCTTTATTTGCATTTTCTGAAGCTGCCTCAAAATGTGCCAACACAATCTACATCTACGTATTACCCTGAGAGCCTATTCATGGGCATGTGGCAGGGGGTGTTAGGACACAAGTTACTTAAAAGGTTTAAAGGTTGAGGTTTTAGGAGGTGAAATAGCATATAAGTGTATTATGGTCACTTGTTGGGCGTGGAAAGAACAAATTTTTGCACCTATCGTTCGGCAATGTATCTCTTTCAATTTATCGCATCTGTTGGACCTTGAGATGCAGTGAGGCATCTAAATGATATTCCCTGTATCATCCCGAAACACATTTGCTCTGAATTTCTCAAGCTGTTCAAGCCTAGTTTGCATTAGCCCAGTTCATGATAGACGGGGAATTATTTGACTGTGTTTCACCAGCCCCCTATCCATGTAACCGTACTACGATGTCTTTTGACATTTGGTGTTCAGATTCAAATTCCCACTGTTTCCGTAAGTCAGAATGGTTCTTCAGGGGCGAGTGGTGGTTATTGCTTTTGTGTCATACAAGTGAGATATTCCGTATAGTTACTGTAGAATCTTTATTGTGATATTACCTTATGATATATTAATTGTCAATGTCTTCAGTTACGGTAAGTTTCCTGTCAGTGACATAATATAGGTTTACTGGTCAGTACATATCCTCCCGTCTTTAAGAGACTTTTTTCCATCCGCTTAAAAGACCAGCATTTATTGGGACAGTATTCCAAGTTTCTTTTCATATCTCCTGGGCTAAAAACGAATTGGACCAGTGATAAGTAAGTGCTCTCTAGTATTCACCATCAGGTGAGTTCCTCGAGTATTTTACATCACTTTCTTGCATCTATAGTACGCTCATTCTGTTCTTAAACAAATTATTATCTCATTAAACTTCATCAAATCTGTCCAGAGAAATCGCCTGTCATGTCTTATAAATGTCCTGGAGATATTAGTAACAGTTATTATTTGTAAACAGTTCGTTGATATTGTTGTTGTTGCCTTTTCAGATGAAGCAATAAGTACGGCCAGAAAAGAAAAGCTATGTTTTCTTTTTAAATGTGCACTCCATCAAAATAGACTCTAATGGAAGGAAGAAATTCTATATCACCAAGCCTCCTAAAAAGTATGTACGTTATGTCGCGCTGCATATGTTTATTGATTTCAACGCCTATAGAATTTCCTAATTTTTAGACCTATTAGTCAAACATTCACTCAATTATAGATTCCTGTTATCTGTACTTTTTTTTTTTAATTTATTAATCCTTTACATTGCCTCAGTGCATTATATGATTTTTGTGAGTGAGATTTCCCTTCTATTTGCTATGAATGAGTTTTAATGAGGAATGCTGCGGGAGCTCCTTGCGATAAGAGTACAACATCCTATCTTAATTTAATTATTGGTAACTTTATTCTAAAAATTCTGGGAATGAATGATGAATTGAAAGAAGGTTCATAATGTGAGCTGAGTGAAGCGAAGAATTAAGTCAGCTCATTTCCAGTTGCAGTTGATGATTGTATTTTCAAAAAGCAATTATCTTCCATGTTATTGTAATGTTTAAGTATGGCATTCCAGCTTAGTGGTCGAAAGTTTAACAGTCATTTTTATTAATGAATGCCTCATGAATTTGTTTCACTTGACATTGAGACATGGCTGTATATAGTCTGTTGAAGAAATAACAGGGATGAGAAGATTTATTGTAACTATGTATGCCTATGTCCTGAGCTTCACCAACTTCTTTGCCATAGTGTAGTCTATATTTGGCATATAACCTATATTGGTCTATTTATTGTTTAGATTGTAGCCATTGTGGAAGTCATGCCTGTGGATTCAAAGTGTGTACTTCTGTTGTCCTTGTTGTTGTGCTGTCCTTGATTACTACACTCTGAAGTACTGCATTGCTTCCAGGGTATCCTTGACCGCTATTGCTTTCTGTTATCTCATTACCAGCATTAATATTCACAACTTCAAGGCTTTTTAATGCAACAGCATTAACAGGTACAGCAAACTTGAGTTAAAATGAGCCATATTTACTAATGAATGAATGGGTAATTAGGTATTATTTGAAGTGCTTTCCTATGGGATTTGTTGAATACACTACCAATAATTTACCACAGAGTGGAACAGCTGCCTGGATTATGATTAATCACTCCTATGAGACTCTTCAATTTGTATATGTGAACACAGCTTGATTTGTATGAGAATTTGAATAAGCTTTTGTGAATAGCCTCATTCTCTATGTAAGGAAGGGCCAAGCAAAAGCCAAAATATACATGCATACATACAATTAAAACACCATAATCTTTCAACAAAAAGCTCCTCCACAGAGGACTATCACTCAGGGTTTACCGCAAATGCTGCACTTCCATCAATTACTCCATAATGGAGAAGTTTGACAGAGGTAACAGTCCCAAAATTTTTATGCATTTTCAGCTAAGTGTCTGCTTATGCACCATTATGAATGAAACTCTCTATCCTTAAGCTTCATGTCATGCTCCATAAACGTTACACAGGGGAATCAAAAGCTGAGGAGGTAGCTTCGGAGCTTTTCCATAGTTAACAGAAACTAAACCCATATGAAAAATTTCCTCTAACTTTGTCTCAAGGTTCACAGTTCTAATCGATGTAGTTGCCTTTATTGTTGTTTGAGAGAATTACACTAATGACTGATACTTAGTATGCCTGGCATTGCCGACAGTATTTTACTCTCTACTTTTATTGTCTTCACTGAAACAATTTTCTTAGGGGTCTTGGTTTAAGATTCTTACATTGAAATGGCAACAGTAATTTTCTCTTAAATTCATCAATAACATTGAAACACCATTAATGTTAGCAAACCTTTATGGATGAAGGATTGAAGCAATGAACAAAATACAATGAAAAGCATGCTTACCCAACTCTGACCTCAACTTTGTACATACAGATGCAGTAAACTCCTTTGATTGCAAACATGGCTTCAATGTAACCAAAAGAGAAGGAAATAATTTCCCATTCAGTTTTGTGGGATCCTGAAAGTAAACAATTTATCATATTAAACCCTAATGAAATTTAGTCAACAGCTAGTATATAGTCAATAGCATGAAGGGATAACGATGGCCAGACAAGTATACTGGAGAAGGTATCATTTTTGCCCTACTGTCATTTCACGTTTAAAAAAGGAGGAATTAAGATGAAATCCTCATCCAGAGCCCACATTTTATAATAAATATCCCAGCTGAACCTCTCCTTTACTTAATAATATGCTTAAGCCTAAATAAAACTAGCGGAGCATGATCAACCACATAGTCAGTCAGAGTAAAATTTGGAAGCAATGAAGATCATTTTTCTCAGTACAATAGAACCTTGAGACTCCTTTAGCAACCCTTTTGATTTATAAATGATGGCTTAGTCACTGCTATGCACGTGGACAAAAAAAATTATTATTTCAGTTACTTCTGGAGCAGAGCAATAAATCGTTGAAAATTTAATAATTGTAAGTTCTATGCATTAACTAAATAATGTATTTCAGCTACTGCTCTTTGTATCTCTATTAGCATTGTAGAAATTTTATGTAGAGAAATTTTACAATATTATTCATCGGTTAATACTTTCATTCTTCACATTAACGTAAAACATCATGGCTCTAATAAAATGGAATGAATTGAACTAAAATCTCAACTTGGGTTTGTAGGGTGATAAGGTTTCAATATTTTGAATTAGAAATTCTTTCACACTGTCACGACTTTCCAATTTTTTGAAGACTCTATCTTTAAAATGTGGGTCCAAAAGAGTTGCGGTTGCGTACGTACTGTTACTTTCAATTTCAGAAAATCTGCTGTTCATCTCACTGCATATGCCATTCTTTATTCCCTGAAGTCCAGATCCTAAAACTGCAGGTTCTTTCATGGATTCTAAAATGCCATTTATCATTGGAATCACCTCTGCTACTGTTGCTGTGGAAGTGCTTAGGGTGATTGTAGCATGATAAAAAGGGCTTCAAAATATTATGGACATTTTGTAAATAATTCCAATCAGCACTACTCAGTTCAGCTGGCAAATTACATTCTGCACTGACCAAAATTATAGCTGGTTTCTGTTCTAAAAGTCATGTCATCATGAGATATGTGGAGTTCCACCTTGTTGGCTCATCTTGTCTAAGCCTGTGACTTTTAATTCCAACTTTTTGCCGACATTGCTTCAAGGCTTTGGTAGCATTTGTTGAGTGCTTGAAGTGTCCCACTATTCTTCGACAAGTTGCTACCACATTGGAAATTTTTTGGCTTTTCAGTATTGCAGCTTCAATGACGGTCTGCAGTTGATGAGCAATGCATGGAAAATGTTCAAACTTCATCAAATTGAATGTGGCAATCATGGTTTGAGGATTATCTCAAATAACAGCAACTAATTTACATATTTTCTAATTCCCATTCAGTCACTGTTTCAGTAAAAATTTTTGCAATAGTGGCTGCTGTATGGTTGATCTCCATGTAAGGGATAACTTCAAGACAACGATGGACTAGCTCATGGTTGTCACTGATATAATGGCAGGTCAGGCTCATGTAATCAGTGTTTTCTGTGCTCGTCCAAAAATCAGTTGTGGCACACATGTAATCAACCTCCTTCAGTTCAGATTTCACTCTGCTCACAGTTTTTATGTAAATGTCAGGAATAATTGTATTAGCAATATGTTTTCGTAGTACCATAGTGTAATGAGGTTCCAGATGAGAAACAAGTTCTTTAAACCCCTGATCTTCAACCAAGGATAGAGGTTGACGGTCTTTAACAATCATCCTGGCAATTAAACTGGTAATCTTTTCACGCCTTGCATCTCCAACTTTGAAAGCCTATTTTCTATATAAGTATTGTTGAAGGCTGGGTTGACCGGATTTTTTGCGATTTGTGGCATTGGTTTTATGGAAATAATGGACCCAGCAGTGATAGATGAAGAAGTGGATGTAAAAGGACAAATTTTTGGACTCACTGAGCCTTTCGAAGACGAAATACTGGTAGACAAGAGTGAGGCATCTGCATAATTGGGAGAATCCGATACATCTTCAAAAGCACTGGTTCCAGGGAGTGAAATATCAACATCCAGAGAAGCAGGATTGTTGTCTTCTTTATTGGCTTCTTCGGATAGCTTCCGTAACTTTGCAGCTTCACGGGCGTGAAGTTAATGTTGTCTTACGTGTTTCCATGAAGCGCTAGTTGTTTTTGAAGCATTGCCGTGGGATATGAAGCTGCCGCAAATATCACAAATCGCCAACTTGTCATTGCCACTTTTTACTGAAAAATAGTACCATATCTCACTAGTAACTGATGACATTTCTTTTTCTTAATAATGTATTTTCGCCAGAATAGAGCAATTTCAATTTTTAACCTCGCCATTCACAAGCACTGAACCAAAGATTATAAGCACAGTGTTCACAAGATTTACAATGAGCTCCCAAGATTCATTCAACTTAAATCTCGATCACGGTTACCTTCGATATATATCATTCACGTGATTGCTGAATAAAATGCACTATAGAAAGTTTATTTTGATTATTGGCAGAACGAATCACGTATTCGAATAAAAATTTTAAGTTGAATTAGATTCTCTAATAATCCAAACGCAGGAGGAGCAAGCATTTTTTGTTACAGCGCAAAGTGCGTAGTTAGCTCACGCAGCAGATGCAGTGGTGGCAGTGGCGGGGAACTATCGATAGTTCTTTCGGAGAGAAACATGCCCTGTGGAAGTGATAAGCGAGAAGTAGTGATTTCCAAATCCAAATGGGATTGAAAATTCCTTAAGGCAAATTAAAAATATTCGGTGATGGGTTTCCAGATGCTTCTTTAGGTATTTTACAAAAAATTGCAATGTCAAAAATTATCAATATTTTGACCACTGTACATCGTTACCTGTCGAGGAGCTTCATTATCGGAGGTTCTCCGCCACTGTTTAATCATACATGTATGGACATAAAATCCGCACGACTGGTATTCAAATCTCAAATCCATTGACTCAATCGAATCTTTTACCTAAGGATTCGATCAAATCTTTTACCTATGGATTCGATCGAATCTCGACTCCATGGATTCGATAGGATTCGACCGAATCTGACCCAACCCTAATAATTTCTTATAAAAATATACAGACCCATTTTAAGTAATTCTGAATCACTACTTTTAAAAGTAATTCTGATAATAAATGATATTTCTCATTATTTTTCACAATATCATCTGACAAAAAGTCAAATGTAAAACAGCACATTGACACCTCATCGCATCAATGTCAAGTGAAATTAAAGGAAACCGTGATCTTGCAGAGTTTACGACAGAACCAACTATCGTTTACATCCACCAGCGATGAGTTTCCTATGGCCTTGTACAAGCTATTTGTGGCATTGAACATTCCTACTCACAAATCAAAACACCCTTTATTCACATCATTTGTAGAAAAATATGTAAGGAGGACAGTTCCATCTGAGAGTTCACTTCGGAAAACGTACTTACCAATACTCCACGAGAAGGTATGAATTTTTAAATATTTTTATACCGTAAATGCTCTAAAAATCTTTTACACTCTGGCTCTCAGGAAAAAAGCGTTTAAAACTTTGATATAATATGATTTCAAAGTAAAATTTAGCAGTATCAATTACTGTGTTATAAAAATAGTTCAATTGTTGAGTAAGTGAAATCATTTCAGTACTTGGGAAGTTTAGTGACTGAGAATGGGAGCTGTACCCAGGAAATAAGACAGAGGATAGCTATGGGGAAAAAAGCATTTGAGAAGGTGAAAGAACTTCTGACAGCATTTAGCATTCCAATAGAACTGAGAAAGAGATTTGCTAAACGTTTTCTATGGAGTGTGGTGACTTATGGCAGCGAAACATGGACAGTCAAAAAGAAAGAAGAAAAGTACTTAGAAAGTTTCGAAATGTGGTTGTGGAGAAAAATGCTTAAGGTGAAGTGGACGGATACAATGAGAAATGAGGAAGTACTAATGACAATAGGAGAAGAAAGAAAACTGCTGAGGGAAATAAAAAAACAGGAAGACAGCTTGGATGGGACGTATATTACGCCAAAATTGTCTTTTTAGAAGAATTATTGAAGGAAAAATTGAAAGAAAGCGAGGAAGGGAAAGAAGAAGAATGGGAATGCTCAATGACATAAAAAATGGCCGAAGTAACAGGCAAATGAAAGAAGATGCTCGGGACCGACAGCAATGGAGGGCATCCAGTTGAAACCTGTCAGAAGACAGATTCCACTTAGAAGAAGAAAGAAAAATAGTTCACTAAAATATTTTGCGTGCTGCCTCGAGAAAGATCATTAAATACGTGATACATAATAGCTTTCCATTCGCAATAAACTTTACCCTTTCCTGCTGTCAAGCAGTAAATGGCAATTAATTGTACACAATAAGAACAGCTTTCATACTGATTCAGAAGAAATATTCTATCTCGGCATTACTAATTTTAGCACTCAAGAAATAAATGCCAATGATAGAGAGTTGACAGGAAAGTAATGTTTTCTCAACTGAATTGTATTCTTAAATTCACGAGAGGAATACGTTTTGAAGTCCAGGCGTGTTTTAACAATTTTCAACATGAGATTTCGTACATTATATTTTCTAATGAACAGAGTAACTGATTACATATTTAAATGTATCAATCCTTCGAAAGAGATCCATCTTTTTTCTTGGACAGAGAGTCAAATCCCTGATATCTTTGATTGTAAAATTTTAGGCAAATAAATTTCAATGACTTCATCATTCCAATATTTTACCTAGCGCTAATTTCCCATAAGTTGTTTTAAATATTTAAAGGGAATTAATACCGGATCCATAGGACAGCCTTCATATCCATGCCATGACTACCCCTTTTATTTGGTATTATAAAGAATCGGAAAAGTTTGTGAAGATCTTTTTAAGTCATGAAACAAGAGCAGCCCTGAGGCATTTGAGGGGGGTTGAAAATGAAACTAATTTAAGGGGTTGAAATTGAAAATCTGAGAAAAAATAAAAACTAAGCCAGCACCATAAGTGCCTCCACAATCATTATTTTTCAACTGTTCACCAGAACAAAAACGTGATCTTCAATCTTCAAATTTATTCTGCTGCTTTAAGTAACAAGCTTTAGCTGATGAAGTAGATTATTAGATCAGCAACTGGGAGCATGGCCCATCTAGAGCAGAATGCATTTTGGGAAACAATAACAACAATGCAAAAGAAATAACTGTAATGCTTCCTTGATCTTGCAACGATATATTACTTCCGTATTTCAAAATAGGGATAATTTTCGACATTGGATTTCTTAAATCAGAGCATAAATCAAAGAAGAGAAACATGTTACACTTTAGCAGAGCTCATGCAATCTCTAACCCATGGAGAATTTCTCACAAACACTCCTGGCATTTACACAAGTGTTCAAAACTACTAATTCCATTCAAAACTAATAATGCAATTGGAGCAACTCCTTGTGTACAAAGAGCATCCAAAAAAGACTTACACTCCACAAGTTATGAGAGCAGAGTGACTGAATTGCAAGTGACCCCATAGTTATCCGTGGCTGGTCCCTGTGAACTCAAAATCTTTTAACTGTTAAATCTAGAAGTGTGATAGAAGAAATTATCTCAGGGCTTTCATAGACCAATGAGCCCATTTTGGCAATGCTGACATGGTCAAGAAAACCTTGGTATGGAAGCTTGCGCACAGCTATACCTGATCTAATTCACTTATAGGTAGTTCACTTACTTGGGGTGGCGTACGATTATCCTCCGTTGTGGAGGCAGCAGGAGGAGCAGACGGCGATTCGGATGCTGCTGTAGGCGTAGGCGTTAGATGTGTTGCTGGAATATTTACTGTAATGGGGAATTTTGGAGCAATGGGACCTGGAACCACAAAAGTCAGACATTTTATGACAGAAATTCATGTACTTTGTACTCTGCCACATTGACCTTCGAGCGTGATGTCTCTAAAACTAAAAAACACATACTTTTGACAAAGACATATTTTTTTGACATAAAAATGCATTAACTAAGTAAAAGTGTATTGCCTGTGTAATTTGAATTTCAAACCACTGGGACCATGTAGGTAAACATTTCTGAATAAAGTTTTCAAAAGATGATGCCGATTAAAGCACAACATTGAAATAACTGTTGAAAACATCAGAAGAGACAACATGAGTGAAATTAGGTTGAGAAGATTAATATTCAAAGGAAGTTGAAATGCAGGATTAGGAGAGTTATTATGAGTTAAGGAACTTATGAGGCCTCGAGAAAAAATGCTCCTCAATCCTAGGCCATGGACTATTTCGTCCGCAGCACATGACCAGAGAAGAAGAATATCAAAGTGTTACCATGTGGAAGGATCTTATTTCACTGATCTGAAGAGACAGGGAGAATCAAGACTTCCCACCATCCTCTTCATGATAAGCATGAGAAGACAGAGCACACACAATACCACATCCAACTTGACAGTTCAAAGTACGACTCTCAGTAATAGCATAATCAAATTCATAAGAGCACAAATCTGGCATTCCAGTCTCAAAGTTAGGAACATAACAACTGGAAAATAAACCCAAAAAATAAATACTGTCCTAAATTACAATACACATCATGTCACTCAATAAAACACTTTATGTTCATCCATTTTCTCATTACTTAAGAATTAAAATTTTGAAAGTAATCAACATCCTTTAAATGCAAGGATTATTTTAAAAATAAAGAATATTATCAGAGAGTAAGTATAGAGTGGGAAAGTTATGCTAAAAACTGGACACCAATTTTTGGGAGCTTCTGGAAGAATTTCTCAGGAAGCACCACCTTAGGAGAGGAAGAACTGGTCGACGGAGAAAACCACTAAGGGGCGCGGGTGGCACTCTGTGATTTTGTGATTTTGCATGAAGATACAGAAGTAGATTGACCACAAGTGTTGCATGCATCATCTCGAGCAATGTTTTGTGGGTGCCATGATTAATCGGTAAAGAGTGGACTCCTTGATAAGTAAACATGTGTCATATTACATTAGACGTGTATTCCATTCATTAGAAATGATACTCAATGAAACTTACATCAACAGGTGTTATGAAACAAAAGAAACTTGCAAACTGAGCAGGAAAACAGTATCACTATGCATTAAAAAGAAGCTCAATGTAACATTATTAAATGAAATTCACTGTTGATTATAATGAAAAAAGTTTGTAACACAAAACATAATGTTGTTGAAGACTTACAATTTGAAATTACTTCTGTTCTGATGAATGGATAAGATATCACCCCATGGTTAATATCAATTATCATTTCTATGTTTTTCATGTTGACAAACTTTTTAGAGTTTAAAACGACAAGTACAGTTGAATCTGGGATTAACGTCTTCGCATTTGACGTTTATTTTTAGAGGTCCCGATTCATTCCATATTTTAAAAATGTAAAAATTTTCCTTTTTTACGTTCCTGCATTTTGCGTCTTACCACATTCTTTGCCATTAACTTTTGGCCCGCACAAGCTTTTTTGTCTGTTTTAAAATTCTTTCATGATCATGAAGGTAAATGATTTCCCAAAAACATCAGTGATGATTATCTCCACTATAAATTATCACATTTGCTCAATATTTCACATTAACCACTTCCCTGATGCTCAAGAAAACTCGGGCACCAAAGACGAGCAAATTCTAACACACCCAAGTATACTTGGGCAAGCTCAAGAAGTCAGTCAGAGAACTCTTTCTCCTCCCTACCAAACATTCGCAACAGCTGCTAGTAGTTCGTTTTTCTGCCATCAGTGGAACATTTTAGGGTCCGTAGCTCTCTCTAGCCAAGTGGCGCATTACTCAAAAGGAGATTTGAAGGTTATATATGTTAAGGTATATCACCAAATTACTCATATCTTAATAAATTTTTTATAGTTACTCTGGATCAGCTCCTAATTCTGTAAGGTTTATGAGATAATAAAATAATTTTCATAAAATATAATTCACAAATTGTTTATCATATTTGATTTTAATTTTATATTTCCTGGAGTGTCTCCCTACCTATTTTAGGAAGATAATGATAATAATGTAGTTTATTTGTCCCGAGATTTGTGTTATTTTTTACAAATATAGTACACGTCAAGTAGAATAATATCAAATCAAAGGTTTAAAAATAGACATAATTATGGGTACAGAATTTCATACAATTGTAATACAATTTATCTTGCAGGAACATTAACAATTTTTTCTAAAAGACTAGTTTTTGTTTCATACTTAATGTCCGACGGTAGCCTATTAAATATCATTAGCCCATAGATTTGGGTCCATGGGAAGTACTCTGAGTCCTTATGTACGTTCGGTGGAGATCTCTACGTGTCCTAGATCGATATTCATAGTACTTTTCATTGGTCGTGTATTGAGACATTATTTTTAGCAAACATACTCATAACATGTACATAAATACATGGAAGAGTCATTAAATGTAATTTTTCAAAAATTTGGTGGCAGGGAACATCATGAGGAGCAAAACATATCAGACATATAATACATTTTTGGATTTTGAAGATTACACGTGCATGAGGAGAGGAGCCCCAAAATAATGTATACTATAAATGATTAGGGAATAAAAATCACTGTAATAAATAGACAATAGTGTTTTGGTGCTAACCGTGTGCCTTATGCTCCCAATAAGGAAACATTGAATTTCGTTTGCTGTGAAGGGCACAAATGTGATCTTCCCATGACACACTTTTATTTAACATAACTCCCAGAAACTTCATGCTAGTTATTTGCGGGGGACAATTACCCCCTATTTCAATGTCTACTGAAGCTGTGACTTTATTTTTATTAGAAAAGTAAATGAGACAGGACTTCTCAAGGTTGAGTTTAATGAAATTGTGGAGGCACCAATCATGCAGAATTTCAGTAGCTCTGGCTGCTCTACGCGACAAGTTGCTTACTGTTGAGGCTGACATTGGTGTCAGCTCCTGGTAGAGATTGTAGTTTCTGGCAAGTCATTGATATATATCAAAAATAGGATAGGACCCAGGACTGAGCCCTGGGGTACACCTGATGTCACTTCTTTGTCACAGTAGGCAAATATAGTACCATCTTTGGATAGGATGACCGGTTGGCGCCTGAATCTCAGATAGGATTCAATCCACTTGTAAGAAATGCCTCTGATTCCACATTGTCCCAGTTTGAACAAGAGTAGCTGATGATTTACAAGGTCAAAAGCCTTTGAGAAGTCGAAGAATAAGCCCAATGTCTCTATTCTATGGTCTAGATTATACAGTATTTGATTTAACAAGTGGTTTGTGGCTGTAGATGTGGATCTGCATTTTCTGAATCCATTCTGGGAGACAGACAATAAATGAAAAGATTCCAGTTATGAGGTCAGTCGGTTGTTAAACCTTTTCAAATATTTTCCCCATCCGGTTTAGCAGTGAGATCGGCCGGTAGGAGTTCATATCCTGTTGGCTGCCTTTTCTTTTATAGATAGGTACAACTTTAGCAGGTTTAAGAGCATCAGGGAAGACTCCCAGTCGTAAGGATTCATTAATAAGGAAGAGTATTTGTCCCTTGATTACAATAACTGACTTTTTTAACACTACACCAGGGATGCCATCCATACCAGAGCTGCATTTGTTAGGAAACTTATTAATGATGTTGATCAGTTCCAATTATGTACCGGGAAACAGGTACAATCAATTAGATGAGCTTTGAGTCAGAGAATAGCTAACTGGATTGAGTTGGTTTGAGGGAGTCAGATGGGACAAGTAGAAATCATTAAAATTAGAAGCAATTTTTGAGTAATCAGAGATAATGTTACCATTAGGGTCCAGTAGAGTGAGATCATTAAATTGATGATAATTTTTATTATTACATCTTACACCTTTTAGTGACTTTAAATTATCCTTTTTATTCATGAAAAACTGTCCTAGCACATTACAGACTCTTAAAAACCTCAAAAAAAGTGGTAGGTCCTCATTTAGTGTTTAAAATTTTGTCCCCCTCGAAAAACGTTAAATCAGGATTCTACTGTATTATTTCTGAGTGTCCAAATAGTATTTAAGTATGCAATGGGGGCTATAACCCTTCAAGCGCGGAGGAGATTTAAAGGTATCCCATCTCATAGGTCGGAGGAGATTTAAATGGATCACCAGTTTTCGCATATAGCTGGTAAAAAATTTATAACTTTAAAACTAATCATTGAATTAATTTCAAAATTTTTATGTGTATAAAATAATATCTTGTCTATAATATTTTGTGGTATAACATGTACTTCCTAATATTTTAAATGATATTTTCTTTGGTGAAATATTTTATCTATTACCGCTACCAAAAATCGGATTTCCTTCATTTTTTAATGCAAAGAAACTCTTGCATATTACTTGCTTATAGGTATAACTATTTTTAAAAACACTACTTAATAGTAAGTACTAGATAAATATATTATTGTTGCACATGCACAAAAGGCCGCCTCGCCTCGGAAAAGCAGGATACACGCATTGCATATTCGGCGATGATAATACCAGTTATAAAAATGGCCTACCTCAATAATTCTGCTTGGTGTGGCAGATATCAAAACAGTGAAAGCAAAGTCCCACATCACAGTTTTTACACCAGTACACGGTATCTCTTCTCCTGGAATGTTTTGCGCAGACGACACACCTCCTTTGTGGATGTTGTTTCTTTTCTGAGAGAGGGATCCTTCTAATGAAATTTATTTCTGTCAAACGAGGCACCAAACTATCGGCGGAATGTCGGCCGGGCACAAGGGCGTCCTTTTTGGCATATTTCTGAAACAATTTCTCTACTAGCTGGACCTCGTAGCTAGCTCTTCTCCTGGAATGTTTTGCGCAGACGACACACCTCCTTTGCGGATGTTGTTTCTTTCCTGAGAGAGGGATTCTTCTAATGAAATGTCTTTCTGTCAAACGAGGCACCAAACTATCGGCGGAATGTCGGCCGGGCACAAGGGCGTCCTTTTTGGCATATTTCTGACACAATTTCTCTACTAGCTGGACACGAAAGGTGATATGGTCAAATATTTTATTTGTGTTTTCCCGGTATATTATTAGAGCATTTAGTACTGCCAAATTCGGGAGTCTTCTAAGTAGCTTCATGTACCACTAGTTGAGACGTTTTCTTTCAATCAAGTAGGTTTGAAGTAACTGATCTTTTAGATCCACCCCACCCATATATTTATTATAATCAATAATACTGATTGGTTTTATGAGTTCGTTCCCTCTTTTTACTGTAGTCTTTGTTTCCACGCCATGGAATGTAGAAATCATGGTGACTACTTTCTTATCTTTCCACTTTACAACTGAAACTGGGCCGCAGTGTTGACCGGCTACCTCTCCTTTTTTCAATTGTTTATCTCTTACCTTTTGAGGGACATTTTTTCTATAGGTCCTCAAAGTTCCGACACAGTCAGTACCGTAAGAAACTTTCAATAGTTTTGCTAAATCCAAAGAGTTGTAAAAATTGTCCATCCAAAGTGTTCTGCCTTGATTCAGTAAAGAAAACACAAGATTCAAAACTATTGCAGTTGTTTTACTTGAGTTTGCAGTGCAAATTGGTGATATCAAGGTTGTATCTCTCCCAGTGAAGATTAGGAAAGACCATAAATAATCGTCAGTTGCATCACAGAGCTCGAAAGTCTTTATACCAAACTTTGAAGATTTCAACGGTATTGTTTGAAGGACAAGCGACCTTGCCATAAAGTCAAGGACTTATCAATTGAGATATTTCTATTAGGAAGATAATATTCCTTGTATGCTTTATTGAGATATGAAATGACTTGAAATACTTTTTTCAACTTTTTCAACAAAAGAAGCTTTCCCTTGTGGTCCAGAGCCACTGACGAACTTTTCTTTTTCTCCTTCGTAATTTGTCATGTCCTCCCAGAAAAAGCTTTCCTCTGGTTCCTCCTCCGAATAGTAACTATATTCCTTTATCAAGTCCAATTTGGAACGATCTTCAATCACCTCGTCACTATCACTTTCAGAGCTCCCACTCTCTTCCGAATCGTATTCCAGTAGGAGTTCCTCTTCGATTTCTTCGACAGGTACCGAAAGCCTTTTTCTGCTTGTCGATGCCATTATGTAAGATAAGACATTTTCAAGGTTCAATAAGTTGATGCAGTCACAGAAAAGAAAAACTTCTGCAGGAGATACCACACTCAAGAAAGGTTTCATTCAGACTAAAGCATTTGGCGTTTCGAAAAGAATTCTTTCTCTAAGCCGTGAACTCTGACTTGGCCATGGTCAACCTTCTCGGCCAAGCAAGAAACTTCCTAATGAAAGACATAATGTACACAAGCCAAACGAGATGCAGACCTAAAGACCCTCTTCATTGTTTACGATGGTTAGAGATAAAAAGCAGACAAAGGCCTGAGATAAGAAGGGCCGGCATTTAGAGGGGACGGCGGATGGCCCCTCTTTCTACAATGCATATGGAGGGTCAAGAGATATGGGAGAGAGAAACAAACAGTTGAAAGACATACTAAGCTAGTGTGGTCCTCTAAAAGCTCTGGCACCGCGACACCAACACTCCGTGAGAAGAAAGTCGCATAAAATCATTTTTTCGGAATAAGTGTTGAGCAACAAGCGTTCAGAGTGAGTGAAAGAAATTTTCGAAAATTCCGCATAATTAAAACACTCTCAATAAAATATGATAAATTAATATTTTATAACAGCTATGATTACTTAAAAGCCACATTATTCTGCTTTCGAATAATATCATACACGCATGGATCGTGAAATAATATAATCGATTAAAAAATTAAAATATGCAGATGGTCGCCGTGACGTACTGGCTACATCGCTCGACAGCATGTGAAGTCCGGGCGCGACGTATGCACTACATTGCTCGACGTTGAAGGGTTAAACATGTTGAAATGATTTGATAACATGAGCATGAATTAATTTAAGATCAAAACTATAGTTTTGATTCAAATTATTTCGTGCACATACTACAAATCAGATGACCACACTTTTCCTGCTATTGTGACTGAATTTCTGTACTCAAGTTAACCTTATTCACGTGGTATACCTTATTAATTTTCCCATATTAGAGCCATAGCCTATTTATGCAATGAAATATATCTTTTGTACCATTCAGTGAGCCTTTTTCTAGTTTGGGCCTTAATTTTGATGCAAAAGCCAATTTTACAGGTTCACCGGTATTTTCTCCTATCACATGTAAATACTTTTACTGTTCCTTATGACAACCATTGTATCGTCCCTCCTATTGATAAATGTTTATTATCATTTTCACGCATCAGTCTCAAATAGACTTTAAACATAATATTCAATTACTTGAACCTAATATAATACCTTGGCCTCCATTAACATGATCAGTTACTAGACTCCATCTTCATACTTAAACTCTCTCTTCTACTGATCCATCTTTTATATATGACCTCGCAATCCCTCTCGCATATACTACAGATGTGGTATGCTCTGCCGCATGTTTATAATAGATTTAGTCTTCTCACTTGACAATACAGCTGCTTACTTATTTCCCTCACTATGAATTTATTCAAATATCTCAAGTCACCATAGTTTTGGTCCTTAAAGCCCCGGTAAAATCTAGCAGGTTTCATCAGCTTTACATTCCTCTTAACCCTTCAAAATTGATTTAGCACTTCTTGGGTACAAATTACAAATAGTTATACTGAGACATCATGGTTCGTAAAAAACTGCAAGGACTATTGGCATTGTTTTTACTCTACTTCTCATCATGATTGACTAAAATCCTAAAATTGATATTTTAGTGAGCTATGGAATTTACCTTATCCATTATCAATTTCTCCTCACCATTGTTGTCACTTTTTTTTGCAACCACTGAAAATTGTACAGTTATGGATGCTGAGCAGACACTAAAATGCTTTTGTTTTAATACGCTTTGTACAGGATTATAGTAATATATAAATACCTCCTTGATCAAAGAAATAACTCATTATCACCAACTATCATTGGAGAAGATAAAATTTCCACTTTCCACTTTAATATTTTCCCTGAATAACATAGAGGCCTGCATATTCCTGATGACAAATAACTACATTTGCATGAGTGAAAAAACTGGTTTATGAAATTTCATTACCGCAGATCGAGTCCTGTAAAAGGTCATTGTACAATGCCATACATGAGTTCCTATGTCTGCTATGCTAACCGTTCTTATTTCTGCTATGAAAATATTGAAATTGAAATATTGATTACTTGATGAGAACATCTCAGATAAATTTTAACCAAAATTACCTCAGCCAAATGGTCATTTTATAGTAATAATACACTTAAGCTTTTTACCCGTTAATTTTGAGTTTTTGATTACATGAACTTCAAAATAGCATATGGTATAAATATTTGTTACCTTGAAAGGCAATGTTCTTGATCTCCCTTTGTTAATGGTGGTAAAAATGTTGCACATCCTTTCGAAACTTTTTCTGGTGAAAACATCAAGCTCTGACTCCTTTGAAGTAATAAAAGGGGACAACTGATAACTTCCACTTACCAAGGGAAGGTGACCAGCATTGATAAATCACTTTCCATCACAAACCATTTGTGCTATCAAATATTGCATGTTTAAAACCAATATTTACAGTGTAAAGACTGCAGGGAAATTCTATTCACGCACTGTAGAAAATACATTAATGTCGGAAAGGAGACAGTAATAAAAAAAACATGAGGGATTGAACTACTTACATACATACCAATCACACCGTTCCCTTCTGGGGTAGGCAGAGTCACTAAGTTTCACTCATAAATATATATATGTACACCTAACTCGGCGTGAACTACTTTGAACACTAAAAAGAGCCATTCCTGGAGCAGATACATAACATGATGGTTGATGGCCACTTGTCTACTAAAGTACTAATTCAGAAGTGATTACATTATGAGGCTAAAGCTCTCAGTCTTATCACATTACTCTTTTTTATTTTGTCATCAAAGAGCATTCAGTAATACGTAAATATAATAGCATTACAACAACCACCTTTCTCTCAGTCTGTCTGCGCTCAGCGTTGGAAATGAAACATTGTAGTGTGTGAGCTGATAATAGAGTGAAGTTAAATCAGCCAATGTGGCTGGCAAGATTGTTACCACTCCGCACAATGATATAAGCCTGGGAAGGAACCATTCGCATAATAGGTTTTATGCATAGAATTAAATGACCACATTAGTTTTAATATTTAAACCATTTTGCTTCCTTAACTCACTCAGTTTTAGGCTGAATGACAAAGGAGAACAGTAAAACCTCCATATAATGAACCTACACATAGCGAAATTTGACAAAAACAGGGTGTCCGGCAAATCTCGATATAATTTTTCCCTGAGTTTTCCAGGTAAATATTTGGTTTTTCCAGAGTCTTATTCCACTTTGTTTCCGATGACTTCAGTTTGGAATTCCTATCAAATCTGCATACTGTTATGGTCCCGGCCACCCGGATTTTGGGCGAGAGAACGTCTAGGTACATAAAAAAACAGCCACGCACTCCCTCCTGAGTGAGACACGCGAGGCAAACCTGCGTCACCTTTTAGATTATGGAGACCTCCAAAGCGAGGTCTTTGCGAGGGGTCCTCTACAGCATAAATTACTCATTCCCTAGCATTACAACTGGGGCTGGGTGGAGTCAAGTTATATGGTGCATCGCCAGAATGAAATCCCCTCGTACCAGCTGTAGGGCAGAAATACAATCCGTTATAACACCAAATCTCATTCAAACAACATGTAATTATTTCTAGATGAAAAGAATACAATTCTTACATTATAATTGACACCTTAATCAAACACAAATAACAATATGCACTGGTGAAATGATGAAAACGATAATGGGATGGATGATATGTACTTGAATTTATGAAGTAAAATAACAAAAGGAATTGGTTTAGGCCCACAAGTAGGGCAGATACTCCAAGAAAATATACTTTTGAAACAATTTTTGTCAGTCTGTCAAAACAATTGTGTTCAAAATGAGCTGAAGATGTCCATTTTATACAGTCTTATGAAGTTAATATTGTATATTCCATGTATAGTCTTTTCAATGAATGAACTTCTGCATGAATTCCTGCGGCAACTTTCTCTGCATTTTCTAGGAGTTAAGTTTTTTTTGTTACGAGTTCTTGAACCTTTAGCAGTACCTCTTTCTTTTGTTCGCTTTTTTTTCCGCTACAGCTTCACTATACTTAGCATTAGAATTCCTAAAACAGACTATTAATTTTGCAATCCATGGAGATTAAACATTTAAAGTGAAAAGTTGGTGTTTGGTTATGTTAAGCCCAATAGGCGACTCATCCTTCGCAGTCCGGTGACAGCGATTAAAATACACGAGCACACTCACAATTGAAAAGAAAACTTAAATGAAAGTCACTGCACACCACATTACAAAACGGCCGTCTGGCCGTCCCACTCCACCCAAGTCGTCACACCTGCCCCAGTCCTCTCTGACAAAATCTTATCCTCCAAAAATGTCTCTCTGACCCAAAAAGGCAATGGCTATTGCTCCAACTCAAGCCCTCAATGATAAGGGTATTACTCGCCTCCCCTAACTATCACGCTAGCCCTCAAAGCGAAAGATGTTGCTTCCCTCCAAACTATCTCTCCAGATACTCCTTCCCTGAGATTAGGCGAAGCGTCGCCGTTACTCACAATCAGCATAGCACGTCCATTAGGGGCCACCAGACCCCGAATTTGGATTTTTTAAAGGTAACACTTTAAAAACAAAAAATGCAACAAGAAAATAAGGCTTATATGAGCTATAATAATGACGACCATAATCAGACATTCTAAATTAAATACATAGCCAGCCTCATTGCTGAAAAAGGGTCATTTGAGGGGACCAGTGTTTATTATGGAGTTCATTTGAGTCAACTGATTTGTCCAACGAAAGATTGGAATGGGTCAACAACAACAAATACTTCAAATACCTGTGTAAAGTAATGAAAATTGCTGAGAAATACTCGGGGAGTAATTTTCTTAATAAACGTACGTATGCCATACAAAAGAGACAGGTAAACGAAAAAGAACACGGAAAGAGAAAAAATTGAATGTTTTCTTCACTTCCATATTCCAATAATCAATAGTAAAAAAAGAGAAAACATAGTTCTCATTTCCAGTGTAGATGATCAAACCGGCTCAAGAATAATTCAACCAGGCTGGCAATAAGATCCACTATGAAGCTCTTGTTCACGCGGTATGACTGCAATTTTTTTATTACTAATTCAAATGAATCACTCCAATTGCAGAAAATTTGATGAATACTTTTAATATCATCTTCTGTTCCGTCACTTTCACTATCACCAGCTAGTGTAGAAACGCTTCCAGAATTTCGGATTGGTAGCTCACGAAATACAAAACTCCACGGGTGCACTTCCTCATTCCACACTGCTCCGGTAGCTACTTGAGCTAAGCCATTGCTGCTGACGCGATCGCTCCGAATTCTTTCGAGCAAAATAAATTCGTCGAGCGGCCCAAGGAAGTCGGAACATATAACTCCCACGTGACTCATCCGGCAAGGAGAAATCAGAGAAATCGAATGCGATTGGGCTGGGTAGGACTGCATGGGATGGCGAAACAGGCGGCGAGCGGGCGCACAGCTTCCAGTAGAGTAACATGAACGGAGTGCCCAGCGCTGAGCTGAGCCAAACAGAAGGGTGGCAAGGGCTCTCTGCCCTGAAGTAAACTGGCCGCCATGCCATTTCCAGGGTTTTTAAGAAAAATACAAAAATTCCCTGAGTTTTCCAGGACTTAAAATTTCCCTGAGTATTCCCGGTTTGCCAGGTCGCCGGACACCCTGAAAAACCTCCCTATTATGAAGTCATACACCCAGTCCCAGGCCCATCCCATACATAATGCATGCGAAAAACCTCCCATAACGAACCTCTATAAGATCGAAACCTCCATACAACAAAGTCCATGTGTGGGCCCCAACATGGAAATGACCTCTTTTTAACAAATTTATTTCTTAAAAAGCATTTTTCTTTGAACATATTTTGTTATTAGTGTTATAACCAACAATGAGATAATGTTCGGCTATTTTCTCTACAGTGACGTAATGTTCAGGTGATTTTTCCCGCCGTTAATGAGAGCATTGTCTCAGTATGATCTGAGTGAACGGCCCGGATGCAAAGCCTGTACTCATTCCTATAGCTCTTATCTTTGCAATGTGTGCTATTAATTAAGTTTCATTCAAAGTTTTAAGGGAGCAGGTTACATCGCAAATAAAGCATTTGCAGACCGTTTGCATTTTCCCTAATTTGATTGATTGCTGACAAATAAAAAATTACGGTTTTCACTAATGAAGAGAAAGAGAGTAAAGATACAGCATGGGTTCTATTTTGATTTCCTAGGTACTTTGCATATCAGAAATATAAATGCATACGTTTACTCAAAATCAACCACTTTCCCCGGCGCAGTACTCAACCATGAGATGGATTATTTCGGCGATAGATATGTAAACCCACGGATAAACACTTCTGGTATTAATGTTTTGCTTATTATTCGTGAAATCAGGAAACTAGTGGACCATATCCCAACAATTCTTTGGCGGTCTGCTGTGATAATGCGATGCCTGCGCAGTGATTTGGGCCCCTGACTGAGCATTACTGCTTCCAGTTCGCTGCATGTTTCCCTTCCCCCTAACCTACAGAAACCTGAGAAGCCTTTCTTGCCTCCCAATGAGATAAGTCTGAAATTCAGCCCGAGTCAGAGTTTCTTTATCTCTGCTCGTATTATGTAACGAAGCATACTTTGAGACCTTGAAGGGTCTTCCAAGGCAAGCGCTATGACTAAAACATGGACTTTTAATTTCAATAACACAATATTATTATTGAACATTTAGGAAAACATATATCATAATCATGATACTTGTAAGTTTCCAATTGATTTAAATCCAAACACGATGGAATTGAGTTGATTCTCAGCCATACAACCTGATGTACCTTGGCTTTCCCTGCTACACAGCTCTGAGGTGGCTTTCAAGGTTTCTCATGGAGGTAATGCTGAAATGCCGGCGATGTAGCCCGTGAAACACCGGTACAGCACTATGTTATGCTCAAAAATGCAGGAACGCCAATTATGCCACACACTGTACACCAGACACAGCAAAGAGCAAGAAACGCCAAAGGTGAAGAGAGAACATAGCTATATTGCTTCGAATTTCCAGTAGTGTCGAGGCAAAGAGCTGTGCTGGTGAGGTTGCGCCAGGGCACAAGTGCAACACAATACACAGATACTACCTGTTTTTTTGTACCGTTATTACCCCGAAATAGCCGCTAAGTTAATCACTCATGCGCCTAAATAATGATTTTCATCCAAAAGATCTTAAATTATAACAAATTTGTCCAGAAAAAAATTAATCAAAAAAGTCAATTATTGCTCAATACTAGCGAGAGCCATATCTACTTTGAAATGGAATATGGATGGATTATCAGATTAGATTTCACTAACTACTACACTGCTGCATTAGAGTTATGATTATGTCCATCGAAACTGGATTGCGAAATTAGTGTGAGTCGCATCCTAAAGCAATACGAACTCTTGGCTGCTCCTGCGACAACGCAACCCGCACATAACACCCCATACTATGAAGTCGTCATTTTCCCGGTCCCAGCGAATTCGTTTTATGGAGGTTTTACTGTAATAAGATAGTAATACCGCAAGCTAAGGCATTCATTCTACAGCCCAGCAAGCTGAGACATTCATTCTACAACATCCGCATACCAACAACTTATTTGCAACTGTTGAAACAAAGTACTATGGTAAGTTCTATGGTTATTCAAAGGTCAATATTTTCATATAATTGTGACTTTCATTGAAGTTGATGATGAGCTAAAGTGGTATAAGATGCACAAATGCAGAGGTGTTCTCATTTAAACATTGAACACATTGTTAGTACATCTTTCTACATGACTTACATTTCAGCTAATCGTCCTACAATTATGTGAATTAAAACAAATTAGAAGATTACAGGGTAGAGTGATCTTACAATTAAGTAAATAACTTATAACACACACAAAGAGAGCCTCATCTTAGGTCATCTATATTCCCTCTTCAAATTTTCGGAAGGTTTTACAATTTGACATGATTAGGCACATTAAAATTGATATTTATTTTGGCCTCGACTATTGTCATGTATTATTGTTATTACATTGATGTTCTGTATTTTGTTTCGTAACTTTGCTTGTTATATGTACCTAGCAACCAGATGGTTGATAGCTACCTAGGCGATGAGAGTCAACAGTAGAACAAAGAACAGTGTAAGAGATACATGCAGAAATAAAGTTGCATACTGAAATTGATTCCAATTAATCAATATAATTATTACAACATGCAATGACATTTGTTTCAAAATACAAAATTCAACTATTTGCGCACACTGATTATAAAAATAACATTCATCGCTATGGGTCGATTAGTAAACATTCAGGCACCAACACTATGATAAGAACATCACGTGAATAATGCAACACTAACTGAAGTGTCCAAGTGCCAAAGCTCAATTGTTATGGTTTGTCGTGCAACTTCGACAAACCAGTTCCATCTATTGGCCAAAATATAATTTATTTTGGCCAATAATAATAAAAAATTTAAAACCTCGCATCTGAATCTCACTATCTCTTTGCCACTCTATACATAATTACTCTATGATATTATAAAATAAATAATAACAGCAATACATTCCACAACTAACCGCTAGACAAAAATGAAATGTGCATCTAAAAAGCACTAAATGACAAAATAGCTTACGTGAAGTTTGTGGTGTGTTCACCACTGTGTTTGGAGTAGATACATGGCTCATTATCGGCATCTGTGATCCAGATGGTGTGTTCAAAACAGCAGGAACACCTCCAGCGGTTGTCATTTTTACCACTCTTTGAACCATTGGATTTGTTGTTCCCGGTTCAGAGCTCACAACAATTGCTGAGGATGGAATCACCATGGGACCCGCAATGTTGGGGGCACCCTGAAAAATAAATTTTGTTTCAAAAAAGGTTTTTTGCAAACAATAAAAGGGTAGTTTTGAAAAAAACTTCAGCTACTCAAACCAAAGAAAGAAACAATTTTGACAAGGCAATCCATTACGCAAAATATAAGAGAAGTGTAAAAGAAACACACATGAGTTACAACCAAAAGAGAATTGTTTACATCATGGAAACGCAGCTAATAGTTAAAGCAAAAATAAAATAAGGGAGAAATCGCCTCAAGCTACCATTTTCCCTGTCACTCAAGAACTAAATTATTTATGTCTAAAACTCGATAAATAACTGTGATTCAGGCACTTGTGAGTGATAAATGCACTAAAATTCACACAATTATACAAAATTGATAATTATATTCGGCAACGCTGATTTGCTAGGTGTCTACGTGGGCAAATATAGAGCTTTTCTGACATGATTTCCCCCCAAGGTTCATAAAAACAAACTCAGTTTCTCTGTGGGGACTGGGTCTGAGGTTCTTAATTTCAAAAATTTTGTATTTTCGAATAGCGCCACGTATTTAGCATCGGCTTTTTGTCGGGACCAACAATTTGCTTCGTAAAATCGAAACTTCGTATTTTCGTGCTGTGCATTATGGAGTTGCTACTGTATTCTCTCTGAAATTTTCTTCAGCTCTCAGCATGATGGAATTGAAATATGCTTTGTTCTTTTTCTTTACAATTCTACTGGCTTCCCTTCTGGGTTCTTCATACTTTGATTTATTGTCCCTGGTCGGCCTTACCAAATATTCTCTTGTCTGAATATCATTTCTGGACGGCCTCGGTGCACTCCTGGTCGAACCACTCAATCATTTTATACTGTGGTTTGTTCCCCAGTGTTGATTCTGTGGCTTGCAAGGTTGCTATTTAAAGGGGCTGCCATTCATCTTCTAATGAGTTTTCTGTGCTGTTTAGTTTACTAAAATGTTGCATGTTTTCACTCAATGCTTTTTGGTAACTTCTTCTGGTGTTGGGGCAGTCCAGTTTCTTTAAATTGAGTTTTGGAAGGGCCTGTTGTCCATTTTGCCTTGTGCTTGTTATGCGACATCTAAAGTACATGCATACCCGATAGTGATCTGACTCACAGTTGGCCCCTCAAAAACTTCTTATATTTGTAACACTGGAAGCTCCCCTTTTTTCAATTAGTAGATAATCTATTTGGTTGAGGTGTCTGTTACCTGGGGTTGATCCCTGTTTGTTTGTAGATGTCTTTCCTAGATAATTGAGTCGATATTACCATCATGCCTCTGGACCTAGCGAATTCAATGGTGCGTATTCCATTGTCGTTACTTTTAGTGAGAAGGCTATGTTCCCTTACTATATCTTGGTAATTTTCTTCTCTTCCGATATTTGCATTGTAGTCTCCTATCACTATCTTGATATCATTCATTGGAATATTGTAAAATATTTGTTAAAAACATAATCAATGATTAGAAATAAAAAATAGGTTTATTACAATTAACCCAAGAATTATTCTTTTTATTCCTTAACAAAGTAAATATTTCATCAGAACAACGTAGTCTTTTATGTACAGCACATTCAAAATTTAAAACATAAAGATATTATAATATTCAAAAACTAAGTATTATAAATGCATAGGTAAGTAACTATATTTTATGTGTTTTTCGAGTTATAGTCTTGAACTGCCTATTACCTTTTATAGGGCAGCGGGCCCTCCCAGGGACCACCATTCAAAATTTGCAGCCCAAAACACGGGAATAGTTTTATCTCTCTCCGCTGCATGCGTTAGTTACTAGAAAAATACCCATTGGGTTTTGGATGGCCTTGGGTATGGATGGTGGCCCTCCCTTTGTAAAAGTGGTCCCCCAGACAGACCAGTCCCCCCTGCCCATTCCGGACCACGGTGGATCCAGCCGTGCTCAAGGATGCACTTTTGGTCTTTCGGATTTTCTTTGTCTGATCCTCATTCTATTTCTCAAAAAGGTAGTATATTTAACAACAAATGTATATTTTAAATTAAAAGCATGAATTAATGATAATATTTAATCAAAAACACGTCACGAAACCTTGAATTTCCAAGCTCAACTAAATTTTTCGTGTGTTTTATCCAGTTTTATTTGTGATTGTTGTTCAAATTAGATGTAATTTCACTTAATTATGCATTCAAAACTCTTTCCATACATATATCAAACCTTTATAATAATTATATGCCATTATGATACATCATGAGGTGCTTAAATGCTCGAGAGTGAACAATTTGTACTCATGAAATTTTGATGAAAATATTTTTGTCTGACAAGGGGAGTGTCAGGTAGCCGGGTCTCAGATTTTATTCCAAGTCATTATTTGTACAGACCGCTGTATGTGGCTCATGAATCACCCCACATATAGGGCTATATAACCAATATTTTAAACAAACGCCTTTGAACATTTTAACCCCTTCCCTGACGCGGACGAGATAACTCATCCTAACAAGTCGGGTCAAATCGCGTCACGGACGAGCTATCTCGTCCAAAGCTGCTTTTAGGTCTTCTTTGCTGCTGAAGACGAGAAAACCCGTCCCCTTCGTAGAAATTAGATCTCTGGGCGGTAGATGGCGTGTGCGGACACACTGGCTAATTTTTACGTAGTTTTTGAGTTTTTATTGTATGCATTTGCATATGGAATTTCGTTACAATTTTAGTAATTTTTACGGTAGTTTTTTAGCAATTCACCTGTAATTCAGCGCATTACCTATTCGTTTTTTTGCATAAATTTACCTCGTATCGGATTCAACCTTATAGAAACTATATCAAGCCATGATTACCACTGGCAAATGTTATTACATATGCATAAATATTGCATTGGTTTTTTATTTATGGGAGCCACAGTGCTGAATATAAAACATTTCGACGATCTCGGCGACTAACAGATGCAACAATAACAGTGTTGTGTTATAAATGAGTTAGTTTCTGTTTTTGGATAAGTAAATAAAACTCCTTACAATCATCTCCGAGCAATACATTACGTACTTACCAACCCGCGAAATGCCCCAAGAGCGTGTGGCATGGGGTGTGATGCAACCAGCCACGAAGAGTATGAGTATAGAATGAAGGAATATTTGGGCAAGGTGATAAATCGTGAAGCATGTTTTCGTGTAAATATGTCTAGATTCTATTCATGTTGTAATCAATAGTTTTGTGTGAGAGGAAGAAATTGTCGAATCTATCCATGTTGCAGCAAGTTTCTGAAACCATCTGCCATCCTTTCTTGCCAATCAAATGCGATATCGGGGTAAAATAAAATTTTCCGTGCTCACGTGAAACTCGTTAGATATCTTCTGCAATTAATGTCAGTCTCGCGAGTAACCTTTTAGTCTCTATTAGCATTTAGTCACGTGAAATAATGGCTTTAGATGTTGAAATATGAACGATGATAGTCGTTCTGTACCGTAATTTGGTTTATGTCCTTTCTCGGCCGAAATCAGAAGATATCGCTCGATTCCAGAACTATTGATAAAGAAAATAGTGTTCAAGAAAGAGACATTTGCTTATTCTCGATTTCATTACGCTTATTCTGATTCCCCTTCCTCACTCATGTACTACGATGCATTTCTACCCTTTCCAAGGTCGCCCAAGTAAAAGGGGATGACAGGAAAGGGGCGACGAAGGCAGGAGGGTGGGGTGTCCGTTCGGAAAGCCCCAGGCAAATGCGTGCGAGGGCGTGTGGTCGCTTTCCGACCCTGCTGGATGTTTGTCATAATAAGGCCATAAAACCTTCACTCCCGTGAGTCAGTGAACACTGATAATGAAAAGGTTCTTCTGTGAAAATAATGCTTTCATCCTCCTTGCTTCTTGCCTAATCTGGTTACATTGTGGAACTCTTTGAATGCAAAGCATACTAACCCGAGGAGAAGGGCTATTTTCCCGCTTGCAGACATTTTTTTGGTGTGACTTTGAGCAGAAAGCAGCCGCCTTTGTTATTATTTCTCCTGATTTTCATCTCTCTCGGTACTCCTCGCTTCTCCCTAAACCCCACCAAAATTTCTCATTGTTTTCGGAAAGACCCAACTCAAGCTAACGTCAATGTCTCCGTGGTTTATCCCAATACACCCCTAAAATTCTTTTACCATTATCAGAGTCGTCACCCTAAAATTGTTACCCTTTTCCAATGTTCAACTGAAGCATACGTTAGTTCCTCGCTGTTCTCCTGAGCATTCACATCAAGTGTCCTTTCTCCACCAGCGTTTCACTGGTCTATTTTTTTGGTGATTCGAGATTGAAATTATTTTTTGATCGCCTGAGTGATTCTTTCATTGATTCGCTTTATTTATTCTGCAATGGAAAGTGATAGTGAAAGCATTTCCGATGTGGAAGAAAGAAATTTAGAAACTTCTGGATCTGAATCGAGCTTCTCCGAGCACACCATATCAGACGCCAAATGTGAAGATGAGCCTGTTGAACACGACCAATGGAGGGAAATCAAAAGTAGCGAAACCCTTCCATTTCCACCCGCAAGGTTCAATTTTGAAAGTGCTTCATCACTCAATTTCAAAGTTCAAGAAGATGGTGGTGTGCTCCAGTTTTTTGAACTGTTTTTTGACAGCGAAATGATAGGACTTATTACCAATGAGACAAATCGGTGCGCAAGTCAGTGTCTTCGAGAGATACAGTCTACCTCCAGAGAACAATGGCGTGAAGTGCTCCAGAAATACGCGTATTCTTGGCGCTGATAATGCTGCAGGGCATTGTAAAAAAGCCAGACCAAGAATATTATTGGACCAGCCGGCGGATTCTGTCGACGCCAGTTTTTGGTGAAACGATGTCCTACCGCCGGTTTGCAAAAATTAGGCAGTATATACACTTCGGCAACAATGAGGAATATGTGGCAGAAATGCATCCAAATCCGAAATTGAATAAGATTTGAACAATCTATCAAAAGATCAACAAAAAATTTAGTGAGTTGTACACCCCCGATACAGACGTGACAGTAGATGAAAGTCTTCTACTACACAAGGGACGAATAGGTTGGAGGCAGCATATTCGCTCCAAGAGGGCAAGATTTGGCATCAACTCTCAGTTTCTAACAGTATCCCAGCGGATTTGGAGAGCCGGGAAAGTGCTGAAAATTGCAGTGGGCCTCAGAGAAAGCTCATCCTTCGTTTCTGTATTCTGTTATTAAGATTGATTTCTTTTTCATTAATCGAATACCTGATTCAGCAATAAAAGTTCTTTTTTTTTAGGTTCCTCAGCTTGTTTTAATTCGAAGAAAGCTTTTTAGGCAAAAAAATTTGGATAATCAAGGTAATGTCTTCAATAATTTTAATATTTTGTAGTAGGCATTATAATAATATTCTTTCGCTAATTCAAGTTCTCCACGCAATCGTATTTTTCTCTGCAGTTGCAGTCTCTGCTCACTCAACTTACCAATATTTCATTCCGAAGAATATACATCACGCCTAATGTAAGTGTACTTTTGTATATATTTAAATAATTAACACCTCAATTATGTTAGTGGACATGAAAAGCAACATGTAATATTTTTTAAAACTCTATGATTATTAAATGCTAAATTTGGCATATTTAGATGTGTGATAATGACTATCTGCACGGTACCAAAAATGTAGCAAAACCGGGGGTTTTATTTCAAAGGATTAGTTCCGTTTTGCTCCACAGAATTTGAGGAAATATATGAATAGAGATTTTTACGAAAAAAAAATTTACTTCAGTGTGAGAGTATGTTAGTGACTATAGCAATTTTCGAGTGTGCTTCGCTCGTCTGAAAAGGCCTAAATATTTGTTTTCTAAATTACTCTAAATGTACAGTAACAGAAGATAGATACACATCGATGAAACTTTCGGGGTAGTTTGTGCCTCTTCTTTTTTTCTCTCGTCTATTACCGGCTACGCTAAATGCGTGATGCTCGCATAACCTTTCGGTAATTTTCTGCTGCTGCACTTTATGCATTTTGTATACAACTATTTTTGAAGTGGAAGTAACAGTAAATTTCAGACAAATAATTTTGCCGTGAATTTCATGAAATTTTGTACGTACACCAATGCTTTGTGTACACATACTAGTTTCTCCAACATTTTTCAGAGATATGTCTGACCCTGGAGCTGACCCTTCTGGCATAAAGAGGCCGCAGAAAGCAGCCAAAAAAAAACTTTTGCCGGAGGACATGTCAAAGGTGATGGAAGAGTGGTCTTTGAATGAGGAGTACGAGGAACTGGCTCCTCCGATTCCAGCGATGGCGAGTCCGGAGAAGAAGGAAGTGATGAAGGAGAAGATCAGGCAGATCCACCAAGAAGTTAGTCAGGAAAATCCACCGGGTCCTTCCCAACCATTTACTTCTCCCCCGGCCATTCTCAACCCCTCCCACATCCTGCACCCTCATTTACACCCATCTGGTCGGAACAACCCCCATTCCCACCCCAACCACAAATTCCTTTCCAAGGATTTCCTGGCCTTCAGCATGCACCTGAAACTCCCAGTCCCATAAGTTTTTTTTTTTTTTATGATTGCCACCGTGGAGTTTTTTGACCTTGTTGTGTCCTCGACGAATGAGTATGGTAGCGTTGTTTTTGAATCCCATAAGGGAAAAAGAGTTTTGCCATGGAATCCTGAGACAGAGGAGAAATCAAAATTTTTCTCGGCCTTTTGTTCCATATGGGTACCATCCGACTGAATAGACTGAAGGACTACTGAAGGAAAGATGCCCTCTTCAACATTCCACTCTTCAGTAATTGCATGTCCCGTAACCGCATTATACGTATTTTGAGAGCCGCATTTCCCCAAAGTAAATGAAGACAAGTCGAGTGATAGACTCCGGAGAGTAAATCATATCATTGATTTCTTTAATGAAACAATGGAAAGGATTTATTCTCCGATTAGAGAATTCTCAATCGGTGAGTCGATGATTTTATGGCGGGGTCGATTAATTTTTAGGCAGTACATCCAAGGCAAACGTCACACATATGGCATAAAGCTGTATATGTTGACTGAGCCCAAAGGTTTGGTCCAAAAAATTCATGGTGTATGCAGGGAGCGGAGATAAGGATATTGGGGGGCCTGATCATGTAACCAGTGTCGTCAAGAAGTTGATGACAGAAAAACTGGGAGTAGGGCATTCAGTCCACATGAAAACTTCTACAACTCGGTGGACCTGGCCAAATACCTTCTTTCCCAGAATATCTATTGCACTGGAACCCTTCATTCCACCCAGAGGTATAATTCGGTGGAGGTTATAACTAAGAAGTTGAAGAAGGGGGAACAAGTGCCTAGGTATTCTGACGAAGGTATTTGTGTTATGAAATGGAAGGATCCAAGGGCTTTTGAAGTTTTGGTTATATCTTCTGAACACTGCTTCCATGGTAGAAGTCGAAAACCACAGGGGAGAAAAAACAACGAAACCGAAAATCGTCGTAGAGTACAATAAGTCGATGGGGGGAATAGATCCGCAAGACCAAATGTTGGCCTATTACCCAATCGAAAGAAAAACTCTCTGGTGGTACAAAAAGGTAATCATCTTTCATTCACCATATTTGTCATTTGATTCTTTTAAACTCATATAATTTGTACAACCGTGATCATAAAACCAGCTACTACGACTTTCATTTACGAATTATAAAATCCCTCTTAGCTTCCCGTCTCCAAACACCACCTCGAAAATCGAAAGTCCACCTCCCATCCATGGCACCGTGAATCCCTGACACAAAACGAGTGCTCAGAAAAAAATGTGTATTCTGCAACCAAAAAGGATTGAGGAAGGACACAAATTATTTTTGCCCAGACTGCCCAAAACAACCTGGCCTCTGCCTGGAAGATTGCTTCCGTCTTCATCATAAATATTAGAGGATTTTTTTTAAATGCTTATTATTGTATCAAATTTCCATTCCACAACTTTTGTATATTATATAGATTATTTCCTAGTTTTTTTATATTTATATACTTTGAAAAAATAAATTGTTTACTATTCCATGACAAGTTTGTTTATTTATATGGTATATTATAGTTTTTTTAAATTTTAATACATGAAATAACTATGAATATTCTTATATACACTTGCAAAGCCATCAATTTTATGAAAGTATGTATTTATATACATGTTTTACACCAAAATTATTTCCAAATATTGTCTACGTCCTTCAATGCAACCTTTTTCCCGCATTTCATATCGGTAAATGCACAACATCTCTCAACATTAGGAATATAGCCACCGGTGTATATGCAATGACTCTTCTCCTTCCCCCTCCCAATCCCCACTCACACACGAGAACATGACACCAAATTTCACGACCGCTTCCTACTCTACATTTTGCACTCTCCCTCCCGCCCCCCTTCCCACCCACCCGACGCCATCTCTCTACAGGTCAGGAAAAAAGGAGTTAGCAAAGATATTTGCTCTGGGCACACACGTGGCCCAACATTTGAACAAAGCTCACTGGCCTTCAAAATTTATCCTCCCCCTCCGGTCTCTGCAATTTCCCTCTATTTTCTTAACTCTTCCTCCCGCCGAGACAAAACTCCCCCCCACCCGATTGTTCGTCCGTTGGGCTAATCCTCCGACCTGCCCTGTCAGATAAGCCATCCCCCTGCTCCCTCCTCTCTAGCTCAGACGACAAAGGCATAGCTACCGTAGTCGCCGCTGAAGGTTGTTGAAAAAATAAAAAATTTCGCAATGTACGTGTGCATCTCTCGCTTTTTTGTGTGCCTATCCTGCTCGTCTATACATATATAATCCTTTTGGATTGCAAGTTAAAATAAACAGTAAAACTTGGGAATTTCCGTGAAAAGAAGATCCGAACCCATTCTTGAGCTGCGAGTGATGATGTCACGGATGACGAAAGAAGGCGCTGCTACCCGACAACGCAGAGTATGCGTCCAAGACTTTTTTTTTGTCCAATTATTTCGGATTTACGTCAAATGCCTAAAAATGGCAACTAACGTACAGTAGAAGTGTATATGTGTACCATATTAAAAAATTTTTTGTTGGCCCCTGAGGCAAGATATGCATATATGGGGGCGGTCCTGAAAGTGTTAATAAGCTAAATTTATGTAAAAAAAACTTACCAATGGTGTCTTAGCTATAGTAGTAGTTCCCTGGATAACTGGAGTACCTAGAAAAAAAGAGCATATTTAAGCAGAAACCATATTTTATCATACAAACATCACAAAAATATTAAATAAATTCCAACTATAACTTCTTCAAAATTCACATGCACAAATACATATTCTGACTTCTTGACGACAAGTGTAAAGAATAGGACCCAACAGGTTACTTCAGGATCATAATTGATAGTTAAACCCCAACTGAGAGATCTGCTTGCTCATTCAGGCAAAGGTATGCACATACCCACATTGGTGCCCATAATGGCACTAGTGACATACGGAAAACAATCAGATTTTAACTTAGTGAAGCAAATTTCTCTGCTAATTTCTAATAGCCCACAAAATTTTCTATCTTTAACAGGTTTTCTAAGAAAATAAAAAAGGTGAATGCGTCTCGAGACGTACTACAATCATTTTAGCTCAATGATGGGCTGACAAAAGAGGTGTCAACATGCTAACTGCAATTCATGAGGATTTGATGAATGAAACTGTCAAAAGTGATTACACCACTGAGAAAAAAATTACCAAGCCAATACAATGAGAATATGGGCATGTTAGACAAGGCGGATATGCAAATAACTTTCACAGAAAATGTTAGAAAAACCATGAAATGGTACATTAAACTTTTTTCATGAAATACCACAGCTATATGACTTCAGACTGAAGCTCACAGATCAGCTTTTGGAGGAGTTTGTAGATAAATGGAAATCAAACAAAGGAGACCATCATCAGTAGAAGATAGACTTTGTCTTCAAGGGCGTCATTTTCCCACCCCAGTGCTAGCAACAGCCTCAAAGGACAAGCCACAGTGAAAATGTTTCATACGTCAGCTACTCACTACGAAAGGGTTAAAGTTTCTTGAAATAAGATGATGAATCATCACTAATAGCTGCATTCTAAAATTTCTGGAATGTGTTGCTAAAGCACCACAAGAACATGAAAACCGAGGGGGCCAATTCAAGGTGAAAATATTTTTTGCAGCTTATCTGGATGACAAGCTTCTAAAATAAATAGAACCTTGTGTATAATGACAGCAAACAGAGAGAGAGAGAGAAAATGGCGAATTCCTTCAGCAAATAGTCCGATTCAAGCTCACAGAAACTTCAAATCAACTTTAGGTTCTGTACCGGATTTTCAAAATTATTTGCTGTCATCTCTAAAAAGGAGATCTCAACATGATGAGACTGAAAAATATTACGCCCTCGGCACTCTACTGGGTCCCAGATTCACATAGTGCTTTTATAGGGAAAGAAACCGTAATCAACCTCTTATCTTCACTGTCCATTAAATTTTCAGATATTAGCAGGAGAGCAGATATTAGTGATTTGCCATCATCACACTCAAGTCGAGAAAGTAATGTTGGCAGCAGCCAAATATTTAACCTGGTGTTAAACCCAAGAGAATTTTACATCATTTCTCCACCAGGAAATTATCTAACTTTCATGGTCCATACTCTTACATGCACTATAAGCCTGGCAGGTAACAAGGCATTCCACATGGTTTCCAAGAAGTGGCCCGTATCTAGGCCACTACATTATCCGGAAGAGTGTTATAAATTCAACATTTCAACCTGGAGTTTATAGTTATATTGCTTTATTAATAGTTTTTTTTGTTGACATCAATCTTAATATTCATTGTAATTTGACGACAAAAGCACCATTACAATGGCTAATTAAAGCGGTTTTAAAATATTTAGTGACTCCAGGGCAAACTAAGCAACATGTAAAACATTGAAATATTGCTCACCAGGAATGGTCTGAGGAGAAGTAACGGCCCCAACAATCAGGCTGAGCCGCCGATCCATAACGAGTTGATATGTGTTTGCAGCTGGTACTGGTCGAACATTGGCAGGGGCATTTGAGAGGATCAGTGGAGGCACTGGCAATTGAGGTTGATGTTGAGGGAATGGTTGAGCAACTCGTGGTGGTTCCGACACGACGGGTGATGGAGCCAGATTCGGCAAGATCTGTCGTCCCAACACCTTGGTGGAAGGGGCCGCCTCCTTTGGCACCAATGCACAAACATTTTGTCCTTTCTCAATTACGTTGTGGGTTTGATGAAGTTTATCCAGCAATGAAGCAACCTGAAAAATAAACAGGAGTTAACAATAATTAATTTATCACAGTCAACAAATTTGACATTTTTCGCTGAAACCAACCAATTATAGCAAAAATGATCATGGGCACAAGATAAGGGAAACTTACCATCATTAACAAAAGCTCACCCAGCTTGAAATGTCCAGAATGACTTTGTTTTCTGCATGATTTACTACCCACCAGATTTATTTATCAATGGCATTAATAATAAACCACTGGTTGTATCTTACAATTGTATTGCATATTTGCATATCTCATCTATGAAGACCTCAACTATTCTCTGATCTGACCACACACGGCTTTCTCGACGGCTTTTCAGTTTATACCTAGCAGCCAGAAGAACACGCCAGGTTCTGATTTGAATTGGGATGAGTGCAGCACCCCAGGTATGGAATTACCCAGTGCCACACATCCTAGCAAAGGCTTAAACAGTATTTCATACACGCAGATATATGAACTCCACTGGGAAACAATATCTCCATTGTTTTGGCAATAGTACATAAAATGTACAAAGTGGATCCAAAGTGGATACACAGGCAATGAATTTAGTCTTCATGTCTTCGCATCTTTCAATAGAGAGACACCATATTAAGGTATTTTTCAATACATAGTGTGACAGATATTTGACATTGGTTGTGTATACTGGAGTCCTTCAATGGGCAGTGGAAAGGCCTTAAGTGCGGTCATACCCCACTGGGGGCACATCATCAATTGCTCTCATTCCAAGAGCATACACGTATTTGTTTTACGGAAAGGTTCTGGGTTATTTTTAACCCTTTCACACCAAATACTGCAGACAATCAGATTTTCCACAAAAAACAAATGCCTACCATGTGTAACACAGGGTGAAGGAAAGTGACCACCACTATAACAATAAACCCAGGTACACTGTTACCACTCGAGACCCAGCTTAGCGAGAGTCCTAGCCCTTACCCCTGCTACTCAACTGGCAGCAAAAGGTTAACAAAAGTAGAACAGTTGCGATTACAGAGGGACAGAACAGTCAAGAAATTTAGCATCTTGAAGTAGTCTGCCAGGTCACCTAATGGGAATCAAGCCATGGCTTGAAGAGCTCTTACTTTCGATAGAGAGAATGCAAGGACATCTGGAACGAGTGAATTAATTCTTCAATCATGCTTATGCTACTTTTCTCCTGAATTAATTAAAAACAAAATGGATTTGGGGTTTATTTCCTAGTAATAATGAGCAATCTCTAGTTTCTTTTTGAGCCAACTCTGAATGACATTTTATTATGTATCATCTATCCTACTTCTACTCTTGAACATAAAATGTTGGCCACAATCTGCATAGATCCAACCTCTAACCACAGTATTCAGACACTCATTTAGCACCTGCTTTCTGGCAACGTTAAGTCACTGAGATGGGATGGAGGGAAATGGGGCAAGGGAATTAAGCCAAACTCTTATAATCCACCACAACGACCTTTTCTTAGCAGATAGAACATGGGAAGAATTGTCTAACAATTCGGCAACAAAGAGGGGGATGAGCAAAATTTTCAACAACTCTCACAAATAACTTCAATGAACATCACAATTCTTAGGAAAAATTATAATTTAGGGAATAGGGAGACGAGCTGCATCGATTCACACCAAGTGAATATTTACCAACTTGTAAGAATGGAAATGAGTACATTAATACAATAATTAAATTTTAGGCTCAACCACTCAAGGATTAAAGGATGTGCACCTAGAATCAACTTTTGCACAAAAAAGTAAAAATGGTAATGGAAAAGAATACTTCATCTCATTATAAAGCAATGCACATTCCTCACTTTCAAGTGAAAAAATTGAGGAAATACAAATGTGAATACAGTAAAATAAAAGCCAATTATATTTTGGTAAAAACTATATGTTGGGAATAAGTGCTGTCAAGACAAATACTTGTATGCCAAACCTGAGGGCTGCACATTCACATCCCATGTGCATTTTCCTTCACTCTGCACAGGGATTAGCATAACATCATACGAGTAAGACGTAACCAGAATAACCTTAGATAGAAGTCAATTTCACTCACAACAAGTGACGCCTAGTATTTTATACATTATGCAAATTACCACTCAAAGAAATTCATATCAGATAAAGTATTCACAACAATACACTAGAACAGTGGTACATCAGTTGTTTTTCAAATGACCTTCCGTTGACAATAAGGCAGCACAAAATTTTTCATTTTCCAAATTTTCATGTCATTTCATATAAATGCAACCTTTATACCTTCGTCTGAAAATGCATGACTCCTACAATAGTCACTTAACTAAATCACATTCGCAAACAGCAAAATAAAGTCAAACTATCTCAGTGTAAACAATTGGAGACGCCATTATACAAATGACAGCAAGATGAATAGGAAAATGACAATAATAAACCTTCATTACCAACAAGAATGTAAAATCATAATCGAATTTAGGGATTTCATGCGGGCAATATATTGCCTGGAACACCGGGTAACAATCTTGATAGCCAAGACACTACAAATTACTGGCCACAGTCAATAACAACTAAGTTGCTTCGTGTGCAATTAGTTACCGCTTGATTTATATTTCATATGACTGAACGAGAAGTTGAGAAGTTTATGAGCAAAACCATTTTTAAAGTGAGAACAAAATTCTACAGAGCATACAATTTGACAAAGATAACTGTGGGTATGCGAATAAATGAGATGCAAAAGTACATGATTTAACAAGACAACAACATGCACATGAGATTAGACAGAATAGTTTCCCCGAGGTACTGACACCATTCGCCAGCACCAGTAATTATTGACAATCAATTCATAAGGGGATTACCTTAAAGGCAGGAGAGATCAGAGCACTATACACCAAGGTAGCGTAATTGGTATTAATTCCTCCGGTTATGAATGCACAACATAAAATAAAACAACCAAGAAATCTTATATAATTAAATTTACGGAATATCTCCGCTTGTGTCACACACCTTTTCATCGACAAAGGTTACTGAACGTAGTATTAAGGTACTGAAAACTTATGAGTAAATATCGTCGAAACGTAAGCTTCAACCTATTGATTTTTGTTTAAATTATTGTGCAATTACAGAATAATACATGGATAATAAGTAAAGAGTACTTACACGTTTGATTTCCTCTTCTTGCTTCTTAACAGCCAATATCTGAGCTTCAGACAGTGGTTCTTCCACACATACTAAAGATAGAGACATCGCTGCGTTTGGATTTTTTTCCTTATTACGATCTTCCTTTTGAACCATCTCCTACAATGAATTGGTAACAGTTGATTAATGAATCATAATTAACTAGCTCCTAACGTGCTGAGGTCTTGCGGTTTGGCGGCAAATATTTTACGGGCCGAGGAGGAACTTGCCTTTGGAAGTTAAACAACATACTCCGCGAGTACATAAGCAAAATAACTGAACCATCGAGAGTAAAAAATTACACCATTAGCCTCAAACTTCATTAGCTTATCGCTTTCATGAGAGTCAAATTTACACCGCGAAGGCCGTTCGCAGCCTCCGATAGTTACGCGCGCAACCCACAAAAATACAACCGTGAGGCGAACGACCGGATTAATTACTTTAAATAAACAAAAAAATTATGCACGCAAACACACCAGTTACTGAAGCCTCCAGTCATAAATCGGCGAAAAAAGAAACACTATGATAACAAGATGATTAATAGTTAAACATGTCACAGAAGTAACATCGTCAACACTAATGAGAACAAAGTTACAGTCAATAGAATCGTTTTTTCGTTTACGGGTCGTTTCATTATCGTAACAGAAAAGCTATTCACAAACGACAATTAACAGAATGCAATTGACAATTTATGAATTATTTGCACCATCTAGTTAAATACCGAACCTGAGAGCAGTGTAATAACTGCAAAACAATTACTAATACTTACCAAACAATCAGTCTGGATATACGCTGCCAAAAACACACAAAAATCCTTAAATGTAGCGGTGAAACACCCTCACAACCGCCAAAACTAGGAACAACTAGGCAACTAGGAGCCCATAGGAGCCTACACTGAAAGAACAGAGAGACTTGGCACCACTTGGCAAATACCACGTGATACATTCATAGCCAATCAAAATTGGGTAAACTGAAAACGTCATACTGAAAACAAAGTCATTCTCCAGATTATAACGCATTTAAGTGACTTGAAATAATTTATTCCTTTCGATTATCCTGATGTCTTATTCATTTAGACGTACTTGGGAAAATCTTCCTGTTTACAAGTAATCAATTTTAATATTTAGGCTACTCCACACGTGCTAGTACTGCTAGTACTTCAATTGACTTCAGTGCATTACGTCATCAAAATAGTGGACTACTACGTAATGGCTGGTAATGGCCACCAACTTCTCAAATTCATTAATGCGATGTGGTATTTTGCATCTTTTGTCTGATATGAGAATATGCTTACTAGGATAACAGCCTGTTCGTTGACATTTAAATTAACATATCTGAAGTGATTTTTCCATTACCTAGGTAAAGAGTGAGTAAAGCGACCAAGTTTACGTTAGGTTGACCGTAGGTGTAAAATATTAGACACTACCATGGGAAACCTCATAAACTAACCGTTTTAAAATTGTGTGACCCGAATTTCTGGCGTGTCAAGTACAAACACCGTCTACTGTCGGCGCAGAAATTACTTCCGGTGCAAAAATTATTTGGACTCGAGTTTGGAGACGGATTCAAAATGAGCCATGGTACCTACATGATTGCGAGTTAGATTAAATTTTGGCTTGTTTTATTTTGCGTTTAACTGTGGTTTCTGATTATTTTTACATTACCCTTTCGATTTTTTCTCCCGGTGAGAACAAAAAAAGTGCCGGTTTTTTGCCGTTTTCGAACGAAGCGCTCTTTTTTATTATTAATAATGAAGAAACTTGAATTTTATTCGTAATGAACCTGTAGTGTTGCATATGAAAAACATATTTAAATGTATCTTTAAACGTTCAGTTCTTTCTAATGTACAATAAAAAACTTATAACCAGTTTATGAAACAACTTTTCCTTGGTTATGAAAAGTAATACAAGCAAGATCTTAGTCTTGATTTGAAGCTCTTTACAGCAGTATTTAATAACTATTTCCGTCGTAAACTCTCATTGTGATATGGATGTTTAACGAGTTAATAAACAACCGAGTATTTTAGCGGGCTCAAGCGAGCGGTAAGGCAGCCGTCTTCTAGAGAGGGTCAGTGAAAGTTTGAGCGCTGTTGCCACTTGCGGGAACCCGTTACTCATACGCTCCTTTTGTGCATTGCCACGAAGTGCGAAAAAATCGCTGCGCACACTCTTTTCATGAATTTTATTTTAGATAGCAATTGTGCTATTTTTAGTATCTAACCATATTCCATCACCTTTCACTCCTAAGGGCCTTTTCTCGATGCATTAAATTTCTTCAATGTACCCAAAGAAATTCCAATACATGGACGGCCCTCAACCCGCAAATGTCAACAGCGCTCAAACTTTCACCACCCCTCTCGCGAAAACGCCCGCCTAACCGCAGGCTTGATCCCGCTAAAATACTCGATTGTTTATTAACTCGTAAAACATCCATATCACAATGTGAGTTTACGATGGCATAAGATATTAAATACTGCTGTAAAGAGCTTCAAATGAAAACCAAGATCTTGCTTCTACTACTTTTCATAACCATGGAAAAGTTGTTTCATAAACTCGTTAATAACTTTTTTATGGTACATTAGAAAGAACTGAACGTTTAAAGATACATTGAAATATTTTTTTCATCTTCTGCAAGTTTGCAGCAAGCCTGAATCAAACTTACTAATGGTCGTTTTGTCCACTTGCAGCAAGTTTGCATGGTAAGCCTGCAGCAAGTTTGCACGGCAAGCCTGCAGCAGGTTTGCATAGTAAACCTACAACAGGTGTGCACGGTAAGCCTGCAGCAAGTTTGCACAGTAAGCCTGCAGCAGGTATGCAATGTAAACCTGCAGCAGGTTTGCACAGTAAACCTACAGCAGGTGAGCATGGTAAGCCAGCAGCAAGTTTGCACTGTAAGCCTGCAGCAGGTATGCAGCATAAGCCTACATTATATGGTTCACATAAATGAAGCTCATGCCTGATTTACATGACAATATTTGACTAACATATATCCCAATAACAAAACAAGGAATTAATTATAGAGGAACGGTATTTAAGTTTTTCGTCTATCTACAGACAATGATCTGCACTTTAATGCCTGCATCAAGGATATAATGATATCAGAAAGCAAATTAAGAATTCTGAGTAAAAATCTTATACCATACCCACTTCATTAATGATGATATGCTGCCTCAGGTTAACCAAATTTTTAAGGACTAACCAAAGATAAATTAATTTTAAAAAATTATTACAGGCATGGCTAGAAATTTTGTAGGTAATAACTTAGTAAACTTGACATGCTTACGAATTTTGATAACATTCACCGGTGTCCAATGATTTTAGATTCTGTTGCCAGGAGAGTACAATAGCATCATAAGTACTGATGAAATGTTGGTGTTTTACATTACCAATCACATTTGAGAATGTGGCTTAGGATGACACCATCACTTCTAATATTTTAAGAATTAAAGATTAGTCAAAAGAGAATCCAAAATGCGTAGTCCAAAGAATGCCGGGTCGTTAAGTTTTCCAAGTACGGGAGTCCAAAGTAAGCCGGGTCAGAAATAAGGGAATCGAAAAAACCAGAAGAATAATCCACACGGGCAGGAGTCGTAAAATAGGAAAACAAAATCTCATACACCAGGGAAAAGCACGCCAACAACCTGAACACTCCACTGCTGAATTGAAAATGGTGGATTGAAGTTCTCTCATTGGCTCACAAGACGCCACTTTCTGAAAAGTGTATGTAAAAGATGAAATTCATGGGGCAGCATCAAGTACGAAACACTGGATATGGGGTTGATGAGATGACAAAAACGGCGTAATCAACGCGTCATTTGCGAAACGATTAAGTTATATTGCAATTTAACACTTTTTTGGGTGAATTTGTGTCTTGATAGGTCAATATATTAAAAAGGTACCTAAGATTAATTTTCTACTCATAGTAGGCTTTTTCGTTTTTCCTCCCAGATGATGGCCCAGGAACTTTTACCTCTTCCACATAGTGGCGTCGGGCAAACTGGACGGCACGGCGCCGTTCCGTTTCATCAACGTTAGCTTAAATGAGCCTTTACACACGACACGGCGCCGGCCGTGAACAGAACGGCGAGCTTCAAAATTTTGACCGGCGGTGTGCCGTCCGAAGTAGCTAGATAGTGTACGAACATTATGAATGCACGGCGGCACGCCATACACGGCAGACGGCGTCGCGCCGTCCCGTGTGAAATGGGCCGACCTTCCTGTGTAAACTTGCTACTGACTCGCCATGCCCACCTGCCGCAGGCTTATAGTGTGCACGCAAACTGCAGGCTTACAGGGCAGACCTGCTGCAGGCTTACTGTGCACACCTGCTGGCATACAGCAAACTTACGGCACATCATGAATGCAAATAAATATCAAGTCAAGAGCGAATATGCAGTAGACTAGCATGTTGATTTGCAGCACACTATTTATGCAAACTTGCAGCACACTTTCTACGCAAACTTGCAGCAGACTTGCATGGAGATTTGCAGCAAACTTGCAGCACACTTTCTAAGCAAGTTTGCAGCAGACTTGCATGGTTACTTGCAGCAAACTTGCAGCACACTTTCTAAATAGGGAAAGTCTAGCAAGTGAAAAACAAACATAGTGCAAACTTGCTGCAAACTTATGTTCTATCTGGGAATGAAATAAATTAAAACGCTGCACAATTCACACCGTTTGCTGCCCTCTGCAAAATTCATGCAAATGTTTTGAGGACATTGTCCACCCTCTCTTCCTCCTCAAATAAATTATGAAAATCTGATGCACCATCATCCTCACTATCGCAGATGCACGGTGCTGAAATGGTCGATACTGGGGCAAGCCCCGGACGGTCCTCGCCAATCGTCTCAACTATTTCCCTCCTCATTCGGGAGGAAATTATAGGGCTCCAGAAAGAAGCCGGGAAACTATCTGCTGGTGTTTCCGGATAAAATAACGGAAGGCTGTTGTCTACATCTAAACTGTTTTCTCCTTCGTCCTGGCACGGGTTTCCCGGTGGCATCAAGGGGTCGTGATCATTTACGACGACAACTGAATCCGTACGCTGTTTAGATGGAGAGAAAAAATAATTATTATTAACGACAATGTGGAACAAATCAATATATTTTGTTAGTCAGAAAAGATCAATTTGATAATTATTATTAATCAGGAACTTACCATCTCCTCGGCGGTTTTCGCATGTTCGTCTTTAAAAAGCTGTCTCCTAACTTTCATATAGGTCTTGAAGGCGGAGAATTTTGTGCGCTTACTACTCTAAGGTTGACTACGGGTGAGTGTCCTAGCTCCAAATGTGGATAACTTCAGGACGGACTGGGGGTATTTATGGATAAAAAACATTTTTAAACTGAGAAATTCTTTTGGAGAAGGCTGCTGGCGAGCACGTTTCGTCCGCGGGATGAAAAAACGCGTCTCTTCTAGTGGATCGAGCGGCCCAGTGGCACCTGACTTTCCCCCAGACCTCTTTCATGCTCATACGCACTCAGAAATGGAATGCCCCAAATTACACGACATGAGAAGACTTTTAAGTGATTTTGTCGCAGATGGACTCCCAAAGGGTATAGGTTGGAACGCCTTTCACAATTGTGATCTTCATGAGGAAAATTTTCCAGATGTCGACGAAGAAAGCGAATGAATAAAATTCAAAAGAGGACATATTTTTTAGTGTCAAACGGGGGCATATATTTTTTATTGTCAAAAGCGGGAAGAGAATAAAACTTATTTAAAATGATAGTTTAATTTCTAATTTTCCCGAATCGACTTTGAGATTTTTTTAAATGCGCACGCTTTCCTCATAACCCCCTCAGTTGAAAATGGACTTCCGACTAAGGCATCCCTTTGCCGCGATAGTGGCCGGACCCAGCGGGTGTGGTAAGACAGTTGTTTCCTGGCGCCTTATAAAATATCAGAAAGAAATATTCGATGTCGCGTTTTTGGAAATTATTTGGTGTTACGGTGAATGGCAGCCGTTTTATGATACTTTGAAACCCCAGGGTGTGTCCCTTCACGAAGGATTTCCTGATTTAAAAGCTATTCCGCACAAAGCCTGTACACTCTAACTGTTATTGACGATCTCATGATGCAAAGCTGTTGCAATGCCGTGGTGGATCTCTTCACCAGGGGAAGCCACCATCGGAATATGAGCGTCATCCACCTGACGCAAAACGTTTTCCACAAGGGCAAAGGCGCACGCGATATTTCGCTAAACACGCACTATCTGGTATGCTTTAAAAACCCCAGAGACAGGAGACAGATTATGAGCATTGCGCGGCAGATATACCCCAAAAAACCAAACGTTTTGAAAGAGGCTTACGAGAACGCAACTGAGAGCGGCTACTTGCTAATCGATCTAAAACAGGCCACACCTGACGAATATCGGTATCGAACGGAAATATTTCTCGATGACAAAGAAATGTATTTCTATCAACCGAAAAAGTAAGAACGCCTTTTCAAGTAAACTAGATATCACGAGATCATTTCTGATTGCCTACATTTGCAACAATGCAGCGGATAGCTAAACACGCAGACGTTCTACGTTATTTCACGCCTTGCAATCCGGTTATACGCACTGCAATACTCAGATCAGCAGACCTCGATCTCATTCGTGTTATCTGTGAAATCGTGGACACTACTCTGGAAGGGTGTGTAAGTCTGACCCAAGCACAGAAAAAGCGTATGTCACGACCCAAGGTGTTGCTACGCAAAATATCCAAAGGAAAAGGTTGTTGGAAGAAAGAGAAAAGAATTATCATGCAATCAGGCGGGAGTTTTATACCTCTGCTAATACCTCCTATCACTAGCGTATTATCCAAATTGCTCTAAGTATGGAACACGCGAAGAAAATGGTGCTCATTCCTCAAGAAACTATCCAGAGAATGACAAATCCCACAAGTCCCATGACTAGTACATACCGGACACTCACTGATTAGAATCGCGAGATGCAGAACATCCTTCGAACTCCTATGGAGTCAGACTATGAGAAATGGGTGGCGTACACAAATTTTGCTAGAGAAGAAAGAAAACCTTTATCTCCTCCAGTAATATCCGCGCTGACTGAAGAGAATTTTGATAACGACGATAATAATAATAATTCAGAGAGCGTCGAAGGAGCTATGGAGGATATACCCGTTCCTCTGCGCTCTGAAATTTTATCTACTTTGCCAAGTAAATTTCGAAAGAAGGCTGAACTTCTGATTGGCCGCCTAATGTCGTCTGGTAATGTAAACTGGAGCCCCGATGGAACGGTATCTATTAAAGGCGTCGTCATTCCGGGATCTAATATTATAGATCTCGTTGGAGAAGCTATGAGAGCCAGAAAAAAATGTCAACCCAAGAGGTGCCCAAGCTTTCATGTCCCTGCTTTCGGAAATTAACGTCCCGGATGAATTTATTGGAAATCAGGACCGCCTTAACCTCATTCGCCAGCACGCTTCGAGAGAGAGCAAAACACAGGTGGTAACGAGAATTCCGGGGTCTGTAAAGGGAAAAACTATAGATCGATGGGCGCCATATAGTTTAAAAAAATTAAAAGGCTTCTAAACGCTATTCTCTCGAATATTTATTTCAATCCCGCGCATCCAGCCTCTTACGGCGGAGTAGGGCGATTGTGGAAAGCGGTTTCTTTTTTAAAAAAACGACGTCCGCGAATGGCTTCAGGAGCAGGACGTATATTCACTCCATAAACCATTGCGAATAAAATTTCAACGGAGTAGATACACGGTTGACAACATTGACGATCTATGGCAGGCTGATCTCAACGACTTGAAACATATTACAAAACAAAACGATGGATATAATTACATCCTTACGGTAATAGACGTGTTCAGTAAATACGCATGGGCGGTACCGATAAAATCAAAAAAGGGTGACGATGTTACACGCGCAATCTCTAGAATACTGAAAAAGTCGAAGCGAAAAACCGTCAAATTAATGACCGATAAAGGAACCGAGTTCATTAATAACACATTTCAAAAATTTATAAAAAAGAATTCGATCGGCTACTATCACTCAAATAATCCAGATACGAAAGCAGCGGTCGTGGAGCGCTTACATCGCACGCTAAAAACAAGGATTTGGCGATACTTTACCAAACACGCCACCAATAGATACATTGCGTGCTTCAGAAAATCGTCGACTCATACAACGGGGCGGTACATAGTACTATAAAGATGGCACCTAAAGATGTTAAGTAATATACTTAGCGTGGAGAAAAATACGTTCAGAGATGAAGACGCGGAGGATAAGAGAGCTGAAGTGAGAGCGGGAGATTGCTTAGGAATTAGCAGAGAAAAAGCTCCATTCAGGAAGGGTTGTCAAGACCAATTGGAGCGAAGAAATATTCGTAGTTGATAAAATTATCGAGCGGAAGCCTCCGGTCTGTGTATTAAAAGATTTACATGGGGAAATAATTGAAGGGGCGTTTTACGAGCCGGAATTACAAAAGGTCATCATGCGGGAATCGCAAGAGTTTAAAATAGATAAAATACTTGAAACGTGAGGGCGAGGTATCAGAAAGGAGGCTCTCGTTAAATGGGAAGGGTGGCCCTCCAAGTTTAACTCACGGATACCTACCGCATTGTTAGAGGATTTTTAATGGATGGGGAATTCTATTTGACGCTTCCTAGCAACAGGTCGAGGCTGAGTTATGGCGGTAACACCACCACTAAATTTACCACTCTGTTACCGAAAAATGTTGACCTGGAAGGCCAGTGGGAGGTAGCTTTGGTCGAATTTCATTTTCCAATGACGTTTTGTAATTCTCGCGGAAAGCAACGCGAATTTGTCGTCAACGATGATGAAAACGGTTATGTATTTCACGGAAAGCTACCCACTAGGTATTACGGGGGCATTGTTGAATTTGTCGCTTCGATGAATTTCGAGCTTTCTCAAATGTCTCTCCTACACGCAGTATCTCTAACTCTCGACGAATTCAAGAAAGTTACTGTCACTTCTGAAGGAAAAGTATCTATAATTACATCTGAAATCATGGCCATGCAACTCGGTTTCGAACCGGGAACCGTTTTAGTTTCGCAAGCTCGATCGACCCGTTCTCCCGATATCAAAATCGGATTCCCAAATCAGATTTATGTGTATTGCGATGTTGCCGAACCGCAAGTGATCGGTGATTCCGTTTCACCGCTGCTATGAATCGCTATCTCTATCGCCGAGAGAAACAAATTCGGTTCCTATATAAGTCATGTTTTCCCTACACTGTTTTACTTACCAGTGATGAGGAGAGAATTTGAAACCGTCGAGATAAATTTAAGAGCGCACTCGGGAAACCCACTACGATTTCTTTACGGTACGTCGGTGGTAGTACTTCATTTTTGTAGACGAAAGAAAATTCATGGTGAAAGCGATTGATTTTCCAGATCCTTATACTCGTTACTATCTTCACCAGGTAGGTAGTGGCGTGGGGACCGTATATCGAGGAGCAAGCTTTCAAAAAGGGCATGGAATTGGCAGCTTCTTAGGCGGATTATTTCGTACTGTTCTCCCTTTACTAAAAAGCGGAGCCAAAGCAGTAGGACGAGAGGCTCTCCATGCCGGCATGAATGTCCTAAGCGATCTTTCATCAGGCGAGCAGCGACCAACAAAGAAGGTGTAACGAAAGCGGGTTTTAGAGGCCGGGGTGTACCTAGTACGAAAAGCGGGTAATAAAATACAGAGAATGACCGGTAACGGGTATACTTCCCAAACACCTCCCGGAAAGCGTCAATTGAAGGCTGACTCTCGCGGGAGTAAGACGGGCGTTCCAAAAAATAAGAAAAGACGTGTGAAAACAACACCTGAGAAATCCGTTGTCAAAGATGTATTCGGTTAAAAATGTCTTTCTTGCATCAACAGTGATGCGAATGCATGAATTCCGAAATGGATTTATTCACCCTCCCGCCAACGCAAACTTCAATAGAGGAGGGGATTTGGATACATCATAAGCCAGTCAGCACCTTTGCCGATGACGCTCCAATTGAATTCGTCATTCCGGGTGATGGCGACCAGTACGTCGACCTCTTTCACACGTTATTATGCGTAACAGCGCAAATAGAGCGGGCGGCGCAACCAGTTGGAGAAGATTCAGTAATCGGACCTGTAAATTTATGGCTTCACTCTGTATTCTCGCAGGTGGATATTTTTCTGGATCAGAAATTGGTAATGCCTCCGAGTCACACATATCCGTACCGAGATCTGGATCAGAAATTGGTAATGTACCGAGTCACGCATATCTTGAAACTCTACTCAATTATGGTCCCGCTGCAAAATCATCGCATCTGGCGTCGGCGTTGTGGTACGATGACACTGCCGGAAAGATGAACGATTGTAAAGAGAATGCTGGTGCCACCAAAAGACTCTTGTACACGCAGGAAAGAAAACCGGTAGACATGATCGGCCATCTTCATTGCGATCTGTTGAACCAAGAAAAAGTCCTGTTGAACGGGGTGGAAAAGCGTCTTAAGCTCGTTAGATCCAAAGGTGGCTTAAACCTAATGGCGTCGAGGGATTACGAGAACGCCCGTGTAAAAATACTGGACACTTTTCTCCTCGTGCGAAAGGTGAAAAAAATCCAGTCGTCCCTATAGTTCATAGCAGAGCTTTAGAGGAATCCACGGCAAAGTATCCGATCACACGCGTCGATATTAAAACGGTTACCATTCCTCGCGACGTACAGAGTAAAACAATGGAGAATATTTTCATGGGTCAACTTCCAAAACGCGTGATTATCGGATTCGTTTCTAATGCTTCGTTTAACGGCGACATGCAATTGAACCCGTTTAATTTCCAAAATTTCGATTTGTAATTTTTGGCGTTATATCTGGACGGTGAACAAATACCTTCCAGACCGTTACAACCCGATTTTTCGGGAGAAGGTCTTTTTCTTCCGGGTTCTCACACTCTGTTTTCTCGTACCGAGATCCATTTTCAAGACGATGGTAACGGAATTCCTAGAGAATGTTACAAAGACGGATATTTCCTCACCGCGTTCAATTTCACTCCTGATTTAGAGGTCAACGCCGCCCATTGGAGCCTCCAGCGTCACGTCAGCCTAAGACTGGAAGTTAGATTTAAAAATGCGCTGGCAGAAACTATTAATTGTCTCCTGCATGCGGAATTCAACAATATTCTTTAAATCGATCGATACCGTAATGTGGTGGTTGACTATAGCAGCTAAGAATCGGGCGCCATTTCCAATTTCTAATTAGCGGAGGTGAGGGAAGTAAATAAGACGGGGAAGGGAGAGAGAGGGCGGGAGTGATAGAGAGAGAGGGAGAGAGAAGGAGAGAGAGAGAGACATATTTACTTGATCAATGTAGAAAAGGACTCTCAGTCCTACGAGAGTACAATACAAACATTGAAAGATGTAAAAAAAATAAACCAAGTTCAGTTCCATCAGCAAATTAGAAAAAGTAGTCAAAAAATTAATTGCACCATAAATGAAAACAGAAAAAAATCAAAAATAGTATAACAACATAATCAACAGGAATCGAGAGACATGAAATATTTTCGAGCACGGGGGTTGGAAGGTTTTGACAGAGATGCAGTTAGTGACTGTGGATGGTAAACTGTTCCACAAAATGACAGAGAATATCCAGAAAGCACCTCTTTCTTTATCAGTTCGGTGTTGAGGGACTCTTAGCATATCTGGATTCCTGAGAGGGCGACTGTGAACGGTGTGAATAAAAGAAAGCTTATTGTACAGATAGGAAGGTGTCTAAGTATACATTATCTTTTTTAAGAGTAGTACAGCCTGATCATCACGTCTGGGGTTGATTTTCATCCAATTTAAGGAAGCAAGGTGTCCAGAAATGTGGCAGTCACGAGGCAGGTCAAGGACAAATCGAGCGCAGGCATTTTGGAGACGCTGGATACGATTTACACATACAACTAACATTCCATCACAGACCAGAGCCCCATAATCAATAATAGGAAATACGAGAATTTCAATCAGATGTGTTCTGACATTATTTGGTAACAAGTGTTTATGGCGTCGCAGCTGTTGGAGTACGGACAACCCCTTTTTACAAATAACATTTGCATATGGTTCCCAAGTTAAGTGCTTGTCGAATACAATACCCAGGTTAGTAACAGTATCAAGATAAGGAAGAGTAATATTATTGGCTGTCACAGTAGGTAGATTATGAGGCAGTTTCTTAAAAATCTTAGGATTCCCTATAAGAATCACCTGGGTCTTACTACAGTTTGTTTCAAGATTGTGACCAATTGCATACCCCTCGAGCCGAGAAACTCCGTTATTTATAATAGTAATGGCCTCAAAGCACTCTTCAGGTATGAAGTCAACATAATGCTGAAGGTCGTCAGCATACATGTGGAAATTAGAGTCAGTGAATATTGTGTATATATCATTAACATACAGGGAAAAAAGAAGGGGGCCAAGAACGGATCCTTGGGGAACACCCTGGATTAAAGCCGCTAAAGTTGAGGTGGAAGTACCTATGTCCACAAATTGTTTTCTCTTGGCAAGATATGACCGAGTTCAATCTAGGGTAGAGCGAGAGAGTCCTAGACATTTTAGTTTACTAATTAACAGCCGGTGGTGCACAGATGGAAAGGCATTACTGAAATCATAGAGGACTAAAATAGATAGTCGTCGTTGGCCCATAGATTCTCTGATATCTCCTCCTACTTTTAATAGGGCTGTTGTGGTGCTGTGCCCAGATTTAAAACCAGACTGGAGAGGATGGAGTAAGCCCTTGGATGATAAATAATTGACCAGTTGAGAGTGTACTTATAATCTTTTCAAGTAACTTTGCAAGGATGCAAAAAATACTAATGGGGCGAAAATGTTCAACTTCACTAGCCCCAGATTTTTTTGGTATGGGCTTCACACACGCAATTTTCCAAAAGTCAGGAAATACCGAATGTTGCAACGAATAATTGAAAATATGAAGTATGGCGGGAAATAACTCGACAATACAATTTTTAACATTCTGGCAGTAAATCCGTCTACACCCTTGGCGTTAGACTTCAAAGTGGAGATAGCTTTGCATAGATCTTTAAAATACACATGGTGAGAGAGAGAGAGAGATATGGGTTGGAGCGGGAGGCACTTTATTATATTTGCCAAGCTTGAATTTTCTGCGGTGCGATTCCGTCTCTCCGCAGTGATGGCAGCAGCAGCAATCGTTGACGTCCAATACTTTGATCCCATCGTTAAAGGCGAATTTGTTGTGAAAGAACTCTCCATAGGGAGTTCAGAGTCTACCGAAGTTAAAACATGGCTTTTTAAACCTCCTTATTCCGGAAGCAACAGGTCTGAGACGACTCTGGCGCAGGATCGCTGGCTTGTCGTGGAATGATGGAGAGATCGAATATGCAGACTTGAAACACATTCTCCACTCGTACACTTCAACGCACAAGTTTGTGTTCACCAAAGGGAAAAATGCGAATTTTTAAAATCCGTATTGAAATACAGGGATGTTATAGATTTGGCTGTTTTAGGTTGCCCATCTCTCGGTAAGCTAAAATTCAATTCACGCGAAATTTACCATGTAAAACCTCATAGACACGGTAGATATGAATGCGCCTTCAGAAATTGCTCAAATTTACTCACATGGTTTAGAAAAGAGGGCAGCGATAAATTGACATCAACCGAGTTCCATCTGAATTCATACCACGGCGTCTCGCAAAATTTTTCCTTGAGTACGAAACTTCTGGCGGAGGAAGGATTTTTTTATACAGGGAGACGGGACGTTGCGGTCTGTAGCATTTGTGGTATTTCCCTCGGCTCGTGGGACCCCTGGGACAATCCTGCTAAAGAGCATAAACGTTGTAAACCGTATTGCCCTCTTGTCAGAAGCCCTCTCAATTACGAACCGCCTTACATGTATAGGAATCAAACTAGATGGAATTCGTATTACGAAAACAACTCTCCGCTCGGCAATGAATTCTCTTCAGCTGGCGCGCGCGCTCAGTATAGCTGCGCTGAAACCCGTAATTATGTCCCGGGTGTATTCGCGGCTGACAATCTACCACTAAAGTGCCGCCACCCGACCGCCATAATAGTGAACACCGATCCAACGAGAAAATCAGGGTCGCATTGGGTCAGTATATTTATCGATAAAAAGGAAGGGGGGTAGCCCAGCAAAGAGTATCTCAAGTTTGTTAAAACTGCCCCAAAAAAGGCGGTTGGAATTGACGTCGACGGCTGCAAGCTCCGTCACGCCGCCTTGGTTGAAACTCACGGATACCACGATCTGCATTCTCTAGACGTTTCTTCTCTAATAACCGCTCGCCTCCAGAGTGCGTCGTATTTATTCTGGAACAGCAACGCTGGGCCCGAGGATGACATCTCGTCTTGCTGCTCATACCACCGAAGATGAGTCGAAACTGCTTCAAGACTCGACATTCGTTGAGATGAGGCATGGTATGATGGAATTGGTGAAGAAAGATTGGTGAGAAATTTGTGTAGAGAGTGTCATAAAGATTTACTTACTGCAAAAAGACAAAAGTATTCTCCGCAAATGTCAGAATGAAAGATTTGAATTTGAACGCGATTGTGTGTGCAGACGAAAGGTGTTAAAAATCTATAATGTTTGGCACGAAAAAAACATGTCGTGAGTCATTTTATTTCCCTTATCGTGATGCTTTATTCCACTGACTGAGAATATTGAATCGTACACTCGCGCCCAATATTTTTTGCTGCTGAAATTACATTCCAAATCCTCAGAAGGTACTTAAACTCCGTTTACAAAAAGCAAAAAATTCTCTAGTGAATAGTGAGAGAAGGCAAAAGTATTCTTATTCAAACTGCCTCCGTACGCATCGTTGTCGACCATTGCAAATATAATAGTGTTTGGAATTCGTCCAACTATAGCGCTTTCAATGTTCAGAGTCCACCCACAAGAAGGCACAGTGAACGTTTTCAATTCAGTTCGCTTGTAATGATATTTAGCATTTTCTCGTTCTAACATTTTATTGCGTGAAATCAACATGGATGGTTTTATGTCGAAATGATGAACATACAGAGTCGCGTCCATTATTCTCATCATACCTCCATCGTCCTCCATTTGATAGAGTTAAGGGTTTGTAAGCATTAGCCTGATTACGATAGCCACTCCGTTTAAGAGCAGTTGCTTTTAAATTAAACACGTCAACGTGTAGCTTACCGTATAGCTCTACCTCATTGCTTTTTGTAAACCACTTTTTCCGCTCCATATAGCCACCATTATTGCTATCTGTTTTATAAATATAATCCCCCGCATCCCATATCCCACCAAAATTACGCAAATGTGTTTTATTAGCATCCGATCCATAGTTTAGAACGTTTTCCCAATAGCTTCTATAAAGGCAATTATCCTCCAATGGTGTAACCAATTTCCCATTGAAATAAACGTTGCAATGTTCGAATAGTGAGTGAGGCACATTGTTCACTGCACCCGGCTGATTCGGATCTCCTTCGGTATGATCAGTAAAATGTTTCTCGCAAATCTTCGCTTTGAGCTTAAGGTATATAAGTACTATTTAAATCTTTGTATGAGTCACCAGAATCTTTAATACAATTTTTAATAACCGATCGATTGTCCAACGACGATTTGGCGTTGTAAGATATCAACAGTTTTCCTAAAATGTTTGTCTGAAGGGGAGGATTTGGTTGTAATACATCCAACGAACTCAGCATATGCTCGAAAAATTAAATTTGAAAAATTATGAAATTTGTCTTATTATTATGAAAGATATCTCTCGCGATCCGAGCCAGTTTCTCCCTTCTCGACGTTTACTTTTCATGTCGTTTATTTTTAGCTACGCCAGTTTTTGTCTTTTTCAACCGAGGACGTTTCGCTATTCTTAATCTTCCCCCTTTCATTCTCAGCAACTTATCCTCGGCCTTGCGCTTCAAATTCCGTCCGGCATCATTCAATCTACTGCGCAATATCTCCTTAACCGGTTTGGTCCCAAGGTCGGCGAGGGCGGCAGCACCAGCACTCGCCGTCTCTTTTCCCACATTCTTCAGACCACTAAATAGTTAAGGTTTCGCAAAACGCCACAGACCAGCGAGAAAGCTTCCAATACCTCGCCCCTTTTGCACGCGATATGACGCACGATATATTGGCCCGACCCCCCCTCCCACCTGCGTTGCACGGTATTCATAATATCGATCCGATACCGGAGCCATCACATTGCTTAATGACGAACTAAGTGAAATGACTTCTTTTTTATAAAATAAAACACCAATATTGAGGAGTGCTCACCACTGCAAAAAGGAATAGGCTCACCGAGTTTATCAGCCATTAGAATCTCAACCCTTTCAATGTTGGTCTTCTCAACAGGATATGAGTAAATCAAATTAAATACTTGATGTCCCCTAACGATAGTGTATACTATACGCAAACAGCCGCTCAAGGAATCGCCCACGAATTTAGGTTTCATTATATCAGTGTATAAGTAAATATTTACGGGTACAGGATTGACGCTTCTTTTACGTCGCGAGTGTTCAAAATATTATTTCTTTGCAGTGTTAATTAATTTCTTAACATCTCCCTTGAAAGTAGGTGACGAAGACTGGGCTGAAATCAGTTTATCAAAGACCCTTGATAAAAATATGATGTCCTCTCTTAAGCCAAGTCGCTTGTCAACCGTGAAAAAATGCGTTTTTTGTTAAATAAATCACGGAAGGAAGTGCAGTCTCCAGGTCTAAAACCCGAAGTTAGATCCTTTGTGTTAATAGTTACTCCATTTAATGGAACAAAATTTTCCTTTCTCCCTCCATCTTTACATCTATGTCGTAATTTTCTTTATCATTTAGAACGTCTCGTCTGTCCTTTCTCGAGACTGAGAAATCGATTTCGTTTATGCACCATCATGTCCTATCCAAAGCTGTGTTTGCTCGTTTCACCTCTGATAGCGACTCCTTCAGTGCGTGAGCCTCCTTCTCCTCCTCATCTTGTTGTGACCTCGTATGTGGCGAAGCCAAGGTTTTTACTATAGGGATGTGTATGGGCGTGTTAATGTCTGAAAGCGTGTTAAGATATTTTTTAGTATTCTTTTATACAAATGCCGCTTACCTACGTCCTTGAGCCCTTTCTTGACCAACACACCTTTCATTTCCTTATCCAATGCGCACAACCTAACCTTCATATGCTCTCGTTCGAAGACTTCTGGGCTTACTACGAGCATCTTACGCAAACTCATTTCCCTAATAGGCTACCGATGATGCCGCTCAAATTTGACCCGAATAATAATGGTAAAAAACCACCTTTTTGGTGTAATGGTAAAAAACCACGAGAAGCGCCCGTTTCCTCTTAACACTCGTTTCCTGCGCGGCCAACTTTCTCAATATGTTATGATGTTTGGTTTGTTTTCGTTTTAATCTATTACCTATCTTATGATTCCAGTTTGTGGTATTCAGACAGCAGTCGCAGATTGCTTTAATTAATCCGTCGTCGCAAGATTTCAGTATCTCGGAGCGTAATTTAGTCTTTGCGCATTGTAACGCGTGTAGCAAATGTTTGTTCCTCTTCAACCTTTTCATGACGCATGGGCATATAGGCTATGGTGACTTCGTCGTCAGGGAATATTCTCGTTCGAAAGTGAAATCTATCGTCAATGTCCTGAGCGAGGTCCAGGACCAAATAACCGAACGGATTTTCCGTCGACTCCTTATATACCCTTTCCAATTTTATGGATACACTTGACGGGCCAAATGACCAAATTGTAATCGATCTCTGGAATTTTTAATGCTACGATATACTTTGCATTCAGGGAAATGTTTTTCGATTGTGCGCTTTGGTAGAAAATATTCTGCGTAATAAGAAACACGGGAAATGTTAAAATTATGACTGCCTGTCGTGAATAGTTTGCACGTCTTTACTATACACTCCCTCATCCATCAAATCGTCTATCACGTATAAAGTGACCACTCGACTCATCGAACGAAGGCACTTATTGTGTGAATTTTACTCGCGGTAAATTTATGTTACGTCCGCTTCCTGGGCTGCAGCATCATTCTCTTTCATCTCTCACGTGATCGATCATACCATGTAACTTGTCCAGGAACTTCGTCACGAAGGTGGTCCTTTCACAGCCAGATGGACCGGCACAGATGCAGGTGAACGGACGTTTCCATACCAGAGTCATGATAAATACTGAACCATTTTCTGTTCTGAGATATATTTTTAAAACGCTTCTCATTAATGTATTGATCGTAGAGTATTTTCTCGAAGCGCTTCCTTGATTTCACGCGAGAAGACATTTTTTTACAATCATCTTATATGCAAATCAAATTAGTTTTGACTTTGATGTACAAGTTTATGTGGGCGAGACTGAAATTCCGCGAAAAGAATGGTTTGCATTGGCACGCTTTAGTATATGACGAGCAATTTCTTTCAGACATAAACCGAGTAACGAAATAGATTCACTTTTGATAGAGCGGTAATGTAAACATTTATACTGATCTAATGTATATATTGCTTTGCGATTCATTTTTGAAAGGTTGAGTTCTCTCTCACTCTTATCTCACATAAATGTATATATAATATAAGGAGCTTGCGTTACCTTGGAAAATAGAGGATGCAACCTGGCTTGTGGTTTGATCAAAACTGACCCTTCTTCATGTATTGTCATCATCAATAAATGCCTCATTGTGTGTTCCCTTTCTTGGGATTTTATAATGACCCCAAGCTAGCGTAGTTATACCATCGTCGTGATTGTATCATTTGTCATCGAATGCGCTTAGTGTTACATTGTTCATTTGCATCGTATACAAGTCATGCTTTTTGCTTCTAATAACGTTCATTTTACGAAACTCTTGAAGACAGCGAACATATTCACCAAAATTCAAGCCTTTTTCTATTACTGCCCTGGTTATCCCTTTCGCTTTCTTTTTTTATTTGGAACCGAGAACCTTGCATGAATAGTTTACTATGGAGTACAATGAAGTGCGCCAAAATTTTTCCACCACATTCATCTTTGAATTTACCTATTACTTTTTTTCCGAATAACAAGGGTGATTTTTTTGGATATGGGTAAAAGTCGTTCAGATTTTCAAGAATTTCCCCGTTGATATCATCGGTTTTAATTTCGTGCATTTAGCTATCAGTATCAGCGTACGCTAGTGAAATATTTGTCCCATACTTTGGTAGCATTGTTAGACAGTGGAAATTGTACAGTGGCGGAAAAAATTAACGCAAAACTCATTGGCGTCTGAATGCGGCGTACACGGGGATAATTGAAATCGCTTTTCCTTCGACAACTTGACAACAATGAGACAAGATATGGAAACCGGGAAGATTCAAACTCTCTATGATTAGATATCGATTTTACGCGTCATGTAAATAGTCATACTAATAAAGTTTACGTTCGCGAGATCGTCTAGGAGTTATAAACGTGATGAGCTTGCTTCGACCCGCACTCAATCGAGGTTCCAAATTCATAGTTGATTATGTAGAGATTATTACCATATTTTTTTAGAGCTTTGGACCGTGTAAAAAGATTTTCTTGATTGAAACTTAAGAAGCAATACGATGAAAGCACTATTTGTTGGAACATAAAAATTTTTTATTCTCCAGATCAAATTCACTTACAATAAAACGTATTTCCGCGTGCAGGGAAGAGCTGTGGATGAACATCGTTTTAATAGGCCTCAAACTACTTCCGATAAATATGATGCATTACAAATAACATTTTGGCGTAATATCCTGTGAATTTCAAGTTAAAGAATGGGAAATCTGGTTGAATAGAATGGTTTCCATGTGGAGAAAATTTTTCTTTAAAAGTATTTCCAATACCTTAAAACCCTACGTAAGTTTCAGCCCTCGTGCATACAGGTCGTCTCAAACACTTACATTTCTAAATTCCTCCTAAGGTAATATTATTAAATGTATGAAAACTACTTTCAAATATCCAGAACATTTTATTTGGTCCAGTTTTTAAAGGAAACATTAGAATTCCCTTTTTTCGTTTTGTAGTAAGAACCACTGGCCGCGGATTCCTCTTGATCGATGAAGTAGCCTAGAGGGAGAGCGTTCGTCTGCGGCCAAGAATGCCTGGGGTTCAAATCCTGGCGTGGCCTCTTTTAGTATCTTTATAATTAATCTACGCGATGTGACTTTATTGCAACCAAAACTTCGCAAGAATCCGCGGAAGGCCCAGGGAATAGACATTGACCTCAACCATGAGTGTGTAAGTTTTACACATATTCGGGCTTTGCAAAAGAATCAGAGCGGTGTCCTTGGTCGTCGAATGAGATGTTTACTTCCCATTCTCGGGTACTCGGCCCCACTTGATTTCTACGTCCTGTCTGTCGTACGATGCTCATATCCACTCATTCGCCAATTCACCACTCAATGAAAAGCTATTCATGAAGGAGGGAATAGACCGGATCTCTGATTGTGTCAGTTACTCGATTTAGTGAACTTACCTGGTGCTACATTCACCTTTAAATTACTTTGGAATGATTTAGTAAAGAGGGCAATTATTTTTATTAGGAATTAGAGTTTGGTTCTATCTGCCGAACTTGTAAATACCGATTACTTATTTGAGTGAGAGACCAAACAAGTGTGGAATTCTCTTCAAAATATCTTTAAAACGGTTTCTGAAGCTTTTCCAGCATTGTTTTCTAGGTTTGCTATGAGCATTATATTAGCCGTGTAGCTCAACAGTTCAACTTATAGGATGGATAATAATACTTAGAGGATAAGTTAAATTAATGTATCACTTATATACCTTTTGACATATTCGCAGTGAAAAATGTTTGGCTAAAATTACGCAGTTAAATTTTATGAGGAGCATTTTTATACCCACGCGTAAGTAATACTCCGACAAAAATGCATCGCGTATTTCCCCCTATGAAATAAAATAAAATACTAAAAATAATCTTTTTCCATGTAGCGACTAAGCAGTAATTAGATATTTTCCCTATGGTCATTTGTATACTCCTCATAAATCCGCAGAGTAGTCAATGGAGTACAAATTAGGAATGTGCACCATCAAAGATTATACGATTGCTACGTCCCTAAAGAATCTATTCCTCTTCTAATGTGTCGAAATATTATTGCTTCAATGAAAGTTAAAGTTGTGAGTGCCCCCACATGAAGATATTAACAGACTTTTTACAGGATCATAAATTTCATCTTTTAGTGGAAATTTATTTTAACGGATGTTGAAAAGGGACACTATACTGCTCTATTTAGAACGAGTGGAAAAGGTTAAAATGTATGCGTAATTCTCTCAATTTGAGTAATGTGCGCACATGATCACAGCAATTGATCATTGAGAAATATGCTGATATTTACATAAAGAATGCGGATGTTTATTAGCCTTATAATCGATCCATCCCCCTCCATTCTCGATTTCCTAACCAAGTCTCTGTGACATGGAGTTTTACTTTTAAACACCAAATAAAAGTTCAGTGGGTGAAAGTTGACGGCGCAACACCTCTTCGGGTAATTTTTCGACAGATGTTTTTGCCTTTTACAAACCTACTATCCGATTCCTCCGCCTGGGAGAAAAATGAGGCATACTTAAATGCTAATAAGATCTTTTTTTCCTCCAAGAATTTTGGGAGAGGCCGCTAAAACTTTGAACAATATCTCGGCTCTGCTTGTTTGTCTATCGACGCTCGTCTCAATGAAGTAGTCATCAGTAAACCTTGGCCAAGTTCCGGGTGGTGATGGTCGGGGTGGTTTGTTGTTGTGAATAACGCACAGGTTTCAAATACTTGCTGCACCAGAAAGAAAAGGCTCGTCGCGCTTCGAAAAAATTGGAAGTCCCCGTCGAATACTTTTAATGGCGTAAGAGAAGTCAAATACCACTTCTTTCCTGTGAGTTAAACGCCTGGCGTCCGAAACATTATCTATGGCAGAAAAGGTATTTCCCGCAATACAAGGGGAAAGTAAGCTCTCATTAAAGGCATACTATTTCCCAAATCAATATAATGCGCCCTTCATACATTCCGATATTGAATGGATTAGTATTGGTGGAGCTTTGTATCGACACGGGGAAACCTCTAGGGATCCTCAAGAGTCCTCCAAAATTGCTCGTTGCTTTAACTCAGACTAAAGGAGGCTGGCCTCCAAACCCATGCATAATGGGAACTAATGGCGTTTGATTGGAATGGTCTGGGCTGATGAGGTGAAATCTGAGAACTACTTCTTTCTGTTTGTATTCCCGGGAGAGTAGTATGCTTTTTCCTATCCTTTAGTTATTTTTAACGTTCGTAGACAATACCACCACTCATTTTAAAGGTAACTTAGTTCACAGTAACGCATACGGACGCAAATAAATTCACCGAAAGGATACGAAACATCATCATAAATTCGCCTTGACATAAGAAAGCTCAGTAGTTGTTACTGGGTTGCAAATATGAATCGCAATTATGGTTCTTCATAATAACATTGTTGGAGTACGCTCATGATTTCGAAAACGTGATCATCATCAAGAACGATCGAGTACTACATAGCAGTGGAGTGCGCTCCCAGGACCTTGTGCATTGCCCTACCAATGCGGCTTGCCATTTGGATGACAATTATGACCATAAGAAGAAAAAACCGTGATCCTACCCCTGGTCGAGACATTTTTGAGTTTTTCATTCAATTTCTGGTCAATTAAAATTATTGTTATTCGGCAAATTTTATCTCTTTTGTATTTAAAAAATTACATACTATCAGCCAGTCATTGCTGCTACACATTACATTCATTCATATTAGCAATATGAGAAAATTTATATAAAAGCTCATTTGCATTCATTAAAAATCGAACACGGACCACTCTTTAGCTAGCCAAATACATCTGACAGCTACAACATTAACGTTACCTATTAATGTATTTCATTAATGATATTCCACTCCAAACCGAAGTCTTTTAAAAGGCTTTTTGTTAATTTCATATGTGCGGTGAATTTATTGCTAAGCATATAAGATATTATGCAATCATACATATGTTATCCATCACTACACCTAATTTGGGCAAACTTTTCTGAATGTTTATTCGTATATTCTGCATTGACTAGATAAAGCGTAACAGTGGACAGCTCGTCACCAAGCTTCCTGTGATAAGATGAAAGAAATATCGGGAAAATATGCCTAGATTATTCAGTATCGATGCGAGCACATTTATTTTTATTTCGTGAAATCATATTTTACGTATGTTTTCATAGTTTAATCCCATTCTGACGAACTAAAGACGATATTTACATTGGGTCAAGAACGACTCATTAATAAATATCCGTTTAGAATTTAATAAATATCCGTTAAAGGAACTTCGTCAATCTACAAATGGAAAATCGTGACAAATTACATCACGTAGACTATACTTATTTCAATTAAATCTTTTTTGTATCGACATTTGGTACTGATAAATCTCGATTTATATCATTTCGGTGAAACAGACGCAGTACGCGTCATTCAAAAAGGTCCTCGGAAAGTCGACTACAATAAATATCCCTTGGGAATTGGGTGGGATAGTGAATATTTTTTATAATCAGTCTTTCTGTACAAATCATATTATTCGACGTAATAACCATGCTGAAGCAAACACAGCGATGCACCGTGACTGAATGTGCGAATAATATGAGACGAAAGCTCAAAAATAAGGCGATTGATGACTAAGTTCTAGGCTCCGACAAATGTGAGCTCCATTGCGGATTTCAAATATTTGCGGTAGACGATGTTTTCCTCATTGTTGCCAGTCTTTGGAGTGTGTACAGCTCCTAGAAGTTCCCAAAAATGCCGCATTCTGGCGCGCGAAAAATTTTGCGTTAATTTTTTCCGCCACTGTACATCTAAGTTTTACTGAGGTTCCACAGAACTCATTATAATTTGGCTTATTCATTTTTATGGTTGCCTTTCGCATGAAAATTACCACTCAAGACTAAGTAAACATAGTTCTATCGAGAAATTCAGATTTGTTTATTAGTTATTGCAATCTTTTTTCGCTCGATACTAATTCTAAGCGTATTCCTTTTTTATCCATTACTTTACCAACTACTGCGTTGTTCATTAGTTTATAAAACTCTTTGGAAAATTATTTTTTGCTGTTAGTCTCATATTAGTACATATGTATTACTTTAACCAAGGTGACTAGGTAAATTCTATGACTCTGTGGATCTTTGTGAGTTTATGTCCAGAGGAAATGGCTTGTTTTAGATTTACGTAGTGTATTACGTATTTCATTTTATTTACAAGATGAGATAATAGTGTTTTATGCTTACTATTGGAGGGCGTTTGTTTTATGAACAAAGCGGTGAATCAGCGTGTGTATCATCAGGTTTTCTAGATATACTAAATCTACCTAAAGAATGTTACCAATACCAGTATCATCTGTTAATTTATCGAATACCAAATTATCTATTTCGTTCTGATTTAACCATTTAATATTAGCAAAATGTAACGCTATTGAGAGAGGCCATCCATGGAGGTTATTAGCTTCGTCATACATAAACTATTTAGACTCTTCCTCTGAATTATAATTGCCCATGTACTTGTTATTTGTCTCACAATAACTTCAACGTGCACTGGGATATACCACCTCGATTCCCTTTCTCAATCATTAAAATCATATCATAGTCAGTTAGTAGTTCCAGTTAAATTTTTGTGTTTTAACATTCAATCGAAAGTTAAGGATGGTGTAGCAAAATGCCTATCAGGATCGAATGTATATGCCTCAAAGGAAATGTCTCTAAAATTTTCGAAAATATCAGCCTGAAGCGTTACATGACTTTTTAAACAGACGTCGCTAGTCTCCTAATGTGTTACATTTAAAAGAAAATTTTTCGCATTTGCGTAGTCTGAGACGTGTTCATCCCTTAGAACTTAATAGAAATATTTCCTATCTGGAAGTTTGCGTTCATTAAGTCTTTCTGTACAACTGGTATAATCATAAGGATAGACTCCTTTTCTTGTGTCCAAATTTGTCAAGTTTCCCAAAATTTCGTCAGTGAATATAAATGTATTTTTGACGCAAATTTTACTGGCGAGGTTGGTATAAAACGAAACGAATTTTAACATTGTTTTCCACCGTCTTTGTTAAAGAAATGTATTTTTCCTCACTGTTGGGGATTACATAAATTTTCTTTTCATCATTCTCAAGTTCTTTAATTATAAAATGACCATCATAGGAAGACAAGTTATGAATAAAGACAGGTAAAATATTTGGCGTTTTGTACTGAAGATTACAGAATTTATGTGTTGGTCCTCTATATTTTCCCGTTAAATGATCAAGACCTCGCACTCAGTCTAAATATAATTCTTTACCACATATTTAACATTCCCACATTATCCCAGGCCCCTCAACAGATACTTCTGCCTGCATAATATCACCTCTAGGTATCCATCCGGATGATGTAGTCCCATCTGCTCCTCGGCCACCGCCTACTCCACTTCCCATCGTCAGAAAAAAGGAATCGATAAAACCTAGGAAGAAGGTGCCATCTTTCCACTTAACGAGCACTCCAGTGAAGCGTGTTCTTCAGGAGAAGAAAAAGGAACAAGATAATAAAGAGAAAAAACGAATGCAATGGCATATGAAAAAGAAGGAAAAGGCCAAAATTTCTAAATGGAAAACGAAACCAGCAAAACGGAAGCTCAACTTCTCCTCTTCCAATAACTCTGACTCGGGCGAAATCCCATAATTATTAAACGGGTCAATTCAGGACACTATCGCGCAATCTCCCCCTCCTCCTCAGCGAGAGCGATGGTGACTAGATCACTTGCATAATTCACTTCATCCAATAATATTTTGGAACCGTATATCCTTTTGAATTTAAGAATAAAGTTTCCGATGGGGATACTTTGCGGCGCGAAATCTTTGTAAAAATATGACGCGATCACTTTGACACTTTTCAAAAGTTCGCACTAATCTTGGTATTGTAATTTCACACGAACCACCGACCTTGCCAAGTGAGACGAAACAGGCAGCTATTTCTCTCATCCACTCCAACTGTAATTCTTTTCCTGTAACTATAATTCACATTGTATGAGCATTCAAGGACGGTAAGGGGATCAGGACGGCGATTTCGCGAAGACTGGGCCACAGATGCGGTCACTTCCTCAGCGCGATGGGATCGTGGGCGACGGTAGGGTCATTATGCCCGGGCGGTGATAATATCCACTGCTCGGCGGACACGGAGAGCCCGCTAGGACCATCTCTAACGACAGCCGTCATTTGTGTCTGGAAATCCTCTCCCCTCGAACCCATGGCTGTAGAAATGATACTGACCGGAGGCCCTCACTTAAGTGCTTTTCAAAGGGGAAGGGAGGAGTGGATGGGAGAGCGGTGGGGCGGAAAATATGGCGTCTACATAAAACTTTCAAGGATAAGATTTCACATGGTATTACACTTGCTTTCCCTGTTTGCACGCCCATAACGCTGCTGCTCACAATACAGGACTTGCAACACGTGCCAAATAGTTTAGTGTACAGATTTGGAATAATTTTATCATTTTTATCCGAGTTATTCGTTTGAAAATTTAAAAAAATGATGATAGCGGAATTCCTCTACATCGAAAGGCAAGGAATGTGGAAGCATTTTTACCACATTGTGACGTTCCTTCCGGGAGGGCACAAACGTGATCGTAGATATTATGGGCGCCAGTACGGGAATGTGATTCTGCCCGCACTCGGAAGGGGGAAAGGTTAAAGGATGAAATAAGTTAAATAAAAATGTAGGAATTCTCTCAGTGTTTGCAGTGTCGCTAAACCACTCGTCGACTCGAGCAACTGTTCATCATCGAGAATAGGAGTCGGGTAGGAAAAAGGACAGGGCGAAGGAAAAAGGAAATGGAACAACGTCCACAACACGGAAAATACAAGCCTATACTGACGTGCCTAAACCTAACGAAACCCAAAAGACGAGACTTGTTAACGAAACATCTCCCAACGGAGCTCACGGACGAACTATACCCTCTACTCCTCAGCCCGAGCCGTCTGCCCATACCTCCCCTCTCCACCAACAGGGGTCTCCGCGTGTGTTTATGTACACGGGGTAAACGCGAAAATAAAAGAAAAGTGGTGGGCGCACTTGAGCGCCAGCATTTAAACGTTACAACATGTAATAGATGTCCATTCCTGAAGTTTCTTAGTGTTGTACCGCGGAATTCCTCCACATCGAAAGGCAAGGAATGTAGAAGCATTTTTACCACATGTAACAGATGACCACCCCTGAAGTTGCATAGTGTTGTACCGCCTCAAGCGACACTCCTTACTTAGGACGTAAAAGTGTTCTTTAACGTATGGTGGTATGCCGTAGCAATCGAAAAATTCCCTTTTTCCATTTCTATCGATAAATATGCTAATCCAATGTGACCCTGATTTTATCGCCAGATGAGTGTTCACTATAATGGCGGATGGGTGTTCACTATTATTGTGGAAGGTTGTCAGCTGCAAATACACCCTTGGAAAAATTACGGGTTTCATTGCAGCTGTTGAGCGCGCGCGTCAACTGGAGAAAATCCATTGTTGGGTGGGCAGTAATTTTCGTAATGCGAATTCCATCTCATTTAAACCCTATTTATGTAAGTTGGATCGCAGTTAGGAGTGGTTCCGCCTAGGGGGCAATAAGGATTCCAGCTATTATGTTCTTTATCCGGATTGTTCCAGGGGTTCCACGCACCGAGGGAAATACCGCATATGCAACAAGCCACAACATCACGTACGCCTGTACATATAGAAAAACTTAGCCTCTGCCAAGCGCTCTGTTCTCAAAGAAAATTTTTTCCGAGCATCTCTGCATGCATGAATCAAGATGAAATTTGGTTGATTCATACAGATTCAGTTGGAACTTCTTTCCGCCCTCTGTTATAAACCGTGCAAGTAAATTTGAGCAATTTCTGAATGCGCATTCAAATTTACCGTACCTGTGAGGTTTTATATGGCAAATATTAACTTAAGAGAAGAGAGACGGATATCCTAAACCCGCCATACCCAACACATCCCTATACTTAAGAATCTTTTTTAGAAAATCACACTTTTCCCTTCCTTTCGCAAAACCAAACGTGTAAGCTGACGTGTATGAGCGAAGAATGTAATGTAAATCCGTATATTTGCTCTCTCCGTCACTCCATGGCAATCCATGATAATTTTTACGCAGCCAGCAATCCTGTGCCAAAGACATCTCAGCCCTACCGCTCTTAGGGTAGGGAGGTCTGAAAAACCAGGGATGTTAAACGAAACTAAAGTCATGGTTCCGGAACGGTTCCGAGTGAGTTCAGATATAGTTTCGGTTCGCGGAACCGAAAGTAGGAGCAAAAATCTCGGAACGAAAATATTTGGAACGAAAACCCACAGGAACGAAAGAGGAACCGTTCCGATTTCGGTTCGTGCTAGGAAAAGTTTCGTTCCCACCTTACCTCCTATGGTTCCGGCTTTCGTTCCGAGGAATTTTAAAAGTGTACATTGAATTTTCAAAATGACCTGCCGTCATGTCATGCATTCCACTTTCGGTATAGTTTGGAGTGCCAATCAAGGTGTTTCATCATTTTTGGTAACAATGGAAGAAAATGGAAAGAAACCAGCATTTTTTATGCAATTGATGGCAAAACATATTAGCCTAAGGAGGAATTGTAGGTTATACTGTATTCTGAACGGAACAATACAATTTATCAAACGTTATGGAGGGGATGTACGACGGCTCGCTCGGGGTTGATCTCAAGGGATCGTCGACGAATATCCCTTCACATACTCGCACAGCAACAGCGTAGGCGATGGGAATCCTTATGCTATACCAGTAGATTAATCTTGAAATCAGCGGAAAAATGAAACTCTCGGATATCTGAACAGCTAACATGGGATGCGTCCCAGCATGTGTCCGGTGAAAAAGCCATACGCCAATGCGCCGCCACAACCCCTCCACCCGTCCCTCACTCCCTACCGCTCTTAGGGTAGGGAGGTCTGAAAAACCAGGGATGTTAAACGAAACTAAAGTCATGGTTCCGGAACGGTTCCGAGTGAGTTCAGATATAGTTTCGGTTCGCGGAACCGAAAGTAGGAGCAAAAATCTCGGAACGAAAATATTTGGAACGAAAACCCACAGGAACGAAAGAGGAACCGTTCCGATTTCGGTTCGTGCTAGGAAAAGTTTCGTTCCCACCTTACCTCCTATGGTTCCGGCTTTCGTTCCGAGGAATTTTAAAAGTGTACATTGAATTTTCAAAATGACCTGCCGTCATGTCATGCATTCCACTTTCGGTATAGTTTGGAGTGCCAATCAAGGTGTTTCATCATTTTTGGTAACAATGGAAGAAAATGGAAAGAAACCAGCATTTTTTATGCAATTGATGGCAAAACATATTAGCCTAAGGAGGAATTGTAGGTTATACTGTATTCTGAACGGAACAATACAATTTATCAAACGTTATGGAGGGGATGTACGACGGCTCGCTCGGGGTTGATCTCAAGGGATCGTCGACGAATATCCCTTCACATACTCGCACAGCAACAGCGTAGGCGATGGGAATCCTTATGCTATACCAGTAGATTAATCTTGAAATCAGCGGAAAAATGAAACTCTCGGATATCTGAACAGCTAACATGGGATGCGTCCCAGCATGTGTCCGGTGAAAAAGCCATACGCCAATGCGCCGCCACAACCCCTCCACCCGTCCCTCACTGTCAAGATCCTGCCCTAAGGATCACTAGGGGAAATGCCGAGGTTATCGTCCTCTAAGTAAAATACAAGGAGAGAAGAATAGGGGATGGGAAATTTGTTTTCCCATCACTGTATGAGAGCCCAGCCTGTAGTCTATTGGGCACCCTTGTCCTCCTTCTTGGCTGATGCATCTCGGATTAACAATTTACAAAAGGTCACGGCTTTCCCCGTCTCCCCTCCTTCGTCGGAAGAGACCTCCATCCCTGTGCACCAGTAGTCACCATTTTGTCCTCAATCTCTTTGTATTTGCGCTGCGACCACTTTTCCTTCATTTTATTTTATAACCCTTCCGCCATAAACCCTTCTTAACCGTTTCAATGAGGTCAGTGTCCTGTGCCCTAAGAACTCGGCTCATCCGCCGGGGAAAATTCCTCACGCTTTCGGTATATAACCCAGCAAGACTGACCGCCAAACCCCTGCCAGGGAATTCCAGCCGGTTGGGGGGTGGGGGGGGGCGGGGGTGAGAAGACGATCCCTTTCTTCCTCCTCCACCCCATCACCGGGGGAGGGCAGAGAAGTTGGGGAGGGGGGTCAGGGGGTGGGAAGAGTGTCCGGTGGACCTATGGGTAGACGGGGAGTATTGAGATGACGGGACCCACGCTTTGACCATGACTGGTCCGAATTGACCATCCATTGGTCCGGCGGGTCCTTGATTTGATGACGTACTCCGGCAGATCGCACGACGTCTACCCGTAAAATGGAGTCGGGGGATACCCAATCCCAATTTCTTGGGCAACGGGTTCCTCCGGTTCTCATAAGATGTGCGGTAAGTCTTCGCGTAAGCGAGACTGACGGGTACTCGTCTGACGTTGTTGGGGTAACCCAACAGATACGAGGACTGCGGGGGGGCGGAGGCCCATTGTCGTCCTTTTGACGTCAATCCGCCTCATGGTGTCGGCCTCGCAGGGGTTATGGTTCTCTAACTTTCCCTTCCCTTTACCCCTTTCCCACTACTTCCCTCCGAGGATATAAGCGAGAGCTTGAGGCCACGGGGGAGGTTTTTAGCCCAGCGGGGAGACCCGAATCACCTGTCCGGTGGGCCTGCGGCGCCTACCTTTAGCCACTGCGCCCCCCACCCCCACCTCCCCATCCCCAACAGTCAAAAGACAAACTAAGTTAACTGACCTAAGACGCTGCAATAAAACATTATCGGGGATCAATCTCATTTCACTCATAATAAGTAGGAGTTTCTAAGTAAAATAAGTTCCAAGCAGTGTTCACTTGTATATGGGGGATAATACCAAAATTTTCTAAGTCTGCCCGACACAAGTGGGCGGAGAGCACAAGCTTATACATTAGAAGTAGATGATAAACGAATTACAATATGTGATTGATGGATATCTTGAAATCGTGATATTATTAATAGAATTAATAATTTTCAGTTGAAAGACATTATTTTAAAATATCCTATATTTCTCCGATTACAGAGATCGCAAAAAGTTTTAATTTCAGATATTACCCTTGTTGCCATCTCTGAAACTATTATCTTTTACATTGTTTCTAGTTGTAACAAGTTCTTGATGTTGCCGTTAGTAAGTAATCTGTTTTTGAGACGCGTAAGATGTTCGCTGTTATGGTATTCCAATTGCTCCATTGTTGCGCTGTTTCCAAGCCTACTTTGTGGGTGTACCATAAGGATCCCCATCATTTATGCTGTCGCTGTGCAAGTAATGACGATGATTCCCTGAGATAAGATCCGATCGGGCCCGAAACCATTAGTGCGAACCGAAAGTTCATCCGCCACTTCACTTGAACTGAAACTATTCAAAAGAAGGAACGGTACCGGAACGTTATATTTCGTTCCAAATTCAACTTTCGTTCCGTTAACGAAACTAAAGTCAAGCTGTACATAAAGTTTCATTCCGAACCAAAATTATAGTCAAAAAGAAAGCCTATAGTTTCGTTCTGGAACGAAACTATATGCTTGGTTCCGGTTTCGTTTTACATCCCTGTGAAAACCACGTTTTAACTCTGGAAGACTCAGTAGTGCCTACTGTCGGTGCAAAAATTATGTAGACTCGAATTTGGATACGGATTCAAAATGAACCATGGTACCTATATGAATGCAAGTTACACCAAACTTTAGCTTGTTTTATTTTGCGTTTAACCGTGGATTCCGATTATTTTTACAATACACTGGACTTTTTATTGCGGTGAGAGCAAGAAAGTGCTGGTTTTTCGGCGTTTTCGAATAGAACGCTCTCTTTGACATTTAATAGTACAGAAACTTGAAATTTAATCGTAATGAACCTGTAGTATTGTGTAGGAAAAACATATTTAAATGTATCTTTTAACTTTCAGAGCTTTCTTATTTTCCATAAAAAAGTTATTAACAAGTTTATGAAACAAGTTTTTCTTGGTTATGAAAAGTAGTAGAAGCTAGATCTTGGTCTTGTTTTGAAGCTTTTTACAGCAGTATTTGATAACATTTACCATCGTAAAGTCACATTGTGATATCGATTTTGAACGAGTTAATAAACAACTGAGTATTTTAGCGGGCTCAAGCCAGCGGTGAGGCGGCCGTATTCGCAAGAGGGGTGGTGAAAGTTTGAGCCCTGTTGCCACTTGCGGGCCGAACCCGTTACTCAAACGCTCCTTCAGTGCAATGCCTCGAATGGCGAAAACAATCGCTGCACACGCTCTTTTCATGATTATTATTTAGGATAGCATTTGTGCTCTTTTTAGTATCTAACCATTTCCCATAAATTTTTCTCATTAGGGCCTTTTCTTGATGCACTGACATTCACTGTGCCTGAAGAGATTTCAAGACATGGACGGAGATTATAATCTACCCCGACATTGTGGTATCGATCTATTTCAAGAATATTGTTAACTCCGCGTATAGGAGACAGTTTATGGTTTCTGCCAAAGCATTTTTAAATCTGACCTCCAATCTCAGACTTCCATGGCGCTGGAGACTCCAATGGCTGGCGCTTGCCTCCAAATTCGGCGTCAAATCAAACGTAGTCAAGCAAAACCCATTTTCGTAATTCTCTCTCGGAATACCAATGCCAACACTTTGAAAATGAATTCTGGTGCCCGAAAATATGGTGAGATAGGATTGAAGAAAAAGGTTGGTATCCGAGAAATCCGGCATTGAAGCTCTTGACCGGATCTGCTTTCCAATAAGGTACAACGATAGAAAGTTCAAATAAGTTTTAAGGATTTTTCTTTATATCTCCATTGAAACTAATTTTTTAAGACGAATCCGACAATTATGCGTTTCGGAAGCTGGCTCAAGAAAATATTATCGATGGCTTTGCTCAGCACTTCACGCGAAATGGTGACGTTTTTAATGTCCACCCTTGTGATTGGGTGGATTTTTCTAAAACCATGCTATGAGAACAGATGGGCTTATTTTCACTTTACGCACAAGAAGCGCTGCGTCTACGATTTTAACTGCAACATTTTCATAGTCTCTTGTTGCCATTAAATTGAATCCGATCTTCGATCTTACGAGTTTGATGCGCATTTCTACCCCATTCAAAAGGAATTTCTCTTGATAGAATAAATCGCAGTGATGGTGACCCATCGATTCAACTTTCGTGTGACTTCGACGTTTTGTAGCTCCTTCATTATGATTGCAATTGTCCGTCATTTCGGGTGTGTCGTCATACTACAACGCCGTAGTCAGATGAGATGATTTTGCCGCAGGTCCGTAATTAAGAAGAGTTTCAAGATATCTATATGGATATGTGTGACTCGGGTGTCACCAATTTTTGATTCACGAAAATATCAACTAGTGAGAATGAGGTGTGAAGTCACAAATTTACAGGTCCGATCACGGATTCGTCTCCAGCAGCCTACGCAGCACGCTCCATACTCGCTGTTACGTATAATAGCGTGCGCGATACATCGACGTACTGATCGCCCGGAATTACGTATTCGTTAGGGGCGACATCAGCCAAAGTGCTGATTGGCTTGTAAAGTATCCACTGACCATCCTCTATGCTCGTCTGCGTTGGGGGAAGGGTGAATGAAACAAACCAGTCTTCACACACTCGCATGATTGATGGTGTACGAAAGACATTATAGGTTAGCTTTCACGCTGGTTTTCTCATTGTTAGCTACTGTTCTCAATCTCTGTCTCTCCTTCTTTATCGTCTTACTCGTACGAGAGTCAACCTTCGATTGACGCTTCCCTGGTCGTGTTCTGAAAGGATATCCATTTATTTTCCTCTTTTCTCACCAGATTCTCCCCCGCCTCCAGAACCAGTTTACGTATCACCTTCTTCATTGGTCGCTGATCGCTCGTCGATAGGTCACTTAGGACATTCATGCCGGCATGAAGAGCCTCTCGACCGACGGCTTTGGCATCGCTTTTTAGTAAAGGGAGAACCGTTCGAAATAGACCCCCAAGAAAGCTTCCGATTCCGTGACCTTTTTGAAATCTAGCATCTTGATATACCGTTCCCAACCCGTTTCCTGCCTGATGTAGGTAGTAACGAGTGTTATCAGGTGAATTATTTACTTTCACCATGGTTCTGTCGTCTACGAAAGTGAAGCACTACCACCGACGCTCCATAAAGAAATGGTAAGGGTTGTCCGGAGTGCCTTCTTAAATCATACATATTTACTTGTGCCTCCAACAGTTCGTACACGAAGGTTTGACATTTCCAGAGAATGCTATTCCTTCATGCACTATGAAAAGAGAGAGTTTAGTGTACATATTCCCGTGTTCCTCCAACAGAGCGTACATGACTGTGAGCATCCCTTGTTTTAACATGCACAGCGTATGCTATTCCTTCATTTGCTGGCAAGAACTGCATTCAGTGTGCATATTTCCTCGTCTCTCGCGCAGTACGTACATGACAGTGTGCCTCCCTTGTTTTGACATCCCCAGCCTAGTGATGGAAAAATCGTTTTCGAATAAAATCGAAAATCGAGTTTTAATAGTCAAAGATCGAGGAAATCGAGATCGAGCCATTATCTTCGAGTTTCGATCCAAACTCGATTTTTCAACTTCGATCTTGACCATTTCGTTTGACCTCAGCAGCGCGTAGTAGTCAGCTACCCTACTCCCACGCGCTGAGCGCAGGCGAAGAGCACGGGAGGGGGAAAATGGGGGGGTGGGCAGTGGCGAACTGCCTGTAGGTCGAGTCATGTGTAGCGTCGAGTGCGTCGGTCGGACCGAGTTGCCGGCAAGCCATGTTGTTTCGTGTTGTGTTCGGTCGGTGTCGGTTCAGTGTGGCCCTAGTGCGTCGGTCGGGGTGCTACTGAGAGTGCTGGGCACTGGAACCACCTTGCCAAGAACATGCCCAGCGTCGTGTGGCAGTACTTTCAGCGTGCGTTGCGCGGTAACGTGACATTTGTCAAGTGCACTGTTTGCGGGGCCGAGCTTAAATACTGCGGCACGACATCAACTCTTCTGAACCATCTGAAGGCAGTGCACAAGATGGCGGTCGCAACATCAACACCACGTGGAGGCAAAAGCAGGACAGCAATGGCGTCAGCAGGAGTGGAGGACAACGACGACGATGTTGATGACGTTGTCGAAGCCCGAGACACGCATGCTAGCCAAAGCCAAAGCGAGAAAAGGGTAAGGTTAGCATTTCCGTAAGTCTGCACATATTCATTTCTGATGAATGGAATAGAGCATTTTGCTGACAGGAGCGAAATTTTGAATGACAAGTAAGAATGAATCGCTAACGATGAACAAGAGTTTTCGCGGTGGAACAGTCAGTAATGCTTTTGTTCAAAATTGCTTTAATTTTCGATTGAAAACTTTGCAGCTCCGGCGATCTGATTCCGTCGAGTCTCTGCTGATGTCGCCACCTGCATCTCCAGCGATAGCGATACCTCGCCCGGACAGCCGCAGTTCCAACGCCAGCGGCAGTGCCAGGACTGCGAGTCCGAGCCCATGTCGATCCCCATCTCCCTCACCTTCACCAATGAAGACCTCAAGGACATGACCCATTGACCGAATGTTTGAGAACGCTGCCGCTTTTTCGAGTAAGCATCTTATTCTGACTTAAAGAAAACGGCGTGGGTGGGTGTGGGCCTATTGCTTATTTTTATTATTTCACTCCGCCACACTTAGGAAGTTTCCTTAACACATCTTGCCTTTTCAGCTGGAGGGCGTAGAGAGAAGGAAGTGAATGCAGCCCTTGCATTCATGATAGTGCATGACAATATGCCCCTCAATACGCCGGAAAAACAGGGATTCAGAATTTACTCCAGGAAACTCAATGGAACTTACAAACCCCCGTCAGAGCCCACGTCGACTAAGAACTTGGAGATATGTTACTTTGCATTGAAGGATTACGTCAAACTCTGGCTCGGGGAGGCTAAGTCGTTGTCTCTTTCTTGTGATATTTGGACTCAAAAGGAAACGATGGTCGGTTTTCTGGGTCTCACAGTTCATTTTGCTCAAGGTAAGTGAAGCAGTGCGGCGCGAGTCTTGGAGCACCGCGCCGCACTGCTCCCATCCCCCGACCCCGGGCCGTGGAGTAGCGTCAGCAGCCGGCAGCAGCGCGATATGTAAACGTTGTACTCGGTTTATTTTTCAGGCGAGCATTTCAAATCATTCGACCTTGGTGCCTACGCTACGCCTCAAAGGAAGACCATAGAAAATTTGAAGGCTATTTTGACTCATATTATTGAGGAAGATTGGCATATTGACATGAACAAGGTTTCAGTTGTGACGACTGACGGTGGAGCAAATATTAAGGGCGATGTTATTCGGCTCTTCGGCGAGGAGAGGCAATTGATTTGTTTTGCTCATCAGCTGAACGGCGTCGGCCAAACCGTGATAGAACTCCACAAGAAGCCGCCTGTGCCGTCGGAGAGAGAGAGAGCAGGATGACGGCGTCGATGACGATGAGGAAGATGATGTTGATGATCCGGACACGAACGCAGGCGAGGGAGTCGGTGAAGATGAGGAGGACAACGAGGTCCTCGATGAACTGCCACTGAGGTCACTTCTTGTGAAGGTGAAAAGAACGGTGCGCTTTTTCCGCAGTAGCGATGTGGCCACCGCGGAACTCCAGAAGCTGCAGGCAGATGCAGGGACACCCGCCCACCTTCAGTTGAGACTCATACTGGAAGTTAAGCATAGATGGGACTCCTGCTACGACATGCTGGAAAGATTTCTCTCGCTGTCAGACATGATCGGCACTGTCCTATTTAAACTGTCAAGAGAGAAGACTACAAAGAGGAAGCCTCCGCCCATGCTATCTGTAGACGAGCTAGAAACGTTAACCGAGGTCAAAAAACTTCTTGGACCATAGGCCCGCGTAACAGCTGAGGTTTCTACTGACAGCAATGTGTCCGTTAGTAAAGTAATCCCTCTGGTAGCCTATATGACGGAGGTAAGCGATAACGAATTTGGAATCTCATTAAAAGTACGAAATACGATTTTGTTTTGTCTTCACAATTTTCATAACATCCGCAGAAAACACGTCAGTTTGATGCTGTAACGCGGGTTGGCAAGCACGTGAAGAAAACCCTCTCAGACGAGGTGGACAGAAAATTCGCTCGAGTCGAGACGCATCCTATTTACTCTTTAGCCACGTTGCTTGATCCGCGATTCAAAACAGTTGCTTTTGGAAGCTCGTTTCACGCCAATGCTGCCAAGAGAAACCTGGGTTAGTTAAGTCCAGCTCCAGCGTACTATCAGCATGAAAAGTTTTTTCACAGATATACTCTAGGCGCGAGGGTCCCTCCCTCTGGTGAGTGACGCACTTGGAGTCTCTTGCGCGTGGGAGTAAGTCTGTGACAAAACTTTTCGGATGATAATACCTACTGTTTATTGCTGTTACTTCGTTTCACCCCCTGATTTTGAAGTAACATGTGATTCATTTTTATAGGTCATAAAATCCAAGATTTCATTAATGAAGCCCGTGCTGCTGCTGACCGAGATGCACAGGCAGGTGACGATGCTGGCCTCCTCTCCGACGACGCCTTTGACCCTGATGACGACGAGGAACAAGATCCGTGGGCGGCGCTTGACAAGCGCGTCCGCATGGCCAACGCCAACGACGACCAGGACCGCGTTGGGGGAATGCCAGTAGAAGTTAGGCAATACCTCAACAGGCCACCCGTCGATAGGAAAGTCAACCCCAATCCTCTGATAGTCTGGGAGGAGATACAGGGTGAATACCCCAACACGTACCGTTTCGAGATCAGAGTGTTGAGTATGACAACGTCATCCGTCCCATGTGAAAGACTTTTCTCGGCCGGTAAAATTGGAGAGGCACGCCCTAGATCATCAAGAAAGAATCTCAATCAGTTGATCTTTCTTAAAAATTTTAGTGACGCCAAATGGTTCCAAGCGGTGATCCCCAAACTTTAATGTGCGTGCATTTGTAAATTTTTACTACTAATAATAGGTCTCAGGACACTTTTTAAAGTAATCACATTTTCGAGTAGTAAAGATAAAAACTTTGCTTGTACTCAAAGAAACTTAGACGAAATGTTATTCGCTATTAAAATATGACCATTTGAAATAGCACAACTTAACTTCGTGTGAAAACATAATTCGCACCGCCACCATCTTGAATGACGTCAGCTAATACATCGTGAGTGTTGTCCGTATGTTTGGATGCGAAAGTAAGCAGTGTTTGTGAATGGTTTACAACAAATTACGTGCTTATACTTTGTATTTAAAAATGAGGACACTTATAGAAAGAAACATGGAAGTATAATCAGGACTATTTTTTGCTTTATTGATTTTGGAACAGCTTTTGACAGGGTGAATTGGAAATCAAAATATTTTGATTTCCGATATGGGGAGGTTCCACAAAGTCCAGCCTGATTTTATTAGGGTAAATTGAAATAAACTAACGAAAATACTGGGGAAAATGGGAATAGGTTGGTGAGACAGGAGACTAATCCAAAACTTATATATGACGCTAAGTGCGCAGGTGTGGGTGGCTGATGGTGAATCAGGGTGGGCAACTCTAGGTCGAGGGGCAATGCAAGGGTGTCCGTGATTGCTACTGCTTTTCAACATATATGCTGAGGAAATGGTAAGACAAGCATGGGAAGATCTTGAGGTCGGAATCAAAGTAGGAGGGCATCAGATAAAGTCGGTTAGATTCGCGGACAATCAGGCATTGGTTAGTGGATCTTAGAAGGGACTGCAAGCTTTGGTAGATGCTTTACAAATGCAGTGCGGGATATTCGGAATGAAGATAAATCATAAGAAAACGAAAGTAATGAGATTCTCTGGGACAAAGAAAGGGAGGCTTGTGATTTAAGTTGGAGGACACAAACTAGAGCAAGTAGAACAGTTTAATTACTTACAATTAGGTTGTACGCTAGAGAAAAATTGACATTGTAGCAAAGATATACGGAAGAGAATAGTGTTAGCTAAGGAGGCGTTTAGTAATAGAAGGGAGCTGATGACGGGGACATTTTTTAGGATGCGAAGAAGAGGCCGGTGAAGAGCTTGATATAGAGCGTAGCGTTGTATGGGGCAGAAACGTAGATCCTCAGAAAGGACGAGAATAGGCTGCAGGCATTGGAGATGTGAGTGTGGAGAAGGAAAACTTCTGAATGAAATCCGGAATAGGCAGGATAGATGGCTGAAGGATGTAATAAAGGGCGATGGGTTACTCAAGAGTGTAATATCGGGGAAGGATATTTCGCGAGCAGGGAAGAGTGAGAAAGAGAATACGCTTTTGGAAGCGCTCTCTTCCAAAAGCCGTGCTTCCACAACATACACCTTCGATCGAATTCTATGTTCTGGGCACACACGAGCACGAACGATGCATTCGTTTTTATCGCGCTTGACTATCACGAAACCGATAGCGTCATCGCCGTATTATTCTCGTACAACCCATATGGGAAAATGAAATAATGATTAAGTCGTAAAATTCAACAGATTTACAATGAAAAGAACAATTTTGCAATTACTACCATATTCTTACCTAGCCATCTTCACTCCCCGAGTTCCAGCTTGTATCACTACGTTTACCAATCGAACTCAGAACTATATGGACCGACCTTAACATTCAAAGACAGCCTATTTGGATCGCCTGGCTTATCAATGTGAAATCGATTGAAACATTGATTTGAATCGGTTCATATTGATATGAAATCTCAGACCGGTAGAGAAAGCGGGTCGAGTTAGCCCGCTTCTCATACTGATCCCACTAGCCCGTTGCGTTTACCATACCGAGGTGAACCGGGTAAATCGATCTGAGTTCGATTGGTGAACGTAGTGTACTTAAGTCATGAAAATAATAAAACCTTGTCTTTACTGAGCGAATTTTGGACTTTACAGTCCTCTCTTGCAATTAACTCATTTGACGAACACGAACAGCCTGTCCTGGGCAGTTGATAATCCACCCAGGAGTCGAACCCGTGACCCCCGGGTTATCAGACGAGGACTTTACCCCGCCGCCAACTTTGTTGTTGCTAATGTAAGTATACATGGAAGCAGTAGATATTTTAGGCAAGTTTCTTGCGTTTGCCTTATCGAACCCGAGCTCCATGAAGTTCACAGATATGAGGAAAATCTCACTAGAAAGGCTTTAAAGATTCGACGAAAAATTCGCTGCGATGCTGTAGTGACTCTTTTAATTACAATGTGCTCTGTGTGCTGCGACTCTCTAAATCGCCCGAATGCATGAACTGACGTCACATTTCCGTCAGCCAATGGTAATACGTTTTGAAGTGGGCGTGTCTGCTGAGCAGCTAAGCTCTCTTCCTTTTGTATTATAAAAACAATATGCTAAATAATTGCATGTTATATGCGGGATGTGTGTTAAATAACCCTTTTAGATATTTTAGTTTAAGTTTTAAGGCTAATTAAAAATGTGTCCAGAGACCTATTCAAGAATGTATTCTAAGCAGATTTTTAGGGATTTTTTTATACTATTCAAATATGTATTATGAGCGTTTTTCGAATGAATAATAAACATGTATTTGTACTAACTATTTTCTTTAAAAAAGAACGGTCGATTTTTTCGATTAATCAATCTTTTGGTTCAAATTTCGATTTTTGTTGAAAAGTCGAGCTTTTCATTTCGATTAATAATCGATTACTCGAAAAATCGATTTTGACCGACATTACCGCCAGCCAGGGGCGGGATAAAGGGGATACATCCCCCCCCCCGAAAATTTTGGGTCTTACAAAACAACTAGACGTAGTTATCAAATACAAAATTGAACACACTGATCACCGATTTTAAAAGTATAAAAGTTATTATTACGCTCATTGTTATATAGATACAATGATGTGTCAGTTTTATAGTTTTTTTTGGATGACTGAAAGTTACCATAATTTAATGGTCGTCTCCCCTCGAAATAAATTCCTGGGATCGCCCTGGTCCTCAGCGTATGCTACTCCATTTGCTGGCAAGAGACTGCGTTGTGCACATATTTCCTTGTACCTTCAACAGTGGGTATATGACAGCGTGCCTCCCTTGTTTTGACATTGCCAGCGTATGCTATTCCTTCATTTGCTGGCGAGACTGGGTTTTGTCCCTCTCTTCAGTTGACATTCCTAACGAATACCATTCCTGCACTTGCCATCAATCCTTCATTTGTTTGGAACTGTTCTGAGCTGAAGTTGTGCATTTTCATTTCAGCAGTTGACCTGGATCTGCTACAGGCTTTTCATATTTGACGGTTTGTTTAGAGCGGGCAACCAATTGTTTTAGACATACATTTATTCTCCAATGATTATAACAAAGCAATTAAGTGACTGATACTTGTTTTTTTTCAACACACAAAGGAATACTTTGCACACTTCCCCATACAAATACGAGATGGACCAGGCTAATGGAGGCTAGGATTCACAGTGATTAGTTGGCTTTATCAATGTTTGATTTAAATGAAAAACTCACTCATTTTTTTCAATCATTCATTGAAAAAAAAACTTCTCCCCACTTTTTTGTACGGTAGTGAAACATAGGCATGTCTGGATAGACATAAGAGTAGACTAAATGCAGAGGGTATGAATTATCTGAAGTGTGTTTGCGGCAAAAGGATGGATAGGGTCAGGAATGAGTGGGTAGTAAATGAATTTGGGTTAGATGCTCCAGCAATGGACATATACAAAAGGAGTGTGCTTCGTTGCTTAGGTCATGTTGAGAGAATGGATGAGTCTATACATGAAACCGATGTTTAAGAGTGAAATATGTAGTGCAAGAGGTAGAGGTAGGCCAAGAAAGTTGTGGTTGAGGGAATTCTAACTTGGCAATTAACCATCTAATGCCTTAATCACACGATCATTTTTTCCGTCCCTTGTAAGGGATAGATGATTATGACATAAATTATGATATTACATTATGCTATGACATAAATGATCGCTCGAAAATGATCGTGTGACTTGAACAAAGTCAGGGATGGCTCCAGCGATAGGGATCCCTATCGCTTTTTCCATCCCTGGAAGCATCGCTGACTCCACCATTTAGCCAATCAGAGCGCTCGGCCGCAAAGAGCGACTCCAACGCCACGTTCGGCTTTCAATGGAATGAGAGTAGTTAACATAGAAATGATGCGAAAAGGGACGGAAAAAATGATGGAAAAAGGGACGGCTAAAATGACCGCGTGATTCAGAAAATGATAGCTCGAGCTATCATTGTCACGGTCCCTGAAAAGCTATCATTGGAGTTATCCCTGAGAAGGGACGGAGAAAATGATCGTGTGATTCAGGCTTAACTGTGCCTATAATAGTGGCCCACTAAATGGCATTGCAACTTCCATTCCTTCATTTCAGTAACAACCATAATCAGCTGGAAAACGCAGTGATTCCTGGGCAACAGTTTATAAACAGGGTGAAAATTTGGAAGCAGATAAAATAATAGTTATTTTCATTCAAAGGCAGTCATCTTCAAACAAACAAAAATATTTGGAGTGAAAATTCATAGTCTTTCCAATTCATAGAGATTCCACTGTCTACACTTGACATAGTAGTTTACTTAGGAAAAGACAGAAAAAGGCTACTGCGACTGTGAAGCAACTGACAGCAAGTGGAAGATGTCGGGCATAAACTTTATGTGGATCATTTATTCTCCTCTGTAGATTTATTCAATGAACTAAAGACAAGAAATACCCTTATTTATGGAACAGGAAGACCCAACAGACAGGAAATGCCAACAAATATTGAAGGAAAATGAAAACTAAAAAGAGGGGACACATGAGTAAGAGAGTGGGAAAATTTGACAGCCATTACATGGAGGGACAAGACAAATATGTATGCACAATCCACCAGCAGATGGCAATCTTTGTGACAACTCAGGAATGCAATAAAACCCCATAACCATTCAGAGACTACCACTGTAACATGGGTTTCGTAGACATGGGAGACAGAATGGCTAACAGTTACTCCATTAGTAGGACATAGAAATTGACAAAAAATGTTTTTTTTTTTTCATTGGATGGACACTACAAAATTGAACTCTTTCACAACTTGTACATTCCTGAGCAAAGAAGTATCTCACCGCATGTTTAGACTGTTGAACTTCTGGAAAGGGCAGTCAGAAGCTATGCTTGGAGAGAGACCAAACCCATGTGACACGCACATTGCCAGATTAAATACGAAAGAGCAATGGCCTCAAAAAACGAGTAAGTTGACACACACACACTCTCACAAGATTCAACAAAGATCACGAGGCATACAAACATTTGCTGCACTAAGTGTGACGTTGAACTCTGCATTGATTGCCATTTTCGAAATTATCACAAGAAAGAAAACTATTTTTAAAAACACCAAACAAAGCAATAATTTATACATTGAATAGAACAAGATCGTGTACTATTATAACTCAAGTAAAATTTCATTACCTTGGTAATAACATTTTCAGTGATTTTTTTAATTCCTAAAGAGTTAAAATATTATTTTGCATAAAAATAAACATTGACATGGAAGAGGATACAAAAGGAAGAACTATATCAAGATACCTCAGCCAAAAAAAAGAACAATGACAAAAAACATGCTTCTTTGATTGAAAAACTATTTATCCATCCGGTAAGGTTCTCCATTACTTCAATTATGACAGCCCTGACTACTGGCATCTACCACTATTTAGATGACTCGCCAATCGAAACCTTGGAAGTAATGAAGAATATCATCTGCTGGAAAACCTGAGAGCATCACAATCAATGGATATGCTGGGAATGCTTCAAGTCGTACATAACATGTTCCTTTAATTCTGAAATATTTTAAGTTCAGAAATTATGTTTGCATGACTTATGCATTCAAATACATATATAGGAAGTTGTAGCCCTCCATACATGCTTACCCTACAATTTACATAATCACAGAGACCATACGAGGAAAAATCTTATCCAACCAGGAGTCAATCATGAAATAATTGAAATTTAAGCAACAGAATTTTTAATTCCAGATTTGCAGAGGAAATAAATAATACAGTTCAGGGACTCAAGTTCAGATCAATTTCATGTAACCTGGTATTCATCACCTAAATATATATTTGAAGAGCTTAACGCATGTTATGAGAAAAAATATGGTGAATACAATATCACCAAAATGCAGTTAATAGTAGAGTGCAAAATGTATAAAAAATTAAATTAGAGGCATTGAAAAATGCCAATACTCATTAAAAACCAAGTTAGCATAAAAAGTACTGCCATCAATAAACTCACTTCTAGGAAGCAAAAGATTGAAGTGAAGGATTTATTTATATAGAAATATGCAAGCTCACATTAACTGTTAGATGCAGCGAACTGCTTTCTCATGCTACCTCAAGGACAAATTACCTTGCAAAATATGTATTTTTCAATGAGGTTGAAGACATGGGAGTTATGTAAAACAACTCCAAAATAAGCTTGCTGGTGCAAAATTAATACCATGAACTTCAAGGTCACATGGCATTAGCACATACACTTTACAGGGATAGAACATTTTCCCAAACACAGTTCATAGGCCCATGTTATTGTCAAGAGGTGACCTAATATCATCTATTTTTAAAATCATCTTGACCAACTGCGTCGCCAATAAGATTTGCTGCTTCTTACTATGCAAGGTCTCAATTACATGCTGCTCTTTCATATCTGTAAGGAGAACAAAATAAACATGTGAAATCCATGGAACTTGTGTCTTGCTTTTAATTTTCATTTAATCACATCTCAATAGCTCCAATGTGTCATAAAACTTAGCATTGTAAATATAATGATGTCACACTCATATCAGTCTGTTAATCTATGGTTTCAAGATTTTCCAATGGTTCAGAGTGTCATTATAATATAGCACATATTTATCTACTGAGAGCCATATCGAGGCAAGCAGTAGTGTCATTGTGCAAAAACTAAAAACAAAACAAGATACCTTGGGTAATAGGTGAAAAATAAAGGGCAGAAAGTCTATCAATATCGCAGCAAAAAAAGAATTCTTCATTTCTGGAGTACATTAGGGTGGCCACAATTTCAGTGTCAAAGATTTAAGACATTGAAACTTAATTTTTTTCCTTTCGATTTGAACATAACGTGCACCAAATTTGGAGTCAATCAACTCAGGGGAATCTGTGCCAAAAGCATTCCTAACTTACAATTTTAAAGGTGGATCATAGCTTTTTTCATTATACTGATAGTAAGTGTATATACATTTCCTCTTTGATAGGTATACCCTTACTTTATGGTTATTTTGCAAAGTTAAAACATCAATACATTGCTGTTTACAGGCACTCCCTGAGTTACATACTAGATGTGTTGCAACACATGCTGCAAAATTAAAAAATTCCTTCATAACAGTCTATGCTCCTGAGATTACAACCAATGCAGAGAAATGAGGGGCTATTTTCTCGTTATTTTATTACAGCAAAGTTGACCATCCTAAGAGCCCTTACTATATTTACTCAAATGAATGATAACACTGCGGGAAAGTTACGTACTGTGATTGTCTGGTGAACTGCATAACATTATTCCTCCAAATTAACCAACTCCACAGATTTCGTAAGGCACAGCATCTTAATGCTACTCAACTAATCAGCCAAATCACACTGATTTATTATGCACTTCTGCAATTGCATAAGTCATTTCACACATTCAATGCAAAAGGATGTTCTGGAACATCCTGTGGGCACCATTGGTTGATGGAGAATGTTCCTGAACGTCCACGCTCAAGCCATTCTTTACCGCCAGCCAGCAGACTCAATTCACTTATAAGGCAATTGTAGTTTCACTGGCATCATAGCTCAGGCTTCTGTCTTTTCAACAGTGTGCTTTGTTCTGAAATGCATCGCTCAGTTGGATGATGGCAATGTTATTAACTTCTTGAATTTTACTGGCTTGAATCACTTCACTGGAAGTGTATATTTGTGGATTTTATCATTTTTCTTTCACATTTGTTCAAAATTTAATTTAACAACATTGATTCGCCAAATGCGGAATTAATGTTAATAAATTGCCAGCCTTGAAGACCACAGACTGTGGGTTCGAATTCTATAGCGAGTGTAAATAATGTTGTAATGTTATCCATAAGTGACAGAGTACAATGTAACTTCAATTGTTGCAGCATCTAAATTAATCAATACAATTAAGATTTTTTGTTTCAACAACAAAATGTACAACACACTACAATACTCAGAGCTACTGTTACCAAAGCACAGAGAGCCACCATTAAGGTGTATGGCAGGGGGTGCTATGGCATCTGCTCAAAGAAGTATTACCCACATTTTTCATTTAATCAATTCACACATATTTTAGATATTACCAGAAAACTATACAGTAATATATAATATATAAAGAAGAAAAATATATAATAACAATAAAATGAATGACATACAACAGAACCTCCATCTATCATTTTTCAAGAGGATGGGCAAAAAAACGATGGATGCGGGAAAAGATTTCCCGGGAGCCCAAGCGAGATGAAAATGCGAGAATTTTATGGTAACTTTTCACAGTAGAGGGGAATCTTAAAGGAATTTCTCTTAAAAGCGGGAGAATTTTTAAATTTAATGAAAATACTTAGTCCATCTCTAATTTTTCGTTTGACTACTACCTGTTTAAAATATTTTATTAGTATTACATATCCCAATGGTGTCTCGGATGATAAAAGTAAATAAACAAGGTCCATTATCATGTTATTGGATGATCCTCAAGCCCGCGCACCGACCTATCCATGCATAGAAATTTACTTGTCTCAAATATCCTTGAGGGTGAGAAGCGTACCTAAAATTTGTTGGGGAGGATGTAATCTTTTGTCGTGCACTCCATTGTGCTCCGCTGATGGATGAGTGCCACCCGTGAAAGACGGAGCGAGCTTGACGTTACCAAGTGTACTCTTGTTTATCTGGAGCAATCGTGTAACCCACGAGGCATAGAGCAAGAGAGGTGTCGCAGGTTATCACCATCTGGTTCAGAGAGGCAAAAGTTAGCGGGCAATCAGGTTGAAATGAGGAAGTCTGATACTGGCGGTTGGAGTTCGGCTTGGCATTACTAAATGAACACCAATTTCAAAAGAATAAATCGTTTTGATGTGTCACGGTGCCTAAAAAACAAAAAAACCATTTCTGGCAATGCAAGCCCATGTCAGACAACGGACCAGAAGGAACTTAGCCCACGCTCGCAGGACTTCCACTACGACAAACTAATGGTTGAAACGTCTGCGTTACCTTCAGCCATCTTAAAACACCCATTTTGAACAGTTTCGGCTTTAGGCTCAGATATAAATACTTCAGGAAAATTAATAGACATAAATACCTACTTTAACTGGCGAAACATGGAAAAAACAGAAAAAGGAAAGAGCACAGAGCATGTAGGGTTTAGCCGCACTTACTAGAGGCCCGCGAAGTGACCATGATGAAGGTCAGGGTGTGACTGAATTTCCGAGGTTACCACCCACGCCCGCTGCCCTCTGATTGGTTCCTCGAGGGTCACATGACGAGAAACCCCACCTCCCTCCTTTAAACCCACGTCATTTGAAATAATGCACTGGTTACAAGAATTGGGTGAGACAGGTAATTGGGGGAAATGCAACTTCACTCATATGCTGCTAGATCGTAAGTCTTCCACTGTGCGCGGGAAATATTCGAAGGAGGCCAGACCCTGTTTTCTGCCGGGAGGGATGGAGCAGGTAGAAGACCTTTGACCCTCCCGACCCTTTCCGCGGACAGGGCCCCACGCACTGAGGGGCACATTAGTGGAACGTCAGTTAATTTTGCTTTAGTTTTTAATCGGCAAAAATCTACAGAACAAGTATTATGTGAAGTTTGTCCGTTATTTTCTGTTAAATTTGATACCAAACACCAAGGCAATTCGTTGATATTTACCCACATTGGTTATATCAGATCTCGATATGGTGCCGAGAGCGAGTGTATGACAACTACTGGTAAGAGAGCATTGAGAGGATAATAGGAAGAAAGGTTAGAAGCTCATGGCGAAGGAATGCGGCCGCTAAAGAGTGAGGTAGGGACTCGTTCGGGTAGGAAAGGAGGAATGCCAATTATCCTCTAGGAAGGAGTTTGGGCCATTAAGATAAGAAGGGACTCAGACGCCAAGGGCTACCCTTCCGTCCAGTGTGGAACGTCACCTAACTCCCTCCCCCCCCCCCTTCCCATTCGGAGCGCAGACTGCGGCACTCCGCAAAAATCCCAAAATCTTACTTCGGTGTAAATTTTTGTTTTCGTCTTTTTCAAACAATGAATGCGGGAATTGCGATGTGGGGACCGTGATTTGGAAACGATCGAGGCAGGAAAACAATACTTTGGGGAATGATGGATGCAGGAATTATTAATGTTATCAGTATGGAACTACATTCAGGACCAAAGACAGCGAACGATAGAAGGGGGAAAACAATCAATGCAAGAACGATAGATAGAGGTTCTACTGTATATTTTATTATTTATACAACACATTGTCCTGTAAGCAGTTCATCAAGCCTCAGTGACACATTTCTCTGGACCAGACCAAACCCTTTACATGCTGTTTAGAACCAACAACCAGAAATAAATAATAACCATTTTAAGACTGGACTTATTGATGCCAAAATTCCACAGGTTTGAAAGGCAAACCAGAGACTAAATGAGTTCCATAAGCATAAACTAGTTGTTAAATACCTATCACATTGAATCGTTTTATAATGACTATTTATCTTTCAAATATTAGTTTTCACCTAAAAAGATGATTTCAGAGTTCCAGTAGTTCTGCATTATATTTATTACAACTATTCCCCGAAAAGTATATAATTTATGGCATCAAGTGATGTTAATTAGAGAGACTGATTCAATGTCAGCCAACCACACTTGTGCCATTAGGGCCACACACAAATGTGTGAATAATCTTCCATACATGTAATGAGTCTTCTGCAGTGAAAATATCAATTAAAATATGAAAAAAATCAAACGATTTTCAAGCGTATCTTGGTTAGAAAACAAACTTACCTATTGTATTTTTAAGCATGCAGTCAATCCCCAAAGCTGGGTTCTTTTCAGATATCTGACGGGCCTTCACTGCAGTCAGGGTGTGTATAGGGGAGAGGCCAGAATTCTCAGCGAGTGCCATGGGAATACTTTCCAATGCATCAGAAAATGCACGGAATGCATACTGTTCCAGCGATGAGATCTGAAAATCAACACTTTTATTAGTCCCACGTAAAATAAGCCAAACCAAGCTAACAATGATCAGCAATACAACAGTTTTTTATGCATCAAAGCTTAGTTTCCTGTAGGTCGACCACATTTCCCAGCTTTTTCCTGGATGAGTGCCCACTCAGCATACATGAGGAGTGAAAAATTAACTTCTGGACCCATAAGAGCAAGTTTCATAGCTATGTGCATTTCAATAAATGAACGGATTACACAAAATTTTAGAAAACCAGAGCTGTGGATATCCATCAGCAATATACCACTGTGAAATCAACTGGTCATTATTGCCATATAGATAGCCCAAAAAACACAAACTTAAAACCAGTGAAGCATAATTGCAGTATTACTAAAAAAACATGGCAACTCTTTCTTTCTTTCCTGAGTTATTTTGTGTTCTTCTGTTGCAATTCCCAAATGGATAGTCCAAATAATTACTTTGAATAAGCATACCTGATTTTGTCAAATGAATCCTGCACCAGACTCTCAGGAACGAAAATCTAAGACATTGGAGTTGGAGATGATCCATATTCAACACAAAGAAACCTAAGTGTCAAATTTCACAGAAAAAAACCATTCGCCTAGACCAGGACTCAAGCCTGGATCCCTTGTCATGTGCTTTAGGCCATTACTGAGGCATACCTCTCTTTATTGGCGTGTAGAGGGCTTGCAAGGAACAAGTTGTTCAAGACAGCCAGATATGATGCCACTGAAGCAGTCCAAAGCATGCCCTCAGTACCAACGTCCATGCATTTCAAGTAAAATATAGAACACTGAGTTGGTGGCTCTTTTGACAAATTTAGAGGTCACCGACCAACTTGTTCCTTTAAAGCCCTCAAAAATCCACAGGGGAGGATGATGATGCCTTGGTAGCTTAACTGGCTTAAGTACTCTGTACGATAGAGAGGGATTAGAGCTTGAGTTCTGGTTAAGGCGAATGATTTTTCCTCCATGAATTTTCACACTAATGTGCACTCGCAGGTGACCCAGTATTTGTATTATCATGGCAATTCCTGGTATCCTCAAAATTTGTTTAAAAAAATATAAAACTATGCAGTAAAATGAACTTCTTTGCTTGTTTACTTTTATGTTTACTGAAGTAGGTAACAAATATGTAGCCTAAGCAGCGCTTTGACATTATTTTTGTTTGAAAAGAGACAATAGTTTCCCTGCATGTTAAATCAAATAGGCATTGTTAGAGTCTTAAGCATTCTGTTGCTTCTCATTCCATTAACTCTCGGTTTTAAAGAATGACAGCCTGGTTAACTTCTTACTTCCGAAAGTCGAATAGTCATATATATGACATTTCTTATCACTGAAGGCTAATATTTGGCAATTCATCAATGGTAAAGCCATGGCCTCTGATGAGTTGGCCTCCAATCATCCTAATGGGATGTTTTAAGTGTTTTTAAAAACTTAGTGCATTAAGAATAAATTCATAGATTTCTTCCAACATTCCTTTAACAAGATTTGGAAAAAAAGACTCAAATAATGCCGATTCAACAGGATCTCTACAACAGTCGAGCCAATGAGAGCAGTCCGATGACAGGGCAAAAGAGAATGTCGGACGGGTGGAAAACCCTTGATGCCTGCATGCTTCTCAGCCAATCGCTGAACCCCAAATACACCTCACACCCTCGCCTAGTCATACGAGGTTGTCACATGTAAATGAATCACTAAAGCTACCCTTCAGTGTCTCTTGGAGTTCCCTTACCTACGTTCCATTTGCTACAGTGGTGTTTCGAAACTTTCAGGTGTCTTTTTGTATACTCCTGTCCAAAAAAAACTTACCACCTCAGAGCTGAAAAATTTCTAAGTCCCGAGTCAACGTCGATGTGGCAACTCCGCACCACGCCCCATTGCACGGGAAAGCAATAAACAAACGGGACGGAAAAGAAGCCTCCTATGGAACATACTCGACGAGAGGGAACACCCCAAGGCAAAAATTTTTGACCTGCAAGGGATTATTTCTGGGGTGGGGTGAGGGTGGGTTGGGTCTATTGTAATGGTCCTATCCCGTCGGTGTCGGGAGGCATGGAGAGAAAAAGGTCGGTCGGAAGATGAAGTCGCAAAATCATCCTTGTTTTCGGAAGCTACAGGAATGAAAGACAGAACTCAAAGATCCATTTCATGTCTTCATTGCCGCACAGGAAACCTCTGAAATTGATGGGTTTTCCTCGTATAGCTTCACATTAATCATTAATCTAGTAGCTTAAAATAGATCAAATTATGAATTCCCATTAATTTATTTATCATTCACGTTCTAATCAGCAAATGAATTTGTCTTGCCAAGTCCCATGAATTGCTTCACGTCTACTTACACGCTTTGAGCAGGGAATTGAGAGGATATTGGTAGTATCCTCCAAGTCAGGTTCAATATTTTATCCCTCCTCGCTGAATTTCAATGGGTACCATCTGCTAATTAAACATAGAATGAACATACAAGACCACCGGTGGTGGAAAGCCCACGCTGGTTGTAATCGCACATTCATCAACTTAACCATGTGAAATATAAACACACCAATACGAGAGAAAGCCTCGTCGCCGTCTTTGTTCGTCTTACCAGTGAGGCCTATACAAGAATTGAAAGGGGAGGAGGCAGCAACATTGTTTTCAGATTGGAGGGGGGGAGGAGTGGTCTAGTGGTTGGTCAGGCTCTTTCACCTAAGGTTCGTGACGGCGAGGGTTCCCTCGGGGGACCGATGCTAGGTGTTCTCAGTATTGCCTCTGGCATACCGAAGTGGAATTCTTAGATAAGCAGAGATGAGAAAATATGCCATAGACCCCAATAATCGTCTTCAATGTTCATCATTACCTTTTCCGAGAGAAACATTACATTTCACATTTTGTGTTGATATACTATGAGTCACGGTAAAGTCCTAATTAGATGATTTTTATGAAGATATAATTTGAAAAATAGAATATAAAATTTCCAGACTGATAAGTTGAGGAGCTGATATTTGAAAGCTGCCCAGGGAAATCCTTTTGATCTAGTCCCTACCTCTTCACCAAAGGTTTTTTTAAATTATGAAGTAGAAGGTTGCAGTATAACATACGCCGATGAGATGAAGTTGGACCAAATGTTAACATTGTGCGGCGAAAAGATGTCTCTGTCCGGCAAGCAGCGTATTCAATCCCACGTAATTTCTAACGGGAAACAAAAATTGAGTGAATTAAGAATTCTTTAGTTGAGTGGATGGAAGTTGGTATAAAAGCATTCTAACAGTAAAATTATTGGGTACAGAGTTATTTTAATCTAATTTTAAAGTAAATAATGTTTCTAAGGGAGCTATAAAGCTATTTGTGGGAAAAATATCATGTTAAAATTCAAAGACGCCTAGTCCCAATGTTCCAAACACGGCGCAGGAAACATTTATGATACCGGCTATGATAAATTTATTTTTTACACAAAAATCGAATCATAGTCCAGGAAATCGATTTTTCTCTTTGAGAATATAGTCAATTCGAGTAATAATATCATCCTCAGATTCAATTTGCGCGTGTAACTGTGTAGCATGCGAGTTTAAATAAACGCGTAAGTGATCTTTGTGAACCTCCATTACACATGAAGAAGACGAAGACTGGGCTTTCCACATCTTCTAGCAGTCGTTGTCAACGAGAGGTCTTGGTCTCTTGGAGTGACCGGAAGGGGCTATCCCCCTTACATTCTTGCTCACACATTTAGCCAACAGAAGCCTGGGCTCTCCTCCCACCATTGAGAATTTCTTTGGCAGGTCAACATTTTCCCTACGAGCATATTCTCCCTCATCCTCCCTCTCCAACAGTGGGGAGGAAGGTCTTCCCATTCCGTTTGTTTATTGCCTTCCTGCGCAGGGGCCATAGTTCGTAAACGACGTAAACTAAACTCGTAAACGTAAACTCGTGACTTAGAAATTTTTTGGCTCTGAGGTGGTAAGTTTTTTTTGGACAGGAGTATACTTTTTAGTAAAACTTCCGGGTGGTTGTGAAAGAAGTATTTTACTTAAGTGTTTGAGGAAGGCTTCCGGGAGTCATTTGGCATGTTCTGCCTGTTTCTTCCTATACTAAAGTATTTTTCTTTTTCTGACAGGATGAGCTGGAAGAAACGTGGACACAGTGAGACATTGTGCTCTCAAACTCATGAAATGATCGTATTTGGGAATATTTAGAAAAGGAAAAGCTCCACGGCAGCTCCCTTATTCCTTTTACAAGAGTGATGTAAAGATCTGCTCAAGCATGTGGCTTAAGCTCAAAATCTGTAGGGAGAATCCTCAAGGAAAACTATGGAGACGACAATAGTGAGAACAGTTCAACTCCTGTTTTAAGAACACCCGCTAAGAAAAAACCAAGGAGTATTAAAACTTCCACTGTTATTTTAGATGAGGAAGCCATTTGCAGGCATGTATACAGCTATTACGAGAGGAGGGGGTATCCAACTGTTGGAAAACTCTTGATGTCAATGAAAAAAGCAGATCTTTATGAGGGTGAACAGACAAGCCTTCTGATAGTCCTCAGAGAAATTGATTTAATTGATAAGTTTTCTTGGAACAGAAAAATTTTGATGAAAAAAGCTGATATAGTGGCTTGGAGGGGGAAATTCTTGAGAGAAATAAGCAACGTTGATTTCAGCGACATGGTTGGACTGGATGAAACGTGGGTGATTGCAGGACATTCGAAAAGGGTGATTTGGACTGATGAAACCGTGAAAGGACTCATGCCAGCTCCAGTTGGAAAGAACTCCTGAGTAATACTTCCTCACACGGGGACATCAGAAGATTTTGTGCCAAACACCACGCATTTATTCAAGGCGAGTAAAAATTCAGGGGATTACCATCATGAAATGACCAGTGCGACATTCATGAATTGGTTAGTCAGACAAATTTTGCCAAATATAAAACCCAAGAGTTGTATTGTGATGGACAACACCCCTTATCACAGCATTAGAATAAACCTCTCCCACATGAAAGAGGCTAAAAAAAAAGACATAACTAAGTGGCTGCAGAAACAACATGCTTCTGAAATAGTGACTTCCAAAATAGTAAAGTTCAACCAGCCTTGCTTCCCGAAATATGAAATAGACGAGATAGCATAGGGAAATGGGCATAGAGTGCTTACAATCCCCCCATATATTTGCCATTTCAATGCAATTGAGTTGATTTGAGTTCAGGTGACAGGATGCATGGCAGAACGAAATAAAACTTTTAAATTAAATGACATAATGAAATTGACGGAGGCGGCTATTTATAAGGTAAATGGCTCGAAATGCAAAAGTGTGGTCCTCAACATTTCACGGTTGATTGAAGAGGCTATCAGGACAGAAGACGTCATGAAACAAATGTGGAGAAACTCATCAGTCTCAATATTGACAGTGTTGGAGCTCTGAAAGCGAGACCACGGTTGACGATTATGGCTCTTGAGCGGATTTGGATATAACTTCGCCTACGAAAAGGTATCAACTTTTCTTTACATGAATACATTGCTTAAAATTTATTTTTTCCCCACATGGACACAAGGCAACTGACTTTTCACATTCCATTCCAGATCAGCGCCAAAGTCCACTCCAATTAAAATGGAAGGTGTATTTCCATACGAGTGACATATATTGCTTGCGCCAGAGAGACAGCATCAAGGCACGAAAGAAGTCCAAAGAAACATTTTTATTATTCCGAAGGAATGATTTGAAAAATGTTGTTTTTAGATAAATGTCGTAACATTCTTCAAAATAATTAATATAACATCAGATAGAGCAATTGGTTAAACGGAGTTATTTATGATTTCACTAGCGTTCATTCTTTCTGCAGTGACACGTAAATTAGCAGCTTATTTGTATTTCTGTTTCATCCATCAGAACCTTGGGCTTCAATGATTTCAGTGAGAACAGAGAAGCAGAAAAGAATAGCTGAAAAAGGTAATGATGATCTCGTTCCTTCCGTGCGCCCTTACCTTCCCACTGTCTTTCCCGTCTCCCTTCTTCACATAGCCTTTACCTCCAGCCATAGGCGTTTCCCTTTCTGACCTGGCAACCTTGCCCCCAACCCGTAACTCGGCCCTTCTGCCTGTCATCGGACAACTCTCGCCGGCTCAACTGAAGTAGACTTATTTTGCCAAAATAGATAACCATAATTTTGCTAAATTAATGATTAATAATTTTGCTATCACTAGCATTTTAACATAAACATTTTTATATTAACCATATTGCCTCATTCTTTCCATCTCAAAAATTATCATTTTTCTGTGAGTCCTCTAAAATAAACAAAAACAATATTTGGGGACTTTACAGGAACTCAACAAAAATAAAAAACTAGCTAAATTGTGGAATAATAATTAATGGCATTCACTCACTTCAAGGAACAAGTGAGAATAAACAACTACAAAATTTTAGAATGATGATAAAAAGCTCAGGAGGAGGAGTATATACCTTGTCAGCCTCTTGAGAAGTTGCAATGGCACAGGAAATTTCAGCTGCTCCACCACCATACACCACTCTGTTGTCTTGAATCAGATTACGAACTACACAAAGGGCATCGTGAAGACTTCGCTTTGCTTCTTCAATTATCTGAAACATACAAATGCCACTCCATTACACTCCCAGTGCGGTGAATATTTTGATGATAAGATCTTTGAAAGTTACAAACCACTGCAGAACACATGAAATTATATCTTACCATTTTATTTCCGCCACGAATGAAAATAGTAACCGCTCTAGAGTTCTTGCACTCTTCAATCACAAGCATTCTGTCTTTTGTGGTTCCAAACTGGAGTTCCCGCACAACACCAGCATGGCCGAGCTTCTCCGGTGTTAGCTCTTCAAAACGTGGAACAATGCGGCCACCTGTTGCAATTGCAATTAACTGTGAAATAGAGATCAAATTACTTATTGATTCATGTGAGATGGATCACATTACTTAATTCATAACTAAATAAATTGCAAAATACATACACATTGGACCACTCAAGAAAGCTTCCGGTGAAACAATTGAAAAAATTTACTAGGATTACTAGAAACTGAATATAACAAGAAAAAAGTTTCATTCATTTTACTCCAAAGTCAATTGGTGGACTTAAAACAATTTGCACTCAATTTCATATGAAAATCATACCCATATTTTGACTGTTATGAAAACATTTCTAAACAGTGATATTGCAGACATTTTTCCAGAACAGAGAGACTTTGCAAGGACCTTAAGCTTTCATGGTGGATGATCTCCATCTAAGTCTTCTCAGCTGGGGCACCAGGTGAGTCTTTCATGGCCAACATTTCAGTGAGCCACCTGCTCACCATACTCAGGGTGAACTTGAATGCTTCACTCTTTCTCACCCCAAGGGAGATAAGTGAGTAGCTGTTCCAATGGCAGCCACCGAGAGCCAAACCTTATCCCAAGAAGATTTCAACCAGGAGACTAGAGGCCTCAAGCATTTAATAGTTTGGAATGTAACAAATATGGCAGCATTTACATCCATTGCAACACACCTATTAAAATGCAACACGGATCATTTTCTCCTCAATGGATATGTTGCCAATAGTTTTACTTTGCCAAAGGCTACCCACACACTATAATACTCAATGGGGTCTTATTTTAAATATAAATAAGAATTCACAATTTCTTCACTATGTTATGAAGTGTAGAGGAAATAAGTGTCATTTTCTCAAAATCTAGTCCTTGTTTAAATCAAACAAGAAGAGAGCAACATGAGAAAAATTTTATTTTTGCATAGTGTCTGATCATTGGTATACAAGTTATGCCAATGGAATTCAACTATGCCTGTGAAGTACAGTCAGTGTACCAAGTACCCCTGGAATAATTCTAGAAAGATCTGTTTAAATAACTAAGGGGAAGCTCTCAAAATGCAAACATGTCAAATGAAGCCCATGCACAAAAGGAAATCTCTCTCTTTTCATGCATCAAGAGACTTAAGTTTAAGTAACATACAGTAAGATTAGATTATTTCAATGATGTACTAACTCATTCAAGAAATTACCAAATTACTATTAATAGATCAATCATTATGTTAGCTCAAGAGGAGAGGAAAGTAGTAGTGAAAACCTGCAGATGAGTTTATACAATGTAACAGTTTGGAGGGTACAGAAACTATAAGGCATGGAAGACTGCTGACTCTGTGCTAATATCTGTTGTTTGTAAGAATTTTAATGTTGATTTGCAAATTCCAAATGCCCAGAAATCCCTTCTAATGGATACTGTTACATTGATACTGATACTTCACATGAAACCAGTTATATCTCAACCAACAAGATTACCAGCTACACTGTGAGCAATGCCCTTGATGTATTTTTTAAGGTTTTCCACCTTTAGACACTCAAATTATCGATACTGTGTCGATATGCAAAATACTGTTCCTAAATACAAGACAGATTACCCTGATGTTTTAAAAATACCCTTTTCTCAGCATCTTGCGAGAGAGAGAAATGGGATACAGTACATTTATGGATCCCTATGGAGGGGAAGTTCAGTTAGTTTAGTGAAATTCTAAAATTATACTTCAACAACCAATTTCCCCTTAAGAGAATCAAGTGTCCCACCTCTTAGAAAGTTAACATGAATTGGATTACTCCCAAACTGATCAAATAAAGGTGGAGAATGTTTTTGCAATAAATCATGTCATTCTGCAATAGTTAAAAACAAGTACCAATTAAATAAAAATCAACAATCTTTACAATAATAATTACAGATTCCAAAAGAAATAACCTATCTGGAAGAATTCATGCAGCCAGCAATACCATTAAGACTGCTTGGGAGATATTCAACTAAGCATATCTACCCCTAACATCAGAAAATCATGACCTAACTCTGGACTTCAATAATAGAGAAGTAGCATCTCCCATTCAAGTTGAACACTGTGGATACTGTGACCCAGCTCACTTATAACATGTCATGTTCAAAACTTACATCTTCTTCTTCCCAGGGACTTTCATTATTTCCAAACACCATATTTAGTTTTCAAATCAGAATAAAAGAGATTGGCCATATTTTAGCTAAAATAAGCTCAAAATTTTCCTTCGATTATAATGACATTCTTGTGGCATCATGGAGTGTGCCTTTCCAAAACCAAGTCCTACTAGTAAATGTTTCCGTGTCATCTGGCATCTTTCCTCCCCAGTTAACAATTATACATATTCTTCTCTGCACAAGAGGGGTGTTAACATGGATAAAGATAATTACAGACCAATTTCCAAGCTTTCCCTTTCTCCAATATCTTTTGAGTACATAATATTAAATAGCCTTCCTTCTTTTATATGAAATTAAAAATTTCCTCTTCCCCTAAACATGGTTTCTTAAAATGAACTGAGACAGCCATTTATAAATTTGTTGACCCGATTCTTCACAAGATACTCGTAACTGAATGGGAACAATCTCAGAGTAGCCTCACTGGACATAGAAGACCCATGCAGTATAGATTTGCCACACCAATGACAGTTAGCTAAAAATTAGCCACCTGCAACCTAGGAGCACAGGTCAAGCAAAAAAATACTCAAGTAGTCCCATCAAGTAACAATTATCTCACACCAACCTCAATTTCTGGACCTCCAACCCACCGCACAGCTGGTAGATTCCTTTGTAGGAGAAGGTGATTGGCCTCATCATCAAAACCCCATTGACAGATGGCTAACGTGGCACCGGCATCCTTAACCTTCATACAGCAATAGAAAACAAAACTTAGTTCACACTGAAAAAGAGCTATTCACAGAGTCGTTCAATAACAAAAATGCACATTTTAGCATCATTTACTGAATATGCATAAGCCTTAATTTAATAAAAACTTCGGTTTCAAACTTTTAAGCAATGTATAGATCAGAATTATCAAAGATCACCCAATATACTTCTGGTTTCCATTAACCGCTTCCCTGACAAATTTTTTACAGTAAAATGTAAAAATAAAGTCGAATTTTTTTCTTTAATATTGTTGCCTAGAGCTAGATAAACCAAGATACATGACTATTTTTTTCACAAATTGGGAAAGGTTTTTGATTTTTCAATAATTACAAACAATTTTTTTCCTGAAATTCTGTGAAATCATTCCTTATCACAGTTATTTAAAAAAACATGTATAGATGAAATATGATACATACAACATAAAAAACGCCAAAATGACACATTTGCATTTGTGTGAACATTTTTGAAGCACGGGATGACACAGAGTGACACATTGCATTGTACACACTGGTACCTTGTCTCTTTGCCAATTTTTTTCCCCCTTGCATCACGCTTTTGGGAGCACAAATAACATTGTTTTGAAGGGTGAGCCTTCTTTCAGTGGCCTCTATTATTTTGGGGAAATGTCTCCCCACGAGTCGTCGTGGATGGGGCATAGCGGGAGGCCTAGCCACCCCAGGGGATACTATGTCTTGGTGATTAGCCTCGATCATTTCCTCTATTAGTTCTAGGCGGTATTCCAAATGCACTTTTTTCCGCCATTCTTTCTGTAAAGGACAAAGGAATTCCACAAAGTGAGTTCAACCAAATGGAAAAATATTTTTTACCCCGTTTTCTCGGAATGGGGTAATCAGCTAGGTGCTGGTCAACACGATCCACATCCCCCCATTGTATCGTTATACTCAACCACCACTATGGGTTGCACTTACACTCTACCTCTTTTGGTTACACTTTTCACTGCACAATTGTGGATGGTTGACAATAGGGCCACTTCCTTCTTGTCCTTCCACCACAGAGCCATCATTTTTCCTTTCCTGAAGGCAGCCACTTCCCCATTCTGCAGTCTCTTCCTCTTTAGCTCGGCTGGCACTCCTCTGCGTGATTTATTCAAAGTCCCGTACAAGTCAGTAATCCGGGAAGTCAAGAGCTCACTCAACTCATCTCACACACATCAACTCAAAATTATCAGTTGTTAGACAATAGCCTTTGTCCAATAGAGATTTCATGAGCGCCATCACCACCTGCAAAGACATAGGCATACGAGCATATTCTTGATCGATGCTGTGCCATTACCAGTGTAAATGATGCTCGACCACACGTATCCACTGTGCGATTCACAAAGTATGTACGTCTTGATTCCAAATCTGGCTCTTTTTTGAGGTATGAACTGCCGCCATCCCAATCTCCCCTTGAACAGCAAAAGACTCTCATTTACGGTGACATCCCTCATAGGTGTGTACATTTCTGCAAATTACCACCCCAACTTCTCATAAATTGGCCATATTTTGTTTAATTTCGGATTTGGGTGAGTCTTGGGGTCATATTCTGAGTTGTTGGTCAAATGCAAAAATTGGCAGATTTTCACGAACCTCTGGTAGGTCATTGTCTGTCCAAAAAATGGGGAAGCCAGAATCGGCCTCGCCGACCAATGAAATTCCGTGTCGGGCTTCCTTACGACGATCACGAGGGCTAAGGAAACACTAACTGCTGAGCTCGTCACGTCAAGAGCTTCCGCTGTCACTGCTAGGTCCTGCTCTTGCCTTCAAAGAATCACTGGCATAGTGGTTGGTCTCGGTTATGATGAAATCAATCAACTCAACATCAAACAAGAGCTCAAAATACTTCAATGCACCAGAGGCTGGAGCTAAATGAAAATGCATTGAAGAATCGCCCGTGAAGGGAAACCTTTCTGGTGCTGGAGGATTCGATGAAGAAATCTCACACCATTCTTCTTCCAGTGGAGGAGCAGCATCCTAGTCCATGTCAGAGGTGGTGTCCCCGGAAAGACTTGATTCCCAACCGGAGTCTTCAATCTCTAATTCTTCTGAGCCACTGTCCGTCGAATACGACTCTTCTCCTGAATCCATTGTAAAACTACACGATGCAAAACACCCCACAGGAGCAATGCTCCTCGGCAAAAATAGGTAGTTGCCACAAAATATGCTTTTTCACGTACAGTTGAGCACCCCTAATCCGGAAATCCCTAATCCGGGAACACCTGTAATCCGGCAATATTTCCGAGGCGTACTTCGCGGAAAACGAACTTTTTTGCCAAATCATTTACTTCGTAATTACTGAAACTGTAACCCATTCTAACAAAAATTCTCCCATTCAAGAACGAGTATCGGAAGATTTTTTGCATACAATGTTGTCTATATTACTTATTGTGCGCAATGAAGGTGTTTATTCAGCAAATTGAAGGCATCACTACATTGTATGTCGTTGCCGAGACGCGAGTGTGAGACGTCACGGAGTGGACAGTGTCTTACCTTGCATGGCGCGCGCATGTTTGCTTTGTACCGAGCGTTGATGGTGCGACGTGGACAGCAGACAGCTCATTGAATCGTATTAAACACAGTGGAATAAGGATTGCAAGGAAAATTGGAAGCGATGAAAAATTTTTACTTATCTACTGTATATACTCTTTGATGTCCAGCAACACGTTTATATGTTATACGCATTCCTTTCACTCAGCAGTTTTGCGAGACTGCCGGTTAACTGATTTTGTTTTTGTGAATGAAGAAGAAGTTAATTTCTTTTTTTTCGAATTACCTGTCGAATTATACAGAATTTATTCAAACTTAATTGAAGTTGTTATAATTTATCGAATTCCCGCATTAAAAATATCGCGGACCCCATAATTATGCTGGTTACTACCACAGCACCCGTAGTCCGGCAAAATCCCTAATCCGGCATCACTCGAGTCCCGACCGTGCCGGATTATAGGTGCTCAACTGTATCACGTTATTTTGAACTAGAGAATCAAGACAGAAAAAATGTGTGCGCGCTCCAAAACTCAAAGAAAGACTAACTGATGTTCATTCGTCGAACGACAAGGGGTCCCAACTTCCATATGGAATGGATTTCACACTTACACACGAAGTCGTGTCCTTTACCCATCGTAAACATTTCTGCGACTTGTCCCTTCTATTTCTCACAAAAAAGGGACAGATTATGCATGTGCAGCAGTCTGTGGCCTCGGGCGTCTTTCACATAACGGCATTTCGACGTCGGGAAGGCTTTGCATTTGCCAGAATGCCTAGGGTTATACTATTTCTGTGTTCCCAATAGCACCAAACTGTTCCTTATTCTCTGGGGATAAATGCAAAATAAAGGACAAACACGATCTCATGGTGTTTTAGTTGTTAATCGCTTAGTTTTGATTTTTTTACCCTTGAGCTCTTCACGCAAAAAGCATTTTACCACGTATTCCATTTTCCATGAACAGATAGGTTCAATGCGTAATCTCCTACGTAAAAAACATTTATAAGGTGTGTGTGTGAATAAATAAAATAGAACGTGAGATGCATAAAAATTCACACAAAGCATAGAAAGATTCATCAATTTCTAGCGATATATTTCTTCTAACTACATTGAAACACACCAGATCGGTGAAAATTACCTGTAAAAATTATTTGTGAAATCTCCATTTTCTAACGCCAAAATGCCATCAAGAGATTTCAATCGCCAAAGATTTTGGTGGAAAAAATATAATTGAGAGCTATAGGCAGTAAAAGAAAGAGAATGGTAAAATAAGAGACGAAAATAAATAATTTCAAATTTATTTACTGTTAAAAAGTTTTTTCATGCAAAAAGGCAGTTTTTTAATCCTTATGTTGTAAAAAGTTTCCGTAAAAATTAATAATTTAGACTATGTATCGTAAAAAAATATCGCCAAACAACTCTATGCATTTTATCAACAATGGTTTGGAATGGTAATAAAATCGAATAAATTCAATAAGAGCGGAACTAACCACTGGAACAAATATTTACAACCTTCGGATCGCCTTAACTATTACAAAAAGATGCTGCTCGAGCATCAGAAATGACTATTTGAAAAATGCGCCACATACGGCAAACATGAGTCTACACCGTCAACAGCACTTGAGGTGGCAGGTCCGTTAACTACTAGCATCGGTCGGAAATATCCGGGCGAAAAGGAAAAGATACGGCCGTCGTAGACTTGCCCGGAAATATACGGGCACGTCAGGGAATGCTACGACCACAGTGCCCGAATATTTCCAGGCGCGTCAGGGAAGCGGTTAATCATATAACTGATAGGCCATAAAATGCAATAAATGCAGAGCAAACCTGGATAGAACGAGACCTCGCAGTCCTTGGATAATCAGTCATTCCAGCCAATAGGTAAAATGTAGGTAATAATTATATGCCATGAAATGTATTCAGATACCTTTCATGACCCCTCAGAAAAGCAAACACTGCAATTAGTGAACAGCAAATACAGGGTGTCCAGCAACTGGACATTTGAAAATTCCCTGAGATATCCAGGTTTTCCAGACATAATTTTTATTTTTCCAGAGGAAATATTGATTTTTTCTCGTTAATTATCAGAAAATTTTTGCTATGTTTTTTGGATGATTAAATGTAAGGATTATTTTTAAACTTGCATACTTGAAGGAAAATAGACACAAAACTTTAAAATAGTTTGAGAGAAAATCACATCACCACCCTTCCTTAGATTTAAACATTGTCATGTTGGTGCTCAGGAACAACGTTTTATTACAGCCAGACTTTGCTATGAATAGCATTGATGTAAATTGATCAACAACTTAAAAAACTGAAGGAATTGAAGTTTTCCCTTATTTTGCTAAATGCGGCAACGCAAGGGAAATTTGACTTCGCAACTTGCCGATAAAGGCACGTTCTTTTCGCCACTGATTTACAGACTATGACCAATAAGAACACAATGTTTCTATATAGAAAACAGTGTACCTACTTTCGGTGATTACGGAAATGCAAAATGCGACAACGCAAGGGAAATTTGACTTGGAAACTTGCCAAAAAAGGCACATTGCTTCTGTTGCTGTTTTATATATTGACACCACAGAGAATTCCAGAGTCAATTCAATATCCAATTCTCCCTGTCAATTCTCCCTGAGTCAATTCTCCCTGAGATTTCCCGGATATTTCCAGTGAAAATAAAATTCCCTGAGATTTCCCGGTCTTTCTGGATTTCCAGAGTGCTGGACACCCTGAAATAGCATGAATTCATTAATGCAGTCATTAAGTAGCCCATTCAAATTCATTGAACTTGTTCTTGAAATAGTTCACAAACTGGCAACTATTGAACAGGTGACCAGATTTTCCTTAATTTATCCATTAATATCCACATCTAGGAGATTTTTTCGAAGCAATTCAAATCAAACACATGCACCTATGGTTAGAAAGATTTTTCGGTTACAGGTTCATGCTAAAGGAAGTTACAATGAGTGACATTTCCATGGTACATTACGGTACCGTGCCTCCCATGCTATTGTTATACAGGGAGTCTTTACATGGAAATTCCTCGGGTTTTGGTATTTCGCCCACATTTATTGTGCACTTAATATATATTTGAATGCAAGGGATATAGTGCACATTTAATTCATGTACACCTTGAATATGTATGTAACCTTTCCAGGCTCCCAACAAGACATAAAGAGTATGGATGTAAAATTGAGACATTCCTCTTAAGAGTAGGAGAAATAGCAACTGAATGAGGAGTGGGGGGGCAGGTAGGTAACCCTCTGGGTAAGTCCCAAGGAGACTGGTGACTAGCAACGAGCTCGCCACTCACAATGATGAATACATTAGATGAAGCATTTTCCCTAATCTTAATGACTCTTTTCGTTAAGCGTCCACTACCACAGTTTTTGAGCTTTTTTGGCGAAGAAGTATCTCGCATCTAGAGATGAAATCAAATAACTCCAAGCTCTGCAAACGTATTGGTATGAACACAACTATGGGAGTGCAAGGGTTTGTTGCTATTCTCTTCCTTAGTAGGTTCAATGCTGTCTCTAATAATTGAAACGATTCACAGCACACTACATGAAAAATGAGCTATCGTACATTTCAATGAGGCGAGAAAGGTTTTTGAAAATAAATGGATTCATTCACTACTGTGACAATACAGTGGTTGATACCTCAGATAAACTGAAAAATGCACCATCTAATGGCCATGACAAAGAAAGATTTCACAAAGTAATCAATGAAGAAAAGTGCTTGAGGCTTGATAAGACGTTGGTGTCATGTCAGGGAAGACTGGAACTATGCAATTCATTCAGAGGAAGTGAATAAATTTTGGTATGAAGTGTGGTACCTCAATAGCCCAAATGGTTACCTTGTAAATTTTGATATTTACCAAGGAAATAATCCCAGGAGAGTATAAAGTTATGAAAAAGAATTTAGAAAGGAAGCAGCATCTCTGCTAGGAATGCTAGATGAACTGCAAAGGAAGGAACTGCCTTTTCACTTCTATTATGATATGTATTCACAAGTTACACCATGGTGAAATTTCTTAGCAGAAGGAATTATGAAGTAACTGGTACAGTGAGGGAAAACATTATCTAAATACTGCCCTGTGGAATCCTCTTAAGGAATTACCCAAACAGAAGTGAAGATCTTTAAAAGCTAAAAGATCTGTAAAGACCACATGCTCGTGGTGAAGTGGGCAGGCAATGAAGTTGTTTCAGTAATTTGGTCATGTCACAGAATCAATCCCACACCTAGTATTGGCATGTTCTATTTAGTGAGAAAAAGTGGCTATTTATTCCAAGTTTGATGTTTTGTATGAAAATACTGTGGATTTATAGGAGTACAGTTCAAATGGATTGGAATCTCTTTATCGAGGGTTGTTAGGAGGAATAAATGGTTGAGGCCCATTTTCACGTGAATGCTTGATGCTCTGATACACAATGCATAGTTACTGATGAGGAAGTCAAGAAGGGATATAAGGGTCAGGCAATTGCGCAGAATTACTGGGAGAGATTAAAGGATTTCCCCACAAGCTGTACAAGATAGACCTGAACCCAGATGCAGTGAAACCAAAAAGACAAAGTTAAACCATTGTAAAATAAGTTTATATTTCCTTGAATAGGTTTTAATAGCTATCAGCTGAATTCTATAGTGAGAGTCCTGGCCCTTTTGCTGAGTTGGGTCCCAAGATGGAAAAGGGAAGAATACCTCTGGCCTTCATCACCATAGGAGAGAGCTTCATACAGTGGAGTACAGAAAATGTTCATGAGAGACTGCACAGGGAAGTATTTTCCTTTGAGAGACTTTGGTGCGAATTGGTTAAATAGAGAAGGATTAAATCATTCCCACCATAAACTAAGGACATGTACATCTAAAGTCATTAAATTGGTCATGCAAGTTGACACTACCCATACTTTTACAGTATTCTAGCAAGTATAGAGCATTCCAGAGTGAAATTGTTCAATGGCTCCCATTCTGTTTAACATTTATGATAATAAATGACAAAAGTAAATGGAATGGACATGATAAAATAACAAAATTACAAGTTAATTAGCTTGTACCTGTTGGACCATGTCTGAAAATTTCTCAGCTTCATACTTTCTCAGAGCCCTATAGTCCTCGACAGATGTCACATCCAACTTATGCTTAGTCTTTGGTTTAGGAGGTTCAAATGGGCATGTCAAAATGGCCAGTTTCACATCCTTGAGTAACTACAAATAAAAATAAACAGATTAAGACAATTCAAATTTGCTGATCTAAAGACACCTCTTAGTACAGAGAACTCAGACAAAGATGCATTCCATACAAATACTAAGCATTACCTTAGGCATTTGAGGGTGAGAAAAATCCTTGTCAACAATAACACCACGTACAAGGACAGTGTCCTCTAAACGCCCACCAACTTTCCCTTCCACCTTAATAAGCTCAAAATTAACATCCTTCTTCTCCATATCTGCCACAGCCAATACAGCATCTACAGCTATTTGAGCCATCTGTCGGTGACATTTGTTTACTCTGAAGAAAGAGAAGGAAACAAATTCTTAAATAAGAACACTGCACGACTAATTAAGTTTATCCACATTTCAACATAATGCATGAGCTGATGTAACAAGAACACAGAACAAAAGGAATTTTAGAAAATATTTACAGGGGTAAGATTAATAAGGCTTTTTGCCTCCAATTTGCTCAGCATTTTGCAAGCCTCCGCCAAATGCATTGGAACCCCTCACCACCCTTGTATCTGCTATTATTTCTCATAGTCCCTCTTCCAATGCAGTGAAATCAATTGCTGACACATCACAAAACAAAAACTACACAAACAACCTTCATCGCTTAATAGTAAATCAATTACACTAGCCACTATATTGGTCTCAAAAGTTACAGAAATGCATTATCTTCGAATTAGACAAATATCAATGCACAAAGCCCACTTGTTTTTGACATTTACAGGATTTATAATTTTTGATTGAGCGTATCCAGCTCAAATTTATTTAAATTTCATTTAGATAGGTTCTGTGAGCAGATAAAGATACAGGCTACTTCAATAAAGGGATGATTCTTCCACACAAAAATGCAGTACCCAGCCTGACTTGAGATTAAGTCACCCCTCATCTAAATTATGACCTCACTATAGAGCAAAAAGACTGCACACTGAGGTCAGTCTAAGTACTTGCCATGGTTGGTAGTATCAGGCGTAACTTGGTGGAATCTGTTAACATTGTAATGATAACACTTGACTTTGTTTTTCCACATTTTTATTTGCTACGATCCCGGTTTCAACATCATCTCCAGGTAATGTCTCTACAATTCCATCACATACATATACAAAATCTACTCAGATGGTGATGTGGGAGGGGTGAGGATGGAAGTATGTTCGGGAGAGGGGCAGAGGTTAAGTGTGGAGGAGGGGGTAGGGGCCTAGGGGTCCCTCCACACTTAACCTCTGCCCCTCTCCCGAACATACTTCCATCCTCACCCCTCCCACATCACCATCTGAGTAGATTTTGTATATGTATGTGATGGAATTGTAGAGACATTACCTGGAGATGATGTTGAAACCGGGATCGTAGCAAATAAAAATGTGGAAAAACAAAGTCAAGTGTTATCATTACTTGCCATGGTGTTAAACTAACAGTAGAGAAAATGTGGATCATAGAACGTGCCCATGAAACTAAGGTGATCGCACTGTCACATTCATATCAGTATGTAAATCTATCAAAGAGATTTTCCAATGGTTCAGAATGTATTTTACTTTTGCACTAATAGGTGTCTACTTATTTCCCACAAGGAAAACAGTATTGTCTTGGTGCCATTATGGGAAAATTCACCAGTGCCACGACCTTAAATCAGATGCTAAGAATATGCTGCAAATGCACCATTTACAATTACTTCAAAATTGTAGTGCTGAGATTCCCAAGAGTCCCAATGCCCCCACACCACTGAGATATGCGAGGCGTGCTTCGTGTTGGTGTTCAAACCACGAGTTTTCCTGGCATTTTATCTCCTATGTTCCCAAGCTTCCATTTACTAATTGGTGGAAAACATCAATCGACAGAGCGTACCCAAGCCAAGCACAGGTCTTACCAGGTAATAGCAGACATGGTGGTAACATGGCACAATTAAAACGAGAGACTTTGCTCACGGCTTTTGGGAATAAGTCTTTATTTGCTATCGACGCACGTTCTCTTAAGGCAGCTTTTGGATATCCGAGCACCACACAACATCTTGCAACACAATGGCGAATGACTTCGTTGGGTTGGATTGGATATTTGGGGAGGCGACCGACAGCTAAGGTTATTTGCGCCGTAGGGGATAGGTAAGGGAGGAAGGGTGGATAGAAACCAGGTGTCATTAGCCTACTCTTAACGAAAGGCGCCGAGGGGACCAAGGTTGAACGTCTCATCCGACAGACGGAGTACTGTATTTGAAGTGCCCTCCACATGACACTCAAGTGGTGATCGGGTTTCCTCTGAAAAACATCCTCCTATGAAATTTTTGAACCCTGGCCGTCCGCATGGTTAGCCAGTACTACTAGCCACCACACCAACCCAATCCTCGAATGACTTTGTTCTTAACTATAAATTGTCACGACATTGAAGCCACATTACGTACGTAAAAAAACTAGAACTTACATTTTTGATCCAAGAGTGGTCATAGCCGTTTGAATTAAGGGTTCAAGATTGTTGACATCGACAGGGAATGAGTCTGCAATAGAGTCCAAATGTTTCACAGCACACTGTGCAGCCAATTCAAATCCATCAGCAATGCGAATTGGATGAATTCCCTTGTCCAACAGCAAATCTGCTTGCTCCAACAGGGAACCAGCAAGGACTGAGGAATAAAACGAAGTAATCTTTAGAAGCAGGATTGGCACCCAATTCACCAATATGAGCTATGTAAATATGCCTCAACGCAAAAGTACGAACCCAACAACCATCAAATCACCACCACCTAATCAGCAAAAGTAAAATATTACACCAGAACCTAGTGCACATTTTTCAATTGGTAATTCGGTTAAATAGCCCAAAAAGAAAATAATTCAATTTACCTCACTACATATAAAAATGACCACACTCGGAGGTCAGACAGAGAACCTTCCGTGGCGGTAATACTAACAACAGAAAAAATAGGGATCAAAGAACATGTCCATGAAACTGAAGTGATCGCACTGTCACACTCATATCAGTATGTAAATCTATCAAAGAGATTTTCCAATGGTTCAGAATGTATTTTACTTTTGCACTAATAGATATCTACTAATTTCCCACAAGGAAAACAGTAGTGTCAAAGTGCCTTGATGGGACAATTCACCGGTGCCACGACCTTAAATCAGCCGCTAAGAATGGCCCGCAAGAAATCAAAGGGAAAAAGAAATACTCAAACCACACGTGACTTAACTTTAATTAAGAATCGTCTCACGAAATTTCTGTGGCTACTAACCAACAACACCCGTGGTACCATCGCCAATTTCATCGTCCTGAGATTGAGAGAGTTGAACCATGAGCTTTGCTATTTCATGATCGACGTCCATCAGCTTCAAGATAGTTGCTCCATCATTCGTTACGGTTACATCACCGTCAGGGGAAACCATCATCTTATCTAGGCCCTTAGGACCTAGTGAAGTTTTCAAAGTGTTGGCAATGGCCCTTCCGGCCAGAATGTGGGACTACACGGAAAAGAAAAGTTATAACATATTAATTCAACAGTAAACACCATATCCGCAACACAGAAAGTAAATTTCCAAGTCTCTTAATGACAAGCGACACCTAAAACAGATTTACGCACGGTAATGAACTAATACTTTGAGTTTCAAAAAACACGTGCGGATATATTTAAGGCATTACCTTGATCGCATCAAGGCCGGTTAACCTCTTCTGCTTATCTTGGTCCCTGATTATGATGAAAGGTCGACCATACTCGTCGAAAGCCAATGTTCCTGGCATAGACATGATTAGATTTTGTATACTGATGACGGATGCGACGGATTCAGGATCAACACCACTAACAATTCAAATGGCCATTTTTGCTTGCAACCCACACCGGCGGAAACGTGAAGTTGGTGAAAGGAATGGTATTTTCTCGGAGGAAGCGAGACCGCGAGACCAATACCCACAGCCCACACAGCGCATACAACGCATGCGCGCACATTCTTGCGGGAATTTGAATAAGCTTCAGTGCTTGCCGTGAGCAGTAGAAGATCTTTTTTCCCTTACTGCGCCTTTATTTCTCATTATTTTGTGGAGTGTGATTTAAAAAAACTTATCCAATCCACAATTTCTATCAATAAGCCGGCATTTTTCCGGCTTCGAAAGTATATTATAGATTAATTGGGCATAGTGAAGTGGTGCATTAATATAACCTGCTCTCCGTATCGTCAGGTAACATTTTTTTTGTTTGATGTTGAATTAATATTATTTTATTTGGTGGGTGAATTACGACATATTACCTGGTACTTTCATACAAATTGGAGAAATGGTGAAAGTTACGGGAGAGAATGACATCAATATTTCAACGACGGTTCCCAAAAACAACAAGTGAATAATCATAAAGTTGTACGTTTATTAATTTGTAAGGGCGATGGGCCAAAGAGTATAGTAATGTGTTTCTCACAAGAACGACTACTTGTAAGTAAATGAAATTTGCTTCAATATAATCAAAAAGTACACCGACATACGACTGACTACCAAAATTGATTGAAGAAGAGACTCAATGGAACCATGCAGGGTTTGGTGATAGAGGGGAATATTGAAGCCATCAAATCTTCAACTCTCCTATTGAATGGATTGATCGTAAAGTTGGCACTTCAACACTACCTAAAAAGTCGCCGCAGGGAGTGTTAGAACTCCAGCCTTCAAAGGAGAAGGAAGAAGACAGAAATACGTGTCTTATTTAATTAATTAATTTAAAGATTCACTCATTTATTTCCTTTAATCAATGTTTCACAGATATCTCTGTAAAACACACATTTTCTCAATTATGAATGCAAGTGATGCACCATTTAGTCAACATTTGGATGAAATATGTCCTCAAGAAACCGCTTTGTACTCGTAATAATAGCTTGGCCATCCAGTAGTATTTTGTCCGATGAATTTGCCTATGGAACAACTTGTACCCGTATTATTCTCACAAATATTTGCAAGTCATTAGAGTATTTTATTTGATTCTTGAATAAATCGTATTAGCGTGGACTCCATTTTACAATTGTTGAAAATCCTGGTAAAGTAAAATTTCTTTTTCTTTTAATGGTTAATACACCTCCAATAAATAAATAAATAAATAAATTAATCTAAAAAATTTGACAGCCGAAATATGTGTAGAGTACGCTACAAAAGACGCAGCAAAGGAAGATTGTTTGGGTGCTCAAATGTATCACACCTCACTAACGAATAAACCACACACAGTGGCAGCCAAACGACAAGGGTGAAACGCCTGGCGCTGAACGAGGACGGCTGGACGCGGTAAGAATGTAGCCCGGAGAGAGTCCGATGTCGTAGTCGAGAATTAATTGTCGTTTTCTCATGCCTGAGACTTAATCTCACAACAGGTTACATTAAGTCCAAGACAGACTCGCCCTGTGCGGGAATCCAATTTTCATTTCTTCATTTCATGAAAAAGGGTAAGTGCGGCAGCTGTAAAACTTTATTAACTATACTTCCGTACTAAATCTCTTCATCCTACACCTCACAGAACAAATCATCACCGGTTTCAGCAATCGCTGGATCACCGACGCTGTCTTCCTGGACCTTGAGGCAGCCTTCGATCGGGTTTGTACCATGGGGCCTCATCCTTAAACTTCAAAACCTTCCACTTCCCACATACCTCGGCAAAATCATGCAATCCGTCGTCGCAGATGTAACTTTCTTTGTTAACCTATCTTCCCAATCACCCACCTTTAAATTCATCACCTCTGGCGTTCCACAAGGCGCAATCCTATCCCCAACCCTGTTCAACATCTTCATTAATGATATGCCCACCTCTCCTCAAAGCCACCTACGCCGATGACACCACCCTCCTAGCCCAAGGTTCAAACCCGACTCTAACGGCAAATATACTCCAGGCATTACTGTACAAACTCGAAGCTTGGTTCCACGAATGGAAGCTATCAGTTAATCCCACCAAATGTATTAATGTGGTCTTCTCCCAACGCCGAAAAGCACGCGAAGGACCCAATTCCCAACCCATAATGCGTGCCTACGATGAAGAGGAAAGAAAATGTTCTCATTCGTGGCGTCTACCCTTTGGGATTTGAAGGGCGTTAATGCCAAAACTTAAAATGCGTTGGGCACGGCTTCTACTGGTCGTATTGAGCTGATATTTTGCAAAAGTAGTTTTCTAGTCATTTGTCATCGAATTGGGGGGCGGCGTGAAAAATTTGAAAACACTGCCTATTTTTGGACCACCCCTATTGGCCTGGTCGAGTTAGTTCACAGACTAGGCGCTTGAGCATGTTAAGAATCAAGGAGATGGTTGGCAGACCCCCCTCTCCGAACACAGAAGTGTCAAAGATCCCTAAGCATAGTTTTATTCGAGACTCAAGTACCACTGGCGGTGCTGGTGTCGCTAACGTCATTTTCCAAAATGGCGGGCAATTGAGGGATAGTTCTGCGCACGGAGTAGTAGTGCGTAGAACCACGGAGTAGGATAAGGAGTACGATCGGGATAGGGGAAAAGGGGAGGAAAAGAGCCCGGATGGTAAGCAAGGGAAGAGGTTTTCAACTTTCCGATAGAGGCGGTAAGTGCACGGAAGTCTCTCTTGGGCCGTTTTCGAACTTGGCAAATCTAGCATCTTGCCTTGAAACCTAGTACGCATCGAAAGCTATGACGTCATGGACAAGTCATCACCAAGCGCTTGTTCACTAGCTATCGAGGAAAGATACCAAGTCAACGAAAAAGGAGACTTGCTATGCTTGCTAGGTTTTAAGTTCGAACTCGGGGTGTGATAATATGGGCTTGTACGGAAGATAGAAGTGAAGAAACTTTCAAATGGATACATTTTTATCATTACTACGTATAATTGTGTGATATTTATTATTTTTTTGCGGAAAAATTGATGAATTCGTTATATTTAAAGGCTTTTCAAATGTGAATATACTGATAAAAGATAGTTGTTTATGTGTGTTGTAGTAAGACCTAATATTTGTGTGAATAATTCCATACATTGTAAATGTACCGTCCTTGTTTACTTCATTGAACCTACAAAATCTATCTTCCTTACTGTGGAAGGAAAAGAAATTATGATGAAAGAAATTATATGAAAGAATTATGGTCCGATGGAAAGTACTCTAAGGTAGCCATAATTTCATTGGCAGCATTATTTTTAGCTGACGAACATAATAATTGTTAATAACGTTAACATTGGAGAGGTTTTCACAGCATTCATCAAAGAAATGGGACAATAAACCTTTAGAGTAAATGTAATTTGTTTTCAGCTTAATTATGTTAGTTACAACGCGCGTATTTATCAGTCAACAGTCAGAGATCATAGGTAGTTAGTTCGGAGTGTAATGCATTAATATATTGTTACGTGTTTTTTCATACAGGCAAAAAATATTATGATGACTTTTTTTGCACAAAGACGTTGATTGTGGTGAAATACAGTGAGCGATATGTCGTCCACTTTCGCAGCCCCAAGTAATCGAAGCATATTAGTTAATCACCATATTATGGTATATGAGAATTATTTTATTCATAAACAATAAGATTTAAAAAATAATATTCTCTGTTACTTTGCCGTATAAGGTTGGGAAGCATTTTAAAGAAGTAATCCACTTCCATCACCCACAATAATTATGGACACGGATAGCGCTTTTCCTATGTTTTACGAAATGAAGGCCGCATGGTGTCTCTTGGGCTACGAAAGTGTCAAGTCAAGATTCTACCCGGTCGGTCTTGGGATCAAGTTAACTTGATATCAAGTTAACTAGGCGTTTGCCAAGTTCGAAAACGGCCTTGGTCCCTCTTTCCTGAAGTTAGCGTGGTGGAGAAAGGGGGTGAATTCGGAACTGTGTCGATTTTGACTGCCAAGAGTTTATTTCTTTGATTTAAACATTGAAGATTTAAACATTGAAATGACCAGTACGTGTTTTGTGCCGGGATGTACCAGTGGATACCGGACCACATTAAAATACAACCGGGATCATGGATTGAAGAATGTAAGCCTTTTCAAGGCACCCAAGGTAAGCTTACTTCCTCTTACATGAGGTAATCATTTTCTTCTTTTCCAAAACAAGTTAACTATATTAACTTGGTAATATATTCGCTTTATGAGTAAACGCGAAGAATTGTTTCCCAGGTGTAGGAAACGAATAAAAGTGCGATGAATGTAACACGTGGTGTACAATTGACTACAGGAAACATTCCGGCATTTCTCTTCATTTCTATGAAGTTATCCATCTTATATAGTAGTTTTATTTTCTAAGTTTTTTAATTTATGAAAATGTTGATAGCCCTCTCGTTTTATTCATCTTTTTAGTATTTTTCGCGGAAGTACTTAAATGTAATCACATCAGGAAAGGGCCACCGCTTTCTTTTCAAAAACCGCTTTCTTGAAAGCAGTGCAGTTTGACTGTTATATTTGAAATGACTTTGATTGATTATTATGGAAATGTGAATTATTAAATAAATGTTTTCGCTTGCATATGCATTTTTTGTACGAGGTTATTCTGTCTAACCCCAGTTCTCATACGTATTTCCATCGGTTGAATTGCTGTTAATAAGTATGAGATAGTTTTTTAATCTTGTTAAGATTTTTTTCACTAACCCTTTGTTTGGGTCGTCTTTTCTACCGCGTAATGATCTAATCCAAGTACACCTGACTTTCTGCTCTATGAATTAAATTATGATCGGCGATACGATCCTTTTTCAGATCCCGATGGATATTAGTGGTTGTCGGTAGCTTTGCGTTGTTCTTTGGAGTTCTACGTGAGATATTGCATATTCATCGGGATTGCTCTAACGCATAACCAATTACCGGTCCCAGTCCAGTTCAGTCTCTCGCAGTGTGCGTACGTGTTTTTCTTCGCTCCCTGGCCTCTCTGTCGTAATGCCTAACGACTGTGCCCAATGCCGCTTAGCCTTCAAGCGAAACCACAAGTCGGTCAAGTGTGACCGTTGTGCGAGTGAGTTTCACCCTCGGTGTGCTTCTGCAGGCGCTGGATGAGCTGCAGAAGACTTGGACATGTCCATCCTGTCTCACCACTAGCAGATCCGGGCGCGACGATAACACCCCTGCTCGTGCTCCAGCCCCACCCCTTGCCCGCAGCTTCTCCATCGAGTTGGAAAACCCCCTCCTGGTGGAATTACTCGACAGAGTAAAGCAGCTCCAGGAAGATCACAACGAATTAAAGAAAACCATCATAACATGGCAGGGGACCCTCGAAGACCACGCCAAGCTCCTCGAGAAGGTAAACAATACGATTTCTAGCCTAAATGCAAGGTTAGAAACCCTAGCCTGTGAAAGTGTGTCGCTAAAAAATCGGCTAATCAGCGTGGAAGAACAGCTGAATACGGTGGAACAGTGCTTGCTGCGAAACGTAGTCGAGATTCATGGTGTGCCCCTGAGTGAAGAAGAAAACCTGGAAGACATCGTGTGTAAAACGAGTGCTTCGCTTGGCTTTAAGATTCAAACTAGTGACATCAACAACTGCTACAGACCCAAATATCGCCCAAATAGCACTGGTGAAACTAGAATCCCCCCGATAATTGTATCATTTCTACGCCCCTCCCTGGCGTCCGGCCTTGTGAACGCCCGCCGAATCAAACGCGACTTCACCACTAGTGAAATAGATTTGAGTGATATTCCCTGTCGTCGTGTCTACATTAATGAATCTCTGACTCCTTTAAACAGGAAACGTTACGCAAAAGCTAGACAACTTAAACTTGAAAATAAAATTAAATACCTTTGGATTCTGCTGCGCACGGAGTAGGATACTCTACTCCGTGGTTCTGCGGTGAGAACACGGTGAAGGGTACGAGGACCACGCTGCAACCTCAAATCAAAAACTAATCTGAAGACGCAAACACTCCCAAAGTTATCGAATGAAAGAAAAATATATATGCAATGAAATGAAGTTAAAAATTAATATAAAACGAATGAAGAATAAAATTATAAAATTTAAATTGAAAAACTATGAAAAGCTCTGTCACGCTGCAACCACACATCTAAAACTAATCCAAGGACTTATTAAAACGCAAACACTCCTAAAACTATTGAATTAAATAAAAATATATATATTAAAATGAAGACACAAAGGAATATAAAACTAATGAGGAATAAAATACGAAAAAAATAGAAAAAAACCGCCTACGAATCGCTCAAACTACTGTCTCTCAACGTGCTTCTGCTCAGTAAGTAATCCTGCTACGTAGGGTTCGCAATTCTACCGCTAGTTGGCGTCTCCCTGGTTTAGATTCACGAATATGGCGTCTAATTATCTATTTCGGATAAGTTGAAGTAAATTTCTCCAAGTCTCCCAATTAATACTACCATCCCAAAAAAACAAGAAGCAAAATTCCTGGGAGTAACCCTAGACAAAGGGCTTCGATGGAAATCCCACATCAAGAAATCAACAGATATGGCAAGAGCAGCAGCCACCGCATTACAACCGCTCCTGCATCCAAATTCCCAAATGGCACTCTAAACAAAACTCCTCCTATACAAATCCATGATCCGTCCTATCCTCAGCTACGCTTCACCATCCTGGCTACATGCAGCAAAAACCCACCTCAATAGAATCCAAAGCACCGAAAATAAAATAATCCGCAAAATAGCAAATGCCCCCCTGGTTCGTCCGAAACGCAGATCTAAGAAAGGACTATAACATTACACCGATCGCGCAAACCGTTGAAGCCGAGCTGATAAAATTCACAGATAGCCTCCAGCATACTGAAAGTAGCCTAATCACAAATATCTGGGACTACGACGAAAACTATCCATTCCACCAAAAACTGCCCTTCTTCCTTCGCACATACCCATCCCATAAATCCTAAAAACCCCTCACCTCCTGCATCGCAATAACTCATAATAGTGAACCAAAGCTCCCGAAACAATAAAAACTCGAAACCAGCCGAAGTCAGCTCAACAAAGCTGGGAGCGGCGATATAGAAACACAATGGTGATAATCGCTGCCTGCCTGCCTGTACATCTCTTCAAAAACAAAAATCCCACAAATCTGACATTTTCCACCTTCGCTCCATTTTTCTTGCGTCGAAAGCACTTTTTGTCGGAAACAAACGTCGATTTCCATTTCAATTTCAACAATAAAGGAAGGTACAAGGCGGAATGAAAAATCACGGGTTATGTTTTACTCTTCGAGTAGAAGAGAATGATTGCAATATTTATCCTCTGCCGCAGTTAGTTTTTGAGATATTATGGACAAAATGAACATCAAATTTCTCAAAAATTCGCAATTTGGAAAAAATGCTGCCGCGAGAAAACGAGGGATGAAATTTTTAGTTATTGTATTCAACTGCCAAAGACATGAACGTAGATGCGTACGAAAATAGAATTGTTCAACAATGGGTATCCGGCGAAGTTAGTTTTCATTGGGTCATTTCGCATGGAAATCATAAGGCCTATGGCAAAATTTTATAATTTGGATGAAATAAAGAAATGGTATATGACAAGAGTTTACTTAAGGTATTTCGAGCAAAAAATCATTTTACTTAGAAATCAATGAATTTGGTCTCATTTTCAAGAAAAATATCTCACCAATCCAATGACACCAAAACTTCAACCCCTTACCACATTACTTTCGGAGATATTTGCCAGAAAATATTAGCCCTTTTACATGAGAAATGTTACGTGTATGCACTCCAGAGAGACATTATTTACAAAGTGAGGTATTTCTAACTGATTAGATGTCGTAAAAAAACGAACAGCGTGTACTCTCAACTATGTTTGAAAATTAATCATATTGTCACCGCAGAAGGGTCTTGGGTATTACAAAAAACCTTCCGTTTTGAAGGAGTTTCAAACACACCGCGCGTAAAAAATGAGTCAAGTTAAAGACTCATTTAGATATTCTCATTTAATTACTTACAATTTCTGTCATATAAAACTATATTATTACACCATTAATAATGCAATATTTAATTGATGTGTCCTACAGCTGGTGAAATTAAAACGTATAATTCGAATATGGTCTCTAATATGACTAGGGAACTATCTCGCTGGGACTTCCTTAAATTTTGCTCTTTTCTTCAAATATGATAGCTTGATTGGTTCATTGGCCAATGGGCATGAATTTTCTCGTAGGCATTTAACGCCGAACGGCACAGGAGGATCAGTAGCGAGGGTATTGGTGCAACGGGCGATGTCTCGTCGAGAACCCATTCCGTTTCCCTTCCGTCGGTAACCTTTCCGCCCTTCTCATCCGAAATCATCGCACCCCATCACTTTCGGTCGGCTGGGGAGGGGGCAAGTGGGTTGGGGGGCGGGGGGGGGGACAAACACGACCCTGGCGATTGCCTCCCGCCCCACCTCTCCTATTTCCAACACCCCCTGCCCTGCGCCGCCGCCGCGACCGGGCGGGAGGAGAGCAATTTTCGGCGTCTTGTCCATCTCTCCTGCCGTCGGCGCCGGTGCCTCATCCCAGAGATCGGTTCCAATCACGCAGGAAATACTTATAACAGTGATCCAATTCTGAAATTGCTAAGCGCATTTCTCCATTCGACCCTTTTTTCCGGAGACGATTCGCTCAGATCGCGAGAATTCTTCTCTCCTTCGCTTCTACTCATCGATTGCTGGTCTCCATCGATTCGATATGTTTTCCTCGCGAGACTGCAGGATCTGCTAAATACCTCGGAGTTGAATTCCAAATTGATCTCTTGCGCGGTGAACATATTCGGGAAATAACCGGTCAGTCAGAGAGTAAATTGTGACTTGTTTTCAAGTGTTTGGCGAAAGCGACGATGGAGTGAGAGAAGTGAGCTCCTTCGTCCTCGCTGGACCCCTCGCTTGGGGAGTCCACAAGGAATGATTCCGAGCGCGTAACTAAGGGGTCACGTGGTACAATCACGGAGGGCTCGATATTTCGTTGTGTGCAAACCACTCGTAAAAATCTCAAGCAGCCCTTCCGATCGAGTTTTTCAGGCAGAAATACTGATATTTGAGTAAAATACTGCGATTGAGGGCACCATAAACAATATATCAGATACGTAAGTTATCCATTCATGCGGGTAAAACTCCAAAGTCTCCAACCATTCGTTGTATATACCACGTGACACCTTAGTTACGAACTTGGAATCAATCCGAGCGGTTACAAACACAACCACTCGAGGGGGTTGGAAAACTCTTCCAGTATTTGGGATCTATACATATAAGGCAGGATTCAAAACATCGGTTAGAATGCGCGCAGCGAAGATCGGCCAGATACGCTGAAGGCAGTTAAGATAATCTCGTTAATTTTATTGAACTTTAGCAACAACTGGGATAGGATTCGGTTTCTGGCCATCGATTAAAATTTTTACTTGATCGTTTGTGTGCATTCCAAACCAATTAATTTGATCACCTTTGATTAATGTGGCTGGAGCGAAAATCATGAATTATTGATTGCGCAGTTCTATAATCTTTAAGCGAGAGGAAAAAATTCTTCGACTACATTTCACATATGTGCGTTGGCACTCAACATATTGACCATATGCATTAAATGAAATGGAAGATCCGAATTTTCATTTTTTTCCAAACTTAAAGTTAAATTTAACTTTAAGTATGGTAGGTATGACCTGAGTTTACTGCACAGCATTTGAAATCTAGAAGAAAGTTTGTTAAAACAGAAATGAACTGCCAAAAAACCAATACGGTTTAGTGCGTTTTTTTCACTTTTATCTATTGATATTAATCATGAGAACACTTATGCAAAGTTTCACACAAATATATAGGGTAGACCGGGGTACGTTGGCCCACTTTTTTTTCTTTGATTTTTTATTTTTTTAGCTGTTCATGTTTTATTTCGTTCCGTATAATGGGAAAAGGTTGGTAGAACCATATTCAATCGAAAATTACATTATTAAAAGCTCATACATATTTTTTTGTGAATATATTTACAATTTTTTCAAAAATCATTGTCACTTGGGCCAATGTGCCCCGTACTCGGGGTAAGTCGGCCCATGGGTTGGGGCAGGTTGGACCATAAAACAATTTATAGCTGAATTTGATGTAGGAAAAGTGTATCGAGCGAAAGCAATTATATATCAATGGACAGTGTTTATTTTAACATAGCATATAAGTACAGAGCTTACATTTAGATTACGGATTAGTCACTGTCTTCATCTAAAGGGAATAATTAAGGATCGTTTCAGTGCAAACATTGATAAAATAGGCCCTAGACTTATTTTTCTACACAAGTCATATGTGCCCACCGCTGATAGCTTGAACCATGAATATATATTATGGATTGTGATCTCGTCGCCCAAAACTGTTGTCTAGAATTCCGTAAACAAACAACTTTTTGGGAAGTGGTGCCGCCTAGTGATGAAAAATGGAAGTTCAAATGTAAATACAGTCGACAAATTGTAAATAAACCCATATTGCCGGTTTTACCATGAATATATATGGGTTTTACTTACAATTAATCATAATGCAGTGGATAAAAAAATGTAGTAATACACGCGGGACGTAATTATACACTTTTTAAATATCGTCCGGTCCACAGATATATTTAATTCCCCTCCAAATTTATTACACAAATGCACAATTAACTTCTTAGCACTTTGTGAATATCGCTAGACGGAAATTTAATAATAATGCGAGGTGACTTCATGAGTATTCCCAATGGCCATCATTGCAGTGTAGGTAAAAAGGAATGCACTTACCGCCGCCTTGAACAGATTCTTCTTTTTCAATCCACGTCTCCTATTTTGGGTCCTCGTAGACGCTTACCCTGTTTTGCAGCCTAGTACGAAGCAAGTTCTGTTTAAACAAGGCATTCTAAATTCTTTATTTGAGCCAAACGGGCTTAATGTATTCAAATTAGAATCAAAGTCTTGCAAACGTCGTCGTCGGCATACGATGGACGTTACATAAACCTCTTACACATTTTCTGTGATAGATATTTCCTCTCTAGCATTTACAAAGTAACTTTTAGATCACGAAAATAGCAAGATATTATTCAAAGCATCAAGTAATTCATATCTCCTCGATCGCTATTGAATATTCACCACAGGCTCACGTTAGCAACAATTAACTACGTATATTTACAATAACAACTGAAAAGACTAATGGGAGTGGCGCCAAGGACTGGGTGAACTAAATGTGGAAATTTAGGCAACACATAGCATAGGCAACAATGCCAAACATTCGAATCCATAATATATATTCATGGCTTGAACACTGAATCCTCTTGGCACCAGGAACACTGTTTGAGAAGGATTTGAGGCATCTAAAACACAAAGCATCCTCATCTTCCTCTTCTTTCTTGTTCCGTTTCTTCCTCTTAGGTTAACGAGATTGAATCTTGCTGGTTGTAGAGTTACTCGTAACAGCTACTTCGGTAGAGAATTGTTTTTTGGTAAGTGATTTATTTTTTCTTCTTAAAGCCCTCTCTTTTTTTATTTTGCCGTCTTCTGTTCCTGTTCCAAGGCTTTTTTAATTGGGGCATCTGTTAATATAGCAGAAATTTGTTTCCGATTTCTAGGCCTATTTATTGTCCGTTTTCTAGGTTTAGCTTTTTCGAAAGGCCACACTTCTTCAAGTGATGGACAAAGTGATGCGTTGGGAGTCCAATGGTGTCCCATCTAAATCTGGAAAATTTCTTTCTTTAGAAGTAGACGGAAAGGCAGTCAATTCATTAGCATTTGTTTGTTTAGTGGTGTTAGAATCTGCAGTGGAGGGTCTGAATCTGAATTTCAGGGTCTGGTCTATCTGTAGAATACGACTGCAAAAAGTCACTCTCTGAAAAAATGTCTCTGTTAAATGAATTGATTCCCGTTACTTGGAGGCCATTCATAATGTTCCTTGGAGTTATAGCACTAGGAAGCGCCGTTCTTACCATACCAAGTACGTCATAGATAGTCATTGGCCTTTTGTTTACAGTTATCCACGCATCACACGCTGAGTTCACACATTTTTTAAAAGGACCGTAAACAATTCTGTCCAATGGCTGTAGGTTATGGCTACAGTGTGCTGGGAAGGATAAAAGTGTGATACCATTTTCTTTGCACAAATTAAGAACGGCCGCATTGAGATGAGAGTTGTGGTTGTCAATCAAAACTAGGCAATGCCGGTCGTTCGAGCAACGAGCGTGGGTGGCAAAATGTTTGATATATTTAAGATAATTTGCCTCCGTCATCGAGCCTGAAGAATGGGCCGATCCATCACACCCTATCGGTCCATCACGGATGAAGTGGGGCTTAAAGTTAACCCTGGGAAAGATAAAAAATGGGGCCACGCTATTGCCAATCGCACAAACCGCCAAAGCCATGGTCACTATTGCTCCTCTTTCTGCTAATGTCACTCGACCTATCTGGCGAAAGCCTCTCCGAGCGACGATGCGGTCTGGGCGTAGCACCGTTGTTATTCCGGTCTCATCTATTATTCCACATGTTCGCAGCGGTCACTTTCAACCTTGACAAAGCACTGTTTAAGTTGTCGAAAAACAAATTAACATTATGCTGATTAAAGCCAGTGCAGCGGGCCAAACTTGTTGCTAGGGGAGAACGAATAGAAAGTTTTGGATACCTCTTCAAGAATTCTGAGAACCAATCACACCTTGAAATTTCTAATTCTGTCCATGAGTGGGTAATTTTTCTGCTGCAAGCTACAGCATATGTATACGCAAAGCGCCTGACCTCCTCCTTAGGAGAAATACTATAGTATATGTCACTCGCTTTCATAAGGTATTACTCAACCAAGTCTTCCTCTTCAGGTTCAAATACCTGAAAGGAAAAAAATAGAATTAGACGTTAGGCCGACGTTTCGCGTAAACATTCAATGCATAATAGGTCTGTTCCAATGTCTCTAAAAAATATCGTTAACTTATTTTTAAATATTCCAGAAGTTTTTTATATTGAACCACGTGTACAAGGGTCTAAACTTATGTCGTAGAACTAGACTATCAAATTCAAATAAATTATTAAACAAGAACATTTTAATACCTGAAATCTTTTGGCGCAGCCGAACTTGTCCCAAGGTTTTCCGTCTGATTTAGGAGCCAGTAGATCTCTTATCGTAGAAGCTACGTCTTTAACTTCACCATTCTCAGGAGTTTCAACAGTAGTTTCAATCTCAGGTTCGATATAATCGTCAGAATTTAAGGGAATCACTCCGTTCTTATGTATCGCCTCAGTTTGAACAGAAATATTAGATGCAGAACCTTTGTACTTACCTATTACGATACCTTCCTAGAGTCTTCCGTGGTATGTCAAACTCTGCACTAACTTCTCTTATTGATCTTTTTATATTTTGTAACTTGTATTACTACCAGTAACATTGTTTCTTCTGACACTTTTTCTCGTTCTGTATGCGAACATAATTTCCAGATATTTTCAGGAAAATCTAAAAAAATTGCCGAAATACAAAGTGGAAGTGTGTTGAAACTTGCATATTACATGGTAAGAAACCCTCTAAACTCTGACAAAATTAGTATCAAATGCCTGTTTATTTAATAGGCGTAATTCGTCCCTAAAATGTTTAAAAACTGGCAAACTTTTCAAAGCGTTTCAATAAAAACAATATTCCATCATAAATGTAAATAAAATATTTCATATGAATCCAGAATGTGTAGGGGGCACATTGTCTCAAATGGCTGACGTACCCTGTTTGCACTGGGCCAACTTGTCCCTTCGCCATGTTTAGAGTATAAATTGTTTTCTTCTTAACCCATCAGCAGATTCTGCGGGACATTATATACTAAAATAATCCTCAGACTAAAAGCTTCAAACTTGGTACTTACCTACAGCAGTACTGTCGAACACTAGTGAACACAAACACATCAAACAAACTGTTAGAAATTTACTTCAACTTATCCGAAATTGATAAATAGACGCAACACTTCCAACTATGCTTAGAGATATTTGATACTTCTGTGTAAGGAGGGGTGGCAGGAGGTCTGCCAACCATCTCCTTGATTCCTAGCATGTTCAAGCTCCTAGTCTGTGAACTGACTCGACTGGGCCAATGGTCCCAAAATTGGCAGTGTTTTCAAATTTTTCACACCGCCCCCCAATTCGATGACTAATGACAAGAAAACTATTTTTGCAAAATATCAGCTCAATACGACCAGTATAAGCCGTGCCCCACGCATTTTCCTTCCTCAACACATCTTTCCTTTAATAAACAGCGAATCTAAACAGTAACGACCTTAAACGCCATATCCAGATCGTATAAGGTAAGTTTTTTTGTTTTTGCTGTTTATATGCGCATGTCTTTCTTGGTTTGTTACGAGTACACTGTAAACTGGCAATGTTGCTGTGTGTGGACTATACTCTTTAAATAAAATGAAATAAAAATCAATGGCACCGAAAACCTTCAAGGAAAACGATGATCGTGGTCAGTGCCGCATTGGGAACGCATCGGGTCGGATATTTTAGTCAGAGAAACGAAACTTAAGATGGGGAAGACCAAAAGATATGTAAGCAATCTCCCGATGAGTAAAGAAAAGTAGGAGAGGTATGAATCATCCTCACAAGAATGAAGCACTTATCCCACAGAATGCAGCTACGAACTCCCAAGAACATGATCACGAGGGAGGAAAAATTGTCGACAGCGCATGTAATTGCAGGAAGGATGAAATTTGGACATGATTAAATGGACTCCCTTACAAACTACCTTTTAACCTACAAGTATCATTAGTATCCACTCCTTCAAAACTTAATAGCAATATTGTGTAGTTCAGAAATTTTATTTTTCTGAATGAAAACACTTGAACGTAATACTTCCAAACTAAATAATTTGTGTAGTTTTTGTAACTTTTAAAACTGATTTAGTATATTTTTAGTAATTTACGTTGTGCCTCTTACTTTTGGCTAGTATTTTTCAATAGTTTCTGCACGTTGACTGTTTATACGTATAAGTTCCATTTCATTAAGAGGCAGGGCTTATATGAAATATATAGATCTCCAATAGATTGGTCATCTGGCGGAATAAAACCGTCAATAGTGGCTTTGAAATAAAACCATGGGTGTCATAATGGTACCAAATAGTCTATTTTTTGCATTAGGTAACAGATAAATAGTCGGTGCGAAGGTGGCCACTCAAGTATGACGCCGAAATTTACCGACTTTCCCAGATTTTCCAGACTACTTTCACAATTTTCCAGACTGTTTGATAATATGTATTTTACGGAATATTAACGTATTTACACATGATAAAAATATGATAAAAAGCTGTTAAAGATTAACTCCGAAATAAAAGTGAGTAAAATTATGAGTTAAAATGTATTTTAACAGTTATGGTGCAATATCTGACTTACATAACATTGAACATACTCGCAAATATTTGATGAATTTTATGACGAGCATAGAACTTCAGGAAACGGGGTGAAACGATCGAGATGAGAGCTCTTCTAGCACTGCATGCAATTTCTCAAGTTTCACTCCGTCGAGTGAGTGATATGGCTGAATTTATTTCATTTGTGAGACTGCGTAAAGCCGTTTTTACACACACCGGTAAAGCCAGAGAAAACCACTTCTTTATGAAACAAGACTACGATCCGTTTAAAAGACAAACTGGCATACAAAAGGAATGGAGACAAGTTTATACGTTTTTGGAAGATGATTTACTTGAATTGGATCAGAAGACGTCTCCTATATTTCCGCTTAGGGGGGCTGTATACCTCGGCCGAAAACGCTCCCGCGGACGACTACTTTGCCTTCTATCAGGACTCTGCATTACTACTTAAAGCAAATTTTTTTGTGCAAGCACCTACAATGAGGATAATAATAATAATATTGATTGTTCAAGGACTACATATCCTGTGGAACAAAGTACAGTTTACGCGAAAAAACTCTGTGGCAAAAATAGTATTTTTTCAGGACACTACAGTTTACAAATATCAACATTCAATAAGCATAGGACATTCATTAATACAATAATATTTACAATTACTATAGTGCAAGCTAATAAAATATATAAACAATTGGTAAGGATGAGAGAGAATTTTTATAGAAATTAACAAAAAAATGAAGTGTACAATGAAATTCACACTGCGCTACAATAATATTTTTTATACAAGAAAGATAACATTTCCGATTTAAATTTATATACATTGTTTGATTTTATAATATTCTCAGGAATACCATTCCATATTCTTAGGCCAGAATTCATTGTGGATAACTGATACATATTAGTTCTACACCTTGGAATTTTAAATTGTCTTCTTCCTCTTACTTGTCTGCCTGGAACACTTTGGTTTCTAATAGTATAATTATACAGATAATCAGGGGTTTTAGTTGATAATATTTTGTAGATGAAGACAGATAATTTAAATATTTTTCTATGTTCCAATTTCATCCACTTCAATTTAACATAGTAAGGAGTTACATGTTCGTAAATATTCGTATTACATATATATCTTACTCCGGCATTAAACAAGATTTGTTTAATAATTTATTTTGTAACTCCTTAGTTAAATCAACAAATACAAGGAGACAATAATCGATATGAGGAATTAAAAGATGATTAATGAGTTTATTATGCAGCTCAAATGGAATTAAATGTTTAAATTGTTTCATCTGCGCTAATGTCTTGTACACTTTGTTGGAAATGAAAGCAACATGCTCCTTCAAAGTAAGTGAATTATTAATATTAACTCCTAAGTTTACAACCTTATTTGTATAATCAATTTCAGTACCATTTACTATGATTTTAGGTAAAATATCATAATAAGTTTATTTATAAATTTGGCTGTACCAATTAATATAAATTTTGTTTTAACGGGATTGATTTTCAACATATTATGTTCAACCCACTTGCATATGCGGGAAACATCTTCATTTATCTTTTCGATGGCGCTATGGATTTCAGATGGATGACAATCTAGATAAACTTTAAAATCGTCAGCATACAATTGATATTTTGAGTGAGTGATCGAGCTGGGTAAATCAAGAATAAACATTGAGAAAAGTAGAGGCCCTAGGATAGAGCCCTGAGGCACACCACATGTCACTGCGGAAAAACTGGACAATTCATCCTCATATCCTTTTACTGTTGAATTCTCTGGAGTAAATAAGATCGGAACCATTGAATAACTGGGAAAGAAAATCCAAGTTTCCCCATTCACATAGTAGGAGGTCGTGATTTACACAGTCAAAAGCCTTTGTAAAATCAAATAGTACAAGAATGGCCACTTTCTGGTTATCTATAGAGTAGCAAATCTCTTCCGTTACTCTAATGAGGGTAGTTTCGGTACTATGTCATTTCCGGAATCCCGACTGGTATTTATCTAGAAGGATATTAGTTGCTATAAAGTCTACTACCGAGTTGTACACAAATCTCTCAAGCGGTTTAGACAAGATACATAGCAAATGAAATGGGACAATAATGTGATGGCTCGGTCGGATTCCGAATTTCCTGAATAGGTTTAATTATTGCGGTCTTCCAAGAGACAGGAAAGACTGAATAATTCAATGAGAAGTTATAAATGTCAAGCAGCACAGGAAATATAGTTGGAATAATTATGTTTAATGTCTTTCTATTTATTCCATCAATTCCGTCAGCATTAGAATTTGTACTACGGAGATACTTCAACATCAGTTCAGGGGTAAGATAGGGAAAATATAATACGTTGTTACTAAATTCTTTTCTGTTAGACAATTTAACTTCATTCCCAGCTTCTTTACCTGATTGTGACTCATCCATCAAACTTCAAGTTACATTGACGAATGAGCTGGTAAAATATTTATTTATGTCATCGACAGAGACATTAGAATTAAAGTGATCATTTCGAGGTTTAACAAGTCCTATTCGTCGAACCTCGTTCCATATAGTTTATAGAGTCCCATTTTTCGGAAAAACAATCATCATCATTATTTTCTTTGGCTTTTTTCATTAACCTTTGTGTTTCATTCCTTAATCTTTTATATTCATGGAAAAGGTATTGAGATCTGATCCTTTGGTATTTTCGACGTGTTACATCTCTTTTTTTTTAATCAGTTTTTTTATTTCAGGAGTAACCCATGGGATCGGATTTCGTTTAGGCACAATCTTTCTGAAAGGAGCATGAATATCTAGTAGCTGATTCAAGTTAGACATTAAAATAGACACTTTGGTGTCAACGGAATTAGTGGAAATGAAATCCGTCCATTGCAGGTTATCAAAACCTTCCTGGAAGCTCGGAAGATCGAATTTACTAAAGTCCCGGTAGGAAATCCTTTTTGGTATAAACTTTGGGGTTTGAAGGTTAAATTTTATATATATTAGATCATGGTCAGATAGAAATGGAACTTGATGTTGACCATGTTCCTCAATTTTCAATATGTCGTCAACAATAAATAGATCTAGCAGGGTACTGGATTCGGCTTGATGATGCGTTGGAAGTGATGGGACCAATGACAGATTATACCGATAACACATGTCTCTAATGTAGCGACTATCGTACGTTTCCTTCAACAGATTTGAGTTAAAGTCACCACATATCGCAATATTACTATAGGAGGGAAGCATATCTGCGAGCGCGGTTTCAAATTAAGTCACTCATGTAGCCAACCGTTGGATGCCTAAAGACAACTGGAAATAGAATTTTGCTAGAATCACTAGAAATTTCAACAAATACAAACTCTGGCTTCAAATTTTCACTATAACAAGAAATTATCTTATATTTGAAACATTTCTTAATATATAAACATACTCCTCCTCCAGTTCTGACCAGTCTATCATTCCGAATTAACATGTAGTTGTTTAAAGAGACATACTCAGATGGAATGGTTACTCAGATGGAATGGATATGGAATGGAAAGGCGGATAGATGTTTCCTTTGAGCTGTGTAATTTGTTGTTAACGTAATCTTTTACTGCTATTTCAGCAGAGGAAAAACGTAAATTTAACGAAAATGGGCAGCTATTCCTGACATTTAGGACGCATATTTGTAAAAAAAATTATGATCACAAGGTAACGGTCATCAAGTTTCGCTATACCTATAGTCCTGGTTCGCACTATCTTGGCAGCAAATCTACCGATTGTTTTTTTTTCAGCATAGTTCGTAAGCTGCCATTGATTTCTTCGCGCCACTACTGGATCCACGGCAATGACAAAAATGTTGCGTCGGTAAAATCCGCCCAGTGTGTGTAACAGGCCATATGCACGTCTTAGGTGAGGGGAGGATATCCTGCAAATGCATGGTTGTTCAGCTTGGATTGAGATTGTACTATCTTTATGTTAACTCGATGTTAGCGTGCATCGAAATGGCTATCAGCAAAGCGCGGGATGTTCAAATATCGAAGATATACCTATGCGTAAGAGGATGGAAAAAAAATCTCCATTTGACTTTTACAACAAAGATGATTTTTCCAGATTTGTTCCTCATTTTCCCTGACATTCCATGACTTTCCAGACACAATGAAAATCCCTGACTTTCCAGGTTTTCCAGAAGTGTGGCCACCCTGTTTTATATTTGTATACTGAACATAATGGCGCACATAAAACTGGAAGATGTCGCCTTTGAAACAAATAGGACGAGGTGAACGAAGAAATGGAGGATTAGGGAAGCGAAAGGTAAGGTTGACGGGATATTCTGCAGGAATCGAAATACTGCGCTGGAAAAAAGTCAACCCATTGGTAATATAATAAATAACAGCAATGTCAACGAATTTCAGTCCCTCGGCAGCCCCTCATTACATCTCCCCCCGCGTGTAGGGATAGTGTCGTATTCTTTCTCTCAGGGGAGGAGGGATGGGGAAGAGGGGGGGCAGGGAGTAGGGAGGGAGGGGGGGGGGGTGAAGAGAAAAACGAGCGGCGAAACTGATGCTGCGAGAGGGGTTTTTACAAATTGCACACCCAATGAATTACTCACTGATATGAAAGTAAGGTCGGTGGACGGAATTAGGTTTTCGTCGGAGCCAGTCGTGCTTCTCCTCAGAGGATATACTACCCTGAGGGGAGGAGGGGGAGCGGGGGGTGGGTATCGCGACACCATTGGGCCAATCAGGGGACGGAATCAGTTTATCTCCCCCCCCCCTCCACTGAGAGAGAGATAGATAGAGGGAGACGTCACTTGTGATTCCGAGCAAAAGATACGACGCGGAAGAGTCGAAGGGATGAGGGGAGGGGGGATGAAGGGGGGGGGGGGGGATGCGTGAGATGAGGTCGAGATGGGGATGGAAAAATGTTTGGCGAGAGAGAGAGGAGAATAAAGAGCAAGAGAAGAGAGGAAAGAAGGAGAGTACCTTCTCAATGTACACGAGTCGCCACCATCAATGGAAATTACAATAATAATATATTTTACTCCACAGTTTCATACATACTTATTTTTACAAATAACTAGCTAACCCGTGCGAATATTTCGCACAGTATGCAGCTTCTTCCTGTTTCTTCCTTCCTGTTCTTCTTCCTGTTTATTCCCAGGGACAATTATATGTTATTTATGTTCGTGTTACAGGTACATAAGTTAAACGGTCAGACTGATTGCATGTAGAATGTAAACAATCTAACTAAACGATGTGTTAATAGATGGCACCTCCTACAGTCTTTTAAGCACGCAAACATAACCAGCATATTAGTTGATTATATTGTCAACAGATGGCACTCTATCATTTTTTAACAAAAACTTTAATTTCAAAACATTTGTCTATTTTTCGTCAATAGCGGGGAACATAAGTTTTAAAACGAAGTTTGAATCATTAATTTTGATGAATAATTATGGAAGTTATGGCGTTGCGACAGAAAAACACCTTTGAGAAATAATATATGAGGACCCCAGAAGTCAAGGGGTCTAAGTAACAAAACCATTGTTTTGAGAAAACTTAAGTCAAAGTTGAAAATGTTTGGTACAACCCACTAAGTAGTTAAGAGGCATTATCCTAGATAGCAGCACCTGTCAAGTAAATCACTTGGATCCCTTTACCACCTAAAAGATTAATATTTTCACATCCCATTCCTGTACCTAACTTATTTTTTTCAAAAATGTCACTTAGACCCGTTGACTTCTGGGGTCCACATATATGATAGGAGCTTTAGGCAGACTCAAAGGTGTCACCTTAGTGGAGACTGCCTTCCTTCAATAAATAGCATCGCTGCCATTAAGTAATCATGATTTTCCAAAGCATAAAAAACAATTAATTGGAATATATCAGTTTTGCCCATATTATAAAAATGTAATTCAATGTACAACAATAATAATACATCGAGCAAATATAGTACATTCATGTAAAGCAGAAATAATACTTACAAATTATTGCATAGAGGACATGTATGCTTTCGTACACCTTTAGAAATTTATTTACGTGAATCAATTTACACTCAAATATGACAATATAATACACAGAAAATCATATAAATAGTAATACATTGAGCACAAATTACATTAATGTAAAACAAAATTTTGTTACAATTTATTTCATAAGAGCACAGTGCAAGTCGGAACTTAAAAGAAAACTACGGTTTGGACGAAAGTGAGGTTTCGCAAGAATTATACTTACCTCAACGCCATGCCCAGACCGAGTCTGACATTATTAAGACGATGTCTATTGTACGTCGGAACAAATGGGCACGGTTCATTGCCTGATACTTAAGTCAAATCAAATCTGTGACCAAAAACCTAAAAAAAAAGCCTCGGCTTCTGACAAGAGAATGCGTTGAGGGCATTAATTATAACCTTGTGTGATATAACTTTATCAATTTGTTTATAAACGTACGAACTTACAACGTGAATTAAATGTGTCAATATCATTTAATGGGCTGTATGTATACGAGCTATAACGTATAACCTATGACAATGATGATGACCTACCCAGTTCCTCCTACAAGGCGTCCTAAAGTTACTCGCTAATTTTTCAATATTTAAGAAAACATTAATTGCGTTAGAATCTTATCCAGATGTATATTTGATACTGTTATAACATTTCCCTCTGAGTTCTCGGAAAACAGCAGATTTAATGGACATTATTATTATTAAGAACATAGCGAGTCATCGAACTATTTGAGGTAGAGGGAATCTTGAAAATGATACTCCACACAGATTTTGATTAGAGCACTGGAGGCCAGCAACGCTCAGATAGCGATACTCAGACGGTCATTGCTGTTTGTGGACCGAGTTATGGAGTGCAACTACTTCCAGACACACTACCAAACTCGACAACTTCTCCCTTAATATACACAATGCTATATAAAAAGCCAATAATTTAGTCAAAATAAAATAGTGAATACGCTATCGGAATTTTAAATGGCACCGGGAGTAGCGATGAATCACAATATGTCAGAGATGAATTACGGTGTATCAAAGAAAGAATTAACTAGTCGGCATTATGACCAAAAATATTGGAGAACTACTTGCAAGCCTAATGTTGCCGAGGTAAATGGAATATTGCGACAAAAATTGCATTCCGAAATACATTCGGCATTGCTTCATTGAAGAATGAAACTCATGGCCGTTTGAATTTCCAGAATCCAACAGTTAAGTCTGACGTATGCATATAGACGCCACTACTTATGACTCCATATGTAAAACAAGATTTGTGGCAGGTACCTTTACAGCTTTTGCGCCGTCGCAGAAATTCTTTTCCAATCATTATCACTGGAAAACTAATTGCTGCAGAACTACTTCATGATACCCCCATTTTTTCCTGATATAAATGGAATCCATTTTGAATAATTACACTACGTATTTAATACTTACTTAAGTCCAAAGTGTTATCACTCAAAATGGATATCTTTCACTTTCAAGAAGTCAATCCCTATACAATCAAATTTTATGCTCGGAATTGTATATTTTTTCGAGTAGCTTATTTCGTACTCTCTCTCTCTCGGAGATTAGTAAATCCCAACAACAGCAGAATTAGGAAAGGTCTATGGATCAACGCTTTAGAGGCTGAATGTGACGTAAAAGGCGAATTTTTTAAAGAGATCTGAAGATGGGCAGAAGTTATGTAGGTGTGCTCTCACTCCGACCCACGAATACCGCTCCAGACGCCATTAAGCACACTTCGAGAGCACTCGAACGATGGTGTGCGCGTTTGAAGCTTTGGGCAGCCGGCCGACTGGAAGCATTCCACCATTGGGTGTTTGCTTATCATATTTTTTCTCAACAAAATGTTATCATCATTTTGAGAATTGAATGGTGATTACGAAAAATACGAGTGTTCTTGGGTTAAAAAATTCATAGTAAAGACGTAGCCTCTCAATGAGAAAGTCGCTATTATACCGAAAATACCAGCGGCGCGTAGTAATCCTCGTGATAGAATTTATTCGCATCTCAAGCGGCAGGCCCTGCGAAACCCCATGGCATTCACTGCGAGGAATAGCCATGGATACGAGGAAATGACCTCACGACCCGTCTAGTGGCGGTCGTATTGATAGCTAACTGCAAGCTCGTCATGTAAGCGTGTAAGGACCTTGGCTTTCTAAAATTACGCAAATGACGCCCAGATAAAATTCTAATTCACTTTATCCTGTTCTGGACATCGCGTAGTTTCTGGTAATTATCTCGGGAAAAGTCACATAAAAACCCAATGTCACGGCCGAATATTTTGTGAATAGTAAACAAATACTTTTACATACCAGAAAAACTTGGAACTGTCGACATTAGAATACTTTCCTGAAAATCATCACATTGAAAAAAATCGCGGTTTCTAAATCCCCGGAGTTCCTTCCTTCTCGAATGCGCACATCAAATAATGCTCCCGATCAGTCCGAAGTACGCAGAGCCTATTTGTAAGAGGTGCGACATAGAATGGATAGCGAGAGCGCAGTAGCGCAGCGAAGTGAGCTGCGCGCTACAGTTGACAGTGCGAGCTCTTAAGGAGATTCCCTTCCTGTGTAAATCTCATTAACGCCGAAGTTGCGATGTTGCCAAAAGCAAGTAGCTGAAGCGCAATTCAATAGAATTTCCGTGTGCTAAATGCAATATTAGGAGTCTTCATAATTATATAGTGCTGTGCGAATCAGTGATTTTCATTTCGAATCGAACCGAATCTCCCAAAAGATATTTCGAATCGAATCGAAACGAATTTTGTTTAATTTTGGCAGCGAATCGAACCACCCTAAAAAATTCGCTTGCGAATCGAATTCGAATCTAAATAAACTGCAAAAGCTTATGCGCAGTTAAACTGATAAAGATTTTCATAATATTTCAGGGCCTAACATTAGCTTATATATCTATAGTGGCACAAAGAATAGCACAGAATAACATGTGGTCGTTTTAATTTTCAACTCGCGTGAGGAAAATATCGTCTAAACGGACGGCGCACCATTTTTGGAATTAGCGCCATGTTTGAATGCAATCAAGGATTCAAAGACGAATCTATCAGATTCGAATATTTCGAATCATTCGGTTTCGAACCATCCCGATTCTCAGGCGAATCGAATCGAATTAAGCCTGATTCGAGTCGATTTGAATCGATTTCGAAGCATTCGCATAGCTCTATAATTACGTAAACATTATTTCCAAAAGTTACTTAATTACACTTCGCGCGGTATTGGAAATGGTAGCCGACGTATCCGGGACACAGAGTATTCTCTGTGTCCCGGAGGTGAACACATGGAGAGTAAGTTTGGCAACGCTGTCCTCCTTACATATTTGGCACATACTTGACTAAATGAGGAACGCTCTATGCGATCGGAAAGGACGGACAGCTCTCATAAATTCGGCGGACGAGAGGGAGGAAGAGGGAGGGAGGGAGGGAAGAGGTGGGTTCGAGGATATGGGCAGGGAGTGAAGGTCGGGGGGAAGCAGAGAGTAGCCGTATAATGGAAAAGGGGGGCGTGGTGGAATCGAAGTGGCCCCGCTGTTTGCTGAGTGCGGAGGTTAGCGAGTTATTAAGAGGAGGTTGAGGAGGAAGGGATATGGATGCAGGAGGCGTGGGGAATGGGGGGGGGGGAGGAAGAGGAAATGGCACGGACAGAGGCGAACCCTGAGGGCATGAAACGGGGGGGGGGGAAAGGAGGGACCAGGGGTCAGGGGAGGAGAATAAAAGGAACGTAGGAGGCGATTGGGCCGCGGTCTCTCTATCGGCGCAATATTGATTCATTGATTATCGGTCGTTATTGACATAGACTTGGGCTCAAGGCTCACCTACCTCTGGCAAACGTAATTTAGAGTTATGGAAGAACGGAAGGCCACCGAATCGGAAAATTAAAGGGACGGCAAGGGAGACGAGAGGGAATTTATTTCCTAACGAGATGAGCCAGGTTGGGGGGTGGTAGGGTAGGAGATTGCAGGGAGGGGTAGTAAGAGGGGGGAATGGGGAAGAAGAAGAAAGAGGCACTCCCAGTAAGACGGCGGCGCGCTGGTCAGCACGGTCGAGATGGGAAATAGCCAATCCAGCGAGACGCGTCGCTCACCACGCTGCGAATCAAAAACTTATCTTAAGTAAATGGTCTCAGGCGTTACTTGAAGTTTCGTAAACTAGGGCGCATGATTTTCTTAGTTTTGGAGCGCCGGGCAACGTAAATTTCTCTCGTCACAAGTTCCATTGTTTTGTTACAACACTTAATCGAATTTTTATATAGATTGTATAGTTGCCTATGTCTCCTGAGCTCTCGCCTTATTTCGCGGTTATACCAACGAGGTTCTTTACTCTCTCGTTTGAATTTGTGTGGATTATATTTATCGATTCCTTTACGTAGCATTTCCAAAAAATATCTCCATGATACTTCGGTGCTATCGTCCTTCATTGTGGCTACGAATTTCGTGAATAAGACTTCTGACGTCTCTCCAAATTTTGTGAAATTATATTTTTCAAATAAGTAGACTTTCCGTTTAGATTTTACAGTGGACTCTACTGTTGTTTTCAAAGTCGTAAAAATTACTTTATAATCACTTATGCCTTCGAGGATATCGACGTGTTTAATAATTGTAGGGTGACTAACAGCTAAAAGATCTAATGTTTTATTACCTCTCATAGGTTCGTTTACAACTTGAGTAAGAGAGTGGTGTGAAAGTATATTAAGTAAGGCCTCTCTTGTACTATCACGCTTCCTTGAACTTGTTTCAATGCTATTGGTCTTCCAATTAATAGCCGGGAGGTTAAAATCTCCTCCGATAATTAATTATTACGCTTTTGTTATCTCTCGAGGTAAATGATGATAACTGAGTTTCTAATTTGTACAAAACGTCTTCTATTTTGGAATCTGGTGGTCTCGTACCCGGACCTCCCTATTTCACGTCAGTTGCTCAGACCACTAACCTATCCCGTCTACTAAGAAACCACTGGAATCGGCGGGGGGTTTATATGTAGAATAAAACTTTTACAAATCAAGGAGCACTTCTGGATTGTCATCGGCCGCGAACAGAGAGAGCTAGGCTACCAAAGTCGGGCCTTATATAGACTCCTTCATTTCCTTTTTTTGCCGCCGGGCGCAGAAGTCAACAAGTGAAGCCCGAATCTCCCGGGTGGCGCCCACTCAAAGGGATCCGTTAGATCACAATGCCTCCCACTAGAAAAAGAAAAAAAATTGAGCAATATGTTAACCCGCGAAGGGATTTGGGGTCCGTCAGAGGGAGTACAGGGAACAGAACAAGAGCGAGGTAGAGACCAGACCTTTATTGTGTTGACTCCGTTACATCTCGCGGCCAACTGACCACGCAGCAACGCCGTCTCCTTCCACTTGTACACCTTAGCGTCACCTCGTGACTTTACCTGGCCACCTTATTGGCTCGTAAACGCCGCATGTTCGATCATGCGACGGTACATAGTCCGTGCTGACTCTAGGTGTTGGATGAGGCGAGAGAGCTCTCCGGAAGCAGGTGGAATGTAAGGGGGGTGGCAAAACTGCAACACACGATGGAATAGGTGTGGAAGGAAAATTACCGAGTCTCTCTCTCTTACACCACTCCCCCTCACAATTTAAAATTGGCTTACAGACAATTTTAAACAATTACATTCAAAACAATTACGTCCACTTCAAATTCTTCAGTAACACAATTACAATTATTGTACATTCCAGAACCCAATACATACAATGTCATTTTCCCGAGAACATGGTGTTCAATAAAGTTTCAATAAGTCATACGTACAGAACAGCCCCTTCCCATTAATGCAACAATTTATTTGATTAAGCAATAAAATTCATCATGAGGTTAAATAAGTAAAACCCTTCACCACAATGTAATCATCAATTCACTTCACGGACATATACTCAATTTGTCGCAACAGAAATACCCCAAACAAAACAAAATAAAACAAAATAGAACACCCTCCAATCCATTTTCTGCGACCCTCAGCAGACCCAATGAAACCCTAGCCCACCCCATGATCATTGTATTTCCTCTACAACCTCACATATGGCGCCCGGGCTGTCATACCAATAATACCAAGCAATCGCAAACACCCAAAACACGACCACTACACACAGCGCTACCCCACACATGCTGTTTTTTCTTCTTTTTTTTTAACACTATCTGGGTCTCAGGTTATACGGGCGTTCAGTTGGCTGAGCCGCGTCTTCCTCCTCTTTCCCACGAGGAAGCTCCTTGTCCGTGGTCTCTGCCGATGACGTCTGCTGGGCGGCCTGCCTCGAACGCAGGGGGTAAGGCGATCTGGGAGGGAAGTTCGGGGAGGGGGCACTCGAAGAGGGAGACGGGCTGCTGATATGGTTTGTTGTGATGCTCTCCGATGGCCTGCGTCCTTCCTCGGAATGTGCCTCCGTCGTCAAGGTGAGGGTCTCGTCGAGGGGAAAACTAGACGGAGGTACGTCGGGCGTCGAGGACTCAATGAGGGGAGGGCTGGAGGGGTTTGAAGCACTCTGTATGGGCGGGAAGAAAGTGGGAGGCGTCACAACACTAGGAACGGGTGCACAGCTGGTCGCTTCATCCACTACCGTCGAGGTCTTCCTTGGGCGGCCTCGGCGTCTCTCTCTGTATCTGCCGGTTGAGGGTGGGGGGATAGGACCAAAGTATGGTTTTAACCTATTTTTATGTACCAACAATTCACGGAAGGGGAGCTCCAACCGCACATTCACGTCCGACACTACCTCAATCACTCGAAAAGGTCCAGCCCACGGGGAGTGAAATTTCTTTACTCGGCCAGATTTTATTTGGGGGTCACTCAAGTACGCGTACTCCCCGCAGCGGTAATGAACGGCTTTGCTCCTCTTATCGTATTGTCTTTTACTCTCCCGTTGAGCCTTCCTACCGCTTGCGCGGCATTTTCCCCAAATCTCCTTTAACCTCTCGCGTAGCCCGACCACGTAATCTCCCTTGATTTCCTTATCCCTTGGATCGAAGCACTCGAAAGGGGACCGCATAGGGAAGCCAAAGATTACTTCATGGGGGGAGGCTTTGGTACTAGTGTGCACACTTGTATTATAGGCCGACACGGCAAAGGCCAGCCACGCATCCCAATCAGAATTTTTTGAGTTTATGTAGTGGCTTATCATCACCGCCACCGTCCTATGTACCCTCTCCACTCTCCCGTTGCCTTCCGGATGAAAAGGTGACGTGCGAAGCTTCTTAATATTAAGCAATTTGCACACGTTCGTAAACAACTCTGATGTAAAGTTTGTCCCCTGATCACTCAGTAGTGTGTTAGGAACCCCAAATCTTAAAACCCACCGCTTTACGAACGCCTCTGCCACTGTCATTGCTGTTTGGTCACTCAACGGAACCATCACCAAATACCGCGAAAAGTGATCTAGGATGGAAAGTATATATTTATGACCACTGTCTGTCAAGGGCATAGGTCCTACAATGTCAAGGGCCACTAATTCAAACGGCGCCCTTGCCTCAGGCAACTCCTGCAGTGGTGCCCGCGTCCTCCCGTATGGGCTGCGACGACTGCATGACACGCAATCCCTCACGAATCGTTTCACATCGGAATGCAAGGTAGGCCACCAGTATAAAGGCTCAATACGGTTCAAGGTAGATGGCACCCCTGTATGAGCAGATAAGGGATGTTCGTGATACTGCCGTAGAATTTGCGTCTTCATACCCTCAGGGACCACAATTCTTAATCCCCTCCCCGTCTCTCGATACAAGATTTCCCCTTTCATCACAAAACCTCGTTGTGTACGCCACACCTCGCACTGGGAATCCCCCTTTTGCGCCTTTCCGACATCATTTTCCCAAACAGTCTCCGTGGTCTCCACCCGCCTTACCTTCCTGCTTAACCCATCAGCATTTAAATGCTGTTTCCCCGGTTTATGCTCTACCGTATAGTTATATTCACCCAACTTTAAGGTCCATCTCATCAGTCTACTACTCGGGTCCTTCATGCTGAAGAGCCATTTCAGTGCGGCATGATCTGTTATGATTTTAAATTTTTGCCCATATAAATAGCATCGAAAGTGACCCACTCCCCAAACCACTGCTAACAATTCCCGTTCAGTGGTCCCATAATTCATCTCCGCGGAATTCAGCTGCCGGGAAGCGAAAGCAATCGGATGCTCCTCTCCATCAACCTCTTGTGATAGAACGGCCCCAACGGCGATATTGCTAGCATCAGTAGACAAGATGAAGGGTTTTTGAAAATCGGGGTAAACAAGCACGGGGCTTGCCGTCAGAGAATTCTTTAGGGAATTCATTGCCCCCTCGCAATCCGGCGTCCAGGTAAACGATGTTCCCTTTTTCAATAATCTAGTCAAGGGCCTGGCTATTTCCGCATACTGATCGACGAATCGCCGATAATAGTTTGCGAGCCCAAGAAACGATTGCAATTCCTTCACACTTGTCGGCACAGGAAACTTTTGCACGGCTTCAAGCTTTTCGGGGTCTGGGTGGAGACCCGTTCGCGAGATGATGTGGCCCAAATACTTTACTTCAGCGAGTGCGAACTGACACTTCTCAAACTTTAGGGACAATTTTGCACCGTTCAACTTCTCCAAAACCCGCCTTAGTCTCTCAGCGTGCTCTTCGATCCCTTTACTAAAAACGATTACATCATCGAGGTAAACCATACATTGAGTTGGCTTTAACCCGCGGAGCACGCCGTCCATCATTCTCTGGAATGTGGCGGGGGCGTTTCGTAAGCCGAATGGCATACGCTTATACTCGTAATGCCCACTTTCTACTAGGAAGCCAGTCTTTTGCTGCGATTTAGGATGCATCGGGATTTGATGGTACGAACTCGTTAGATCGATCGTGGTGAAATAATCGCAACCGCCCAAATGATCGAGAGTGTCCACTATATTTGGAATAGGGTACACATCAGGGGTCGTCACGGCATTTAATTGGCGGAAGTCAACGCAAAAACGGAAATTAGGCCTCCCATCCAACGACTTTTTTGGGACTATAACCACCGGAGATGCCCACGGACTTTCACTCGGCGTGATGATCCCCGCTTCTAATTGCTCTCGTACAAATTCCTCCACGAGAGGTTTTTGGTGATGTGGGGTCCTATACGGGCGTCGGTAAATTGGCTTGGCGTCCCCCGTGGGGATGTGATGGTAAGCAATGTCAGTGGCTGGTAAACTACCCTTCGAGCAGAACAAGTTCTTATACTCCTCGAGCACCGGTATCAAGGCATTCCTCTCCTTGTCGCCGAGGTGGCGCAATTTTTCTTCGAAATCGACGTCGCTCGCGACATCCTCCACCGCCCTAATGTGGCACTCCCTTCCTTCAACCGCGGCCTCGTCCCGATACACGTCACCCAATGTGGCCAATACAGTGCCCTTGCGGAGGACTACCTCTTCCCTCCCAAAATTCGCCACCTGTACGACAATTCGATTACTACAGTCTATCTTACACAATCCTCGCGCCACAGCACACCCCTCGACACTTTCCAGTGCTGGCTCTGTAATGACCTCGAGCCCCCCAAAAAGCTTATCACTCGAAATCGCTACACACACGCGTTTCTCGCTGCGCGGAGGGACTACTTCTGCGCGATCAAGTCTTACTTCTACACCTTCAGCGCAAATATGAGTTTCCTTCCCCTTCACACGTTCAGTCGTTCCAACGTCACGACCCAACGACCACCTCTGGTTTCCCACGTTGAGTTCTTTGGCGCACACATTGATAACCGCCCCGTATTTCCTCAAAAAATCTAAGCCTAATATACCCTCGATACCCGAAAGATGATCTACTACTTGCATCGGCAAGTCGTACCTAGTGTTTCCCACACGAAAGTTTACTAATTTCTCCCCATGATTCCACATCCTATCGCCCGTTATCCCTAACACTCTAACGGAAGACGATTTAATCCCATTTGTCCCACACACGCTGCGTAGAACAAGGGAAATTTGGGCACCCGTGTCTACGAGCATTCTACACTCCCTCCCAAAAATGTTCACTACTGCCACCAAATCTTGATCCTCTCCTCCTCGTCCAATGCGAGGAAGCACCACACTTACCAGGGGTCGGATACGGCGGCTTCTCCGACCCCGTTTCCGTTTAAACCCCCAGTCGCAGGAGTTCGCTGGCGGTTCCGGCAATCGCGAGCGAAATGGCCCTCCCTGCCACAGGCAAAGCATTTCCTTCCCCCGCTGCAATCCCTCGCCATGTGTCCGGGCTGTCCGCAGGAAAAGCAGGTGCGCTGCCCAGTGGTCTGGAATACCCGACGGGTTGGCGGGTTCTCCCTCGGTCTGCTCTCCGCTTCCTGGATGCGGATGGCAGTGCTGATGGCGGCATCGAAGGTCTCCGGGGCGGTCAATCGGCACTGGTGCCCTATCTCTCCGGATAGCCCGCGCAAGAACGTGTCGAGCGCCCTTTGATCCGCCTCTGCTCGTCTTTCCGCGACCTGCTCCGCGGTTCCTTCCATTGAGTACGTTCGCGCGTTTATGGCTCTCACTCGATCCGCGAACGGCTCGATCCCTTCACCCGGATTTATTCTGAGAGTCGAAAGCACTTCCCGGAAAAACCTGGCTGTTTTCTTAGATCGATAACGCGAGGTGAGTTCATTTTTGAATTCTAAGTACGATTCGGTCTCGCGACACAGGTCTTTCGTGCGAATAAAAACGGCCGCATCCCCGCACATTCGTAGCTTCGCGACTCTCAGCTTTTCTCCCTCGGACCACCCACTCAGCTCCGCTATCCCCTCTAATTTTGAGAAGAAGGAGTCAATATCCTCCTCCGCCCTACCCCCGAACTCACTTACGGCGGTAAAGAATGAGAACTGCGGTCTTGACCTATCCACGGCCGCCGCGCCCGACTCTTTCATCCTCCGATTCTCCTCCTCGACTTCCTGGAGGCGCGTACTCAGCTCATTAACGGCTTGTTGGAGCTCCACTTCCCGGCCTCCAAAACTAACACGAGATGCCATGGTCTTACCTGTTCTGATATATATTCGCCTCTGAGGGGACAGATGTTGACCAAATCCCACTTCTGACACCAATTGTTAACCCGCGAAGGGATTTGGGGTCCGTCAGAGGGAGTACAGGGAACAGAACAAGAGCGAGGTAGAGACCAGACCTTTATTGTGTTGACTCCGTTACATCTCGCGGCCAACTGACCACGCAGCAACGCCGTCTCCTTCCACTTGTACACCTTAGCGTCACCTCGTGACTTTACCTGGCCACCTTATTGGCTCGTAAACGCCGCATGTTCGATCATGCGACGGTACATAGTCCGTGCTGACTCTAGGTGTTGGATGAGGCGAGAGAGCTCTCCGGAAGCAGGTGGAATGTAAGGGGGGTGGCAAAACTGCAACACACGATGGAATAGGTGTGGAAGGAAAATTACCGAGTCTCTCTCTCTTACAAATACGAAATTTATTTGGAAAAAATGGAGTAATACGAAGATAGGGATAAATTACAAGAAGAAATGCAGACATGAGAGCATTTTTCGTGATTGCGATTCTTTCAAACATATCATGGGTGGGATGCCACCTATGATACGTTTAAAAGAATTAGTGTAATTCCACCTATATACATATCATAGGTGGAATTTCACCGGTGATATGTTTGAAATGATGAATGCAGTCGATGGCTGTGGCTCTAGGCGGTAAATGTAGAGCAGCTGAAGCTCTTGAACCGGGGACAAAGGTTGAGTGTTTTATTTTAACGTTTCGAAGCAAGTTTGCAGTTGAGCCACCTTTAAGAGACATTAAGGAAGAACAGAAATTGCATTACGCCTCCTCTTGTCCTGCATCTTTTAATAGTTTCCGTATGTCACTTCTATTTCTTTCCATTTTTCTACAGGGTTTTTAAAATCCTTTCCGAAAGGACTCGAGTATCACACTCACAAGAATAACTTGCTCGTGTCAGTAATCAAAGCGGTTAATGTATTTTATTATTGCGATGAATACCGGACAAAACCAATGCAAGCATGTCGAGAACTCACTAACCTGCACAACACTGCTGTGAAGCGTGAGGAGATCTAAACAGAGCAAAGAAGAAGAAGCAGCAACTGGCCTAATTTCAAGGGACACAATCAAGAAATAGCTTATGTTTACTCTTTCATTCCTAGGCCGAGGAATAGTTTTCGCCCCCAGATCGAGCATCTTCATCCTTGAAAGGCTCCATTTCAGGGCAGAACCATAACAGACTCTGTGCGTGGCCGAGAGACGCATTAATAACGCGGACCTCCCAAGAACTTATCTCGGACATCTCCGACGCAGAAGTCTCGCAATGCATAGGGCTGAGAGCGAAGGCTTTACTGACATATCTCCGAACTACCGATTTGCACAAAAAATATAAGTTAATAAAACATGTAGTATTTTTATGTAATAGTTCTTATGATAGTGGAGTAAATGGCGCGAAATGACTACTGCTGTCGAAGCACCCTTAAAAAACAATCCACCGCAAAGGCTTTACTAACAATAACTATTTATTTATTTCACCTCCAAAAACGGCACAAAGACTATTACATTGGCTGACATAATCAATAAATAAATAAAATTTTCAAACAAAAACATAATAAAGAGTAAATAAAACAAAAATAGTGAGGCAAACGTAGGGAAAGGGAGTTAGGGATTGGAGAGGGGGGGTGGATCATTCAAGTGGCGTTTCAGGGATGATTTGAAAACGAGGTGGCAGAGGAGTTGAGGTCCAATGAAGGAGATTTGGAGGCCAAGGAGTAAAACAAGGAGGGGATTCGGTGGAAGAGAGAGCGCAGGGAGATGGAAAGACGGAATCGGGGACTATGCAGTAGACAGTTACTGCGTAGTAAGGGTCGGGGAGGAACATGAATACGAAAGAGAGGGAGTATTTCATTGGTCCGTAGAGATCCGATGAAGATTCTGCGTAGGAACATCATATCTGATAGGGCAAGGCGGAGAGTTATGTGAGAAATGCCAAGGGAGGAAAGGATGAGGTCACGGGTTGAGCTTGTGAAGGTGGGGACTCGATGGCGGACTATGGCGAGAAAGAAGTTCACTGGACGGTTGAGCAAATCCAAGGTAGCGAAGTATAGGTAGTAATCAAGGTAGGTAGTAGCATAGAGTATACTCTGTGGTAGTAGTCACTATGAAAAGTCATTCTAGTTGGGTGGTGAAATTTAAAGAGAAGAAACAAAAATTAAGGAAAAAAGAGGCAAATGCTGAATTGTCAATGGAAGCATTTAATATAGAGTAGGTGCAACTGTAGCAAAATAAATCTACCCCGGTAAGTTTTGATTTTTTTCCGACCATGTGTGCAACTAAACGTATTCGGCGCTAGGTCCAGAGGGTCTTATACTCAAATAAATTGTCGGAAGCAAGAACAAAGTTAGAAATTAAAAATCGCCACTCCCTGATACAATGAAAGAACTTCTCGTCAGAAGACATATCAATGAAAGTTGAGGATATATGGACCGACACTCATTATAAATGCTTAAACAAGCTTTAATATGAGAAACGTCAATGGCCAAACTTCAAATCTTAGCGATTTGAATACAATAGTTGTGTTCTCCCAGGAACTGCCTGGTTAATGCTTAAAGTTATTTTTGATCTTTTCCAAACTTTGGTTACTTAAGCGAATTAATTGCCAATCCTTAGGATAGAATATATTTTAGCTTTAAGCCAAAGTCGATCATTGTTCTGTTATCCAACATTTTCTTTCAAACTTATCGTCGTTCGATAAAATTTATAGTGGGTGTTCTTCTTATTTCATCCTCGTCTTCCTGGTATTCTTTTCTTCCTCGAGAGTTGGTTAAGTCTCCTCATTATTTGATTCATTTCGTCTGTTTGATTCCCTTCATTCCACTGATCCGCTTTGGTCCTTCAAATCCTTTCGTTCCATTCGTTCCTTTCATTTCATTCAGTCCTTTGAGCCCTCTCGTTCCTTTCGTTCATTTCGGTCCTCTGAATCGATTCGGTCCTCCCGTGCCTTCAGAACGAAAAGATCATCACGACCGGATTCGTTCCCTCTCGATCCTTCTGCGGGTTCGCTACAAAGGAGCAAATCGTTCCGAAAGGGAACATCGTTAATATGAAAGCAACTGGGCAGACATTAGCGTACATGGTTTTAAGACTGCAACCCTCGAATATGATGAGCAAAATTACTCTGGAATTTCAAGCGAATACTCCAGTCTTTGTAGAGATATGAGTGGCCAGTTTCCGCTGTGCCTGTCGGCTCGCTCTACTCGGCCACTGTCGCAGTTGAGGCCAAAATAAACGACTGGAATTCCTTTTCGCCCCTACCCAGCTAAGCAAGGTTGTTAGGACCAACTTTGGTCAGGATTTCATTCTCCACCTCCTCAGTTGCATTATGGCGTTGGTGCTGTGGTGCTTGTGGAGATCTTGCCCGAACTAATCATCGGCCGCCGAACGGAGGATCACTAGACAGAAATAACTACAGTGCAGTTGCCTCACGTGCGGTGCAGAAAATGTGGCTGCGCGAACGGAAACACACACCAGATCAGCTGCTTCTCAACTAGCAGCGTTAAAATTGCAATTTTTTCAATTGCTTTAAACTGCACTTTTTTACACATAAAGATCTAAGTACAGAATACTATGCACATCATGATGATGTTCTTTAACTTTTATTATCATTTTTATTTAAATTTATATGACTATTGTGAAGGTTTACCGCAATATGTATTAGCAATGATTCAGCACCCTTATATAACGATTATCTAAGGTAATTATCCTTTTGTAAATTATATTGATGTTGATGTGTCGAAATGTGATTGTTGTGCCGTCGTCACATTTTTCTTCTTCTTCTGCAGCCCTGACGATGGAATTCATTAAATTCCGAAACGTTGTCTAAGGATGATTGTTTGATTAACCAACACTGACCTATACTCGATATCGTGTATTGGATTTAGAAAGATCTAAGGCTTATTCGAGCGGTTACTCGTTAACACTAGAACGCCCAGGCGGGTCATTTTGACCCAAACGTGATTTTAAATTCATTTTTTTATTTCATTTTCAATGAGAGAAGGATTTCCTCTCGTGACTTTTATTCATTTTAACATGGCTTTATGTCCAAAAATTTTCAGCTTCCTGGATAGATCCGTACATTAGTTTTTTTAGAATTTACCCAGAACGCCCATACGGGTCATTTTGACCCAGATATGTATTTGCACTTTGTATCACCACCAAAACTTCTTTTTTATTAGTGTTTATTAGTTATTCTGCTACATATGTTGTCCATCCCACTTTGTCCTATATTCCTCATTCGGTTACCTTCCATGCCTGGATCATCTTTCAAAAATATTCTCATATTCCTTCCTTCCACTTCGTATCTCCACCCTTCTCATTTTTCGTCCGGTCGATTCATGGCATATTTAGTAATTAATTCGTTGGCAGTGTACCTTATTACTGTTTTAGAGTGCAGAGAATACAATATTGCTCCTTAATGACATATGGACTATTATCAGATTATCATATTTATACATGTGCATCACTGAAATAATAAGAATCCCAAAGTTAGTTGCTAGGTAGATTTTCCGGAAAATTCCTGCTTCCACCGAAAAATAATATTTTGAACTTAATTATTGCAACCAAACTTTGAAAAATAATAGATATGTATTAAATAATGTGAAAATTCTTCGTAGTATATAGAGCTATGACACAATAAGCAAGAAAAATGAAATAAAATGGAAAAAACGATAAATTGGCAAAATGTCGTAAGTTTATATATCAATAAATCATCGATATTTTCAAAGTTATGAAAGTTATAAAGTGAAATAATCGATGAATGTGAAGAGAAAGAGTGAAAGTTTGTAGTAGAAACTGTAAAAATGTAAACTTAATAGCGCAAAGTGAGGATAATTTCATTAATTACAGTGGGTCAAAATGACCCGCTTTGGGCGTTGAATGATGTTGAAAAGTCCGGGCGTCCTAGTGTTAAAGGTTACTGATGACGATGGACGACTCATCGTTCATCGAAACGTCGGCCAAGATGGAGAGTTTGACCCGGTGGAAAGCGCGAGTAACCTTTAACGATATTTGAACGTAGCCAATTTCTTATACTTTTTCACGTAGATTGAGTTAGTTTAAGAAATAAATTCCTGACGGTCCATATAATAATAATTATTTATATATTCAACGGGACTATTATTCCTTATACTAAAAAATTACAAAAATTTACACAGGAATTGATTAAAAAACATAGTTCACTATATATCGGAAGTTATTGTATCATACAGTTTATCAAATAATTTGTTTCGATAAAATATTCACATTTTAAGTTTTAGAAAAATATTACAAAGCATTCAGAAAAATTAAAAAGGATATATCAAAGAATTCGTTGCGACAAAATATTCACATTTCAAATTTAAAAATAATACAAATATTTTTTTAAAAATAGTAAAAATAGCATTTTAGCACAGCTATAAATATGAATAATTTAAGCGTAGTGATAGTGTATGATTCTATGTGAGAATGATGGCACAAGTTTAGTCAACTCTTTAAATTAATTATAGTATCATTTGCAAGTTACGTTTTAGGGCACAAAGATGTATGTTGAAGATATCTATTTCTGATGAAACGTTATTAAAATCCCTCATTATCCTATTTATGGGTGAGAAAAGTGTGTAGTTTTGAGAGAGGTGCGGTATGTTAAAGCACAGGTTTTGTCTGGTATTTTTGGAAGGGATGTGGAAAGCAATTTGTTGTAATAGATAGGAAGAGTTAATGTCATTATGTATTATTTTATGTAGAAATAATATTCCATCAATAGTCCTTCGTACCTGAAGAGTGTTGACCTCAAATACATCCAAAAGTAAAATAAAAAGTAATATAAAAAACCTTTTTATTCAACATCGCGCAAAAAGTTGTTAAATGTAATATTCTATTATTGATTTTATCCAACATTCTTAAATGGAGTCATTGGAGTAAGCCAAGTATATCTAGTTTTTATATTTTCGCCTTCTCGGATTGAATTGGATATATTTGGTGAGGCGACCGACGGCTAAGGTCATTTGCGCCATAGGTAAGGGAGGAAGGGTGGATAGAAACCCGGCGTCGGCATTAGCCTGCCCTTAACGAAAGGCGCCAAGGGGATCACAGTTTAACGTCTCATCCAACAGATGGAGTAATGTACCTGAAGTGCCCTCCACAAGACACTCAAGTAGAGATCGGGTTTCCTCTGAATAACATCCGCCTCTGAAAGGGATTTGAACCCTGGCCGCCCGTATGGTTAGCCAGTACTCTCGCCACCACACAAACCCGATCCCCTTTCGCATTCTTTGAATACCCAGAATATATTGATAATAAAAAGCATAATCCCCCCGATACGGCGAATGAGCGAAAAGGAACGGGTCCCAAAAAGACCGGTCCAGAGTGACCGAGTTCCCAAAAAACGAACGGATTTGCCCATTCCTCCAGTCGGATGTTCACGCCTACTCCCTCTCCCTTGGCGAAAGCACATGCGACAAGGTTCACTGGTTGTATATGCGACACTGGGGAACCGTAGCGCGTACCTCAACCGAAAGTTTCTGGCGTTGCGTAGAGGACGAATCGGGGGCATCGGACACTAAACTTTCAAGAGACCTCTGAAACGAGAAGGGGATGGCAGGCCGTTCCCTTCTGGAGCCTTACTAATCGCACCTAAGGCGAGCGGTTCGAGAATTGGGACGACTCACAACTACCTGTCGTCCCGTTTTGATTCATCTTGCAATGAGACCTCGAAATTGGGTCCTTAGCACAGTCGGAGGCAATGGATATTTTAACCACTTGCCTAACCTTACGTTCCATCTTATTTCACGAAGTAGTTTCGTTCCCCTGTCTCTCTCGTTCGCTTCTTCTCTTCCCCTCCGTCCCTTCCATTCACCCCCCTCCCTCACCACTCCACTTCTATCTACCCCCCCCTTGCCACGCAACTCTTGCGGGAGCTATAATCTGCGTAATCTATTTTCAGTATTTGCGATCTATTTAGCGGTAGTATTCAAAATGAAATACCCTGAGGGATTTCAGTTCTATTCCATCTCTCGATAGCGTCAATCTATCTAGTTCTATTTCATCCTTCGGTTCCGTTTTAGCGATTTTCTCGAATTGCTGCAGCTTCCTTAAGGATTTTGCCAGTAAAAACTATCTATCGCTGAGCAAAACTTATATGCCAACACACAGGGCTTTGTCAATTTACCTCGCAAATATTTCTGCATTAAAATCGTATTTTAAATTAATGGTAAAAATTTTATCAGCATACCTTTGTGCGAGGCCGTAATAGTATTAAGACTGATAATCTGTATACCATTTTTAACCTAAGTTTTAAATGATATTTTGGTCGTATCATTTTTATTCTCTCTTTCTTGGATTTTTATTCTTTTCCACCAGCTACTCTAACATCTCCGCGGTGAAACCTTTGTATTTTTAATTATTTTAAAATTTTATAGCCGTTTTTTATTACTATAAATATCACATTATGGCTTTTCAGAAGATTGAGTGCCACCTGTTTTTGCACACAAAATTGCTATATGGTGGACATTAATCTTTACCTGGAGAAAAAAATAATTACTGGATTTTCAAGCCAGAAGGTTGCACTTGGAAGAGGACGAAGGATTTATATTATTTTAAATATTGAAATGGTTACCTAATCGTTCAATTTTGAATATCGAGGGGGTGATTAAAATTTTCAGGAATGACAAAATATTTTTGGGCAGGACAGAATGCCACCATTGGCTTTCCTGAAGTCGTCGTCTAGTACTCACAGAGTAATTCTGCGGCTCAATGACAGTGAGGAGGAGATGTACTCAGTGGATGTCATTATTTGATAAATGATGATAAATTATGCGATATTTTCAAAATCGTAACATTTAGAAACGTTGAGCTAACTATAATTTGGTCACTCCGAGTGAAATCGTCATTGTCACGTTCCTCGATACTTTTCATTCTTCTGACACATGGGCATTATGTTGGCCAATTTTTTGAGAGCTCAAGATAAGGACTTACAAAAATTACATAAGAGTTTTGGCTGGTATTTTGAAATAGCGCCCCGAGTGTTTATTAGCCAAAATAATGTTTTGGGGAAAACCTTGTAACTTTTTGATTTAATAAGATCAAAATTAATAGAAAAACCATTGTATTTAACTGTAACTGATCTGCATTTTCGGAGGAGTAGTGTTTCAGCTAATCATTGAAAAACGGCTTGAAAGTTATACCAAAACTACACTTCGTTCCAGGCCGTATTTTTAGCGTTTAAATACTCATGGACGTAAGTTACCACGGCTTTCAAAAAATTATTGGGTAGGTACATACTTTTAGTTCAGATATATATCGCATATAAAAGCATTGAACCTGAGAACCGTGTTCTTTATTTTAAATGGCCGGACAAACATGGCACTCCTGACTAAATTCACAGTGTTTAAGGTTTAATTTCTCAATAGGGACAAAGTGGAAAATTTTTCAAATTTTCTCTGAATCAATTGTCGAATAATTTCCGAAATTTTCCTCAACCAAATAAAAACTTGTGGTATAGACATGATGAAAGGGACTTCAGTGGCTTAAGAGCTTCCGAGTAAAAATGGCTAATAAAACGTGAAATGCAGTATGTTATTTGACTTGTAATGCAGAGAAGTACCGGCGTACGCTTGCATGCAGAAGTTCAGTTCGTACGGTTTCAATTATTGCGATCGCTCTCATTGCTATTAAACAAGAACTGCGATTACGGCGCCTAGCTGCTGCAAAGATTGAACTTAGGGCTGTAATTCTTCGAAAATCGCTCACTGCGCGTCGCAAAGGGCGTTTGCAAATGTTTCGCGTGATTATGAAGTCCGCTGTGCAGGAGGGAGAGGACGTATTTGTGATGAGAGAAGGAGGGGTAGGATGCGTGGACTGCGGTTGGGAAGGAAGAGGTGTCGAGGGGGGGGGGGCGTTCCCCAGGGTGCACTCCCGTTGTTGGAACATCCCTCGCCCTCCCTTCCACCCCACCGTCCATCCTCAGCACCACCGCGCCTTAACCCTTTTCCTCCCCCCCCCCCCCGCTACCACTCGCAAAACCATCGCCCGACGAAGAAAAATACCCGCCCCCTCCCCCCGGCCCCCTGACAACCAACTTCACTCTCCCTCAGAACTGCTCCAACTCGCCCCAATCCGCTAGGGGCAGGCAGGGGGGGAGGGGGGAAGGGGAGACCTACATTAACGGGTTGGGGTTGGGATGCGGTGCTCCCCCCGCTGGGATGTGCCTTCATGCAGAGGAGCTTACGAGGGGTTGGGTGCGTGCTGCACCCAAAAAGGCGTTTTTGCCGCACCTTAAACGGGAAGTTCGTTTTTCTGGTCTATATTTCTCCCTGATGTATTCACATTACATCGTGTTCGGTCACACGTTTTAGTTTGAAACTGACAATACAAAAGTGCATGGACAATAATCAGGAGACACAGCCTTCGTAGACTATCGAAAGGCATTTGACAGCATTCATAAAGAGAAACTTTGGTCCATAATGGAATAACGAGCATACCCAATAAAGTTGGTGGTTTTCGGCGATACTTTATGGAATTTGCTAAACATTTTGAATGAATAGAGTAAACTTTGTTTTTCCACAATGAATTTAATAACTTACGACCATTGTTTCGACGATTAACGTCATCCTCCTGATGATGACGTTAATCTGATGACCTGATGATGACGTAAATCGTCGACACCATGGTCGTAAGTCATTAAATTCATTGTGAAGGAGCATATCCAATTCATTTAACTAAAAAAATCACTCTCTCTATCAAAATACAAGCATTCGATGTTAGCATCGGAAAAACCCCAACACAGGAGACCATTATAACCAATCAAGGTGTTAGACAAGAATGTCCTTAGTCGCGCACACAAATTAATATAGACATGGGCGACTGACTACGACAATGGAAAAAAGTTACAACAACAGGAATACTACGAAAAGAAAACGAATATTCAAGATCCATGCAATTTACCGATGACTATTTCATAATTCACGAAAGTGAAAACCATTTACGACGATTGGCTGTCCATAAATCCGGGAGGAGATGTCATTTTCAAAATGCCTCGTTAACCGTCCAAATCGGTCTATTGCATTTAATAGAGAGAGAGAGAGAGAGGAAAAATACGAAGCCTATAATCATGTTCATAATCATGATATTGCTGCAGAATCACGCCTTAAGTAGTAGTCGTGTGCCTTTTTGGTGAACCCGGAACGGCAGAACCACATGAGATCCATTTTATGATGAATTACGCCCCAAAATACAATGCCATTTCAAAAAGGGACTCTTAAGTCTAAATTAGGACTTCACTCTCTTCCTGTCTCCTCGTGTGGTCATTTCGGGAGTGATTAGCAAATGGCCCGCGCGCCGAAATGTCATGAGGTTGGAGCGTACTTCACTGAGGTGATTAAGTCACAGTGGCAGGTCGAGATGAAATCTAGTCATCAATATCGCCCAAAGTTAGTGCATACTATACTTCATCTACATAATACCCTGCGAGCCGCCGCATGGGCGTGTGGCAGGGGGTGTTAGGTCACCAGCCGTGCAAGGATGTATGTTTTTGGGAGGTGAAATGGTGACGTGTATTATGGGAGTGTATTTAGAGGAGCTCAATTTTTATTGTGGCCGCTTATTTTTCGCGGAAAAAACGGGTTTTTGTACCTATCTGTTCAGGAGTGTATCTCTCTTATTTTATCGCATCTTTCAGATCTAGAGATGTAGTGATGAGTCATGATAATATTCTCTGTGTCGCTCTGAAAAATATCAGTTCTGAATTTCTCAAGCAAGCTAAGCCTGTGTAGCCTCCGAGTCTCTAGGGGCTCCCACCTTACTTCCTCTAAAAGTTGAGAGACGCTATACGTGAGACACTCGTAGCAGTTTTTAACGAAGCGCGCTGATTTTCTTTGTATTTTATTATTTTTTTGGTTAAATCTTGTCTTAAAATTTTGGCAAATGTCCAGAGTCCCAAATACTTGCGGCGTATTCGAGGTGTGGCCTAACCAGAGCGAACTAGCATCTCTCTTTTACTTTTTCATCCGAGGACCTTCCTATTATACGTTTAACAAAACCTAGTTTCTTAAATCCTGTGCCACATGTGTTTTGTATGTGTAAAGAGAGATGGTACTTCCATCTGGCTAGGCCATTATTGAAGAATTACTATTAATGTATTGCGTCGCAATGTCCCAATCCATTAGCCGTGAAAGGTATAAAATATGGACTGAAGGATTGATTTAATCATTGGTCAAATTTTATTTCAAATATACATCCAAATTTTGATTTACTCTGGTCGCAGGTTACTCGACCAACAACTCTGAAAAAACAAAATGGTTTTAATACCCAAAGTTAAAATATCAAATGATAAGGATGAATGATTTGATAGGGAGGTTAATTTCTCATTTTACGTGAAAGCGTACGTTAGATCAAAACGACCTTTGAGTTATGAGTTACGAAAACTGTTCGACGAATAGTGTGCATGTGGATTGATAATCTCCGAGACCTCGTCACTGATGGAACGATTTACATAAATGTGGTCATGTTTGAGCGATGTATGGAACAAATGCGCGCGCACTCTTGAGTTTACGCCGCGCATGCGCGAGGTGTATGTATAAGGTGGACCGTGGCAAGCAAATTTGGCTGTGGGCGAAATTATCCGCGACTCCGATGTGCCAGCACGCTAATTTTGATACCGCGCGAAAGCTTCTGCCAAGGTTCGTAAAGTATAGCAACAAAACTGACTTTGGAAAATGGTCATTTTGGCTGACGAAAGAAATGTAATCGATGAGACAAAAAGTTACATTTCTAACGACATCCCATAGTCGCCATAAGTCTCAAACGGAGAATCCAAAAGAGCCCATCTCATCAATAAGGGCGTTGTGGAATTTTGGTATTTATTGGAGCATCCGCTTCATCCGCAGCAAAGTAAACTTCGAAAACCACGGAAATTCGAAGTTGTGCCCGCAGCAAACGACAACGCAAGCACCCGGATGGCCTTCGCTAAATATTATCCACTAAGCTATACAAGTATTCACAAATAAAACCAACGTCGTCCACGATGACAGGCCATCGAACTCTTGTCGAAAAGCATACGTAGAAAACTATATATTGCAAAGTTTTTTATAAATTATCATAAGAAATTGCAGCGAACGCTTCTTTTTTTTAATACTTAATCATAACGCCCTCGGTGGTAGTTTTACCTGAATAAAATCGTCTGCCTGCGCTCATTTATTACAATAAATCAAATTAGCAGTACAAACTGGAAAATCCGAATTGATAAAAGCTATAATTATGGATTCGTTCCAAGCGATTGGTAGATTGGATGTACTTTGACCTGGCTAGAACAAATGGTGCAATTTAAACCGATTCTATGCTACTAAGTTTCATAGTGCTCAATATGAATTTGTAGAAAACGCACACGGCGTATGCTCTACACAAATATAAAAATAGTTAAAAAATACACAGAAACACAAACACAACTTCACGTTTTTCTTTTTACAACTATTTTTGTATGTTTGTGGAGACATATTAGTCATTGGGAAATACACAATGAGAAAGATCATAATGCTGAAAGGTGAACTGCATTAGCCATGAGTTTAAACATTTTTTATCTTGCATATTGCTGGAATTAAACGATTCGACTTCATTAAATCAATCATTAATAATCGCGGCGAACGCTCCTTTGCTTAAGAAGACAGCACAATAACGCCCCCCTGGTGGTAATTTCACCTGATTAAAAGGGTCCCTCCGCACTCATTATATGACGGCAAATCAAATTAGCACCGCAAGTCGGAAAATCCAGGCGGCAAAAAAAGTATTTTCAGAGAATCATTTCCTTGGCAGCCATCGAGAAGGGGGAGGAGAAGCAGGGGATGGTGGATGACGTGGTGTGGGGTGTAGGGTGGAAGTAGGAAGGGGAGGGGAAGTGCAATGCACAGGGGTGGAAGAAGAAGGAATGAAAAGGGGGAATCGATTAAAAACAAAAAAAGGAAAATGAAAAAAAAAGAAAAAAGGAACACGTTCTTTTCCCCGAGCACGACGCCCAGAAATATAATCCACTCAAGGCTCGCTCATCCCGTCGCTATGGCGATCACTGCACCCACCCACTCTTCCGTCTCCGTCTCTTCCTCTTCTCCGCAAAACTTTCTCTTCCTCCCTCCTCACTCCCTCCCCCACGGTCGTCGCGATTACAACCCCCCCACCTGCCTCCCACCCGCCCGACGAAACTTGCCTCCTCCCTCTCTCTCACCCCTCCCCGCCCCATCTTCTCTTCTTCCGCCAAACCCTCCCCCGCCCCTCCAAAGTAATCTCAAACCTTCATCCGCCGCCCCCCCCCCCACGTATCCACCTCCCCCTTCCACCCCATCTCCCTCTCCCCCGCCCCCCTCTCCTCTCTCGACTGATTCGTTTAGCAATCCAGCCAATCCGATTACCGCCTCGTCTTCCGAGTTGAATATTGCAAGCGCGTTATCCACAATAATTAGGAGTAACCAGGTTAGCTTCCTCCCCCCCCCCTTTTCCCTCTTCCCCCCTCCTTCCTCCTCGTACATGCAGCAGTACATCTCGGAACGGCCACACAAAAAAAAATACAGCCCCCCCCTGCAAACCTTACTTACTCCCCCTCCTTCCCCGCTCCCCCGGCGGCAGCATCCCCTTCGTCCTTTTGTGCCCGCGCCTACTTAATTGGGTTAGTTTTCTCCTCATCCCCGACACCCTGGGCAACCACGACCACCACCCACCCACCCACCCCCTGCCCCTTTACCCTCCTTCCTCTCTACACAGCAGTCTCCCGTCTTCACCCTTCTCCTTCCTTCCTCCCTCCCTCCCTCCCATCCACATTCATCCACTCACCCCACCCCCTCCCCCTTTACACTCTCGCACTTGTTCCCGCAGCAGTGGGAGAGAGAAGGGGTGGGGCGGACCTTTCCCCCCACCCTCCCAAAAACACAAACCTCCCCCACTCCTTCCCTCCTACCATTCCCTCCCCGCATCTCATTCTGCTACTTCTCCGAATCCTGTTTCGACATAATGACCGCTGAAAAAAAGTATATAGTCCGTTCCACATTTGGTTGACGGCAGAGTTGTGCAAACTCTTGTCATGCGTAAATCTCCAAAGAGGCCGGACGTGCGATGTTGCCATATAGCAGCCGAAAGTTTAACTTAGCACTTTTGCAGAATTCGCACTGCTCTTCGAGGAGTCTTTCAATAAACAAATTCCATTTCCTAAAGTAATTCACTTTTTATAATGCACAAGGTAGGAAATGGTTGCCTCAGAGGCCTTCGGGTGATTCCAATGACAGGGAGTATCGCAACAGCGGTCCCCATGAGGCCCATACTGGGGCAACTCCATGGGGCCCTGGGGAAGGTCGATTATTAAATTAAGTAAAAAGAATTAATAGTATCGCAGTGGTGAAAATTTTCAAAAATAATTTTTTTTTCATAACTGAGTTCTAATCTAAAAAGGTACAACAAAAATTTGGCCCATCGTGTAAAAGCCTTGGCGCTATTTTATCCTAAACTAACGTATTTAACCATCATTTAAATAGAATCACTCACGTTCATGCAGGAATAAGTCGTTCTGTAAATGTCTACAACAATGCATTCATTATCGATCGAGGTTTTGACGCATACTTAATTACATCATTATATCATGTCTGGCCGGTCATTCTGTGATGTGATGATCCTCCTCATGAAGTATCGTTAATTCTGAGTGTAGTCTACAAAAACTGGAGTTGCGATTGTTGGAGCTTGCGGTTTAGATGTGAGTCATTTATCTTCCCATGATTGGATGCATTGAGCACCTCATCGTGAGGACTCCGGACCGGATACATTGATGGTGGCATTCCAAGTGATGCGGGTCGACTTCCAGTGAAAATTCACTTACCATTCTACAGGGCCTTAGAATCATTCACGTCTCTGGAATCACTCCAATCTTTCTTCTGTGAAAATAGTACGAAGGAAAATATTAACATATTATTGAAGCAAAAGTTTTTATACACTCAAATAAGAATGAGCAACTCTCGTTGGCTGAAAAAGAACTCAAGGAAATATTTGAAAAATGTCTCAAAGTAACTGAATAAATATCAAAATTTAATCGAGACACTAAAAATGTTTCGACAACGTTTCATCGAAAGTGAAGACCTAACGCGATCTATTTATAATAATGGCGTTAGGCGTCCCCTTGCGGAAATTCACAACGTAAAAATTATTGATAAGACCCTCTGTATAATTACACACTTTTTCATTAAACCTATTCGACTTAATTATCTCTTGGTCATAATCAGGGGGTAAACACCTACATCGTCCACGTACCTTGACAATGACACTGTACACTCAATCGATCGGGCTTATTAAAATAAAAGCGAAATTGTGATAAAAGAGGGAAAATGTTTGATCAATAATGCTTCACCTAGCACGACCCGTGACGCACACAAATATGTTGTCAGAGTAATGCGCATCTAGCTTCGCTCCGTGATTATAACGTTGGAACAATACTTTCACAAATGGACGCAAGATGTCGTTTCCTACGCCAGCTTCCTTCCACTGGGATCTGTATTTTTTTTGCCGTCCCTGCCTTTATCCCTTTCTCTCATCCCGCCACCTCGTCCATCCCTCTCCACCCCTCTCGCCCACCCACCCACCCCATCCAGCCATCCCTCTACTGCCCTCCCTCTCCGCCTCTCTGTCTCCGACGCAGCGCGCCAACATATCCGTGTCCGGATGTCCAGGGCTCCGTGGGCAACGGCGAACAAATCCAAGTAGTTCGATTAATATCCATAGCAGCTACCCCCCCCCCTTGGTAAGATGATTGGAGCGCTAATCCCGAGTATTGTGCACTTATATAATAACTTTTTCAGAATGCCGAAAAACATTCTTGAACCACGCCTCACTTTAGTGCTTTTCTATATTCGGTGGGAATAACCCATGCACTTAATGATATAAATAATGCAAGAGATATATTTTCAAAAATGTCGTCTTTGTAATGACATTATGAAGACAGGTTAACGGTCCGGAATAAGAAATTAAAGCAAAAGCTATCCCATAATATGTGTTTTACTCTCAAGATGCCTTGATATTTGTAACCGCCATTATAATATAATATGAAACATATAATTTCGTGTTTAGGAGAAAATCTGTGCGTAGGTAATCGAATTTTTTGGAAAATATTATACCCGCAGCATGCATTTTTTCACTTTTATCTGTACACATTACTAATAAGTAGGGATGAGTCGATTGCACTTTGTTTCGATTCCAATTCTTTCAAATCGATTCCCGATTCTCGATTCCGAATCAATCGATTCTTATCCCTAATAAACAGGTGGGATATTGATATACCAGTAGCGTACGACTATTACTTAAATTCAAGTATTGGCTGAAATAAAATAACAAAAAGAATTAAGTCGCTCAAAAAGTATATTTATTAACAAATATATCCTCAGCTTATTGAGGTACAATAAAAAGTACAAATTGGTAGCCTACACCCAAAATTACTGAGACAAATATATTGTGATAAATGAAATTTTATTTTAATATTTATCTATCTGGAATCGATGGAATCGGAATCGACTTCAGGCGATCGATTCTCGATACCGATTCTGATCCTGAGAATCGACATTTGGATTCGACTCATCCTTACTAATGAGTAAACATAAGCAACGTTTCGCGCAAATCTACGCATCAGACCACCTTTGAGATGAGACTAAATTGGAGACAGCGGGGGGAGAGAGAGAGAGAGCAGACAGGGTGGATACTGATTTCCAATTTTCAAATTCCCTCATTTGTCCCTGACTTTTCCCTGATGGATTAGCCAATTTCTCTGACCAATGGCCAAAAGGTCACCTATTATAGGAATTTTTTTCTGCTGAAGTAAATCTCCTACAACAGCTTTAAATTTTCTAAAATTTCTAATCATTGTCTCCAATTTTTAGGACTTAGGACTGCAAGCATGTATTTACTGTAACCTAGTGTGCTCCAGCAGTTACCTCTCGACCTGAGTTTCGGAAGTTAAAATAAAACTCGAGGTAAAATTTTTCGAATAACATAGACCCCATATCCCTTGTGATGAGCGTGTGTTGTGATCATGATTTTTATCACCACTAGGCAAATATTGCAATAAGGATGTACAAAAGGGACACATTGTACGTCTGATTCACAACTGAATATTTCACGCATTGATGATGTTTATTCCATGCACGTCAGCGACGGACTTGAGTTTCAGTTGGTGAAATAAAGGACGGGAAAAAGGCCGAATAAAGAAATGGCCGATAAACCTAACGGCAGAAAAATAATGAGGATTCATATCCCAGTTTTTCCCTGACTGTTACAAGAATTCCCTGACCTTTCCCTGACATTTCCGGAAATTCAAAATTCCCTGGCAAATCCAGTTTTTCCCAGTTTTCCCCGACGATAGCCACCCTGGCAGAGGAGTTATGCAAGAGAAGAACAGTCAGATGATGCGGCAGTCTGACAGCGGGAGCCACAAACAACGCCATCGGTCAAATAAGAGGGCAGGGGGATGGGGTAGAGGGTGGGAGGGGGTGTGGGGGGAAGGGAGAGGAAGTGCTTTCCGAAGGGCGCCGAGATGCGGAATGGAAGACGCGCGACTCTTTTAAAACAGCGAGCGAGCGAGACTCCAGAAGAAGAAAAAGAAGGATGAGGAAAGAGTTGAAGGGGGGAGAGGCGAGCGCGCTCGTTAGGCTTGCTTTGTTTGCCGGAGCGATTAAGTACGAGGAGGAGGAGCTCTTATCCATTCTGCGGCAATTATCGTCCCTCAGACTCAGCTGCTCTCTCTTCGCCAAGACGCAGATTGCAATGAGATTGTCGTTGTTATCCCTCGCGAGGCGATTCCTCCCGGAGTGAACTACGAGGAAGGGATTTCCCCATTCTGAATACCTGATGAGGAAAAGTTGACTCGAGTTTGTGGCGGAGGTACCGCGGGGGTCTCCGAGGCGCTCCCAATAATTCTGGGAAATCTTAGCATTTGCCTGGTGACTAATACGGGCACTTTTTTTTGCAGCAATGTTCAGAAATCCTCGGTGATACACATACGCGGTGCAATTTGGATGTGATTGCACTAAACTCTTGGGAGTTAATTAACAGACGAATGGGATGAATGACTAAGAACGACAGACAACGGAGGGAAAAGACGTCACCTCCCTACACACTTCCATTCCCCACTTAAAAGGTCTCCGTTCCATCCGCCATTTTATCAGCCAACTCCTCATCTACTCAGTACCAAATTCCCTTTAGAACTTTCCGAATTTATTCTCATTCACAATGCCTTCTCCTTCAACGATCTTTACTACCTTCAAACAAAGGGCTGTGCCATGGGAAGTCGATTTAGCCCTTCTTAAGCTAACCTTTTTCTCAGTCTTCTGGAAGAGACCTGCCTCTTCCAACCCCCTTTAAAACCTCTTCTGTGGATCTCAATGTCGACGTATCATCACCCAACCATAAGTTCAATATCTCTGTTCATATAAAACCCACTAATAAACAGCAATACATTCACTTCAGCAGTTTTCACCCCTCATACCAAACGTTCCCTCATATACTCACTTTCAATCAGAGGTCATCGAATTTGCAACAACCCGGAGTCTCTTGATCGCTTTCTTTCCAATCTACATCAGTCTCTTCTTCGCATGAGCTTTTTGTAATATTAGGACCTTTTTTGTGATTTTTCATAGTATAGAAATATCTTTCTCTCTCTATATAGTCTCTAAATATAGGATTCTCTACATATAGAAATAAAAATACCAGAGGGAGGCAGACACAAAATATATAGCAACGTAAACGAAAAAAACCAGATAGCTCCTTAATATTTCGACGCGGCGTGCGTCTTGTTCGCAAGGAAATGAAGGACTAGAGGGAAGGTAGAAAGGTGGCGGATGGAAGCGAAGGAGGGGAGAGACAGAGGGGAAGGGGAAAGGAGAAGAGGGGGAGAGAGGAAGGTAGGGGGGGTTTAGGAAGGCGGGAAGAGAAGAATATTTAAACGGAATAAGTTAGTATGATTGGAAGTGATGAAGGAGGTTAGTGAGATTTGAGAGAGTTGAGTCCTGGCGGAGAGAAAGCTTGAAAAGAATAAATGCAAGAGGACTCAAGATCTTTAAGTTGGAGGCGAGAGGAAGAAGGGGGAAGGGAGGCGAGAATACTGCCCTTAAAAGTATTGCTAAAAGTGGAGTTGTGTGAAGAAACGTGAGGAAATCGCCCAAGTGAGGTACACCATTTCAAACACGAAAGGACAACAAATTAAGAATACTCGCTAGTTTGAAGGAGCCTTTTTAAATTAGTTAAATACCTTTTTATAATCCCGCAGAATAAATAGGATTTGAAGGTTCCGCCAATCATGTTAGTTTATGTTCTGTTTTTCCGTGTCTGTCCTCCACTAGAGGACGATTGGTCAGTGAAAGCAGGTTGAAAACACTGTCTATTTGGGATAAGCAGTCAACTCACTCAGACACCTAGCGTGACCCATTATAAGCTTTTTGATTCAGCGAGGCGTCCCACACAGTCTGGGTAAAACTGGAACTTGTAAAGTGTCCGTTGTATTGACAAGACTTTCCTACAAAATAATCGTTTCTTTTATTAATTATGTTATATTTTTGCCACTCTCTCGTTATTTCGTAAGTTCTGATCATTAATTGCGGCAGTATGCGATACACTCAGCATAGCAATCGTTTGTTTTACTTTGATTATATGTTACTAATTATAGTATTACTAATGTTATAAAGTCCTGGGCATGTTTTAACGATTTGCGAACGTCTTATTACTGTGTATTGAGATAAGTGCTTTTTCCGTCGTGAGTAACGAAAAGTTGATTCTGCCACGAAATTTTGTAATACAGCTGGTTACAAAAGTTACAAGCTTTCCTGGAGTAATTTGGGTGAAATTTATATAATTTCAATTTGCGAATTATATTAGAAGAGTTATATTATAGAATTATATCGGTGGGTAAACAATACGCTTTTTATCTACACCTATATGTTACATACTGCTTTTCGAGATGGTTGGAAATATCGAAATTAATACGAAAACGCTGTGGACAGTCCATGGAACATATGATCTAAAATTTTCGAGCGTAAGATGGTGTCTAAAGGTAGTCCGAGCGAGATAGTTCCCATTGTCATAAGAGAGACCATATTCGAATTATACGTTTTAATTTCACCAGCAGTTGGACATATCAATTAAATACTGCATTATAAAAGGAGCAATATTATTGTTTCATTTGAAAGAAATCATAAGTTATTAAATGAAAATATCTAAATAAGTCTTTCACTTGACTCACTTTTTTTCGCGAGGTGCGTTTGAAACTCCTTCAAAACGGAAGGTTTTTTTGTGATACCCAAGAACCTACTGCGGTGACAATATGATTAATTTTCAAATATAGTTGAGAAAACATACATACTGTTAGTTTTTTCGACGACATCAACGTGTTAGAAATTCCTCATTTAGTAAATAATGTCTCTGTGGAGTGCATACACGTACCATTTTCCTTGTAAAAGGGCTGTTATAGTTTGGCGAATACCTCGGAAAGTAATGTATCGAGGGGTTGAATTTTTTAATGTCATTAGAAGGGTGAGGTATTTTTCTTTAAAATGAGACCGAATTCATCAAAACAACGCAGTCGTGCGAGCAGTTGGTTTTCCGGCGCGTGATCGTGACCCCTCCCCTCCCTCCCGCGACCGAAGAATCCGCAATCCCCTTCTGCTGCTCTGATTGCGCGCCGTGTGCTTGTATCAACTTGCTTCAGTCGGCCGCGGCTTTGTACCATCGGTCGTCCTCGGTCGAAGGGAATTAAGACTCTCCCCGATGCACTCCACGTGAGAATATAGTGGTGGATTAAAGTGGTGTCCGAGCGAAACGGCCGCAGCCAAAAATGTTTCACTTGTGGGGCAACTGTTTCAAATCTGTAACTGCTGCAAACAACAGGTTAGTTTCGTGACCGTGCTACAGCGTTTCGCTCTGTGCTTTGCAGAGCGGCAACTGTTAGCTGGAGCTGACTGTTTCCTCTTCTATTCTCGTCCAGTTTCACTGCAGAAGTGGCCGCGTTGATTGTCATTAGCTACGATTTGTTGCGTATGAATCTGGTTCCGTGAGTTTGCTGGTTCATTCAGCCAGCACTTTCACGTCCGCCCATTGCTTCAGTTTGAACCAACACTGAAGATTGCCTTCGAATAATAAAAATGAAGTCGTCACGTTAAGGAAGTGAAATACTTCTTATTATATATCGTTCAGAAATACCGGCGATGTTCCAATGGCGCCCCTTGTTTGTTGTGTCTCAAGCTGTTGTCCGCAACACGGTGTTTCTCGGAACAGTTTCGTTTCGGTTGCGAAACAGTTGCAATGAAACAGTTGCGTTCTTTTAGTGCCGCCACTACCGTTGAGAGAAGCGTCTCTCACGGCGGGTTGGAGGGGCGAGATGAACACCGTCCATTTCCCGGCGTTCCCTTCCCTGTGAAAAACAAAGGAAGCGCGTGCGAGCGAGTTACGTGCGATGATGATGGTGATGAGGAGGCATTTGGCAATTTGCGCTGGGGAGAAGATGGGTGGGAGGGACCTTTCTGATTTAGGGGGACGGAAGAAGGAAGAGGAAGGAGGACCTCCTGGTTTCCTCCCGACCCGCTCCGTGTCTTATTCGGGTGGAATTTCCCTAATTTTCTCTCATCGCCCACCTCGACCGCCGCTTCTCCTCCGCCAACTCCTCCACTCCGGCAGCGCAAACACATTTCGGTGAAGGAGACCTAAGAGAGAGAAGGGGTGAGTGTGGATCGAGGGGGGGAGTCCCACGGGGGTGGGTGGGGAACAGTGGCGGGTTGGAGGAAGCAAGAAAGCCGCAGGTTTCTGGATGTGGAGGAGGGTGTCGGTGTAGTGGTGTGCCCGCCCGCCGGACGGAGTGAGAGAAGCACGACCCGGAGGTAGGGGTTGAGGTGGAACTTTGGGGTGGTCTCTGAGAGTTGGGAGTGATGAAGTGGGGCGGAGGAGGAGATAGAGGGAGCGGAGGAGGAGCGCGGCCTCTGCGTGCTCTTCATCTGTTTGTGGTTCGTGACCGAGTGGACACATTGGGCCCTCGCCGCTAATGGAGCCCTCGACCGCGTGGGGGCGGCGTAAACAGACGGAGGGCGCTTCGGGAATCTCTTCCTTCCACAATTTCCACCTCCGATCTTCCCTCCCTCTCTCGCTTCTTTTCACTTCAAAGACCACTTGAAAGAAGAAAAAAATACTCATCTGCCAACAGGCAGGCACCATCGCCTGCCTGTTGCCCCCCGCGCCCACATCGCCCCCCCGCGACACCATCGTAGGTGTTTCTTGCGTCCATCGTCTGTCTCCTTGTTAGTCGGAGGGGAAATTTCGGCGCTTTCTGGTATATACATTCCGTGGCTGGCACTGCCCTTAGGTTTCGCCTCAGATACACGACATTCGATGCTCTGTCGTCTCATTCAGGGAATTTGAGCGAGAAATATTTTCTCATAGAATTCAATGAATTTTACCTCGTTTTCAAGAAAAATATCTCGCCTTCACAAAGATACCGAAATATGAACCAGTTGTTGTAATACTTCAGAGATACTTGCCTAGTAACGGAAGTCGTTTTCCATTGGATATAATTCACTTATGTACTTCAGAGAGACTATAATTTAAAAATAAGGAATTTCAAACAAGAGCTAGGCTTTGTGGATGGAATGGTAAATTTATAACTAGTTCTCGCTCGATGAAAATCACGTCAAAATGGGCCCAAAAGAGGCGCTAATTGGATAAGGGAGTCCAAAACCCATGGCTTTGCCCGCCCTGTGAGCAAACCAGTAATGGATGGTTTCCTTGAGCGCAATTTCGCCCACCTGATTTGTGGAAAAAACCCGACATCCTGTTTTGGATTAATTTTACCGATAAGGGGAACTACATTCGAATATTGATCCATTTTGACCGACAGATCCACAGTTCAGTTTATAAACAACAACAATAAACAACAAAGAGTAACTTTCGATGAGATCAGAAACCATCCGTCACAGGCATTTAATTCGGAGCAAATATTTGACGCATACCGTCCAATTGGACACCAAATTTATTTTACACAACATTTAAGCGTCACACTTTAATTATGTAAAGGTCAATCAGAAGGATTTAATGAAATAGTAGGGAAATAATTAAGCCAAATCAGACGTCGATATGAGAAATGGCTGAGAAAAATATGTACAACAAAATGAGAAATAAATTCTTGTATTCGTAGGTAAAACAAACAACTTTCATTACAAAAATTCTCATGAAAATTGTGGAAGAACATTATAAAGCTTTTATTGCAAAAAACTCATGTTATATTGCAATATAATTCAACTCACAATGCGAGAAAACTTTGGTTTTCTTTTAATTATTTACTTAACCTTTCGCAAATTACGGTTTTGTAAATAGTGATTGACGAAGATGGAAACAGTCTCTGATTCCATCTGGTCATCATGGAATCTGATTTTCGGAGAATTTTCTGAAGTGCAAGCATCAGATATAATATCGGGTCCGTTCCTTTTTAATTTTAATGGGCGCGTTGCATGTGTGGTACGCTGGTTTCAATGTAGTTTCGGTGTTCTGCCGTATAATTCATGCATGCCTGGTGTGGAAGCACCACCTGCCACACAACCTTTGGGTGGCTTGTAGGGTATGATGTAGATATAGATGTTCCTATTTTCAACCAGGGTAGACTGTTTGCATTTACAGGTGTTTAAGCTATGCGCCCAAAGATTTCAAGATACGGCTGTGTGTGCACCTAAACTAAAAAGATAACTTTGCTAATAACAGAAACCTGTGATTAAATAGGAAACATTTGAAATACACATTTGAAAGGGCAAAAAATATCTCTTCCAAGAAACGAACGACGATTGCGTATAATCACGCTAAGGAAAAGTGGAAAATAAATCTATCGAACATTTTTTCTTAAATATCTACAAAAGCAAACAAAAGACTTAGTACATTAAGAAAGAAAATCAATGGAATGAGCACGAAACGGGGAACACATGGTTTTCCTCCGTATTGTTGAAGACAAGGAAATTATCGAAAAGAGCAAAAAAAGCAATTCCTAGCGCTGCAAAAGAATGAAACATGCGAATGGATCGCTGGGGTCACATCCAAGGTAAGGAAACCCCTAAAATTCGTTGGGTATGAATAGAGGGCGGTTCCGATTCGGAAACCGATCCATTCATTACAGTCGGCATAGTTATGACCAAGTTAAGTCCTTAATCCGGCTTACTTTTCCGATGGTCTCGTTCGATATCCGATATTGAGTTAAAATTAACGAGAATTGGTGTATTTAGTGACTGGTGAGTCACGCCTACTCGGCACAAAAATCTTCCCCCACACCCCTCTGTTCTCGCTTCAACTTCGACCACGAGCGTTCGTGGCCAAGACTCCTCCCTTTCATTTTGACTTCCCATAATGAAATTAAGATCATTGCCGCGCCTAAAGCGGGAAAAGGCAGAAAGCGGGACATGTCGCAGTAGTCATGTGCTGAAACCCCTTCCACAGAGCGTGTCGCATCAGATGGATCAAGACAAGAGACGAGGGTTGAGGAGAGTAAAAAAGGAAGGATCCTGCCGAAAGCCCATTACCAAACGAATGGTGAAAATAAAAGTGACCTAATAAGAGAGAAATGAAATAATGCATCTGCATTAGAGTAGGGGATGAAAAGGAATCGCCAATCTGGAAACAGTCAGTCCATATTTTACATTTATTCTTTTAAAAAATGTATATTTTCTTTCAAATATCTTCACACCAATTTGTGATTTAAATTAACTTAAAGGGGTTGTCTTATTTAGAATGGAAAATTTATTTGCCACATTTACAAGCTAATATAATTATGTTAGTAACGGACGTTACACAATTTTGAAAACGCTAATGAGGGTTTTGAGTTATCAGCAAAAACTCTGTTCCTCAAAGATATCTATCAAAAAGTAAAAAATATTTCTACAATATGTAATATTTATAGTGTTTACATTATTTTTACCCAGTTATCAGAATGGATATTTTAAGAAGTTATTCTAAAAAATTGATATAGTTCTGAAGCGATTGTCGATTTGTAACAGATATTACGAAATTTTTATCCTCCATAAAAACCCTTTAAAATATTAAGTGCATAATGCAATGCCCCCCTGCTCTATTTATGCAATAACTATTATGTCATAGTTTATTCAGCTAATTATTTTAATTAAAAAAATTTCTCAACAAAATATATCATTAAAAATTTAAATAATAAAATTTTAATATTCAAGTATTAAGTACAACTCATACCTCACTCATATCTTACATTAATGCATAAATATGCAATTTTCGACGATGTTCTGCATTTTACCTTTTATTTTCTCTTTAATTGGGATCGGATTAAAAGTGAAAATAAAGAGGAAAGATGAAATGCATATGGGACGAGGGGGGAAAACTTGTGTACGGTTAGACGTACTACGTCTCTACAAGCCATTATTTACATAGAATAGAATAGAATAATCATTTGTTTTACTCTGGGACGAATGTCCCTTAGAGAACAAATACAATAAAATAATATAATAATTTAGCAGCGAGGTGATAAACAAATTAACATTTAATTTAGTTCAAATCAAAAAAATAAACAAGAGCTTAATAACACACAATGTATAAAGAAAAAGACAAAAATAGCTACTCTTATTGAAAGCAATAACTGTACCTGTTATACAGCTCAGAACTCAGAGATAGGTATAAATACAATTAAATATATAGATATATGATACAAGATAATAAACATAAACAGACCATGAAGGGAAAAAAACTATATTTGTCTAAAAATATAAAAATTGGAAATGCGAATTAAATTCTGACCAGGCTAAACTATTATGGAAAATATTCATTTAATAAAATTTCACACAATTTAGAAAAATTTCCAACGAGCGAGATTTCCTCACATCAATTGGAATGGAATTCCAAAGTTTTGAGGCGGCGGCCACGACGACGAACGACTTATGAAATGCAGTGGTTCGGTGAGTCGGAAGTAGAAGGTTACTTGGTTCTGATCTGGTAACCATAGGATGATTGAAAGTTCTTTTAGAAAAAATATCAATTAGGCATGACGGTTCGTTAGTGCCAAATATAGAAAAAAGAAAGGTTCCAAACTGGTATTTGCGACGGGATCTGGTATTCAACCAGCCAAGTTTCTTGCAATAGGGGGCGAGGTGCTCATCTTTACGAAGATTAAAAATATATCGAACGTTCGAATTAGGAGGCGCTGTATTACATACATACATACCAATCACGCCGTTCCCTTCCGGGGTAGGCAAGCCATAACCATACAAGGTACAACTAACCACACAAGTTATGCCATTAATTACGAGGGAAAAATGGAAGGTCATCAGTCAAATAAAGAGGAAGGGAGATAAATCAAATTCTGGAGCACCTGAATGGAAAATGCTATCTCATAACATTATTGACCCAGAGAGTATGCGTGTAATGTACACGATGAGCTGTGTCGGTTATGCCGAGTTATCTCGGAGGAAAGCGTTCGCTCTGATTGTGCCAACATTAGCCATTCCAAACTTCCTAGCTCAGGTCACTTGTTTACTTGGGCAAATTAAGTATGAATTTATCAGTATAACGATTAGAGGAACTGATAAAAATAAATATAGTTTTATATATAAAAAAACAACCAGAAAGCTGTGTCAGTTATCGAGACGAGATAAGAGCATTTCCAAGCATTTCTCGGACAACGGACGTCGCATCTCCTCACTTATGGAGCTGTAGAAACGCCAACAATTTTTTAAAATACAAAAGGACCGATGGCAACGAAAATTGGGGTGCCATCTTGAAAATGAGCGACCATAAGCGTAAAATATGATAGTGAAAGAAGGATGCATACCTAACCCGTGCAGCGCTGAGAGAAGTGTAAGATCACTTCAAACGGTTGATGTCGCCTAAAGGAATCAAAATGAGGAGTTGGCAAACGGCCTGGATAAAATGCGAGCGTTGCCATAGTTCCGCGAGTAAGGGGTTGCGGTTCCACGTCCTCAAGAACAAAAAATGCTGGAAGTCACATTCGATCCAGTGTAACCTTGAGATTTTACGCAGATTCCTCTCACGAAGCACTCAAAACCAAGAATTCACCCTTTCCGAGGCCCCCAAAGAAGTTAAAACAAAAGATGAACACAAGGAAAGCTGCGCTTGTAGATCCCTCATCCCTAGGAGTTAATGGAGAATTTGGGAAATAATGGCTGACGAACTTTGAGCAAAATTATCGGTAGGAGATGTAATAAAGGGTGATGGGTTGCTGAAAAGTGTGATAGAGGGGAGGATGTTGGGCAAGCGGGGTAGGAGAAGAAAGAGAATAGGTTTCACGGACGGGATGGAGAAGGATAGATCTTATGCAGAGGCGAAAAGGCATATACTATAGGGAGAAAGGCCCCTGAATGTGTGAAAGACCAGGAAGAAATTCTCTGACATTCAGCAAAACCTACCTTTGCCGGTAGAATACATTATACATACATCGGTAGGAATCCTGAGGGAGGATTATGGCCAGAGGACAACGTGAAAAGTTTTTATATCTATTCAGAAGAGGAGGAAATCGTCGGAATGCGATGATTATGCATCAATTAGTTTAATTTAACAGGAGACAAAAGTTTCGCTCATAATATTATTAAAAGGCTGGAGAATAGAGCAAGGGAGCTCTTGGGCGAATTTCCAGTTTGGGTTCGGAGGGCAACTCAGGATGCGATTGCGGCGATGAGAAAACTTAAAGGAGAGAAACCAAGAACATAGTGAGGGCATTTTGTCTTACTGTGAGAATTTTGAAAAGGGGTGTAACAGATTGAATTGGGGAAAACGAATGGAGGCACTCATGAAAGAGGGATGAGATGTGCGTGATAGGTGACTACTCATCCGAAACTTATACATCGCCCAGATGGCACATGTGAGAGTTTAAAACTGGGAGGAAAGACAGTGAGTCTACTTCTTAAACCGTTACACATCACTCCCTGCGTCAGTTATTTACAGCCCCGACACGAGGGAGCAATACCGTTGATTTACAAGTGAAAAATGTATGCCAGGGAATTGATAGTGGCGGACGAGAGATGGACGACTTCGGGCCGAAGAGAGGGGCGATTGCTGCGACGAGCAAGCTTAGGAGTTTTATGGCAGAAATGACCGCGACATTACAAAAAAATTGTTCCAATGTCATTTTAGCAGAAATGACCGAGAGATTGCGATTGAATGGTTCCATAATAAACGCAGGAGCGCTTGGAAGAAACCGAGATGCACGGATACGTTCCAGATAGATCATATATTGGCCAGACACTGATACGGGTATAGTGTTAAAAACTTATCGTGGGAGTGATGAAGACTGATCAAATACAACGAATTAGTCATGAAATTCATCCTTCCATCCAAAATGTGATGGGGGGAGTGGTAAGGGAGAAATTGGAGTACTGAAGCATAAATTGGGGATATTAGGAACAAGTATGAGGAGGAGCATACTAGTAACTACTTAAACTTCTGATATATCGTGGGGAAGACACATACAAAACATATGCAGCGCAGCATTAAATAAACAAGGAATTGTGAAGCGTATAATAGGAAGGTCCTCGGATGAAAAAGTGGAAGAGAGATGTTACTTCGCTCTGGTTAGGCCACACCTCAAATATGACGCGATATTTGAGACCCTGGTCATAAAGATTTAACCAGAAAAATTAATAAAATACAAATAAAAGCAGCAAGCTTTGTTAAAAACTGCTACGAGCGTACATATAGTGTCTCACAACTTTTAGAGAGATTAAGGTGGGAGTCCCTAGAGACTCGAAGTCTACACGCTAGACAGCTGGCTTGAGAAATTCACAACTGATATTTTTCAGAGCGACACAGAGAATATTCTCATGACGCCTCACTACATCTCTAGGTCTAACAGAATCGATAAAATAAAGGGAGATACACTGCCGAACAATTAGGTACAAAAACTTGTTCTTTCCGCGCACAATAAGCGACCACAATAAAAACTGAGCTCCACTAAATACACTCCCATAATGCACGTCACCTTTTCACCTCCCAAAAACTTGGTGTGGTGGGTGGGGCGGGCGGCACTCGACTGCAGCCACCTCCTCGTGGTGAGTGATGGATAGTCGATTAGTTGATGAATTAAGAGCTGCAGGTTACTTTATTTCCTCTTAAAAAATCGTCGTTGGTAAATTCAAGTCGGTGTGGTCGCATTATTATAGCGGGTGATTCCCTACCGAACAATCCGTAACATTTCTGTATATTTAGTGTTTTTGACGAATTTTGGCGAACTAAGAAACAATTTTCCCTGATTCAAACACACTAAATCGCTAATACTAAGCAACATACAAGCAATATATGTAATTTTTTGCCATTAACATCGATAAACCATCAGGAAAAATTGCGAATTTTTGCCATTTTTTTTACCAAAAGTTAAAATTTTGACTAAAAAGGGCAGCCTGAAGATATAATCAGTTCGAGTTAGTATTTTGTATGGGTTAGAAGGACCACCAACCAGAAACTTAAAGCACTAGCCGCAGACCGATTTAAAACAAAACGTCTTTTCGATCCACCCTAGTGTACACGTCACCACCAGGCAAATGCAGTAAGCAGTTTTCTGTCCAAATAAATGAAAAACATATAAAAGAGCTTAATTGTAATGAAGTAATGCCAATTGCGTTTCGCAGAGGGGGAGAAGATGTAATCAATAGCTATGGCAGCAGACCAGGTATCTGTGATGGCGAAATCGAAAAAGCAGAGCACGAAAGAAAAATGAATACTAAGGAAGGAATTAGATAGCATACTCTCAAAGTTTCTACAGATAATGAACTATAACAAGAGGGGAAAACTTTATACCCTTATTTTTAGCATTTATGACGATGGAAAGTGGACGGAGGATTCTGAGAAGACTATTCGTACACCGATTCCACCGAAATGTAAGGCCAAAAATATGAAGGTCATAAAACAATAAGCTTAATATCTCAAACACTTGGTTTTTTCCACCAATATAATAAAAAAACAATTCTACCGGTTTCGGCCATTTCAGGCCATTATCAAGATTACAAATCAAAATACCATGGAACAGCACAGTTTATATAGAAACCTCAAGGAGAGGGATGTGGTTAAAAGAACCAAAAAGAAAAATGACCAGCTTCCACAAAGTAAACTCGCCAACCATTGATTTTATTAATATTTCAAGGTACCGAAGTATTTCATGGAATAATAAACAGGCGACCAGAGGACAAGATATAACGAATACCTGGTCGAGGATCAGTTTGGGTTAAGGAGAGGAACGGGAATGCGGGTATACAGTACAGGAGAGAAGACAAGTTGTAGCTGTAGCATCAAATGTTAGAGCGTTGTGGTGTGTGTGTGCTCTGTCTGGCGGAAAATCTCGCTCGAGCCATACGCCGTAGTTTGTCCCTCTCTCTCTCTCTCTCTCCAATTTGTTCTCACATAATCCCCCCTTCCGAGGCGTCTCTCCCTTCCCCTCTCGACACCACCGCCTCCTACCGGTTTCTCACCGCATCTTCTCCCTCACCCCCATCCTCGACCTTTCTCCCTCACCCCATTCGACCCCTCCCACCCCACCCCAGCACACACACACAACACACAGACAGACACACACACACACACACACACACACACACCCAGTGCTGCTCCCACTCACCTCATTTATGCGGCATCAGGGAGTTGGGCGGAATAACACAGCCGGCCCATTACAAGCCCACCTATCCCGATACTCTTCAAATAAATAAATACGAGGGGTAATGAGGCGAGGGGATGGGGGAGGGGGTGCTTGAAGGGAGGGCGGGCGCTCTGAAAATGAAGGGGGAGTGGGGGGAAAGGGAGGAGATGCGGAGGAGGGGGAAAAATATATATACATATATATATAATAATATGATTTATATATATATATATTTTTTTTTTCTGCTTGGAATCGGCCATATTTCCATCTTCACACCACCACTGTGTTCGTCAATTTTATGTGTTCCTATCCACTTTCTTTCTACCTTTGTGTTTGAACCTTTATTTGTATGTATTTGCCGCTGAGCTGTCTGAGTGAATGAACGAACGATTTACACACACACACATATATATATAAATATAGTTAAACTTTTAATCATTCATTGAACGGGACGAGAAATGATGAGTGTACGAGTAATAATACCTAGAGGGGGCATACAAGATAGTTGAACTGAGTTGACTTGGTGGAATTTCGACATAATATAATAATAATAACTTTGTAATATTCCACACTGTTTTATTACTAATAAACCAGTCTGACCGGTTTCAATGTATACACATCATCATCAGAGGCAAAATAAAGCGTACAGAGGTGGTGGCTTGAAAAAAAAATATAAAAAAAAAAAAAAAAAATATATATATATATATATATATATATATATATATATATATATATATATATATATATATTAAAGAAAAGGAAATAAACTTAGAAATATAAGCTAGCAACAATGCGTTGAGGTTTGGGATGGATAGATAGGTATATCAGTGGACACTCACAGAAAGGCGATCCATGACGGCACCGGTGTCCACTGCTCTCGGAAGCTTTCGGGTGAGAACCCTTCCTCAGCGGGAGAAGGGTTCTCACCCGAAAGCTTCCGAGAGCCGTGCCGTCATGGATCGCCTTTCTGTGAGTGTCCACTGATATACCTATCTATCCATCCCCAACCTCAACGCCTTGTTGCTAGCTTATATATATATATATATATATATATAAAAGCTATATATATATATATATATATATATATATATATATATATATATATATATATATATATATATATATATATATATATATATATATAAATGCACTTAGGATCACTTAAGTGACGAATATATAAAAGTTTGCCAGAGGAAGGCAGACTACAAACACAGAAAACAAAAAAATGATGAACACACAAAGTTTCTTGATATTTCGGTGCCACTAGCACCTTGGTCGCAAGAGCGAAGACTGAGAGGGAAGGGAGGACTGAGGTGGTAGGAAGGGAGGACTGAGGCGGAAGGAAGGGAGGGAGGGGAGGGACAGGGGAAGGGGAGGAGGGGGAGGGAGAGGAAAGGTGGGGGCGGGAGGCGGGAAGTGGAAGAAATTCGAAAGGAAGAAGTAGTATGGGCAGAGGTGATAGAAGAAGTTAGTGGGATTTAATGAGTCCTGGCGGAGAGAAAGCCTGGAATAAGTAAATGCAAGAGGACTCAAGATCTTTGATTTGGAGTGGGGAGGAGGAAGGGGGAAGGGAGGCGAGAATGCCAACCTTAAAAATATTATTAAAGGTGGAGTTGTGGGAAGAAACATGGGTGGCAACAGGGAGGGAAACAGAAATAGAAGGTGGTTCATTACAACTGGAGCGGTGGCCATTCATGCGGATGTTAAGGGGAGTGGTCGTCAAACCGATGTAAAAACTAGGGCATAATTGGCAAAGAAGGATATAGACAACATTATGGGAAACGCAGGAGAGTGAGGGGACGGAAGGAAGATGAGCGGCAAGGAATTTATCAGGCAGAGGCTGGGTGAGAAGGATGCCACAAGTTTTGCAACGTGGGCGATTGCACGGCGTCGGAAGGGACTTAGTTCTCATTCGCTCACTGATCAAGATAACGCTGGAGCCACGGAGCGTTGCACAATAAAATTTTATGCACTACTCAGTTTTAAGCCCAATGTTCTCCCTGAGAGATCTCAACAAAAATATTTTGGCAGAACTTTGTTGAAGGCGAACGTGTGAGCGGGTTTTGCTAGGAGAAAATTGCAAGAGAAAGATATTGCTAAAGAACGTGGGCGAAATGAAGATTGCGGAAGAACAGATAGAGAGATGAAAGAAAAAAATAACAATGATTTCCAATTTAGGGGTACGTACTCATACTTCTAGGTATGAGATAAAAGGGTGAGATATTGCAGCTGTAGGATGAATTATAGTGAGTATGCGCTTTGAGGAGCCTTAGGTCTATGTCGATATATCATTAGGGTTGTGCACCAATTATATTTCTGCTGGAAATGGAATTTTTAAGTTTAATTCCTAAAGTAAATTTAATTCCTAAATTATGCAGAATTTATAAGAAATGGAATGTTTCATAAGACAAAAAAATAGTTAATAATTCCAAATATTTCTAGCTAATACAATTAAAACGGGTTTTAGGTCACTGTAGGCAGTATCGCATCCATTAAAGCCCAGTGAAGTAGGCAATGCAGTTAATTAATTACAGATCCCCTGCGCGGAAAATTCGTATCTACGCCACTGAAATGCGTTCCGAGGCGAGATAGACTCGAGGGAGAGCGACGTATATTGATAGCCAGCCGATTTATTCGATGGATGGTCTCGAATCGGAGTCGCCGAGGGACTGAAGTGCGAGAGGCGAAGGATAGTGAACGCAAGCCTCCGCAGAGGGTGCAGCATTTGCGGAGAAACGGACTCCTTCCCGCCCGGAGACGGGATCATTGACGGCCCTCATATTCCGTAACTGAATAATTTAGGACATGTGGGAAGACGATCTTTTTTCAAACTTATTCGTACAACAACAAGGAAGGAGTAAGGCCACAGGATTTCGTGAAAACGGTCTTTATACCTATCCCGAAGAAGAGGAAGAAAGTGCTAGAATACGAGGGGTATAGAAAAAATATTATAATTTTTCACACCGCGAAAATCTGATAATAACCGTAAGGCTGGAGATTGGATTCAAATGGCTTCTGTAGCGATGACCAGTTTGGGTTCAGCAACGGGAGGGCAACTCGGGATACGATTGCGGTGTGCTGAGAACACACAAGGAAAGAAACGTGTAATATGATCTGGATGTTACATAAACAATATTGTACGCAAGATTATCATACCTATCTTGGCTCCCATCGTGTTACTTGTAATTCGTCACGACTATTCTTCAAAGTGATTGCCTTCCGGAAGCAAAAGAACGTCACGTTTCGTTTAAAGTTTTCAATTTACGAGTTGCGCGCGCCGTGATTTCCGAGGACGTATCTCCTCCGTGAGTGCGCCTAGATTTCCCGGAGAGATGGAAAAAAATAACAGTCCTCGTACGTCGAAGCGATGCCAGCGACCCCTCGAAGCAGCGCCGCCGCGTGTATTATATCTGTACTACGCGCGCTCTTCTCTCACCCCAACCCCCACTACCAAACAACCCCATTCCCCCAACTCCGAGACTGAAAAAATATCCCCCCCTGCCATACCCCGAACAACCCTCTCCCTCGGAGTCGTCCCCTCCCCTACCGCCCCCGCCCGCACCCCCCGCGGCGAGGATGGGGTGGGTCGAGAGGGGGGCGTGGTCGGCGCCGGCCTCCGCCAATCACGGTCTCGGCTCTAGTTCGAGGCTCTGGACACGCCCCCTTCCGCATCCGCGATTCTCTCTCCTTTCCTTTCCCTCCTCCTCCTCCCAGCCCCCCCCCAAACAATTAGATCGTATCCACCACCCCACCCTCTTCGGCACATTCCCCCCACCCCCATGGCTTCTTCAGCCCTCACCCTACTCCCCACCCCCACCCCCTCCCGCAATGCTTAAAATACCAAATACCCTTTAAATAAAAGGCCAACTTACTTCTCAAATATGGGATATTCTCTCGAGGAAAGGTCGTACAAGTAATAAGACAACAATTCTTGACCAACTTTTCGGAACGTAATTCATTCCATCATCAGGGCTACAAAAAAACATGTACACTGAAGGTCCACCACAACACATCTCAGAAAAAGCCAATATATAAAAATTTAAAAAAAAAAGGTATTCAAATAAAACAACACTGAAAATTACCAAAGAATCACATTAAAAACCCGAATTCACATCACACTGCCACTGCGAATCTGTCATCATCTTCCCGACCATACACGACTACCTGGCATAAGAAACACCATCAAGAAGCACCACTCCCCTGCCTCTATTCATCGCACCGATGTCTATATGACCTGCCATGCAAAATATACGTCCCCACATACATCCACATGCCACTGCTTGAAGACGACTGAACGTCACAAAGTACACAAAGTACCAAAAAAGAGCCACGATAGAAGTCTTTCAACAACATTGCAAACACAACATAGTACACAATACAAAGTTACATTTAAAGAAGATTATATGAAACAGTACACAAATATGTTTAACCGAAAGACCGACCGCTTCACGTTCCTGAAACATTGGAAGCCAAAATCAAGCGAACCTTTCTCATTAAAGTCATCGAAATCATTTCCGTTCAGTGCTTTAAAATTATTGAACACTTTGCCGAATACATGAAATTATATCGAGAAAAATACACCATGCCACGACCTCGAACTTTCTTACAATAATTTTTCCTGGATATAGGTATGTATAGACCCAAAATTAATCATCCATTACACAATAGAAACAATTCGGAAAGAACTCTCTCCGAGGTTGATGTCAAAAACATGTGCAATTACTTCTTATCTACTTTTGTATAACACATCACTCATTAAAGTAAAACACTGGTTGAAATGTTAAATGACATGCCTAATTAATTTGCAATGCGACCTGATAAAGCACAAATAACTATACCATTAATCGACGAAAAAGGAATGTAGTAAGTGATTATTTTTCAACCAAAATCTCCAGAAAAAATAATTATATCAAAAAATATATTTGTATAGAGTCCCCCTAATTGAATTTCATGAGTATCTTACATAAATAACGTGTTACGAAACGTACTTGCACTTAAATGGCTTTGCTATTATGCTGCAAGTATTTGTTCAAAATATTGTGAATGCATTTGTATTGTGTATTCCTCAGTGTAAATGGCATATCACACGAATTTTCACATCGCATTGTCGTTGTGCTCACCGTGAGTTACTTTTAACTAACTATATAATTGTTCTTAAGTGGCTCACCGGCGAGCGATACATGAATTTTATAAACGCTTGCACTCACAAATTAATAATTAACATGAAAAACCTTATTTTTAACGCTATAATTTCGTTTCCACGTCGCAATTTCTCAATAACTAACTTGATTTACCTTTAAATTTTAGGATTTTAATGGACTTATTTGTAACACGCCGTACACCGCAAATGCTTTCACAATAGAAAGTATATTTTTGTAATTTTATAAAAATTATTACGGTGAGGGATATATAGTCTTTGAAATACGTGAAAAAAGACATTAACTACATATTATTGCATTTCTGACACGATCCGTGAGTCAGAAGTTTTAAAATTAAAGTTTGCCTTAAGTTTGTATAAGAGTTTGTGGAAAATAAGATATTTTTTATAGCGAGGTCAAATATATTGAACACTATGCGAGGCGGTAATTTCGCCCGAATGCCCTGACAGCTGCTTTGGAAGGAATGCGTGTTCTTATCCAAGTAGCAATGTGGCGTAATTGCATGTTCGCCTTTGGAGTCTTCTAAGGAAATGATTTTCAAAACGACATCGGGAAACCCCTTTTGAATTGAAATTTTATCGGCTGGGTCAATTATGCGTTGGAACACGTGGTAACGTCTCCAGGATATTATCAATTTGACGGTTCACATTCACACGATAATTAGACATGGCTTAAAACTAAAATTTAAAATTGTGTTCAGGCTGAAATGAAAATCACATATTGTCACCAACGCCATTGCGATAAATACCTTAATTTAGTATCAATAAATATATTTAGATTTCCAATATATATCACACCGCAAAATATTTAGCTAAAAACTTCATAACGATAAACGGGAAACTCAGCCCATGCCTGGTTATAAAATCGAATAGAAAGCGTCGGCACCAAAACACAAAATCAATTCCAATTGAATGGTCAAGTTTTTCCTAATTTCTGCCGTCGTATTTCACTCAGTTGAATTGTATGGTTTGATTCCTACATAATTATTCCAAACTGGCTAGTGATAGGTAATTTATAGGAATAACGTATCTTCGGCAGCGAGGTATAGCATGTTTACAGTAGTTGAATTATTAAATGATAAAAATATCTTAGGTAAGACGTCTCCTATCATAAATTAATAAGGCATGCAAAGGGTTAATTGATTGCAAGCTAACGACAGTAGTCACGCAGGGAAAATACATTTTTATATATTTGATTCCGATTTTATTGGAACATTGACTGTCTCGGTTAAAATAGTAGTTCATTTTTCAAAACAAGACGCAACCACTTTCAATGATAAGCTTTTATAAATAAAGTACCGGAACCGCAAACTGTGAAATAGGAGTTATATGGTGAACCTTTATATAGCTCCGCAAGTTGCGAAAAATGGTCACCATTTTGTTCTCTAAGGATCATGTAAAAGGTTTGTCAACACTATAAATTTTCATCTTTCCTAAATAATGCCAAATTCAATTTTAAAAATTGTAAATGCGTGCAAGAAAATTAATAAATCAAAACGGAAATACTCCCATTCTTCAACATTTCGATGAATAATAATGTTTCGCAAAAATTAAGTTAAAAAACGGAATTTAATTTGATGTAATTTTTAACGAACTGTTTGTTGAATTCCGCAAATCTTTTGCCGTCATTATACAGGAGGTATAGGAAACGAAGCACGCAAACGACATCGTCAAAAGCCGAGACTTGAAAAAGAAATGACTAACAGATGTGATTTTTTTCCCGAATTCGAAGTTTGTCTACCATCTCATTTTCTGTCCCCTTGTATATTTCTGAATTTCTTAAGAGACACCATTTTGTAATTAGGTCAACGCGAGAAGCGAAAATGATTGCGTGCACGAAGCTCTCTCTCCGAGCGATCAACTACCGATTTAAACGGCCTGTGTCGCAGGGCACTTGTGTGTGTGTACGTGCTGTACCCACGAACGTGTGAAAATGAAAATTGAATCTGATTCCTTTATAGCATTAAAACCAAAATTTAATCTTATTGAGGAATATTATTTAACTTTGGATTCCAATATTGACACATATTTATGTCGGTTGCTTCACTCTCTTTTCTCATGAAATTTTTTATTTTTTTCTTCTTACTATTCATCTTAACGTTTAAATCTATTAATGATTGTCGAAAAAAAGAATTTCTAATAAAATATTACAACATTCAACTACGTAATTTTACGACAATTTCTTTTTAATTTTGTCATTTTCTCCCCAAATTCTCATTTTCACACATTCTTATTTGACGAGCACGATTTAAGAGTAATTTTACGCACGTGTCCTAATTAGTGATGAGTATTAATAAAAGAGAAAACCTTTCATGCAGCGAACTTGGTCTCTTAGCTATTTAATTCTATGTTTCCACGCAGTCTTGTGGCACTCGATATATATTGCAAGCAATTACTATCGAGGTATCAAACCAGGTAAAAACTCACGTATTTTCATGTGAATCTTGCTACATTTTCGAATTCCGCACCGTTAATCCGAGGCATAATTTTTTGTAATCTAAACGCTCTTAGTGCTGACTCCTGCGAGGGGTAGTATTAGCGAGAGATGCGGTGGGTATTGTTATTAAGTGTATCATCTCAGGAAAAAATATATTGTGAGGTTAATGTTTACAGTATCCATATACAGTTTTCTTTATAGTATAAAACATGAATTAGATAATAATCACACCAGACTTTTTCTTCGTGTAAAAAATGATTAAAATTATATTAGTGGACTAAAGTTGAACAATATTTGGTGCATGAGCCGATATATCGGCCCGCCACACTTTTCTCCCGAGATGCAAATGCCGATAATTATTTTGGTCCACCGCACTAAGAGGGTTAAAGCGAAAATATATGATATAATTCCTGTATCATTTTAATTAATATACCTATGTATAATTATTTCCACGATATGAACAGATGTACAAGGTATTTTGAGCGAAAAATCATTTTACCCAGAAATCAATGAATTTGGTCTCATATTTAAGAGAAATATCTCACTTTTCCAATGACATAAAAAATTCTACCCCTTACTGCATTACTTTCCGAGATATTTGCCAGAAAATACCAGTCCTTTTACATGGGAAATGGTACGTGTATGCACTCCAGAGAGACACTATTTACAAAATGAGGTATTTCTAACACTTATATGTCGTAAAAAAACTAACATTGTGTAGTTTGTATGCTTTCTCAACTGTTTTTGAAAATTAATCATATTGCCACCGCAGTAGGTCCTTGGGTGTCACAAAAAACCTTCTGTTTTGAAGGAGTTTCAAACGCACCGCGCGAAAAAAATGAGTCAAGTTAAAGACTTATTTAGATATTTTCATTTATTGACTTACAATTTCTGTCATATAAAATAATATTATCGCACCATTAATAATGCAATATTTAATTGATGTGTCTCACAGCTGGTGAAATGAAAACGTATAATTCGAATATGGTCTCCATTATGACTAGGGAACCATCTCGCTCGGACTACCTTAGATGAAGTGTGGTCCAAGAATGTCATACGACTAATATAAGTGGTACATTATTCAAATGTGCACTCGCGATGACTCACGATTACCGTTCTTAACTGCGCTCTCAGACGGACGCCGCGGCGGCGAAACAGCGGATCGCTCACATTTAGGGGCCCCCGAACTGCCTCCCCCCCCCCAATCGCACATGCTTGGCCCCCTTACCGCCCCCCTCTCTCCGCCCCCGCCCCCTTTCCACGCACGAAAGCACGGGTGTAACCGCCCCCTTCTCTTTCTGGCCCCTCCATCCCTTTCTTTCGCCTTCCCTCCCCCCCTTTAGCAGCAGTACATATTACATTCGCCCTTCCCCCACTACTGGACCCCCCTCCTCCCCCCACTCCGCCCCGCCGCTCGGCCCGCCCACCCACCATCCCCCACTCTCCAAGCCCCGCCCCCGTCGGATCCGCTCCAGACGGACGTTCGCCAAAGAGACGGCCGCGAACGAGAGAATCGGCCGCCCCCCCTGCCATACACACCCCGGCGCGCCGATCGCACACTCCCCCGTGCGGCTCCCTCGTCAACGGCGCCCGGATCTCTCTCTCTCTCGCCGTGTGACCCATCGGGACCAAGCGATCAGTATCCGCTCCGCTACTGTCGCGGTGGTGCAGTGCGAGACCACGGTGCGAGATAAGTCGCTAGCCCGCCTGCCTTCAACCAGACGACGTCGACGGTCGACGCTTTCCTTTAATTTCGTCGATTTCCTCGGCGAAGGAGACCACCGCGGACGCAGCACGACACTGAAATCGGGGACGAACAACTGTAGACCGTTTTGTTCCGAGTTTTATGACGGAGACACGATTGCGCTTTAAGCTGACGATCGCCCGTGACGAAGCGACCGGCGAAGACTCGACCTGCTGACGAGGAAGTGTGTTTAGAAGAGAGAACCGAGAGGACTGTTTTTTTAAAAGGTGCCGCAGCCGTTCAATCGTTCTTGTTAAGGGGGAATCGAAGACTGAGCGCTCGGTGTTGGCGCGCATCCCGACCCGCAGTGCCACGTGGCCGGCGGGTCGCATTGTTGCCGGGCGGTGGCGACGGCGTCCCGGGGGAACCGTTGTCGGCACGCCCCTTCATATTGACTGCAAATTAGGAGTGAATATCAATCAACATTTTGGAGCCCTCTTCAGCACTCATCCAAAGACTTGTGACAAGGTTGTCTTGTGACGAGCACAAAACAACCTCGGTGCGACTGCTGTCACCTGCCAGCCTGTGGATGTGTTACGGTGATTCTATTCCATAACGTTGGCAAAGAACACTGTTTGATTAAGGGACAGGAAAATTGAGACAAAATATCATTTTAGAGAATATAACCGTCTGCAATCTATTTCGACGGAAAACGGGATTTCGATGAGACAATTGACAATATATTTTTGCCGATTGCTACCGAGTGAAAAACGGTGAAAAAATTGAAAAGGTTTCCGGAAGCTGAGGTTTGCGAGTGACGTACATCACTCGCGAGGACTATTATACGGACACTTGCGATGAACTGAAGACCGGAAAAAGTGCCGCGGCGTAGAAAAGCGGGTTTTTCGCACGGAACGGAGGAACGTTTTGTGTTGTCACTACGAGAACTGCATCATTGAAGACAATTGGCTGAAGGAGCGATGACGAGCGAGAGGCGCAAGTCTTTCTGCATCGAGGCCCTTTTGGCCAGGAGGGACAAGGAGGACTCGCGTCCAGCGGCGGAGGCGACGACCACCGATGACGCCGAGGAGGAAGCCAAAGATTGCGCGACTGCGACCACCGAGGAGGACGAGGAGGAGGAAGACGAGGAGGAGGGAGGTGGAGGCGGGAGGGGGGCGGACAGGGGGGGGGCGTTCGGGGGCGAGGGCGGTGTGTCTTTGCCCTCGTCCATCAGGGTGCGAGAGGACATACACGGCGTCGACGCCAGGATATACGTGGACGAGGACATTGAAGAGGAGGAGGAGGAAGAGGCGGAGGGCGAGGACCTGTCCCCTTCGGGGGCGAGGCAGAGGCCCCCGCAGCTCCCGCCCCCACTGCCCCCGCCGCCCCTGCCGCCCATTTCCCTCTCCGCGTCCCCAATCGTCCCCAGGCCCGGTTTCCTCGGCAACGCCACCGGCACCGTGCCGCTGTTCGCGCACCACCCGGCCGCCCTCTACGCAGCCTTCCACCACGCGCACCCCAGCAGCCACCACCACCAGCAGCAGCACCACCCGAACAGCGCGCCTTCCACCGGCTCGGCCTTCCACCCACTGCACGAGCAACACGGGGGACCGAAGGCCGTGGGGCAGCCGCCCTCGCACCACCAGGGCAACAACAGCACCACCGTCTCCTCGCCCCCCTCGTCCTCATCCTCCGCCTCCTCCTCGCCCCCAGCGTCCCCCATCGGCACCCACCACCCGCACTCCGCACCCCCGATGCCCCAGCCGCCACCGCCTCTCGGCCACGCGCCGCCTCCGCCGCACACGGCTGCCGCACCCCCGCCGCATCCGCCCCCGCCGCACCACCACCAACACCACCACCACCTGCAGCAGATGCAGCTCGAGTGGCTCGCCAGGGCCGGCATGCTGTACCCAAGGCTTCCGGATTTCGCCGGTGAGTTTAACAGGGTTGGGGCCCCGCCCCCTTCCCCGTAACTAACTAACACTTAATATCGGCCAATCATTGGAGCATTTGGACGCTGTCGTGTCGAAGCGATTGAATTAAACTTCACTTCGCACTTATTTTCAGTTCAATACTTTTTCCTTTTAATTACAATTGGAGATACTGAGAAAATCCTCGTACAGTCATCAGATACAGATCACAACAATCTCTCCTTTATTATATGTACATAGCAACCCTTATGTGTGTTTTATTCCATTTAAACGATATTATGTCAACGTGATAACGCTGCGAACAAATTGATGATACATGAATACTATATAAAAGAAAAGATTTAGATTAAAATAAGCAAAAAAATAACTTACCCACCATTTTCCCCGTTTTGAATAAACTACGGCCCAAGGCATTATTTGAATTATTAAAAGATTAGTTATTTGTAAAAAATATCCATTTTCAGTATTTTGTGCATTTTTCGGAGCAAAAAAATTCTTTCCGAGCAATGGCTCAATTTGTATTTTTATTCCATACATTTAATGCAATTCAAGTTCCCAGATATTTCCCTGCAAGTTTCCAGTAGGAACGATTCTGTAGAAACTCTCCGGCATTTTTTACCATTGTTAATTACAAAACCGGGAAAATTGTCAAATGGAATTTTTCATTTATTTTCATCTAAATTTTGTCTTTTGTATGACTCATTCATCACCTACTTCCATTCAAATTTGGCAAAATCCGGTATCTACTGTTTCATGCCAAAATGATTGGCGTACGTGTTGTTGCATTCTTGTAGGGAGGAGAGAGGACAGGTCATGAGAATGCGGAAAATGAATTCGTGAACATGAATGCAAAACAAATTCACACAGGCATTTTTTTGTCAAGGAGAGTTGCAATTTTGGAGGTCTCTGTCGGGAAAAACGGCCCAACCTGCCCAGCGGGTTATGTCGAATGACGTTCTCCTCCGTTACCACGGATCAAAAGGTCTTAACCGCCTGCTTGGGACAGGAAGTTCTCTTACCTTGGCAGACGGGACACACTTAAGCCCACATCTCTTGAAAATCAGTACGCCTAACTAAATAACAAGTTTACATTAACATATTGATGTAGCTCTGCGTTGCCTTGCGGGAATTCACAACTTAAAGAATAATTGATGAATCACTATACACGATTCCACACATATTATGAACTACATCCATTATGACATCTTCGGCATCATTGCATACGGACAAGTTACATAGTGTGTTAATATTGAATCAAACGAAAAACATAGTCTCACTATGGGAGTTGAAAATGCTTTGACGGGCTCTTTGCTGGCACGTATCCCCATTTCCCCATTTACAGCACTGGTTTTCTGAGATTGGGTGTTCTATACTCCAAATCAATTCGATATTCCAAACGGGAAAGTAAAGAATCTCGTTGGTATAACCGCGAAATAAGGCGGAAGCTCAGGAGATAAAGGCCACTACTAAATCTATATAAAAATTGTATTAAGTTACGTAACAAAATAAAGGAGCTTTCGGCGAATGAAATATATGTTGCTCAACGCTCAAAAACGAAGAAAATAATGCGCGCTACGCGAAAAAAATCCTCGGTGAATTACTGCATGAAAAACCCAAGTCATTCAGGTCTTACGGGAGAGAGCTCCAGGGCGAATCTTCGACAGTAGAGTCTTTATTGGACAGCCAACTGGTCACCAATAGCATCGACAAAGCCAATTTATTAAACCACTACTTCGAAAGTGTATTCATTAAGGATGACACAATTCACAATTTATACATTCCTGACTTTAACGAGCCGATGGCTGACATAACAATTCAACGTGATGGAATAATTAAACAACAGCGTTCGATTAATAGTAACAAGTCCCTAGGTCCAGAAGGAATACCTGCACGCGTGCTCAAGGAGTTAGGGCCACAGATTGCACCATTCTTAGAAATTATATTTAGCAAATCATTATCCGAAGGCAAGGTGCCCCAAGATTGGAAAATAGCCACTGTCACTCCGATGTTTAAAAAAGGAAATAGAAGTGGCCCAGGAAATTACCGGCCTACATCGCTAATACCTCGAACATATTGTCGTTAGCAATGTTATGGCATTCTTGGATCATTGTAATTTCTTACGTAGCAGCCATTACGGCTTCCATAAGGGCAGGTCCTGAGAAACACAGCTTGCGCTCTTCCTTCATGATGTCCTAAAATCAGGTGAATCGATTAAGCAAGTCGACGCAATATTCCTTGATTTCAAGAAGGCATTCGACAAAGTTCTTCACAAAAAACTCATATATAAATTGTAATCATGCGGAGTTAATAGAAAAGTAGTGAACTGGATAAGTGACTTTACCAGTGATCGAAAACAAAAAGTAGTTATTGATGGTTTTAGCTCTGATGTGAAATAAGCGAATACGCGGACTTTGAAGATCTGTCATCTGACCTTAACAACGTTCATTCGTGGTGCCAGGAGTGGGGGTTAGAATTAAATATCAGCAAATGCACCGCAGTTCACTTCCTGCGAAAGTCACGACACAAATGCCTATACTGTGGGTGGAGTAACTATACAATCTTCAGCTATAGTAAAATATCTTTGAATTACCTTAACTTCAGATATATCGTGGGGAACACACATACAAAACATATGCGGCACAGAATTAAAGAAAGTAAGTTTTGTAAAGCGTATAATAGGAAGGTACTCGGATGAAAACTGGTACTCTGGCTAGGCCACACCTCGAATACGCCGCGAGCATTTGGGTCCCTGTTCATAAAGATTTAAACAAAAAATTAATAATACAAAAGAAAGCAGCGTGCTTCGTTAAAAACTGATAAGAGCGTGCTTTAGTGTCTCACAACTTTTAGAGGGATTAAGGTGGGAGCCCCCTAGAGACTCGAAGGCTACACGTTAGGCTTAGGTTGCTATACGCTAGGCTTAGGTTCAATACAGAGAATATTATCATGACGCCTCACTACATTTCTAGGTCTGAGTGATGCGATAAAATAAGAGAGATACACTGCCGAACAGATAGGTACAAAAACTCGTTCTTTCCGCGCACAATAAGCGACCACAGTAAAAACTGAGCTCCATTAAATACACTCCTATAATACATTTCACCATTTTATCTCCCAAAAATTTACATCTTTACACGGCTGGTGAGCGAACACCCCCTGCCACACGCCCATGCGGCGGCTCGCATGGTATAATGTAGATAGATGTAGATATTGATGTATGGATTTGAGTAAAAAAAGTAGGTACATCAAGAAGCTCTATATCAGAAAATGGAAATCCGTTTGCATTGTGTATGACTTAGTACATGTAGTAATATATCTGTTGGAAGTTAAACTCTGGATTCCCCTGCATAGAATACATCGAGATAGATGAAACAGGAAGCTGAGGTGTTTGATATCAAGAATTGTTCAAAAAAATCATGGCAAGGTAAATAATTAATTGACTTTGAAGCAAATTTGATGAAATGGTGGATAAAGTTACGAATATACGATGTGAAGAGCAAAGGGCGATATGTGATCCCCGCAAGGACTCAGAAATGAGAACGAGTTAATGGTTTTGCAAAACTTGTCATATTTCTGGGGCCGAAATGACATAAAGATAATATTCCCAAACGATGCAAGAATAAAAAAACAATCGTTAGATTTTTCGTAGACGGTAGCAATTCGAATTTCTCCGGTATTCCAAGACATGAAAAATGGACAGCCACTATTGTAACGCGAAGATTCCGATGCCCTTTGAGTCGAAAGGGAGACAATCGACTTTTGAGGTGTTATACAGCCACAGGCCTATTCCTAAGTCGGCTGATATCTCACGCTCGGTCCGCTGTTCGAATCCACCTTTTGCCTTTTGGCTGACAAATGGCCCAGCAAGGCCGATGCGGTGCAAACGAGACCACTGCAAACGGAAATGTTCGAGACTGGAGCACAATGAAATTAATGTACCACAGAAAATTAGTATCATTTATTTATAATTAATTCGCACTTTTCTTTTTATTGGAATATGAAATGCGCTACATCCATCTACGAAATTCAGATGTAATGATGAGCTGATTCCGGAAAATGTTAGTCGGCGAAAACAACGCATAAATTGGGAATATGGAAGTAGGAATTCAGAGACTCATTTCTAGCAAAATGAACTTTTTTTGCGGTTTTGTGAATAACTGTCATTGTAATAGGTATCACTATATTGCGGGACTGCTTGATCTAGTGAGTGCCTAGCAGTATTGTGAAGGAACCCAAGTAGGCTTAGAGCGCCGATTGTCCAGATTAGGAGAGTACTCCTCGAGGAAGCACGTTCACAATAGCGCCAGAGTATATTAAGGAACTAAAGATTGGTATGCAAAGAAGACAAATAAGTTTGTGAGAACAGTCATAATCAACATATTTTTTAAAACGTTGATTATTTCCTTTGATTGTTTTGTTTTCACGTTATATTGTCATAATTTAATACACATGAAAAATTTTCCTGAGGATTGCAAAACTGCCTTTTCACAGTTAAGACCAATGTGAACGCTAACCACTAAAATGTTTACAAAACGTCGATAAATAGAAAAAAACAAGCAATAGGATAAAGTAGTCGTTCTGTTTGTCATGCGCTTACTATTTGTGCTCGATTCTACTTCGGCGACATTGACTTAATTGTTTGGCACGCTTAAGCATAAATATCAAAACGAATCACAGCGCTATTAAGGTAGTCCGAGCGAGATAGTTCCCTAGTCATAATAGAGACCATATTAGAATTATACGTTTTAATTTCACGAGCTGCAGGACACATCAATTAAATATTGCATTATTAATGATTAATAATATAGTTTTATATGACAGAAATTGTAAGTAATTAAATGAAAATATCAAAATAAGTCTTTTACTTAACTAATTTTTTTCGCACCGTGCGTTTGAAACTCCGTCAAAACGGAAGGTTTATTATGACCCCGAAGAACCTACTGCGGTGACAATATGATTAATTTTCAAATATAGTTGAGAAAACATACAAACTACACGCTGTTAGTTTTTTTGACGACATCTACGTGTTAGAAATACCTCATTTTGTAAATAATGTCTCTCTGGAGTGCATACACGTATCATTTCCCATGTAAAAGGGCTGGTATTTATTAGAAAATACCTCCGAAAGTAATGTGGTAAGGGGTTGAATTTTGGGTGTCATTGGATAGGTGAGATATTTTTATTTAAAATGAGACCAAATTCATTGATTTCTAAGAAAAATGATATCTCGCTCAAACTACCTTAAAGCAAAATATTTGTTACCATATCAACTATTTCCATTAACTGACAACCTCATTCTGCGTACTCTGCAAGGAAATCAGGATGCCGAATGGAAATATGATTATCATTGACGGAATCATTTTCGTTTTGGATGGATCAGAGCGGACGCTTTCCTTTTTCTTTCGCGCCAACTCCCGACTTATGATAGAATACGAAAAAGGACAAATCAAACTCGATATAATAAACGCGACTAGAGGGAGTTGAAAGGACGTCTACTGTGTCTTAAGGCAAACCTTGAGCTTCAGGTAAATATCCGGCATTCACAAGTGGATGGCCATAGAACAAGTTCCTAAATCCAACAGCTCAAGTCAAAAACAACCCTCAACATTCAAGAGAAATCTTAATCTTTTTCCCGAAGAAAATGAAGTAAAATTTATTGATTTTTCTCCTCCTAAATTATCAAAAGTTAAATAAGCAAAGAGATTAAAAATAAAATCCGTCGGATGCTCGGATTTTAATGCATCGATTTAAGCCAGTTCATGTCCCAATTATCTTTAAAGATTGATATCAATGAAATTTATCATTGAGAACCTGACGGGGAAATGTACTCTTCAGAAAGGAAATGATAAAAACTCCGTTTTCAGACATGTGAAGGATTAATATTCAATTAAGGAGATAAAATAGCTTCCTGGGCGTCATTACCAGATAAAACATTCGATGACACTAATCTACGAAACAATGACAAGTTGAGGAGGGGAGGAGGGGGGGGGGAGACGGGGATTAGCATGAACGAATTGAATTGGAAGCGAATCTGAAGGCATGCATCTGACTCCCTTTCCTTTTGGCAATTTTTTCTTCCTTGGGTACAGAGATATGAATCGGTTTCAGATTACACCCCATCAATCAAACCCGGCCTCCAGTTGATGACAAGTGTGTGCCACTCCGTTCAGAATGTAACAGTCGATAAACAGATTAGATAAAAAGATAGCCTGTTGAGTAACATAATAGGGATTATATAAAACCAAAGTGCATTGTCGATAGATTTGGAGCCAAAAAGTCACAGGAAAAGGTAACATTTATCTCATTTTAAGATCCAAGAATGTAACATCTATTAGAGATGGGATTTGAATCTAAATATACGGAAGCCATGATGAAAGCGATCTAAACTATTACTGATTGAAATTTAATTCCGCTTTACGGAATGAAATTAGAAGAAAGCCTCCTAACTCAAACCCGAATATGCAAAGAGGGTTAATTTTTCGGACCACGCATAGAAAGAGTTAAACACCATTCCCGAATTTGTGTGTAATATAATTTCAGAAATCAAGCGTAAGGTACATAATGGGATGGACTGAAAAAGCGGAAGCCTAGAGCCTACTATCAATTACAATTTCCGGTCAAAATTATTTTTAGACAGAAAAAAACTAATATCCGAGGGAAATAGCATGTGGAGATGTTGTAAAAAAAGTGACGTTCAAAATACTTATTCCATGCTCCTTCACATACACATTGGATGTTTCATGAAGTGAGCCGATGACAGATGGCATAAGATGTGTTCAGGCTGTCGGGTGCGGAAGAGAGCGAGCGTAGATTCCATCCAGATGAATCACTCCTCGGCATCCAAGATGCCAAGACTCCATCGAATCCAAGATGCAGAGTACTATATCGAAAGAAATAACCGTACGTAAATGGGTGTGTAAAGCGAGAGCCTTTGTTCCAACTCACGGATCAGAAACAATCGCAGTAGTGAGAGCAGAAAGCCGCTTTGTTCGCGCAGTGTATTGTGATGACATGCGCTGACCCACGAAGAGACTGGAAGACACTAAAGGAGAGCACAAGGAAGTGGGATGGAAACACCAGAGCATGCGATAAACTACGAGGTGTCTGATCAGATAGGTACAAAAACTCGTTCTTTCCGCGCACAATAAGCGATCACAATAAAAACTGAGCTCCACTAAATAAACTCCCATAATATACGTCATTCCACCTCCCAAAACCTTATACCCTACATCTTTTCACGGCTGGAGTCCTAACACCCCCTGCCACACGCCCATACGGTGGCTCGCACGGTAGTATGTAGATGTCGATGTAGAAGATAAATCAATCAAAACGAGGTTTACAAACGCAAGAATTCCGAACAAGATGACGCGTGGTCATGGGAACGCGATGTCTAACAATAGAAAAGTTTAGCGAAAAAAATGCAACCACCTAGACAGCCATCAACATCCACATTACTGTGTGCAGCAACTCTGTCCAATCTCCTCTCAGTCCGCTGCTTTCCTTCATCATTATTATTCATCACTTTAACGCATCTCATAATGTGCTGTTTTGATCTCAGAGAGCCAACAGAGATTACAGAAGATCCTAGATAAGTTTTGTGAATCAACACAGAGAATGGAATTGAGGGTAAATTCGTGCAAGACTAAAGTAGTAGTTTTTGATAAGGAGAATAACTGTATAATGAGGGCGAATGGTGAAGTAATTGAACAAAAGGATGATTTGTGTACTTAGGTAAGATGTTTGCGAAAGATGGATGGATAGATGAGGAGATAAAGAGACGTGCGAATGCTGGAAGGAAAGTGGTAGGTAGCATGTGGAGCATATCAAAGAATGAGTGCCTGTCTAAGGAAGCAAAAATCGCCGTGTACAAAAGTGTAAAAAAGACTAAACGCCAGATCAGGATAGACATAAGAGTAGACTAAACGCTTAAGTGGTTGTTTTGGCGTCTTTGAAAATAGTTTTAATTGATTAGGATTTAATCTGAAATTGCTTTTCGTGGATGAACAAAATTTTTAAATTTGGAAGATTAAAGCACGTTAACAAGTTCCGGGATCACGTTAGAGAGTTATCTGAGGAGTGTTTGTGGCAAAAGTAGGATGGATAGGGTCAGGAATGAGTGGGTAATAAATGAATGTGGGTTAGATGCTCCAGTAATGGACATATATGAAAGGAGTGTGCTTCGTTGGTTTGGCCTTGTTGAGAGAATGGATGAGAGTCGAATAAGGAAACAGATACATAAGAGAGAAATGAATGGTGCGAGAGGCAGAGGTAGTCCGAGAAAGTTGCGGTTGAACGTCGTTGAGGAAATTCTTAGGAGGAGAAATATTAGGAATCTGTTAAAAACCGGAATTGCGTGTATGAAGCAGTGTATGGGGGTAAATGAAGCAAAAGAGGTTTGCAAGGATAGGTCTCTATGGAGGAAATTATTGAAGCAGAGTTAGGTGTACAAATATGTATTTATGGGTGAAACTGTGACTCTGCCTACTCCCGAAGGGAACGGCGTGATTGGTATGTATGTATGTATGTATTCCTCCTTCTATCCCGTCTTCATTGAATTATTGCGTCAGAATCCTTCGTAAAGCTCTTTATCCTCCAGCGGTTCGTAGGACTCTTTCGATGATTGTTCCCCCATCCATTTAATTGTCATAAAACCAAATAGGGGGGGGGAGTCATTATGGGGTGAATCACAAATTCAATAGGTATTCCCTGAAGAAGTGAAGTGCAGCATTATTACATTGCCCTCATATATCTTTACGCCTATTAGGGCAATACTGTAGGCCTCAGAGACTCCAGATATCGAACATTCTGCACGTACGCCTAGGTCACCTAAGTTGTTCGAGGGACAAAAGCTTCATTCCTCATCCGAAATGAGTTTTCCGGTCGAAGCAAGCCTGAATACAACTCCAATTTGGGCGAAACCCCAATTTGTCACGAATAATTTGTACGAAAATTCTTGGATGGTGCATGCAGACATTAAGCTCGATGTTGCTCGAGCCCAAAAATTATACGTGACATACAATTCAAATGTTTGTTTATTGTTGCATCCCAGCAAGACAAGCACAGCGAAACTACACCTACCTCCAATGGATACTCATCTGGACGCGAAATAACACAAGCTTTCCAAATTACCCATTAAGAAGCTCAGACTTAAAACGCATTAGGTGCTTCACATATCCACAGTGTAATTGCGGAGTTCACCTACACAAAAAATATACCATATCTTAATTCCCACCTGAAAACAACAGAATCCACTCGTCTACTCATACTATTTTTTTCGATTTTAGTAGTGGACAGCATTTTAAGTGAGGCAAGTATCATAGATAGACTAGATCCTAAACACTAGTAATTCTGCCTCAATACGCGTAGGTGATAGCACGAATTCTACACGGTGAATGGAAACTAGCATTCTGGTAAAAAATTGAAGCAGGTCGAAGAATGAATAAGAAGTTTACCAAAAAGCTATTTTTCAAATGCGCTAAGGTTCCATCTCCGGGTGATGGATATCAGTGTTCCTTTCCTCCTCGATCACTGCTTCTGGGAATTCAGTGACTAGCCCAGGAGTTAAACGTACATAAGGGTTGAGAAAGCGATCGCTTACGGTTGCTCTGATGAACAGACGAGGAAAATGAAGACTCAGCATGATGAAGTTTTGCGCAAATAATTTCACCTTGCGAGCTAGGTAACCGTTTATAGCTTGTAGTTACACTTTTGCTCTACAGTGGCGATAATATTGGATTCAAGCTAACAGGCTTATGGAGAATTTTATCTAGCATCCTCTCATCTAAGTTTGATGTACGAATATTATTTGCCTCAAGATGTTCCATCTTAATCAGAGTAGCCATTATTCTTGCCTTACTGATTCCAAAAGATTATTTTCATCTCAAAGAATTGGTCCAATTGAATTGCTGGATTTTAAATATCGAAGCATTTAGCAATCATGGCGTGAAATGTCACCCGCCGACTCTTTAGCCAAGGTAAGATTACAGGATACGGCGCGTTTTCAAATACCTTCGTTCATCTCTCTCTTTTTGCAAAACACGTTGGAAGTTAATTCCTTGAAATGATAGAGCTTTCCAGCGATGACTACCGATACCAAAAATATAAAAAAAACACCTTTGCGCGCCGTGAACTTTTTCAAGTTGACGATCCGACTAAGAATAGTTTAGGGGACCGGTGAGAAATTACTATCTCTTGTGAGATTATACCAATTTATAGTTATATCAATGATCATATATCAATTTATCATCTTAGCTCCTCACTGATACGAGTTTAAAACACGAAAATTTAAGAAAAATATTTGTTTGGCAATTGTGGGCGACCCTAAGATGTTTTTATCATCGAGAAATGCCCACACGTGAAGGCCGTTTTACACGACGTTTAGGTCAGCACTGAACTCAGTATTGAAATCAGTTCAGAAAACTCGGAACAAAACATTGAATTCGACGCCTCGTAGTCTCTTTTTACACGATGCTGATTTCAGTGCGCTGTGGCGCCGTCCGGGCAGTCGCTGAACTACGCAATGTAAACAAACTGCACCAAATAGTATTTGCATAGTCACCGTGTTGTTTACAAAGCATTATAAGCAGTGTTCAGAAAACAAGTTCTAGAAGTTTCAGGAACATTTTTTTGCTTTTAATTATTTTTTTACCCTGCTAAAAAATTCCTTAGAAGCTGTTCTGTAGAACGTAAGGAATTATACAGAAATTGATTCTTTTTCTTTAGAACTAGTTCCTTTCCGATGGATCTGTACGGAGCATGAGAGCCTGACTCTCTAGAACAATTGTTCTGTAGAGTTATTTTCTGCAGAGAAAAATAACTCCTTACAGGCTGTTCTGTAGAACTTCAGCAACTCTATGGAAGTATGTGAGGTTTCCGTTGACCCATTTCCTTTTCTAAGGACCTGTATGGAGAGTCGTAGGGAATTCCACTGAACGTCCTAAGGAATTCTGCAGAACGTCGAAGGGAATTCCGTAAAATAGCTTTTCAATACTTTAAGGAACATCTACAGAACTTTTTAAGAAATTCTGTAGAAGTATTTGAAGGAAACCATACAGAATGTTTTAGCAGGTTAGGATTATAGTTCACACAGCTCCCCCGAAGAATATTTGGGTGGACAACGGCTGAAACACCGGTATTTTCTCTGCAAGCGCTCGACTCGCCTATGATTGGTCGCTGGGTCTTTGAAGCAAAGAATCGGATGGGAAATAAGTATCACAGTTGTTTCTCTTTTCAGGGTTGATATTCGAATTCGATTCCGTAATCGAATGCGTTCAAATCCTTTACACAGTAAAATTTTAGGCATGCCGAGTTCAGTTCGATTTACAGCACTGAATTTAGCATCGTTTAAAACAGCCTTAAATGATGGTTTGGAACTTAAATGAAATCTAGGATTTATTGGCCTTGTGAAGGCAGCACGCCAGGCTTCAAAAGTTCTGCTAATTGTACCAGTCATACTGGATTCTTAGGTTCAAAATGTCAAAGTGTCAAATGCTGCTGTAATACCGAGACCATTTGCGCTTTCCGCCGCATCATGCCTGATTACACATCTGTAAACGTAGCAAACAAAACTTTAGCTTAGCAAATGCCAGGTTTGTGAAAAACAAGGTCCGCGAAAGAAACGGAAGAATATTGGATTCACCAAGACGCTGGAAAAACTCTCAGTATAACAAAAAATCAGCGTTTTTATGGCAATAAACAGCATTCAGAATTTTCCAAATACTTCTGCACCTTCATGTATCATTGAATTCATCCTCCAGAGCTTCAGAAAAGTAAATTCAATGCGCTGGCCAGGGATTTTACCGACATGACTGATCAATGAGTAAATCACAATTGTTTCTGCTCCAGTCAGAAGAGTAGTTGGCCGTTGAGAGTTTTGGGTTCAAACAACATTCAAATGCACACGACATCACGGGAGTGGAACGTTCCGCCAAGTGCTTCTGGTCACCGAACCTTCCGTGGAACCAAACGCCGCAAACACATCCAACATCTCCTTTTCTCTAAGTTTGTGATTTTCACACGTTATAGGGACCTTGAAGGGGTCACTAGGAAAACTTTATCCTAAAAAGCAAATCAACGTAGTTGCGACTCGAGTTTTCATCTTCGCAGGCTCCTCTGATAGTCCCAAGTTTATCCAGACAAAAGGAAATCGTGACCATTAAAAATATCTACCAATAGGCTAAACCCGGAGCTTTGTCTTGTTGTTTGCCATCAACAGTGACCGAATACTGTTTTAGCATTCGCCTGAAGAAGTTTGTTAATGGTTGTTACAGGCCGCACTTAGTATTACAATTTTAGGGTTAAAAATTGATATTCTTTATCTTCAAGCGATAGTTTATTTGGTCAGCCGTAGTTTCGTCACTATGGCGTCATTTTCAACTCAAGGGGCGGAAGAATCCGAGGGGAGAGTTAGGCCTTAACCAAGACCGTTAGAGCTGACCAAGTCCGTAAAATAATGCATACAATTGAGAATAAAACGGAATCCGACAAACGAGATGGATGACGAGGTAACTTTATGGAATCAGGGAATAGTTGGTGAATAAAAAACTTCGCAATTTTCCACTCTTTTCCAAGATGTTACTACATCATCATAATCAGAGTTCGAATGCAAGTCTAAGTTAAAATGGCGTAACAAAGGAAGATGGGGGTGATGGGGTTGAAGGGGGAAAAGACCTAAAGGGAGGAAGAGAGAAAGGATTAGACCGGTCATTCAACCCAATGAACAACATTTCCGAGGGAAAAATCCAAAAGTGCATCGAAGATTAAAAGATAAAGGGACAGGATCGGTAAAAAGGGGAGAAATTATTTTATGGAACGAAGTCATTTAAAATTCAATGGCTTTGCATGAAAAAACAAAAGTGAGATTCTCCAGGGCTAAAATGCCGAGGCTGGCCATAAATCTAGGATTGTTGGATTGTTAGTAGGGGGAGTCTTCGACAGGAGCTCGGGCACCTAGACCTTGCGTGGTCCATTGTGCCAACCCCATGTTTAACCTGCCTGCCACATGCAGACAGGGGACAAGAGCGCAACGGTGAAGGTAAAAATGGTAACCCATCCAACCCTTGTCCGGGCCCAACATTGCTTAAATTCAGTGATCTTACGGGAACTAATGTTTCAATGAAAATGCACAAGCGGGAGCGATCAGAGCATTTCATAGACCTCTGGAAGCAAGTGGGCACTGTGGCAAGGACACACACATGGAGGTGAATAGCGTTATCTAAGGAAGCGTTCAGTTCTAGAAGGTAGCCGATGACGGAAACCTTGGATATAAGGAATGAATAAGGAAGAGGGTGGTGAAGATCTTGATATGGAGTGACGCATTTTTTGTGGCAGAAACGCGGTCTACGTGGAAGGAGGACAAGAAGAGACTGTAGATATTCTAGATGTGGGTGTGGAGAAGGATAGAGAAGGTGCGATGGAGAGAAAAGAAGATAAAGAAGGGAGTGCTTGGTGCGGTGGGAGAGGAATGGAAACTTCTGGATGAGATTGGGAAGAGGTAAGGTAGGCAGTTGGAGGGGGTAAAGGAATCGAAGGGTCACACGTAATAGAGGCGAGGATGTGAGGTTAACGGGGAAGGGGGAGAAAGAGAATAGGATTTATGGACGGGTAGAAGGAGATGCTAAGGACCAAAGAAGTGTAGAAAATCTGGATGATTATCTCACAAATTCAATGAAAACTCCCTTTAGCCACTGAAGTACTATAAGGTAGTCCGAGGGAGATAGTTTCTTAATCATAATGGAAACCATATTCGAATTATACGTTCTAACTTCACCAGCTGTAGGACACATCAATTAAATATTGCATTATTAATGGGGCAATTATATAGTTTTACATGACAGAAATTGTAAGTAATTAAATGGGAATATCTAAATAAAACTTTAACTTGACTCATTTTTTCCGCGCGGTGCGTTTGAAACTCCTTCAAAACGAACGGTTTTTTGTGATACCCAAGAACCTACTGCGGTGACAATATGATTTATTTTCAAATATAGTTGAGAAAACATACAAACTACACGCTGTTAGTTTTGTTACGACATCAAAGTATTAGAAATACCTCATTTTGTAACTATTGTCTCTCTGGAGTGCATGCACGTACCGTTTCCCATGTAATAGGACTGGTATTATTTGGGACTTATCTCCGAAAATAATGTAATAAGGGGTAGAATTTTTGGTGTCATTGGATAGGCGAGATATTTTTCTTTAAAATGAGATCAAATTCACTGATTTCTAAGTAAAATGATATTTCGCTCGGACTAACTTAAATGCTCTTAACTGCTAACATTTTAGAAGCAGAAACTATTTCAAAATTTTCTAAAAACATAGCTAAACACTTTTGTCGTAAAATTATGTAAACTAAGGATTTAAATCAGTTGAGTAATTGGACTTTGGCAGGTGGTTAGCAAGAGTAGACTTACTTTCACGATTTAAGACTTAAGACATCCTCTTGGCCGTTATGCTGGTCTTCTATTTCCAATATCAGCCTGGTCGATATAACAATAACTACACCCAGGGAGAGAATGACCCTTGAGCAAGTTTACCCTTCTTCTTTCCAAATAGTCTTATACGTCTTTTGAATTATAAATGAGTTTGGCAATGGCCGCAGGGTTATAAAAAAATTAAAAATACCCTGGACTCTTAGTTTGTAACTTAAATGGTAAATACAAGGCAACTTGCACCATATCTTTGGTTTGTCCGGGGAGGTGCGAAAAAGGTGAGTGGACGGTAATTAGCTTTCTTGTGCATAGAAGCCGAAACAACGTTTCATCTTTAAGTTTATTTCAATATTTATTAATAAAATTTCGCGTCGGGTATTTTCGTGAGTATATTGTAGGTATTAAGCTATTATTAGAAGCAACTGTTCAGAAATAAGGTTTTCTACGAGTTTAAACGGTACGATTACGGATTTTTGCGTTACTGTAATATTTTAAGGGGTAAAACTCCCGTTATATATTCAAAGTATTCCATGTACATTTTGAGTAACACTCCAGTTCACGAATAGCTCTTCAGGAAAAGCAAAAGAAAAAAAAGTCCACTGACACTCTTTTTTTTCTTATCGTAGCGTCTCATTAATACCTTTAAAAGTTTCGATTACAGGGAAAAGTCAAGTACAGATATGAATTTTAGATGACGGTTTTTATACCTTAAAATCGCATCAGAAAAAACTTAGTTAATATCTTAAGAGTAGTCACTGCACTAATGAAGATTTTATGCGAAGTTTCTGATACCTTTTCCATGTTGTATCCATCGGGAAGTTGAAATGTTTCATTCTTCAGCAATGAGCCTTTATCTAAACGTAATGCATTGAGTAATTCTTCACCAAAACTCGCGACATTGCACACTTTGCTTCCGCAAGTTTCTTCTTCACATTCGTCATTGTCTTCCCTAAGAAACTTAGGCTAAAGTGAAAAGATTTGAGAGACTTGATTTAATTTAGGAAATACTCAGAGCAAGCTGCAACGCACATCAGGTCCAATCTGAGTAATTCATCGCTTCTAGCTCATATTCTACGCACTTTGGATCATCATAGGGATTGGATTTCCATATAATCTGAAGTTAAACAAATTCAAACAAATTTTCGCCACCGACATTTTTGAGCTTGCGGTTGCAGTTACATTTAAGCATTGAACACACTCCTTCCAACCATGATCTGAATATCTAAGGAACCAGGTGTGCAGGCAGTGGCAGGTTATTTCACAATGTTTTGTTTATTAAAATGCGAAATGGTGCTTTTAAAATACTTGTAAAACCTGAGATGAGATCGACTGTCGTAACAAGCCGATTTTGCCGAGGTTGATAATACAATTATCAAGTTAGAACATCCGTTCATTACAAAATGTTAAGTTATGAAATCCCACAATGGCCAGGCTTATACGGATTGTGCCATCGCAGGACATAAAGTCGATTACTTTTTAATTACACTAATAAAAGGCATTCATGTCGAAAATGAAAAAAACGTGATCCCGGAACTTGTTAACGTGCTTTAATCTTCCAAATTTAAAAATTTTGTTCATCCACGAAAAGCAATTTCAGATTAAATCCTAATCAATTAAAACTATTTTCAAAGACGCCAAAACAACCACTGCAGAAAGGCAAAAACATTTCTCAGGAATCAGTGAAATAGAGTGGGACTATTGTACATGGAATGGAACACCAAATTAAGGCTTGAAAGCTGATTGATGGCAAACGGTAAGCTATTTTTTGGGCTATCGTTCACGTAGCCGAGCACGCCAAATTGTTGTGAATTATTTCCATCACGCATTAATTGCTATATTGTCTCCTGAAATCGTGTAAGAACTAAGCTTCAAGTGTTTTTTGCCCAATGCAGATATGTAAAATATGTAAAATATTTTTAAAATACTAAAATGCCCCGAAATTAAAAATATGATATCTACATACTGTAGTTTTGGCTAGTAGTTTTCCTAAGGGAACTTTCAGAGAGCGCCGTCATCCTAACTTAGCAAATGCCAGGTTTGTGAAAAACAAGGTCCGCGAAAGAAACGGAAGAATTCCACATGTGATGTGAATATGGAATGCATTGATTTTTGCATGTGAAAGTTTAGTGTTCCAAATAGCTCGCTCAAGTCTATAGTAAACATTATCATGGATGTACCTAATTGTAGAAGTTTTCTCCTCAATTTGCAATAGAAGAGCCGTGTTTCAGCCTAGAGAGGAGAGAGTTCGGCTTTCCGGCAGAAATCCCGGGTTCAAATCCGTTGGCACATTAGACCAGTGATCTTTGAAGGATCGTGGAGCACCGCAAGAGATGAATTGCTTTATTCAGAAGCTTTATTCATTTTTTCCTGTATGCAACTGCCTGGTACATTTGTACATAAATTTTTGCTGAGCACCAAACTTATTTTTTGGTCACCACGGCTCCGTGGAGTACCGGTTGAGAAGCACTATGTAGGCAACACCGAGATGAACTAAAGTGTTCATCTGGATCGGATAATAGTTTTCTCCTTGCAAACATGCATTTATATTTCAGTCAGATGGCGACATACGGCTAAAAATATATAATATAAATGAAAAGTCTCACAAAAGTCTTTTTATTCCGAAAAAGTTCCACAGTGTAAAAAAGCCCAAAGAGTCTCCGACAAACTAATTTAAATTCTTCTATTTCACAAAAATGGCGAATATTTGTCGTTATAATCCCTAAAATTGAACTTTTACAGAAAAACCAAAGACACTTTACCGCTTTATGGTGGTAAGTGAAATAATTTAGGGAAAAAAAGCAAGCTCTAGCGCTTGAGTTCGATGGGAATGTTCACACGCCACTGAAAAACAAATGTGTAAAAGACATCGTACTCAATTCTGTATTTCCTCCTGTTTGACTTAGTTAATACTATAGTTTTTTTCCCTTTGTTTGGTTGGCACAGTTAATCAAACATGTTGGGGACAAATTTGTAGTGGGAATCAGCATACACACATTGAAAAGAAATGCAATGAAACGCTATTCTTCTTTCCCGCCCGCTAAATGCTGCATTCCATCCAGCTGATAAGAATTTCAATGAACACAGCGCTATGAAAATGGACATCAATATAACTCAAGCAATTGCGTGATAATCAACAGCTCTTCATTCCACGATGGCCATAGTTTAATGTTCCCACAGAAGAAAAAAAAACTGAATTTATGGAGGAAAACTGACGAATGACATGCGATCTGTGGAAACTTTGTGGAATTCCATTTTAAATGGATTTATTAGAATAACTTTTACAATCCACTGCGATCAAAAGCAACATGCACTATGCACTTGTGCATGTTGCTTTTGACCACAAGGGATTGTAAAATTTATTATAATAAATCCATTTAAAAGGGGAAAACTGAAATGATTTTTATCGCAAAATAAAGTTTTCCAGCCTTCATTCCCGAATTTGTAACATCGCACATAATAACTTAGCAAACACGAAAATCTATGAATCTCTTAATCCTAATAGTAACTCAGCCCATGTTGCAGCAGGGTAGATTTTTCCTCAGCTTATCATCCCCCCACCATCGCGGGCCCGATTCAAGTGAAATGTGTATTCCCGTGCTGTATCGAGTTACTATTCTAGTCAGATGGGAGGGACCGGTATTCACTCCCTGATATAAACGTCTTCAATTATCCTATTTTTAATGTAACAGCCTTTTTCTGAATTTTACGTGCTTATGTCATCTGAGCATGGCAATAAAACAGACCAACTCGTTGTTATCCATCAAATCTAACTTCTCTTTACGACTGGAAACTATCCCAAGGGTTCTCGCGCATGGTTGGCCATTATTCACCTATCTCATTTCACTTGAAACATGCGCAGTGTCTCTTTACCTAAAAAATAATCACCGATTATATTTATCACCTGTGAGATGGATTACATGCGGAAAAAATTATCTGGGTAGAGTTTGACCGGCGTTACAAAAAATAAAGAATTTTTCCATTCAAATACTTAGGAGTTCGAATAACGCCAGACCTGTAAACAGAAACAATTATCTTCGCCTATCACCTTATAATCACTAATGACCATTCAATCTCTTCTGCGCAATTATTATTTGAATGTAATCACATTTCATCTTATCTCGCGTCCTGGGAACAGCGTTCAGATAATTCTGAGCGCTTAATAAGTAAAGAAAACACGACAAACCTCTTCTCCACAGCCAGGCGGAGGATAAGACTTGAAAAATAAGTCCCAAAGGCAGAAGATGTATGGATCAGATTATAAATTAGTGTTACTTTTTTTATATTAAGCTGATAGTCGAGCAGTTAACGCATCAAAGTAGTATAGTGGGGGAGAACGAGTATAGTCGTAGGAGCATTAGACGCAGAATCGCCTTGGCTTAAGAAGCACTAATCAAAGGAAAGGGAATCGATGAGGCGGCGTCCGAGAGGAGAATTAAAGGAAAGGCTGATGAAAACTCTAATACGGATCGTGGAGCTACATTAGTCGGGTACTTGGTCTGGAATGAAATAACTTCGTAACTTTCCACACGGTTTATTATCCTCAACCGGTTTCAACGCAATAGCGTCATTTTCAAGAGGTTATTAAACGACGAGGCCATCAGTGTCACACATTTATACCCTGAGCCAGAGGAGGAAGGGGGGGATTAGTAAAAGGGAGGTTGGGGAGGGAAGTAAGATGTGCAAGCTTACTGAGAGGAAGCAAAGGTCAGTGTTTTGAAAACATAATTCGGTATAAGGAGGAGGGGAAACTCTTGCAGACAAAAGAGGTGAGTTCAGAGTGTTCCTCTGTTTACTTCGTTTACCATCTTCTCCTTGTAAAACCTGTGATATGCCCTCATTTCAAAGTTTTCCAAAAAATCTAATTTGGCACATTTGTCCCCAAAATGTAACACATTCAGATTAAAATTAGAAACATGATCATTATCAATTAAATGTTTTGCAAACATAGACTTAAAATCATGATTAATCAATGAATTCTTATGCTCCCTAATTCGTACATTAAATCTCCTACCGCTTTGTCCTAAATGAAAACAATTACAGTTAGGCGCATTACATTGTAGCATATAAATACCACTTTTGTCCATAACATTAAAACAATCTTTAGAATTAAAAAGCAGTTTACCAATCGTCAACGGGCTATAAAAACATACTTTTACATTATCTTTAGGGACTATATTACATATTTTATGTGACAGATGGGGCACAAAGGGAATTTTGGCCCACTTAACATTTGGACGAGGAACGGGGGAGAGGTTGGCGGATAAATTAACAGCTTGTTTTTCGAATCTCTTTCTCAGAAGTTTGTAGATAAGATACCCATTGCTGTAAGCTATTTGTTTGATGGATGGTACTTGGTCATTGTGAAGGGAGAATGTACATACATAGACTTGAGGCGTTTGAGATGTGGGCGTGGAGAAGGATGGAGAAGGTTAGCTGAATGGCGAGAAGGACGAACGAGGAGGAGGTATTGGATTTGGTCGGGGAGGAGGGGAAGCTAATGGTATAGGTTTGGAGGAGGCGGAAGAGATGGGTAAAGGAGGAAGAATTGATAGGAGAAGGAATGATGAAGAGGGCAATAGAGAGCAAACACTAGGGAAGCGTGGAAGACGAAGAAATCTGGACGAAATAGGAAGAGGGAGACGATGTGAGGATTTTAAGAGGTATGTAATGGAGGATCACTTATAGGAGGGAGAACGAAACAATGTACCAGAATTGGGGACGTTAAGATTGAAACTTTCCAAAACCTTCCAATCAACTGGCTGGATACTCAATTGTAAGAACTAGAATTACATTTAGCAGATGGAATGATCAAATATACATGGGATACCTTTGATGGTACATGAGATAACTTTTTAGAATCTCGAGTCATATTGTAAAGTGAATTAAAATATATTTTGTACCTAAAACACAATTTTTTTGGAACACCCCTACCCGCTTCACAAAATGTGTAAAATGACAAGCAGATGTTGAAACCGGTCAGTGGTGTACCGATGGCATTGGTGAGGAAGTTTACACGAAGTTTACAAGTGCAGTTTTTGTTTGCATGTATTACTTTGTGGAAGTTATCCATTAACTAAAATGACTTTGTCAAGCTGAAGGTAGGGCACGTTGGGTCGAAATCCGGGTCGTGCTAATAAACCTCCAGTGGATTGAAAAAAGTAATTTGAATTTTGTCCATAACGTACAAAGTTTATTTTAATGCACTGCACAATGTAAGTGATGACCAGAGGAACAAATATTTCGAGACATTATTGAAGAAAATCAAACGTTTGTCTTCTCTACTTTAATTATTAAGAGAACAAGTAGTTTTGGCAGTTGGGCCACCACTTGATGATGGCGTAACTGCCGAAACTAGTTTTCCTCTTAATAGTAAATCTGTGGAAGATATAAAGTTTGATTTACTACAATTTCGACCTTCCACTAAGTGAAACTTCAAATTTTGAATCCATCGAGAGATAATCCTATTAATAATCACTCGCTTGAATTTTTCCCAATCATGACGTTCCTCTATCGATGGGAGCCCAAAAATATGCGACCCAGTCAGTTTTCCTATCCGTGCCCTCTTTCAGCCGAGTTCATTCAAAACCTCCTTTATTAGGTGGACCCGGCCCGGACATTCATTTTCGAGGCATGAAGATCATCGCGAGAGAAAATCGGTACTTCCCGAGAGACTAATACCGACGGGAAGGAAGCCGTGGAATCACGAATGACTCGAGCAATTTCAACAGGGATGACGGTTACACCACATAAGTACGCAGCACATGTGGAAGAGGCTATTACAGAGCGATGGGCATGAAAAGGACATTTGAGATACAAACCAGAGGGCCAATCAGACACGCACAAATGAATAAAAAATTAAAAATTGACCTTCAAGATTCTTAAATTCTTGTCACATTTGGAAACACGTTCTTTTCTTCCTCATTCGCCAATATTCTCAACCGTTTTTCCGACAATGAAAACATTCCTTCGACTTCTCCATGTTTCCCCCATTCATCATTTCTGTGGAGCCATTCAACGCCCAACTGCCTCTCAAGTGCTTCCCCTTTCCTCCTCCTTAATGTTAATCTCACAGTCCTCCTTCCACACCCATTTCGCGAGGCTAAATATTGCGGTTTGGGCCAAAGGAAAAGAATTACACGCTCAACATTCATTCATAGCCAGAAGAAGAAGCGCCTGCCTATCATTATACTCAACACGCACGCAATTAAAGAACAGCTAAGCCACAAGGTAAACGACGAGCACAACATTATCAATAACTTAAACTCTTCGTTCGTACTATCGTATCATATCATGAAGCGTCACTAATTAATATAATCCAACTCTCCGGTTTGATCTTATTCGGAGTCATCGCTCTCACATGCATTAGGAACTCTGAGGGAATTTCATCAACTCCTGGAGCCTTTAGTTCCTCAAGTCCTTTACTGCAGCATCAAATTCTGACTTAAGCAGATCATATCCTTTTTCATCTTCATTCACAGTGTCTTCATACTCTTTTATCATGCATTGCTGATGTAAAGTTTCACTGAAGAGAATTTCTCTATCCTCGCTGCACATGACAGTACCTTTAGTTGGACGTTCTTTGAAGTCTCAACTAAGTTAGCTAAGCAGTTGCAAATCATTTATTTATTAAAACGCCAAAAACAGCAACTAGGGCCTTAACAATGAGTTTAAATAAAAAAGTTAAGAAATACATATTTAAAAAATATATAGTAAAAACAATAACAACAGCAATCGACAGAAAGAAAAAGCAAAAAAGTCAATTGTTGTGGCAGGAGGGAAGGAAGAAGAGGAGGACACAATGCGTTTAATTTGGGAAGAAAAGATGTTGCGTGAGGAGAAAAGGTCGAGGGTAGGGTGACTGTTGGCAAGGGTGTTAAAAAAATGAAGGTAGGCGGTAGAAAATGGAACGTTGGGAGGGGGAGAGACGGAATTTGGGTGTGTGAAACAGACTTCCATCGCGAGTGGTGCGGGCAGGGGTGCGGAGTGAAAAACAGGAGAGAAGACGATCAGAGCGGAGGGACCCGTTCATGATAGAAGTGTGTAGGAAGATTTAAGGTCAGAAATCAGACGGCGATGGGGAAGATGCGAGAGACCTATAGGAACAAGAGAATTTCAACTAGAGATCTGTGTCTAAGGGAAGGCACGCGATGCCGGACTATGGATAAAAAGAAATTAGGGGCGGTTGAGTATTTTAAGTGTAGTGAGGGACGTAGTTGACCAGATGGGAGAACAGTACTCAAGGATGGGCAATACACAACCAAGAAACACAGATTTAAGGGCAATTGGGTCGGTAATTTCATTAAGTCTGTATAGAATCCCCACTATGGGTATAGTCTTTTTAGAAATTGAAGAAATATGCTCACTAAAAAGGAGCTTTTGGTCAAAGGTGACCCCTAAATATCCTCCTGGGTCAGATTCCCTCCCTCCTCTGTTCATAAGCATCATGCTTCTCTCGCCTTTCCTCCTTCACAGCCGGTCCAACTTCTGATTATTTTTTGCATCTACTGCCCTTCTACTGTTTTTTTCTGTTACTGAGCTTTCTTTTTTCAGCCAACGTGTCTGATCCAATTTTTGGCTTCCCATTATCTGTTTTTCTCATTCCAACTTTCTTTTTGAGCGAAGAATCAACACTTTTGGCCTCTCGTCATCTACCTTTCATTCATCCTGCATCATTCCACACTCAATGATGCCCTAAGTGCTTTGATAAACCAGTTGGTATTTGGTTTCCTACAATCTTTCCACCTGCCCGAAATGAAACTATGAAGCCACATTATGTACGTGCAATTCAAATCACAGGCAATAGTTTATCGGTAAAATTACTCAATTCAATCGAAAAACTCTGCTACCTTAAACTGCGGCCTATTTTATATAACCGCGGGAATTTTTGGTTGGATTAAACATAAGAGTGATAGACCTGTTATCAATACTGAATTACCGATTTAATCTCAAGCAGTAGACACACGGAATTGTCGAGTAATCGTTTTGCGCACGCTTGAATAAGATAATAAACAGATTACAATGAATTTGCTTGTGGATTTAATCTTAATCACGACCCATTTTTATCACGATTCGACGATAATATGTGGAAAAGCTCTTCCCATTTTTCATAGGTTAGGTTGCTTTAAGCAGTACTCAAGGGAAACCTCCATTTTTGTCCTCAAGGATACCTCCATTTTTGTGAAAATGAAATGTTTCGTTATTTATGCCACAGTTAATAGCCATTTTCCAATGAGACTGACTCATGTTACGTGCACCCTGGAAAAAGTTTTTCATCGTCAGTATTCATGAGAAAGTCTCGGCACTTTACGCAACTCATTAAAAAAGTCCTCTTTTCCAAAAGTTTAGTCGAATACTGCTCATAAATCGCTAGAACCACCCAAGTCCTTTACATTCTTCATGGTTTGAGTCAGTCGTGTAATTGCTCTGGCGGCCACGTTCCAGGAAAAGTCAAGCAAGATTTGACGATGCATTTTCCTTTTGTCCTTTTGTGGTTTCGTATACTCTAGTCGTCACAATCGGTCCCTCGGCATGGAGAGTCAGCACTCTATGAACAACACATCACCCACTTAGGATCCACCTTGTGTCCTAATCATTTCACTCGGATTTCTTAAGGTCTGAAATGGCTATCGTGATCACCCTTTGACAAATTAATAGTGCACAGAGTAGGAGGACATAAACCACGCAGTAACAAGTGGTCCCGCAATGCTTCGTTCATCCACCTATTGTTCTAAGCACAACGGTCACAGAGCGTAATACCGTCGTGGGGATTCCTGAAAAATAGTTCACGCTTCCCTCTCCCCGGGCCACCACTACCACCTCTCATTCCTCCTCCTTCTACCCTCTCATTCCTCCCTCCCTCCCCCTTATCCCTTCGTCCCTGCCATCCTCACTCCCTCCTCACAAATCGCGGCAGACGCGGCGCGGGGAGGAAGGCGAAGGGGGAAGGGGAAGTAGGGAGGGTGGGGGGTGGCAGAGGCGAAGGGATAGGGTAGGGGCGGGGGTGGGGGTGCCGGAAGAAGGCAAAAGGAAAGGGGTGGTGAGGGATTTCCATTTGGCAAACAGAGGATACACCCTCCTCCAGAGCCACGCACTCGTCTCGACCCCAACCCCCATCCACCCCTTCCCCTATTCTTCCCTCCCCCTCCCTATCTTTCCCCCTCCACACCACGCAACCACTCCCCCTCCTCCTCCCACCGCTCTTCGTCCTCCGACAGAATCCGCAGAGTGGTCGTAAATTGCAGCCTCCGAAACCTCTCTCCCTCTCTCAAAGTCCCTCTCTTCCTCTCTCTCTCTCCCTCTCCCTCTCTCTCTCTCCCTCTCTCTCTCTCTCTACTCGGCTCCTCCCCGAAAGTCAACCCGAGCGCCCCCCACCCTCTTTGATTCCTCCCTTCCTTCTCCTCCTACGCACTCACCTCCCCTGCTCCTCCTCCTTAACATCTTCTACGTGAGAGGCTAAGCGCACGCACGTATGATTAAGTTGCTGGGACTAGTGATTACGAGGAGCGGCAACAGATGGCATGCGAGCTCCAATATACGCATGGTCCCTCGATTCGATGTATCCGTAGCTTTAACGATAAGAGTCTTTAAAGCCATTTCCACCATACGACCGCCATTAATGTTCTCACTGGGCACTTACTGCGATAGAACACCCGAGGGAATCTGCAAATATGTGGCGTAAGTGGTCGTTTCGAATAACAACGCACAGAAAAATCAACAGAACATGTTGAGCAACCTATGCTATGCTTATAGAGAGTACACAAAAATAAGCGCATTAATGGTGTAATTGTTTACGTGACGAAGACGACTCAAGGGGGCGCGGGAGAGGGATATGCCTTCGAGTCCCTGTTAATCTTCCTTTGCCGCCATTGAATTTCATGTCTCCCATTGCCGCTCCGGGAGATAATTCCAGGTGGTTGGCTCCAACTTCCAGACAGACCTCTCAGATGAGGCTAAAATGAACCGCAAAGTTGTGACTTGACCGAACTGACTTAGATAACCTTTGGATTGGCCTTAGATAAGACTTTGGTCACAAATTTTTTGGAATAAATCTGAATGACGCGCTCGTACTACCGGTCCAACTTATGCAGTAAAGGTACCATACGTGAAGCTTAACGTATACCCATAACGCATACGTCGAGCCGTATTATTCTCATGGTTTTGGTCAGTGTTTTTCACGAGACCTTGTGAGCAGAGACAGCAGAAAATAATTCGGAAAATCATCGCTTTCAGAACGTCTTACAACTGTTGATTAAAGGTTAGTACTCTTGCATTGAATCCAAATATTTATTTTTCTTTTGTCAGTGGTTGCATCTCAAGAAAACATGAATTTTAAAAGAATGCGTTTGCGGTCGTGCTTAAGGTAGTTTCAGCGAAATATCATTTTATTTATAAAATCAATGAATTTGGTCTCATTTTAAAGAAAAATATCTCACCTATCCAATGACACTAAAAATTCATCCCCTTTCCACATTACTTTCTGAGATATTTGCCAAAAAATACCAGCCCTTTTTCATGGGAAACGGTACGTGCATGCACTCCAGAGAGACATTATTTACAAAATGAGGTATTTCTAACTCTTAGATGTCGTAAAAAAATACTAACAGCGTGTAGTTTGTATGTTTTCTCGACTACTTTGAAAATAAATCATATTGTCACCGCAGTAAATTCTTCGCGATCACAATAAACCTTCCGTTTTGAAGGAGTTTCAAACGCACCGCGCGGAAAAAAAGTCAAGTTAAAGACAGATTTAGATATTTTCATTTAATTTCTTACAATTTCTGTCATATAAAACTATTTTATTGCACCATTAATAATGCAATATTTAATTGATGTGTTCTACAGCTGGTGAATTTAAAACGTATAATTCGAATATGATATATCTTATGACTAGGGAACTATCTCGCTCGGACTACCTTAAGCTCTGTTTTTTTACCCAATTTACGCAGCGGGGATTCACAAACTGATTTCCAAATGAGGTTTCCCTTTAGTAAGTTAATATAGGCTGAAATAAATGCCTTTTGGTGATTTGGACTTATTCCTATTACAAAAGCCGCCCTCAGTCCTATATGTTCCACAGTCCTATATGTAACTAGGAGATGGCAAGGGATGTCCTCCAATGTTCCAAAGGAAAATAATGTTTAATGTGTTACGAACTCGGAAATACAAAGCACATAGGCATATGAAATTCAAACATGGCGGGTGAAATTTTTTGAAGAAATCGCCATGAGAAACATTCGGCCTGGACCGGGAATCGAACCACGGACCTTTGGTTAGCCGGACCAATGCGCAGACCACTACGCTATCCAGGCTTCCTAAATCCCACGGCAATTTTGGTGGATACAAGGCAACTAGATCTTAGGTCCTTGCGGTCCATCAAAGATGGCAACGCAAGGGAGAAGAGGACTTCAAAGAAGCCACAACCACGAGTCAGTATCCTTCATTTCAGCACATATGTGGATAGATAGTGGTCTGCGTATTGGTCCGGCAAACCAAAGGTCCGTGGTTCAATTCCCGGTCCAGGCCTAATTTTTCTCATGGCAATTTATTAAAAAAATTCACCCGTTATGTTTGAATTTCAAATGGCTAAGCACGGCATTTGTGCTGAAATGAAGGATACTGACTCGTGGTTGTGGCTTCTTTGAAGTCCTCTTCTCCCATCTTCTGCCATCTTTGATGGACCGCAAGGACCTAAGATCTAGTTGCCTAGCATCCAACAAAATTGCCATGGGATTTATGAAGCCTGGATAGCTTAGTGGTCTGCGCATTGGTCCGGCTAACCAAAGGTCCGTGGTTCGAGGTTCGTTCCCGGTCAAGGCCGAATTTTTCTCATGGCAATTTCTTCACACAGGCATATGTTTTTACTTTAAATCTATAGTTATCTCAATGAAGTTATTAAATTAAAATGATTTAGTGGAATGTTTTAGGGAGCGCGAGGGATATTAGCAATTAGCGATAATTCTACGGTCAAAAATTACTATCAAAAATGCTTAAAAATATATCTATCTACCCGGACTCCCCAGTAATCTTTGCTCCCCAATCAAAATGCTCCAATTAAGCCTATTCTCATTGTTCCTATATCTCCAAAACATTCAAAGCTTATATGTACTATCTATTAAGTTGATTTTGTTCAAAAGGTTCAAAAAATTTGAATCTAAACGTTTTACGGTGAATTTTCATCAAGAGCTATAAAATAGCTGAATTTGAAACTGTGTGCTGAGACTACTCACTACATCTTTTCATAGATTTATTATTTAAAAATAACTTTGCGTGATCAAAGTCACACAACACAAGGGGTGACTTTGATTACCACTTCTTGCTAATTTTTTTGTCTAACGTCAGAAAACTTGCATTATGTTGGCTTATATTAATTGTGATTAATTAATAATTAAATAATAATAAATTAAATAAGAAATGCATTTGTAAGTGAAAATATGTTACCGACAGCCTCTAAAAAAAAAAACAAAAAAATACGAAAAAAATGACCCAAGTCACCTCGTTTACGGCACCTGAATTACAACTCATTCGGACAAATATCAGCAGTTTATTGCTTAACGCCTGATGAATCATGTATAATGCTCGCAAGCATAAGTATTTTTCTTACGTCTTCGAATTTTTTCATTCTTTATTATCTTTGTACTGTCACGTTTGTTATTACATTTTTACATCGTTTCAAACGGTATTAATACCGTTTTCAAACATCATGAATTTATTGCGTAAATACTTATGTGATTATCGCGAGTGTGGATTCTTTGGTGTTTTAATGAGTCTTCGTTCACAGCTGGTGTGTGTTTGTTGTGTTTTACGCAATGGATTTACTCATCATGGACATTGTTTGTTAGTTCTTAGAGGACATGTATCCGAGAGCAATAAATACATTTCCTCCCTCCGCCCAACCCAATTCGCTCCAACCACCCCTTTGATTCCTCATCCCTCCACCCCCCCCCAATCACCCACCACATCCCTCCTCCTCCAACAGCGCACATCAGCTCTCGCCTGTTCACATTACACCCCCGCCTCGAGCGCGCCGCCCTCCTCTCCATATTCATCTCATCTGGGAGAGGGCGCCACTGCTGCCACAGCCGAGGAGGTCGTTTGCGCGCCATCATACGAGTAGGAGGCGACGCGGGGGAGTTGATATTTCAAATCGGTTCCATTTAGTTTGAGACCCGTCCGCTCTCACATACCAAACACCGGTGTAATCAATCGACATGCGTCACACTATGTGCTTTCATAAGAAGTTCACACTCCCCGCTGCCCCAATGTAACACCGCGCTCCCCTCCTTTTTAGTTATTGTTTGTTTTGTGTGTTTTAAATGTTTAATAAGTTTATTGTTTATTGTGTGTGCTTTTTTATCTTATTTTTTGTTTTTATATTTTAAAGTTTCATTTGTTTATTTTGTATGTTCGTTGTTGGTTGTGAGGGAGTTGTTTAAGTGTGGAGAGGAGAGAAGAGGAGATAAGGGTGTATTAAAGAACTGTAAATAAAGTACTACCGATGGAAACCCTAAGGCGTTCCACCCCATTCAATATTCGGGACAATTCTCCCAGCCGGCTCCTTCGCTCAGACGAACATAGAAATCCTGCACTCATTAGTTGTGATATTTCGCGAATTTGAGAGCGTTCGTCTGAGTTAACGACGGTCCTTTCCCTCTATTCTTTAGTGAGATACTGTTAGAGCAACCGTTCACAAATGAATTTTTTTTAGCAAAGTAAGGCACTGAAGAAAGATCTGACGCTCTCCTGGAATCCAAAGTAAGTTCGAGTTTTCAACAGGTTTACCAAAAGTACAATTTCCGCCGACGCTTCGATCCCAAAGCGACATTCCCAAAGTACACGTCACCGTTCAACTCCCCGCAACCACCTTTAAACAGCTGGTGTCCCAACAATCCCTGCCACATGACAATGCAGCGGCCCTTAGCGTTGTGCCTGGATGAATTCATTACTTTATAACTGTCACTCTAAGCGAATTTTTATTAAGTTTAGGTCAGTGATTTCTTCCTCTGCTTTTCCATATTATTTCCCTTATTTAAATTTATCACTGCATCTTTTTAACGTTCCTATTCAGCCTCGCCCCGCCGATTTAATTCACCATCCTCCCGATAAACTGAATTACCAAAACAAGTTCTTCGTAATGTTGACTATAAAACATCGTGGAGCCATTTTAAAGGTGTTGAATCCATCGTGATTACGTATTAAACGCTGGCGAGTTAATGTAGAAATCTGCTACAGGCTTCTCACGATTATGGAAATCGAACATTTTCACCAATTTACGCCCGAAACACATGCATACGGTGCCATGATGAGATCATTTGAATGAAGAAGCAGTTTTGTCGACCACGCGGATTCTCTTCGCCATGGCATTTTTCAGCACAATTACGGTCGGGGTACTCGTAAGAAGAAATGCGAAGGGGGGGAGGGGGGGTAAGAGGAGGAGGCCTTCCCTTATGATGAGGGTGGCAGGCGGGTGGAGGGAGGGGGGGAAAGCTAGTTAGGGGGCCGGGGGCAGGGTCGTTTTAAATCGATTGTCTTCTTCCTTCGATACAGGTCTTCACAACGGAAACAAGTCCGCCACTAATGCTCTAATTCTCTCCAAAAGCATAGCATAGGTCGCTCAACATTTGCTGTTGATTTTTCAGTGCAGTTTCATTCTAAATGGCGACTTTCGCCGCAATTTCGCAGATTTCCTCGGGTGTGCTTTGGCAGTAAATGTCCAGTGAGCACATTAATGGCGGGGACTTGTGGAATAAAATTGTTACGAAGATCCACATCGATAGAGAGACGGATAGGTAGGGATCGAATCGAATAGGGAGCCTACTAGGAATGCAGGGGAACAGAGGCTCCGCAATTGGGAAGAGGACGACTCGAGGGAAGTGGTTTAAAACTCTCGAGGTGAGTTCTGTTGAGCCATTCCCCCCCTCCACTTACTCCTCGCACACCCTCCCCCCCCTTTGTCTCTCCCCCCCCACCCGCCCCGGAATGTAATGCGCGGCCAAGTGACCGTAAAGAGGCCATTGAGTCGCCCCGAAGTGTGTTCCGCTCGCTTGAGTAACGACCGTGTCATCCAATTTCCGAAGTCGGCCCGTGGGAATCACGCCGGGGGAGGTCGTGTGTGAGTGTGACGCTTATTATATTGGTGCGGAGGAGAGGTCGACGGACGATGGCACTTAAGGGGACTTCGCACAGCGCACTCCGCGACGTACACGGTGCTCGGAACGAGCGGCCGAGTTAATTAAGAAGGGGGAGGCCTTTTCAATTAAAGGGGGGGGACGGACCCTTTCCCGGGGAAAGAAATCGCTGTGAAGGGCGATAAATTCAGGCCTCTCGCACTCTCCGACACCACCCCATCCACCCCACCCCACCTATTTTATGCCACTTTCTACGTCCCTATCCGACAGCAGAGGAGCGGGTAGGTGGGGGCGGAGCGGGGGCAGATGGGAGGGGGGCAGAGAGTGGGACGAGTCGCACGGATGATTGACGTTGAGGAGTGTGCGAAGGTTTAATCTGCGGGGGGGGGGGGGGGGTGAGGAGGAGGTGATGCGAGAAAAGTCTCAATATTTTACGTCTACATAATACCCCGCGAGCCGCCGCATGGGCGTGTGGCAGGGGGTGGTAGGTCACCAGCCGTGAAAAGATGTAAAAGATTTGGAGGTGAAAGGGTGACATGTATAATAGGAGTGTATTTAAAGGAGCTCAGTTTTTATTGTGGTCGCTTATTGTTCGCGGAAAGAACGAGTTTTTGTACCTATCTGTTCAGCAGTGTATCTCTATTTTATCGCGTCTGTCAGACCTAGAGATGTAGTGAGGAGACATGACAATATTCTCTATGTCGCTCTGAAATATATCAGTTCCGAATATCTCAAGCAACCTAAGCCTAGCGTGTAGCCTCCGAGTCTCTAGGGGCCTTAATCCCTCTAACAGTTGTGTAGCACCAAATGTTCGTTCGTAGCAGTTTTAACGAAGCGTGCTGCTTTCCTTTGTATTTTATTATTTTTCTTTGTTAAATTTTTATGGCCAGGGTCCCAAATGTCATTCGAGGTGTGGCCTAACTAGAGCGAAGTAGCATCTCTCTTTTACTTTTTCATCCGAGGACCTTCCTATTATACGCTTAACAAGATCTAATTTATTTAATACTGTGCCGCATATGTTTTGTATGTGTTCCCCACGATATACCTGAAGTTAAGGTAATTCCAAGATTTTTCTTCTCTCTCCTTCCTAACTTACTCTGCTTCCTACTTTACTCGATAGATTTCTTTCGATACCGAGTGCTTTCGTATTCGATATTTTTCATTCGGTTATTTAATCGAAAGAGTAATCATATTGCGGTATCAAAGCCTCAGGTATCGGATGCAATGGATCGCCGATCGGCCGATGAAAGAGCGAAGGCCGATCGTAAAACGGACGGAATAAAACATAAATGTCCAATTTCGTGTAGTTGTGTCCTTGATTTCTGCTCCAAGCTTTTTCTGAGTCTTCCGCAGATCTCGCATTGAAATAGCTGTGTGTGTTTTTTCTTCCCATTCTCTTTACCGAATGGATGCTCATTCCGTTATCTTCTCCGGAACATTTCATCTGCGAAAAATAATATCTGTTGACTGGCGAATTTTATTCAGTGCGTCCAGTTTTCAGCGACCTAGGGTCTGGGATTTGCCTTGCAGTAAGAGCTACACAAAGAATACAACCAATAGATTGGAAAGGAAGTTAGCTAACCAATATAGACAGCGTTTGCCGCCATCAATGAGTAAACTTATTGGCGGCATGTTTTTTATTCTTCAGAAAAATATTAAATGGAAACTATTTTTCAGGCAATGACGTATATTTAATTCGGTAGTTACTCATTATTTTTTTAATTGATTTGTTGGCACTTAATAAAAACGAAGTCTTTGTTTCAGTAATTATGAGGAATTGATACATTTAATTCGATTCTCATCGTAAGTGCATTAGCGATACTTGCGTTTCGATAGCACATCCGTTTGGTGGGGGTTCAGAGGGGGTTGCAGGAGGGGGTTGGGGGGGAAAGGGAGGACACTTGACTGATATAGAGAGGAGCGTGCGACGGGGGAATGGGGCGTCATGACGTGTTAAACTTCATCCACACGTTCGCAACGCGAGCGCGGCTATTTGAGGAAATTAGCGCCGACGACGATGTCGTGTTTCTCGCTCAGGAATTTGATGGCGGCCATTACCGTGGCGCGGGTGTTCTCAGACTTTCCTCGTCGCGTCAATTTATGTCTTCCGTACTTGTCGCATGCGAAAAAAATACCCCATTTTGCATTCGTGGAGGGAGCCGATGGCTTGACATACTATGAGCGCACGAGATGATTTCCCACACGGATCCAGATGTGCGCGAGCGTCTGTGAGTGCGATTTAATTAAATTTTTTCGGAAATGGAATGTGAACAAAACTGTTATTTGTGGATGATGAGGCGACTGTCGCGAGGAATTTTATATCAATGAGCGATTGAGGGATGTCGAGCATATAGGAACATTAGACGCAATGCGAGGAAATGAGAGACGATGACATGACGGGAAGGAAAGGGGCCGAGCTATTCTGTTCTCCTTCCTATTCCTAGATGTACGTTTTGCCGATTTCCAGGGATCACATAGATCATTTCGCAAAAAGAGTGCAAAAGTGGTACCAGTATTCAAAGTAGGCGATTATGTGAATAAAAATAACCACAGACCAATATCATTATTACCAGTATTCGCAAAAATATTAGAAAAATAATAAAAATCCGTCCACTGAACTTCCTGGAAAAGCATATATTTTTTTAGCAGGAATCAATTGGGATTCCCAAAAGGAAAATGTACCAATGACGCACCCATTGAAGTTGTTCTGGTAAGTATGAAGGACTCAATAATAAAATAGTAGCTGTTGTATTCACTGACATTACAAAAGCATTTGACTGTGTACACCAAAACATAATACTAAAAAAACTTATGCAAGCTGGTATAAGAGGAGTAGCAAATAATTGGTTCCGAAGCTATTTTAGTGAAAGAACTTACAGTGTAAGAATTCATAATTCATACAGTCAAGATGTCGCTTACACGTGGTGTCCCCCAAGGTTCGATTTTTGGGCCAATGTCGTTTCTAACTTACGTTAATGATTTATGTCGTGGTTTATTCACTGTCAAATTACCATCATTTACTGATGATACAGCTTTATGTTACTCGACCTCATATATTTACGATTTACAGTCTCAAATACAAAGTGATCTCAATCGATTAAGATATTGCTTTATTACAAATAATATGATGGTAAGTACTAAAACTATATACTTAATATTCAGTTTAAGTGAAACAGGAATACCAGAGCCTATTTTATGAATTCCTGGATAACCACCAGGACTTCATCCCCGTGTATACGGATGGATCAAAGTCCGGGTCGGCATGTGCTTGTGCAGTGTCCTCTGCACATCACAAAGTCATTAAGGCGAGGCTCCATCCGTGGTGCAGCATATTCAATGCAGAATTACTCGCAATTAAGACGGCCTTAGGAAATATAACATGCAATTCTGGCACTTTCCTTATCTGTACAGACTCTCTAAGCGCTGTGAAGTCCATTTCAGCCTATTACTCACTTCACCCTCTCGTCCAGGATGTACAATGCGCTCTTCACTCCCTCACCAACAAGGGAATTAAGATATCCTTTATGTGGGTACCTGGACATATGGGAATAGCTGGTAATGAACGCGCAGACAAGGCTGCAAAGGAAGCATTACAGATGCCAGAAATTATATGGAACATGGTGACTGCGGAGGACCTAAAGGCTATGTTTCGAAGCGTTATTTTAGGCAAATGGCAAGAATCGTGGCATGGGAGTAATAACATCAAGCTCCGGACTGTGAAACCGGTAGTATCAGTGTGGCCCTCTTCCGTCAGGGATACCCGTAGGGAAGAAGTCGCAGTCCAACGCCTGAGGATAGGGCACACTGCCCTGACCCACTCATACCTCTTCACAGAAGAGAAGACACAACCTTGGTGTGATGAGTGCGACTCCCCTCTGAGTGTGCGACACATCCTGACGGAGTGTGATAAATACCGGTCTTCTCGAGATAAGCACAAGGTCAACGGGACCTTAGGACACATCCTAGGTGACTCTCCCGATTGCCTCACCCGAGTAATTGCGTTTTTAAAAGAAATCAACGTTTTTAATAAATTATAATTTTTTTATGTAGCGATTTAGCCTCAATTACACAAACCTGGTATTACCTATGGACGAGAGTGGTGCGAAATGACCGCAGTAGTCGACGCACCCTTGAACAACAATTCTACTACTTAAGTGAAACATGTATTGAAATAAACAGGATATACTATAGGTGTTCCTTGAGTAATAATGCATTAGTTTGTGAAAAAGGCATTTTATCTATATCAGATATATAGGTTTACTTAGTGGTGAAAATTGGAAACTTCATATAAATAAACTAAAACAAGAAATGATTTCAATGGATAAAAAAAGATTTTCTGTTACGATACTTATGTCCGTTATCGGCCATTCGTTCCATTTATTTTACGTTGGTAAATTCCAGATTACAATACAAGATATTCTTGTTGTACTGGAGCCTATACCTCAAATATCCAACCATTATATATTGTCCAAAAGAAGATGGTTACAGTAATTTTGTACTAAGGAAAATCAGAGCATTCCCCTCCCCTGTTTAAAGAGCTTGATACCCTTGAGGCATTCATTTGTTAACAAGGTTTAAAATGTTATTTATAATAGAGGAAATAGAATAGAGCGGATGAAATATGTACAGAAATTACGAGAAAAACTTGGCATTACTATGTCAAAACCAAGTGTTAAACAGCAAAATGTTAAACAGTCTTTCAAGTACCTTGCCCCCCAAACTGTTTTGTTTTCTACCTTTTGAATTTTTAACTCACACCACTACAGGTACATTTTTAAGAAACAATATTATGGTTATTTTCGAAACAAAACATTGAAAATTTAATGAAAAAGCAAAGGTTTTTTTTTCAAAAATTTGACTTTTATGCGTTTATTCCCGCTGTTGGTACATTTTTAAGTTTCATTGATGTTGTAATATTATATAGGTATTTTTACCTGTTGCAAATTATTGTTTTTTATTTGTACCTTTTTTAAATCAATGAACAGTGTTTGTTTATTGCATGGACCCGTCTAAATTGTATGCAAGTGATTTTCTGGTATGTGCGTGAATAGTTAAGATGAGAAATGAACGCCTGCATCTTGAAATATGCTTCGATGGTAACCCCTAAAACGGATTATGTCCATTAGGGTGCCTAATTACACACTAGAAATTTGGTAATATTACGCATTGTTGTAGTTGTATCACAAAGGGTGGAATTAAAATCAAATGTCCCGGATGTTCCGCGATCTCTGAGAAAATTGGATTAATTACGGAATGGGAGAAAGCGGCGGGGAGTCAAACAATTTCAGCGAAATTGGTCGAGAATTTTACGTAAACTGGGTCAGAAAATAATTGCATTACTGGCATTTTGATTATAGTTCATTGCATTATGGAAGCATTATCGTAATATGTCGCTGTCATTTTCAGCGAGGGGTACGAATACTAGGTACATTGCTTCTTAAGGTGTACCGTAGTAACCAATGGATCAGAAATAAGCGTGGGTCTAATGAAACGCGGATTGGAATGAAATGAAACCCTTCGAACCCTGGAGCTGGAGAAGATTGCTGAAGATTAGTAAGGACGGACAAAGCGAGAAAAAAATTGGCAAATAATTGAAGGAGAGAATTGAGGAATGGCTGACTAACAACGTGCGTATGAGATGTGCAGCGTGCAATCCGCTAAACCCTGAATTTGAGAGGCGCGTACCTACTCGAGGCGAAAAGTAGAAAGTAATGCCTCGCGGAGAAGGACTAAGGTAGAACCCCAAACGAAAAGGCGTCTAGAAAGGAAGAACCGGGGAAATTAAGTGGGGGCGAAGTACAATGGAGCGCATCAGATAAAAAAGACTTAGGATTGGAAGGCATAATGATGACGACGACAGAAATGTTGCGAATTGTGCGAGATAAAATTGCATCGAGACGGAACGCGAACCATTTTTTTCACTTTACTTAAAAATTCTCTGCTTTACGGGGCCAAGGGTGAAACGCGGCAAAAAAGATTATGAGACGACGCTCGTAAAGCACAAAAGGGTGGTCTTATTTATGTGTTTGAGGAAAAGAGTAGAGACCAAGAAGCCCTTTTAAAAACGTAACATTTTAATCTCGAGGACGGGAAAGGAAGGGAGAAAGTTGAGGTGCAGAAGACAAATCCATCGCGAGGGAGGGCATTAACTTTTCCTCTCCAGGTTTTTGCCCACCTTCTCCTCTCTAGTCTCAAGTTATGGTAAGCACAAATCCCGAAGCCGTCTCGCCGCCACGTTCTTCCTATACCAGAACCCTCTGTTGGTAGGAGTTAAAACTGGCGGGGACGAGCCGCAGATTGGGCGAAGACACGAGTGGGAAATTTTATGCGCAAAGAGAAACGGCTGCCTTGCACTTGCACAAAAAAGCGCGAATCTCCTTCTGATGGATTAGAAGGAAAGAGGATTAAATACCTCGGCACAACAGAATAGGTCTTTTTTTTCGTCAGCAAATACATAATTTAACGAAACATTAAATTACATTCTCTGCATTCAACTAAATTTACGAAATATTCTCCAACAATTTCCAATGTTATATGTTACTGAATTATTGAATAGACATATTATAAAAAACACGCATTTTTTAACAGAATGGATCAAGTTCTCCAAGAATTAAACATGAAAATAAAAAAGACGAGGGCAAAAATCCAAGTGTGCGGAAGAGAAAATCTGAATGCAGGAGTATTCACTGAGAGGAGTGAAATTGGAGCATTGGAGCAAGTATACATACCTTCACCGATCTCGGAATTAATATCACGTGGGACGGAAGAAGTACGACGGACATCTAGCGATGAATAGCCCAAGCTTAGAAAACGCACGCGGAAACATGGAAGCTCTTGCATTCGTGAATACCTAGCTCTTTGAATATTATAGCAATGATATATATGTGCCAGTCATTGAAAACGGAGGTCACCGCGATAAACACTACTTTTTAGAGCTCGATGGAACTCAATGCAAGTATATACATAGCAACGCAATGACTCTAATCAAATGGTGACTCGAAGTTGTAACCAAACAACAACATTATTATAGACTTGCACTTGCACATAGAGACGTAAGGACATCACAAAATATTTGTAAGTATATATATATATATATATATATATATATATATATATATATATATATATATATATATATATATATATATATATATATATATATATATATAAGTTTGCCAGAGGAAGGCAGACGACAAACACAGAAAACAAAAAAATGATGAACACACTTACAAAGTTTCTTGATATTTCGGTGCCACTAGCACCTTGGTCGCAAGAACGAAGACTGTCAGTCTTCGCTCTTGCGACCAAGGTGCTAGTGGCACCGAAATATCAAGAAACTTTGTAAGTGTGTTCATCATTTTTTTGTTTTCTGTGTTTGTCGTCTGCCTTCCTCTGGCAAACTTTTATATATTCGTCACTTAAGTGATCCTAAGTGCATTTATATATATATATATATATATTCATATATATATATATATATATATATTCATATATATATTCATATATATATATTCATATATATGTATATATATTCATACATATATATTCATATATACAAGCGGTATACACATATATAAATATTTCATACAGATAGAGGGAGAATGAATGTGGATAGAAGACACCCATATATGGACAAACAATGGTGGTGTGAAGATTGAACGATGGCCAATTCCAAGTTGAAAAAAATTCGACTGGACCGGGAATGGAGCCACGGACCTTCTGATCTTATGCGGAGTGACGCTTTTTGTTATTGCTAGGTCAGTTTCCTTATAACCAGATGAGGATTTCTTCTCTTATTTTGACTGGCTGTAGATACATCGAGGCGAATGGATACGGAAAACCATCGAAAGATTTTAAATGTCTTCAGAAAAACAGTAGTTAGATGAGTAACAGCAAAGCCAAATATTTACAGCAAGTCTCTATTTCCCGAGCTAACATAATTTGAGCCTTTGGCAATTAACTCCCGATCAACTGTCGGTCCCCTGGAAGCCACCCGCACGAGAGCCCTCCTATCTAATCACCTCAGCCGTTTGCCAAACGAAGACGAAATCGACGCTTAATCCAATGGCGAAAGTATCAAACGCTCGCGTGCGTGATCGAAACGCGAGCGGGCAAATTGGCACACGCAAGTGTACTGAGTAAGCCACGAGAACCGATCACGGAATTCGATCCTCATCCTGCTCCACCCTTTTATGCCCACGTGACTCGTCCCCGGGGCTCTTCCCACCCCCTCCTCCCACCTTTCCTCCCCACCCACCCCCAACCACCCCATCGTCGCGAGCCATTAGACGGATGGGATGGGAGCGCGCGAACACGAGGGCAAAGAGGAGGTCAGAGAGTGACAGAGAAAGAGATGAATGAAAGGCTGCGCGATACGTATACATTTTCCAAATGACGACATCGAAGGAAAACCTTTCGTACGACTTGTAACTCGACGCATCATAATCCTTCCATGCAAAGGTGTGAGAATATGGCACGGCTAAACTTTGAGAAGAAGAAGAATTAGAGATACAAAACAGATTAAATCCAGCCAATAGATGCTCACATGCATGCCACAGACTTCTTAGCTTCGAAATCCCAGTCAAATAAAACAAAAATTAGACTGTAAACAACAATAATCTGCCCAGTACTGCTCTATGGATCCGAAACATGGAAACTTAATACGAGAGAGGAGAAAAAATTGATTGCATTTGAAAACAAGATGTTAAGAAAGATCTACGGGCCTACAAATGAACAAGGAAGGTGGAGAAGAAAGTACAATAAGGAAATAAGGGACCTTTACAAGAATTCAGACATCATTAGTGAGATCAAATGCAGAAGAATGAGATGGGCAGGACATCTGATAAGGAAAGAGGATGGATGTGTGATATCAAGGAGGGTATGAGAGGAAACCCAGAAGGCAGACGACCCCGGGGAAGACCACGACAAAGATGGTGGAACCAGGTAAAGTTAGATTTGGAGAGGGTTGGAGCAGCAGAGGAGGATGCAACGGACCGAAAGAGATGGAGGGGATATGTTGATGCGGCTAAATATCAGCTTGGATATAAATGGCCCTGGGAGTAAGAGTAAGTAAACTTTGAGGACATGTTCCTCACACGCAGAAGAAGAATAATTGTTCCATGAATAATAGTCCGGACACGCTTAATTTCCACTTCAGAACTAATTTTCTGAAACTTTGTTCCACATTAATCGTGGGAAAATACGCACGGGAACAGAACATACCAGATTACCTCATAAAACTCTGCCATACATGAAATTTTTTTAAATTCCCTCAAGGTAACTTCCGATTAAATTGCAATTTTCACCACCCATGTTTCGTGTTCCACTTCACAGAAGGCAATGCTGAAATGCGGCTTACGTCATTGCCTAACCCACACATGGCATCAGCTGTTTGAGTCATCATAATGGATCACATTTCTGTTGCAAAGCAATGGAAGTGTACGAACTTACGGAGTCGTTAGAAGCCCTTTTGATGCATGGATTATCATACAGTAATCAGTTATAACATGGAAATGAAGCGTTTCGTGATCCATACCCATGTAACACATAATTTCCTCATCTACGAGTTAAGAATGTGTCCTGTAAGTTTGGCCTACCTTATTGTTACGCTATGCAGGTAAATGTTTTCACATTCAATTCCGAGTGAGGTTCTTACCTTGTGCTAACACTTTGAGAATTCAAACATCGTACAAACCGAAATGTAAGGCTCTTGACATGTACAAATTATCACCTTGAGAAGGCGAAAAATTCATGTGCTCCTCAATGGGTTCTCTACTTGCACTAACGCCACACTGAGAAGGAAAAAGTTTCACCTATAACTACATATATGCCAGGTTCTAAACTTGCACAAACACCACGTGGGAAATTGCACATTTCATGCGTACAACAACGAAGGTTTTTTTTCAAATTTATTAGCATCAACTTGAGTTAGCAAACTTTTCCCATGAGTACCCGTCGTATTCGAGGCGGCCTCCATTTTAAAAGGACAGATTCTTCTCGTTAATCGGTAATCGCTGCCACAAATAAGACGGCGGTCACTTCCTCCGAGTATTGAACAGCGTCGCTATCGATGGCAAACTCGTATGGGAATCGGTAGTAGGTATGGTACACGTCCCAGTGGACCTTTAAAGTGGACTCGTATAGCAGTCAACAACTCCTGCGTGTAATCGGCATCGCGAATCGCATTGCGTCGTCGCATAAAAATCGCAGTGCGACATAAGCCGCGTACCCCAGCCGATCGTCAGTGCAAATCGATTTCTCCGGCGTATCGCATTCGATGCATCGCGACAGCGCACGAAAGCCCAAGAGGAAGGGAGAAAGCAAAGCGGAAGAGGGGGTGTGGGGGAGAAGGATTCGCTGGAGTGACATGAGGAATGTGCGACGACCCTTCCCTCCCCCTCCCTCCGTCCCAACACCCCCTTCCCTCCCCCCGGCCACACCCGCCGTGTAATTGCTCATACAGTGTTTCCAATTGGATTGAGTATTGGACTCTCTTGGCTTGGGTTGGCTTCGAATTAGGAACGGTGGATGTGTCGAAGGGAGGAGAGGGGGGAGGGGAGGGATTGATGGACCAGTTAGGGAGAGACGGGATGAAGTGAGTGTCATGATCACGCCGCAGCGGTTGCCAGGCACGCGCTTTGGCGTGATCGAGGTCTTACTAACGTGATCAGAGGTGCACGTCCTTCGGTGGTCGGAGCGCTCATCGTGAATCGTTGAGGACAAGGTCCTTATACCCTCGTATAACCATCTAGTCATGCAGAAGTGACCTTTTACATGGACATGACGAGATATCTCGTTCTATATTTGGGCGTGACGAGATATCTTACTGGGAGTTTCTCATGTACCTACTTTCGTCCTTCAAGTATGCTCTTTGGCCAACAGATGGCAGCTTCAGAGAATATATCATCACAAGGTCCTTATACCCAGGTCATGACGGGCACTTGTCCAATGTAATCCGCCATCTTGCATCTAATTTGGATCAAAATACGCTGAGGAAGGTTATCCTAAAATACGAGGTAAGAGATAGTTCTTGTTTCGTCGTGAAACTTTTTAAAATCTCTAATGAACACCAAAATATACCTCTCAGAGCTTACCTAGTCCTTTTATAACTTATAGATCAAATTCAATGTCATGTTTAAAAGAGAATTTGTAAAATTGATCAAGGCTAAACACTTTTGGTTATTCAATGAAGAGTAACAGTGCTACGGAACATCGAGCCCAATCCAAAATGAAGACATCCGAGTGCATTATGGGATCGTGTCATGACCTGGATACAAGGACCTTGATTGAGGAGTGCGCATTTCAACAACTTTCCGAATCTGTCGACAAAAATTCTTGGATCACACTTCACTTGAGTGCATCTCTTTATTCAGTAGTAATCACCATTCATGGAATAAACATAAATGATTCAAGAGTTTTATTTTAAAATTTTCGCGTTAATTACGGTATCGCTGTGACTTGAGTTTGCGGCGCGGAATTCGAAATTTAAGAGAAAATCCGATGTGAATACGTGTTTTTTTTCACTAGACATGATACATTGATATTTGTTGTCAACCATTGTAAAAATAAGATGCATACTACTCTGCGTTGTTAGAAAAATCAGTGCATATAGATTCGAACTATTTTTAAATGTAGGTATGCCAAGTTCCGTTAGACTACTTGTTAAAATAGGAGTCAATTGTGTGGACACCAAATCGGTTACCTGTGCCTCACGCTGCTGAGGAAATCTTTCCACGCTTTGTTGCAACCAGTTGTACGCCCTTTTAATTTTTAAGTGTGTTTTTTTGTAATTTTATCACAGTGGTCTGTCTTTAAGGAAAACACAAATATAAATGCGAAATTCAACAGATGAAAAATCGTTCGCTCTGACCGGGGAAGGAACCCGGATCCCTCGATTTCTGCACTTATGTGCACTTGCGGGAGACTTCGAAAAAGTTAATGCTGTGGCTAGCCTCAATGGAATAAAAATTTGTCAAAAAGAGCGTACATCTCTTTCGGTCGAAGTTTAGCTTAGCCTCACGAACTGTGTCGCTCAAAGCCCCCATTACATGGGACTGCTAGTTAGGTACAGAGCAAATCCGGCAGTCTGGGGCGCATTGCTCCTCTGAAGCCCACAGAAATCCACGTAGAAATTCACTGGCTAAAGCAATCGGCCGAAAATCGAGGGATACTGGTTCGAGTCCCGGTAAAAGCGGATGATTTTTCCCCTGTGATAATAGATACAATGGCTACTCCCGGTATCCTCAAAATTCGCCGATGCAAATACACGTAACAGGGTGGCGACTGATATCCAATTTTCAAATTCCCTGACCTTTCCCTGACTTTTCCCTAATGGATTTCCATCAGGGATATTGGATATCAGTCGCCACCCTGTTACGTGTATTTGCATCGGCGAATTTTGAGGATACCGGGAGTAGCCATTGTATCTATTATCACAGGGGAAAAATCATCCGCTTTTACCGGGACTCGAACCAGTATCCCTCGATTTTCGGCCGAGTGCTTTAGCCAGTGAATTTCTACGTGGATTTCTGTGGGCTTCAGAGGAGCAATGCGCCCCAGACTGTCGGATTTGCTCTGTACCTAACTAGCAGTCCCATGTAATGGGGGCTTTGAGCGACACAGTTCGTGAGGCTAAGCTAAACTTCGACCGAAAGAGATGTGCGCTCTTTTTGACAAATTTTATTCCATTGAGGCTAGACAGGAATATATTATTCTGCTGAATTAAATTTTATACGGCAGCTTTTAACTTTCTTAATATTATAATCATCGTCTCGTATGTTTACAACTGCAAGCATTGCATTTACTATGAGCTAGTGTGTGCTCCACCTACCACTTCTCGACCCGAGTTTCGGAAGTTAAAGAGGACACGAGGGAAAATTTTCCAAACGACATCCCTATTGACACTTTACAATTGTAATTTTGAGAAATACCTTCGTAAAAATGGAAAAATAATTGTAAAAATGGAGATACAATAGTAAAAGTTGCCAAAATCCAATTGTAAAATTTACAAGTGTAAAGTTTCAGTAGGGATAGCCTCGGATTCCTTGTGATGAGCGTGATTCATTGTGATCAAGATTTTTAACACGACTAGGCAAATATCGCAATAAGGATATACAAAAGGGATACATTGTACGTCTGATTAACAACTAAATAACTAAGATTCACAAATGAATACTCCACGAATTGATAGTGCTTATTCCATGCACGTCAGCGACGGACGTTAGTTTTAGTAGGTGAAATGAAGGGCGGGGAAGACGCCTATAAACGTAATGGTAGAAAAATAACGAGGATTCCTATTCCAGTTTCTTCCTGACTGTTACGAGAATTCCCTGACTTTTCCAGAAATTCAAAATTCCCTCACAATTTCTGGTTTTCTCGGTTTTCCCTGACGATCGCCACCCTGCGTAACCTAATTCTTCAATCTCTTTTCGACGACCACGCTCTCAGTAGGAAGAAAGAAACGCTTAACTTTGAAAGAAAAATTTACTCTACGTCTTCCATTAAGTTACGGAAGAATTACAAGAACGTCCGAAGATGGTTAAGAGTGTGCGCATATATTGCTTGGAAAAAATCGGAAGAAATTATAATAAAACCACGAGAATATCTACACAGTAATCAGACTATGTGGATGATATTCCCGCCACTTTCCAGTCCTGGATGAGTAGGAGGTTAGGCGTGGGAAGTTAAGTTCTGGAGAGAGACGACGATGGGGAGAGTTGGACATTTTAATCTGGGCAGGCGGGGGCGATGTGCAAATCAGGGGAGCGTTGTGCTGAGGGTCGGATGAGGTTGCGGACGAGAATTCTCAAGTGTCGGCGGAATGAAAAGATGGAAATAAGGAGGCTGCGGACGGAAGGGAATGGAGCTGGAGAGTGAAGAATCCAGGGGCGAGGAGAGGACGCCGAATTGTTAAGGCGCGCCTACGATTGGTGGTGGGGAGCAGTGAATGAGATGCGGGGACGATTTGGAATGGAAAAAACTCCCTCGTGGAAGACTTAAGGGAATCCACGACGGGCGACGAGAGGAGGATGAAAGTTTGCGACCATTCCGACGGAGAATTGTTTCCGAGGTTATGAACACTGCAATTTTCTTCCAAATTGCAAATTGCCTCAATAATAAGTTGAAAAATTCAATCATCATTAAAGAAAGATTATAAGGAATTACACAAATATCCTCGGATATTAAGATAGAGTAGCGATGTGAAAGAGAGAGGGGAAGCATTGAATTGAGTGAATGGTGCACAATCCGCCAATTTAGGACCGATTTATAGTACGACGAATGGAGTAACTATTAGCCATTGATTTATTCATGATGAAAGCTGCATTTTCCACAGATAATTTCTTACATCCACCACCTCAATTTGGCTCAACAAAGTGAACATCCGACGGATATAATAGGCATTAAGTCAATTGGAGAACTTTACGTTTGGAGAGGTTAACTGGCGGAAATGCATTCATGAAGAAATCGAAATGCTACGCAGTCTGCTGGCAATCTCAAACTGTCCCAGGCTCTCTTCCCTAAAAAAAAGCAATGTCTGCGTGCGAATGTTTAAACTCGGCTTTTTGGATACCGGAGTTGGAGAGGGAAAAGGTCGTTGGGAGCACATTTTAATAACTTTTTAAAGAAGTCGAAGACTATTCTTGAACCTCATTTCACTGAAATGCTTCTGTTTATGCGTATGAACGACTCAAAACCGGCAGAAATGAGAGATTATACAATCATTATATTTTTTTAAATCTTTTCTTGATTAAAAAGGGGTTACTGCAAGAGTAAATGTAATTACATGGAAATAGGTTGTTTGCGAATAATAGACTGGACGTAACACCTTAATGTTCGTTTGCAACAGTTATAATAATAACAAAATACTATGACTAAAAGAATATATGTACAAATCTATTCGAATTATGTCGAACTATATATGAAGTGTCATGAGGCCACGTGTTAAAACAGCACGGCATTGACAAAATACCAAATGGGTGACATGATAACTTTTTCCACTTTCATTTGTAATCATTAGTAGTCTGCTTTCGCAGGTGGTCCATTGGTTACTCCATCTCTCTCTCTCTCTGTCCTCTGCTCTCCTCTTCAACTCTCTGTAACTCCCTCCGTCCTTCAGGTCATCAATCATCTTTCTTTTCTTTCTTCCTCTTTTGCGGTTTCCATCCACCATTCCTTCCAGTACATCTCGTAACAAACATTTATTCCTCAGTACATGTCAATCCAGTTCTTCCTCCTATCTTCAATGGTCTTGAAGAGCTTTCCGTCTTCTTTTATTCTCTCCAACACCTCTTCATTCCTATAACCCTATCAGACCACTCTTGATGTTAAGCACTTTCCTCCAAATCCACATTCCTATACACTATCCTTTATCTATCCTTTTCTGTCATCGTCCACGTTTCCCCACCATACAAAAAAACACTCCAAAAAAAAAACACTTGACGATTCTCTTCTTCAGTTCCAGCTCCATTTTACTATTTAGTGTAGCCTTTTTCTTCCTAAATGCCTCCTTAGCCATACCAATTCTTGTTCTTATCTCCATTTCACTCTTCCAATCCTCTGTCACTTCAGTTCCCTGGTACTTGAATCGTTTTACCTGCTCCGGATGTTCTCCATTCACATAAATATTCAACTCTTGCTTTACCCCCACTATCATTACTTTCGTTTTCTTTCTATTGACTTTGAGTAGACGTATGAAAAGTGTCACGCAAAATCTGTGCATAGGCAAGAGTCGGTCCGACCAACTTTTATGGCTTTTTGACTCGTCGGCTGTTTTCAATGCGAGGGTTGTCGGCCGTTCTTCTCTCTCATCAATCCGTTCCTTCCTTTTCATTACTTCCTCAGTGCTCTCCGTACCGAGGATTTCATTTTCTTCCGAGGATTCCGTTCCTAGGATTTCTTCATTCGCATTCATTTGAATGATCATTCCACACGACTCACCCCACGCATCACTCTCCGTACTAGGTCGGTCCTCCTCGGTACTTCTCCCTCTCCATTTTTAACTTCCCCTGCCTCTATCAACAGAGGGCAGCAGGTTTATTAATGAGATAAAGAAGCGGACGGTAATGGGTAAACAGGCCTTCCAAAGTAAGAGGGATATTCTGACCGACGGACATATCGATATAGGAATTGAAAAACTTTTGGGAAAACCTACGCCTGGAGCACGCGCTGTTTAATGGAAGTGAGAGTTGAGAAGAGTGAGTGAGAGAGGGGGAGGGAAGGAAAGAGAGACTGCTTAAGAGGGAGTAGAAATGTCTATCTGGAGAAGGATGCTGGAGATAAGCTGGAGGGAGAGAAAAGCAAAAGATAGTGCCCTGAAGGAAATCGAGTATAAGAGAAGCCTTTAATAAAAACCATTATTTATGTATTTAAAGAAAGATTTAAGAAAATTATTTATGTATTTAAAGAAAGAAAACCACATACAGCTACGGTGCCATTTGACAATAGTGGCCATGTAACAATGCACACACTTAAGGACATATACAAGTAAACTTAACAACAGGTTACAAGCAGAAATTTTGGAAATATAAAAAAAAGAAAAATAGGGAAATAACTACTTAGGTGAAAGATACGAAAGAGAAAGGCTTATGAAGGATTTAGATGAAAGTGCACAAGGATCGATGTGAGATGGGAGGGAATTCAATAGAGAGAGGAGAGGCGGAAGAAAAGAGAACGTTTATCTGATCCTTAGTCTGGGAATGGGAAGCACATGCGAATGGAGTAAAGGGTGAGAACGGGTGGGGCGGGATGGAACTAAATGAAATTGATAAAGGAGAGCAATACAGGGCAGTCGGTGGTGGAATTTAGAATATTATAAATAAATTTTAAGTCTGCTGTGAGTTTATGAGTGGGGAGATTAGGGATGGAGAGATAGGATGGAATAGCCTTGGTGGACATATTACGACACTGTGGTAATCTATTCTTAATTATGTTAGCAAAGAAGATGCAGACACCATCCAGCGATGAAAGATTAGTTTGAGAAGAGATAGACCAGATGGGGCAGGAATAGGTAAGAATTGGAAGAATAATGGAAGAGAAGAAAGTTCTAAGTGCTCGGGGCCCTAAGAGGGACATTGCTTTAGACATAAAATGGAAAACCGTAGAGAATTACATTTTTAGAACTTCTTTTAAGGCAAAATATATTTGTAACAAATATTTTGGGAGAAAGATACATGGAAAAGCAGAGGAAGGCCACGGCAAAAGTTTCTAAAGGATGTTCAGGAACTGACGAAGGTTTAGAAGAGCTGAGGACAGCTGATGAGAGAGGCCGTACTTGGGACAAATTGGTTTGCAGTGACATGGCGACATGGCCTTTAGCTGATGATTCACGATTACCGCTGCTGACACCTCAATGCTGCACACGGGCAGTATCTCGTGGCACAGACGCGGCTTTCTCAGAGGCGACGGATAAACAATTATGTATCCCCGTTCAGCGGTTGTCACAACTCCGGAGAGATTACCCGCGCGTTACTTCCCCACGGTGAAACGCTGCCCCTCCGCCCCTGAATGACCACCCACCCCTGACACGCCTCGCTATCCAATCCGACCCGATCAGGTGTAGATGGTCTCGAGGAGAAGGGGAAAGGTTGGGGACGTGAGGGAGACGCAGGGACCAAATGAAAGATCATTCGTTCCCCAGGTCACGATCCTAAATGTCGCCAGGTGGAACGGAATTTGGGCGGAAAGTGTGTAAATGAAGAGGGGAGGTGGGGAGGTTTTGAGGTTAAAGCGAAGCCGCAGTTCGCAACTCCACCCCTGATCCAGATGGCCGTAGCGGAACTCTCGACACACTGAGTGCACATTTTAATAACTTTTCCAGGAAGTCGAAATACATCTTGGGCCATACTTCACTTGAATACATCTGTTTATACGGTGGAACCGAGCGTGAAAGTCGTAATGTTGATGGTGCAAGAATCATTTTATAATCTCGGTCTTATGAAACATCGTTATCACTTGGGTTTGCGACGCGGAATTCGAAATTAAAGCAAAAACCGTCCGTAAATACTCATTTTTATTCTCGGCATGATACATTGATGTTTTCAGTAACTGTGGTAATCGTATGAAACGTATTATTTCGTGTTTATGAGAAAATCTGTGCGCATTTGATCGATCTATTGTGATACATATGTCTCAAGTAGGTACTCTAAGGCCACGTGAGAAAATAGTACTGATCTACCGAGTAACCAAATCGTTAAAAAGAAATTATTTACACTTTTATTAATACATATATTCGAGGGGACTTAAACTTGAGACTACAACGAACATTAAACGCTTGTATTCGTTTCATTTACATGATCCCAAAATATGACCACATATCACACGCACTCAAACAAGCAAAGTTCTTCACCGTACAAAACCGTAGAAAGTACTTCTTAGGATGCCTCCTATACCAAGTCCTCAAGTAAAAAAAACCAAAATATTTATTACAGTTCTTCTCTTACACATCAACGGTCCGACAAAGATCTTTGCGCACCCCTCAAATTATCCTTCACATTCCATCCCACAGAACTACAATGTTACATAATTCCTCCTCAGTAGTGGCTGACAATTTCTGGAACTCCCTCCCCCAAAACATTCGCCAGCACCATCAATTAATTCCTTTCGTTCTAAACTATTCTATCATCTTTTCTCCCACAATCAAAGTATTCGAATACCAAATATACTATGTATTTAAATTGACCATTCGTTTTTAAGACCCCAGATTTGATTAAGTGTGGAAAAATAATTCCAGGTTTTGGTACTGGCTTGTTTTTCTTTTGTGTTTTTTATTCTTCTTCTTCGGTTATCAACCCATGAGTTGGTTGGCAACAGCACGTGCCATTCTGCTCTTTGCTCAGCTTTCCTCTTCTTCATTTCACCGTATGAGACGCATCCAGAGTCATTGATGATCTGCTCCATATAGCTTAATCTAGGACGTCCTCTACGATTTGTCCCCTCAATAAAACCTTCAGCTATTAATTTTATAAAATCATTGCATCGTAGAATGTGACCTATTAGTTTAAGTCTCCTTGTCTGTATCTGTCTCCAGTGACTTCTATTTTCTTGTACTCTTCTCAGCACTTCCTCATTGGTGATTCTGTCTCGCCAGCTGATTTTCTGCATCCTTCGATAGCACCACATTTCTAGGGCCTCTAATCTGCTCTTTTCATGTTTCCCTATAGTCCAGCTTTCACACCCGTAAAGGGCCACACTCCAAACATAAGCATTCATAACCCTCTTTCTTACTTCCAAACTAACATTTTTACAAGTCAGTAGAGTCTTTTTATCATTGAAAGCTATTTTTGCTAGTTGTATTCTGTTCACAATTTCTCGTTTACTCCTTCCACCTTCTGTTATCTTACTGCCCAAGTAGCTGAATTCTGTAACTTGTCCTAGTTCTTCACCATTTATTCTTATCCTTACAGGTTCACAGGAGTGTTGAGCACCGCATACCATCGCTTTAGTCTTTTGTTTATTTATCTTCATTCCATATTGGTCTCTAAGAATTCTTTCCATCTCGTTAAGTATAATTTTCAAATCTTCTTTCTTTTCTCTAACTATGGCAACATCATCAGCATATCGTAACATATCTATTTTCCTCCCATTAACTTTGATTCCTCCATCAATATTTTCCCTTACTTTATCGATTGCTTCTTGGATGTATGTATTGAAAATTATTGGTGATAGAGGACAGCCTTGTCTAACTCCTTTCCTTATTATAGCTGTATCTTCTTTATTCTTATTTCTACTTAAGGCTGTTTCATTTTGGTATGTTTTAAATATTATTCTTCTATCTTTGTATTTCAGCCCAACTTTTTCCAAAATCCTGAACATTTTTGGCCATACAACATCATCAAATGCTTTCTCAAGATCAATGAAAGCAACATAAGTTTGTTTATTTTTAGATATTTGTTTTTCAAAGAGAAGCCTTAAAGATAGTATTGCCTCTCTAGTCCCCACTCCTATTCTAAATCCAAAATGGTCCTCACTTGAAAGTATTTTCCAACTTTCTTTCAACTCGTTTAAGGATTATCCTTTTAAGTATTCTTGAGGCGTGTGATAATAGACTGAGTGTGCGATATTGCTCACATTTCGTAGCAGATGATTTCTTTGGTATAGGAACCATTTTTGATTTCTTTGGTATAGGAAGCATTTTGCCTTCTCTGTTCTCTATCGTATCGAAAGATTTGTTGTTTTGTTTGTTGAAAAGCTGTTTTGCTGTTTTATAGGCAATGTCGGTTTTCCCTTTGTTCATATATTCTTCTACTTCTTTACATATGTTATTGAGGTAATTTTCTTTGCCCTTCCTAGATTCTCTGTTGATTTTATTCCTGAGTTTTCTGTATTTGGTTCTACTCTGCTCGTCAAGGGCATTCTTGTAAATTCTTCTCTCCTCTATGAGAAAAACTATTTCAGGCGTTTTCCATTCTTTCCTGTTTGCAGGTATAACTTTACCGACAGATTCTTCAGCTGCTTTATGTATGCCATTTTTAATCTGTACCCATTCTTCATTTGCGCCTCCATGAATAATATTTGATGCTATGTCATTGGTTCTCCGTGCATAAGCTATCATTGTGTCGTCAGATTTTAGATTATCTCTATTCCATGCCTTATTAAGTTTTTTCTTTAATCGTTAGAACCTAAGTGGACACTTCATCATGACTAGATTGTGATCACTGTCTATATCTGCTGATGGGTAGCTACGGCAGTCCATGATTTGATTCCTAAAACGAGACTTAACTAGAATGTAGTCAATTTGTTGTCTCCTGATGTCTCCTGGAGCTCTCCAAGTGTATCTTCTTCTTTTATGATGGCTGAGTAATGTATTTGCCAAGACTAACTTGTGTTTCGCACAAAATTCAATTAGCCTGCAGCCTCTTTCATTCTTACATCCTAGTCCAAACTTTCCTACAACTCCATCAACTTGATCTTCCCCTACGCTTGAATTCCAATCTCCTATTATTATTAAGTTCTCCTCACCTTTTACGTACTTTATTACATTATTTATATCTTCATATATCATTTCTATCGCTTCCTCTTCTTCTGCGGATGTTGGCATGTAGACTTGTACTATTACAGTATCTTTTGGTTTGGTTTCAGGTTTGACTAGTATGATCCTAGAATTATATTGCATATACAAGATTTCCAAGTTTTGTTTAAAATTATTCCGACACCTCCGATTCCAGGAGTACCCTGGATCCGGTACTCCCCTGACCAGAAATCTCCTGGTTCTGGCCATCGCATTTCAGATACTCCAAGAGCGTCAATTTCCAATCTGTCCATTTCTAATTTGAGGTTTTCTAGTTTTCCACATCGTAGAAGTGTTCTCACATTCCATGTTGCTACTTTAAGTTGCTTCTTTGGCCTTGCCTGATCTTTTGCAGTCCCCACCCGGAGACCCGATTGGGGGACTAACACCCCGGAATGTTTTACAAAAGATGCTGACATGGTGTGCTATTGATTCTTGGGATATCACAGTTGATTTTTAATGGAGTGGTTTCCCGTTGCCTTCTCCATTCTTATGCCGTTGACCATAAGGTTCTTCCGCCTTCAGGAGCAATTTCTCACTCCTAGGACAAAAGAGTGCCCTAATCTCTATCCGCTCATCCGCTCTCTTGAGAGACCGTTGGCACTTGGTAGAGGGGGTTTCCTTATTCCGGGAAACACTCGGTCGCCAGAGTCTCGTCTGTGAGTAACAGGGTGCACCGTGCAGCTAGCATTAGCTGCAACTCGTGAAGGTGAGGTTGACATTTGTACAGGATAGGCTGTTTGAGACGCTTCACTGCACCTTACCTCCCTCTTGTTTTGTATTATTATTATTTATTTATCTAAGGCCATATGCTAACATATTTGCTAACATTTTTCGCAACTGCATTTTGCTGTTCTTACCATTGAAATTTTCAACGTTGTGTTAAAGTTTTTTGTATTAGGTTACAGAAATTTATGAGGAAATCAATTGACAATGTATGTGACATAAATTTTGGTCTTATGTTGCGTTTCTGTTTTGTTCTTCTATTTGCTTGTCATTTTGGATATTCTCGTCTCCAATGTATTTCATGATTTGATCTCTACATTTGTCTATGATACACCTCAGGTGCTACTTCAGAAATGTTTTATTTTACTGTAAATTCATACTGCCTCTGGTGAGAGGCTTCATGTAGTAATTGGTACATTTGATTGTTACACTCCTGGCCTAATCTCTGGGAAAAAAATTTACTTTCGTTTCATCTTTTTCTTTTTTGTATATGTACAGTGGCGGAAGAAATTAACGCAAAATTTTTCGCGCGCCAGAATGCGGCATTTTTGGGAACTTCTAGAAGCAGTACACACTCGAAAGACTGGCAACACTAAGGAAAACATCGTCTACCGCAAATATTCGAAATCCGCAATGAAACTCATATTTGCTGGAGCGTAAAACTTAGTCATCAATCGCCTCATTTTCGAGCTTTCTTCTCATATTATTCGCACATTCAGTCACTGTGTATCGCTGTGTTTATTTCAGCATGGTTCTTACGTCGAATGTTATCATTTATACAGAAAGACTGATCATAAAAAAATATTCACTATCCCACCCAATTCGGTATATATGCTGAAATCTTCATCTTCTACCACCAAGGGATATTTATTGTGGTCGACTTTCCGAGGATCTTTTTGAATGACGTGTACTGTGTCTTTTTCACCGAAATGATATAAATCGAGATTTATCCGCTCAAAATGTCGATACAAAAAAGATTTAATTAAAATAAGTATAGTCTACGTGATGAAATTTTTCACGATTTTCCATTTGTAGATTGACGAAGTTCCTTAGACGGATATTTATTAAATTCAAAATGGATATTTATTAATAAATCGTTCTTGACCCAATATAAATCCGTTTTTAGTTCGTCAGAATGGGATTAAACTATGAAAACATACGTAAATATATATAATTTCAAGAAATCAAAATAAATGTGCTCACATCGATACCGAATAATCTAGGCATATTTTCCCGATATTTCTTTCATTTTATCACAGGAAGCTTGGTGACGAGCTGTCCTCTGTTAAGCTTTATCTAGTAACTGCAGGATATACGAATAAACATTCCGAAAAGTTTACCGAAATTAGGTGCAGTTATGGATAAACAACTCTATTACGTCTGACTGCATAATATCTTACACGCTTAGGTATAAATTCGCCGCACATTTAAAATTAACAGAAAAGGCTTTTAAAAGACTTCAGTTTGGAGTAAAATGTCATTAATGAAAATAATTAATAGGTAACGGTTAATGTTGTAGCTGTCAGATGTATTTGGCTAGCTAAAGAGTGGTCCGTGTTCGATTTTTAATGAACACAAATGAGTTTGTATATACATTTTCTCATATATGCGATATGACTGAATGTAATGTGTAGCTGCAATGACTGGCAGATAATATGAATTTTTTTAAATACAAAAGAGATAAAGTTTGCCTAATAAAAATCAATTACTTGACCAGAACTTGAATGAAAAACTCAACAATGTCTCGACCAGGGGTGGGGTCACGGTTCTTTTCTTTTTATGGTCGTTATCGTCATCCAAAAGGCAAGCCACATTGGTAGGGCAATGCTCAAGGTCCTTGGAGCGCACTCCACTGCTATGTAGAACCCGATCTTTCTTGATGACGATCACGTTTTTGAAATCATGAGCGTACTCGAACAATATTATCATGAAGAACCATGATTGTGATTCAGGTTTGCAACCCAGTAATCTCTACTGAACTTTCTTATGTCAAGGTGAATTTAAGATGATATTCCGTATCCTTGCGGTGAATTTATTTGCGTCCGTATGCGTTACTGTGAACTAAGTTACTTTTGAAATGAGTGGTGGTATTGTATACGAACGTTTAAAATAACTATAAGGATAGGAAAAAGCATACTACTCTCCTGGGAATACAAACAGAAAGAAGAAGTTCTCGGATTTCACCTCATCAGCCCAGACCATTCCAATCAAACGCCATTAGTTCCCCTCATGCATTGGTTTGGAGGCCAACTACCATAAGTTTGAGTTAAAGCAAAGAGCAATCTTGGAGGACTTTTGAGGATCCCTAGAGGTTCCCCTGTGTCGATACAAAGCTCCACCAATACTAATGCATTCAAAATTGGAATGTATGAAGGCCGCATTATATTGATTTGGGAAATAGTATGCCTATAATAAGAGTTTACTTTCCCCTTGTGTTGCAGGCGATACCTTTTCTGCCATAGATAGTGTTTCGGACGCCAGTCGTTTAACTCACAGGAAAGAAGTGGTATTTGACTTCTCTTACGCCCTTTACAATATTTGACGGGTGATTCCGATGTTTTCGAAGTGCGACGAGCCTTTTCTTTCTGGTGCAGCTAGAATTTGAAACCTGTGCCTTATTCACAACAACAAACCACCCCGACCATCACCACCCGGAACTTGGCTAAGGTTTACTGATGACTGCTTCATGGAGACGAGCGTCGATAGACGAACAAGCAGAGCGGACAGCGCAAGCAGAGATATTGTTCAAAGTATTAGCGGCCTCTCCCGAAATTCTTGGGGGAAAACAAGATCTTATTAGCCTTGAAGTTTGCCTCATTTTTCTCCCAGGTGGAGGAATCAGATAGTAGGTTTGTAAAAGGCATAAACATCCGTCGAAAAATTACCCGAAGAGGTGTTGCGCCTTCGACTTTCACCTAATGAACTTTTATTTGGTGTTTAAAAGTAAAAAAACCTATTTCTCACTACTATCAAACCAAAATCATTAAATTTATGTCCGCTATAATAAGAACTATGTTTATTCAAATGTTTATCAATATTCATTTTTCGTCCGCAACTAGGAATACTTGTGAGTTCACAAATGTCAAAATTTTAGGAGATGGTTCAAAACAAATCATGTAACATGGATGGAGCGGACTGCACGGAGCGCAGCGTTTATTATGAGGACAATGCGAGAAACAAACGTTTTTCGACCCCCTCAAACGAAACAATCCAAAATTAAGATGTAATGAGGAACATCGTGGAGGAAGAATGGGAAATGACGCCAGTAAGAGGATACCAAAACGTGAACAACTCCATGTCACAAAGACTTGGTCAGGAAATCGAGAATGGAGGGGGATGGATTGATTATAAGGCTAATAAACATCCACATTCTTTATGTAAATGCCAGCATATTTCTTGATGATCAATTGCTGTGATCATGTGCACACATAACTCAAATTGAGAGAATTACGCATACATTTTACCCTTTTCCACTCGTTGCATTATAGTGTCCCTTTTCAACATCCGTTAAAATACATTACTACTAAGAGATGAAATTTATGACCCTGTAAAAAGTCTTTTAATATCTTCATGTGGCGGCACTCAACTTTAACTTCCATTGAAGCAGTAATATTACAACACATTTGAAGAGAAATAGATTCTTTAGGGACGTAGCAATCGTATAATCTTTGATGGTGCACATTCCTAATTTGTACTCCATTGACTACTCTGCGGATTTATGAGGAGTATACAAATGACCATAGGGAAAATATCTAATTACTGCTTAGTCGCTACATGGAAAAAGATTATTTTTAGTATTTTATTTTATTTCATAGGGGGAAATACGCGATGCATTTTTGTCGGAGTATTACTTACGCGTGGGTATAAAAATGCTCATAAAATTTAACTGCGTAATTTTAGCCAAAAATTTTTCACTGCGAATATACCAAAAGATATTTAAAGTGATTCATTAATTTACCTTATCCTCTAAGTATTATCCTCCATCCTATAAGTTGAACTGTTGAACTACACGGTTAATGTATTGCTCATAGCAAACCTAGAAAACAATGCTGGGAAAGCTTCAAATACCGTTTTAAAGATATTTTGAAGAAAATTCCACACTTGTTTGGTCTCTCACTCCGATAAGTAATCGGTATTTACAAGTTCGGCAGACCAAACTCTAATTCCTAATAAAAATGATTGCCCTCGTTACCAAATCATTTCAAAGTAATTTAAATGTGAATGTAGCATTAGGTAAGGTCACTAAATCGAGTAACTGACACAATCAGAGATCCGGTCTATTCCCTCCTTCATGAATAGCTCTTCTTTGAGTGGTAAATTGGCAAATGAGTGGATATGAGCAGCATACGACAGGCGGGACGTAGAAATCAAGTGGGGTCGAGTACCCGAGAATGGGAAGTAAACATCTCATTCGACGACCAAGGAGACCGCTCTGATTCTTTTACAAAGCCCGAATATGCGTAAAATCACACTCTCATGGTTGAGGTCAATATCCATTCCCTGGGCCTTCCGCGGGTTCCTGCGAAGTTTCGGCTGCAATAAAGTCACTTCGCGTAGATTAATTATAAAGGCACTAAAAGAGGCCACGCCAGGATTTGAATCCCAGGCATACTTGGCCGCAGACGAACGCTTTCCCTCTAAGCTATTTCATCGATCAAGAGAAAACAGCGGCCAGTGGTTCTTACTATACAACGAAAAATGGGAATTTTAATGTTTCCTTTAAAAACTGAACCAAATAAAATGCTCTGGATTTTTAAAAGTAGTTTTCAGAAAGTAAATTATATTACGTTCGGAGGAATTAAGAAATTTAAGTGTTTGGGATGACCTGAATGCACAAGGGCGGAAACTTACGTAGGGTTTTAAGGTATTGGAAATGCTTGTAAAGAAAAATCTTCTCCTCATGGAAGCCATTCTACTCTACCAGATTTCCCATACTTTAACTTGAAATTTACAGGATATTACGACAAAATGTTAATTGTAATGCATCATATTTCTCGGAAGTAGTTTGAGGCCTATTAAAACGATGATCATCCACAGCTATTCCCTGCACGCGGAAATACATTTTATTGCTAGAGAATTTGATCTGGACGATAAAAAATTTTTATGTCCTAACAAATAATGCTTTCATTGTATTGTTTCTTAAGTTTCAACCAAGAAATTTGTTTAAAAAGTCCAAAGCTCTAAAAAAATATGGTAAGCATCTCTATATAATCAACTACGAATTCAGAACCTCGACTGGGTGCGGGTCGAAGCAAGCTCATCACGTTTATAACTCCCAGACGATCTCGCGAAAGTAAATCTTATTAGTATGACTATTTACATGACGAGTAAAATCGACATCAATTCATAGAGAGTTTTAATATTCCCGGTTTCCATATACTGTCTCAATGTTGTCAAGTTGTCGAAGGAAAAGCGATTTCAATTAGTTCCCGTGTACGCCGCACTCAGACGCCAATGAGTTTTGCGTTAATTTTTTCCGCCACTGTACTCACATTAGAACCTAAGGGACATAAGGTCCCAGGTTCTCAATAAGGTTTTTGTATTGCATATTATAAATAAGTGCAACTATGCAAAGTGTCACGCGAATCTGTACGCAAATGGAAATGGCCCCGAATAAGCCAAATGTGGGCGCTATTGGGGGTGGGGGAGGGGCTTAGCAATCCTCCCAAGCGATGAGAGGACGCAGCGGAGGACAGAGTAACGGGGGAAAGAGGATAGGGAGGGCGAATAGAGCGGAAGAACCCTGATATTCGAACTCTTGGGCATCGATTCTTTGATCCCTGCTAACGGGGGTGGGCATTGGGGGTTGGAGCGGGGGGGGGGAAGGATGGAAGGGAGGAAGGGAGGGAGGGGGGGGGAGGGAGAGGAGATAAGGTATAAATAACGCCTGGAGACGTGCCGATGTTGAAAGGAGTGGGTGGGTGGGGGGGATGAGTTTGGGGTGAATCGCGAAAAGTCGAGGGAATGGGCGGGGGTGAGAGGGGGGAAGGGGAAGGGAGGCACGAGGTCTTGTGTCGCCTATTCGGGGGATGAAAGGGGGGGGGAGGGAGGGGGAATGGAAGGGAGGACGGAAATCGGCGCATTGGGGTGATTCTGAGAGTGGAAAAGAGTGGGGGAGGTGCTGGGGGAGTTGGGGGAGGAAGAGACGCCTTAAACGGATAAGTTGTGGTCGAGGTGGGAGTCGTAACTCGCCTTGCACGACGGGAAGGGGGGGAGTTGGGATGGGGAGTGAGTTATGTGCTTTCCCCCACCCCTTTCCCTCCTTGCACCCTGGGGGTTTAATCTGCCCCCCTTCCCCCACCCCTTCCCCTCCCTCCCCACATCCTCCTCCTCCACGGTAGCAGAGGGGGGGTGGGGGTATAAAAATGAGGGTGAGGTGACTTAGGGTTCCGCTCTCTCTCTCTCTCTCCAAAAACCCTTGCCGAACCCCCAGAAAAGGACACATGCGACGGATATGAGAGGAGAAGCGGCCGACTAGTGTTATTCAAGGAGGTTAGAAAAGAAATGGAAGCGACATTCCACTCGATTCTAATATTAAGCCAATGCCGCCATTATAGACCGCAAGGGTTCCCTATACGGCTCTTCGGGTCACCCCGCGGGTTAAAAACCTACCCCCCCCCCCTCCCCCCCCCCGATCTTGAAGCTCTCGCTTATCACCGAGACGGGTACGTAGCGGGAGAAAGGGTAAAAGCAATGGGAAGGGATAGCGAAAACACAGCCACTAGGAGGCCGACACCATGAGGCGGATTGCCGTCAAAAGGACGACAATGGGCCCCCGCCTCCCCCTAGTAGCCGTTAGGTTCCCTCGTAGCTGTTGGGTTCCCTCAACAACGTTAGACCGCCAGTTTCGCTTGCGCGAAGACTTCCCACACATCTGTTGAGAGCCAGCGAAGCCCATTGCCCGAATTGTTGGGATAAGGTGTCCGCCTTTTGGCTCCCTTTTCGGGTAAACGTCGTGTGCCGTCTGCCGGAGTTCGTCATCGGATCGGGGCCCCGCCGGACCACGGGCCAGTCGATTGGACCAATAGATTGGTCAAATGTGAGTCCACCTCAAAACTCCCCGTTTAGGGTTCCCTATACATATATCTCGCTCTTGTTTACGTTCTCCGAGGCGGCGTTTGATTCAAAAAGTTTTTAAATATGGTGCTCTCGATGACTCGCTCCGGCCGCCTATGGGCTATGGGTGTGGTGTGGAGCGGGGCTGTACCCAGATTCTGTAACTCGTTAAGGCAACCTAACGACACTTTTCGGATCGCTATTTTCCTTAACGACGTCTTAGCGAAAATTGACATTCTCTCAGTATGAACGATTTTTGTCGGTAAAATCTTCGGTGAGTAGCGAAAATCTTCGATAATCCGTCGCTATGAAGCGAGGGCTCTGGACTCCTCTGGTAAGGCCGAGAAAAATCGTTAAGGACACGCTAAACGTCCGAACACCTATTCATAACAAACATTGCAGATGGAAATAAAGATATGTACGTTTTTTGGGTAGTTCTTTTACCCAATCCTTGCTACTGGTGATGTGACTGCTTTAAGAGAAATTATTTGAATCAATCGTCATCATTTTTAAATTTAAATGGCCTTCCAAATTCCTTATGTCTCCTTGGCTTACAGCACAACCAATTTAAAAGATATTTGAATATTGCATGAACAAAGAGCTCAATAAACTTGATACATCAAAGGATAATTTTAATTAAATAAAAGACGATATAATCGGCCGAAATCCTCGGGATGCCTCTGAAACTCTTCGGGAACGTGCGACGGTGCTTCATGTATTAATTCATTGCCACCGAAGTACGGTATGAATCTAATCACTTAATGGTCTTCTAGAGAGCAATTTTGGTTTATTTAGTATCAAAAGCCTTCCAGTTTTTCGTTTCGTGCATTGAAATATTGACGTTAAGGGATACAACTTTACCGCATCCTGATTCAAATGAAACTCATCTACAGCGAATTTCGCTCATAAATACTGGGTTGTCAGTTCCGTCAACAAATAAGGCGACGCGGAAATCTTTTGCAATCTATTACTCAATATTCAGACATTTACATACCGTGAGGCCGTCGAGAATATTATGGTTAAGTAAAATGTAGCAGCTACTTCAAGTGACCCAAGTTCTATGTGCATGTTTAAGTTTTTGGAGCGTGCGTTGTAATCGTACGTATAAATTCACAATTCGGAAGGTTTACAATCCATGAATGTAATATTTGGCTGTAGTCGTATGATTTACAGGTTCCGCTTATTAATTCAGTTTTCCCCATCTGCGGCCGTAGGATGCTACCATCATAATAAATGTAGGGGTATATCGATGTTTCAATGGAAAAAGGAGCCCTGAACGAGAGAGGGTTTAAATATTCATTTATTTAGATTTTCCTATCAACAACTTAAAAATGAGATACTAATACTTCCCTCTCCTGCACATCTTTTATGGAATTGTCTTGCAATTCAGAATTCTCTACCTCAAAACATACTAAAAAACACAAATCGCAGCCAGAAACCATGTTATCCCTCTGCCCCTCTATCTACTATCAAGCAAGTTCATTGGGCTTCTGCCGCTCAACTCGTTTGACTGCAGGTAACATCTGCCAATTTACCCATCCAGTATGTTGAACCATCGTCTTCTGCCACCCAAATCACCTTACAGCCAGTTCCTTCAACTCTTGAAACCCAGCCCATCTTAAAGCAAATAACCTTGACCCTGACCACGATCCATATATGCTTACCTCCCATAGGTCTAGAAGTTTGTTATCAAGTAGTAAGTACAGAACAGAGTTCATCATAATGACAAACCTTTATAATTTTATTAGCAGTAAAACACCTCCATAGGAAGGTACTTCAAATGCCAAAAATTACTTTATAATAATTTAATTGAAGGTTATTATGCAGTAGTTTGAGGTTTCAAATTCGAATCTTTTATATATAGAAAAAAATATTCAATTATCCAGAAAGGAGAATGAAGAAGAGGTATTTAAGACGGAGCAGAAAGGCATGATTGAGTTAATGAAAGAAATATTAATAATTTTAGAAAGTAAAATGCAGGGAAAAAATGCAAATAGAAATCATTACACCTATAATAAAAAACCCTTTGAAATAAATAGTGATGCTGAATATTTAGAAAAAAAAAGATAAATTGGAAAAACTTATTATTTCTGAACCATTTCCATTGGTAGTGGAAATAATTGCACCTTCTGGCTTATGGAAAATAGGTAGTGCATCTTCATTGGTAGAAACTACCAAAACATCATGAAAGAAAGGTGTGTAGTTCACAGCGCTGTAGTACTATATACAGCAATCAAACACCAGACTATTGGATCTGCTAATGGTTTCAGTGATAAATTCATTTTTGGTTACCTAAACTAAATGTCTATCGAGTGATTGCATAAATATATTCTTCAAGCGTTTAACTCTCATCCAATAGTGTATATGCATATAAATGTCAATGACGAATGCTCCACCACAATCGCTCTTAGATGAGTTATCACAACATTTATCAATGATAAATAGAATAATTCCTGCAGCATAATACAATGTAGAAATGATTTCTTAAAATACCTAATGAAAAAAAATCATAGATGCCACAACAAACTACCTTCACCCTGAAACACTTGTTACAAGAAAGGTACGATTCATTGAAGTGACAGAACTAGTTTCTTATTTCTTTATTTACTTTTTATCCTTGACAGTTCCCTAGGAGGATAGGGTTTAAGGTGGTCCGAGAGAGATTGTTCCCTAATCATAATAGAGACCATTTCCAATTGTACTTTTTAATTTCACCAGATGTAGGACACATCAATTAAATATTGCATTATTAATGGGGCAATTATATAGTTTTACATGACAGAAATTGTAAGTAATTAAATGAGAATATCTAAATAAGTCTTTAACTTGACTCATTTTTTCCACGCGGTGCGTTTGAAACTCCTTCAAAAAGGAAGGTTTTTTGTGATACCCAAGAACCTATTGCGGTGACAACATGGTTAATTTTCAAATATAGTTGAGAAAACATACAAACTACACGCTGTTAGTTTTTTGACGACATCTAAGTGTTAGAAATGCCTCATTTTGTAAATAATGTCTCTCTGGAGTGCATACACCACTCTAAGGTTTTTCTTCAATAATCCCCTTGATGATGACAAATCTTTATGAGTTCTGGCATCCCGTATGAAGGAAAACGCGGCCAGGTAAACGTAACTTTACCCTCTCGTTACAAATGGAGCAGCCGAAGAGCGGTGACACGCACGTCTGAGTTCGCGGTTCAGTTCCCGGCGACATTTGCACCATCACACGGTGACCGAGGGGGAATGGTCTAAAATACACAGCTCCATTCAAGGGATGAAAAAAATGAAAAGAAGTGGATTCCAGAGTGTCTTTCATTGACATGAAATCAACGAAATGAGAAGTTCTCCAATTCTTCTCGCTCATCCTGTCTGCTTCCATTTCGAAAAAAATAAAACCTGTACCTCGTATCCAGTATCAGTTGAAATTTTTACTCTTACTTTCCAAACGATTGTTGTTTTACGATCAATAATTTAATTTTCGGTATAAGAACGAAAAATTAAAACTTTATTTGATCAAACAAAAAACAATTTTGTGGAAACATTACTAAGACTTGCATCGGTTTCGAACCTTTCATTTATTGCGTTCGCAATATTTTTCGAACCACGTGTTTTACCAAACCATTAAAAACCACATACCACAACCCTGAATCAAAATACCCGTTACATTTAGTACAACTATTTGACTAAGATAATTGGCCACTCTTATTTGGTCAATACATTTGATACTACGAAGTTTATTTTAGTTCCTTCTGCGTAATTGTGAAATATCCGCGCATCGCCGAGGTAGGATTGAATAATTGCCCGCTCTCCCATTTAAGTGAAGGGGTGTGTTGGGAAGAACAGAAAAACATCGTTCAACCATGGCCTGTGTACCACCAAAAGATTATAAATATCATTGATGAATTTTCCGTATTTTTCAATAAGCGAACTGGAGACTAGAGACTTAACGAGACGTCAATATTCAATTTTTACCACGTCAATTCCGAACATTATACATCTAAGGGATATGCATACGGCTGTAAAATCATTTAATTTACGCTCATCACAATGAACTTAAGTTTGAAATGCATCACTTTCTACCGGCGAGAGCTAAAATATGACAACAAAGCAACGAATCAGCCAATACAGACGGAGCAAAATATAAATCAATATTCATCAACTCAAATGATGGCAAATGCTAAACCAAATATTTACACCGATCTTGGAGACATCAAGAAATAGTCATCTCCTTCTTCGTTCCACTCATGAGTTTCTAATTCCAATTTTATGAATGTCATTCATCACAACTTAAGTTTCTTCATTGAGAGAAATCAAACACCTTTAATTGAACTCTTTTCCTTAATAGTGTGTAATGAGTTAACGGATGGATGGAATGAAGAATCTTGACGAAGTGATTTGTTATTACTATAATCATCCATTGCCGGCGGTGGTGAAATAACCCAGTTAGTTAAGTGGTAGAGTGAAGTCAATGAATATACATGTATATTATGTATTGTTATCTCGTCGCCAAAAACTGTAGTCTAGAATTCCGTAAACAAACAGCTTTTGGGAAAATGATGAAAGACGGAAGTTCAAATGTAAATACAGTCGACATATTGTAAATAAACACGTCGTACTGGTTTTACCATGAATATACATGGGTTTTACTTACAATTAATCATAATGCATTGGATAAAAAATGTAGTACTACACGCAGGATGTAATTATACACTTTTTTAATATCATCCGGTCTACAGATATATTTTATTCCTCTCCAAATTTAATTACACAAATGCACAATTAACGTCTTAGCACTTCGTGAATATCGCTACACGGAAATTTAATAATAATGCGAGGTGACTTCATGAGTATTCCCAATGGCCATCATTGCAGTGTAGGTAAAAAGGAATGCACTTACCGCCGCCTTGAACAGATTCTTATTTTTCAATCCACGTCTCCTATTTTGGGTCCTCGTAGGCGCATACCCTGTTTTGCAGCCTGGTACGAAGCAAGTTCTGTTTAAACAAGGCATTCTAAATTCTTAATTTAAGCCGAACGGGCTTAATGCATTCAAATTAGAATCAGAGTCTGGAAAACATCGTCGTCGGCACACGATGGACTTTTCTTAAGCCTCTTACACATTTTCAGTAATATATATTTCCTCTCTAGCATTTACAAAGTAACTTTTAGATCAGATAACTAGCAATATATTATTCAAAGCATCAAGTAATTCATATCTCCTCGATCGTTATTGAATATTCACCACAGTCTCACGTTAGCAACAATTAACTACGTCTATTTACAATAACAACAGAAAAGACTAACCGAAGTGGTTCCAAGGACTGGGTGAACTAAAAGTGGAAATTTAGGCAGCACGCAGCCAAGGCAACAATTCCAAACATCTAAATCCATGTTATATATTCATGGTGAAGTCATTCCTACTTATGAGAAAAAACATGCGAATATCACACGAGTGTGAGTGAGAGATGAGCACAAGTAATTGGCAATTAATTAACATATAAGAGAGGGGCTCAATTAGCACCAGTGGCTCCCGAGCTCCGTAATTGCTTGTCTGGACGCGCTGGATGAAACTATTCACTTTTCAAGAAGAAGAAAAATAAAAATTACGCCGCGCAGGATGAAGTATCCCCATAAACGACGTGCTTTTCAAGCTTTTATCCCTTTAAACGACGCACACGAGTATTTGCGGACTATTTCGCGGCAAATTGCTCGGACCCCTCCGAGGGAAGATCTTGAGAAGAGGGATCTTGACCCGCGTCCTCTCTCGAGACCACTTCCTCAGAATGTCAATCGATTTGGCGGAGATGAGTGTGGACGGAGGGGAGGGAGGGTGGAGGCGGTGGAGTGGGGGAGGGGAGGGAAAAGGAGTGGGTGAGTGAGAAGGAGAAACGGTAGGGCGACCATCGTCCACCATCCCCCCCCTCTTCCCATAATGCTTTCATCTCTCGAAGACTCCCAACTTATTTACACAACTAGTTAAACACACGTCCATTATTGTGCTATCATTTTTATTTACCCTAATGAACTTCGGAGAAGATTTACTTCTTTTATTTCGTGAAATTTATTTGCTAACTCTCGAATGCACGCAAACGGTGGGAAGAGAAGCCCTTCTCTTTCCAGATTACCTTTTCCTCCATTTCCGATCGGAGTGACTGGCCGGCGTTCAATCCTTCAACCGCCGCCGTAGAGGAGTGGCACCAGCGCAGCGGCTCCTGATGCTGCACGGCTAGAAATGCCTATCACGACGACTATTTGATCATCATGTGAGGACCTGTGCACGGGTGCTAAATCTTTTTAAATAAATCCATTGAAACATTAACATATTTTATGAATAAATTAATAAATACCACCGAAGCAGAATGAAAGACTCAGTATTGATCAGAACGAAATGAAAAAAGTTTAAGAATTCAAGTATCCTGGCTCAATTCATCACTTGACTGTGACGGAGAAATCAAAATTCGATGTGGTACAGCTAAAACAACATTCCCGCGGCTAAATAATATATTGATCCACAAAGACAATCCCTTGGCTCTCAGAATAAAAGTGGCGCAGTGTTGCGTAATACTTAATAATTGAATGGAGAGGGAACTTGGACGATTAAGAAAACATCAATGAAAAGACTGGAAGCAACTGAAATGTGGTTCTTAAGACGGCTTCTCAAATTTTCATGGATCAAGAGAGTTTCAAACATTGAGATCATGCGGAGAGCAGGCCTTGATAGTTCGCTGAGGAAGTGAATTGAGAAGAGGAAAGTCTCATATCTTGGGCGCATCCTGAGAGGGAGAAAGTACGAAATCCTCAGTCTGATCTTGGAAGGGAGAGTTGTAGAGAAGCGCCCAAGAGGGAGAGGGACCATTTCATGGACACATCAAAACATCAAAAAGTGGACAGCGATGAGAGATAACGACTGGGGACTTGTTTCAAGAGGCAAGAGAGCGATGCTTTAGCAGCCAACGCACTGAATAGTGTACGGCATTATGAAGAAGAAATAAATAAATTTCATTTCTCTTGACACATCATGACATTAGGCATCTTTCTGGTATTAATGAGAACACTCTACGTCTAAATCACATAAAACATGTGATATTCACAAAATAGCAAACTAAGAAATATGCAAATTCTGCAGGTGCATATAAAAGTCACATATACCCGTAATGGCAATACACTGGTCCGATGCGAGAGATATTCCACTTTCATTTCATCCTTTTCAAATGATGACGTATTTTCCTATTCAATTCTTTGCTGGTTTAGGGAGGAGGGTTTAAGAGTTCCTCACAGAGTGAATTCCACTCTTCCACACCAAGAATACTTAGCTGCATCTACACGTCGTTTAAAAGTCTAATTTTGGATTTGCGGCATTTTGTTCCAAATTTATTTTGTTTCTGAAGCCGGACACTAATATCCGCCCATCTGGGTTTAAAAAAAATCCCACTGCATTTCCTTCTTACTTCCAGGGCAACCCTTTCCAGGCTTTTCAACATCGCTGTCACGCTCTTATCTTTCTTGTACCTATCTAATACAAAACGACCAGCCTTACTTTTTTACCTTTTCCACCTGATTCACTGATCTTATATGAATGGGTGCCAAACTCAGGTGACAAATATTAATGTCGGTTCCGCTGTTGCTTTGTACAACAGTTCTTTTACTTTCTTTGGCGATTTCCTTGAATTTCTTATCATAAAATGCAGGTCGGTTATGTAATTTTCCAATTTTATTCAGAATAGCAAAATAATACACATACATCTGCAAATTAATTGAACTACTCCTACTACTAAATAACAAAATAAGATAGTTGAAAGGAGTAACACATTAAGTTCTAGTATTTCTGAGATTTGTAGTCAGAAGCATTGTCGTAATGCTTCAGCTGCTCAGTCATTGGTAAACGCACAATCACTACATCTATCGCCATGAATCCAGTAGAAAACACACGACGCGAGGAATGGCGCATCGAAAGCGCAAATTGCATTTCGCCCTCCAGAGGGGACGTCCTCCTCCATCCCTCACCTCTTTCAGTGCTCCATGGTACGACAGGTTTACCGAAACCGGAGGTGTACATCACTGGGAAGGAGATGGGGAGCCGAGCGAATCCTGCGAAGACTTTCCACGGGCGAAAATCGTGCTTAGGAAGCCCAGCTCAGAGTTCATAGGGGCAGCTGCACGCGAGTTGGGCATCCCTTGAGCTAAGGATCACAAACTTGAATGCGAGTGGCTGAAAAGTTTCCCTATAAGATCCAAATTAAGGTAGTCCGAGCGAGATAGTTCCCATTAGTCATAATAGAGATCATATTCAAATTATACGTTTTAATTATACCAGCTGTAGGACACATCAATTAAATATTACATTATTAATGGGGCAATTATATAGTTTTACATGACAGAAATTGTAAGTAATTAAATGAGAATATCTAAATAAGTCATTAACTTGATTAATTTTTTCCGCGCGGTGCGTTTGAAACTCCTTCAAAAAGGAAGGTTTTTTGTGATACCCAAGAACCTATTGCGGTGACAATATGATTCATTTTCAAATATTGTTTAGAAAACATACAAACTACACAATGTTAGTTTTTTTACGACATCAAAGTATTAGAAATACCTCATTTTGTAAATAATGTCTCTCTTGAGTGCATACACATACCGTTTCTCATGTAAAAGGCCAGGTATTATTAGGGAAATATCTCCGAAAGTAATGTGATAAGGGGTAGAATTTTTGGTGTCATAGGATAGGTGAGATATTTTTCTTTAAAATGAAACCAAATTCATTGATTTCTAAGAGAAATGGTATTTCGCACGGACTACCTTAAACGTTTATTAACCAGAAAATATTTCAAAATTGCTCGGACGATTTCTAATGCCGTTCGCTCGCCACTTCAGTGCTCCTGTTCCACTCCGCATTCCCTTTTTGGTGAGCAAATCAAAGACGTGATGATAAGATTGCGATATTCCCTACTACCTCTACACCATTTTGAACAAAACTGATCCTCATTGAATGTAAATATATCGACAAGAAAACATTTCACAGGAAATTTTTGTGTGCGTAAATTACGCCGAAGATGCAGCAAATATAAGAGAACATACATTGTTCAAGCAACCTGAAAACGAACGCCGCCAGAGAAGAAAGTCTGAATGCACTTTAAGATAGTTGGAGCGACAAATAATTTCACCTAAAACTTAATGAAGTCGGTCTCACTATAAAGAAAAATACATTACCTCTCCAATGAAATCAAAATATCACCTCTAACTGAACAACTTTTCGAGATATTTGTCATAGATTAGAGACCGTTTTCCATTGTACTTAATTCGCGTATTCACCCCAGTGAGAAATCTTTTAAAAATTGATGAAATTCCTAACGTCTAGACGTTGTCAGAAATGTAACAATGTGTAGTTTGTATGATTTCCCGACTCTTTTTTAATTGAGTACATATTTAACGCCTTTTTTATGGCATCGCAAATAACCTTCTGTTGTGAAGGCATTGTCACAGTCAGGCGGGAAAAAATGAGTCAAGTTAAAGACTAGTAGAGATGCATTTATTAATTTACTGGGAAATTCAGTCACATAAAACTCAATTTGCTTTATGCTTCTTACACCGACTGAAATAAAAAATGAAATCCGAAAATTTCTTGCTGTGACAGGGGGGAAAAAACGCGCTGAAACTACTGAAAACGCACAATTATCAAAAAGGATCGTACTTTGGTTCCGCCCTTAGAAAAAATTACTTCAGGAATACCTAAAAAAAACTTCAAAGAAACTCTAGAAAAAACCTCAGGACTATCCTGAGGTAAATTTGAACCAGTCTGGGGTTTTTCTGGAGTTAACCGGCGGTATTGTTGAAGTTAACAAGAGGTATCTTTGACGTGATTGTGAGGTTTACCTGAAGTACTAGCCGCGGTTTCTGTGAGGTTTTCCTGAAGTTATGGAGCACGTGTCTGTGAGGTTTACCTGCAGTAATATCTGAGGTGGCTGTGAGGTTTACCTGAAGTTTCATCTAAGATGTCATTGAAGTTTACCGAAAGTCTAATCTGAGGTTTACCTCACTTGATAGCTGAGGTTACCGTGGGGTTTACCTCTGGATGGACATGGGAGCTCTTCTGGTGTTTACTTCAACGCACAGGCTCGAGGTTTACCTCACCAGACGAACATAGGTATATGGCAGTACTGCGCGTTTTTTGGGTGGTCTGAGTTAACAGGTTAGATGAATTTTCAGTCATGGTCCAAAGAAAAAAATTCACAGCAGCGTTCACGGAACCCAAGATTGCTATTTAAGGGATAGACTGATACCGGAAAAACTTCAATGCACTTAGGGGCACGTACCTTCCGGATGCCTAATGTTACCTCAAGTAAACTTCACTAGCAAAAACGCCAGGTACGACAATAAAACGTTTTTTGAGGTAACCGAAGATACATTTCAGACCTTAATAACTCCAGGAGTACAAATCCTCAGAATTTTGAGCTAACCTCAGGTAAACCTCTGACAGTAATAACCTCAGGAACACAAAACTTCAGATTCTGAAAGTAACATCAGGTAAACCTCACATCCCATTAACGTCAGAAAGAAAAAACATCAGAATGTTGAGGTAACCTCAGGTAAACCTCACATGGCAATACTTCAAGAAGACAAAACCTCAAATTCTGAGGTAACATCAGGAAAACCTCGCACTGCAGTTACCTCAGACTTCAGAAATACCTCACATTTACTAAGTTTTCTGAAGTTACATCAGGTTAACCTCAGAGTTTCTGAGGTGACTTCAGAAAACTTCAGACCGTTCTGAGATTAATTTTCTTAAGGGGCGTACGCCCCTTAAGAAAATCGATCTCAGAACAGATAGGTAGATTGTTAGTAGGGGGAGCCTTCGTCAGGAGCTCGGGCACCTGGACCTTTAGTGGTCCTTTGTGCCTACCCCATTTTAACCTGCCTGCCACATGCAGACAGGGGACAAGAGCGCCACGGTGAAGGTGTGAATGTTCACCCATCCAACCCTCGTCCGGGCCCAACATTGCTGAACAGATAGGTACAAAACGTCGTTAATTCCGCGCACAATAGGCGACCACAGTAAAAACTGGTCTCCTCCAAATACACTCCCATAGGACATGTCACCATTTCACCTCCAAAACTTTTACATATTTACACGGCTGGTGACCTACTACCCCCTGCCACACGCCCATGAGGCGGCGGCTCGCGGGGTAGCATGTAGATGTAGATGAGCGCCCATTAAAACGAGCGGAGATCCGAAATCCCAGACGTGTTTCGGGCAGTCATTCATCCCTCCCATCCATCCCACGAATGATCCCTCACTCTCCTCCCGACACTGACACCTACCCCCTTCCCTCCCGCCCCCACTGCCATTCGCTCATTTGAGCCCTCCTCATTCACCCCCCACCACCCACAGCGTAGGGAGAAAAGAGCTTCCCCCTTTTTTTTAATATTTATTTAGAATCTCGGTTTACTTTCTTGTATTATGGCGTGTCAACAAAGGATTAGGGGGCGGAAGAACGGGGATTTGAAGGAGATAGGCACACAGAAGCGGCGAAGAGATGGTGTAAGAGGGGTTTCGGCTCAGGAAGACGGGAGCGAAAGGGAAGGGGGTTAGGAGGAAGAGTGGAAGGAAAAGAAGGACGGGGAGTTTTTGCGATGAAAAATGAGTGAATGGGAAGTGTGGGGGGAGATGGGGGGCGAGGGTGGGAAGGGGGGAGGTCGAGAGGCTGAAGGAGGAGTGCCGAAGACGGACGCAGGAGTGAGAGGAAGGCGGAATGGAATAACCGATGTGAAGTGAAGAGGATCTCAAGTTCCCGAAGGAGGAATGTGTGAGAGAGAGAGAACGTGGAGAGGAAAATGTAAAGAAGTAACTTTTCCCACGCTGGGGATAGTGCACGCTAATTCTTTCCCAGAAAGACTGAAGGGCGGTGAGATATGAAAAATTGTGCGTCAAAATAAATACGCAGAGAAACTAGCGAAGCATGCGACAGCTAACTTTTAGTGTTTCGGAGCGAGAGCTCTTTCCTAGTTTCCGTGAGACGTAAATGAAGAAAGAAATTATCTCCTGTTACGGTTACCAGCGCTGCTAATAAGGAAATGCATGAAGTCCTTAAAATAATTATTTGACGTGGCTGCATGGAGAGTTCGCTTTTCTGACTTGTTTTAAGGTAGTCCGAGCGAGATAGTTCCCTAGTCATAATAGAGACGATATTCGAATTATACGTTTTAATTTCAACAGCTATAGAAACATAAATTAAATATTGCATTATTAATAGTGCAATAATATAGTTTTATATGACAGAAATTGTAAGTAATTAAATGAAAATATCTAAATCAATCTTTCACTTGACTCATTTTTTCCGCGCGGTTCGTTTGAAACTCCTTCAAAACGGAAGGTTTATTGTGATCCCGAAGAACCTATTGTGGTGATAATATGATTAACTTTCAAAAAGAGTTGAGAAAAATACAAACTACACGCTGTTAGTTTTTTTTAACGACATCTAAGAGTTAGAAATACCTCATTTTGTAAATAATGTCTCTCTCTGGAGTGCATACGCGGACCATTTGCCATTTAAAAGGGCTGGTATTTTTTGGCAAATATCTCAGAAAGTAATGTGGAAAAGGGATGAATTTTTAGTGTCATTGGAAGAATGAGATATTTTTCTTTAAAATGAGACCAAATTCATTGATTTCTAAGTAAAATGATTTATCGCTCAAACTACCTTAAGGGTAGCTCAAACTACCTTAAAAGAAAAACACGATATATAATGAATTGAGGAAGGAGCAAAAGTGGTGCTTTTGCTCCTTGCTCAATTCATTATATATCGTGTTCGGCTACCCTAGCAACTATACCTTTACATTAGGCACTGTTAGTCGTTCAGAATTAATATAGATAAGTTGATTCATTATGTAGAAATTAGTAATAAAGTCGACTGGACCCAAATATGAATTCGTCGCAGGATTCTAGAGATGATGATGAGGAACTGATGATTCCGATATCTTAGGTTTGTAAGCTCGAAATATTTCAGATTATCTGCGACGAGAAAAATCAGTTGGTTGATGCAATTGGCATAAAATAGTTTTTAAATGTCATAAATGGTAGACTGAATGGGTCAGTAGGCCCTTTGCATCTATACCTTACAGCCGAGAAGTTACCGGCAGGGAAATACATCACAACATAGCTCAGAGAAGACATAAAACATCATTTGACGACCGGAATTGTTTATGTGGATCAGAGTATGAGAAGATGTTATACAAAATGAAACGTGGTCACCGCTGCTTTCGCTCGAGATATCACGTATTCACACGTGGACGATTCGTCATGCGCCGCGCGTAGGTAAACATATTTTCTGCATTTGAAAGAATACCGTTAAACTAGGAAAAAATAAGTGTTACTTTCTTTGGGTTGACCACGAACGAGGCTCTCGTCATTCGCACGATTCGTGGAAAAAGTCAAAACTTCTCGAGTGAGTGTTTCGCCAATTAAGTTTCGCCGAAAGTCAAGCGAGTCTTTTCCCATTTTCTCTGGAGATGTTCATTTGATTCTTGTTTAGTCTGCAAATACTTGTAAATTATTACGAGTAAGTTAACACAATTTATCCTTCTTAAGGAATCTGAGCTCATAGGAGGTAGTACGTCATACGATTAACATCTGAGGAATTACAGGAAATAACAATGGAAAGGTTTATTTTCTTTCATTATATGAATCGGAGCACTGATCGGGAAATACTTTTGCAACACTTCAATAGGCTCTGGCCTGACTGCGTGAGTCGAAACAAATACTGCATCACGTATTTTTATTTCCTAGGCTTCCTGCTTTCGCTGAGAAAATATTTCCATCGAGCAAACAAACGTGCTTGCGTGGAGTGCGGCCCAAGTATATTCTTTCGACTCACTTCAGAAGATTGTCAAATTTGCACTCGATGACTCACGATTTCCGTCGTATTCAACGACTGCTGCTGGATGTCACGAAAAATAGAGCGGATAGGTAGTCTCGCGATGGCCATCTATCTACATCTACATAATACCCTGCAAGCTGTCACATGGGCGTGTGGCAGGGGGTGGTAGGTCACCAGCCGTGGAAATATGTAAAAGTTTTGGAGGTGCAATAGTGACATATCCCATGGGAGTGTATTTAGAGGAGACCAGTTTTGACTGTGGTCGCCTATTGTGCGCGGAATTAACGAGATTTTGTACCTATCTGTTCGGCAGAGTATCTCTCTTATTTTATCGCATCTGTCAGACCTAGAAATGTAGTGAGGAGTCATGATAATATTCTCTAAGTCACTCTGAAAAATATCAGTTCTGAATTTATCAAGCAACCTAAGCCTAGCGTGTAGCCTCCGAGTCTCCAGGGGCTCCCACCGTAATCCCTCTAACAGTTGTGAGAAACTTATATGTACGCTCGTAGCAGTTTTTAACGAAGCTTGCTGCTTTCCTTTGTATTTTATTAATTTTTTTTGGTTAAATCACTTTGACCAGGGTCCCAAATGCTCGCGGCGTATTCGAGATGTGGCCTAAACAGAGCGAAGTAGCATCTCTCTTTGACTTTTTCATCCGAGGACCTTCCTATTATACGTTTAACAAAACCTAGTTCCTTTAATGCTTTGCCACATATGTTTTGTGTGTTCCCCACGATATATCTGAAGTTAAGGTAATTCCAAGATATTTTACTGTATTTGAAGATATTACGTTTACTCCACCCACGGTCTACCTAGGAATGGCTTTTGTGTGATGACTTTAGGAGACGAACTGTGGTGCATTTACTAATACTTGTTCTAATCCCCAGTCCTGGCACCACGAATGAGCGTTGTTAAGGTGAGATGACAGAGCTTCAAAGTCCGCGTCTTCGCTCATTTCACGGTAGATAACTGTATCGTCTGCAAATAATATTATTTGACTGCTTACTCGAGAACTTAGGTCATTAATATAAATGATGAATAAAAGAGGGCCGATCACGCTTCCTTGAGGAATACCGGATGCGACTTCGACCATATCAGAGCTAATGCCATTAATATAGATCATCTATAGTGACGGTGGCTCTTTCTCGATAAGCACGAGTGTAAAAAAGGGACGGGTGGGGGAGCGATAAAAGTGCAGAGATGGGAGGAACCGTGCGGCGGTGGGAAACCAGAGGCCGCGAGTAAACAGCGGAGAGGGGCGGGGGGGGGAATGAGGGGGGAGGCGCTCGCTCGGGGGCTGCTTTTGCGTGATGTGGTAGCTGCTGTGGAGACTCACTTGCTCAGTGTAAGGGGAGGGGAGGGAGGGAGGGAGGGGGTGGGGCACACGTATAGCTCAGCACGGAGCCGGGTCACGAGGGAGAGGTGAGGAGGAAGGAAGAGGGGGGGGCGAAGGGGAAGGGGTGGGGGTTAGAAAAGAAGACGGACGAAAGGCGCAACCCTTTTACCGTGGCGCACTTACGAAAACCGCGCCGACGCCATATAGCGGCGGCTTGTGTCAACACGGGTTTCTGTGGTGGACTCTGGCGGGAGAGTGTGGCGAGGGGGGGGGATGAGGCGAGGGAATGGGAAGAGGGGGAGGATGAGGCGGAATGAGGCGCGTAAGTGTCTGAGCGAGCGCAGAGTGAGGCGCAGAGAAGAGATACTGAGAATGCGCGTGAGGCGATTAGCGTATGAGGGACCAGATGAGATGTGTGCATTTCTCTCATTAATTCAATCCAACGATGGCATTTTTTTTACCGCTAAGCATCGCTGCATATCCATGAGATATGGAGCAACATTCGGCGGATTTGTAAAATGTTTGAATGAAATAAATTTTGTTTCACCTCGTTAAATAATGCTAGAACAGAAGATTTTATGCTGAAAATGGCGTTGTGAGACGCGGACATATTTATTTCAGAGGTACCTGAAGGTGGAAGGGGCGACAGATGGCAATTAGGGGGGTAGTGGGGGACATATTTCGCATATGACAACGCAAGTATCGTAACTATAGGTAATATATTATGCCCCGATTCTATTACGCCAGTTAGATTCGATGCTGGTTACATTTGGTACAATTTTAACGCCAATTATCGTCAACTGTGGTCGAATTTCTAACCGCCGTTGGCATACCCAAAATATTCCGTAACTCGGGACAGATATCAGAACGACGTTTTTTTGATATTATGTCAGGTCAGATACAGTTTGGTATTATCTCGGGTCAGATATCAGAACGACGAAGTTTTGCACGCATCTACAAATGACGAACGTGTTTCACTCTTGGGACCGCCGAGAAAATATCTTCCATGAAAACATTTCGCAAAATCTGTAGTTGGTATTTTCTTCCATATAGTTCGTCACTTAAGCTCAACAGCTGGGGCAGTCACTTCATATTTTCAATTTTTGGCGTTACTGCTTTTCTATCAATTTATCTTTTGAATTCGACTACATTTACCACTTGAATTTTCGCACGCGAACATATTATCACTTCTTTTAGTTTATGTTAGTGTCAAATGGTGGCATACCTTGTGTTTTCTACTTATCATATGTTCATTTGCATTGAGCATGAATGACACTTTTACTTTTTAAAGTCTTCTTGGCGCAACCAAGCTATTATTATTAAGTAGCAAACCAAATATAATGGTTTGCTGGTTCACTGTTGAGACCTCCTTATTGCCTGAAAGACTGTTGTGATTTTGAGTCTCCAACAAAATAAACCCTTTTCGGTAGTCAACCTCCTGTACGGCTCAACTATGGCTCCCAGCAGAACGGTTACCCATCATTCTCTAACCTCAGGCCGAACTAGCGTTGAGGATACGAGGCATTACGGATCTATGCAGAGCCTCTAATTTATAACTCCTAAGTAAGGTCTCTAATTATAACTTAACCCGTAGCTAAGAAAATTGTGGTCCTTTTATAAGAATGGAATCCCTCAAGAGAGTCGGCGGTTAAGACAAATGTTGTACAGCAGTATTTTTGAAAGAATGAAATCCATCGAGAATGTGGGTGATTTTTAAGGTAAAAACTGTAGAGCGGTTATGTAAAAGGAATGAAGGCCCTCAAAAAAATGGTGGCTTCAAGGGTAAACGTTTAAGCCCGGACATTGAAATAAAGGCTCCTTATTAAGATTGACACCCCTCCTGGAAGTTGGTGATTCTAAGGGTAAATGTTTAATCCGGGACAACTTCGTAGTTTTGTTTCTTTTTCAAGAATAAAATATCTCAAAAAGTTGGTGATTACAAAGATATATGTTGAAGACGGAAGTAGTAATCTCTTTACCACCTTTATAATGTAGAGTGTTTCTTTAATAGCCTCCTTTAAAAGCTGGTTTCAAAGAGGTTATTAAAGAAATGGAGCCGACAATACGCCTTTTATCCTTTGACGCGTTATTACAGTAGGTGCAGTTAATGCTTGATTCTAATTTAAGTTTCGGGATGGTCGCGCTTGATTTTCGCCGTAGCCATGAGTTACTGTCCACAGGTAATGCGATTTTTTGCCACTGGTTGTCCACACCTACTCGGCACAAATGCTTCCCACTGTTCTTGCGTCACATTCGTTCACAAGCGCTTCATGGACATTTCTTCTCCATTTCATTATATAACCTCCTCGATTTACTTTGAGAATTAAAATCCCGAGTTATCAGTAGAGGTAAAATACACAGAAAAGCAGCAAGCTTCGTTAAATACTGCAACGAGCGAACATATCTTGTTTCTCAGATCTGAGTCACTGTTGATACTCGAGAGAGAGAGAGGGAAGGTGAAAGTGAAAAGATTCTGGCTTAATGGTGGGAAAGAGCGTGGGAGGGAGGAAGATAATTAAGGGGATAGAACATTTAAAGACTCAATATAACAAAATCGACAAAAACAAGGCAGGCCCAAGTATAGTCCCCATTCGTCTGTCTGTCTCAATTCGCTTCTCATTAAATATTTACTTACGTTAGTTATGGAGGGTTGATATTCAATAAAACAGTGCTACATACCCCTTCCCAACATTTCCAATAGTTACCATCATCAATAGCATTGTGTAAAGCACGTTCAGTCTAATGTCAGCACAATCAGTTTATTCCCATTAATTGTTCGCCTCAAGCCCTGATGAAGCGAATATACACTTGCGAAACGTTGGCAAGAGGCAGGTAACATTGCTATATTGATGACCAACCCTTCAGGAGCAACTTTTGTAGATAAAAATTGGTCAAAGCCTGCTCCTAAGAGGTTATGAATGTGGTAAGTTTTCCGGTAAATTTATGTATAAGTGATTCGACATTAGATAAATAGATTATATCACCGGGTTAATCGATATTTAGCGAAGATAAGAGGTTAATTTATAAAGACAAAGTCAGAGAATATTTCTCGTGGTCGGAAATATGATAGTCGGGGCTCTTCACGGACATTACCGATTCAGTGGAAAATATGGAGGTGATGACCTTGTCATCCGAGCATAATGTTTTCCCAAATTCCCAGATAATTCGTCCGCGCACATCCTCTTTCCCTTATCCCTTATCCATTAGAACCTCGATCAGGCCCTAGAGAGCGCTTAGTTATCATAGCTTTTAGATTCCCGTCCTGCCACAGAGCGCCTGAAATCTTCCCTTTCGCTGCCCATTACCCTTAATCCACCCGACAAACCCTTCCGTGTCCCTAAAACCGCCGTCCTTATCTCTTGAGCGGCCGCCGTCGCCGCAAAATCAGCGTCCCTGGCGCCCCCCCATTACGTCCCATTAGTCCTATCTCTCGAGACGGGGGGGTGGAACGCTCCCCATCTGCACTTCCCACCCCCACTCACCCCCCACCCCCCCTGCTTTTCCCTCCTCCCAGGGCCAATCAACACCACTACCCCCCTCCCTCCCCATTTACCTGGACTACTGGCCAGCTACCAACGCTGCCTCCGCTGTTTATCCTCCATATCCTACATCCTCATTACCTCAACGCAAACCTCCTTCTCCGCCTCGTGTTTGCAGCCTTTTTATGGCTCTGAAAGTAAGTGGAGTGGAGCGGCCAGCTCGTCCCCCACTCACTCTATGCTCATCCTTCTGGCTTCGTGATCCCAACACGGAGCGTAAAAAATAAATGCCTCCTCTTATTTGAGAAAATATTTTATGATGAGCGAGATGGAGACGGGAGTGAAAACAAAGAAGAGGAAGAAGGCTGCTGGTAGTTACTCAGGCTTCCGTTTTCCACGTCGTGACTCCGCGATGGATGCGAATGGGGGAACACGAAATGGGGAATAACAGTGGTTTAGTGGGCGCGGGCCGGATGGGCATTTGGTGGGCTGAGGAGTAGAGGAGGGACAAAGATTAAGAAACTAATTCATTTTCTTCTTACCCCAGTGTTTTGGCCCATCGAGTTACTACTAATGATGGATACCATTTTGTCACGATGAAAGAAAATTATTACAGAGGTGCACTTAACATTTTTCAAAGATAATTTATAGAAAGCCAATATTTTTGTATATTACAACCAAATTAATAGAGTACAAACGATTAGATTTGGTAATCCCGGTAAACCCGGAGATCCGACTGGGTGACTATTTATCCGGGAGAAAAACCATCATATTGTTTGAATGCAAGCCTACATTTTCTAAGGAAGCCAATGATGTGGTTTGCAGTTAACTTCCAATTCGCATTATTCCGGCCGATTCCGTGAGCTTCACTCTAGCCCGGGCTGTTGATACCAGACTGACCCTCTAGATCTACGTTATCAATGCCTTCTGCAGAGACTGCACTTTCTCAACAATGGATCCAGTTCGGGTAGCACGCAGACAAAATTGATTTCATCAGTCACGGAATTATTTTTCGACGCTGGCTCGCGAGTCTACCACAGAGAGTCAAACAGTACCACTGAGCAACCCCTCTATACCACCTGTTAAGGGAATCACCGTATAATTAATATAAGTCTCTCTGGTATTCCACCGGGTTATCAGCTCCATGTCTCCCGACGTTTCGAGAGCGACTTGTTCTTCATCTTTAGGGGGGCCACTGAAAAGGAGAAACAAATTGTCCTCCGAAACGTCGGGAGACATGGAGCCGATAACCCGGTGGAATACCCGGGAGACCTTTATTCACCAGATACGCCGGGAAAACATAAAGACCTTTCATCGTAGAATTCAATCTTGAAGTGCTCGAGTGATTTCACACGATTATCATCACTGGCCATAGTATCCTACAATTTTCACGAGCCAACAACAAATGAATTGTTTAATTGAAAAAAGGAGGAGGATACGAGAGATCGCGGGGCGGGGGACATCGTCGCGAAAGGCGGCCGCATGGATGGGACTGGGCATCGGCCGCGTTTGGATTCGCCGTCGAAAGCGGCGTCGGCGGCGTGGGCCGCGCCATTTTGGGTTTCGGTCGCATGAACAGAAGCACACAAACGAGCGCAAAACAAACGGAGATCGTGTCGGAAGGGAGAGGGCCTTTTAAGAGTGGACGACGACGGCATTCCATCTCCTTTCTTTTGTTTTATTTCCTTATTTTGATTCCTAATTGATCGCTCGAGGACTTCATGTTGAAAAATGACCGCCAGGACTTTTATCCGCTCCTTCTACCAAATCCGGTTTCGATCACTGGATTTGGAAGGAGCGCTTAGAATTTGAAAGCGATGTCCGTGTTTGCTGTTTCTTCGCCCCTAGATTAGTTTAGCGATCCGTTTTCGGGATCCCTCTTGCATTTCGCGGGCAGTTAGAAACGGAGGACGTGAGACAGGGAAGACCGAGAAGGGACCGGACATGGAGGATGAGAGTGCCTCGTGTATTGGAGCTACCCTCGCGCCATGAGTATCCGGATTCGAACTCCGGTAAAAGCGGAAATATTTCACAGATGAAACAGTCTCAGCCTGAGTGTACTGAGGAGAGCGAGGAGGAAAAACATGAAATACAGTGCTGTCGGTGATAATAATGGATGAATAGGTGAAACTAGGAAACCACTCAAGATGAAAATTTAAGTCAAGGTAAAGTGCCACAATGCTGGAAACAGCTCAATGCTTTGGAGCGTAAGCAAATCTATTACAGCATATTAACGACCTACATCGTCAACATCGCTTTCAAGCAAGATGTTCGAGCACAGTATTATAAGTGGTAATTTTACATTGTAGAGGAATCGAAAATCCTTCAACCCAACTGTTCCTGAATTCCCATACCCATCACTTACACTTTGTGTTATCAGTGAGTGCATGGTCTTTGGTTCATTACTTGACACAGAACACCAATATTGTGGTGACAGGCTAATCATTTCCTTTTCTTCAATGAGAAGGTTAAAGAGAAGAAGAATAAACTAGAACACTGAAGAATACCGCACGGGTATGAAGAACTGAATGACCTGTGCACACCATGAGACGAAGTGAATTCGTCAAAACACACGAGAGGTCACCTTATTACTCATTGAATGGAGGCACTAGAGAGCAATTAGAGAGAATTGGAAGCAATCAAGTGCTAAGGTAACCCATTCCACGAACTGCATAATTGACGACGCACTCTGGGCTGAAATCGAAACAAGCTAGTCAACAATCATATCCTTCATTATTTTATAGATAGAACGACGAAATCTTCCAAACTATTGTTTACGCGTCTAAACACGAATATTATGATATTTTGCCAATAAATTATCCGGGGCCATTTCTTAACAAATTAGTGGAGACAGAAAAAAAAATCGACTAGGCGTACCGCTGCAGTATAGAGGGATTATTTAATTTTAAATAATGGTTTTTAATAAGAAAGCAAGTCGTTTCAAATATATTTTAATTTTTTAAACAACATATTTCACATTAAATAAAAAAAATGGTTTTTTTATAAACAATATTAATGAAATAATTAAGTAACACTAGACATCAGGGTTTGTACTGTCGTTACATACACAAGAAATAACTTCAGAAATATTTTAAATCTTGAAACAGATAATATTAAAAATTGAACATATGATATTATTTATTACAAATGATAAAACCCGAAAAATCAATTCATTAACCCACTATAAGTATTCATCAGATTCCAAATCATCACTGTCCTCATCCGAAGTTGGCTCCTCCATCACAAGCAAATTTTGTGTTTCTTTCGAAACATATCTTTTTACATTTAAAAAAATAAAACTTACAAATATTAGAGGACCCGAAGTTAGGAGGAGCCTTTGGAAAAGATCCTCCATTTTTGCCAAAGGGGAAAATTTTCTCGTATGGTGTGCCTTCGAATATCTTCATGCCAAGATTCCCAAGCTTCCTCTAACAGCTGGCCAATGGGAAGCACTGCTGCCTTTGCAATTGATGCTCCATGAAATAGCACCTTGTGCACCGTGGGCAGCATGAAATACCATGGATACAATTTCACATGTAGGGAAGCGGTCTTTGAGCAGTAATCGCTGAAAGTGTAGTAATTTATTTCAAGCTCAGAAGAGAGTGCTTTCAAAATTGTGGCAAACCTTGCATTGAGTTCTTCTTTAATACCTAGTTTGGAAAAGAAAAAAAAATTATCCTTAAGTAATTACCAGTACAAAAATTCTGAATGTGAATTCCAAGTTTTGGACTTCATAAATAAAAATATACGTTTTTAAAATTAAAATATACAATATTTTAAGTCATAATTGGTAAACATACCGGTAATTTCTGATGACAGCTTGGGATTAGAAATAAACTTCGAGCAGTGTTTCCATCATTAGTCGTCCCTTGACTAGGCTTTGGAACGTCAACTAAAAGTCCCATTTTTGTTTTAAACGAATCTTGAATCTCCTTTTTTCTCCTTTCCAATTCGGTTTTGCTCCCATTGGTAGCTTTGGTCTACGAAGAAATCACGAAATTTATATTATGAATATGCCTTAATGGAAAGTAAATGGGACACTATTTGAATATGTGACAGAGTATATGCAACCAAATTTTCCACTTACTTTCCATTTCTTTACGTTCAAGCGATAAGGGACTCGGAGTCGGCATGCAAAAAATCGAGTGTAACCACGGAGTGGAGATAACCGAAACGAGTACTTCGATTCATCTACCTGCCTTTCTTTTATTCGCTTGAGCTCATTCATTTCAGATATTTTCGCGCCACTTACGTAGCATTTAAAATTACATTTCAAGTTACTCGTATTTGACAAAGCACTGCACACCAGTAACGCATAAGTAATGAGGGACTATATTTTAAAATTACATTTTTAAAAAGAAATTTGTTAATATGTGTAGTAAGCGCTTACCTTTCCATGTATCATTGTGAGAAACATATTATATCTCACGGTGATATTTCCGATCTGTAAACTTTGTAGCCTCCCTATCATTTCATATATGTAGCGTTCTTCTTGTATCGCTCCTTCAGCGGTTTCTCAGATCCATTGAAGTCGTATCGGCCGGCAAAATCTCGTAGACGATGGCCGTGGATTTGTCCAGACAGCTTCACCTTTTTGAAAATTATGAATAAACAAATTAAAAACCTATTTAGTTGGCAAAGTTCAAAAATGTTTATTTCTTGTTCACCTACCTGTCACATCATCCAGCAGACGAAGTGGTACAAGAGATGTAGCGAATAAGCTCTCATCAGTGGCATTCGGGTCCTCCCATACCTGCTTGTATTGAGAGTATCCCGAAATCCCATCGAGCCCCCATTTGCATATGAGGGCAAAGGTTAAAGGTCTCGTGATCACCTCTGAATCTTGATAAAGATGTTATAATGCGAGAGACTGTGTGGTTCAGCAATTTTTGAAGACTAACTTCACATTTTTTCCCCTACTGATATACCCTCTGGGTATGAAGCATTCTTATGAAATCTAAACATTTCATAACTGGGGTAAAGCTTATGTCCACATTTTTTGGCAGTCTTGCGAAGTATTTTATATTGTAATTTTGTTAAATTGCAATCAACAGTTAAAGAAAGAGCTTCCTCTGGCGTCAACTCATTTTGGGGTGTAGGCATTGACCTCCATTTTTCTAGCATTCGTTTTCCTCGGGTGGGGGTGGTTGTAGTCGTTTCGGCTATTATTTTCGCTGCCGCGTCATTTCCTTCGGAGCGCTATGTCATGGATGTGACTAGTGATACCTCTGCTGCTGACGCTTTCTCTCTTAAATCTGCTACTTTCATTCTTTCAGTTCCATCACTAGACCTCTCAAAATCTTTTTTCGGCTTTCTTTTGCCCTTAAACTCAGAAGAACCTGAAACTAGATTGCAATAGTAATACTAAATTGCCTTGGAGTAAACTAAAGCCAATGGAAATATGTTATCCAATGATTGGTACCAACCTGAGATGGGAGTTCCAAGCAGATATTTATACATGTCCGCTGGAAACGGTATATCTTTCTCTAACTAACAGCGAAATGTTTGTTTAAACCTGTCATTAGTCGTATTACATTCATCCCATTTTTTGAAGTATGAATTGAAAAAAATTAGTTCATGACATTCGTCAATATTTCCTTCATTTCCATGTATTCTCCTAGGTTAAACTTACTGTGAAGATATAGCAAGGCTAATTTTCGTTTTGAATACACCAAATTTCCACTTTCATTTAAAATCACGTCATGCCTTTCGTTTGTCGACAATATTTTAAGTTTAGTATTAAACTTTCTTGGGGGTCATTTACTTCTAATCCGGTAGGTCACGAATCTGAATCACCAGAGAAACAAATCAAAATTAGAATTTAAATTCCCCGCGTGATGCTCAACGCACTGCACAATCACTGAGATATTTTTCTAGGGAAACGTACCTTATTATCGAACCGTGGAATCCTCTAGTTCGGCCTCTATGTTGGAAATTCACGCTGACCAAAAATTCTGACCAAATTTCCGCATCTCAGCTCCGCGCCGCGCGGTTGCGTTTGTTCGGGGTGGTGGTGGTGGGACGGGAGGGGTGCAGATTGGGGCAGGATTTTTTTCTTTTGCATATTTAAGTTGATAATTTGCTTTATAATTTGGTATTAAACTTTTTGTCGCTATTGACCGCTAACATAATGTTTTTTTTTCTACTTTATTATAAAAATACGTGAAAATAGCATATTTTAACTGTTTAAGAAAAAGTTAGAAAAATTATCAACGAAATCAAAATTTTCACTTTAGCTGATTAAAAAAACACTCGTTTTTTGTTGGAATGCTTTCATAAAATACATATCTTATATAAAAACGCAACACGAGCAAAATTCTTCCGTCAGTTTTCACAAAAAAAGGGAAAATAATTTTTCGACTACATATTTTTTATGAACTTCACAGACGTCTGCTGGTCTAAAATTAGCACTTGGAAAAAAAATTCTTTCAGTATTTTATACATTGATTATTGCATATTCAGACAATGTCATCGGTTTTTCCGAAGTACAGAGTTAAAAAAAACATTTTTGGCCAGCATTTTTCGAGTTCAGCCCACAGTGCGACGATGAACAAAGCCTAAGATACATACGGGAGTTGACTCGTAACTGATTGATTAATATCGAGTAACAATGTCCAACTCTGCTGGACAGGGCGATCGTGTCTTCGCGCACTTTTCGCGAACCTCGTAACCTTCAGGAATGGCCAACGCCGTGGTGTCATCTCGAGGAATCCGCGACCGAAGCAAATAACTCAAAAATAAAAGGAGACATTCTTGAAAGAGTGAATTGGAAAAAAAGAGCCGTATGATATCACATAATAATAATAATAATAATAACGAACATTATAAGTACACTGTTGGTGTATAAATAAATAAGTCAAATGTAAAACAGATGAAAATTCAACGACAAAACGAAATAACGGAGAATCATATGATTTTAATAGTTTTTACGAGCAATAAGTTTATTTAAACACTCGAAAAGAATTGGTGCATTTTTATATTAACTTAAAAGCATGTTTGTCAATTCGTAATAAGCCTATTGAGGGTACCTTTCGTACGAATTACAACTCGGTGCTTCACATTTCTTCTGAAGATGCAAATTTTCTACATTTTTCTTCCACGAAGATTTTTAACATGCACTAACATCAACTTGAGAAAGCAAATACGTCATATACTTCTCAAAGTAATCGTCTTTGAGGGTTCAAATATAAACTTGAGAAGAAAAAATATTAATACACAACTCAAAGTAAGGTTCTCAACTCGCGCAATCAGCAGCTTGAGAATGTAAAAGTTTCAAATACGTACACCTCAATGTCAGGATCTAAACTTGCACTTAGTATTCACTCGGGAAAGCAATCATTTCCTAATGAGGAATAAGTAGCCTGACTAGCATCGACCTCATGAGGGAAACCGTTCTCTCACCCGCCTCATATTGCGAGATTTTAGGATTTCAGGGCAAAGCTGAAGCCCTAAAAGGGCTGAAATTTGTGTTGTAAATATTCTGAAGTGCGTGAACTAAATGGTTTCCGATATATAAATGGAGATAAATATTTAAAATTCAATCCAGCTCTATGAATTCATGCAATGAAAAGGCTGAGGAGATTTTGGAATACTTATTTTTGATATATCGCTCGCTGAGAGACATACAAGGGAGGTGAAGTGTTTGGTTCTCTCTTCATCAAATAAGGCGGAGTTGGTGCCCTCTTAAAAGCAGAGAGAACAATTATTGGTTTACGCGTCGCTCCAATTTGCCTCGAGCAAAATGACTGGATTCAGCACAAGTTATTTGAAGAATTGGAATTACTATTTTATATGTTGTTACGTACATTATCAATAGCGCCCTAAAAGCCAATTAGTTACGTAAAACAATAGTCTTATCGCCCCGTTGAGTTTCAGCGGTTGCCCGTGGCTACTAATTCATTGATTTTCCAACAAAGCGTCCTGCATCTTTAATAGTGAAGGCTAGATACATCGCAAAACGACCACCGGTTAACTATTTAATATGTTATGGAGTGAGCGCACATTTTTGAAAGACAATACAATTCTAACCGGGACACGATTTGTTGATTTTTTTTCTTCCCCGGATTTCTTTTTTACGCGGATGAATGCTGAGGATTACAATGCTTTTCTTTCCTCAGTATGTCACTCCACACTTAATGATACGAAGTATGTATAGCGTGGGAATATATAATGTTGGAATACGTGTATATAACACAATATACGGTAACGTAAATAAGAGTCGAATTCGAATGCTTATGCTCGAAGCCGAAATGACAGAACATTGTGATACAAGTGATTCATTCATTCCATTCGTGCTAAAAATAGCACAGCAGTAACCGTGAGTAACCCACTCGGTGTCCTATAGTATAATACGAGGGAGGCACTTTTAAGTAAATGAACATGGCTTCCCTCAGAACAACAGGCCTTAACTCCCCAGCCGAAATCCAAAATTACGACAAGTCTCTCGAAATATGCACATTCTAAAACAGTCGGGTGAATAAGAAAATGGGTCGGTCTAGTACCGACAATTTCGCGACATGCCCGCTGGTCTCCACGGCGGCAGTCGCCCGCCAAAGCAAGCGAGTGTGTGCCGTTGTAATTAACGCCGAGCGGCTTACCTCTGCCTCTCCTACCTACCTGTCTGCTCCATTTCTCCCCCGGATGCTCCATCCGCCGACCATTTCCGAGAGGGGCCATTTCGTTCATTAGCTCTCGCACTGCGCTCGGCCAAGTCGTCGCTTATATCTCGATCGGTCTCCCATAGCAACGGCGTTAAGTGCGGCGAACAAACAAGGCTTCATGGCGATCCGACCCGACCGCGTGTCGAGGCCCCCCCACGCTTCGCGATCGTCAATTTCCCAACGAAACTCACTATCAAACCCCTTCATCGCTGCGACTGCCACCTTCGGTCAGACGCAAACTATCCGCTTCGGGAGCAGCCAGACGAAGCAACGTCCATTCATTTCCGAGGTTTAATTCACGGCCCTCGCTGCGGTGGCGACTTTGCAGAGGCGTGAAACGATCCTTTGACGTCAAATATCGGCGATAACGACGATACGATGCTCGCTCTGACAAGGAATGAGTAATATTTTTGGTTTATCGACGGTTATGATGTCTTCTTTGCCCCGTTCCTTCAAATTGTCGAAACCTTGTATTTAGTTAAGTGGAGTTAGTGACAGCATAAAACTTTTTCAATGAAATGTAGTCCATTGAAAACCCATTCATCTCTAGAGATATCGCTTTCCTGGAAGGTTATTCTGTCATCATCATTGGTCGTTCAATCCTGAAATTGGTTGACTGCAGCCCTCCATTCATTCCCTATCCTTCTCTCCCTTCGGTAGTTCTTCTTCGGTACTTCCCTCTAAATTTGGTCTTTATAGCAAGTGTGTATCCCTTGGTCTTCCCCTTGGGACTTGCTCCTCTATTTTTTCTTCCGTTTACATTCTTAACGAGCCCATTGTGCCGCAGGGGGTGTCCTATTGATCCGGTTCTTCTCGCCTGAATCGTCTCTCCACTGTTTATCAAGATATGGCCTCAGCTAGGAATAACAAAATACACTACGGATACTTATCGCCGTCATTACATGGAAGGAATGGTGACCTTTCAGAACGCAATTAATGAAAGCATAGACGATTAAGTTCCATAAAAACCCGTCTATCTTTGTTCCAGTGTGTCTATTTACACAGCCAATACATATTTTCCGCCAAAAAATTAGTTTCTGATGTTTATTACAAAGAACATTTATAGCAAGAGATTTTGAGACCTAATTAGGATATCGGGAAGTCACAACTTCTTACTATCCCTTCTCTCACTACTAGTTAGGCGAACATTTGAAATACATATCATGAACTGCTCTAGACATTTCCCGAGACGGAAAAACTATTTGGTAGAGATATAACCGCGCTTAGTTAAAGAGGATTTGTACGCTTTGAGGTTTCCTCAGTGCCGCTGTTCGCCGCGCCGAAACAAACGCGGAACCAAAGGAAAACAATTGAAGGGGTCGACACCCCAGAGACCACCGCTTAGTTCGACCGATTGCCGAATACTCTGCGAGCAGAACGAGTCATGGTGTTTGGTAATTACGACCCTCATGTCCTCTCCATGCTACGAAAGATTTTGAATCGCGCGACGTAAAAATCGATGACAGATGGCATCTAGCATGGAGAGGATTAATAAACATCTGGCCTAAATTTAAAACGATCACGCGGGACCAATTAGTGACGCCAGGCGTCACTAATTTTCAGGCGACGAGAGTGACGACAGGGTTCGTCGTTTGAAATGCAACCGATGACGAAATTGAGATGGTTCTGGTCTGACAATGGGAGTCAGAACTAAGCATATACTAAATTACTCATTTCTATACATTTGTTTAAAAAAAATCCAGCTTTTGCTGATGAAATTGGTTACCCAGAGAAAACCATAATGAAGACAGAAAATGAGCAGATTATTCCTAAACTGATACATTTTTAATCACCGTATTTATTTTAGCCATAGGAGCCGACTTCAACGCCATTTGAATGGAACTACCGCATTTTGACGTCACTTACGGAAATAAATCCTAAATAGTTTTTTTAGAAATTGGAGATAAGATCCCTTTTTTAATTTTCGTTAAATTTCTCTTCGCCTTCTCATGAATACTTCAATTTAAAAGCTTAGACATGCTTTCAGGTTCAAATTGACGTTTTTCTGCTCTAATTTTCCATAAAGTCCACGATAAAATCTACACTTTCAAGGCTAAATTACGGTTTAACTGGCACAGAAACACTATTAAATTTCATCTCAGATTACAAAAGACATTTAAGAGATAATATATTGATGTTTTCCAGAATTCCTGGAATAAGGAACCACGAGGACAGAGCCATCTCGCGTAGCTTTGAGACCCGTTACACGGAAGTGCGCTTTTTGGAGAAATTCCACAGAAAAAAAATCATCCGTCTTGACCGGGATTCGAACCCGGATCCCTCAATTTCCGGCCGAGTGCTTTGGCCAGTTAATTTACCGAGGCGTCCTCTTCCGCTGTGGATTTTAGTGACCTTAACGGATTTTTTCTCTGTGGAATTTCGCCCAATTGTGCATTGCGGGTGACTCCGTGAAAGTGGAACTCAGTGGCTAGTGTCCCGGCGGATAGCTTGAAATCTCCGCCAATTGTAATCGTCCTTGCGCTTCATTCTCTACCAATCACATCCACCTCCTCTCGACCGCGAAAACTCCATCTCTTGGGTTTGGGTGGATGTTCCATCGAAAGGAAAAATGACAGGAGAAGATACAAATGTAAACAAAACGGAACGACAGGTAATAATTATTCTTTTGAGTAGGTCGGAGCCATATTTGATTATGTGCAAATATGTACAAGACTTTGTACTCGCTTACTTATAAGTAGTATTTATTAGTGAAAAAAACGGCTTGTTATCGATTTGGCCATTTGGTAATGTAATGGTATATAATAAATTTTCCGGCTCAACTTGATGGAAAAATATTGCGAAGATTTTAAATGAATTCACACTGTAATATTTTACAAGGTATTTATTACTCCGACCTAGGTTTCGACTTATGTTAAGTCATTATCAAGGTTGTAATATTCCACAAGGTATTTATTGCTGCGACCTAGGTTTTGACTTTTGTTAAGTCATTATCAAGGTTGATTATGACTTAACATAAGTCGAAACCTAGGTCGGAGTAATAAATACCTTGTAAAATATTACAGTGTGAATTCATTTAAAATCTTCGTAATGTAATGGTACTTCAACACGTAGCCTTATGGCACTTGACATATTTTTCGGTAAAATACGGCTCTTTAAGTGTATATTTTCGACAAATGGTACGTTTCATATCATTATAATGATGGCTAAGCAAATATTAAGGTACTATTTCGATAAAAAATACCCGTTTACATACGATTTTCGCTTTCATTTCGAATCCCGCGAATATCATACATAAGTGTACCTAAAAATGCTACCGTGAAATTCGGTAGTTTATGCTTTAGTTCTTCATGGAATTCGCACCATCTCGCAGGGCTCGGATTTTAGCCCGGTGCATCACCCGCATATACACTAATGAGGTCAATTTATAGATGGAGATACGAATGGTGAGACAATAAAAGGAATCAATAATAGGAAATTGAACAAAAGTGATTTGAGGGGCCCTTTAGAATCAGTACAATCTAAAGTGGGACCAACATACGTAGCCGATATTACACATTCTATATTTTGAAATATGTATTACCTATTAACAAAATGTTCAATCTAAATATCAAGTAAGTAATTGTGTTGAAGTCATATACAGTTAAAGACAAAAAAAACCACGGATCAGGTAAGTTTGCAAGGATTATTAAAACAGTGCAAACTTTTGTGTTCCGACCCATATTACACGTCTAGCTGGGCCCAAATATACGACCTCGGTCCTAAATACACGGATCTGAAAGTTTTATAGAAATATTTTTAAATGCAAGTAATAAACATATGTGAAATATAAGCGTACCAGTGTCGTTTTCATTGGGTATATTTAGTCAGGAAAATATATCGCCTTCTATAGATTATTTTTGGAGTTAGCAAAAGTCAGTCGACGTTCGGTGTTCAAAATGACATGTCCTTCCACAGCATTACCAGATGCTCTCTTGGACCGAGGAGGAGTTAAGGAAAGGAGAGAAGAAGGAAGGATGGAAGGGAAGGCAGATGAGGAGGATGAGGAGGCGGTGATCGGCCGAGTAAGAAGAAGAATGAGTGGATAAAAACTGAATACTGCACGAAGTGAAACATGGAAATGGATCGGCGATGTACGGAGAGGAAAAGGATTTGGAGCAATGGAAATTGGTGAGAAGCAGATGATGGCAAAAAGAGGATAGGGAGAAGGAAAATTAAATTTTATTTATAAAAGCAATGGACGAATAAGTTAAATTAAAAAGAATCCAAAATCCCATGAAATCAAAGGAAAAAGGTTCTTATGCATGCATTTCCGCCATCAAAGTCAGGGATGAACGATTTTTTTTAAATCTTGTGAACAGGTGCGTGTCCCTAGAAGCTAAACATTTCAAGTAGGGGAGAGGGGGGGGGGTTTGAGGCTGTGGGGGGAAGTGAGTTAGTAGACTGGGGAGGGTTCCTTCCTATACCGTCCCAACCTCCACACTATACCGACTATCCTTTGCCCTTTTCCCCTTCCGGCCCTGGATACAAGCACTTAATATTCAATGCAACTGATGCACTGAATCGAAACTATGGTCGTCTGAAAATGAATTATTTTCATGAACTTCAGTAATTCTTGACCTTCATCTTCAAGAAATTCCAACTCGTTAATTCCGACACTGACGCCATTATAAATTGATGGGATACAAAAGGAGGAAAAGGATGATGAGGTTATCAGAAGAGTAGAAGAGGAACACTGCATCGAAAAGAGAAATCCGATTAATAGGAAACACCCTGAGGCACAACAGGTTTGTGATGAATTTGGTTGGAGGAAAAATAGAGGGAAAAGTCCCCAGAGGAAGATCCAGGAATAAGAACGTGGGCCAAATCATGAATATATATTATGTATTCGGATGTTTGGCATTATTGCCTAGGCTACGTGTTGCCGAAATGTCCACTTTTAGTTCACCAAGTCCTTGGCGCCACTTCGGTTAGTCTTTTCTGTTGTTATTGTAAATAGACGTAGTTAATTGCTGCTAACGTGAGACTCTAGTGAATATTCAATAACGATCGAGGAGATATGAATTAATTGCTGTTTTGAATAATATCTTGCTATTTTTGCTATCTAAAATTTACTTTTTAAATGCTTGAGAGCAATTATCTATTACAGGAAATCAGTAAAAGGTTAATGAAACGTACATCGTTGTTACGTTACTACGTTGTTTGCCAGAATCCGATTATAATTGGAATGCATTAAGCCCGTTCGGCTCAAATAAAGAATTTAGAATGCCTTGTTTAAACAGAACTTGCTTCGTACCAGGCTGCAAAACAGGGTATGCGCCTACGAGGACCCAAAATAGGGGACATGGATTGCAAAATAAGAATCTGTTCAAGGCGGCGGTAAGTGCATTCCTTTTTACCTACACTGCAATGAAGGCCATTGGGAATACTCATGAAGTCACCTCGCATTATTATTAAATTTCCGTATAGTGATATTCACGAAGTGCTAAGACGTTAATTGTTCATTTTTGTAATTAAATTTGGAGAGGAATAAAATATATCTGTAGACAGGACGATATTAAAAAAGTGTATAATTACTTCCTGCGTGTAGTAATACATTTTTTATCCAATGCATTATGATTAATTGTAAGTAAAACCCATGTATATTCGTGGGAAAACCAGTACGACGTGTTTATTTACAATCTGTCGACTGTATTTACATTTGAACTTCCGTCTTTCATCACTAGGCGGCACCACTTTCCAAAAAGTTAATTGTTTACGGAATTCTAGACGACAGTTTTTGGCATCGAGATCCCAATCCATAATATATATTCATGGACCAAATAAAGAGGAAAATGCATGGGAAGAGATACCAGGAGGTAAGGGAACTAGCATTAGATAGGGAAGGGTGCAGGGAGGGAATGCTGCGGTCAACCACTCTCAGGATTGAACGACCAATGAATATGAAGAGTGAGGGAGGAGAGTGCAAACAGACAGTGGACAACGGGCGACGATGGAATCGGAAGCGGACGGTGTGAGAGATGAGTCCACTCCCGCGGCACAGAGCGCGTTGGGGATCGCTTCCACTCCCTCTGCTTAAGGTAGTACCAGCGAGATAGTTCCCTAATCATACTATAGACCATAATGGAATTATACTTTTTAATTTCACTAACTGTGCGGCACATTAAACATTTCATAATTAATGGCGCAATAATATAGTTATACATGACAGAAATTGTAAGTAATCAAATGAAAATATCTAAATAAGCCTTTAACTTGACTCATTTTTTTCGCGCAGTGCGTTTGAAACTCCTTCAAAACGGATGATTTTTTGTGGTACCCAAGAATTTATTGCGGTGACAATTCGATGATTAATTTTCGAAAATAGTTGAGAAATCACACAAACTACACGCTGTTCGTTTTTTTACGACATCTAATCCGTTAAAAATACCTCACTTTGTAAATAATGTCTCTCTGGAGTGCATACACGTACCATTTCCCATGTAAAAGGACTGGTGTTTTATGGCAAATATCTCGGAAAGAAATGCGGTGAGGGGTTAAATTTTTGGTGTCATTGGATAGGTGAGATATTTTTCTTAAAAATGAGACCATATTCATCGAATTCTAAGTAAAATGATTTCTCTCACAAAATACCTTAAGTTCTGACGCGTCAGAAGGATTCATCGCGTCATCAAGAGACTATTAGCCGTGGAAAAGGGCGAAGGAATGCGAGTCCATTGGACCATCTGCGAGTTCATGTGTGAAAGAGCTGTAGGAGCTCAAAGAGAACTCCCCGTATAAAATGGGGATGGTGGTAGAGGGTGGTTAGGGATGGCTCGCTGGAAACCGTCGAAGGAAATAAACGGATTCGTTCAAACCAAGTGGCGACCCCTCTGCCCCCGTCCTCCCTCCTCCACTTCCTCTACTAGTGCCTCGCCCCCTCCTACTACGCCGCTTCCCCACCCCCCCCGCCACACTCGCATTCCGTCTTAAACACTGACCCCTCTCCCACCCCTCTCTATATAAAATCCCTTTCTCGCAAAAGGGTTTGCTCCGAGGGGGCGGGACCAGGGAGTGGGTGGGTGGGGGGGGGCGGTTTTAGATGGGGCGGAGCAGGAGAGAGAGGGGGCAATTTAATGCGGTCGAGAGGGGAGGCGGTAGTAGTCAGCGAGGGATTGGTGTGTGCAGTGGACGGGTGAAGAAGTGGGCGCGGGGGTTTTTTCCCCTCATTTCGGACGGTGAAAGAGGGAGCGGAGGCAGTTGCAATGGCGTCGAGCCACCAGGAAGCGAAATGGATTAAATTATTCCTCCCTCCACCTCCCTTCATCCACCCCCCACACTCTCTCCCCCTTTTGGTCTCACCTTCGGCACTCTCATGCTCCGGCGATTCGACATTTCAGAACCCTGACCAAGCGACGGTTAGATCCGTTTTTTTTAGAATGATCCTCGTTAAATAGCTCTTCATCTCCTTAATTTACGTCCAAATAACGTAGGATTTGAACTGTAGCGATTAATGCTAATTTTGTATTTACTTTTAATTTCTTAAATACAATTGTGAGGGCCTTGGCTGGATTTTATCGGTTTGATTTTCTTGGTAACCGTTGTTTATTTATATGGGGGAGAGTTTGATTGTCGTGCTGGTCCAGAGTAGAAATGTTTTGTACCGAGAGGAAATTTTGAGGATTTATAAGGATATTTTTTGATCCTTAATTTGGTTGATTTTGTTAATTTTATCATCCTTAGTGTCCGGTGTACTTTGGTGGTGATTTTGTTCTAAAATCACGTGGCGCCCTGAACAATAAAAAGCCAAAGTACCCTCCCCCCCCCGCCCCCTTGCTCTAACATCTAGGCACTGAGAGACATTTGGAGTTATGTAAATTTTGGCGCCCAACGTGGGGCTACAGGAATCTGTCTTAACAAGATCAAGCATTTCTCTTTTGTTGGACTGTTTGCATTTATATGATTGCTATTTTGTCCAAGATAAAATCCAGCCAAGGCCCTCACAGTTGTATTTAAGACATTAAAAGTAAATACAAAATGTAACATTAATCGTTACAGAACGCCTTGGAGTGTTTTTCATTGTCCTCGCCGATTGTCTTAATATGCTCCACGACGTGACGACATTATTTCAGCCTTCAAAACGCTCTCTCGTGATTGATTCGTCGAGTGTCGGGCGAATCGTGTCGTACGCGTGAAGTGCACTGAACAAAATTTGAACTTGCTCGTCGGCTGTGCTCTCGTTTCCCCGACCATCGGTCAAGGCGTCCACCCTACGATGCGTGGCACTCTGGGCCAGGCTAATGTCTGCGCACCGGGTCTGATGTCACCCCCACGTTTTCATACCGTTTTTAAGTCCATAAACTGAAACTTTGAACGTGATGTAAAAAGGATGTCATGTGAGAAACCATAGAGAAATATTTTGCATTGCCTATACATCAGGTTCTACGTGACATTGCAATATGGGCCACAGAAAATTCAACTGCTTTAGGGAGTAGAAATTTGTGAAAACATTTAAATTCACTATAATTAGGTTATATGGATGTATGCACAGGATGAAAGTACATCACTACATAAGACGAATAATAGAATTGACTCTAATTGTCTTACGGACAGTTGCAGGAACGACACACATGTTTTCTATGAAGTTAAGGGACCCATAAGCCATGGCAACTATTTAATAAGTGTTGCAGAAACATTTGATAAATTTATTAGTTTCATAACTTATGGCATTGAGTTATGAGTTCCATAAGTAGGCAAGATGGCGGATGCGTAATGAATCGCTTGGAGACTTAATTACTTGATGAAAGAGTTGTTTTGAGACAAATGACCAGTTTGTTTACTCTTGCTGACTAATTACTACGTGCATTAGCGATTATCTATATGCTAAGCTTTCGTAAATTTAATCGGTGATAGAAGATTAGTTCAAATATTCAACGATATTATTATTGGTAAATAAGTTATGTAACTGGTAGCTGTATTCCAGCAACCCGAATTTATTTATGAGAGCTATAACTTTATGGGTCTCATAACTATTGATCTCATTACTAAACGTTCTTGCAAATGGCCATAAATGAAGGATAATCTTGGAACTACAGCGACCCCCTACATCACTAATTTCTCCGAACATACGGCAGAAGTTAAACAACCGCAACAATCGACGAAGCACGAGTACCTTAAAGTACGCTATCGCTTTGCTCTTCATTAATTTAATTTTAGATAATTACTTTTTCTATAGACAAAAAAAGGCATAAAAGGAAATTTTAGATAGTTTCTCCTCAATATAGCTAATTTAAATTTGGGCAGTGATATTTTGCAAATAAAGTCATTATGGCGTAGATTTCTTTTAATATGCCAATGATGTAATATTTCTTTGGCGTATGGGATAAACTTCTCAGAAAAATGAAGTCACTTGAAAAATCGTAGGAATGGTCATTTCTTCCAATGAGCAAAAATAAGAATGGTGCCATTCATATGATTGCAGAATAACAGATATTTCTGCCATAAATTATTCCTTAGATTACGTCTACTATTTTTAATCCATCCAGTTCCTGACGAGACAACCTTGTTTGAACCGAATTTTCAATAATTTATGCGATAACATTTTAATAACAGGAGTGAAGAATATTTATGAAAGAACTCGCCGTAATAACGATGTTTTAGTTGAATGCCGTCCGTGTCTAGAGCATGATATTACAAAACACAAGTATTCAATTCGTACATACTTCGTAAATAAAGAAAAAGGCTGAAAGTCTTATAAAAAACTGCGAGCCTTAGGCTGTAGCCTGCACAAAATCGCTACATTGCTACAAAATTTAATAAAAATTCGTTGAGTAAAATTTGAGAAGTTACGGAGGCTTCCGTGGTTTTTATTTAATTTAGAATTGTTCAGGTTCTACCCATGTTTCAGCATATTGGTGAACAAACGTTTCTTAAGTAGTCATGAAATAAACAAAGTACTCAGAATAACACTTCGTAGACCTTACGTGTAAGAACGAATTTCCACGGGATGTTTCTGGACCAAGTATTTCTGTAAAGATCGCGGAGAGAAATGTATCATCCACAGAATCCCTTTAAATTGATACAGAATTTTGTGGAAGCAAAGCGCTTTAGTCCGAAAAAAAATGAAAGATAAATGCGCCCTCATAAATTTCCCGTTAAGAAAAACCCGGCGATGCTTTTCCTCCCGTTAATGCAAACCTTTTTGCTTTTTTAATTCGGCGAAACCATTTCTAATTAAGAGTTTTATCCCTCTCATTATAATTTAAACGAGACGCCCCCTCCACGGAAGTTTGACATGGCGAGTCATATATAAAAAAGGTCGCCCCGGAAAAGGCAACAGTAGCGGCCGGAGAATAATTTACGCTCAAACAAGAGAAGGTCGGCGGACACGTACTTCGGTCCCTGATGTGGGGTGGTGAGGGGAAACAAGGGCCGGGTGGGAGTTAGCCGGGGGGAAGGAGGGGTAGAAAAAATTATCGCATTTTCGCTCGGAGGGCGGGGGGGGGGGGAGGATTTTTGTAAAGGGAGGGCGAAAAAGGGATAAAGGGGGGCGTGGAGAAGCCAAAAAGAAACATTAAACGTCCTTATACGATTTGAACGAAGCCCTGGGTTTTCCCTCGCAACCTTCTCACAACGTATTAAATGCACAGCAAATAAATTACATTATCCCGTCCGCTTCTCGGACAGACAGACACGTCCTCCATTGCCGTCAGTCGGTCGTTGTCCAGCCAATTCTTCCTTCCCCCACCCCCCACTCCCGATCTGCCTTTCGTCGCTCACTCTCTCGGGAATATTCGGAACCTCAGTGTGCTCCACTCCTCCCCCTCCCTCCTTCTCGCCGAATAAAAAAATAAAACCTCCTCTCCTTTCTCTCTCTCTCTCTCTCCCTCCCTTATCCACCCCAGCTCCTTCCTTCCTACCGAATTCCATCCCTCCCCAATCCCCACAGAAGTCGTTTGTTATGCAAACCATGGCAGAGTGTAAACTCGAAGGGGGAACCTCCCCTCCCTCCCCATCATCCCACACTCGGCCATTCCAAGAAAATCCACAATCCTCCCCGCCGCCCCCCTCCATGCCTGCCCATCCCATCCCACCCCCACACCACAAACCCACACCGCCCCACCACTCATAAGTACATGTAGTCGCCTCCCGGGGGCAGTTGACTTCTACAGCACTGGACTCATGAGAGGCCCTTCGAGTCTTGAGCGTAGCTCCGAAAACATACGTAACAATTGCATCTGAGCGTCAATGGCGTCATATCATAGAGTAAGTATATGTATATAGAGTGGCAAAGCAATGCTAAAAAGTGGACATAAATTTTTGAGAGCTTTAGGAAGAATTTCTCAGGTGCCACCACCTTAGGGAAGGAAGAATTTTAGCTTATGGAGTAGGCCACTTGGAGGCGATAGTGGAACTCGGCGATTTTGCATCAACATACATAAGTGGATTTACCATGGCTGTTGTGTGCTTTTTATTGAGTATCAATTGTTTTGTCGTTGGTATGATACATCGGTAAACAGTTGACTCCGTGTTTGGTAAAGGCGTGTATTATCATATTGACGTGAATTCGATTCATTGTAGACGATGCTCATTGAAGGCACATTAAAATACATGTTTAATTTGGTCCCGACGACTCAATTAGATTTCTTTTCGTTGCAATGGGTCGATTAGTAAACATCCAGGCACCGAAATCATCATAAGAACATCATGTGAGTTATGCGACACTAAATGAAGTGGCCGTGTGCTAAAGCTCATTTGTTATGGCTTGCCGATCCCCTTCGATACACCTGTTCGATCTATCGGCCAAAGTTTTATTTATTAACTCATATCCGAATCTCCCTATCTCTTCGCCACACTATATGTACAGGCATTTGTAAATGTCTGTGGTCAAGCTCGGTCGCGCCATTCGTGGCCATGAGGAGAACTAATTATTTATATTGGTACTACTGCTAAGCGATGTGGGCAGGTTCCATATATTGGGGTAAGGTTTATGGAGTCGAGAAAAATGTGGGGATGTCCGAGAGCAGGGTTTGAATGGAGGTGTCTTGTCGCCCCAATCGAAGGGTGAATCTATGGAAGAAACGCTCAAGGACAGGTTTGCGTTTCCTTGCTTTTGCTGCCGATATTTTCCTTCCAACCGAAATCAACGGGAATGTTCCGCTGCTTAAATGACTCGTACGAATAAAGCGCATTATTCCTACTCGTTCTGCGCCGAGTTTCCGTGAAGAGTGCCAGTTATATATAGGCTTGAGGGAATGGAAGAATTTAGCTTTGACACATGTGCACTGATCACTCAATCCGCAAACTTCAAGTGGCTTTATAACATGAAGAGACCTTAAAGAGCAAATGATTATTTTTTACTGATGATGTCACTCATTTGCATTTAACGCGAGTAAATTTTACGACAGGAATATGAGACCCAAATTACTCCCATTCTTCAATCTTCTTCTTCTACGAGGAATTTGTCTTCTGACAGGTTTCAACTGGATGCCCTCCATCGCAGTCGGTCCTGAGCATCTTCTTTCATTTGCCTGTAACTTCGGCCGTATGTCATCGAGCATTCCCATTCTTCTTCTTCCCCTTCCTCGCTTTCCTTCAATTTTTCCTTCAATAATTCTTCTAAAAAGACAATTTTGGCGTCATATATGCCCCATCCAAGCTGTCTTCCTCTTTTTTATTTCCCTCTGCAGTTTTCTTTCTTCTCCAATTGTCATTGTAGTACTCCCTCATTTCTCATTCTATTCTTCCACTTCACCTTAAGCATTTTTCTCCACAACCACATTTCGAAACTTTTCTTCAATATTAAGGAAACAATCCGCGTTCCATCGTTTAGTTTCCTCATTGAAATACTTAAACAATGCCTAAACCCAGCAGTCATCATTAACTGGACGTTTAATTTCCATGAAAAAAGACGTAACACCGATTATTTGCAGCCATTATGGCATGGAGAATATAGAGCAGGAAAGGGAGTTCCGAAGGGAAATTTAACTTTCGCGTGCGATGAGGAGCGACGCCGGGAAATCCTCATTTGTCGACGGAGAGAGAGAGAGAGTCTCGCGAAGATGACGAATCAAAAGATGAATTTTGCGCCACGCTTATGTGTGGGTGATGTGCCTCTTGGTATAGCCAGCAATATCGCCCAGCCCCCTCACCGGCCCCTCATCTTCGTCCCCTCCCTCCCTCCCCGAGGCCTCCAAACACTCTCTAGGGTTTACTGTTGCGTCAATCGCCGCGCATTTCATTGCGCATTCATTTCGTCACGTTTATCAGATTAAAACGCGACAAACAATCTTTCGCCTAACGAATCGCTATTCTTGGCCCACTTTTATGCGCTTCAGTCGAGTTGAGAGCGGAAACCAAAGCAGACGTGCAGCAGGCGAAGAGAGAGAGGCGACGAAAGAATGGAAGAGGCAGAGAATGTAGGAATGCAGATAAGGGAGAAAGACAGAGAGAGGGAGAAAGAAAGATAGCATTAAGGATTGTTAAAACGGACTGCGAGGGGGCGATGGGGTGGTGATAAAAAAAACCCGGAAACAATTACAAGTCGAAGTGTTCTTCGTTTTACGCGCCGCTGAGTACGGAAAGGGTCGCAATCGGATGAACAGAGTGCGGTCCACTCCACCCCCATACCCCTCCACATACCCCCTCCCTCCCTCTCTTTCTCTCACACCCCCTTTCAAACACTCCCCTTCTCTCCTTCCCAACCCAAACCGATCCTCTCCCCACCCTCCAATCCTCCTCCGAATCCTCCCCCTCCAAATCTCCCACATGCATGCGGACCCCCCTCCAAACATCCCCTCGCCCGCTTTGTTTACCCCCTTCCTCTCTCATCCCTCGTTTCATCCAACCCTTCCCTCCTTTTCTTTTTAAATTCTCTCACTCTTCCCCTCTCAAATTATGCCTCTCCTTCCCTCTCTCTTAAACCCTTTGCTCCTTCCTTAACAGACATCTCTCCGCCCTCCTCCCAGAATCTCCTGGTCCAGGGTACCTCGTTACGGTAGTAATGGAGGCAATGGCGTCACCTATTATGCAAGGATTAAAAGTCCCGGAGGATATGCGCGCTTCCCTTTGCATTCCAAATTCCCTCCAAGGACCCCTCTCCCACCCCATTATCCCATTATCTCTGCCGACCCCCCCCCCCCCAGTCTCCGTTTCTCTTGCTCCTCACCCGCGTGATTTCCTCCTCGACGTCCAACGCCAAGAAAGGCCTCCCCCTCCCTCCTCCGCTGCCTCTTCCTCCTTCCATCGTCTTTCGTAACAGCGTTCCACATTCAGTTGACACTTATGACATATTTCCTATAATAATACGACGCATATATAATACATATTCAGGTGTGATTTGTGGGAACTCTTCTGTACTGACACAAGCGAAACGCTCACAGTTTTCAGCAGATAAAAGATTTAATTCGGATTGTTGCGATGTTGCTTCTTTAAGAGGTTGATGTAACATAGAAAAGAGTTTAATTTAATCGTTTTAGTGGAAAACTGCGGGTGTTTTGCTTTTGTCATTGTGCTAAAACGTTTTTACGTCTCGTTTATTCCCTAGATGTAGCAGCGTAATGACTGAGAGCCTAGCGGACGACGAACACTACATCAGATGATGTCGTCTGCAATAGTTATCAAATGGCAGGAGTTTTTTTTATAGATCATGAGGAAACTTCGCGCAGAAACCTGACGGAAGTGAAATTTGTTAATATAATTTAACTCCAGTGATATTAACTATGTTGCCAAATATTAATATCAGTCCGAGTTATGATAGTTAAACACAAACTAACCCATCGTTCTTCGAACTCGCATCAGAAACTTATCCGGTACAGTGGATTAGGGGATCGGGTTGGTGTGGTGGTGGCTAGAGTACTGGCTAACCATACGGACGGCCAGGGTTCAAATCCCTGCAGAGGAGGATGTTTTTCAGAGGAAACCCGATCCCTACTTGAGTGTCTTGTGGAAGGCACTTCAAGGACAGTACTCCGTCTGTCGGATGAGTCGTTAAACCGTGCTCCCCTTGGCGCCTTTCGTTAAGAGCAGGCTAATGCCGACGCCCGGTTTCTATCCACCCTTCCTCCCTTACATATCCTCTATAGCGCAAATGACCTTAGCCGTCGGTCGCCTCCCCAAATATCCAATCAAATCCATCAGTTTACACTGTATGCCTCATGGCGAACACGTTTGCCCAGCGTCCTTTCCCTACGTTCCCCTCTTGGCCAGCCAGGTAACCATGTCCATTACCTCGATAAATATAAAAGAATCACTAATATTTTTTTCTGCCGGAATTTAGGCGGAAGAATTATTATTTGAGTTATTCGGGGCATCCCGCTGCGCATTGAGCTTTTTAAATTGACTCAACGTTTCGTTCTGCAGACTGAGAACGTCGTCAGGACATCATGGCAGAATGCCTTGAAATCAGGGAGAAATTTTTTTGTTTTTTTCAATTAAACAATGTAAGTCTGTACTGTTGATTTAGCTAAAATTCTAATTATGATCACAGGAAAAGATGTGTTGCATTCTTTAAAAGATGTGGTAAGGGGGCATGGAGATATGTATGTGCTAGCACAAGACCGCTCATGTTTCCCTATACCCCTGCCTCCAACGCAGACCGAGAACACTCGGGGGGCAACTCCGTGACTAATGTAAGGGGAAAGTGCCCTTTGGAACGCAGACAGTGCACACTTGTGAGCCTCAATGCTCAATACCCCGAATAAATTTAATATGGTAAAGAGTCGCTGCGAAGACCTTCAAGCAAGATTATTATTTGATGTTTATTTCATCAGCCAACATTTCGCATTTTTATGAAAGCATAAGCAAGCATCAATTAACAATTGTTTTTGAATGTTCTTGAGCAATTCAATCAACTCAGATATATATTTTTAGTTTTAAAATTTGGAAAAAAAGAACAAAAGTAGGTTAAAAAGCATACATTCTTTTTATACTATTTGTGTACATTTGAGTCCAAAATTTAAAATAGTCTAAAGTAAATCTGAATTGGTTGAATAACATACGAAATGGATTTTTAGTTTAGCCCTGTTGATGCTTTTGAAATAAAATAATTATTCTTCCAACTAAACCAAAGAGGAAAAAAATAATTATATGAGTACATGAAAAAGAATCATCTAGTGTACAAGTTGTGTACAACAGCATGTTCTTTATAGAATGGTATTTGGATATTTCAAGTCTCCTAGCTGCGTCGGCAGTGTATCGCCTCTCACGTTATGAATCGTCGCGCTGCTATCTGCGACGTCATACCTCCGGCCCTGAAGAATTTAACAAAGAAAACGAGTCTCCAAAATGCTCATGTTGTCAATTAAATGTGGAACGGGCTCTATCCGAGAATCTTCCATCGCCTGGTCGCATCCACCCACTCAGTCTGAAAGGAATCACTTCAGCTGGAAACCTACCGCAGAATCCAGTAATAAATTCAGTTGCGTCGAAAATACTGAACATTTTCTTTCTTTTCCCATTCGAGGGATTGCCAATGCTCGCACAGTAGGTACTGGGCAAAAATTAGACAAATGAACAGGTTTGCAATTATCTCATCGGCCTGGCTATGAGAGCAACATTTTAGTCTTTAACTCCGCACCAATAAGATTAAAGAAATTTTATCTATACTAGCGAAAGATCCAAGAACGTCACGGAGTGTGGACATGAGTAATGAAATATGGCGGCAATGAGATCCATTTAATACAACGACAACATAATCTAAGTCCAGAGACACCAGAGGAAACTTGAGAGCATTCGACCAAAGAGATGTACCTATGCTTTTTAATTCACCAGAGTGATAGATGATGCTTTCGTGTAACCCACAGGTAATCGTAGTTGATGAGTGAATACGGACATTTTTCTCATTATTTTAGCATGAAATGGAGTTTTCACTACAGGAATATTTTCCATTCCTCTCCCGGAGTACTTTTTAGTGTAAAAACAATGGCGAGAGGTCAATCAATGTTCAGTTCTCATTCGCACACCTAATGGCATGGTAAACGACGACCCTGGGAGCTCTAAACTGTGGCTAACCCTCGGAAACGGCCTCCTCGCGTTTGCATCGGCCATTCTGCCACCACCGAATATAATTTGATTCCACCCTTTTGAAAAACGACTAAAGATCTTGTTCAAATCCCTCTCGCTCGAAAACTTTTTGGATCGGCGAACATCGTGCCCTTTCATTCATTCATTAGTGCGCGCGCGGCATTCGGAAGAAAAATCGATGCGACGACACCATCGGGAATGCCAAAACACAACGACATGCTACAAGACTAGAATCGCAACGGCAAAAAAATCACTCCCCATTAGCATGGCATAAACTTTAACACGCATTCAATTTTTAATGGATGAAAGTACAAATGCAGTTCGTTACGCTAATGCATTGGACCGTGAAACACATTTGACTTTTTCATTCTTCCCCTCTTTACCCCATCTGCACCCTAACCCAACCCCCTCTGCCCCTCTCCCACAACCCCTCTTCCACGCCAGAGGGTCGACCGCAAGGCCAATTAAACGGGAAACTCTTTTTCGTGAGCGGATCCGCGAACCAATTCGATAGTTTTTCGGAGTTTTCAGACAAACCATTGGCGTCGTCAGAGCAGCAGGTTGGACAGAATACACGATACCATTCCGTTAAATGAATGAAAGACCGGAGACAAAGAGAGAAAGGGTCGGTCGAGTGATAGACAAAAGGGCGGAGGGGAACTAAAACTTCACAAAATCCCAAGCGCTCTCTAAAAGCCATGGTTTTTCCAGGTTCCGTTGATTATGCGAGGGCAGCGGAGGGGGAAGGGGGTGGATGGGAGTGAAATGGTGGGGAGGGGGCGGGAAAGGAAGGACGGCGGAGGGGGTGGAGACCAAATTGCCTAAATTAACCGCACGGTTCAGTTCATCACTCTACAAACGAGCGAGGGAGACTTTTTTCAGCTGCGCTCCGGAACAGAAAAAAAAGAAGAGAGGGAACAGTACGAGTTGAATTTGATAATGTACATTGGGGGAGCAGTGAGGCTGTGGAGGGGGTGGGGGTGTGGAGATGGCTGGGGGAGGATGGATACTAATGATCGGCTCCTGCATCTAAATAGGGTCCTCTCTTTTCGGATGGCCTTGCGGCGAAAACACGACGGGTTTATTTTTTACTCCAGCGTTCGGATATTCGGGCGATCATCGGTGATCGAATTTATCCGGACGAACGAAAATAACGAATGCCCTGCAAACAACCTCTCGCTAATCATCAAATTACCCTTCATTTTGCGGCTTGTGCGTTTCGTTTTTCCGCTTTCGGTTCCATTTCTAAAATTTTCCCTCTACATTCCTCTTATTCTTTGGAACTCCACACGTACACGGTAATTCTCAAATCCTTTGTGTCTGTTGTCATACCAATAAGTGCTCAAAATTGCACAAAAGTGATTCATCGCCTTCACCATGTTTTTTCACCACATTTTCCAAGTTGGGCAAACTTGGAAAATGAATGCAACTTCGTACTCATGTGACGAACCGATTTTTACCTTCCATAATCCGTCATTAAATTAATTGAATTTCGGTTTTTGTCAACTTCTCTGACAGACGTTGGTTAAGTGCATGTTTTCGCATCAGAAATTGTAAATAATGCGAATACATGCTAATATTTGCGAAATAGCACTTTCATGTAATCATAAATTTTATGAAATCACGGCCGTGGAAGAATTCATAGTATTTCGTCATATCGTATAAACAAGGGGGCGCCGAATGAAGATTAAACTGCAGCGTTAGCCATACTCAAACAATATCCTATCGCAATCCGCCATTTTTCTGCCCCGGTTCCCAGTTTCCATCCGTAACCTATCTCCGAAGGTGACGGATAAAAACGGAAACCTTTCTCTTTAACCGCATCGATTCGTCATCATGTGTAGTCAATTTCAATCAATGCGTATCAGTACAAACAATTAAGGTAGTCCGAGCGAGATAGATAGTTCCCATTAGTCATAATAGAGACCATATTCGAATTATACGTTTTAATTTCACCAGCTGTAGGACACATCAATTAAGTATTGCATTATTAATGGTGCAATAATATAGTTTTACATGACTGAAATTGTAAGTAATTAAATGAAAATATCTGAATAAGTCTATTCCCTCATAGATGGAATCATCACTCCAATGCACTCCAATGGGAATGTATCCCATGCAATGAATCCCATGAATGCAATCAGCACTCCAATGGGAATATATCCCATGGGAGTGCATACACGTACCATTTCCCATGTAAAAGGGCTGGTATTTTTTGGCAAATATCTCGGAAAGTAATGCGGTAAGGGGTTGAATTTTTTATGTCAATGGAAGGGTGAGAGGTTTTTCTTTAAAATGAGACCAAATTCATTGATTTCTAAGTCAAATGATATTTCGCTCAAACTACCTGAATGCTAACTAACATTGGTAAACAATTCACCACATACTCCACTACCACACATAATTTCTCATTCATAACCGACCGCGGTTTCGGCACAACATGTCGTTATGAAGGCCTTGGTCCACTTTGATAATTATTCGTAGACCCGAAGCTACGATGGGTGTCGAATGAAATGTAGTGGGCACTATCATTATGATGATGATTATTATTAAGTGATATACCAGATAGAGTAGTTATGAATGGAAGTAATTGGGAATAAATCTTCAAGGTTTTTACATTTGCAGGACTCTCTCTAACTATATTTCTTTGTTCTTCAAGCAAACTCCCTACCCCTCTTCATTTCGTCCACAAAACCTATTCTCTTTCTTCCCCTTCCCCGTTTACCTGACATCCGCCCCTCTATTACGCTCTTAAGTAACCCTTCGCCACTCTTCATCCCTTCCAACCGTCTACCATGACTCTTCCGAATCTCTCCCAGACGTTTCCCACCACACTTACTCGTTCTTCTTCTTTCCCGTCCATCGCACCATCTTCATCCGTCTCCACACCCACAATTCGAACGCCTGCCGAGACTCCTCTCGTCCTCCTTCCTCAGAGATCAGACCTTTCTGCCCCATACAACGCCACATTCCAAAATCCAGCTCTTCACCAGCCTTCTTTCATGACGTCGTGAAATTATTCGACGACGTCTGACGTTGAATTCATCCACGAAGTCACGCCAGAGTCTTTTGCTAATGGTAGCCATGGCCACCGCACATTCCCGAAGCCTCCCGCGCCGATCCAATTCACGTTTGCCGGCAGACGGATGATGGACACGCGGCGCTTTTGAAGTAGAAGCCCGTGCTCGTCTTTGGCAATTCGGCGGAGGCTGTCATCGTCCCTCGTCTGTGTGTCGCTAACCCTCACCATAGATCGTGTTTGCCGAGTTCATCCAGACAATCAACAAACGGGACTAACGAGAGGGACTCTGAGACAAGATGGAGGCGTGGAGATGATTGGCAGGCAGTGGAGAATGATCTCTTTAGGGGAAAAGGTGGGGGACGAGTCACCCAAAATATGCCAATTTAATCACGAGGAGAAGCCTCGTGATAAACGCTCCAACCAACGGCAGCCATGCGGAGTAATTTCATCTCGTAAGTCTCAAACGACAGCATGGATGAGCTATGCACAACGGGCTGGAAATGGTGGTGATTGCGAGAGCAGCCTATTGAGAAGGGCGGTCTCGGAGTCATTTTCACTTGATATTTAGCTCAGAGAGTAATCGGTTTGGTACCCTAATCAGTGATTTCAAATGCCTCTGCAATTCATTTTAAAAATTTCTCCTTTTTCGACGACTTTCATTTTATTGAAGATATTTTATTTCTGAGTGCACACTTTAATTACTTACCGAGAAAGCCGAGATAAACTTCTTGGGCCACACTTCACTTTAACTGCATTTGTTTATAGATTCGTAATTACCTTAGATATGGCAATATAAACTAGGAAAGAATTACTGATGTTTTAAAATTTTCGTCTTAGTACATTGTTATGACTTGGATTTACGGCACAAATTTCACAATGTAATCGAAAATCGTACGTGAACACGTGTTTTTTTCTGGTAATGATACCTTGATATTTGCTTAGCCACGATTATAATGATATGGAACAAATTACTTAGCGTTCAGGAGAAAATCTGCAAGCATGTGATCGAAATACTTCGAAATGTACGCCAAGTTGTACGAGATTAAGTGTTAAAATAGCATTTAAATTGTTAAGAAAACACATTCGTAACATTTAATTCCTTCACTTCTATCTATATTTTTCACAAACAAGAACATATACGAAGGATTTATATAAATCTATGAGTACACAGAAATCGCTCCTACCACCTTAAAAGAATTAGCCTAGGTCTGGGTGATTCAGAAGAAATACTGAATTCTTAAAAAAAAGGATCCTTCTTTCACTGATGAAACGGCTTACCTGTTGAAAATAAAAATTTAGGAACAAAGTATGCAGATTGCTCTGGGAAAGTATTAATAAAAAAATTTCATATCCATCGGAGAATTCATCAGCGCCATTTATAAGGGATTTCCGCATTTTGACTTCATTTACCGCAGTAGTTCTCTAAAAATTGAAAAAAAATAAAGCGTTAAGACGTTTATATTTTATTTTTATTAACTTTATCGGGAGTCCCCTTCGTGCCTAGAGCTTTCCATGAAAATGGCATTTCAATATTTTGAAAGAAATACTCATTTCCCCGAGTTTCTCTCCGATTGAGGGCCTTAGGAATTCCAAGGTCAATAAACCACGAGACGAATAAAAGCGAGGCAGGAAACATTAGTCCGATTGTATCAGAAGGAATACATGCTTTGCTACCGGGAGCCAAAACATGAATGTTGTAACAAGTAGGCTAGACCCCCTAGACATGACAATAAATCATTTAACAGTGGAACCAACTTAACGATGTTGGAGAGAGTTTTTTCCCTAGTCATGCCGAAGACCGTATTCGAATTTAGTTTTCAATATCAGCCCGAAGAAGCATGAAGATATGATTGCAATATCAATGGCGGAAAATCATAGTTTTATATGATTGAAATTCTCAGTGATAACATAAATTTACATGTCTTTAACGTGACTAATTTCTTCTCGTCGTATGGTGGAAACGCTTTGACAAAAGACTTTTGACAAGGACAAAAGGGGGTTTTTGGTGATTCTGAAAAATGCTCACGGTGAGAAATTGATGAAAATTTTTAAATAAATGAGAATATATTCAAACCATACCCATAAATCTGTGATGAGATCAATGCAATAGAAATTTTGCATTTCAATAATAAAGTGTCTTTCGACTGCATAGTCGTACTATACTTTGCCCATCAAAGGCAAATGGCTACTAACTTTTGGCAAACATCTCGAAGAGTAATGTAATATGTGGCTCATATTTCGTTATCATTGGAAAGACGAAATATTATTCTTTAAAATGATACTAAATTCATTGAGGTCATTTCTCTCTACTCTCTTCTGCAATAAATATCCATTCTATCTCTTTTCCATGTTCAAATCAAAATCAGTCTCTGTTCTTAGAAACCGCTAGAACTGACCCCTCCTACCTCTTACCTCGGTCAAAGACATACCGTAAATCATTTCTCATCTCTGGATCTAATCTATGGAATTCCTTGCCATAATCTATAAACAATTCTTCCTCGTTGTCTGTTTTTAGGGTAAAACTTTTTAATCATTACGATAGGCAGCATATATGCCATTAATTGAAATGTGTATCCTGTTAAAGATTTATGTTTCCGAAGTGATAGGAGAAATTATTGTTTGTTTGTTATCTCATTGTGATTGATATTATATTTGCCTTTGTTATATATTATATTTTCCATTGTTTTTAGTGTTAATTATCTGTGACTGTGAAATGTTTTGTTTTTCATCATTGTGAGATGTTGGCCAGGTACTTATATATATTTTTGTGTTATGTTTTCGCTCAAAGCAGAATTTTATATGTATTTTCTATTTTTTTCTCTAATGGGGAAACCCAGAGCATAATAAAACTTATTCTATTCTAACCTTCTATGTAGGCAGAGTACTACACTGAAAGTGGGACTCAGCCATCAAGAGACTTCGTGTTGTGATGCGATGCATCTCTTGATGGCGGAGTTCCACTCTCTTGATGGCCATCGCGAAGCATCCCAACATCTCGATGGTTGTGGGGTGTGGAAAACAACTCACAATCAATGCCATCAGCATTCATTAACCCAAATATTGGTTTTTCTGCAGCTTTCTCTCTCACACTCCGCTCCATTCCAGCAGATATCTCATTTCAAACATCCATCATAAACTGCTTGGTCTTTCTCAGTATTTATTCAAGATCATTTCTAATTCCATTTATTCTGTAGAGAGACCAAGGTATCTTATATTGTCTTCATTATGTTAACTCTTGCTCCTTACGTTTTCCGCTCATTATATCTTCTCACCCAATACTGTGTCGGGCTCTTTGCTATTGATTCTCCTTCCCTTCGATCTTCATCATGCTTCGTTATCTCCATATCTAAAGTGCCTCAGGTTTTCTCTAATTTTCTGTAACAGTCGTTTGGCCTTAAATCCTACAAAAGAACATCCTCCGTACGAATGTTTTAAAGTGCTTCCTCAATAATTTTTAACATTACTTTGCTGATGCATAACCTGAGTTTTAACACGTCTCCAGAATCTCAATCGAACGAATTTTTGGCCTTCGTATTAATTGAACTTATTCTATTCTAAATTCACTGAATTCCAAAAGACATGACATGTCTCGCTTCAACAAGAGATAGAATGAGTGTCTATCTGTTGTCGTCGTGTGTGTACTAGTAGTAGTTTCGTGTGTCACTAATGAGGAGAGCGGCTGACGAGGGAGGAGGAGGAAGGAGGAGGCGGTGGAATGGAAGTGAAGGGCGCCACCTCCTCTTCTCGCAGCAGCGGGAGAGACGGATGAGAGGGGGCGTGAGGCGTGAGACGGCGGCGCGAGAGGACGTGTGACGAGTAGGCGCCAGGGGGCCATTGCCAGGGGGCCATGCGCATTCGGGGGCGGCCGTATTCAAATGCAAAGGGAATGTGCTGGATTCGCTGTCATGGAAACTCACCCCCAGTAACTTAATCTAGGAGTTCCCGACACAAAAGGGGAGAGAGGGGAGGGGAGGAGAAGCAGGGGGGCGGAAGGGGAAGCACAGGAGGAGGATTCTTTGCATTCCGATCATTGAGGTAGATATGGAGACAGAGTGAGAAGGAGGTAGAGAGGGCGCTTCCCATGGCGGCCACCGCTTGAAGCTCTAGAGTGGGCGTGGTCGAGCCACCATCTTTGTTCCCCCTTCGTACCGGCTGACTCGCTAGTTTTGAAATTTTACGATGGTTCCAACGATCACTGACGTCAAATTAGCATTGCCTTTCAATTCGAGCAAATGCATTCTACACAAGTATTATTATATTCATTTAAATTAGTGATAATCCCAATACCCTGCGAAAAACCGCGGTGAAATCGAGTAGAATTAATATGCCGTAGTAACAAACATATGTTTCAAGATTTACCTGCCTTAAATTTTCAACGGACGGCAGATTATCTGGCTTTGTTGTGCCCGTTGTTACGCGTCCACTCGTCCCGTGCATTCCGAAGGTAAGCACAGAAATAACAGGTGGGGAGGATGCATGGTGGGTATTCCGATCGCCAGGTTGCAGTTTCATGATGTCCCCATATGATCTCTATGACTCCGATGATGTGTCTCTATTTCTGCCGTTCCAGTACCCCTCTTCCTCCCCCACCCACATTCTCCATCCCTCCATACTCTCTCTGTCTTTCTCATTTTCACGCCTTCTCTGGAGATTGTTTGGACTGATTGACGGTAACGATGGAGTCCACGACGTAAAATGCTCGATTATGTGATCATTTTGATCCCTCCCAGAGTGATTCCCACTCACCTCACGTTGCAAATGCACGCAGTTGCTTCCCATTTGCTCTCCCGCCGTCGTGCATGGCAGTTCTCCTACAGTGGGTATTTCGAAAAGGATTATTCTGTGTTCATCATTCCTCACGTTTTTCCCGCTAATGTACATACCCCTCTGTACCCTTATCTCATGCATGTAACTGACACGGGTGTTAGATGGAGGAGAGGACAGCCAGCCCCATTCTCAATCTCGCCCCATTAAAGACGTGTAATCATTCATATCATTTGGTTCACACCCTTCCGGAACAGCGACGACAGAGAGAGGGAGCTTCGATGGAGTGCACTGCGGTGAGCTCCAAATGAAATTCACTTTGATAAGAGCACTCACGGAAGTACAACGGACATCAAGCGGAAAATAGTCCAAGTTTAGAAAGCGTACATGAGAAAAAAACAACTGCTGTGCTCAAAGAAGATAGGACTACAAATCAGGAAGCAGTATGTGAAAACACTCGTGTGGAGCGTGGCATTGTATGGATCGGGAGCATGGACCATTGTAAAAGCTGACCAGAACAACCAAAAAATCTTCGAAACTTAGTTCTGGAGGAAGATACTGAAGATGAAATGGACGAACAAAATAAGAAATCATTAAGTTTACTGAAGAGTAGAAGAGGAAAGGACCATATATAACACCATACAGAAAAGGAGAACGAGAGATGGATTGGACACACTCTGAAGCAAAATGGCTACGTGAAGAACGTAACTGAAGGTAAAATATAGGGAAAAGTCTCCAGAGCAAGACCCAGGAATAAGTTCATGGACCAAATAAAGAGGGAAGTAGATATAGGAAGAGGTACCTGGAGGCAAGGGACTTAGCATTAGATAGGGAAGGGTGGAGGGAAGGCTGCAGTCAACCAAACTTAGGATTTTACGACCGAATGATGATGAAGAGCACTCATTGGTACTGCCGCGCAAAACATCCGTCAAAGGAAAAATTTCCAATCATTGCATTTAACAAAGGATGTGGTACAGAGTCACTCGCACGGGTGCATATACCTTGGTGGTGTAACTGGCTAACACACCTGACAGGCAATTGGGAGATCCGGGTTCGAATCCCGGTCAAGTCAAATGATTTTATCATGGCGAATTTCAACCCTGGTGTATCCGTAAAAGGGTTGAACATGGGACTTAAACAGAACGTTCTCCAATGTGCTGCGGGTTACAGAAAGTTTCGCGTGCGCACAACTATCGAGGCGCGTTGTTCCGTTTATCGTCCTTCGTTTGTTTCGCAGCATTGCAATTGAATGTCTCCACATTGCCTGCGACGACTGAAACGATATTTTCCCTCAAATTGGTTGCTTTTTGATTTTTGCCTAAGTACCATTTTTTTTCCAAAACGCAGCTGCTTCAATTTGCAAATCTAATTCTGTTATGATTCTGATTTGGTTCTAAACTGTCGCAACTAGCCGTGTATTTGTCGTGTGATGATGGAGACGAGGGTTTTCCCCTCTGCACACCAGCTGAAGGTGGTTGGCAGGAGTTTCGATTAAGGGACAGATTTTCTCGATCCTTTGCACACGTCTACCTATTAGCAATATGTATACATAAAAGTGAAAAAAATGCAGGTTACGTATTTGATTTCACGGAAATTCAATACTATTTTAACACGTCGCCTTGTAGGACTTGACATTTATTTTAAAGTAATTCTATCGCATGGATCTGGTTGCCTTGCATCCTCCAAAATTGCCATGGGAATTTGAAAGCCTGGATAGCGTAGTGGTCTGCGCATTGGTCCGGCAAACCATATTCCCGGTCCAGGCCGAATTTTTCTCATGGTAATTTCATCAAAACATTCTATTCCATATGAGCACTTGTCTCCTACACCCGAAATAACACCTTAATTGTTATTATTATTATAATGGTGTCTAACAAATATCAAATTGCAATTCGCACCTTGATATTACACTGTTTTATAACGAGTAAAATTACGTATTTACATATTATTTTTTCGATTAACCTTAGAATTGTGCTCCTAAAATCCTAATCATGGCAATAATCTAAATATAGAGAATATTTTTAAATGTAATTCTTGCATTATTTATGCTTCTGCAAGTATAAGTCCAAGAAATAAACCATTTATACATGCAAAAAGCTATGTTTAATAATTACTGAGAAATCACTTTCCACAGAAAGTGCTTTTTTGAACAAATCGGAAAAGTTTCGGGGTTGTGATTATTTTTGCCAAATATCTTAAAAACTGTAGCTCTAAACGATGAAGTTCATCATAGACAATTTAAAGGTTAATTATATTTCCAAATTGAGATGAAAAAGACGTCATTATCTCACATATTGTCTAAGACACTGAACTTTGAAGTGTTTAAAAAAAATAAAAATCTCAATTCTTATCCTGTAACCCCGAAATACATGGATATTGTTTTTCTATGGTTCAGTCTCCACATTCAGAGAAAATATGGGTAAAGAAGAGTAAAGGTGACATGGACTTAACCGCTAAACAATAACTTTGGGCACAAAAGTTTCTGGCGTAAGTTGGTATGGTAATGGAGACAATTGTTTTATACGGTTGGAAATAAAGATGCTATTGCTCTTTTGCTCTCTAACCTTGTTCCGCTGGTCAACATGAATGCAAATGAAGACCAGTAATGCCAAGTGGCTGTCGCAAAATTTAATTGAGCTGACTTGCAGGTCTCACTCATGTTAATATTCATCATACAACTAGTAGGCGCAGAAAGTTCAGGGAACTTCATATGACAGCAGTTCAAGTAATACTTCCCTTTCTTACACGGTTCCTGCCACATTTTCTATACCAAAAGTGCACATCTCTACGGACAGGAGATTTTAATACCAGAAAAACGAGAGGATCCTGATGAATACAACTAATTCACATCAAAAGGATATCTCACTGTCAGGCGAATCCGTACATTTTGGCAGGCATTGGTCCGTTATGACCATAATAGATGCGCTAATAAAGGCCAGGTAAATTCGGAAAAGGAATAAACCCTTTGCCGTGGCATCACCAGCTATGTGCTCACTTGGTGTGACGCTCGGATTGGTGCGCGTTGAAAACACGTGCCGTGCAGTTCTGTGCCCTCACTTTCAGAACAACAACATCAGAAAAAGAACCTCTGTTCACGCGAGGCCTCGTTGCATCTCTTAAATTGAGATCATGGTTGCATAGATAAACTTGGGCTTTGGTCATCTCAACATCAACCATTTCTCGAAACAATTGTCTCGATGTCCATTATCGGTAGATTAATGCGAGGTCAGGTTGTTAACTGCCACACAGCTCAGAGAGCTCGGCAAAAGGAAGGCACTCCAATAGAGTCACTTTCGATGAAGTGAAATTCAGGCGGAATAACAAGAAGGCGGCAACAGTCACCAACTCCTTCAAAAAAATTGGAAATGAAAATCCAACTTTGAATTTCCTTATAAAATCTCACAGTCTGCACAGATGGGCAAATATGAAGATGATTTGAGAATATTCTTTGAGCATGAACTTTCACCTTTCCCTACGTCACTTTTTACAACAATGGGGATACGTAAGTGTTCCAAGTTATCGCTGTGCAGTTGTGCCATTCCCATCGTTGCAAACGATGTTCAAGGGAATAAAAGTTATTGGTGTTTCATTGTGAACACTTTTACAAGTTAGTCTGACCTCGCAAAACTTCTGTTGGTTCGACAGCTTACATTTGACAGCCTGTCGGATTTTTTAAATATTTTATGGATATCAAACAGACGCAGCCTCGAAGAACACGAGAAGCTGCGAAAAAGGATTCGTAAGGAAAGACGACATCAACCTATAGACATCATTTTCTAAGATTAAACAGAGGCCCTAGTTTCCCAAGATAATATTTTTGGCCAATGAAAAAAACAAGAACCGATTCACTTCAATTGCCCAAGAAGTTTGAAGCTGGAGGTATTGAGAATGAACAAGCAGTTGAAGACGCTGACATACTGATTATGGGGAAAGCCAACGCAAAGTGACCTAATTTTAATTTGATTTTCTTAGAAAGGGATGACATAGACCGTGCTCTTTTCGTGCTCTTCACAGGAGTAGTCTCATTCCAGAAGAATATCTACTTTCAGAAAAGTGGAAGAGGCAAAACTGGAGATAAATTGTACTTGATCCTCTTTCATACCCTGTTTTCCAGATGAAAGCTATCCTATTTATGCCATCATTGGGTGGGACACCACATCGACAATTTTTCGCCAAAGAAAATATACATTGTTCCCTATTTTCAATAATCAAACGCCCCCTCCAAAGGAATCAAAGGTCTTTCTTAAATATTCTACGACTGCTGACATCATAACGACGGCAGGTGAGGGAATTCTGAACCACGTGGAGTGATTCCCGAGAACGAAATCATGGCCAGCTCAGATACAAGACGTTCGCGAGAGCAGAAAACAAATCTGAATTCAACCTTGCAAGGCTACAGCTAACTAGAGAGGCGGCAAGGCTTCATTCTTTTTGATGTCATCTCCAGGTCGAGCTATGGCTTAGAATCGAGGATAGAAATCCACAAAATGACCAGGGAAGAGCCACATCATGTGGCCTGTGTCCAGCGACAATGAGGATAAATGAGAAGCGAAAGAATTTCTATTGAATTCATATCCTGCACCACTATATATTTTGATAATTTCATTTTTATATACACATGAGGTTAAAAAGATCGGTTAAAGCAACTGTTTCGGAGCACAGATGTCATTCCGTCCAGAAGGACTGTCGCTAATATTATGTACATACTTAGAAGTAATTGTGAGTGACTTTTAGCAGTAATTGATATCTTGATCAAAAAGTACAGCATTTCTGTCCAAAAATGCATAATATGAAAAAACAAATCAATTAACGATCTGTAGCCAAAAAATATCTGTGTGTTTCGGCGTTACAGGTTAAAAATTGAGATTTTTTATTTTTTTGAAAATACTTCATTGCTCAGTATCTCAGGAAATATAAGTAAGAGATATCTATGTCTATCTCATCTCAAGTTAAATGAAATTTAATATCTGAAATTGATTTTGAAAGACGTGGTCGAAGGAACATCAGTTTTTAAGATATTAGGCTAAAACAATCACAATGAAACTCATTGGAGTAGTAAAAGCCCTTTCCGTGACAATTTATCTCTCTGTTATCATTAAACAGAGCTGGATTTAGGCTGAAAATCGTTTAAAATTTACTTTATTTTAAAAATTTAAAGTTAAAGATTTTCCGTGGAATACATAGTTAAGAAGATATTGACCGAAAACTGAAAAAATTCGGAAAGTTTTGCGGTTTATCTCGAAAAAAAATGACGAGCGAGAGGCGAGCCGAGGTCGAATACTTGGAAATACAATTTCAGTCCAAACCAAAACAACATATCAAATATCAGAACTTCCCAACCTTTTGAATTGAAACGCTCAATCTTATTCTTCTTCTTCTTAGCTTTAATCCCAATTATTTGGGGTCAGCTTTTTTTTTTGAAACGCTCAATATTTTGCTTAATTTATTATTCCCATGCATAATTATTTCCACCGAATAAACGTGCCTGCTTTAGACTAAAGATTGGTACCAGAATTTTTCCGACTTCCTAGAAACTTTATGAAGATGAGAACGCCTCAATGATGACGCCTGATACCGCTCCAGCTATCATAATCTCTCCGGTGCTGCACTCTGGGGGCGACAGATCGCGTTGGACGTGACTCAGAAAAGACGGCCATGCGCGGGATGAATTGAATTACTTTGGTTCCGCCCATGCCATGTCAGAAATTTTTTCCCAGAAAACTAATTATGACAGTTGAAGTATTCTACTCTAGAAAATTATACCGTATAGCCTCACTTTAGGCCTCAATGCTTAGACACACAATCCATTCCAATCCAATTCGTCCCTGAGTGAAACTGTAGGACGAACTTGTGAATAGTTTTTATGGTTGAGATATATGCGATCCCGACGTCACTTTCTCATAAACTTTGTGTGAGGACAAGCATGGCGACGCGACCGTTGAGATGCGAAGTATGAGACGGAAAAGGGGTTGGGTGGGACGGGCGTTCGTGTGATAGGGAATCCAAGGGGCGAGGGGTGAAGAAGAAGGAAGGGCGAGAGGAGGATGATGAGGAGAGGCGCATTAGCAGGAGTGAAGGGAAAGATGAAGGATTCGAGGAAGGAAAGGCGAGCGAATAAGAAGGAATGCGGACTGAATAAGGGAAGGACGAGGAAGGGAGGGAGGGAGGAGGAGGGATGGAGGAGGGAGAGGTCGCAAGACGAAGGAGGAGGAAATCAAATTAGCTAATTGCTGCTTTCGAGGCTCCCAAGATAGGGCTGCTAATCTGCGCATGATAATACTAAGATGGGTGTTTGCCCTGCAGATCAAAAACACCGGGGCCTTCCCTCTCTCGAGGCGAAGGTTCGTTTCGGAGAGGACGCGAGGAGGGTTGTCAAGAGGTAAGCGCGGAGAGGGGAAGCGGAATATACAAGAAGATCTTGAGGGGGAAAGGATAGGAAAGGAAAGGGGGGGAAAGGGAAGGAGGTGGGGAGCGAGGACAGGAGAGAGAGAGAGAGAGAGAGAGAGAGAGAGAGAGAGAGAAAGCGTGCCGGACGAACGGAGGAGAGGGAAATAAGGGACAGAGAGAGTGAGAGAGAGAGAGAAGGGATCGTGCAGAGGAAGAAGGAAACCGTTTCTCGTGGAATTTGAGGTGCCATGAGCGTCGTATTTTGCAGAGCCATTCGCTCGGAAAATCCCGAATTAAAACTTGGAAATTAGCTCATCAAGTTACAAACAAGTCTTGGGAGGGTTGAGTTGAGATGGTCTGCTCTGAATTTAAATTTCCCAGCGAAGATGTTTGAGAATCAGATGAACTCCGTGGCGAGGGGAAGACGTGAAGTTTATTATCACGATTAATTATTTCCCAATATTTGCCTCGTTGTTGCATCGGAGACGGGAGATGTCTGAGTTAGTAAGCGAGAGAAATTAGCAATTTCGAGTTGATAATTTCCGACCTCCTAATATGCATGCGAGAATGTAGACTGGATTCCATCAAGTTTTTCGTGAGAACGAAGCGCGTTGAAACCTTAACACCTTCAGTATTTCAATTTTCCGAGCGTAACTCGGAATGCAGCACTGTCCTGTGCAGCGCTGCACTGCTGTGCGGCGTGTCGGATCAATTCGAGCGTTCTTCGCAGCGGAAATACACAAAATTGCGAAATTCCAAGGAGGAAATCTTTCGCATAATCCGAGATTCAAAGCCATATGCCTGAGTTCTTTTTCGAGTGCATTCTCGAGTAAGTAACTAAAGCAATGGGCTTCCAAATCACCAGGGTTTTTGTCTTCTCCAATCAATCATTTAGGTATTATTTTGAGCGGAAGCTTCTCAGCACAATGCTCACAGTCTTTGCGTCTCAAGATTCGTGACATTCGAATTAGATAGGTAGGAAGAGGGAAAATACAAAAAAACTAAGTGAAAACACAACTGATTGCGTGAATAACCACATTATGCGGAAAACATTGAGGTGGAAAGGTCATAAAATCTATGAAGCATCAACCAGATATAGAAAAAAACCAGAGCTTAACCAACCGTGTCGGCACGCCCCAACCACCCCAGACCGGGGCAGAAAACAAAGAAAAGATTATCACTCTCTTAAATCTCTGATCACACAAATCTTTCCTCGTCATCAATTTGCCTCTTGGAAACGTAAACTCGACCTGATTACGTGATTCCTCTCCCCACTCCCAGATGTCTCTTCCGTCCGTCCGTCGCTATGTGTCTCCGTGTGCGTGGGTACCCAGTCCACCAGCACCTCTCTTCGTCTCCCCCTCTTTCTCCTTTCCCTCCTCCTCATCCCTCCCTCCCTCTCTCTCTTCCTTCTTCCTCTCCATCTCCTTCTACAAACCCTGCGGAAAAACTTCCGTGGAACACCAGCAATTCGCCCGACTTGTCTTCGCTCCCCCTTGGACCACTTCCCCTGTCCCACGCTCTCTGCGGAACACGGGCGCTCACCTCCGTTGGAGTACTTTCGGTAGGACAGAGAAAGACTTGATAAATCCAAGGAAACTTTCCTGGTTTTTCTTTGCGAGTTTTCCACCTCTCGGGGAAGTCCAATAAGGTCGGTAAATGTGGTCCATTGCTGACTTCTCATCGCGGTTTTCACTACGTTGTTAAATCAACAATAATAATAGTGATTCATGAAGGGATTAACTTCAGCTGAAATATTGAACTTATGGATTTCCACTTGAAGGTTTTCGCAGCTTCTTCTATCAATGTATGGAATTCCTTTCGGGAAATGCTGCTTGGTGCTGATCATTTTTTCCAAAATGGAATTCCGTCTGAACTTATCGAGGAATGTCATAAGAATGTAATGAACCATTTCTACAGACGTTTTTGAAGGACTATACAACATGCGCCAAGGAATTTCTATAACAATTATGAAATATTTTTTAAATAAATTGTTGAAAAGATGTTTGAATATTTTGAGAATAATGCCATGGGAATTCTGTTAAATAGTCTTAATTTTGAGGACATGTTTAAAAAGACATGGAATAGGAATTCGGTCAAGTTTGAAAGGGAGCGACAAGGATTGGGATCCTCCGCATTTTCCTCCACTTCTCTCCTCGCCTCCCACGTGTACTTACTTCTTACCTCCCCCTCCCCACCTCAACCCCGCGTCCCCGGGCTCGTCGGGGGCAAACTCATCACCCCCGGAAGGCCCCGCCAACAAACCCCGCCTCCTCCCCTTCTCCTCACCCTCCCAACCCCTCTCGACCCCCTCCCACACAACCCCAAGAGCAAGAACTTGCTCCTCCTCCCCCTCCTCCTTCCGAAGTAACTAACTCTTCCTCCCATAAATCCCTCTCTAACTCGATTCGCAACTCCTTCCGGCGTCATTTGGACTCGCCAACGGCCCCGAGGACGATTGGTGGGAGGGAGGAGGGGCAGAGGGGCAGGGGGGAGGGCAAAATGGAGGCCTCGCGTACCCACACACACACACACACACACACACACAGGAGGAGGGGAAGGAGTCTCTCTCTCTCCTTGAGAGGGGGGTGGGGATTTCCTTCCCACCCTCATCCCCCTCCCAGCCACCGTCAGATCCTCCCCTCCCCCTCCTCTTATTCGAAGACCGTCCAATTTCGTGCACCACCGGGAGAGAGGAAAAAGGGGAGGCCCCTCGCCTCCCAACCCCTTCACCAACCCCTCCACCTTCTCAACCCGGTGCACTTCCTCCCTCCCCCATCCACCCCACCGAACGAACGAACGGACAGACGGCCTCACTTGTTTCCCCAAGTTAGTTTTTTCGAGTTCACGCCATTATTGGGAGCGTCGCACGATTGGAGCAAATCGGGGGACGTTTAAAGGCTCGACAAATCGCGTGACTCCCACCATTCCTCCTCATCCGGGTTACAAAAGCGATTCTCCGGGGAGTCCTCTTCGGTCCTCTCCGTGGCCCAGCGTGATACGGGTGCTTCCGAACTTCCAAATTCCTCGAGAGAGAGAGAGTGAAGCAAAGCGATTGCGTTGTCCCTCGATGCCCAAGCGCTAGACCTGTGCGCCGATGGATAAACTATTGGCAGCGGATGCCGGCTGAAAATGTGTGGGCGGCGCGCCGAGCCGATGGTTTTTAACGGCGGCGGCGGCGTAGTCATCCAGCCATAATGTCTTTACAAAAATTTCAGCATGTTATGGCATAAATTATTAATTGTTTCTCATCATTTAATGTGTTCAATTGTTTATTTCACGTTAAAACTTATTTTATTACATTTTTATTAAGATAAGCGAAAAATTTCGTTTAACTTTAAGTATTTAAGCAAATATCGTATCTTACAACTTCTATCAAACCTAATATTATACCCTTTCATTCCTAAATTTTATAAGACAAATTCATTACTAATTTACCTGTTATCTCAAATGCGAGCGAAAACTTTCGTTGTAAACAGATATGCATATTTCACTGTTAAAATTTTATTTATAGTTTTTTCAAATTTAATGAAATACCATTCAAACGATCCTGTACGTATTTTTATCGCCTCTTGCATTCATCTATGTATCGTTTTGTAAATTTTGAGAGCGAAGGGTTTTATGGAAAAGGCCTCCCGTATTTTCAGATTTTTATTACAAATTTAATATTTATAGATTTATATCCGAATTAATCAGACAAACATAAAGGCAACATAAAAAAATTTAAGTCTTGGAATTCGAAGAAGACTTCAAGAAAAACAAAACAAACTTTTACAAAACATTTTTAAATAAACTGTTGAGGTACCAACCCCATAACCATCGCTTTAGAAATGAAAATGGGAAACTGAAACTTAACAATCAAGACAATGACTGAGAATTTGCTAATTATTTCGAAATACTTCCGAACTGCACAGACTCTAAGGAAAGATTCTCACCAAAAGATCCCAATGAAAACAAGCCTAATTCACAAGTATCAGATAAAGAAGAAACCACAAGACGGTTTAAACAGTCCCAAACCATTAAAGCATCAGGTGGAGATGGAATCATAGCAGAACTCGTGATAGCAGCTGGACCAAAAACCATGGCATAAACAACACAAAAAATACAAAATCTTGGCGAACTGAACAACTCTCTAATGACAGGGAAAATGTTCTTATTCACCCATTTATTAAAATAAAGAGATGGAACAGATGTAAAAAAACTACAGAGGAATTCCACTCCTTCCTGTCGCATATAAAATTCTCTCACAATACTTTCTTGTTCAGTAACAACTTTAATGCAAAATTGGCGAATATCAAGCAGGCGTCAGGCTAAGTAGTTCACTCCCGGAACAAATTCTAAATCTAAAACTAACAATTCGGCACCAAAAGATGTCCAGCAAGGATATTATACGAATCAAGTTTTCAAGTTTTGAAAGAACAAGGGCTCAACCCTGAAACACTTGCAACCATTAGACAGACGCTTACTGACAAAAAATGTTAAGTCAAATTCAGGGGCAAAGTCATAGAGATGGACTCTCGACATTACTCTTAATTTGTGTCCTAGAAAAAGTAATTCGAGAAAGGTGAAAAGACAAATGAAGTCTAATGTTGACAACCTGGTTTTAGCAGAAACCGTCATGCCCAGTTGATATCTTTCACTTCGCCAAGGGGTACGCGGCAGCGGCCGATGACCCATCATCAAGGACACGACATTTGGATTTTCATGTTTTTGTTCTTGATTCCCTCATCCTTCCTCTCCCAGGATTTCCCAAGCCTTTACGGTTTTTGTTTCCCACCCTTCACCAGCAGCGGCGAACGATCCATCTACACTAAAGATTCTACAGACATCTGTCTGTAGGTTCTATAGACATCCCACTTAAACCTTTTGGACTTTCAATGTTCTTGTTTCAGATTTCCCCTTACCTCCCCACCACACGCCCCTTTCCCAGGGTTTCTCCGGACGGTTTCTGTTTTCCAGCCCCACGCCCTTCTGAAACTGCTTAGTTTGACGTAAATATCTTCCGTTACCCACATTTTTCATGAATATATTTTATACCCAAATCTTTAATAGTATGATGATGATGACGTAATATCGGGACTAGTCGAGTTAAACCTTTTTTTAGTGGAACTGTAAGTGTTTTCTCCGTAATTATGGAACTTTTTCACCATAACACATCTGAATCTGTATTTCATATATATAATGACCTCGTAGTCGAAAATTATCGGAAAAGCATTCAATCAGAGCAGAAAACATAGCAAAGGCGTAAGTAAAAATATTACCGTATGTATCAACGTACAGAAAATTCGAAGTCAAAATGAAATTAATTAGGTGGTTCATTAATGTTTCAATAGACAATGCAGTACCACAAATGTCAAAATAAGTTAGATCACCCTGCCTTCCGTCTTCTATACTTCAACGATAGTTCGAAAAGCACGGGAGTATCTAATGCGCACCAACCCCTTTTTTGGCCACCGTACGGGAGTATCTAAAGCGCACCAACCACCTTTTTTGGTCGAGTAGAACTAGGTCAACCGGGGTCACTCATTGGAAATGATCAAATTTATAATGTAGTGGTCACCGCACACTCCTTCGTAATAATTTTTTAAATAGTTATACCTATTATAACTGGATGTTTCGAAAACTGATAAGATCTCTTGATATTAGGTGCACCCGACATAGCTTTCCCACGCCTTAATAACATAAGATTTTGGCTATTACCACCTTCATTAACATTATTACTAGCAAGAAGGTTAGTAGAAAGAGGGGCCGGAACAGGTTGAACTGTATACCCTCCTTTAGCTGGAGCTAGTGCCTACGCAGGAGGTTCCGTAGACTAAACCATTTTTTCATTACATCTAGCAGGTGTATCATCAATTCTAGGGGCAATCAATTTTATTACTACAGTAATTAATATAAAATCGCCAGGAATAAAACTATATCAAATGCCTTTATTTGTATGAGCAGTAGTAATCACTGCAAAGTTATTACTTTTATCCCTACCTGTGTTAGCAGGAGAAATTACAATACTATTAAAATTACAATTACAATACTAATATATGGCCACCACGTTGTTTAATCGAAAGGCACTCCGTCGAAAAAAACACGGCTGCAAAACGAAACAGGAACCAATGAATAGTTTTGTACCGGAACAAAACTATAAGCTCTCTTATTCAATGTGACTTCGTTTCGATTGAAACCTTAAGTCTGGCTTGGTTTTAGCTTCGTTTCGGAATGAAAGTAGAAATTGAACCAAATAGACATTCTGGAACTGTTCCTTCTCTCGAATAGTTTCGGTTAAAGTGAGTGGGAGTTGTGATACTCTTATGATAGACCGTCGACAGTAAAACGACTTGTCTCAATGAAGACCATAGCGCAAGTGTCTATATTTGTCCTTTCTAGAGCACGCAAAAACCACCACCAGAATTTTGACTGGCCAATCATCTTTGGAGCAGACATGCGCCTGCTCCCTCCTTTTAAAGAATGCCCAGTGCCAGGGAAATTCGGAGGAAAAGCGGCGCGCCTACGTTGAACCACTGCACCCCCCCCCCCTCTGTCAATATCGTGCCCTAGGGATCAAAACTGCCCCTTTATAGGGGATTTTTCAGTGGTCATCGACCTCAAGGACGATGTGGACAGAATCTTTCTATAAAACCTTAGGTAAAACGAAAGAAAAAAAACAAGAGGGGACATTATTGCTTGAGAGCCATGTGTGGGATCCGATGGGAACATTTGTTCTTCTCCATGGGTGCCGCATATCGAATAAACTTGACAGTTTAAATGGTCAGGGCCTCTTCCTTCTCCCTTTGTGCTTCTAAAGAGACCTCCACTTCTACAATCGTTCAAACAATAATCGTACCGACAGTCTCTTTGCATCGGGGCCGAGACAACTATTCTCCCTCTCAGATTGCCGCAGAGACGTTTATTTTGTAACCGTCGCTCCAATCTCGCTTATTATCTTTCTAATTAAGATCCATTACCTGTACTACAGCACTCACTTCATCCGCAGAGGAAAATTCGTAAGGCTCCCCTTTTATTACTCATTAAGACTGACCCGCCAAACTCAAGCTCAAATTCAAGGCTTAAAGTTTAAGAGCGGTAAAAGAAAGAGGACATATTTCTTGTATCAAGCTCCGCAGGAGAAGAGAATATTCATGTCACCACTTGGATCCCCCTAGCTTAACCATTTATTACAACCTTTCCGGAGACAATTAAAATAACTTGCCCATTTCATGGTTTTTCATAATTTTTATAAATCTAAGATGAAAAGTAAAGTAACGGCACAGCACTACAACACTATACTTATGCGTTAACCAGGCTTTTAAGTTAACCAAATTTAGGTGATTCATTAGGTGATTTCTCTTCATGTTATTTTAGTGCTTATTTACGTGAAGAATCGGAATCGATTCGGATACTATTTACATTGTGTAAATGGCATTTCACGGAAGATTACGCATGGAAGATAATCATCTACGCTGAAGGAAATAAAAACCTCGTATGCAATTTCATGACGCCGATTCCTTCTCCCATCTCAATGCGAAGTGGCGAATGCACTGGCCATCCTCCTATATACACTACGATTGCATTCTTGATTTACTTCCTTGAACTTCGTTTACCTACGATCAAAGTGCAAAAGAGTTATTCTTTAAATACACAACTAGTGTTTTTATAGTGAATGTAGCCAATATTCGAACCTCCACAGCATGTATCTAAACCAAATGGTTAAGCTCCTGTTGTCAGACGCATTTACATTGCATTGACTGGCTGGAAGACATGGAACCTCGGAAGGGAAAAGGGAACAAATAGAAGTATTTGAGATGTAACTACGTATGGAGAACAGAAAAAGCGCAATAGAAGGAAAGACTAACGAGAGGTTTCTTAGGTAGGTGAGTGAGGAAGTGAAATCTGAATTTCACACGTCCAAAATACGCATAGTATAAAGAAATGGAACACTAAGGATAATCGTCACCTTGTTCGATTATTCGGCCTGTTATATCATTATTCGAATTTCCTATTTCACAATGTTGATTGGGACGGAATCAAGCGGGAAACTGAGGATAACGCACTCATGGGGCATTAAAGGCTTGAGCAGTGTAAAATCCATGCCGAGGAAGCGTGGACGTGTGGTTGCTGGCTCAAAACAAAATGGTAACTTTGTTAATTCCTAACGCACAGATTTAATTGGAAGACTATTTTCAACAACACATCAAATATGGGCATAAGAGCTGCTCTCTTTTTCATAGTTATTAAGTTTTACGTTATTATGAGGAGTCCGCAGTAAGAAGTGAATACAAGTATAGTTCCGACGCATCGGGGTAAATGACCATCTATGACGGCGCCGCGCCGCGCCGCCGACACGGAAGACCGGCGGCGCGCCGTACATAATCCATCGCCGGCGGCGGCGGAGCGGCGCGGCGGCGCACAGGTCTACCGAGCGGTGCTCACGCGCACCCGAGAGACACCACTCATCTCGTGGTCTTGGTTTGACTTCTTGCACTGCGAAGTCGAGTAACAATTATTACTTTTCCACACAACTACGTTGAACGAGGATGAGGTAATTTGCGCAGTGAAAGCCTGGCTCCGTAACAACCAGGGCGAAGACTGGTCCCGCCGAGAGGGGCATACACAAACACACATGCCCCAGTGAATCGCTGAAGGACGGCAATAGAACGTGAAGGAGATTATGTTGGAAAGTAGAGTGAGCGGATAAAACATCAATCTTTCATATGAGTGAGTTTCACTTTTTGCAGAATAAATAGTTTTTGAGAAAGAAATGCAGGGCATTACTGTTTGGACGACCCTCGCCGATACACAGGACAACTTCGTCACCCGTCCGTTCGCCGTTTCAAAATTGAGAACCTCATTTCCTGCAAATTTCGTATACAAATAAACATACAAATAAATTACATTTGTATATATAATGAATTCTCAGGCTTCACTTGGTGGAACAACATTGCGATGGTTTGTAAATAAACTCACTTTATTATATTCCACAATGGTTTTTCTTATTCCGACCTAGGTTTCGACTCAAGTTAAGTCATTATCAAGGTACCACCTTGATAATGACAGTACATTTACATGGAGCTACATTTGATTAAATAAAATTACATTTTATTAACAACAAGAGATTGTTAAATAGAATAAAACTGATGTCAATTCCATGTTTTAATTTCAAACAGTTATGTTCACACTTAGAAATGGGAGAAAATTCTGTTTCAGAGAAAATCGAAGATGGGCGTTTTTTACGGAAATTGTGAAACCTCGAGCCGCTACTAATTGTTAACAAGTACAAACTATTTAAAATAAAATGTGACTTCAAACGTAACAGTCAGTTAGGAATGCCCATGCAAAGTTTCAACTTTTGGACAGGAAGAGAAGCATACCTACCGACCAGCTTTTTACGACTTCCTCCACCCACTTTGCGGCGGCGCCTTCATTCGCAATCACGGGCGTCGTCCCAGTCCATTCCGACTATTATAGGATTCCCATTACGCTATTCCGCTCTTCTCTTGTCAGTGATATTCCCTCCCTCATTCTCTCTCTCTCTCAACCCCCACCCCCTTTCGTCCCGCCTCCAACTCGTTCTCCATCAATGACCGCGCCAAAATTCCACCGCAGCAGCGAGAGAGACCACATTCGACCAGTTCGAACGACATACTTAAATCACTATAACAAGAAACTCTATACATAGGGATTAACAGCATACCTCTATAATTCTTTATATCTAGATCATATCCGACCTGACAAACGTCATGTCCTTCGACAAACTAGCCGAGTAAACGAGCCAAACCATGAAACCCAAAACATTTACAAATTCAACAGATTGTATGCGTTACAATCATCGCATGTAATTTAATAAATATCATCATAAAATTAAGAAAAAATATGCATTCTATATGTGCGCCCATGGGAAAATATGCGCACTCACTTTTGCGCACGTTCGTGGAATGACAGGTTCTTGCGAGAGGAGGAATTACAACACCAGCAGATCAGAATATAAAATTTTGCTGTCATGTTTCAAATACAATTTTTACTCATATTACAAGTAAACACAACTAACGACGCTGACTGAGAAAATAAGATGATTAGCAATTTATAAAACAAGCGCTTTCTAACGGAAGTATTAAGGTAGTCCGAGCGAGATAGTTCCCTAATCATAATAGAGACCATATTCGAATTATACGTTTTAATTTCACCAGCTGTAGGACAGTCAATTAAATATTGCATTATTAATGGTGCAATAATATAGTTTTATATGACAGAAATTGTAAGTAAACAAATGAAAATATCTAAATAATTCTCTAACTTGACTCATTTTTTTCACGCGGTTCGTTTGAAACTCCTTCAAAACCGAAGGTTTTTGTGATCCCGAAGAATTCACTGCGGTGACAATATGATCAAATTTCAAAAATAGTTGAGAAAACCCTTAAACTGCACACAGTCAAATTTTTTTAGAAAATCTAAGTGTAGGAAATGCCTAATTTTAATATAATGTCTCTCTGGAGTGCATACACGTACCATTTCCCATGTAAAAGGGCTGGTATTTTAAGGAAAATGTCTCCAAAAGTAATGAGGTTAGATGTTAAAAATATTTGATGTCAATGGAAGGGTTATATGTTTTTCTTTAAAATGAGACCAAATTCATTGATTTCTAAGTAAAATGATATTTCGCTCAAAACTACCTTAAGCGTAGACGCTCTTCTGCGCTGCTTACATATAACCTTTAAAGTTAAGTTCACCGGGAGTGCAGACGAGGCGTTTGGTAGGTCGGACGTCTGTGTCCTACACACAATGGGAATAGAGAGAGGGAGATAGAGAGAGAGGGAGAGAGAGAGAGAGAGAGAGAGAGAGAGAGGGATAAGGCGAAAGGGAAGAAGCGAAGGGTGAGTGAAGAGGAGGAGGAGAGGATGAGACGAGAGAGGATGAGACGAGAGAGGGAGAGACGAAGGGAGAGGGAGATTAGGGGAGGGGGGAGGGAAAGGGTCAGTGCGAAGGGGGAGGGAGGGATGGCGAACGAGGAGGAAAACAAGTGACGGAGCAAAGAGGCGGCTCCCCCAATTCGACGACCATTGTATCGGGAGCAAATTGGATTTTCCTCCCCCACCCCTCCCCTCCCCGTCCCCATCTCAACCCCTCCTCCCTCCCCTCCAATCCGTCTCCAATGGTTCGCTCCTTCTTCGGCAATGTTCGGCTGTTTCCGCCTCCCTCTCCTCCCTCCCAGGATGCCAAACGAATCCCTCCCCCTTCCGTCACTATACTGATTGCGAATGTGTGGGATGCTGCGGATGGACCGAGCGGCCAAGTACGCTACTGTGATGTCGTTACTCTTTTCCATTTCCGACCCAAATCATCATACATCTTCTCTTATCTTTCCACTCAACCATCTCCCCTTCTATTTATCAATATCTCCTTAACAACAACTCCAAAACAAAACCAACAATTAAGAAAACAGTCAATTAAACAAAATTATAATTTAAACCACTTAAACAATTCAAACAAAACGACCCACGGTAAAAGTAATAGTGATAAAAAAATATAAAAAACTCAAACATTAAACAAAACTAAACCCCTTTATGGCCCAATCTTATGTATGCTCGGATGTCTTAACGTCCTGTAAAGCGGCGAATTGCACGAATGCACATAAAGTACTTGAACGACAGATGGGAAAATAATGGGTGTTCTTATTCCGTGCACGCGTTCTTGTTCATCAAATTGCTCAATTAAGGTAGTCCGAGCGAGATAGTTCCCTAGTCATAACAGAGACCATATTCGAATTATACGTATTAATTTCAACAGCTGCAGGACACATTAATTAAATATTGCATTATTAATGGTGCAATAATATAGTTTTATATGACAAAAATGGTAAGTAATTAAATGAAAATATCTGAATAAGTCTTTAACTTGACTTTTTTTTCGCGCGGTGCGTTTGAAACTCCTCAAAACGGAAGGCTTTTTGTGATACCCAAGTACCTACTGCGCTGGAAATATGGTTAATTTTCAAATATAGTAGAGAAAACATACAAACTACACGCTGTTAGTATTTATATGACATCTAAGTGTTAGAAATACCTTATTTTATAAATAATGTCTCTCTGGAGTGAATGCACGTACCGTTTCCCATGTAAAAGGGCTGGTATATTTTGGCAAATATCTCCGAAAGGAATGAGGTGAGGGGTTTCATTTTTGGTGTCATTAGAAGGGTGAAATATTTTTCTTAAGAATGAGACTAAATTCATCGATTTCTAGGTAAAATGATACATCGCTCGTACTGCCTTAAGGTGGTTTCAGTGAGTATTTCCCCGGCCATAACAGAGACCATATTCGAATTATGTTTTCTTATTTCAGCACCCGTAAGAAGCATGAAGTAAATATTTTAATACAAATGGCGCAAAAAATTCTTTCATATGACTAAAATATTCAGTAATTAACTATATACGAGAGCATAAGTCTTTGATTTGTGTCAAATTTTCACGCCGTGCGGGAATAAGCCGTCACATCGGAAGGCTGTTTTGCGATTCTGAAAAAGTTCTGCGGAGAGTAACTGATTTATTTTGGAAAATAGTTGAGAAAACATCAAATCGCTCACATTCAAATTTCTGATCAAATATAGGCATCACATATTCCTAATTTTATAAAATGAAGTCCCTCTGGAGTCTCCATAACGTCTACGGCTTCCCGCCATCGTACCAATTCCCATGTAAAGTGGCCGGAAGTTTTTGGAAAATATATCAGAAAGTAGTGAGGTAAGAGGCAGACATTTTGAAATATTTTTCTTTAAAGTGATAACAAATTCACTCAATTCTCGGCGAAATGAAATGTCGCTCAAGCAACCGTGAAAGCCTCGAGTAAAACGACATCTACAAATCAGAGTGAACCAGTGTCGGTTAGTCATTTTAGGGAGGTGACAGACTGATGACGTCATTTGCGTGGATAAGGCCAAGTAGATCGGGTGGGTCTTCGAGAATAGGATCGTTTGGGGAATCTACATCTACGTCATACCCTGCAAGCCACCTTAAGGATGTGTGGCAGGGGGTGCTTCCACACCAGGCATGCATGAGTTATACGGCAGAACACCGAAACTACATTGAAACCAGCGTACCACACATGCAACGCGACCATTAAAATCTACTAACCAAGAAAAATTCTATCGTCAATCGTTCCAACATGCAAGGGATACAAAGACTACTGCAATACAGGTCAAAATATCATGCATAAATAAGAACATCAATATTTACATGAATCTGAAATAAGAACGTAGAGAATATAAAGAAAAAGATCTACTGTCTAGCTGCTGTCACTATTCATGACGACGATGACAGCTGTTATGGTCTCGAATGGTAAACGGAAAAAATAACATTTTAACGGTCTATCTACAATTCTACAATCGGTTCTACAATCTCTCTCTCTAATTTTATTGGCGCGATCTAATCTGCCGTGGTACGAATCTATGCGAGTGCCTAGTGAATTATTCTAAAGCTTCACATAAAGAAATACCCGCACACCATCCAAGACCAGGTGGATGTCCTCTCCATCACGGATTCCGCATTCTTGCGTATCTTCTCAGCGGGCGACTCCTGGCATTAGTAATATCCGTTGAACACACCACATCGTTTGAATAATGATTGCTTTGATTGTTGCCGAAAATGGATCGGAGCTGACACCTACTACGGCCGTCAGAGCTCCAGTTGAGACGACCATGCATCAAGGTGCTGGAGATGGTTCTCTAACGTGTTTCTAAATAGTGCGACATACGAATAAGAAACCAAATTAATACCTAAAGAAAAATTTATGATAGAATGGGAATAAATCATGTTTTAAGTAAGCATTGTCTCATTCAATCAAAATATACTGCGACCGATTGCGAGTACACCTACATATTACCCCGCCAGCCGCCGCATGGGCGTGTGGCAGAGGGTGGTAGGTCACCAGCCATGTAAAGATTTGAAAGAATTTTTGGAGGTGAAATTGTGACATGTCCTATGGGAGTGTATGTGGAGGAGCTCAGTTTTTTTTGTGGTCGCTTATTGTTCGCGGAAAGAACGAGTTTTTGCACCTATCTGTTCGGCAAATTATCTCTCTTATTTTATCGCATCTGTCAGACCTAGAGATGTAGTGAGGCGTCATGATAATATTCTCTTTGTTGCTCTGAAAAATATCAGTTCTGGATTTATCAATCAACCTAAGCCTAGCGTGTAGCCTCCGAGTCTCTAGGGGCTCCCACCTTAATCCCTCAAACAGTTGTGTAACACTATATGTTCGTTTGTAGCAGTTTTTAACGAAGCGTGCTGATATCCTTTGTATTTTGTTAATTTTTTTGGTTAAATCTATAAGATCCAGGGTCCCAAATGCTCGCGGCGTATTCGATGTGTGGCCTAACCAGCGCGAAGTAGCATCTCTCTTTGACTTTTTTATCCGAGGAGCTCCCTATTATACGTTTAACAAAACCTAGTTTCTTTAATACTGCGCCACGTATGTTTTGTATGCGTGTTCCCCACAATATATCTGAAGTTAAGGTAATTCAAAGATATTTTACTGTATTTGACACCTGGGTGGTATACCGGGACAAGTCACGTAGTATGACTAAACAGGGTCATCCGCAATGCACAAAGGCGCGAAATTTTACAGAGGAAAAACCCATCCGCCTCGACCGGGAATCGAAGGCGGATCCCTCTATCGTCCATCGAGTGCTTTCGGCAGTTTAGCTGCCGTGGAGTCCTCTTCCCTTCCCTGTGGATGCTTTGAGGGCTTTGAGGGACATTTGAGTGTTCTAAACTACCGGGAAAACCATACAACGACCATTCGCAAGTCGTGCCCTAAGCGCCGCAGCCCGAGAATCCAAACTGTATACTGTTCATAGAATTCCCGGCTCGTTGCTCGGTGTGCGGAGTGTGCCCGGAAGCCTGGGACATCAATCCCCATCAATGGGCATGAAGCAGCATAGATCACTATCACTGCTCGCGAGACAACGGCAGCGGACGCCGCACCCACCGAACTGGGAACTGCAGACGAAGTGAGGCCTCGTCTCAGAATGGGTCAGGTGTCCCCCAAAGCATTCCTTTGTGTCCCTCGGGAGACATGACGCATTTGGCTGCGATTACTTTTTTCCTTTATTCGCATATGAAAACAAAATAACATTATTCATAGAGAGTCGAATTTAGGCTACAGTCGAACTGCTATACAGACAAAAATAACTTACCCAATAATATTAAATCCGAACTATATCACAATTTAACAAAAAACATTTTCGCGATTTAAGTTACAAAAAAATTCATTGAATTGAAACCAAATGCAATTCTTTTTTGTATACACACCACACACGAAGACAATTAAAAGGTGCTCGCGAATACTGCGAAGTGAATGATTGTGGATCATCATACTTAATGATGGGTTCATTAGGGACATATGGCCGTCTCTAATTTACTTTACCAAATTTATTCATTTTGTAAATATGTACACCATTCGTTTATATAAATAGCAGAAGAATATTTTGATAGAAGTAGCTGTATCCAAAATTCTATGTCAACTGAGCTTTTAAGACTAATGGTTGCAGATTTAGTATAGCAGATACTAATAATAGACTAGTCTTTAATTTTTAAGGGTGCTCGGAAAGATAATTGAAAAATTTTTTATGGAAGATTTTTAGAAAAACTCTCCTAGTTTCCAAAAAAGTTTTCCGTTATTACAAACTCACCCTTCCCTTGGATGTATTGGGACCCCTGCCTCCGCGCATTTAGTCATTTTTAAACACTTCTACAACCACCCATACTTACAACCTTATAATATCCTATGCTTATAGTATACTGTGTAATAGCTAGTGTGATTTTTAAAACGAAATAAGCCATTTTCCTGCCGTATTTTGCATTTTCATTCTGTTGGTATTTTTTTAACTACATATTGTCTTATTAAAGAGCAAGGTTTTAATAGGTGCGCTACAAAGATCTGAAGTAGGGTGCAAAATTTAACAAAAACGATACACCACGACGCCTACCGATGCTCCCTTGTCAATAGAAAAAATTTTTCATTCTAAATGCAGAAACTATGTAACAGCTGTTGATCCCAAATAATATGGGTGGGGAAAAGCTGCAATCTTACATATATTCCTTGATATTAACGATTTTAAATGCAGATAATAAACAAAAGTCGACCCCGTTAATATATCTAGTTGAAATCCATTCGTCAGGTTACCACGTATATTGTCGAGTATTGCCAAGCATAACATTGTTGAAATCGAAGAAAATTTGAGAATTTTCGCACTAAAAACTTAAGTTTTAAGCCAGTACGAAGTTAAGCACAAAATCGATTGCGATAATTAAATTCTACCTTACTTCACCCATTCGATAATCTAAACTTTAAGCTAATAACTCCACTGCAGGTAATATAAAAAATAAAAACCTCTGTGCGGATTCCAATGCTTTTCTTATGGGAGTAAATGACAGGGACCCGTCCTAGGGTCCTGAGGGAATTTTAACATAGCTATGTTCGTCCCAGTGCAAAATAAAAGGCCCGGGTAAAATGTACCGTTCAAAGCCGCTTGTCAGGCTGCCGAGTAAATACGCTTTTGTTGAAATCGGACCAAAATTGAGAATTTTCACACTAAAAGTGTATTTTCAAGCAAATACGAATCGGAGAACGAAATCGATCCCCAGAATTAAAGTTACCATTATTTTAGCCATCGGATAATCAGCAATTGAACCTTATATCTTTATTGCAAATAAATTGAAAAAGTAAAAATAAACACCTATCCAACGAATCCAATCATTTTCTTATGGGAGGGGGGATAGTAATTTGGGCCGTTCCTTGGCCACACGAGCTCTGAGGGATTTAACATTTGTTATTTGGAAACGCAAAATTAAACATCTCTGCGCCGATTCCGATTCTTTTCTTTTGGGAATCCACGGGCGGTACTGGAATCGGGTTGGTGTCGAGTGGTGGCTCTAAGAGTACTCGCCTACCACACGGGTGGCCAGGGGTTCAAATCCCTGCAGAGGCGGATGTTTTTCAGAGGAAACCCGATCCCTACTTGAGTGTCTTATGGAGGGCATCTCAAGTACGGTACTCCGTCTGTCGGATGAGACGTTAAACCCTGGTCCCCTTGGAGCCTTTCGTTAAGAGCAGGCTAATGCCGACGCCGGGTTTCCATCCACCCTTCCTCCCTTACCTGTCCCCTATGGCGCAAATGACCTTAGCCGTCGGTCGCCTCACCAAATGTCCAATCCAATCCACAGGCGGTACACATTAAGTGACAAAACATTCGTATGCGCCACTTAGTATTTAGCCACACAGTTCAGAAATTTTGAGCATTTTTAAGGTACAGATGTTTCCTTGCTTATAAATAATATGTTAGAACATTTCAGAATCCCTTAACTTTTCAAGGTTTTCCACCGATTAGGTAAGGGTGGCATATTTGATGACAATATGTTGATTATACTTCTCCTACACATTACTTAACGTTCCAACACATCCTAATGACAGATAACAGAGGCCTACCCCCATTTCAGTCCTCGAGCTTCCACATGAATAATACAGTAAAATGGTAAGGTTTCAAAAACAACCAGAATTCACTTGGACGTTGGATTAGGCGTTCTTAGCAGAATGGGTCGCAAAGGGAGGCTGGAGAACCGTAGCCTCCTACTCCCTCAATTATAGAAAAATTCAGTAACATTGCATTGTTTTCATTTATAACTTTATACAAGTTCAATAACACCCCTAATTTCCTTAAGGTAAAAGGGAAATATTGTTTACATATAAATAATAAATTAAATCATGAACATGAAAAAGAACAATTGAGTAACACGCCATTTGACGTGTTTTCAACTGCAAATAAAAAGTTCGGCCAGCATGGAAAGATAATCAATGAGAGGAATAATCAATCAAAACTAGTCTTCATAAGACACTGTAAAATGCGTAAATCAGAATCGTTAGTAAACTATGCATTTGCAATTCATCGTAATCCGGAAGAAATTTTTCTAGCAGATTTTTTATCAGAGTACTCCTGTGCCCAGTAACATGAGCTACAAGTATGGGTCAGTTTAAAAAGTAAAATGTGTACAAAAATTGGAGATTTAATGATTTTCTCAATAGAAAGTTAATACAGCAACTGTGACACTGGCACTACAACATCACTTACGACCTCTTCAATATCAAGCGTAAATTAATTATCTCTGCAACATTTCATGTACCTGGGTCCGTCGTTTCACCAATGAATTGAAAATCAGAAGGAACTCGAGGCTCGGTGTTCGAAAATAAATATTTCTATAGAGTGTGGCACATTTAATTGATAAGTATGGTCCTCATGGACATCGCTGTTGCCAAGGTTACGCTCCATGTGCTCAACTTCCGACCACGTTCGTCACCGTTTCCAACACCGCGCCAAAATTAATTAAGTTACATGCGGAAATAATGTTAACAGATCGGAAGACTCCCAGAGTTAAAGCGATGTACGCGGCAGAAGTACGTAGCTACGCTTCCTGCTTTTGTTGGCAACATTGCACCTTAGGCAGATTTGCACAGCAGCAGGCGAATCTCCATGATAGCCCATACTGTCAGATGAACGTGGAGCACACACTATAGGCACTAAAGGTGGGATGGAGGGAGAGCTAGGAGGTGGCGAAAGAAATGGAGCAGTTGCCCTCATCATTGTCGCGATGGGGGGCTGAATCACCCCCAGGCCGGGGGTGCGGAGGGGGTGGGAGGAGGGAAGGAGGGAGGGGTGCGAAAGCGTTGGAAGAAGAAGGAGAAGTGGCATGGTGTGTTGTGTTTGCGTAGGCCGCATTGGGACAGGTGGCGATACCCATCGGGGAGTGCGGTAACAATGGGGAGTTGTTGGACAAATGGATTGGGGGGAACGGCAACTCGGCAACGCGTAGGGGTCGGATTCGTCGGTCGAGGCAAAAGAGAGGGTGAGGGCGGGTGTTTTGTGCCCCGTGGAGGGGGCAAGGGGGGGCAATGGTGCGATGCAAATGTCATCGGCCACCGGGAGAGGATTATGTGCCGGCGGTGCTTATCCCTGACGAGGCAGGGGGGCCGCAGCAAGGGGGCGAACCCCGTCCCCCTTCGCGCGACAATGCGCGGGCCGCTCTTTTACCCCCCCCCCCCCCCCCCTCGCTCACTCGGCAACCCCTAAGCATTATTACCCTACACCATCCCACCCCCACCAGAGGTAGTTCCCCTCAGAAAACATTCCATTTATATTTATTAGGGATTAATTTAATCGTGAAAGGCAGTGTGCTCTGTATTACAGATTCGGTGGAGCGAGTGGAGAAAGAAGGTGCAGGGAGCGGGAGGGAGGAAGTAATATAAACGCGGTTCGATATCGCTCCCACGGCGTTTGACAACTCCGAGAGTAGTGGGCCTAATGTCCGATCGCGGATTTTCCGCGCTCGCGTCAATTTATTTTTTATTTTCGCAGCGGGAAAAGCTTTCGCGCGACTTTTACGCGCGCCCGCTCTTTCGCTTTTGTTTATCGCTACGCCCCAATCGGTGACGACCATAAATAACCCTCCGCGAGACATAAATAATAATAAAAACGAGTTGAAGGGTCGCGTGTGGGGGGGGGGGCAAAAGAGGGGGGGGGGGTTCACGAAAGAGGGAGATAAAGGCCGGTTTAGGCGAGAGGCCCGTAGTTTTTAAGCCGGAGATTTAAAACGTGTCGAACTTGTTAACGGCCGTGACGCAAAGCAAGCTTTTTAAGAGGAATTACGTTGATTGAGTGCTCTCACGGTGTCAGCTCACGTTGGCTTCTCGTCGCCCTCTGGGCAGTCGCTCTCTATCCCTCTCCACACACACACACACACACACACACGTCCAGTTGCAACGCGAAACCAATTAAAGAGGAAGCCGACGAAGACTGGAGCGGCGATGAGCGTTACCCACTCGGCGAGGCGACGAACGTCGAACGGCGATTTGCAGCCAAGTCCACCTTTGTTACGTGCCCGACTCTATCTGCACATTAAGGCAGTCCGAGCGAGATAGTTCCCTAGTTATTATAGAGACAATATTCGAATTATACGTTTAGATTTGACCAACTGTAGAACACATCAATTAAATATTATAAATGGTGCAATAATATAGTTTTATATGACAAAAATGGTAAGTAATTAAATGAAAATATCAAAATAAGCCTTTAACTTGACTCCTTTTTTTCGCGCGGTGCGTTTGAAACTCCTTCAAAACGGAAGGTTTTTTTATGATACCCAAGAACCTACTGTGGTTACAATGTGATTAATTTTCAAATATAGTCGAGAAAACATCCAAACTACACGCTGTTAGTTTTTTTTTACGACATCTAAGTTTATAAATACCTCATTTTGTAAGTAATGTCTCTCTGGAGTGCACACAGGTACCATTTCCCGCGTAAAAGGGCTGGTATATTTTGGCTAAAATCTCCGAAAGTAACGTGGTAAGGGGTTAAATTTTTGGTGTCCTTAGAAGGGTGAGATATTTTTCTATAAATTGAGACCAAATTCATTGATTTCTAAGTAAAATGATATTTCGCTCGCACTATCCTAAGGGGGCAGTCATTGAGCGCACATTTCTGTAAACCTTTCAAAGAGAGTCGATAAATCATTGTTGGGACCATATTTCACACTGAGTACACCTGTCTATTCTAAGGATAACGCCATGCATGTAGAATCACTACATTCATTGTGATTTCAATATCGCTCACAATTAAGTAATGTAAATATAATACATAAGTTTATTCAGTGGAAATCTCTGAACGTGGTAATATAAATTAAGTTTATTATATTTCAAAATTTTCTTCTCAATTAAAGCGTTGTTGTGACTTGGGTCTACAATGTGGAATACGAAATTTCAGAGGAAATTATATGTAAACACTATAATAATTATGTAAATACATGCCTTTTACTCGGCATGATATCTGGACATCTTCATGCAATCATTATAATGGCATGAAACGTATTATTCACCGTTCAGGGGGATTAGCCGTAGATATGGCACCGAGTTATTTCGAAGTATATTTAAAGTGCCTATAGGATACGATTAAAAACTGTTTTGAATCTCCAAGAGGCCTACTCGTTTACGTGCAATTTAAAAAAACTACTATCTATACATATTTAGCATAAAAATTAACGATAATCTGTACATAAATAAGAATCGCTCCAACCACCTTTATGCTGGACGTGGATGTTTGGCTCATATCATTCTAAAATACTAAATTTTTAAAATTTACATTTATCTGACTTGATGACGAATGACACATAAAAATAGAATGATCACCTTCCCATGCACGATGCTAAATATTACAAATTGGGGAAAATTGAGCTTTTGATATGCGTAGATGCTGATTGAACAGTGCAACACGCACTTACAGGCTGAGATGAATTTATAATATAAGGAGTATGAATGAGAGGAACGGAAAGAATAAATAAAAGCAAGAAAGTTGGAGGTATTCTGTAATACGTATACTGTGATGATCGAGGAGGGCAAATATTTAGCAAGGAATAGGCGATCTATACCTCACCTGCGAAGATTTAATCGCTGGTCACCTTAGTAATATTCAATGACATTCCGGCGTTGGCTAAATTATCTCAGCATGCATTTTACTCAATCTTTGCAGACGAATACAAGTATGCATAGTTATCAATCGTGGATTTATTTTCTAAATTGAAGTTTTCTCCAACCTCATCAATTAACATAAAAAACAAATGAGGTAACAGTCAATAATTAACCATTCTTTAGTTGGTTTTAAAAATTGTTGTATGATTCAAAATGTTTTTAAAATAAAAATAATTTCTGGGTATTATGTGGTAATGCTGGTTGTTTAAATTTCTGACGATGAAGGAGTTGCTTTTCCATCGATGACTAGATCAAACACCTGTTGGCAAGTTGATTATTAATTTTGTCAACCTCATTACAGCACAGGACAAAAACATCGAAAGGACTTCAATAGTGTACTTTTTGCTTTGGTTAAATATAAGTGATCAACGATCGAGTGAGACGAGACCTCCAGTTTAAAGAACTTACAACAATACTTGATGACTGTAATTCCGCTGTAATGAAGTGGCCACGAAATGGCAATTGTGCATATCACTTTCTACAAAGTGAATGCCCACTTTACAATAAATGGTACATATTTTTTTACGACCATTAACGGTTATAACGGAGCGAATAGTAATGAGCGGTCGAAAAACAGATAAGTCAAACAATATCGGTGTAATGGCTTGAAAACTATTGCATCGGAATTCTGTGATTAGATTTTTTTCAACCGAGCAGCAACTTCGAGTAATTCTCGCGGGGATCGACGAAATTTTTATACGGCTACCGACTCTACGAAGTAAATAAAACTTTAGAGAACACATCAAGATATGCATCTACTTTTATTTGAGGTCAAATGTATTTCAATTCCAAAACACACCTTGACTTTTAGCCTCTCAATGGGTACGATGCGCTATGGGTTTTCCCATCGATGCCAAATATAAATGTTTCAACAATTCGCCGGCGGAGGGAGGGCTGAGTGGGCGCGGGGCGTTTCCATTTCGCCACGGACCGAAGCGCGGGCACGCCGAATTCACGCTCGTGACACGCGTGATATCTGGCGCCGCCAAGTAAGATATTTCGGCGCTCACAATCACACTTACTCCTCGGCGCTACAGCCCTCTGTCCTGGGCCTTGGCATCTCCGACGATGTTAGCCCAGACATCACGATTCCCGGCATGCGCTCTCCAACTTCTAATTCCCATCTTTCTCAGATCATCCTCTACATCATCCAACCATATTTTCCGGGGTCTCCCTCTCAATCTTCTACCTCCAGGTTGACCACGAAATATCTTTGTCACTATCCTATCCTCAGGCATTCTCTCGACATGTCCTAACCACCTTAATCTGTTGCTCTTAATTTCTGCCACTATGTTAGGATGTTTGTGGAGTTCCTCGAGTTCTCTCTTTCTCCGTATTTCCCACTGTCCACCTTCCTTTCTAGCAACATAAATCTTTCTCAGTACTTTCCCATCTTTTAAGTAGCTCTTCTTCTGCCCTGGTCATGGTCCATGCTTCTTAACCATATGTGACCACAGGTCTAATCACTGTTCGATAAATCTTTGTTTTCATGTTCCGACTGAGGTTGCGTGACTTGAGCACTCTCAGTAAAGCTCGATTAGCCTGCTGCAATCCTGGTTTTTATTTCTTCATGTATTTCATTATCTTTTATCACCAGCACTCCCAAATACTTGAAGTTGTTACATCTCTCATATTTATTCCCATTTCTTGTTATAAATTTATCTCTAACAGTTGTACTTTTTTCTGGAAGAGAACAAGTACTGTGTTTTGGCAGAGTTCACTTTACGCTCAACTTTTCCTGCCTCCATCTCCGATCTCTCCAGTCCTTCCTCGAGGTCTTTAAGTCTTCTCGATATCATATTGACATCATCAGCATAGGCTAGGTTTTGCGATATTAGATTGAACAATGTTCCACCGGGGTTGCATTTCGGCGCTCAACGCGCTAGCGAATGCGTCAGAACTCTCCAGAACACGTGCGCAGAACGGAGGCCATTGCGCGGCGGTGGGTTTGCGGAATGGCGCGAATTAATGGGTTTCAACGATGTAATTTCGAAGAAACGTTTATTCTCTTTATTCTTAATTAAGGTCGTCGAATCGCGTCGTTTAAACCACAACTGTCTCGGACCATTGTACGCATTCAAAATGCTCGTTGGGTCATACCTATTGCTTAACTTTTTGTACTAAATTCTACCCGAAAAATCCTATTCTCGAGCAAACACTACAAATAGGTTGGCAGTTAGTTACAGTTTGTCATAGCCATATGGTAAACGCTTGCTTATAATTTCAAAACTCATGCATACATGGTGTCTTATATTTCCCTATGGTGCATACAATTGCGCAGAACATTCATTCACCAACTGCTGATGTAAACGAATTTCTTAAAAAAAACAATGAGTTGGAGAAGAGAGAGAGAGAGAGAGAGAGTGAGAGAGAGAGAGACTGGGTAATTTTTCATGCAATCTTACTTCGTCTTATATTTCAGAAGGGTGATTCGAAAAGTGGGAAAAATTACCCAACGTCCCAATACTTGAACTACTAGTAGTATTCCTGTTGACGAGGATCTAATTTCGATTCAAACTCGTCAAATGGCACTTGATCTACCTCTACATAATACCCCGAGAGCCGTCGCACGGGCGTGTGGCAGGGGGTGGTAGGTCACCAGCCGTGTAAAGATGTAAAATTTTTGGAGGTGAAATGGTGACATGAACTATATGAATGTATTTAGTTGAGCTCAGTTTTTATTTTGGTTCCTCATTGTGCTCGGAAGGAACGATTTTTTGTGCCTCTCTGTTCGGCAGTGTATCTCTCTTATTTTATCGCATCTGTCAGACCAAGAAATGCAGTGAGGAGTCATGATAATATTCTCTATGTCGCTCTGAAAAATATCAGTTCTGAATTTATCAAGCAGCCTAAGCCTAGAGTGTAGCCTCCAAGTCTCAAGGGGCTCCCATCTTAATCCCTCTAAAAGTTGTGTAACATAATTTGTTGTGCAACATAAGTTGATAATGACCGTATGATTTATAAACCTGTAGTTTTAAGAGTGGGTGGATAGAGACAAGTTTTCCTTTTCATATATTCCAAAGGGAACAAGTAAACTTGCTGGTTATTATTATTTATTACGTCTTCCAGATGATCAGCCTAATCACATTTTTGTTGGTGAACGGCTGGACTCACTTTCCGAAATATCACGGACAGATAGAAAAGGATCATAATGAGGCCATGAGTGAATGACTAACACGACTAGCATGAGCTGGGGCCTGGCCTACAACCTCGGTCACACTACTGCGCCCTCGGCACTCGCGATTCGACACTCACGGTTTGGGGTGCGGGGGAGGAGTGTCGAGCATCCTCGCGGTCCCGCCGATCGAGATGCACACGAGCGGGTGAGGCGTCTCCCCCTTCAACTGACACCTCGAACACACTCGGCCATTCAAAATACACGCCCCTGCCCCGCACCCGGCACGGACGCCCACTCCTCCAGCCGCGCCCCCAACGCCCTCCGCTCTCCATTCTTTTTCGTGGACGCCCGTGGCCGAGGAACGAGGTCGCGGCTGCGGAAGCGAGCCTATCAGAGGGGATGGGAAAAGGGAGCAAAAGGGTGAGGGAGGGAGTTTTCCTTCTTCGCATTTTATTCGCGTTTTTCAAGGGAGGGAAGGAGGAGTGGACGACGGCAGAAGGGAAGTATAACTTCCCTCCCGCTCCTCCATCACTGCGCCGCTGTCACCCCACTATTTCCCCCCCCCCCCGCCTCTCCTCGGCCAATCACGTCCTGCGGCAATAATTGACGTGGAGTGGGTCGAGCTTGTCGACGCACGCGCGTGCGGCGAAAGAATGTCCCGTGTCGATGAGCGACACGCGACACACCCCACCAAGGATCACTCCATCTTCGACTGTTTATCCACCGACGCCGTCTGCTCTGCCTTTTCTGTTGCGACACAAAAGGGGGCCTTCTTCCCCCCATTCCCCCTCATCGCCCATATCGAGATGCCTACGACCGAGAGAGGTTTTTAAAGAGACCCGTCTGTTGTTATTATCTCTATTCCGCCGATCGCCCTCTCTGGTTGCGCGTGTTTGCTGAGGAAGAACCTTGCTCACCGCTTGCTAACCGAAACAGCGGTGGGCGGAATCCCTGAGGGTTCCTGCGTCAATTTTAAAAGGGTCCTCCAATTCATAGGATCTTCAGTTGATAGCCGTCGAAATGGAACTTCAAAACTATTAGATTATAAGTATCTACTATTCACTAAATGCAGTGTTCACTTGAAGTGGTTCGAGCGATTTTTGTTTGTGCACAGAGTTGCGTGATTCTTTGTAATAGGTGTACTTATTAGTAATATGGATGGATAAAATTGATAAAAATTGCCGCTAATGAGACACGAAAGAAAAAACACTCACAAAAAAGCTCCTGATATTTCGACGATGAAGCACTTGTCTTTTTCAGAGTAGAGTAGGGACTGAGGAGGAAGGATGAACGGAGGCGGATGGAAAGGAAGGAAGGGAGGGGAAGAGGGGAAGTGAGGAAAGCAAGGGGATGGCGGGAAAGCGGGAGGAAAAGAGAATTTAAAAGAGAGAGAGGTTGGTGATGTGGGGGGGGGGAAGAGGAGGGGGGTTAGTGTGATTTGTTGAGTCCCGGCGGAGACATATATAAAAATTGCCACAGGAAGGCAGTCGATGAACACAGAATCACAAAAATAACAAAAAACTCACGGAAATTTCCTTAATATTTCGGTGCTACTGGCTACCTTGGTCGCAAGGACATAGAGGACTGAGAAGGAAGGGAGGACTGAGGTGGAAGGAAGGGAGGGAGGAGAGGGATAGAGAGGAAGGGGAGGAGGGGGAGAGAGACGAAGGGTGGGGGCGATAAGCGGGAAGTTGAGGAAATTTAAAGGAAGAGATAGTCTGAGCAGAAGAGATAGAAGAAAGTTAGCGAGATTTATTGAGTCCTGGAGGAGAGAAAGCTAAGAAAAAGTAAATACAAGAGGACTCAAGGTCTTTAATTTGGAGGATACAGGAGGAAGGGGGAAGGAAGGCGAGAATATCAACCTTAAAAATATTATTAAAAGTCGAGTTGTGAAAGAAACGTGGGTGGCGAGAGGGAGGGAAACGGAAACCGAAGGCGGATCATTGCAACTAGAGCGGTGGCCATTCGTGCGGATGTTAAGCGGAGTCGTGGTCAAACCAATGTACAAGCTAGGGAATAGTTGACAAAGGAGGGTATAAACAACATTAGGGGAAATGCAGGAGAGTGGGGGGACAGACGGAAGATGAACGGCAAGGAATTTATCAGGCAGAGGCTGGGTGATGAGGATGCCGCAAGTTTTGCAACGCGGGCGATTGCAAGGCGTCGGAAGGGATTTAGAAGTACTGAAGATTGATTTAGAAAGAGGTTTAGTAATTTTGAAGAGGGCGGAGAGGTTGGGGGGGGGGGGCGGCTAAAAGTGAGAGAAGGACAGTGGGGGAAAATTTTGGAGGTAGTATGATTGTCAGAGAGGATGGGGTAGAAGTTTTTGATTATACGACGGATGGAGTGAACTCCAGGGAAATAGGTGGTACAGAGGGAGATTTGGTCACGAGGACACTTATTAAGAGAGAGAGAGAGAGATTTAGAAGAAGAGGGTCGTTGTAGGATTTTTTTCTGAAGGAGACGCTCAGGGTAGCCTCTGCGAAGGAGGGATTGGTGGAGATTAGAGAGGAAAAGGTCAAGAGAGTCGGGGTTGTTGCAAATTCGGTGACCACGGATAGAGAGAGAATAGGGGAGGGATCGTTTAGTGTGGGAAGGGTGGCAGCTGTTAAAATGGAGATATTGTTGCTTGTTGGTAGGCTTAAGATGGACGGAAGTGTGAAATTTAAGGTTAGTTAGGTAGATGTCCACATCCAGAAAGGTGATGTTGGAGGCAGAGATGTTAGAAGTGAAGGAGACAGAAGAGGAGGAGTTTAGGGAGGAGATGAAAGAGTTGAGGGAATCAAGGCCATGTGGCCACAGAAGAAAAATGTCGTCAATATAACGAAGGCAGAGAAGAGGTTTAGGAGAGCGAGACGAGAGAAAAGATTGCTCAGAGGCACCCAAGAAGAGGTTAGCATGGGAGTGGACATTACTTCAAGGGCCTTGTTGAGATTCGAAACCGTAAAACCCCTAGGAAACAACACTCGTGTTTATCGGTTGCCAACTTTTAACTTTTAAATACTTATAATTTGAAACGGTAAACGTGTTACACCAATTTAAAAAAATTAGTTGGAAAAAAGGAAGGAGATTAAGTGAAGCTTACTTTGGACGTTTTGGGCCTGCTGGTCCTTCCTCGGCAACTAATATTTTGTATATTTATGTAACTTATGAAAAAATAGGTTCGCCGAAATGTATATTAGCTCCGTAAAATAGCAAGTTTTTCATGTTCCTATTTGATTGCTTTCCATCCCTTGTTGAAATATGGCCGTTTTTTAAGAGTCACGGACGTGTGTGACCCTTTGAATGAGGTATGTATCTCACTTACTCAGGAGAATTCATCCCAGAGAACGTTTCCTTGAATGCAGAACTTTTTATTTCTATGTTTACATCATCGCAAATGCTTCTGAAGAGGGAAGCCTCGCAAACTAGAAGCCGTCCATCCCCTTGTTCCCATCCCCCAGATTGAATATTTTTAATTACTTACTCTTACTCCTGTGGCAATTGAAAACCTAAGTGGTCTTTGGCCTCGCCAACCAAGCGCCTCCATACTTTTCTGTCTTCTTCCAGCTCGATTTCTGCTCCCATCTTCCCTGGGTCCATCTTAACTTCGTCAGTCCAGCGCATTCTTGGTCTTTTACCTTCTAGTGTTCCTTTTGCTACTTGCTTGATCATGGTATCTACACTTCTGCATTGGACATGACCCAAGCCACCTCAATCTCCTGCTCCACAATATCTGGACCTTTGTATAATTCTCTGTTTTTCCTTACTCTCCATGTGTCTCCTTCCTTGACTGGTCCGAAAATTCTTCTTAATACTTTATTCTCAAAAGTAATAAGTCATTTTTGTGACTTTTTTGTAAAAGACCATGTCTCAGAGCCATGTAGCATCACAGACTGGACTATTGTTTTATACATTTTCTTTCTTGTATCTATAAACTTTCGTGTTTTTTGATAAAAGTTTGTTTTGGAAGAGTTTTATAAGGCTCCAATATGATCTCTCTGCAGCTGTAAGTCTATTTTGTATTTCAGCCTCTTCTTTGTTATTGCTAGTCAATGTAACTCCTAGATAATTTAAATTGATTTGTTTTTTGTGAATTTATAACTGTCTACTGCTAAGTGGTTCTCTTCATCTTCGCGTCTGTTTTTCTTCATGTAATTGCTTTTACTTTCATTGATTTGTAGCCCTACTTTTTTTTATTCTCTCAAAAGTATTTTTTAATTTTTTTTTAAATTTGAGATTGGTCCCTCGCAGTCGTTGCCTTCGCACAGTAAAATCTCCACTCACTGCGGGGAAGTTCGTGGTACGTGGGAGTGACCCCTGCCCGGTGCCATGAGCCACACTCGCCTGCTCCCCTCAATTGACCTTCAGGACGTCCCCCTCTCTAACTGGACGTGCAAATGTGGGACAATTGATGCGATCGATCGATCGTCATCAATGAGAGCTAAAATCGAACTGTAATCGCATATTTAAAGACCAAACCGCGCGTCGACGCGGTGAATCATTCCCTCCGCATCAAACCGAGACGATTCAAAGCAATAACATACGTCGATCTGAAATAAGCAACAGCACTGCACGTGCATATTGATGAAATTAATAAGGCACTACTCAAAATTTAGCAAGCAATCACTTGCTTCCTGTGAAACTGATGTAATATACATTAATTCACATGTAACACATCAACTGTGCGACGAGACTCAGATTTCTCTTCATAAGTGATTTCAATAAAAGCGTGTTTGAAAACATATTTCGACCATTACGAAATTTACATCCAGGGGCCAAACAGTTATGCAGTGACTCATGCATTCTTGGCCATTAATATTCTCATTTTTGAAATGATAGACATAATCACATGCGCATTTTGGTGAAACCGTTGGAGATCCTGCCAAATGTGCAAAGAGTTATTGCCATTCCTAATTTAAGAGTTAAACAGGAAACTCACCCGTGGTAAATATTTCAATACAAACGTTAAATTTTAAAGGACAATGAACGATGCCATAACTTTTGAGCGAATAAGCGCAGATGTTGAGTAATTCATGAGAGGAACATATTTGACGAATATCATTTCAATCGAAATCGGTCTTAATGCAAAAAGAATATGAGTTAAACTGAAATGAGAAACACCGGGGAGAAAAATTCTGGAGATCAATCAGGCATGTATATTATTTATTGTAATTATTTTATCACTACACTCGCCGCTCGTTCATTCATAGACTTTATATTCAAACGACCACTTTCAAACACGCGTGCGAAATGCTTCGTGTGGATCGGGGTGGGCGGTGAATTTTGTATACCTATGGGTAGAGAAACCTGCAATTTCCTGGTTGGGTCCCCACAGAGCGTTTCTGACGAGGGCATTTAAATCTTTTGCATGCATATGTGCAATGGTTTAGGGATATTGTTGGCAACTTTGTAAAAATCCATTAGCAAAGCAGTTGGCGTATTTAACATGTTCCAAAATTACTTTCATGCAATATACAAACATATCTCTGATAAGACAAAAACCGAATCGAAGATATATTAGAAAATCAATTTGAATATAGGAAGCATTAAAATATGCAACCGAAATATTTTCAGCGACCCCCGAATTCAAAACATCCTCCGAATGCAAAAATGACGAAAAACGAGCAATATTTACGTAAATTTTGAACGAATTATGAAGAAAGGAAAATAAGCCCTTAGACTTAACAATCGATCAGCATACTCCGAAGAATGCCACTTAAACGAAGTGTACTGTATCAATTGTATTTTATCCTGGAGGTGCAATCATTGAAGAGGTATGCATAACTATTTTGTCGACTTATCGCATATTCATAAATCTTCCTCAATTGTTAAAATATTTACTAACAATAATAAATGGAGGCAAAGGGAAGAAATCATGTGAAGAAATCAATACTGAGAGAGGAGTGGCATCGATTATTCGGAAATGTTGTGTAGAACTATCGAACACGGAATCGGCAATAGATGTCGATCTGTTAATAATTAAGTCGATGAACTTGTGGTGGGATGTGACAAGGAACACTGGAATGAAAACGTTCAAGAAGTTCCATGACAACAATCATTTTGCTATATTGGTCTAGGGTGATGAGTTGTAATTCCTGTCACTAGATAGCTTCTCTTTTTATTTCTACTAAAACAACTTAAATACATGCACAAGATTTTTAAAAGGAAATGTAACAGATGAACACAAATTTTGGCTTCGATAATACTTTTAACAAAAGTCATTAGAGAATTAAGTTAAAGTAAGATATAAATGGGAGCCGTTCATGGGTTCGTGCCACCAGGCAAACATATCTATGGAATGGGAGAATAATCAGGACGTGGAGGTATCAGGTTTCCAACCGGTTGATGGAGGTATGCGAAGGCGCCGTTTCCAATCGTCCTCAAGTGTGAACAGTCGAGAGCGTCGGTGCCACCACTACCATTGCATCGCCCGGTTGGGAACCCACGAACTCTATATTCTAAGCATCCACCGGGGAAGCCTGAAATCTTACACGGGGAATGATTCATTTTTTTCGGTGGATTATAGTTAGGGGATCGCCATTGCATAATATTTCCATGCTCCACACAGTGGTGCAAATGCTATCCTTTGCATCAATGGTCATGTCTTCCTTTGATCTACTGAGCAGCCAACGGGCTACAGAAAAAACTCTACAGCGTCAAATGGACAGAAAAATGTCACGTGTGATTAAGCAATTTTGGCAGATGTCCTCCCGAAGTAACAGAACAGAGTGACGTGTGAACGATTCATATAACTCATTCAAAATCCTTTCAGTGTCCGCCCCGAGTTCAAAATCACACCGTACCACACTGTACCACACTACCCTAACCGTATTCAGTTTGCATCATATTTCGCGGGAGAAAGACACACTAGGGGCAACAGAGCCACAGAATCCACACCCTCTCGGAATATGGAGTGAATTTTAAGCGGCGACCCACAGATTCCGTGTATCACGAGGGGGGAGTTTCAGAAGCGGGAGGGTATAATGCGAGCGGGTGGTCTTCGACTTTCAATGAAACCCGATTCACTACACTCGCCGCTATTTCATTCATAGACTTTATATTCAAACGACCAATTCCAAACACGCGTGCGAAATGCTTCGTGTGGATCGGGGCGGGCGGTCAATTTTGTATACCTATGGGTAGAGAAACCTGCAATTTCCTGGTTGGGTCCCCACAGAGCGTTTCTGACGAGGGCATTTAAATCTTTCGCCAAGGGTCGACCCTCCGCTGCCGATTCTAAACCACCCTTTCCCCCCCTCCCCCCTGGATAAGGCTCTTCCGATTCGACTTCGCCCATAGCGTGCCTTTATATTGTCTCCGCAGCTCATCCATCCACCCCCGAGAAGTCTCCCCTCTTTCAGATGGCCTAAACAAACCAATACTCTCCCCGCTGTACCCTTGTTAAGGCAGTTGGGGCGATTTTTGTTCGTACACGGCTTTGCACGAAACCTTGTATACATGTACTCGTAAGTAAAATGTATAGGTAAAAGTGAACAACAAATTATATCACCGGTTTGGTTTCTCGGCATTTAAGGCTATTTTAACTTGTAGCCTAGTGGCACTTCGTTCATACATATATCGAAATATTTCGATTCCATGCGCGCAGATTTTCCCTCCCTCCGCCGTCCACACCGTCCACACTCTATAAACGCCCTCTCGAAATACCCCTGGACCCCTCCCCCCCTGTGCGAGGATACGACGCGTCTTCCCACCCCCCCCCCCCACACCCCTTCCGCTGCATGGCGAAACAACGCCCGCCCATCCAATTACCCGGTCTGTTTGCGGCAATTTGCGGCTTCGGAAATAAATAATAATGTGCGGAAATCCGGAATAATATTTCAGGCGGCAGAAGGAAGGGGTCGAGTCGGTGGAGAGGGGGAGAGAAAAGGGAATGGAGGAAAGGGTAAATAGAAGGGCAGGGGAGAGAGAGAGGGTGCAGTGTTGTGTCTTTCCCTTCCGAGGGACCCTAGGTGGGGCGGGGAGAGATATAGGAGTGGGATGAGGGCTCGACATTTACGAGGAAAGGCAGTTTTTAACGGTCCAGTGGAGCGACAAATATCCCGAGTAGAATTGTATTTGGGATGGTGATGCAGTGGGGGATGGGAGGGGGATGGGAGAGGGATGGAAGGGGGATGGGAGAGGGATGGAAGGGGGATGGGAGAGGGATGGAAGGGAAAGGAAATGGGTAAAAGGAGGGATCCGCGAAAAGGGTGGGACGGGGAGGGCATTTCAATTTTTGGACGTTTTTATCTCTCTCTCTCTTCGTCTCCGACTTTTGCTTTCGACTCCTCATCCCTCTTTCTCTCTTACTCGATGACCCCCTCTTTCTCCTCACCTCATTCCCTCCCCTTCTTTCCACTCCCGAACCTCCCCGACCAATGAACGCGGGGCAGGAGTGAGTGAGTGTCTCCTTTTGTCGCTAATGTCCCACTTCGCCATTTTGTTGTAACGGCTCCGATAAGCGGAAGTCAATCGACTGGAGGAGATGGACGATGAACGACGGAGGAGGGGCGGGATGTTAGGGGGGGGGGAGAGGGATGGGGAAGAGAAAGGGATGGGTTCGTGTTCTCCGCGGCGTTTTCTCTAGAAATATATGAGTTCACCGAGCGATGCGCGTTTATTATTTTTTTTGTTCGTTCGGGTCGAGGCAGCGCGGGCCATTGATTTTCCGATCGTCGATGCGAGAGATCGATCCGCGTGGATGGATGACTCTCCGATGGCGTTTACGCGCGCCTTAGCCTTAGAGATGTGACCAAATAACAGCATAAAGTGGATGTGATGTTTTGAGTCACCAGGCCTTCGGAAGGGAAGCACAAAGGGCAGCAAAAGGAGAATTTATTGATGTGATACGAGATGGAGAATTGAGCGCAATGCGTCTCGACTGTTTCCTTTTCTCCTTTCTTCTCGTCGGACACATTGAGCAGCACTATAATTCCGCCGATACATATCCCAAAGTCATCCGTATGATTCATCGCTTTTCAAAACATTTAGCCGACATAGGAAAATGGAAATTTGTCTGAGCAATAGTCGAGGCAGGTTGCCTCTCCCCTGGCTATCTCCGTGCCACGCTGTCATGGAAGGATTACAGGAAAGAGACACACATTATTTCAAACATCAATGTTTTTTCCATTAATGTTCCGCCTGGTAAAAAAGCTGACCCGTACTTTTATCGCTGAAGGTAAAACAGACTCAAGTAAAAATAAACGTCTTAACATCTGTACACATACTTATGGCTGAATGTCATGTTTCTCGTCAAGACGATACCATCAGTGAGTGCCCTTTTCTCTATTCTGCCAACATCGTTTACAGAGAAATTTCATTTGTAATTTAAATTCAGGAAAAGAGCAAATCCATTACGCGGGGCGTAAATGCGATTTCATGTAATAATCGCAAGGGCGATCCACTTAAATCGACAGCCCTCGCAAAACCACTTGGACGCTCTACGCATACGTTCAATTTAGTAATGATTTGTAGCTATTACTATGTAGCTCTAAAGTAATTCAAAAGAAGACGCTTCTAATTGAACGACAGAAACCATCGGTCATAAACCATGTTATGAAGATATTCTCAATCCTAGGGTTCTCCATAAAAATTGCGATTAATGTGTGTTCCATTCATATTTCAGTAATAATGCTTTGTTGCTTTTTATTTAATTTTTTTTCTCAGTCTCACGAGAGATATTTTCTCAGTCTCAAGAGAGATATTGCATCCGGAACGAGATTTCACTTAAAATAAAATTTAATACATTCTTTATTATACAGAAAAAAGTTATACTTCAAATGGCACCCCAGCTTATGTGTAAAATCCCGAGATATTTGCGAAAACATACTATAATGGAAGGGTCGCCGTCCGAATGGGACAAGGCGCCAGGCCTGTGCTCTCCGTGGAGAATTTTTGACCAAATGAGGAGATTCTGACTCATTGACAGCCTCGGAAATGTTACGTTGAGCAGTTGGTGGGCTTCTTCAATATTTTAAAACATTAATATATTACTCTCCGAAGCAATTTATCAACCGCAAACGATCTCGACTTTTGGATGAAAAGACGTTTTCAGCTCCCGCCATGACACGGGCAAGGCAAGTTAAAACCTCAGATATGCATGTATTTAGTCAATAATTCAAAAGTTCAGCCTTATAAAAGCTTTGGCTATATACAAATATGACTACATTTGCTTTAGAGTAGTCCGAGCGAGTTAGATCCCTAGTCCTAATAGAGACCATATTCGAATTATACGTTTTAATTTCACCAGCTGTAAGACACATCAATTAAATATTGCATTACTAATAGTGCAATTATATAGTTTTATAAGACAGAAATGGTAAGTAATTAAATAAAAATATCAGCATAAGTCTTCAATTTGACTCATTTTTTTCGCGCGGTGCGTTTGAAACTCCTTCAAAACGGATGGTTTTTTGTGATCCCGAAGAACCTATTGCGGTGAGTAATTTTCAAAAATAGTCGAGAAATCACACAAACTACACGCAATTATTTTTTTACGACATCTATGTGTTATAAATACCTCATTTTGTAAATAATGTCTCTCTGGAGTGCATACACGTACCATTTCCCATGTAAAAGGGCTGGTATGTTATGGCAAATATCTCTAAAAGTAATGTGGTAAGAGGTAGAATTTTTGGTGTCATAGGATAGGCGAGATATTTTTCTTTGAAATGAAACCAAATTCATTGGTTTCTATGTAAAATGATATTTCGCTCAACCTACCTTAAGCTTCTTTCAATTGCTTAGTTAAAAACATTACATTCAAACAAGTTCTCTCTATTGATCAGAGAAAAATCTCGCTCTAAACACTACCTATTGATCTCCCCCAATGTGACTAACAGAGAATGAGTGAGTGATCAAGGCCTTAGATCTTCCTGCGCAAACACATTGTCCGCCACCCTTGACGAGGGAAGCCTTCGCTGCTAATATTAAGAAGGACCGAAAAGGGGAATAACTCGGAAAACCGCCATGATATGTGTTTGCCTTGAAAATTTCCCATTTTTCCCGAATCTGCCGCAGCGCCGGTGCGGAGAGAGAGAGGAAAGGGGGAGGGGAAAGCGGTCCATGGGGTGGGGAGGGGGGGGGAGGACAGGGGACGAGAGGGCCGGGGAGGGGGTGGAGAAGGAGTTGGGGAAAGGTGGAGTGAGCGGGAGAGAGAGAGAGAGAAACGGGAGCCGTGGGGGGGGGAAGAGTAGAGGGTGAGGAGGCGAGTCAGGGGGATGGGTCGTGCGAGGGAGGGGTCACGTGGGGATGGGGTGGATATTTTCATGGGAGGAGGGAGGAGGGGGAAGTGTGCGTGAGAGAGAGAGAGAGAGAGAGGATAAAAGGAGAATTGGCAGAGGGCAGCAAAAGGATTGGGTAAAGCAGGAATCAGGATTTCCTCCAAAAAGCAATTTGTCAAAGAATGACATTGTTTAGTAATCGATAAATTGCGCGGACTCTCCAATAACACCGGGATTTTTCCTCCTCTCTTTTTTTCTTTTATCTGTTGACGCAAATGATTTATTTGGCGAGTAGTTTGACAGTCCTGAGCCCTTCGCATTAAACGATTGTTGAATTTGATTCGAGCGCTCCGGGGGCACCAGGGATGAGATAATTGTGTTGATCGAACCCCCCCCCCCCCCTTCCCCTTCACCTTCACGCTTACGATAAGAAAATCCGTTTTTATCGAATTGCCTCTCGATTGGATTTGTTTTTTCGCTCTCTCTCTCTCCGCCGTCGCTGGGGGACGGTTGGGGGGGGGGGCGTTTGGGTGGGGAGGGAAGAGGGTTGAACGGATTGAAAGGGAGGGAATCTCGGCTGTCGAAGCGGGACGGAGTGGGAAGGAGGAGGAGGAGACCGGCAAAAGAGAGGGTTTCTCGTGTGTGCAGTCCACACCGAGGCGATGCGCGATATTCGGTACCTATTCTAAATGAAAGATTACGAACGACACATCCATTACGAACGATACATTCGTCAATGCATGTTAAGTTAGTGCTCACGCTCGCCCAGCATCGCTCTCATTAATTCATTAATTTCGACAGAACAATGCATTCGGAATATTTTCGGTGGCAACGTTTACACCCTTCGTTAATACATATTAATCTTGGAATTACCGTAACTTCTGATACATCGTGGGGGTTGCACATACAGAACATATGCGCCACAGCATTAAAGAAACTAGGTTTTGTTAAACGTATAATAGGAAGGTCCTCGGATGAAAAAGTGAAAGAGAGATGCTACTTCGCTCTGGTTAGGCCACACCTCGAATACGCCGCGAGCATTTAGGACCCTGGTCATAAAGATTTAACAAAAAAATTAACAAAATACAAGGAAAAGCAGCGCGCTTCGTTAAAAACTGCTACGAACGAACATATAGTGTTACACAACTTTTAGAGGGATTAAGATGGGAGCCCCGAGAGACTCGGAGGCTACACGCTAGGCTTAGGTTGCTTGATAAATTCAGAACTGATATTTTTCAGAGCGACACAGAGAATATTACCATGGCGCCTCACTACATCTCTAGGTCCGACAGTTGCGATAAAATAAGAGAGATACTCTGCTGAACAGATAGGTACAAAAACTCGTTCTTTCCGCGCACAATAAGCGACCACAATAAAAACTGAGCCCCTCCAAATACACTCTCATAGGACATGTCACATTTCACCTCCAAAACTTTTACATATTTACAAGGCTGGTGACCTACCACCCCCTGCCACACGCTTATGCGGCGGCTCGCGGGGTAGTATGTAGATGTAGATACATCCCCGGGGATATATTCATCAATGCATGTTAAGTTAGTGCTCACGCTCGCCCGGCATCGCTGTCATTATTTCATTAATTTCGACAGAACAATGCATTCGGAATATTCCCGGTGGCAACGTTTACACCCTTCGTATTTGCGACTCACAAAAGCTGTTTTTAAAGCACAAGAAAAACCTAAGAAATATACAAACTCAACAAAAAAATGAAATTCAGATAGGTACATCTGTACCAGGGAATACATTCATCGGATGCGAGAGAGTCCCACTTTATTTCCTCGTCTTTCTCCAGTGCGGACATGATTTCTCATTAAATACTTTACAAGTTTTGGAAAAGGGTTAAAGATTTCTTTCAGAAAGTAAATTTCACAGCACTGTTGAAAAAAAGAGTGCTTAGCTGTATCGGTTTATGGTTTGAAAGATCTAATTTTGTAACTGGTGCCATTCTTTCCAACTCTATGCGATTTCTGAAGTCTGACACATTCTCCCACCTATTGGCCCGGGTAAACTCCCATAACAAAAGCGCCGCACTTTAGATTTTGAGGCGCAAATTCTGTGACGGGGGGTTGGGGGGCGGACCAGCGAATCAAGAAATGACCTTTATTAAATTATGGTCGGACGTAATGGCTGTAACACACGAGGCACTTTATTAAATAGCTTGCTTGCTTTATTGTAGAGTCGGATGTATTTATGGAATTGCATTGAAAATTGCGTCGTATAATGCGGTGACTTGTGAGAATGCATGAACAAATACATAAGCGAGAGACGGGAAAATAGCCCCCGCTCTGATTCCGGGCCTATATTCTTGCATTGTGGAAACGAATGATGCTTCAAGATGCGCACTAAAGTGTCTCGTGTAAGGCAGCCCTCAGACGCACTCCTCGATATGAACAAATGTGTTGCTTCCCTTTAACGTGGTTTGGGCAATTTTCTTGTATGTGAAGGATTACGTGAAACATTACACGCGTGTATTTATTAGTGAAATGTACCCAATGAAACAAGTGAAAAACTTGCATGTTATCGATTTGGTTGCTGAGCGATTTGATGCTATTTTAATGCGTTTCCTTACGACACCTGGCATATGTTTCGAAATAATTCGTTTCTATGTGCACACATTTTATCCGAGACGAGGAATAATGTCTACGATTCTTATATAATGGCGGCTAAATAACTTCAATGTATATTGACGAGTAAAACAAACAAGTAATTACGAATGATCATCGCTTGAATTTCGAATTCCGTGCAAAAGTCCTGAGTCAAATCAATGCTTTAATTAGGCCGCAAATTTGTAGAATCAATTCTTGCATCATTAATATTTGCGCATACATGATGGCATCCACCGTTTAGACGTATTTGCTTAAGTGACGTGTGTCCCAAGAATTTGTATCCACTTACTATAAGAAAATTTTACATGTGCACTAAATGACTCACGATAACAGCTTCAGCCGCCTTCAATTCCTAGGATCGGTCAGTTTGGTATCACCAGTATATACACTGAGAACACCATGCATCGCATATCGCCCTTTGTGCGAACTGGGGTGAGGCTAAAAGATTAACGCGCTCGGAAGCAGAAACAGAGGGATGGTTGGGGGTGGAGGGGTGGAGGGTTGCATTCGCGACGCAAAGAGAGGAGGAATACATATGAGGGGGCGTGCGGGGGAGGGGGAGGAATGAAGATAAGAGTGCGGGAGGGTGGAGGTTGAGTTGCGAGCAGTGATCTTCACACACGCACACATACAGACATGCAAACAATGGCGGGATACAGCTGCGTGTATTTAAACGCGAAGGGGAGGCGCCAATAACCTGGGAAAGTACACACGGAAACAATCCATCTAAGGGCAATCATTTCGAAGGTCGTCGGCCGGAAAGGGCGGAAGGGGGAGGGGGAGGAGAGGAGGAGTACGGGAAACCCAATCACATCGCTAAGCGCGCGGTAATTGGGGGCAATCTAATCTCTAAGACCACAGCTGACGAGTGTGGGAAACTGATTTGGAGCGAGCGAGGAGGGGCGGCTAACTCGGGAGAGAGCGGAGGGGGGAACTCGCTCCGCTCGCGTTGCCACGGCGACTCTCAAGAATAAACATGACTACTTGTAAACATTTGTGTTGAACATGCAAAAAAAATAAATGTGGAATTTAAACACTGAATGCCGAGAACAGCCTCTTTAAGGATTTATCCAGCATTAGATATTGGTACGTTATTTAATGCAATAACTTTCAACTTGATTGATCCGCTGTACTTATAAATCAAATAATGAAGCTATTGGGCTACTGTGCATGAAAATCAATCACAAAAATAAATACCTTGCAGTCATCTCCGTAAAGAAGGGCATGGGTTTTGGAAGGAAGAGGTTGAGAAGGAAGATCATTGATGAATAAATTAAAAAGATATGGTCCAAGGACACTGCCCTGGGGTACTCCTGTCTTTAGCCACAAATATTTAAAAAAAGAGTATCTATGAAACTCCTCGGCACACATCGTGATATAAAGGAGCGATATTCAAAATTATTTACGCTGAACCCCAGGGTTCCACGCAACCTTCCCTATGATTCCACGAATTGGCGTTTATGCTAATTTGTATAAGTCCCCTAATATTTTAGGTTTTATATGAGTATTCAAGGGAAAATATTTTTTTACATGTACCGCAGGATTTTAGGGAATGCTTATGTTCTTTCCCGAGGAAGGGGTCCATTTGATATTTTAACACTCATAAAGGTTTCGTGAACCAACAAAGGTTGAGAGACGACTGATGTAAAGGATACGCTTTTTTATGACCGAAATTGAGTTAATGCGCGAAAACACGACGCCAGTAATGGCCATTCCCACTGTTGTATTCGATTGGAAAGGACGTCAAAAAATAAATTCTTGCGTTTCAAATGAATTTTAGTTATTGAAACGCTTTTCAATGAACATTAGTACGCCAGAAATAAATACTTTCGCCTTCCAAATTAAAATTTAACACTATCTTCAGCGCTTTAGGTGCATTCTGCAGTATTGGCAAGTAACAAAATAAACTAACTAGTGTAGCGTAGAAGTAACACTTCTTGAGAAGTGGGTAATTTCCCGCTGATTCCATGCTATTCCGATTTTTGACCGAATATGTTTTCTGAACTCAAATTTGGTCCATTTTTCAAAGTTTCTAGTTTTTTAAAAGTGGTTTTATGACAAAATTCTAACATCATTCTTAACGTTAACATTATTCCAGCTCGTAGAGTAACTGGAAATTCCTAAACTTTCTCTTGCAATATACCGTATTACAGTTTATCCATAAAGACCTGTGGTTATACTTTTATTATTTATTTATTTATTTGACAAAAATGTCACATACAGCATAAAGCCATTTTACAGTGAACGCGTAACAAACAAAAAAGGACACAAACATAAAAGCATAGCAATAAGAAGGTGACAAATAATAATCAAACTTGGGGAGATAGTAAAAATTAATTTTTTTAAGGAATGGCATGTGGCTTGGTTAGCGAAGACGGTGGAAGATAGGGTGAAATGGTCAATGTTCACAGGAGAATAGAAGCGAAAAATGAGGGAGCGCTTGGTAAGTGATAATCTGGGAGTAGGGATATGGAGCAAAGAGAGTTCTGGTGTGACGGCAGGGTATTCTGAATATATCAAGGAAAATATATCAAGGAAACAAGGTCGGGGCAGTAAATAGTTGAGTTCAGTGTGCTGTGGATAAGTTTAAGATCAGTTTTAAGGAAGATACTATCAAGTTTATCAACAGAGAGTGAGGACAAGACAACATCAGAGGGTAGGTTGTGGAGATTTGGCAATCTATTTTTAACAATTCATGCGAAGAAGTTAGTGGTATGTTGCAAGGATTTAACATTAGTTGGGGCTGATATCGACCATATAGGGGAACAGTTGGAGAGAAGAGGAAGAACAATAGATGAGAAATATGTCTGTAATGCTCTGGGATCTCTAACTTCAGTGTACCGGATAGTAGGCCTAACAGGGACATGGCTTTATTTTTTTGTGGTATGGATGTGGTCGGCAGAGAGAAGTTCGTGGTACTATATTACTCCAAGATCTTCCACTGATGAAACTCTGATCAATGGGGTGGATTTGATTGTATATTTGAAATTTATTGAAGACTTTTTGAGGGAAATTGTCATGACTTTAGATTTGCTGGGGTTTAAATTTAGCTGCCAGGTGTTGCACCAATCCGACGTCTTATTCAAGGCATCATGGAGGTAATGACAGACAGAGGAGTTTTCAATTAGCTTAAATACCTTGCAGTCATCTGCGTGTAGAAGGGCATGGGTTTTGGAAGGAAGAAGTTGAGGAGGATCATTTATGAATAAATTAAAACGATATGGTCAAAGGACACTGCCCTGAGGTACTCCAGACGCAACCTCGGATCAAGAAGAAGAGAAACCGGACAGTATTACTCGTGTTCTGTCAGAAAGGAAGCTAGATAGGAGGTTGAGAAAGTTACCGTGGAAACCGAAATGGTGTTTGAGTTTGTGAAGAAGTAGGGAATAATTGAGGGAGTCGAAAGCTTTGGAAAAGTCAAGGAAAACGGTATCGAGCTAAGCCGAATTTTCAATGGCGTTGACGGCGTAATTCTGAAAGACGGCGAGATTGGTCTGCCATTGGAATCTGCCTGAGATTGGAATCTGCCAGGGAGGAAACCATGCTGATGGAGATATAGAGAGCGAGACGTAATATATCCGGTTGAGAATAATTCTCTCACAGACGGACGAAAGGACAGGAAGTATAGAGATGGGACGATAGTTTGACACAACAGTTTTAGGACAATTTTTATGAATTGGAATGATGTTTGCTGGCTTTCCATTGAGAGAAGAAAGATCCGTGTGAAAAGCAGCGGTTTAACAAGAGGATTAGAGGTAATGAGAGGGAGGAGGCACAGTTACATATGAATTTAGGGCTGAGACCATCGGAACCGGGTGAGCGATGGAGAGGGATTCTGCTGAGAAATTCATAAACCTCGCATTAATCGGTCTGAACGGAGGATAGACAGAGGTTAGTGTTAGCTGCGGGGTGTGGGTTGGGTGGAATAAGAGGGTTAGTTGATGGCTGTAGGCAGTCTGAGAAGTACTTTTGGAAGAGGTCAGCCCCGTCTGGTCCATGATCATCACTATTGCCGTATGAAATTATATCCGTGATATTGGGACGATTTCGCCGTTGGTTCTCAAAGGACCGGAACATTTTTGGGGAGGAGAAAACGGAATGGGAAAGGTTCGACAAATATTCTTCATGATCACGTCGAATGAGAGATTTTGAGAGACGGCGCAGATCAGAAAAGGAGCGACGAGTGTTCACATTGGGAAAAGCCTTGTGAAGGAGACAAGCGCGTTCCCTAAAATAAGTATTGAGTCCGGCTTAAACCAGGGGAGGAGTTTTTTTGCCTTGGGCTTCACAAAAGGAACGAAGTCTTTGATGACACTCCAGGATCGAGTAGAGAATGACCACAACATCATCCGGAGACGAAGAGTTAAGTACACCCCAGGGGATGAGGTCGAGGAAGCGGTTGACGTCTTTCCAGGAAACCTTCGACCAAACAGGGAAGGGTTTAGTTGGTGGGGAGGAAACCCGCAGTGTTTCCGTGGGCCGCAAAAGTAGAAGAGAGAGTGATCAAGGGACTGATGGTCGGAGTCGAAAATATTTCGCCGGGGGGTGATCTCCTTGGGGGGAACGGCCGAGAGGAGGAAGTCCAGCGTGGCCTGGGTCACGGGTTGCTTGAAGATTAATGGGCAATGGATTTGATTGGATGGGCAATCGTAGGGGAATCTCAGCGGATGGACAAAATAAAGTCACCGACCAGAATCACCGGCCCAAAATTCACAGCCCGCAGCACCGATTCGTGGCATCCTTCCAGGACAGAAACATCACTGGAAGGGGAGCGATAAAAACAGCCTACTAATATTTTATTTAACCTGCAGTTTGACAAAGCAATCTCACGCCAGACAATTCCACAAGCAGTCTCTAGGTCCTTTCTGCGTTTCGAAGGGAGAACTGATTTAATGGCAAGAAGCACACTACCTCCTCTTGAAGGTCGATCTCGGCGGAAAACATAATGAGAGCTCGAGAAAGATAGTTCACTGTCACAGACAGCAAGAGTTTGCCATGTCTCTGATGAGACAATGATGTCCAATTGTAATATTTCATGGTTATGGGAGCTACAAATGGATAACTTGTTCTTAATGCTTCTAACATTTTGATAGTAAACGTTTATTGAGTTATTGGAAGGGCCAGGGTTGAGGCTGACATCACCGGAAGTAGCACGAGGAGAAGGATGATGATCCCGCACCGGGGCGTCGATGTGGTCGAGGATGGCCCGGGGGAAAGCCGGGACCTGGGCGATGGCGAGACCGGTAGCCAAAAGTAGACGGACTACACGAGGCGTAGGCATAAAAACTATATTTTCTTTTGCTGTAGGTATTTTGATGGAGAGGACGCACCACTAACAAAGGGTTTTTACCGGACTAAACAGCACACACACGGACAGAGAAAAGCACCAAAAGAGGATCACTTAAGACAGAAACACTGAAAATTACCACAGCGAGTGAAGTACGTGTATTCACACTGGCGGCCATGTTGAAAGTCTCGACTTAAGGCTTCAGGGCACAGATGATGCTTTACTTTAGAAAATAGATTCGAAAATTTCAGAATGAATTTACCTATTTTTGGAGGTTTTCCATCGAAAAGGCAAGTTTGGTATCCTTCATTATGACAGAAATTTGATTTTTATTTTCCTGATCGTTACTTAACGCTCTTATAAAGTCCAATAAATATGACTGGTAAAAGAGGTGCTACCCCCGCGTAACTCCACGTGCTGCAACATGAAAAATACAGTAAAAGGTATTAAATAAGCAGTATTTTCCACTTCCTAAAGGTCTCTCGGGTCGCATTATATATAGTTTCAAAAAAAATTAATACAAATTGTTCCTGTGGCATTGGTAGCATAATTCGTATAGGGCAGTGCATGTAGGTGAACGCTACCTTATATTGTAATGTTTGTTGGTGACAACTCATTCCCTGCCACACACCCTTGAGGTGGTTGCAGGGTCATACGTAGAAGTATTGTGTGCCGCAGATCAATCCCTAAGAAGGAGAGGAAAATGTGCGCTGAATATTCCAATCTCGTGTATTTCACGACGATTTCTCCAGCCATTAGAGGGAATGATGGCAGCACTTTCCCCTCGCACGAGTCAGAGTCGGAAATCACAAACAGGTCCTCGGGTCGAAAAGTTGCGTAAATGCATTATGCCAGAGAAACAGCTGAATCGCGGCTGGAATTTGAAAGATGACAGATTGTGAACACCAGCCATGGATGGGGGAGGGAGTAGTGAGAATGACTAGTGACAGGACAAAAAGGAATCGCATGTTATTGGAATGTCCACTGGAAATATCTTGCCTCCTTAATGCTTCCTAGTAATGCGCGAAACAAGACAACATAAATGGTCGTTACCACTGTTATTATCTCGTAAAGAACGTCAGAAATCTCGCATTTCAACTTGACTCTCGTTGGCGAATCTATGACACTCGTGTAAAAGGCGACACTCGGAGACATTTTGGGTGGCACGCATTGTTCACGAACGGTCATCGCCCAAGAACAGTAAACGCACCCAGAGATATTATTTTATATATTTAGAGTTAAAAATTCGACGTGATTTTGTGAGACCTTATTCTCGGCGCAGGGTAGCGATCGTCAGGGAAAACCTATAATTGTCGGGGAATTTTAAATTTCTTGAAAAGTAGGGAATACTCGTCACAGTCAGGGAGAAACTGGAATAGGAATCCTCGATATTTTTCTACCATTACGTTTATCGGCCAGTCTTTCCCGCCCTTTATTTCACCAACTGAAACTAACGTCCGTCGCTGACGTGCATGGAATGAACACCATCAATTCGTGGATTATTCAGTGGTGAATCTTAGTTATTTAGTTGTGAATCAGACGTACAATGTATCCCTTTTGTATATCCTTATTGCGACATTTGCCTAATTGTGTTAAAAGTCATGATCACAATGTATTACGCTCATCACAAGGAATCCGAGGCTATGTTGTGCGGAAAATTTTACCCCGCGTTATTTTTAACTTCCGAAACTCAGGTCGAGGGGAAGTATATGGAGCACACACACTAGCTCATATAGTAAATACAAAATGGTTGCAGTTCTAATAAAAATACGAGACGATGATTAGAAAAGTTCGAAAATTCAAAGCTGCCGTAGAAAATTTAATTCAGCAGAAAAATAAAAGGTGAGCTTTTGGCGATCGGTCAGGGAAATTGATATATCCATCAGGGAAAGGTCAGGGTATTTGAAAATTGGATACCTATCAGTAGCCACCCCGTTGACGATAAATGATAGTGAAATGAATAAAAGAAACCAAAGGATATTTGAAGTCAGTTGCGCTTACGGAAGAATAAAACAATTTTGTTTTCTCCACTTGGAATTTATGATCACGACCAAGTGAACCTGTAGATATCAAAATGTGTCAAAACTTGAGTCGTGATAATAGATCTCAAGTGCAGTTTGCAAAGTTATTTTATCCTTCCGTAATGGATTACTTCCACCGACAAAAGCCTACAACGATTTATTTTGTTAGTTGAGCTTGTTTGTGCGAGCAGTGTAGGAAAGGCAAGCCTTCAATTAAGGATTAAGCAAACTGAAATCAATGACAAACAAGTTGCTGATGCAATAAATTACGTTTCCACTTTTTAATAATTAAAAACATAGCTATTTATGTAATATAAGAAGTATAGACTTTTTTTGATAGAGCTACAGATATCGTAAAATTATGAATAAATCTAGTTGTGACGCAGCACCCGAGTGTAGTTAGTTTTCATTACGGATTTTGTCGAGCCGAGCTCATGAGGTTCGTCATCATTCCATCGGATCACAAAGGTGGGCACGTGAAGAAAGAATTTTGCACCCATCGATTTGACGGAGCATGCGTCTTCATTCGCCGCCTCTCTGTGTGAGATTCAGTGTCGGGTTAAATAATGCCATTCCGTGTCTCTCTGAACCTCTCGTGATTTTTTAAAATAAATGTAGTGTAGCGTTTAGTCGCTAGTGGCAGCACGACCGATAGCAGGCCATCCATCATCGAGGATGACACTTCTAGTTGAGGCAAATAATGAGATGTTTTAAGTTAAAACGCCTCATGGAACTTCGCTCTGGTAAGGCCACACCTCGAATAAGCCGCGAGCATTTGGGATCCTGGTCATAAAGATTTAACAAAAAAAAATTAACAAAATACAAAGAAAAGCAGCGCCCTTCGTTAGAAACTGCTACGAACTAACATATAGTGTTACACAACCGTTCCGCGCACAATAAGCGACCACCATAAAAACTGAGCTCCTTTAAATACACTCTCATAGGACATGTCACCATTTCACCTCCAAAACATTTACATCTTTACACGGCTGGTGACCTACCAACCCCTGCCACACCCCCATGCGGCGGCTCGTGGGGTAGTATGCAGATGTAGATTATTTGCCTCAACTAGAAGTTATAACTGCCTCCTGAAATAAATAATGGAAGGAAAATTTTTTAGACAAATTATGACCGTAGATGGACATATCAATCCATTGAGAGAAATGTTGAAATACGCGAATGAAGATAAAGATAGATAGATGAAGGCGGTGAAGAGTGTAGCAGCGTTTGGATTTTCGATTGCCTCCATGATACATGCATAGTTTAACCAACACATGCCATTAGAACACACACCGCCAACTCCGTCCACTCCCATCGACTTCCAAACAATCCTTTCCCCATCTGACACCGGTCAAAGAATACATTTCGACTCAACGAATGTGTTCAGTCTCAAGGAGTGTCGTTCACCTCGAATTTTTCTCCTTCGGACGGTTTTCCAATGAAGTCATGAGCAATTGTTTATTTTTGGGGTCGAAGCCCATTCTAGCACGGGTGGTGAGGGTGGGAAGTCTTGAAGAACGTAGGAAGGTTGCTATGAACTATGCGTCGGAATTAGCCTGTCCATGTCATTGAGACCAAAATGAACAATAATAACCAAGGGACCAATATGAAAGACTCCAGAGCGACCATAGCTTTACATCCCATCCAACGGACAGAGTACAATGCTCAGAGCACTCTGGTAGAGATTTCGGTGAAAAATATCCGCACACAGGTACAGTAAGCCAGGACTCCAGCCACCGAGGCAACCCAATACCACCCTCTTCTATTCTCCTGCGGACACATGGACTATCTCCCATTTTATTCATCAACATTACCTCATACTATTATCTATTTTCCAATGATCCAGGCGCCTGACCATTTTACAGTCTGACTCGATACTAGGAAGTTCTATCTGATATATACTTCGCGGAAGGATTTTGGAGTGATTTCAGATTAACTGTGGGTCCGGAAGGACAGGATCATCACGGCCCGAGGGTATAGAGGGATGGTGGGAGGAGAGGTGAAGTGTGAGATGGGGAAGGGCAGAGTGGAGAAGTAAGCCAAACTCTCGGAAGAGGGAGAGGGGGGCGGTTGAAGGCCAAATCTATTGTGTCGCTCGGCAACGTAGAGAGGGGACACTAGACTTCGAAGGGGGGTCGGAGGGGGTGGGGATTGGGATCGGTGGCGATAAATTTCGTCGTTCTGACGGGGACGCTCTCGTGGTGGAACGGAGGAGGAGGGTGTAACCAACCCCCTCCTCATTCCCTCCACTCCGGCTAACCTCCAGCATTCACAGGGAGGGATGAGATAATTATCTTCCATCCGTTTGTCTTTCCGCAGTTACCCTCTTTCCCTGAGGACTCGTGTTGAGCGATCCTCCAAGCCTCGAGGGCTTAAACGTGAGAGTAGAACGCCAATTGAACTCGACCCAACATCGAATCGTGCTCTCGAACCAAATGAAGGAGAGAGTACTTTTCTCTTACCACGAGGTGTTCATTGGGATTTTACTCCCATAATGACCATGAATGATCACACTTTTTAGAAGTGTCATCTATTTGGTATTGTATGGGGACATATGGAGCCCAACAAATCACATCAATTAGACCTGAATCCATCTCAAATAACTTGAGTATTGCCCGAGGAAATAAGTTATTCAGGACGGGGGAACATACAGCGTCGGTTTTTCAATGTGTCGGCCACTAAGCTACTTAGGATTCCCAATTCCGTTCCAAACGCAATTTAAGGAAGATCATCCGTCAGCCGGTGTCTTGTGTATGTACTTGTGAACTATTAGTGGCGCGAGTCAAGGCGCCAAGGAACCTCTTGATTGGTCAACTAGAGCAAACACTCTACTTCATGACTGGCGAACAAAGCGACACTGTTGAAGAGATGAAGGAGTATCATCTTCTGCTCTACGTCCTTAAGTGGAGACTCGCCTCGTATTCCTCCCGTTCGTTACTCGCGTGCTCATTCTCAAAAGCTTTCAACTTGCGACCTCAAGACAGCGATTACAAATACGGTAATATTCCACACATATCTGCAACAACCCGTTCCGATTTGCTCACATCATCCACAAGGATACAGTATGATTATTGACCCAATCATCAAACCTGATTGTAGACAGTCGGGCTGCCGCTCAGTCGCCCAAGTTGACCTCCGTTGTTCTCCGATCGAATTCGAAAGTGTCTCACTATTCGTACGATTGCGTTTGTCCGTTGTCGGTGGCTGGCTGTCAGTTCGAAATAACCCCGGTCGTCGAAGCACGTTCAACCAGGAGTAAAAATTGAACTTAGCCACACTATTATCAAATGTTTTTCCTCTTTCATTTGTACCAGTCGTTCAGTCCCAAGTGACGCTGACTGAGGTCCTCCATTCCACCCTGTCGCAAGCCAGAGTCAATCCGCTTTCGTATATGCAACAGGTACACGAAAGTATGAATAATAGAATGAAAGGTGGAATGACTACTTTGCCTCTGAAAAAGGCAATATGGCTAGCTGTCGAAATATAAGGAGCCTACGTGTGTTTTTTCTCCTGTCTCACTGCGTTTTTTGTCTGCCTCTGGTATATTTATTTTTGTCACTCGAGCGATCCTTCATTAAGTTATATATATATATATATATATAAATTTTTTGCGAAGATTCCACGAACGTGGCAAACAATATAAAACTTCGTCACAGGGTGACACTAAACATCAAACATATTAAAGGCCAACTCACGAGTTTAAACTCGTGAGTTTGCCTTTAATATGTTTGATGTTTAGTGTCACCCTGTGACGAAGTTTTATATATATATATATATATATATATATATATATATAATATGCATATAAAAAATATTAAAAGCGCTAAATGCAATCAACGATGTAATTTTTGAGTTTCTTGTCACCTTCATTGCTGAAGCGGATGTGAGATGTAGACCCTGAGAGTCACTTGCGGAGTGCTATGGGCTCAACGGAGCACACTTTTATTATGAACGCTGATCTAGAGACACCTCAATGACACCTCGCTCACCACCAAATTCTTACGTTAATAGGAAATATTCCGAACTGGAGCGTGCACAAATCACGACTCACAGTCCTTTTCCTATCCTTATCCAACTCGAGACTGAGACAGCTCGCACCGAGATGCCTCCGCCACTCAACGTTCATCCCCCTCCCTATACGACCACACAATCGTCCAAATACACTCTCTCCCACCCCTCTCTAACCCCCTCTTCTACCCCCTCCCCCCACACTCCTAATGCTGCACACTTACATCATCATCCCCTGGAGGCATTCCGCGTCAGGATAGAGGACACGTGCTCCCAACAAACCCAACCCGTTTCACAATGGACAGGGATTTCAATTTCCTGGATGAGATTGCTTTGGGCGGAGTGTTGAGAAGAGGTGATGTCTTTTCGTCACGGGAGGAGGAAATCGGGAGGGCTCGTCCATTTACTTACCGTTCCGCGCTCTTGAAATTCAGCCAAGGGAGGGGTTACGTGTTATTGGAGCACTTTTTTCCGATAGTTGCGACCAATTCAAAGTTGAGAGTCATTGTAGGCCAAAAGAAATACGGCGTAAGATCGCAGATTGTTGTGGCAGAAGGCTTGAGTCGGACGGAGAAAGGACGCGCTCATTACTAATGATTACCCGTAACAAAGCGCGATTCCAAATCTCGTGATTGTTTGGATCAAACCATACTATGTATCCTATCAACTATTTTTATCATTTAAGGTAGTCCGAACGAAATATCCTTTTACTTAGAAATCAATGAATTTGGTTTCATATTAAAGAAAAGTATCTCACCAATCCAATGACGCCAAATATTCTACCCCTTATCACATTACTTTCGGAGATATTTGCCAAAATATACCAGCACTTTTACATGGGAAACGGTACGTGCATGCACTCCAGAAAGACATTATTTACAAAATGAGGTATTTCTAACCCTTAGATGTCGTAAAAAAACTAACAGCGTGTAGTTTGTATGTTTTCTCAACTATATTTGAAAATGAATCATATTGTCACCGCAGTAGGTTCTTGAGTATCACAAAAACCTTCCTTTTTGAAGGAGTTTCAAACGCACCGCGCGAAGAAAATGAGTCAAGCTAAAGACTTATTTAGATATTTCATTTAATTACTTACAATTTCTGTCACATAAAACGATATAATTGCACCATTAATAATGTAATATTTAATTGATGTGTCCTACAGCTGATGTAATTAAAACGTGTAACTCGAAAATGGTCTCTATTATGACAATGGGAACTATCTCGCTCGGACTACTTAAATTAGCAGAGTTGCGATAGTTGGGATGAACCTTGCAAAACACTCCGCTTTCTGGAGCGCTGTTGCGAACACAAATAATTTTGCAAAAATCGATACTGGCGATACAGTGGCGGCGTTGACCCCGCTGAACAAAGTCATAAATCACATGCAACCAGAAATTAATATTTACAAGGAACTAATTAAAAGAAATTGGGGAATACGGACGTATGCGCAGAAGAAGAGTCACTTTTTACCAATCAATAAGTAATTTTTCACGTTATATATTGAAAATATATAAATTTAAAGGCTTTTAAATCATCGGCGCCAGAAAATATGCTAAGAATGAGGAAATGGAAAGCATAAGAATTGCTACGCCAAGAAGCGTAATTTTTTCGCATTATTTACAAGTCTTTGGAACGTTACCAACTCGTAACATTAAATTGGACTAAATCCTAAATTGGATAAACTCCTAGCGAATGGTGTGAGCTTAAATCAGAGAGCCAAAATAAACACAACACAAAATTCAACCGATTCGGCCTCCTCATAACGATAATTATCTCATCTTTCCAACGATACCATAAAATATGAGCCAGTCGCAGCGCAACTTTTAACCAAATTTGAACAAAGAGAGGAATTGTATTTCATGGGATGTACAAAAGAGAAATTTTGAATGAATAAGGAAGTTCTGACGCACAGATCAAGATTTTAGACTTTAGACAGATTTTAGACAGATCGACTAAAATGTAACCATGGATAGTTCGTATATTTTCTCATTTACTTAAATTATAAACTGCATTGCTCACCATAGTAAATTTTACAAAAGTGATAAAAGAAAAAAAAGGCTTGGGAAGGTGTTTCCTGTGGACGTAGCGAAACATATAACTTACATCAAGCCCTCAAATGTGTACATGCAGCTACATTTAATTAATTTCACAGAAGCTCAGCCATAGAAACGAAGTTTTTCCGGTAATAAAAATTGCTATAAATACTTCATGCGTCTTGAGACTCCTTAATGTTTAAGGTAAAATACGTTGATGGTGTTCATATGAGCTAGAACAAATCTCGCCTAAAAATGACATAGAGGTGTGGAAATTGACTGATCCTCTCCGGGTTCTACGTAAATGAGAATTTCTTTTGAGGGAAAGCAGCAGATGAGAGACGGGCTGAGTGAATAGAATGCAATGGCTGGATGATGATGGACCACCAGAGTATGTCTATGGGGTCGTGTCGGGGGTAAAGGGGTTTTGGCTTTTCTGAAATTGCCTTCCGTAGGGGATTATGGGGTTCCGAGATCAGCTGACGTTCGATTTTATTTGTACTTTTGAGGTCACCTTTGTATCACCATTTTAATAATCGGCGGGCATAGTACCTAAAATAGAATGCCCAAAGTGTGAAGCCACATTTTGAAGCAATACAAACGCCTCTAAACGCACATTACACCTCTAAGTCTGACAGAAGCGGTTAAATAAAGAGATACATTCCAGAAAAGATAGATACAAATGAATTGTTCTTTCCACGCACAATACTTTGGAAAAATAAAAACCGAGCTCCACTTGAGACACTTCCAAAATACAATTCACCATTCCGATTCCCTTGAACCTTTTCCTTTACGTGGCTGGAGTCCTAACCACCCCTGCCACACGCCAATGCGGTGATTCGTAGGGAAGCATGTAGACGAAGGAACGGCCGTTCGAAAGAGGCCGATTTAAGGGGAGCATATGAATTAACCCGCACACTCACGGTAGACTAAGAGATTCACGTCGGAAAGCAGAAAGCGTCTGTTCCATCACAGCACAGTTCCAAGAAAAGCCTTTCGTATCTTGAACTCCTCGTGATCATTCCAATCGCAGAAAAAACATCCTTCACCGAAAAGTCACGCTTCACAAATGTTCACACGCTTCAGAAATCTAAGACAAAACATTAAATTGGAAGGGGGAAAGTTCATCAACTGTTACGGCGTCTTAAGCCTGAAGCACACGACACTTGACATAGTACAACTCCCAGGATGCTAGCGAGTACTGGATTTCTAGTACGAAACTTAGAATGCTTGAAACTTTCCTAGGAGCTATCACACGATACTTGAACTTGCACAAGGTCTGCTTAGTAGATCTTTGATCTAGTAGAGTCGCGGAAGGAGTTTGACGAGCGAAATGGATGATTTCGAACGAAGACGACGGCTTTTAGCCGCTGCAACTGCCGTAATAGCAGGAGTAGGGGCAAGAATGCTTTTAAAATATTAATTATCGATTAAAACCTCAATTGCCTCAGGTACCCAAGCCATTGTGTATTGTTGAGAGGATTGAGTTGTTTATTTGATCGCGGGAAATTGTAATTGTCACGAGGGACTATGGAGGCACTGACATCAAAAATTGACGACCACATTACAAAGAGCAAAGGTGATTGGTCGGCGGCTATTAGGTCCTACTAGGAGCAAGTATCAATCTAGTACCGCACCAATTACGAAAGCAAAGATACCAACTAGTATGCTAGCGATCATGCAGGATTTCCAGTATGCTCAATCTGTATCACACGATACTCGACCTTGCACAAGTCCTAGTATGCTAGCTAGCATCCTCGGACTTGTACAAGGCCAAGTATCGTGTGATTCAGGCTTTAGATGGGAGAAAAGGGTCATTAAAAGTGGGTAAAATACTGCCGTGCGTACTAATACAAATAATGGAAATCTTCCTGCTATCTCTCTCTCTCTTTTCGACACCCATTCTCTTCACGTCTCCCACTTCTTCCTCGACTAATCGAATCGAATTCGCACAGAGCGCAGTTCCGACTAGGATTCTCTTTGGATCATTCTTCCCTGCCCCCCCTCCCTTACTCCGTGGGGCGAATCTCGTTTTGGGGGCAACAGGGGTCAGCAGACAGGTTCCGTCCAAACAGACTGCGCCCGTTTGAGGGTGGGTGTGGAGAGAAAGAGGAGATGCATTATCCTGATTTCATTGGCCTCGTCGGACGTTCGCGGCAATGGATAACCCAAACCGTTTAGCACTTTCGGGCATTCAACTGTCTGCCGATCCGCACGTCCCACTCCCCCGGCTCCAGGACGCGTCGCTCCGTTGTGCTCGTCGCTAGGTGACAAGAAGCGATCCCCTTCCTTCCCTCCAGCCTCCCTCCCCCCCAGCGTAACGGGGGGCGGAGCTTCCCCCATCCCCCCCCTGGACCAGTCGGAAAAGGCATCACCACTTACCCCCCGTCACGCTTAATATATGTGGTGCACAACAGATGCGCCAGTTGTCCTCACCTCGACCCCCGTCTTATCCCTCCGTCCCCCCCTTTCAAACCCCGTGACCCCGAGTCAAAAGGGCCACCCCTGCCTCTACGTCATCTCCGACCCCTCTGCGGGGAGGCTCCTCTGCACCCTCCACGATCCTTAAACCTATTCCCCTCTTCTCCTCACAATGTTCTTTATTCCCATTCCGGAATCCGGAGCGCCCCCGACCAAAGCCCCCCTCCTAGCCCATTAAACGGGCCCATCCACATCTCTCCTCCCATCCCTTTATTCTCCTTCTCCTCCCATTATCCATCGCCTTTTGTGGATCCATTGCTCGCGCCGGAATCGCCTCATTACGACCTCTCTCCACTGACGAATACAAATTACCGCCATAATTCAAGCGATATCCTCTCGCGGGTTGATGATTAAAATTAGAGCCGGTTAGGGTCAATTACCCCTGGTTGTTCCCCCCCCCCTCTAACAGCATCACGATAATATCACCATGAAATGCTCTATTTTGACACCACCCGAAATGGTTAAGAGAGAGAAGGCCCTGCACATTGGAACAGTGCTCGAAGGAGAGACCGGGGTGGATCGAACGCTATTGAAGCAGACACTCGGAAAGGTGCGCTGAAGAAAAGGTGAATGCTACATTGTCCCATTGACCTCTCTCTATCTCTCAAATCCATCGAGAGGCCTAACTGTGGGGGCTATTCCTTTACTTTTTTAACGTAATGGGTCCACTAGAAATTACATGGCTATTTTTAATACGCCTGAAAGACCATAGCTTCGATCAATTATTTTTCGCTCAACATATTACATGACTCAAGATTCATTACAAAATTTATCAAAATCCACCAAACGTATAGCAGTGTCTACATTGAAGGTCAATATTAATGACTCTTCTTCCGTCACATTTTCTTTTACTGCGCCCGCAAATACATAAATCAAGATAATACTACCATATAGCCCCATAACCATATAGTGGGAGGGATTAATGTAAGCGAGTAAGTCTAGTGCAGGGAAATCACCATGACTTTAGACTTCATCATCATTAGTAGTCTGCTTTCGCAGGTGGTCCATTGGTTACTCCATCTCTCTCTCTCTCTCTGTCCTCTGCTCTCCTCTTCAACTCTCTGTAACTCCCTCCGTCCTTCAGGTCATCAATCATCTTTCTTTTCTTTCTTCCTCTTTTGCGGTTTCCATCCACCATTCCTTCCAGTACATCTCGTAACAAACATTTATTTCTCAGTACATGTCAATCCAGTTCTTCCTCCTATCTTCAATGGTCTTGAAGAGCTTTCCGTCTTCTTTTATTCTCTCCAACACCTCTTCATTCCTATAACCCTATCAGACCACTCTTGATGTTAAGCACTTTCCTCCAAATCCACATTCCTATACACTATCCTTTATCTATCCTTTTCTGTCATCGTCCACGTTTCCCCACCATACAAAAAAACACTCCAAAAAAAAACACTTGACGATTCTCTTATTCAGTTCCAGCTCCATTTTACTAGTAAGTATTGCATAAAGCCAACAACTTCATTTCTACACGATACGTTTATAGATTTCATGGCTAGATTCAGGTGATAGCTGAAATAACGAAACGAATCGTCTTCTCAGACATTTGGCAAACGTTAACATTACCTAAACACAATGCTTGTCGTAACACATTAATGTAGGGGCCAAGGTTTACATTTATTGACACTAGGGGGTACTTAAATTGATACTATTGAGGGCACCCGCTCAAATCGAAACGGGCGGAAAATTGTTGAACATGGAGTCTATGATATGAAAAGTCCTTCCAATTTGACATCAGAAGCGCATTTTGCCACTATTCAACAACTAAGACGACTCGGAATGATTAATTAATAAAATTAAGAGTAGAAGGCGGAATAAATTAGAAATCAGGTATTTTAGGTAAATGTAAACTCTTCTTTCTAATAACCACACGTGCAAAAATACGAAAAAAAATGATCGGCATGGAACGGCTTCAGTTCGCTGCCACCTTTTGGGAGACAGCACAATCCAATAGGAAAAATGGCGTGATCCATAGTAGCTTCCTAAAATTTTGCAGTGTTATTTCTAGCAGTATGTGATTAGATTGGTACTGATCGGAACTAATTTTAATTTTTTGCTAAAAAAATATTGAATCAAATAACTCAACTATTTAAGTGTCCCAGAAAGTGTGATGTAATAAGAGTATTCCCATTTAGCATCCATAAAACACCATTTATCACCCCGTGGTGTTTAATTTTCTTTTGAATGGGAATGGCTACCTTTAATTCCACTCTCATTTTAGTATGTCCTCGGTATTGGCCCTCCTCAAGCCCTGCCACGCCCTGGAGAAGTTAGGGAGGAATTTATTCCACCCAAGTGCCGTTACGGCACGTCTCAATCATTTAACCCGAGTTTTAAATGATACAGGAGTGAATATCAATTAAAAGACAATGTGCTCAGGCAACCAAAGATAATTTTATTGTTGACGTCGGAGGAGAATGGATGATTTTGTAGCCACGAATTCAAATTTTAAGTAAAAACAAAGTGTAAATGATTATCGAGAGGAAGAACGAAACCCTTCACTCTTTCAGTAATCCGATAGAAAATATCTCGAGCCAATGCCATTTGCACACGTAAATACAAAAGAAAAATCATTTACATTGAATCAAGTACTCATCTCATTGGAGTAAATGAATTAATGTCGAGTAAAAAAAGTCCCCTTTCAGTTGTTGTTCACCTACAATATTTTGTACGGTCTCTTTTCAGTCTTTGAGATCTTGGGGCCTTTCTTATATGTCTGATGTCCTCACTAGTGCTTGCAATGTACCTGTATGCAGCAATGCAAATCTATCTAAATTATTATTGCAAATATATCTAAAAAATAAAATCTATAGAAAAATATAGAAATAAATAAAATAATGAGAAAAATGTAGAAAGTCACGGCTTGGGGGCCCCGCCCTAAGCTCATGAAATATTGCCATTCCTCTAAGGGCTTTGCACATGTATCCTCAACACTGTGCACAATTCAAGTAGAGTAATACCTAATCTACAACGACCAACCGACCACTTTAGAGCCCTACTGTCCCTGGAGCTTCTTTCAGGGTACATTCCCTTTGGGTTCTAAGGGGCATGTGTTTCAAAATTTTTCCTAATCCGCCCAGGGGTGTGGAAGTGTACACACGAAACATACAGACAGTACGAAACAAACAGAATTTTCGTTTTGCCTAGTTGAAATAAATCTTTACAGGCAAATATTTCAACGCGTACACTCACGATATACGCGATGGCACATAAGTAGATAACATTTGTGATCCCTGGTACCTAGGCCACAATTTACAAAAGTCCATAAAATAGCGATAAACTTCCATTCACAGCTAACCAAATTTGTCATTATGTTTTTCGGCACGAATGAACTTCATTCATGCAAACTGGAAGGAAATGCTTAAATTAATCGCTCCTCCAGTCAGTTTGCTTCTAATTCTTGCTGAGAAAAGCCAAAACAAGCCGTGCGATTGAAAATGTCTTTAAGTATGTCATTGCAAAGCATTTTAGTCCACCATAAGTGTCAGGACTTTAGTAATAACTCCTGATAAAATAGTTAAAGTCAAAACAACATACTACATTGAGATTGTTTTCTTAGACACGATTAAAATTAATAAACGAAGTACCCTTTTCATAGATTGAAGATGGCCATTTCGACAGATGCTGACTTGCCAAAGCCTTGAGTTTACAGCGTAAGGTAAAAAAACATCCGATCTTGAAGTTACAAAACCGTGATCGACAATTTTTATCAAAATATTACCCAAAATCCAGCGGGAAGGATCTTCTTAAGCGGGAGATAAAGCTATAAAATCTGCCCTACTTCATAGTCTTTTGCCTGTTCTTTCGATGAACAATTCTTGAAACAAATTCGCACTTCCATAATGTGATGAGAAGCAGGTGGGCGAGCACGCCGTCTTTTCCTTACACTTCCCGAGTATGACGCACATATGCAATACCGAAGCCACACAAAGTGCACCGACTTAACCCACTTTGGGAGACCTTTAACAACCCTTCTCACTTCACTCGACTGCACACCCCTTTCTCCTTTGACAATCCATCCCTTTCCCCTCTCCCCCACCGCTCTCCCCATTTACACGCACCCCCGCTTTCATCCCCCGGCAGGAACCCTTCGATTCGGATGTGGAGGAGGCCCAACTGCCCATGTCATTATCCAATTACACGGACGACTTGCTATTCATTGCCCGGTAGACTGAGGGGGGGGATTTGAAGCTAAGGGTGCGGGGGTGGCTGGGTTGCTGCGCGGCCGAAGGGTTCCGGCCTTGGGGGTATGCGAGGGAGAGGGGGAGGAGGATGGGGGGAATTTACAGTCTGGGGACAGGGAGAGGAGCTCAGCCAATAGAAGATATTAAATTATCATGACAATTGGGAGTGGACGGGGAGGGATTTTTATCGGCAAGGGTTGCTAGGGTGGCGCGTTGGGGGGGGGGGATGGGTTGGTTGGTTGGCTGGTTGTCAGGGTGGCGGGGGGGAGGCGTTAAAGGAGGAGTTGGTCCGCTGTGGGTGTCGCTGTGGGACGGGCGCTTTGCCTTGAGCTTATCCTGTGGAGGGGTTGGCCTCCCTCCCCCTGCGCCACTTCCAGGGCGGAGTTGTGAGGGTGGCCGCAAGGGGGGGCTGGAGAGGGTGAGAGACGGGGTGGGGGGAGGAGGGGCAGGAAAGGTATAAAAGGGGAGAAGGAGGAGTGGTGGCCATGATGAGTGAGGAAGGACGTCTGGGTTTTCCGCTAATCTGGCCGCACGCCACCGCTCAAATGGCAGCATCCCGAGGGTGTTCCGCACGCAGGGGTCTCCAAGAGGAGAAGGACAACGCCGTCCTCCCCTCATCCCCCTTCATCCCCCAATACTCCCCTCCTCCCCCGACTCCTCACCCCCCACGAAGGCCTTTTCCCCCCTTTTTTTATTAATCCGAATTAAATCAAGAAGTGGATCTTCTCGCCTCGTTACGAGCGATCTCCTTAAGGATTATTTTTTTTTGGGGCCGTCCGTTAATTCCTCAGCCGCCACGACGCGTCATCCACGGCTTTATTTTCATAAGGAGTTTCTCTTCTACCGCATTGGGGTCTTCGGAGGCTGAATGAGAAGGAATGACTTTTGAAGTTCCGTTCCGGGAAATCGGGCTGAATGGTAAATGAGTTCCCTTCTCTCCTGTTACGCTGAATTTTCGCAGAATAAATAACTAGTCAATCTTTCCGATTTACCAATAATTTCGGTTCGTAAAAATACATTCGCGTCTCATTCAATTTAATTATTTCATAGTCTTACGATAATCAATCTTGTTCCATTAATCCATTAATTATGTGCATTCATTAATAATATGCAAAAAAGATGATCCAAAATCAATTGAAGTACACACAGTATCACGGACAAGTTGAGTTAAAATTAAACAAATTGATAAGTGACTTATACCTTAATTTGAAGAAAATTAGAGACCATAATCAGTTTATTCTCCATGATAAGGCAACAATAATCATTACTGAAGAATTAATTACTGACGATAGCCGCCAGCGTAATTACAGAAACTGAAGAATTTCAGCATCTGCAATTGATTCTTGGCGATGAAAAAACTTCGTACTTTCCCACACTTGTATTTTGTTTCCCTGAAACATGTTTCCACGGTATTTTCACGCCATTTTAAATTAGTGCACGTGTAATCTCAGTATTATTTGCACTATCACTACTGCTTTATTTGTAGTGCAGGTATACTATGAAAATAACGTGAAAATAACGTTGAAACCGGTTGTATTGAAACGAGATAAAACTGTGCGAAAGTACAAAGCTCACAAACGGCCTTACGCATCTTATCAACTTCCACAAAGTGAAATCACCGACTATCAACTTTATTTTAGCTGCTTAGAGATGGAAGTAGTCACAAGCTTAATATATTGTATAATCTGTGGTTTCAGGCTTGATGGAGTGGAATCGGAACATAACTAAGTATGAAAAAATAGGCAACTCCCACTGTGACAAAATTTATTCCGACCGGTTTCGCTTGTTACAGCATCTTCAACTGAAGATGCTGTAAAACCTGAAGATGCTGTAAAAAGCGAAACCGGTCGCAATAAATTTTATCACAGTGGAAATTGCCTATTTTTTCATACTTACTTAATATATTGTACGAGTACTTGATATTCTTCAATAGATAACCCCTTTCCACTCGGATGCTGTGAAATTTTGTTAATGAAATGTATTCACATACACACGCAGTGCTCGACATCGACAATGCAATTCAGAACCAACGGAATGTATTTCATCAATGTGACCTAATAAATCACAGGACACAAGTGTGAACCGAAAACTGTCACAATTAATGGATATAAATCTAAATATTACGCTCTCATGGCCCACATAGTGAGGAAGGACCACTTCAATTGCCACGTCTATCACTGTCGCGCTTTTAAATACTGGTGGCCTTAATTGCTTCCATTCTACTGATCAAAGATGCGTTAGGAACATAAATCAATCCCTCTGCTTCACTTCCTCCTATACGCCTTCATTGGCTTTTGAAAGGACCGTAACTATGACACGGACATTCTAATGGCTTCTTCATGCTAATTATATAACACGTGCCTTAAGAGTGACAGGATTTAGGATACATGGATTGTGAGCGCACCACCGAAATGGTTGCAATCGAACCTACAGTTGCAGTCTGAATGAACACTTAAGCCAAACGGCGACATTACAGAGATATGATAGGCGTGGGCGAAGGCATAAATCGTAGTCTGGACCGTAGATGTGAACAAATATTCACCAGTATATTCCATGCCAACACAGGAGGAGCCATACTTCCGATGAGTACAAAAGTTAGAAGAGACTTTTTTATTGAGTGTACCACAGTGAGTTCCCACCCATAAGCAGTGTAGTATGATTTCGTAGGGAACCACAATCGGTGCAGGGATAAAGACGGTTCATTAACATCTTTTGCTTTTGGGTGTCATGCTCTTACCGGCAGCACTATGAGGATGGTTCCACCCACGCCTGACAAACCAGCCTTCAGGGCGATTATAGACTGAGTGACCGAGTAGTTGAAGCACTACGAACATTGAAGCGCTAAGAATGAATGCTTAAACAGCACCGCTAAAAGGCCGTTCGGAAATTTTCAAGGAAAGCAATTAAATGCGAATTTCTCGCAATTTCAGGGGCCCATGAATCCATTCTTGAAAGTTGACATTCTTTTGCCCTTTCTAAATATAATGGAAAGTTGACCTTATTTACAGTCTGCCAGAAGTGTTTAGTAAAGAATATTCTAAATTTATTTTATAAAGTTGACAGTCGATTAATCTTGAGAGTTGAAAATTGCATCACCATAACTGCAATCGTTCATAAAGTTTTAACATGCATAATTTCATTTTCATTTCGCCCAACTTCTCGCAACTTCATTCTAAAAAATCATGTTTTTGGAACACAAAAGAAAATCGATCTAAATTAGGATCTATTAGAATTTTCGGAGGTAGCCGTGGAAATGTCTGAGGCATAATACTTGACCTGATGGAGAACTATTGATATTTTTCCACATACCATATGCCATAAAAAATCCTTTAGCTGGTACGTTTTTCTTTTCATGTACGCACCATACAAGATCAAATGAATTGACACAACTAATCAGCAGTGGCTGGGACACTGCTGTACATCATTCATTTAATGAGTGGTTTTTTGCGTAAATAGATTTTAACTCTTTAAAAGGGAGGCACCAATTAACTGTGAAAACATTTATTTTCCCTTGGCATTTATTAAATTGTAACAGAACCTTGAAAGCGAGGGGAAAGGAGAAAAGCATTTAGCAATGACTTTCCTAAATATTTGGGTATAGCATTAATCGTTCCATAATTCCTGCCTCCAATTTTTTCCACTTAATAAGCGTCCGTAATTGGCTTTTAAAGTGCTGCGCGTTAGCATAAATGGAGCCGATTATGAAAAGGCTTGTCTCTTTACTCATGTATAAATAAGTTAATGGCTAGGTATTTCGCAGTAGTGCGCCGTTTTTAAGGTCGTTAGCGGCCTGAAAGCAAAAATATAACCCGTTAATTTGTTTGGCTTAATAATATCAGCCGTAATGTGACTGCATTTCATACGCCATTAGCTTGGAATCACTTTAATTCGAGAGGAGGTTACGTCGCACTGTTAAGAGGGAAGGACGGCTTGCCTCTCAAAAATTTAATGGATGATATGTAAAGGGCTAAAAAAATCTTCATAAGTATCGTGGCCCATTTTTCAAATAAATTAAATTCTTTTGCAATACTTCGAACTGACCGACACGCGGAGAATCCCGAAAGTAGTTATTTTAATTGATTAGTTATTGGATTTCTGACACATTTACGGGAGGAAATTTTGTGATTTTATCACCATTTATTTATTTAATAAGTCTATAGTTCACCCAATATGAAAACATAATAACAGGGTAAACTATTACACAGTTCAAAACACAACACGATAACAACAGTCAAGGCTGGCTGAATATTACAGATTACAGAATAGGACAGATTTCACACTTTTGATAACAATAACTGTATATCCTTCTTAAAATATTCTTTTGACAATCTAGTATTCAGTTCTTTACAAAAGGTATTGTAGGTAATATATATTCTATTCAATGGTGCATTCTTACAATAATTTTCATTTACATCTCTTATATAAAAAATTCTTTTAAGTCTACCTTTCTTTGCTGGAACTATAAAATTTAATTTACCAACTAATTCTATACAATGGCCTTTGTTAATAATATCATACAAAATAGTAAGTCATTTATGATTTTTCTTTCACTAAGACTCTGAAATTTAAACTCCAGTAGCAGATATTAGTAATGTACAAAAATATGTTACTAGACGAGATAAATACCCAATTACCATTACATTACCCAAAGCCTCGTTAGAGTTGCAACTGTTGTTTTGTTTGAAAGTGATTATTTCACCACTCGCAAATTCAAGCTGGTTTCATTCGGAACTTTGATCAAATTGCATAATCTAATTAAGACTAAAAGTTACGACATCGCTGGTTTCCTTGGGAAGTATTCCGGGTAAATTGTTTTCCACAGGCAAACCAGAACGAATGAAACTTCCAGTAACAAGCGCTACCTTCTCCCTGGTCTTTTCGCAGTCAATAAATGCTGTTTTACCCCGTATTATTAGTTTAAAATAATTAAAATAATCCACCAGTTGTGGTAGGCTTAAAGGAAGTGAGTCGAAATTCTTACGAGAGAAGGGACTATCTAACGACAAAATTCCTTTCTTCATCTCGTCAAGCGTTCTACCTCTCTTCATCACGTCCAAATAACTTTTGTATTTAGAGTCTTGATTACTTATGTTTTTTTGAATACGAACAAAATTCTTACCTCTTGACTGCGATTGACTGCTATGTTAATGATCGCTACGAGCTCAAGCGAGAAATTTTCAGCATTGTTGATTTCAAAAAGAGGACATGTTATTTCTGACACTACTTTTACGGGGACTGAACTTGACAAAATGACATCATGGGTTAGAGAATCAACAGTCACTTAGTGTGGTTACCGGTTCAACGGAAGCCAGTGGCAAATTGCCATCCATGAAAAAAATGCACTGTAACGGTTATTAAAAATTTCGGGCATAGAGAATTTGGAGAAAGGGGATTTAGGAGTAAGTTTGATATAGGAGGGCCGCGGAATGTAAGGCGCGTCTAATGACGGCATTCTGCATGTATTTTACCATACTGTATGTAAATTTTAATCAGCGCACTAAGAATACGTGTACTTCCTGCAACTTCCTAGTTGAGCTCGTGACAGAACCGAGTTCCGTATTCCAACATTTCCCTTTTGAATTTACAGGAGAGAAGAAAGCAGTATTAGTTAGGATTACTCACGTTCGTGTTTGAGTTTTTATCCTCTAAGTAGTGTAAAAACTACGAAAATCTTATTGAAATAGATTGATATAACAAAATTGGATTAAATATTCAAATCAATAGGTTAATAGATAAGGTTTCATGGAAAAACTTCAGCGAAACTTCGGGGAAAAACATGTGAGGTAAGGTGACCGCAGGAGATCTAAAAACCTCAAATAATGCTCCGCCTTCACCCCAGTTTACGGTTTTCAACAGAATATGTTTGATAATCATGTTAATTTGTTAAATCCTGGTCACATCAAATGATTTTTTCATGGCATTATCCCTTATTATTATGGTACCCAAAATAAGTTACGAATCTGAGGCATTCTAAAATACTATGCGTGCCCACGCCAATTTCTTCGCTTCCCACACCCCGTTAGTCCAAAACTCGAGACGGGCTGAAGGAGTTATAAGGACTGGCTTCCCATCCCGAGGGCCCGGATTTATTCGGCCATGGATGGAGATTTCTCATCGAAATCACTATCCCTACCGCTGTACCCTCTACGTGGAGTGCAGCGTGGAAAGCGCGACACAAGGCTATCACAACTTACTCCGTCGGATGGGAAGGAGAGGACCACCTGAATCAGTTCTCCGCTGGCTCTCGAAGGGAAGGGACGTTCTTAAGGCTTCGGAACCTTGAGCGAATGCGATTAGACTAAGACATATTTGAGAGGAAGAACGTGTCTCTGGTTCTAGCGTAAAACTATGAGGAACACGGTTAATGTGTCTGTAGTGATAGTAACAACAGCTGACGCGGGCACTGTTCGGCTGTTTCTCTTACCAAAGATGAAATTCATGGGACTGCGGATTGCAAGCAAAGGTGGAGGTGTAGCGTTTGCAGTTTCAAAGGAAGGTACAGCATGCGTCCAGGTGAAGACAGCGCCGGACACTCGAATCCATCTCAAGAATCATCAAATACTGGCGTTACGGCACTACTTCCAGACTTTGAAAATGATTTGAGATCGACCCAATTAAGATCAAGATTATAATCAATAATAAGGACCCTGAATAGCTGGATGAATCGCTGAAACTCATTAGGAAAGCGTCTGGGTGACTGTAGTGACGCGGTGGAGTAGCTATAATGTAAAAATCTTCATCTTTGTAAGAAAAAGGAATTGTTTATGAATCGTATTGATGATTAAGAGAAGCGAATTTTTTCCAGTTGCGTTGAAATAAATGTTATTGTGAGACCAAAATGTTCCCGTAACATCATTCTTAAATGAAATGGAACGATTGTCAGGGTGTTCTAGAAATAACTTAACAATTGCTGATATGAACAGCAATATTTTGAACTCGAATAGAACTTCAGAGATATACATTGATCTGATAAGGTTATATGACTTAACTAGTTTAGTTAATTATCCTACACGCATTACTTTATCATCTGCTATCTGCATTGACCATATTTTTACCAGGATTTAAAACTAATTTAAGGTTGAAAAATTTGCAGCAGTAGATCACTTATCAATCACTGATCATTCTGAGATTTTATGGTCAGTAACAGGTGAAGTCACGCTAAAAAACGCACAATTTTATATGTATAGTTTCATTGTATTTATTACGAAACAAATGTAACGAAAGGTTTGACATTATTTTTTGACAATTTGAATAACTTTCCTGGAATCCGAGTTACATATACAGGAAACATGATTAAAAATAAAATCTTGGATGACTGATCAATTATGGAAAAAAATTGGCCATAAAAATCATTTCCCCAAAAAGCTTCAAAAGTCTCCTCATAATGACGGGATGAGAAATAAAATACCTCCACTCATTTATTTGAACCAAATTGCGGGGGGACACAAGGGAGACAAGATAGCTGACAACATGACACCATGAAGCAATTTCATAAGCGCAAAGATAGTGCAAAAGATCAGTAACACTATTACACAGTGGGGTGTTCAGAAATAATTAACTGGCAACAACAATAAACAACTGAGGGAGTTGATTCACATCAAAGATAGTAATTATAGCACAAATTCTCACAGATCCAGCAGTTTTTGCGAAAAAGTTCCACAAATATTTCACTGGCTTTTTCAAATCGAACAAACAATTTAGGCAGGTATGTTTAACTGAAAATATCTATCCCTAAATGAAGCATCGTTAACTTAAATATCCTGATTCTTTGGACCTAGAGTCTGTAATAACATCTCAAATACGAAAAATTGTGAGCTCCCTACAGTCTGGAAAATCGTCCGCTGCGACTGAAATTAATGCAACGATGATAAAAAAAGGTCAACCTCTGACGCATTTTGAAAATGTGAATTCTATCCAGTATGAATTTCCTGATGAAATAAAGACTGATATTGTAATTTCCGATGTCGAAGGTTATTCGGGTTTCCCACTGAGTCAAACCTTTCCCCACCTTGGCCGACGTTTCGATGCCCATCGCATTCATACCCTTATGATCCCGTCGGGATAGCCATAGATATTGCAATTTTCCTACATAAAAAAAGGCGACCGACGCAATTTAACTAACTATGAGCCAATTTCATATTTGCCCGTCCACTCCGAAATTCTCGAGAAACTCGCTTAAAAAAAAGGCTTTTGTCCCACACCTGGACAAGCAACAATATTTTTAGCGCACACTGCGAGTTCAGAAATGTTAAAGGAACTGAAGATGCTGAGGAAAATTTCATGACACATGTCTATAATGCAATTAACTATAAAAAACGTGTAGAAGCCCCATTTGTAGGTAAAAAAAACTGATTTTGGTTCCATGAAACCCAATTTTCATGGAAATGTTAAAAAGTAGGCATTTATGGCACACCATGAAATGGCTTGAGAGCTATTTATATTCTCGCCCACAGTGCGTACGGATAAATTGTTGTCTTTGTGTAAGTGGTACTATACGCTTAGGTTTACCACAAGGTTCAGTGTCAGACCCTAGACTGTTTCTCATGCCGTAATTATTCAATGTGAATGATTAATGAATCGAACGAGGATTATTAATGCGACTGATAATGCATCGGAAAATCAACTTCATTCGCTGTCATAGCCTTGATCTATGAGAAGATCATCATAGAAGACAGGAATTAAGATGTGGGACTTAATCACATCTTTGTACACTTAGCGAATGGATGAAACCCAATAATTGAGTGTTGAGTGAATGGACGATTTGTTCTTTCATGAGAGTAGTTGTTTTTAAATTAATTTTCAGTTAACATTTCACCCTAAATGTACTTCAAACCTATGCAATAACTGCACAAACATTGAATGAGTTGGTGAAGTTAAATACTTGGTGGTGACAGTCGACCAACATTGGAAGCGGGATCAGCACAAAACTAATCAAGTGCTCTTAAATACTGACACCTGGATTTTATATCCTTCGAAAAAAATGCCGTTCATTGAGACAACTTGCTATGCTTTAGTTTAATAAAAGTTAGGCTACGGTTTAATCTGCCCGGGGGTTGCGCATAAATATCCCCTCAATTCGAAGCTAATTCTCCAAAAAGGCAAACCAACAAGCAAAAAAATTCCAATATGGACCGTCCTCCCCCTTATTTGTTGATCTTCGGTACCCCCACTACGTCTTCGCTACATGTATTTACAGGGTATTGATCTTGCTCAACATCAGAAGTAGCTATCAACCTAAAATAGTAAATCCCTAATAGTGAAAGCCATAATGCTTTCAAACTAAGATTTACAACAATATATTCTTTGCCCAATGCCTAGTTTGGCTCTGTTTAAGGAATCATTTCTTTATATTAGGCCATAACAATTTCTTGGTTTATTTGACAACGCACAAGGAACAAATACCATTTGAAAAATTTGAGCAAAGTAAAAAGATGGTTCTTGTGAGTTGAAAATCTATGTTTTCATGCTAATTTAAAAGTAATATTCACTATAATATAGAATACACGGCATGATGAGTTAAAATAAATTAACTAAGCAGGTCTAATAAATTATCTAAGATAAGGTATATATTTGCTAAGCAGGTCTCTGTTTTTCGTACTCATTCAACTCAACGTGTAACTACGATATTTTAGGTATCCAATGTACAGACAATGCATACATTTCATACCCTATTTATCCATATTTTTGTGCAACATAAAGAACTTCGCGTGATTTAAAATGGATAAAAAAATAAGCGGGCGGCACGTTAATGCGGGCAATTTATTTTAATGGGAGTTCTTCCAATATGTGCCCCTCTAATTACATTCTTCTCCCGCTCTCTTCTCGGAAGTGTACCATTCGTAGAAAAGTAAGTCGCGACATCTCCCCGTATCTTTCCGATTCTGTAAAAAATATTACTAAGGTGATAAATTTTTAAAAGAATAATTAACTTATTTTAAGAAATAGTCGAGAAAAAATATACACAACTCTTCAAAAGTTCTTTCATTGAATTCTAGGTGAAATGATATGTTGCTCCAACTACCCTTTGGAGATGGTTTGCATATAATCTCCATCAGGAGAAGATCCACAATTTTAATTTTGTTTTCTATCCACAGGAGGGCACCACCATCCGCACCACCATCACCCGCACCATCACCACGTGGTGCACCCGGGGCACGCGCTGCTGGGAAAGACGCGTCGCCCGCGGACGGCGTTCACGTCGCAACAATTGCTCGAGCTGGAGAAACAGTTCCGGCAAAACAAGTACCTGTCGCGGCCTAAGCGCTTCGAGGTCGCCACCAGTCTTATGCTCACGGAAACTCAGGTGAGATCATTGAATACAAGAATTTATACCATTGAATACAAGAAGAATTTAATTTATATTTTGAAAACACAATTTTCGGTTTAAATTGATGAATTAAATATTTAAAACTATCGGAAGGTACCCGTTGAAATTCAACCGTTATGAAAAACATTGAACTTATTTTATAATATCGATAACAATCGAAATATATCGATATACATCGTGCACAATGTATTTTGTATGGATTATATGAATTCTTCTATTTCAATTTAAACGTTCTAGGTCTATAATTCACCATACTTATATCTATATTAGAGGTTCTGCTACAACAATGCTATCGGTCGTCAAGGGGACGGTGTACCAAAAACGCTGAATTTCTTTAGCAATTTCATGATTGTTTTTTCAACATTTAAAGTGAATCAGTTGGAAAACAAAAATCAATTGCAATAATGACAAGGTTTATTTATTTTTCTTTCCAATGGTATTTGTTGCGACTTTGTCCGACCATTATTACTAATTTAACTATGCAAAATAAAAATGATCAATGCCATTGTATTTAGTTTCTCGGCCACTAATAGACAATTCTTGTTATTATAGTATCGAGGCTACTGAACAATCTATGCCACCTACGTTTCTCCTTATTATCAAACCCTCTTCAAGTCATTTATTAAAATGTTGATTTACATCAGAGGTCAAATCCTTTCTCACAGTAACCTGGATAAAGTGAAACAACTACAGAAACCACAATGTCATTAAACTAACAAGACCATATGAAATCAAGAAAAAAACACCGTTGTTGATGACTGCATTGAGGCATGAGGAGAGGGCAATAAGTCATCAAACTGAAGTCTGGATACCAAAATAGCAACCATTTTGTTTAACCCAGCTCTATCCTTACTTTCCTATGGGTGGCGCGGCGGAATGGACGAATTATCGGATGTTAAAAGGTAGTCCGAGCGAAACATCATTTCACCGAGAAATCAATGAATTTAGTCTCACTTTAAAGAAAAATATATCACCCTTCCATTGACATAAAAAATTCTACCTCTCACCACATTACTTTCCGAAATATTTGCCAAAAAACCAGCTATTTTATATGGGAAATGGTACGTGTATGCACTCCAGAGAGACGTTATATTAAAAATGAGACATTTCCTACGCTTTGATTTCGTCCAAAAATCAACAGTGTGTAGTTTGTGTTTTTTCTCAACTATTTTTAAAAATTAATCATATGGTCTCCCAGTAAATTCTTCGGAATCACAATAAACCTTCCGTTTTGATGGAGTTTCAAACTTACCGCGTGAAAAATATGAGTCAAGTTAAGGACTTATTTAGATATTTTCATTTAATTACTTACAATTTCTGTCATATAATTCTATATTATTCGACCATTAATAATGCAATATTTAATTAATGTGTCATAAGGCTGGTGAAATCAAAACGTATAATTGGAATATGGTCTCTATTCTGATAAGGGAACTATCTTGCTCGCACTACCTAAAGCAAGAATATCAAACCATCTGTGCTTTAAACATAAGGCAAGTAACTCTTGAAACATATATTGGATGCTAAGTGCTATGGATTCTACTCGATTTTACAATAGTATTTATCGGGTACGCGGATGATTTTTAATTTGAATAAATAAACAAAATACTTAGAGAGAATGCACATCATGAAGAAGTAAGTGCATGCTGATTTTTAGTAAGTTATCGATTGAAAGCATAGAAATATCGCCAAATTCATGCATTAATACGCAATCGCAATAGGAAAATGAGGATGAAGGAAGATGGTGCATTGGCTTCAACTTCTAGCATTGACCAGCATAGTGCCCTCTACATAGTCCTCAACGGATGACTCAATAAACTCACAATACCATAACAAATGAAGGAATAAAATACCATTGTTGATGAATTTTTTATTCTTGATTTGATATGGATTTGTGGGTATCTTGACATATTTGTTGATACTGTTGTGGTTGCATGTGATCGAAGATTTTGTTGTGAATAAAATTTGGTTCTTAAGGAAAATCAACATTTTAATAAAATACAAATGCTCAGAAAAACGTTAAAAATTAACCTTAGCATCGACGACAAAGATTGTTTAGTTGAAAATTTAATGTTGGCGAATAGCCTCCATCTTACATAATCGAGAATAATCAAGTTAGCGGTATCTTATAAGAGAAAAAGGTTTATTTCACGCGAGTGGTCAGGGTGGCAACTGATATTCAATTTTCAAATTCCCTGACCGTTCCCTGACTTTTCCCTGATGGATTTCTAAATTTCCCTGACCATTCACCAAAATGTCACCTATTATTGGAATATTTTTTTCTGCTGAATTAAATTATCTACGGCAGTTTTCAATTTTCTAATCATCGTCTCGTATTTTTAGAACTGCAATCATGTGTTTACTATAAGTTTGTGTGCTCCAGCAGCTACCTCTCGACCTGAGTTTCGGAAATTTAAAAACAAATAAAACGAGAGGTAAAATTTTCCGAACAACATAGCCTCGGATTCCTTGTGATGAGCGTAATAGATTGTGATCATGACACAACTAGGCCAATTTTAACACAACTAGGGAAATATCGAAATAAGGATATGCAAAAGGGATACATTGTATATACGTCTGATTCACAACTAATTAACTATGATTCACAGCTAATAAGATTCACAACTGATTACTCCACGACTTGATAGTGCTTATTCCATGCACGTCAGCGACGGATGTTAGTTTCAGTTGGTGATATAAAGGGCGGGAAAGACTGGCCGATAAACGTAATGGTAGAAAAATAACGAAGATTCCTATTCCAGTTTCTCCCCGACTGTTACGAGAAATCCTTGACTTTTCCTGACATTCAAAATTCCCTGACAATTCCAGGTTTTTCTGGCTTTCCTTGACGATCGCCACACTGGTGGTACCAGGGTTTAATCACAGTTCTGGTAGGAAATGCAATCGAAACAGAAGAATGATGGGAGAGAGAGAGAGAGAGATATTGAGGGATCGGATGTCCAATGGCTTAATCGACAAAAACTCTCCGCGATGCGTTCCTTGTAGAGATGAGTCCCGAATAAAAAAATACATCACACATCGGCGATTGCAAACGAGAGAAAACGGAGAGTCAATTCCAGTCGGATCCGAAATCAGTTTCAAGCTCTCGCGGGATTAAAATTGTTTCAAAAGTATCGTCCTAACTTGGGTAATTGGAAATCGTCCGTGTGCCGTGGGAGCGATAGGGAGCCGGGGACGAAACGGCAATGAAGCACCTGCGTCGTTGTCGCCCAGACGCACACCCACCCTCTGCCACCGACCGATCTCGCCCCTCGAACGCTCCCCAGCCCCACCCCCCCGCGCAAGCAACCGCCTCCCCAATGACGACACGACCCTTGCGAAAACAAGCGCGCATCGCCCACCTCCGACTCCACCCTCGACCTGCACACTTGAATTGAACACGCCCATCTTACTGCGATCGCTGAGAATCTACGGAAATGAGATCTTTTTAAGGTAGTCCGAGCAAAATATCAATTCACTTAGAAATCAATGAATTTGGTCTCATTTAAGAAAAAACATCTCACCTATCCAATGACACCAAAACTTCTACCCCTTACAACATTACTTTCTGAGATATTTGCCTTAAAATACAAGCCCTTTTACATGGGAAACGGTACGTGCATGTACTCCAGAGAGACATTATTCACAAAATGAGGAATTTCTAACACTTAGATGTAACTTGAAAAATAATTCCAGTGAGTGGAGAAAAAAATCTGTAGACCACCGACATCATGGAAATTTCCATTCGAGGTGTTCAATTTTGCGCATATGGGAGCACATCAGTTCGCTCATGTGCTCACGAATAACGTTGAATGGAACAATATGCGCGCGAAATGTTTTGTAGCCTGCTGATTGGTAGAAGCTGGCTTCGGGTGAACGACTATCGTGGCCGAATGTTTTGTATGGTTTAATAGAATTCGTTCAAAATAAACATTAGAATTCGTGAGCTTTTTATCACGAAGTAACTCAAAATTCCACAATGTGCACTTTTGACATCTTTACCGGCAATCCACGAGCATAACAACAATCGGCTTCCATCATCGATGTTCTTTTGTTGTTCAGCGCACATCACCTTCGCCACCAATCAGTTTCGAAGTGCGCAGAAGGGTCCTCTGTTCGCACTGGATGGACTGAATGCAAGTGAGTCTTTGCGTTACGCGAAGTGATTGGCACACTCAATGTAGCGAATGGAATTCTCCCTAAAACACCTCCTTTGACCTCCTGGACCATACTATGGAAACGTTTTGTACAATACTTCAGGCTAGGACGTATGATTATACCGATGACCACTATTTATATAATGTTAGTTGTCATACAATTTCTATGAATGGTCCGAGTTAATTTTCTCCAGAATCGTCGGTCGAGTTTCCACTCCACTCACATTCTACATACATATTATGTTCCTTGGAAGGAAATTATAGAACCCTTATAGAACTTCCAAAGACATATGGAAGAGAAAAGCACTATCTAAGGAGGCGTTTAATAATAGAAGAGAGTTGATGACGGGCACACTGGGTTAGGATGTGAAGAAGAGGCTGGTGATGAGCTTGATATGGAGCGTAGCGTTGTATGGGGCAGAATCGTGGACCCTGAGAAAGGAGAACGAGAATAGGCTGCAGGTATTTGAGATGTGGGTGTGGAGAAGGATGGCGAAGGTAAGGTGGACGGGAAGGAAGACTAACGAGGAAGTGCTGGAGATTTGTGGGCGAGGAAAGGAAACTTTTGAAAGAAATCCGGGATAGGCAGGGTAGATGGCTGAAGGATGTAATAAAGGCTGATGGGTTGCTGAAGAGTGTGATAGAGGGAAGGATGTTGGGCAAGCGGGGAAGGGGAAGAAAGAGAATAGGTTTCATGGACGGGATGAAGAAGGGCAGGTTGTATGCAGAGGCGAAAAAGGATATACTAGAGGGAGATAGGCCCCGGAATGCGTAAAAAACCGGGAGGAGATTCTATGACATTCAACAAAGCCTACTTTTACCGGTAGAATACATTATAATAATAATTTAGAACTTCGGAGAGAAATGAGTGAGGTGTGACACCACGGGTGGGTGGACGAAGGTACGCGAGCAAATGGCGGTAGCGGTCCAGAAACAGCACGGCACTCGAATATCGACACTCATGTCAGAGGAGCATTCGGCGTCCCACCTCCCCCGCCCCCCAAAACACTCAAATTGCGGCTGCCTTTCCCTCCCCCTCGCCCTCGAAAGCGCCCCCCCCCCTGAATTAACGAACGACAAATCGAACGATGGGTTTTGAAAACCGAGCGTCGTATTTCAACCGGGATTTTTCGAAGCTCCACCCCAACACTCTCTCCCTCGGTTCCCTTCCTCCCCTTCAATACTCCCTTCCAATTTCCTCCCATTCCTCCCCCCCCCCTCATACAACACTCTCCTCCACTGCTCCAGTGGCGCCGCCAACTCATCGCCCGCAACTATGCTTCACGAGCTACAATGGCGCTCGCTGTGTGCACGAGAGAATGATTGAGAGGCGCGAACGGGACGCTACTATTATGCCTAGTCAATAACTATGGCGCTGATGACTATTTAAACCTGCGACCTATGGGTTGGCCGACTTGCAAAGGCCTTTCGGTGAGGCAGAAATGACGATATCTTAACGCCATCAAGGACAAGTAACTGCCGACGCGATTCTCAATAAATGCTTTTCGATGTCACACTCTGCGATGAAAATTCGTGTTGAACGTCGATTATGACTTGATCGACATTTAGAAAGTCGACTGAATGAGAGCGCATTTAACGTCTCGTTAGTTCTCGAAGCGAACGCTTCGCTCACTCTCGAGCGATGCTCAACTCTTCGCTTTCCGTGACTCTTTTTTTCGCTCTCCTCTTGCGTTCGAAGCACGTAATGGGGCTCACACTCCGATCGACACTTCTTTGACGATAAATATTCGCTAGATTATATTTGGAGTCTTTTAGCTTTTATGTAAATTCATAAACACGTATGCTAACACGTCATGAACATCTCATGAACTCCAACAAACTACGGCAGATCAAATCATGAGAATAAAATAAGAGAAACAGAGAGCAGAACGGACAGCTGTTAAGTGTCATTTTTCCCGCAACATACAAGAGACCATGATGGCTGCAGATGAATCTTTGAAGTGAGTTGGACGACTGGTAGTGCAGCTGATTTCTGGATTCGCTCCCTAATGCTCGTTTCTTAATCTGCAACATATAACCATCATTAAGTTACGCATGGTGACTGCATGACTCTTGTATCTTGTTTATGCAGCTGCAAAACTCACTTATACAAATGGTCACTATATCATTATCATTGGTAGCCTACCTATGGTATAATGCATGTTGGCAAAAGTTACTTGTACATTTGTGTGTATGATGCTGATAACTCACCTCCTGCCAAACACCCTAGTGGTGGCTAGCGAGGCAATATATAGATGTATACCACTTCCCGTGAAGGGCATTCCGCCAAGAGGAAAGCGAACAGCTCTAAAATGGAAATCCGCGCATGAAAGCCATGAAAGAAAGGTACATGGTTTATCGTTTTTAAGAGTTTTACTAGGGAAAACTTAGACGTTGGCAATGTTGCAGGTAAATTTTATTCTCTCAAACCTCAAATTTTTTTGCTCGAATTTGATGAAAAGTGAAACTTGACAAATGAATTATACTTTAAAAACATGAGACTTGTAATCGTCGTCGATAGCAACTTTTGATATTATTATGTGCCACATCAATCATCTGGTACCTCCTTAATAGTGTTACAAACGTAAAGAAAAAGTTGAATCTTGATCAATTTGCGTCTGATAATATACCTTCTGGAAATATCGATACTATTTATAAGTTGGGATAGTACTGCAGCAATAATAATCTAAATATATATGTCCTCAGAAGAGAAAAATGTAGTTAAAACTGAGGAAACTTACCCGATAGCTTATTTCCTTGAAATATGTTGTTATTCCCCTTCTATAGTAATAAATAAAATATAATGATAGAAGGAAAATGTTTTCAGATAATATTGAGGTACAATTCACTACGAGATAAGCTTGGTCACCTACTTCAACAAGAATGCTACGCTTGGGAGATTTTTCTCTTCATTACTCACAATCTAAATAGTAACACAATAGACTTCTGAAGGGAAAATAGAAAGAGACTGGAGGAAGACCCAGGAATTAATGCATATGAAGAGGAAAATACATAATAAGAGCAATACATAATTGAGCAATGGGAACTAGCATTAAACAGGGAAGAGCAAGAGGGCTGAACCACCAATCACGACATCCCAAATAATGAAAGGTACCTAGATGTGCAGATTCACCGTCATTTCTTTGCCGATTAAAACGCGCAGTGTCCTATAACGCTGCTGACACATTTTCTTGAACGCACATGCTCCACGTTTATACTCAAAATACAAGCATCGTCAAATAACGGGTAGCTAACTGTTGCGCGCTTTAAAAAAAATATCGATAGTAAATGCGATTCTCAAGACTGTTAAACATGTTAATAGATCAATGTCATGGGGAAACTTACTGTTACTACATTAGGAACTAACGAGAAAAATAAAACACGCCCGAAGTTGAGTGATTCGGGCGATGGTTTCAAAAAGTAATTACAAATACTACCAATCAGCGTGTTCCTGAACGTTTCACTTTCACTCTTTAATTGCATTTCATCGTCACTCTCTCGAGAGATCGAGTGTGCTGATGAGTACCACCCGATCGGCTCAGTCTCATTGCACCTCAAATGGAAAGCTCACAACATGTTTTGACATCGAATCCGTTATGTAGTGTATTGCTTTATGTGGGAGGGAGAATTTTCATCGCAGGGCGACAATGGCCTGGAAATGTCACGAGGCAAAGCAGGGACATATTCCGCGCCTCGCCTGCTTCCCTCGCCATCCTCCGCCATTCCTCAACAACTCTCCACAATGGCCTATCGCTCCCTTCCCTTTTAAATCCCGTCCACCTACTTCAACACCACAACACCGAACTACTTCTTTTCGTAACTCATTTCTGGTACAACCAACTCGTATTTGGAACACAATACCTCTGGAAATTAGGCTCGCCCCTAACGGCAGATTCAGAGAAAAATTGTACTTGTACCTTTTACGCAATGAAAATTATTGAAAATAATATTATAAATTGTACAATAAAATACCGACCAAATTTTAGAATTAAATATTCCATCAGTACGGTACCTAATCCTTCCTGGGGTGGAGATCGGTGCGATGGAGGTAGGTGAAGAGGGTTGTCATTTTTGGTGCCCCGGCCAACCGTCCTCCTCAAGCGAGTTGCAAAGTGTATCGGCAGACGTGCCTACTGGCCTATATATATATATATATATATATATATATATATGTAATATTGCCCAATATTATTATTATTATCATTATTTGTTTATATGTAATGTTGCAACTGAGAGAGTGAAACTATTATTGTTTTTCTTTATTTTTTGCCAGTATATTGTTTTTTCATTCGGTAGATTATTCACAGTGTTAATGTTTTTAAAGTTTGGTAATTGTTTTTCCTTAATTTATGTAAAAGTAACTGGGAGAGTGTGTTTATTTCTAAAAATGTAACTTTGTTGTACCAAGGATCCGAAGGACTAGGTTCTTGAAATAAATTCTATTATACTTCCGCCCAATGGCATCCCCCGCCCATCGCCCACCACCGGAGTGACTTTCAAATAACCTACCCCTTCCCCAACGCTCGATCCCCCACCAGAATGCAGACCGTGTTGAACCTATTTTCGATCCCGAATAGGGTAAAGAATAATTAGATATAGAGGTATGGAGATAAAACGGGACAAAGAGGTCGGTCATTGAGCTGATAAAACGAGGAAAGGCGGAATTGGTTTCAACGATTTCGCGTGGCATTAGCGCGGAAAGATAATTCTCATAAATATTCATGCAATTAGCATACAAATTTGCTAAAGTTATGAAGGATCAAAATTAGCCGTAAAAAATCCATCAAAAGTTTAAAAAAGTGGTACTTCATAAGTCAGGATGTATTTTTTAAATCAGAGATACATTGGGGGATCCTTGAAAAATTAAAATTTCAGCGGTAGAGGAGATTTTTAAAGTCTTTCCATCGGTTAAAAAATTAAATCATTCGGCTGGATTCAAAGACGGTAACTCCAAACCTTATCACCAGATAATTACACAAAAACAAAGGAAAAGTGTAGTCCAAAGCTAAACGGAAAGACACGAATCGTTATAAAAAGGCTAGATTGTTAAAAATAAAACCAGTCATACTGCGAGACGTATCCGCTCGATAAAAGGCGCAGGGTGAAACGTCAACGGATCGTCGCACCACGAGCGCCGGTCTGCGAATACTTCCGTCGCCTCGTGTCTCTCCGGCCCTCTTCATCGAGGTCCGACCACTCTCCTCTCTTTTACACTTCCTGCTTCACCTCTCGACATCCTTCTCTCCATCCCATCTCGCCACACAGTCAGCAATCGATAGTTCTTCAACACACAGGGTGTCCAGCAGCTGGACATTTGAAAATTCCCTGAGATTTCCAAGTTTTCCAGACATAATTTTTATTTTTCCAGAGGAAATAACGATTTTTCTCGTTAATTATAAGAGAATATTCGGTATGTTTTTTGGGTGATTAAACGTAAGGATTATTTTTAAATTTGCAAATTTGGAGGAAAATATACACAAAACTTAAAAATAGTTTGAGACAAAATCACATCATCACCCGTTCTTAGATTTAAACATTGTCATGCTGGTGCTCGGGAACAAGGTTATATTAGAGCCAGACTTTGCTACGAATAGCATTGATATAAAATGATCAACAACTTAAAAAACTGAAGGAATTAACTTTTTTCCTTATTTTGCTAAATGCGACAACGCAAGGGAAATTTGACTTCGCAACTTGCCGATAAAGGCACGTTCTTTACGCCACTGATTTACAGACTATGACCAATAAGAACACAATGTGCCTATATAGAAAACATTGTACATACTTTCGGTGATTACAGGAATGCAAAATGCGACAACGCGAGGGATATTTGACTTAGCAATTTGCCGAAAAAGGCACATTGCTTCCGTTGCTGTTTTATATATTGACACCACAGAAAATTCCAGAGTCAATGCGATATTTCCCTGAGATTTCCCTGCTATTTCCAGTGAAAATAAAATTCCCTGAGATTTCCCGGTCTTCCCAGTTTTCCAGAGTGCTGGACACCACCCTGACACAACCTTCGACCACACACACACGCACTGTCTCCTTCGATTCTCCCGCATCATCAACTTCTCTTCCTGCTTGTCCACGTTGCACATCCCTAGTCCGCCTCCCTCTCCACCCACAACATTTTCATTCAAACTCACATTTCCATGTCCTCATATCAGAGGTCACCCCATTCCCTGATGAGCCAAATTGATAGCCTAAGTAATGCCACAACCCATGACCTAATCTGCCTTTACTCCGGGGATACATTTCAATTTCAATACTGTGGACGACATTTTTGTCATAAAGCATACAGTACACCGTCTACATCACAGGCAGTGGGCGAATATTATGGATCAACAGCTGATTTCTTTATACTCCAGGGGATGTGTTTTGTGCTGGGGTAAGAATTCTGATTTTGACCTTAAAGGCGGGGGTTCGGAGACAAGCATAGGCTTTTAAGCTAGTCCGAGCGAGATATTCCCCTCTGTCATAATAGAGACCATTTTAGAATTATACGTTTTCATTTCACCAGCTGTGAGACACATCAAAATCACATTAAAAAGTAAAATGTGTACCAAAATTGGAGATTTTATAATTTTCTCAAGAGAAAGTTAATACAGCAACTGTTACGTTGGCACTATAACACCACGTACGACCTCTTCAATAACAATCGTAAAGTAATTATCACTGCGTCAATTCATATCCCAAGGTCCGTCGTTTCACCAATGAATTGAAAATCAGAAGGTACTCGTGGCTCGGTGTTCGCAAATAAATATTTCTATAGTGTGTGGCACTTTTAATTGATAATATTGGCCAAGTGGACAACGCTGTTGCTAAGCTTACTCATGCCATATGTTCAACTTCCGACCACGTTGGTGACCCTTTCCAACACCGCGCTAAAATTTAAGTGGTCCGTGCGAGATTGTTCCCTAGCCATAATAGAGACCATATTCGAATTATACGAATGAACTTGTATAATTTATGTAATTTAACCTCACCTGCTGTAGGACACATGAATAAAATATTGCATTATTAATGGTGCAATAATATAGTTTTATATGACAGGTATTGTAAGTATTTAAATGAAAATATCTAAGTATGTCTTCACTTATTCAACTTAACGTAACTTCACTCATTTTTTTCACGCGGTGCGTTTGAAACTCTTTCAAAACGGAAGGTTTTTTGTGATACCCAAGAACCTATTGCGGAGATAATATGATTAATTTTCAAATACAGTTGAGAAAATTTACAAACTATACACTGTTAGTTTTTGTACGACATCTAAGTGTTAGAAGTACCTCATTTTGAAAATAATGTCTCTCTAGAGTGTCTACACGTACCATTTCCCATGTAAAAGGGCTGATATTTTCTGGCAAATATCTCCGATAGCAATGTGGTAAGGGGTTAAATTTTTGATGTCAATGGAAAGGTGATATATTTTTCATTAAATTGAGACCAAATTCATTGATTTCTAAATAAAATCATATTTCGCTCGGACTACCTTAAAGAACAGTGCCAATCGTCCATTCCTCGTGCAATCCTTCCCATTCTGGACGACGAACCAATCCATAAATGCGCAGGCGATTTCAGTTGCCGTTCACCTCTCCCGATAAACATGCAGCGTTCGCATTCAATGGAACTCCATACTTACTGCAGGTCCAAAAGAAAGGGGCTAATTGGGAAAAATAGATTAGGGGGAACAGGCAATCCGTGATCCTACAATACCGCATGTCCGATGTCTCTCTTACGCCTCTGAAATCGACCCAATAGAGGAGTGAAGCATGAGATATGAGAACATCCGATGCTCTCACCACCACCCCTCTCCATTCCCCCCGCCTAACCCCCCCCCCACCCCCCGCCCGTTTGTTCCCTTTAAGCCCTCTCTCCGACTTTCGTTCCCCCACCCCACCCACATCATTTTCCTCCCCGTCCCAGCAGAATCTGCGAATCGGACCGGCGTCGAATTTCGCCCCGCCAACAAAAGATTACGCAGAAAACACAAAGCACTGATCCACAGCTTCAACATCCCGCGTGCTCACCGCTAAAGGATCAGGAAAGCCCGCGGCCGCCGCCTGATGTATGGATGGCCGTTATGGCACGCTGGGCTCGGACGGATAAAAGGGCAAACACCGATTTTTTTTCTCCTAAGAGATGAGAGCCGCTTGCTTGCAACTGCAACTTTTCAACTCCGAGCGCCACCTGTGCCTTTTTCCAAAAAAGGACGATCGGGACGCTAATTAGGGCGAGAGAGATGCATCGCATCAGCACGCCCGCCATTATTCCACCCGGTCGTCAAGTTGCGCGTAATTCCCTTTTAGTAGCCGTGGAATGAGCGCGCTGCGAATTGTTGTGCACGCACGCACAAACATATGTGACCATCGCGCTCTTCTTTTGTCGTCGTGCGCCCCCTCTCGCCCAGGGATTGGTGATTAATAATTAGCCGTCGAGAAGGGCGTTCATCCCGTTAATTTTATCCCTTTAACTGTTTCAATTCAATTTTCGTATTCATCACATCCGGAATAAAGCATTACGGGTATCTATTTCGCTGCTCATCCACCGGGCACCAATGCGTATGCAAACAAAGGGTCATGAATTTAAAATTAGGACGAATAGGGGATTTGTTAATTCCCTTGAAATGCATACGAGACGATTATGTCGAACGCAGTCAATTAATTGATGATGAAATGCCCGGGTCCCGACGTCAAACAACCGACTGACGGCACGCAACGACGGCGAAAAGAGTGATGAAACAAAATCAGTCTTAATCATCGCCAGACTGGATTAGTTAACTAACCGAAGCGAGTGTTTGACAGTGGCGAATGATCGTTCATTTCCATAAACAAGAATCACGTCGCCGTAAGCTGATTTAGACGTCTAGAGGCAATCGAAATGACGGAAAACACTAATGAGGGTCTTTATGGCCCAATTAAACCTGATTAAATCGAGTTCCGACGACCTCCAAATACATTACCTCACAAATAGATCGACGAGGTGGAAACAAAGAAAGACAGATATGCGCCTAATTTTTTATTTGAATCATTAATTTTATTCCTAATCTGTATGAATAGAAAACAATCATGGGAAAATAAAAACATCCCTCTTGAAAATATGCCACAATTTGAAAATGAATCATCGTAGAAACGACGCAAGAGTAGGCGAAGAGTTGTTTTAGATGCAGCTTGGATAACATTTCAGGAGTCTTTTTCATATTAACCTTTGAAACCGGTATAGCTTTCAGAACAATCAGTGAGTTTCAGCTCAACCGTCTGAAATTCTGACCGAAAAGACAAATCCAATATTTTTCTCCAAAAACAAATGAAATAATACAGCTTATATGCGCCTCGATGACATTTATTTCACATTTTGTCCTACTGTTTTGATGAACATCCCACCAACACCGGTGAATAAAGCAAAGAAAAAACCGCTTATTTAATGAGCACAGCAATATATAGGATCAGTATTAATCCTTTTAAAATGAATAGAAATATTGTAGTCATTTTTTAAGAGAAAAATTGAATACTCTTGGAGAGACTTCTAATACATTTCGGTGCTTTCAAAGAACTCTACGGAGGTTATTCCCAGGAAGAAACCATGGTGAGAGCCCAAAATACCTTTCGCTATTTTGTTTTTTTTTCGGTAAAAGCAACTTCCTTACTGTGAGTAATACCCCTTTTTTGCATCTCCTTGCTGACTAAGAGAAAATTCTCAGACCTTCCGACAAAAAACTACATTCATACAACTACAATACTCATACGATAGGTCAAATACTTAGGAAAATGTTCATCGGCCTCAGTCCAGGCGAACGATTTGTTTCTCAATGAATGACACGTATGTATGAATGCTCGCCGTTGTTCAAAACCTCATAGTATTCATATTGAAAAAAATCCAACTTTGTAATATTTCACACGATTTTATTTATTCCCAACCCCGATTTCAACACGTATGTATCATCATAAAGTAAAAGAGTCATGCAGAGTCTTTGCCGTCATTATCAAGGGAAATTCTCGATTCCTTAAACTACATCTTGTAATAAAGTCCACCACGACACATGAGCGTTGAAACTGATTGAAGGTACTTAAATATCGTATGAAATATTACAGAGTTGTGTTATTCCGATTAAGGATAAATTTCACAATGTTAAGGCCGAAGTTGTTACGGAGACTTAAGTATTCATATATTATTTCTGCTTATTTCCTCAGGTGAAGATATGGTTCCAGAACCGGCGCATGAAGTGGAAGCGAAGCAAGAAGGCCCAGCAGGAGGCGAGGGCCAAGGACGAGGCAGACAAGCGGAAGTCCGGAGGCGAGAAGGACGGCGGGCACAAGACCGGTGGAGACGCCGCGAGGGCGTCGGAAGGCGGCGGACCCGCGATCTCCGTGCCCGGGGCGGACTCGCCAACAACCGTCGCCGCGGCGGCTCCCGACAAGGACGAACCCCCAGCTTCCCCCCCGTCGAGGTCTTCCCCGCCACCCCCGCAGCCCATAACCATCCCCCCGCCCCCGCAGCTCTCCAGTCCACTGGCGCATCCCCTGCCCATCGCCCCACCCCCCAAGTTCACCTTCCTCGCGGGCGCGGACGGAGGCCGCCACAGGCTGTCCCTCCAGGACGGCGAAGCCCTCTACCGGCCCTACGTGGTCTGAGGACGTAGACAGCTCGAACGCTTACACGCAAGTGCGCTAAGACTGGCGGAGACTTCAACGCGTGTTGCTCGCGCGTTGAAGTCTCCGCAGTCTACATCGTTCTAGACAGTGGGGAAATGGCTGCAAACCCGATGGTGCAAATGCGGACAATTGCTCCCTAGGGTGATTGCCATGGCACTGGTCCGGGGTGTATGTGCTACAAACAGGGACCATCGCTAGGTAAAACGGAGTTCAAATCATTTAAAGGATTGCCGAAGTATATGCCACCGTAATGACAGCGAAATGGTTTAACAGTGATTGCAACGAGTGGGAATTTTTTGTGAACACATTAATTAGCAAAAGACCAGTGACTTCAAATGTCTCCATTTTCCTCTCCAAAGCCAAGGCGGGCAATCAAATCATGTTCAGAAAGTGGGTGTGATGAGTGACGTGGTTTGTTTGGGCATCCTATGGAATGGTGATAAGTTTCTCGTGGCGAGTCTACAAAACGTATACCGATGAGCAATATCAGCGGAAATAAAGGCACCCCAAAAGACAATGAATAGCTCAAGAAGTGTACATTTGTACAAAACAATATCGTGACAAACAACGTATTTCCATTTACGACACAAATAAAATGAAACTTTCCTGTGAGACACGTTTTAGGGAGTTTTTCACAACTGTCCGAAAAAATGAGTCCATAGAAAGTGTAATAAAAAAGTAACTTTTACGCTCAGTTAATGAGAGCAAGCAGATTGAAATTCAGAATCTATAATGGTAACAGAGTTCGATTGAACGCGTTGGCCAGATAACATATGATCCTTCAGCAGCCTCCTGAAATTCCATTAAAATTTTGCCCTACAGCTCTACGTAGATCAATCTCCGTCAATTTTTAAGAGCTGAGACTCCAAATGTAATTGCTATTGGGACTCGTACAAAATTATTGGCGCTGACCAAAAATACGTACCTTACTATACGTATCACAGAAATAAATAATCTTCGCCAATTTAAAAATGGGTTACCTTGATAGTACCGGCTGAAATAGTCATCTGGCAACCATTTTTCATTCAATCTGGAGCTATTAATTACAACATTCTCCGCTAACTTAAAATTGACGTGAGTTTTACTGAATTCATCATTTGATTTCCATGCCTCAGCAGGCATAAATAACTTGCTGGCATGGCAGGGGACCTAGAAAATTATTCTTGGGAGAAGAAATCCAACTAAAAAAAATTAACTGTAGTGTAAGGGGTAATTCATTTTTCTGGATTAGCAGAACCCTCAAATCAATATTCAATTCTCTCCATAGAATGAACTTGATGCGTTCCTACTGAGCCTGGTTCTTTTAACGGGTTTTAGCACAAATTTATAGGATCGCTTCATTCATCATGTAGTGCAACTTTTTACCAACGTATTGAGTGTGCTGACTGTATTATTATTTAATGAATTATATGAAAATAAATAATGCCAAATAAAACCATTGTTCCATGTCATTTCAAATCAAGTGGGTCACATCGTCGTGACTTTAAAATATATATTGTGTTTTACCGAATGGGAGAGGCCTTTTAAACCACTCTCGTAATTTACGTTTTGCCTTGCAACCCATTAAAATGGCGTGTGGCAGTAGTTGTTACTAAACCAGCCATGAAGGATTTCAAATCACGGAGAACGTCTGATTTCAACAGGAGATAAAAAAAGGGGGGAAGGACGAAAATCTTATTACATGTCAGCGGAGTGACCTTTTCTCTACTTATGTTGAAGGCACTCCGAAGTTGCGCGGGAAAAAGGTACTTTTATATCTATCCCTTCGTGCAACAAAAACAACCACAATGTCATAGGTCAACCAAAAACTCCTCTCCGAAACCTCTAGTTGAATTCGTTACTTTAAAGTCGTCATTAAAAAACGAAGTAATGAGGCTGTTCCGGCTGCACAAAGGAAAGAGTGGACTGTATGTAGGGCTTAGTCAAGGATACGCAATTCGATTCTAAGATGGTATATTTCACAAGTCACAGCGCTGGTCGAGCAATCGTCCCCTGTCTTCCTATTCTAGCACTCGACTCCTGCTGCTGCCTGTCTCTCGTCACTCGCCTCCATTGTCCGACACACACGACCGGTCTCTTCTGGGTCTCTTCGACCGACGACTCACGACTCTTGTCCAGCTGTCCCTTGCCTCCTCTGGTTGCGTCACTGTCCTAGGAGGGCAGCACTGGTCGGGGCACATGGGCCACCTGCTGGCCTTTTAATGCACCGAGCCCAAACAGAGGCGAAAAGGAGCCCTTTAAAAATCTCTTTACTAGGTTATTTCCGCCACGTGAATGGCTGTTATAGAAGACATGGCTCGGTAGAGGACCTAAGAAGATTCCTTCATTCCTTCCTTCATCAAATACCTCACAAATATACCATATCTTTCAATGCAACCTATTTCCAAAGTCTCCAAGGCACGCATTATCATATCAGCAGATCTGAAGTTCATAAATGCAGCTCTATTTACTCTTTAAAAACTGTTTTTCTTTACGCAGGAATTGGCTCGTGCAGGTCGAAAACAAAGCCACTAGTATTTCCTTATTATTCTAATATTCCCTTAACGCTCAAGAAATGTTTTTCCAATGATATACGAGATGTATTCTTAAATAAAAGAGGGAAAAAGCATTTCTGAGGCAACCTCAAAGTTTTGGCAGGGAAAAAACAGCAGGAAAGTTGGTCCATAGAGATGAGTTTATTACGTATAAATTGCCATGAGAAAAAGTTCCCTTCTTCCGAATGCCAAGCGAACTTATTCACTTGGCTACGCTTTCTCATCCCCATTCTGCTTCCCTCTTCGTCCCTATCTCCCCTTGCCCCCCCCCCTGCCCCCTCGCCCCCCGCCACCTATCCCCCCCCCCACTCCAACCACCACGCTCTCGATGTTTCGAAAGTGCTCATTGCGTCTCAGCAGCGATTTCCCGACACCCCACACTCATCTGCGCTCGCTGCATCCAATCAACCCTTCTTCGTTTCCTGCGCACACTAACCGTTCTCTCTCTCTCTCTGCTTCTTTACTCGTTCATGTTAACAAGGTACTGCAGCAGACTCCTCCACCTCCAAGCTCCGGAGACCTAAGTCCGTTTGCACATGAAAGTTTGTACCGTGCCTTGCAAGTCGCTTGAAAATGACACTTCGGCTCGTAAGCAGGCATTTCCACTGCAGAAGGGGTGAAGGGTGGTGGTAATCGATCGCCAGCCGCACTTGTCAGGGAAATAGAATGACTTCTCAATAAGCATTTTCATTCTGCGATGAACCACATCGTATCCGGAGAAGTCTATGTCACATGACCGCAAGCGGAGACTAAAAATATAAGCAACGAATGAACTAGTACGAGGAGGACTCGTTTCTGCATGTTTTTAAAGAGTCATTTGCACGTGGAAAGATGTTAAATGTGACAGAGGACGAAAATTTAAGCTTAATGACTGATATAGTACTGAATAGTAATACCAAGAATTATTACAATCCTCACACTTGATAGTTAGTAGTAATGCACATTTCAAGTAATTTATACAAATTCGTTAATCCCCAAATGCCGGCGGGACTCGAAAGAGCAATGTACGAACGCAATTATGATTCCAAATACGTTCAACAGACTTCCTAATATAGTAAAGTTCTAACTGCAAAATGTAGTAAAATTCGTCATTATGAAAACAACGTTGTAGAGTGGACTACGCGTTTCGGAATACAAGCATTGCTCACCAGACCAAACTCAGAATCTGGATCAGCCCGTGAAATTCTGAGAGGCGGAATCCTGCTTCCTCTTCAACCGGATATGCTTCATTTTGGACCAGAATCGAAGGTATATATACCTAAATAAGATACCTCAAATTTTGCAAAGCTCTCTGGTACCTGAAGCTGACTCTATGAGCTGAAACGGGTAGTGAATTGCACAGTAATAACTGTGGACAGTTGCGATTCTTTTGTTATCATCACAACACAATTACTGCCGCATTTTGGCGATTTCGAAATTACAGGAGTCGTAGTTTATTTCCATGATTTCATTCGCTTGGAAAAATCGGGAAGTAATCTGAAAGCGTGACGATGCCCTGGAAGCACACCGATGTGATTCGAGAAATCGCTGCACTCGCTTCTTCAATAGAAGTCAACTGCATCGTTTAAAGACACTTAAACACCCATTTACTGTGTTCTTTGGGCCAACCTTATTCTGCTTCCACCGCCCATCGTGGCTTCGGCTGTCCGAGGCTACTTCGTGACTCTTAGGAGTAAGTTGTAATAAAGTATGCAAGGTTACCAGCCTTTGCAGTACCCGCACCACGTGCAGCTTTCCCGGTAATAAATGCATGTGGGTTAGATAAACCAGTAATGGACATATATGTGCTTCGTCGGTTGGGCCATGTTGAGAGAATGAATGAGAGTGTAATAACGAAACAGATATATGAGAGTAGAATGAATGGTGCGGGAGGTAGAGGTAGGCCGAGAAAGTTGCGGTTGAATGTGGTTGAGGAAATTCTAAGGAGGAGGAATATTAGGAGTCCTAAAAACAGGAGGACGTGTAAGAAGCAGTGTATGGGGGTAAATGAGGCAAAAGAGGTTTGCAAGGAGAGGTCAGTGTGGAGGAAATTACTGAAGCAGTGTTAGGTGTACAAATATGTATTTATGAGTGAAACTTAGTGACTGTGCCTACCCCGGAAGGGAACTGCGTGATTGGTATATATGTATGTATGTACTGTATTTTATGATACGTATTCCCAATAGTTCATTGGACCAACGATTCTCACTAAGCTACGACCACTGAGAATCTCATTTGACTACAAGTTATATTCACGTTCAAATTTAAGGGTCAGGAAATCGAAGAGTAAGGATATCATAATGAAACACGGCCCTCTGTTACGATGGTTCGAGCGATTTTTGTTCACACATTTACTCGCAGATTTGCTCGAAACTTTAAAAATACGTGTACTTATTAGTTTTATTTAAAAATAAAAGTGAAGAAATGTACTCTATCAGTTTGGAGGCCTGAACAATTCAATGTTATTTTAACACGCAGCCCAATAATTTCAACAGCAATTGACACACATTTCGGAGTAAGTCAATTAAAAGTGCACGCATTTTCCCATAAACGCGAAATAATACGCCTCACACACACTATGACAATGGCGTGAAACAATTATCAAAGTATCATGACAAGGATAAAACACATATTTGCATATTATTTTTGCTTAAATTTTGGAATCTACGGCGTGAACCCAAGTCCGTTTTAATTGAGGAGGAAATTTTAAGTATAATTCATGCATCAGTCATATAACTACTTGGATGGTTATTCCACCGTATAAACAGATTCACATACTTGTAATGTGGTACCAACATTTTCTTAGAGTTTACTTACTTGAAAAGTAATTAAAATGTCACTCAATAACTCACGATTAGCGCCTCAAACATCCGCAATACGATTTGAAGCCTGCAGAGCTTAGTTCGATTTCCATTACAGACATTAGAATCATGTAAAACGGTCGTACGCTCATCTTTGGTCTGCATTTGAAATAGCTCACTCGAGCTGTTGTTCTCACTGAGCGATAAAAATTGTGAATCTCACATGACTACACATGTGACGTTCAACAGTCGATCCATGGGTCAAGAAATCGAAGGTGGAGGAATCTCATTAAAATTATTACTCTTTGTCAAGTGTCTAAACTCATAATAGTTTGGCTCTTTTTACATAAGAACATGTATGTCCCCGACAACGCGCATTTGGAATGTAAGTCCACGCATTATGAAAACAGGTCCAGCAAAATTGCTACAGAAATGAGGTGAAATTTAGTCGATCGCCAATGTAAAAGGGTTAAACCGCATTCCGACTGCTCTCCGTTCTCTGAATTCGAGCAACGCTCTAATTCGCGCAAAGGCATCGGATAAATCTCGGGATTTCCCACAAAGAGAAAAAGCTTTGCTCAGCAAAGTGGCGATTAATATGTGGCCGTTCCCACTGAGAGGTACATTTGAGGATATGAGGAGAGGACACATTTGGGGCAGAGGAAGTATAAACAAATTAAAAAAAACAACAAAGTAATTCTCTCTTTTTCGCCCAAATCGGATCAATTTGGGTATCGGAAAAATTGGTGACGACGCTTTTCCGCAACCTCCATCATCGTTGGCAATCATTGGATTTGGTGAGAAAGGTTGACAGATGGCAGCACCCGAGGGCCGATGCCAGCCAGCCACCCACCGCTCCCCACTCCCTGAGTCCCGTAATATCTCTCCTCCTCCCTAATCCTTCCTTTTAGGCAAAGTCACACACATACACAATAACAATCCAGCCAACTGCCCCTCTCCCTTCCACTCGTCGACCTCACCCCATTTCCAAGCTCCAATTCCTAACCCCCCTCCCCCCTCCGGCCAACCCTCAAATAGCCCACCGAATATCGCAGAGCAGCGCTGCTTGGGAAATTATATCCGCACCCCACCACCGATATTCATTCAAACTCCTCCTTTCCCCCATCCTCCCCCCCTCCTCATTCCCCACCCCCTTCATTCCCCGCCCCCTTCATTCCCGCGATAAGTCTCAGAAATCGAATGAAACGGGAGACTTAACGAGCGCCTGCTGTCGCCCAGGAAACCGATAATGAATGAATTAATCCCCCAATCCGGTAACTCTCCCAATTTTCGACAGGTAACAACTTCAATTCCATTAACGCGTCAAAAATCCTCTAATTTAAGGCTCGTCCAATGCGATTAAAGTAAGGAGCACAAAAAAAGACACTGACAAAAAGGACAAAACCCTTTTTAAAGCTGGTAGCTATTTCGAACATATAATATTTACTATTATGAATTTTTAATAGTTACTATTTTCAGCTTTGTAGAGTTAGGATGTATTTAATAGTTTACCATAAAATTCTGAATAATTTAAATACCTAATTGGTTAATTTTAACCGTGTTTTTCATAGATAATTACAAAAGAGAACGGTTTCAGACATATTCTTGTTGGCAGCTACTCGTTAGAGAAAAAAGGCGTTCACTTTTCCACGCACTTTTAATGACGGACCGAGGTCTCGGTTGGTGCCCCTTAACTACAATATTTACTGTCGGACGTATATCAGCTTCTCATATGAATTGTGAATTATTCAGATTTCACATACCCAGATAGTGAGCTAATTCTTGCTGTTATAGTCAAATACAACAATCGGAAACAACAATGACCTATTCAAAAACTGTGCGGAAAAGTATAAGGTTTTGATTTAAATTGAATATGAAAATGGCAGAGCCTGAAGGAACACAGCCACAAAACCTATATCTTCAATCCTCAACTTGTGAAGGACTCAGGGGTAAACATGATACATGAGAATACTATATCCACGCTTATAATTCCTAACTACCGATCAAGGATTAATCAATAGGTACCATTTTCAAGATACCGGTTCCATGTACCTGTTCAGTGGTACACGCTGCCGAAGCCATAGTCGGGTTCTAGGGGTTAAACGCGTGGAAAATAACCTAGTCGTAAATACAACCACTGACAATATATAAATACAGTAAAAGGATTCAATTAAAAAAGGGCTAACCTGCAATTTAAAAATGGTAAGAAGTTAAAAAAACGATGAATTTCCCTTCCATTTTCCGCTGGCTCAGTTCACAAGTTCTCAGGAACAACACTGGCCTAACTCCATGGAAAATAACACGGCCATAGTTATGCACAACATATGGTATCTATATTGAATGCGGTGAAGCTATAATGAGCGCGGAATTCAGTTTGATTCATAGCAATTAAGCCGTGATCAGAGTGACCGCTCTTCTGTGGGCCTTGCTCACATCTGTGGGAGAAGCTTCGAATACCCAAGATCATGGTACTACAATCGGTAATGTGATCGAAAATCTTACACGATAGTGGTGTTAACGACATCGGTTAGTAGTTTCCCGAGCCTCGCCTGATTTCTTTTCTTAATATTAAAGAGACATGGACTATTTTCTGATCCTCCCCTACTTTAACTTCGGACAATGACTTGTTAAATATGATTTCTGGAAATTGTGCGACACCGGGGCCAACTCCCTCAGCACGCGTGCAGATCTCTTTTGGATCTGAGAACATTTGATCGAGCGTGTAATTGTTGAATCATCTCATGGCGCTACATATGTAATTATGTCACCCATCGCTCCACTAATGACAGGGATTTCAGCGTGTTGTGTGGTGTCGTTCTTCGTGTACACACTTTGAAAGAAATAATTGAACTCATTGGTATTGCCAATACTGTCAATAAATTTTTGTATTCATTTATATTTATTTAAAATATTTTTCAGTGAATTACTCAACAGTTGAACGTTTACTCCTCGTTCTCTCGCGAAAGACCATAATGATTTTGGGTTTTCCTTTTCACAGCTATCACTTTTTTCTTGAATTTCCGTAGAGCATTACTCATTGTTTCCTGTGCTTCTGAGCGCCGAGTAATGTAGATTTCTCTTGCCTTCATATCCATCAATGCATCTACAACATACATGTCGCCCCATCACCTACCCTCGGCACCGTTGGTTACAGTGGGTGTTAAAAAATGGGGTGTTTCAGGAAGCATTGCAGGATGGGGTGCAAAAACCCCATCCTGTAATGAAGCAGAAATACGCCGATTTTTAAATGCACTCGCTGGAACGTTGAGTTGTAGCTTTAAGTAAAGCAGCGCTCTTCGCTCCACCATCTATGCGTAATAATTCTCCGAGAGAAGATTTACACCGAGGGACTCTGACTTTGAGCCGCTTCAGAGGTGATGGAATTGGACCGAAAGTATTAAGTGAGTATGCAAAATTAAGCGATAAAACTGCTAACTACCGGGAGTTTTTCAATCCAAATTCTGTATATTTCATTGAGCGTAATTTCCCAATCGAAATAGTAGCAGCAACATAAATATTATCGGTAAAAGCTGCATTTGTCAATACCCATTCAAATAAGACAGTCTCCAAGAGAGAACGAAAAAAAACGTATATTTTTTCAAGTATTTAACTTTCTCCATACTTCGAGCGGTTTCATTAAAATGTACTCTCCTCATAGCATTGCGACATTTCGCTTTGAACATCAGATGCCAAAACATCGTCGTAACCACAATTAGAATTGGAGAGCACATGACTGGAGATGACTTAAATCAGAAGCAAAAAAGGTGAGATATAACATACACAGAAATGGCCAGCTGGAATCTCTTCATCTGTAATGTTACGGCTTATGAATTGCTGACATCTCAAGATGCTAACCTCTGTGCAAAAAGGTTCGAAAAGAGTCGTATTATTTCGTCAATTGTGCTAAAGACCGCTGAAAGTCTTGATTTTTTTTACGAAACTAAGACCTATTCTTTGGAATTCAAGTACACTCGAGACTCATTGAATATCCAGAGAGGTGTAAAAACATACTTCATTCGGCGGGAGGGTGGCAAAGTATGTTGTCTCCCATTACGAGTCATAATATGCCCAAATATTTGGGGAATCGCGCTCATCGTGAACGATTAATCAATTTAGCAGAGCTCATAGCAAAGTATAAAGAGTGTTACAATTGCAAGAGAAAAACTTCTCAAAATCGAATGGACTTGAGGTCGCACAAGTACCTTGCATTAGATCCAAGTGCTCCAGTTAATTAAAAAGCCGAAAAATTCACATCCACTCTGAATTCCATTGAGGCTTTCGAGAGGAGAGAGAGAGAGATGCTCTTGCACCTTTGAAATACCGGAGTAACGAAGAACGACGGCTGGCATTTCATCAGCGAAATTTTTTAGGCTCACTTGGAGACCTTGCACAATATATTCTCGTGTATGATATTATAAATGCTATTGTTATTCAGAAATGGGCATTATCCTCAATTAAAGGATTAGGTATTTAGTTCAAAACCTTAATAATGGATCTATAAGGGATATTTGTTTTTTTCATCGTGTCCACATTTTCCTCAGTCAACCAACTTCTCAAATGCGACAAATACCATATCAACATTCTAAAATCACGCCGCTGTGAACTGGAAGTCCACATATTGTCATCCTTAAACTTATGCTGGCATTATTTCGGGTCTTAATGCGTGGGATGCCTACATACAAGGGATATTTGGCCAACATGGGCCCATTTTGACGCCCTTAGGTACCTTGAGGCTTTTTTATATTGCAATTGGCCATTTTAGTCCACTCAAAGACCCGAATGCAAAATGTATAAATAATCCGCAGGTCGAATTTCCCTCGAAAAGCAGACAGCGCATCAGACAGAGATCGCGACGGTATTTCAATGATAGAGATTTCGAGGAATAAAAAAAAAAGGAAACGATGACCCAAAAATGTAGCACAAATGCATCCTAGAAACAAAAAGGGAGTGAGCCATTCAACTGAGCGAGCGAGAAACCAATAGAAAGGCGGCTCAAAGAGGGGAGGGGGAAGCGGGTAGGAATCCTCGGAATAAGAAGAGAGAGAGAGGAAGAGGGAGGGAGAGAGAGAGAGAGAGAGAGAGAGAGAGAGAGAGAAGAGCAGAAGACGGAGGAAGTGGGGAGAGAGGCAGAATGTAGGCGCGGGAAGGAAGAGGAGAGTGGGGGAGAGGAGGGAGGATGGTGTGAGAGAGAGAGAGAGAGAGAGAAAGAATGGAAATGGAAGAGTGGGGGTAAAAGCCGGAGGGAGGAAGGGGGAGAAGAAGTGTGGCGGGGGAGGGAGTAAGGGTTTCCTCTTTGCGGAGGAACCGCTCTCTGTCCATTTCCCTTGATTAAAGAAATGGAAACACGCACTCTGGCAGTATTTGCTTCCGCGGGGGAAAGGAAGGCCGTCCACCATTCGGGAGGGGTGGGGGGTGTAAAGGGGGTCGAGGGTGGGGGACGTCTTTCGAAAGGAATCGGGGGGGCGGGCCGAAGGAGGAGACGGGGGTGGGAGCAAACGCAGCAGCCGCCTTCCAACACCACCCCCGCGCACACAATCCCTGCCAACGCTAAAACCCCCTCCCCCTCCCATTTCCCCGCCCCGCCCCCTTACCTCCCCCTTCCTTCCGTCGTCCCGGGTCCTGCGACAACGATTCGAACAGACACACACACACAGCAGACACCCCGCTCCCTCGTGAAATGCCTCAAATTTCCACATTCTCTTGACATCATCGGCCCATCATTATGGAGGCGAATGCTGTCTACAATTGCAACCGTTTGCCCACATTATAGCTCCAATGCGTTCCTCTCTGGGCCCTCACACCGAGGGCACCTCTTTTGCACAAGCGGTGTTAACCCTTTGAGTGCGCCATGACGTGTTATCACGTCATGGTTGTCTTTACGCTGGTGCTGATGACGTGATATCACGTCATGGGTACTTTGAGTTTTCCAGCTTTCACGACTAGAGGGGGGCCTATTAGTGAAAATTCCCTAAAGTGAAAGCTGGAACACTCAAAGTACTCTTGACGTGAAATCACGTCATCAGCACCAGCGTAAAGACAACCATGACGTGATAACACGTCATGGCGCACTCAAAGGAATAAATATAAAGAAGTAACTCAAGGGCATAATATTTGGATATTGGATTGGATTCATAAGATGTGCATTTCTGAAGACAATGTGAAATTTCCCGCTGCTATTGGGCAACATGGTACCTGCTTACCCTTATGGAGATTTAAACAGGAAACGAGTCTCCTTAAGAGCACGTAATGTCACCTACATGTGGAGCGGACTTTTAATTTTCCTCCTCATTTCTCTCTCTGCCTTCCATTTCCCTCTTCCACACTTCCCTCCCCTTCCCCTTCACCCCCATCCCTTCAACAACACGTCCGTTACCCCTGTTCCCGACTTCATTCTTATCTCCCCATTACTTGCCTCTTCCCCCAGAGGACGCAGCCCCCTCAAACCTCCCTCACCACAATCACTCCCCCACCACCCAACTTCCCAGCCCCCCTTCCCCTTCCCCTCCCATCCCCCCCCTCACTCTCCCACGCGCATTTTTTCGCTCAATCAACTCCCCACCCCTCACCCTCCTCCTACTGCTGACATATCATCCCCACCCATTCCGATGTCACCTCTTCTACCATGGAGATTTGATTCTTTCCATCAATAAACCGACCTTATATTAGCATCAGGGGACTATGCAGATCCCCGATACAATTGTAAGTTGAATAAGAAAGCTTGAGATGTTGTAAACTAGGGATTCTCAGATAGAAAGCTCTTACTCTTTTCAACATTTTTACGGCTATATTTTACGATCCCATCTCAACTACTAATAGGTATAAATTCATTCATAGTGTGAACAATAATGAGAAGATATAATCAAAATAATATCCCCCTCAAAGGGAAATTTTACTTGCATTAGGCTTTTAAGCTTTGTTGAATTTGGTCTCGATAGGTATACAAAGTGCTCCCCCTACGCGGTCACAAGCCTCTAAATGAAAATCACATATTTTTTAAACGAAAAAGAGAACGCCACCTAATCCTTTAACTCTTAACAACTCGATGGCCAAAAATTCTGCAGTTACAAGCGGTCAAACTTCGCATATCCACACGGTCACGCCAGCCACCAACGGCAGTTATTTTGCGAGTCTGCTCGGGCACTAAAGAGTCCCTTCAAAGGTGTTATTGAACTTCGGATCTCTCTATGGTTCATCATTACAATGACTTACCCGCGCATACATACAATATAATATTTCTGCGTAAATGGTATGAGTCAATATATCTATGGGTAGGGCCGCCCAATGGCAGCGTAACAGCTGTAGACTGGAGAGGAGAGAGGGGAGAGAGCGACCTAGAGCCGGCAACACTGTTTTACACTATGTACTATGGTTATAGTGAAAACGTGGAACGCACTATAGTTGCCTCCTACACTCCTCTCGGCCCACAAATTGACACATTTTCTCGCCCGTCCTCTGGAGGAAGTGGTTAGGGAAGGAAGTTACAGTTTGGGATGGTGATCAACATATTCCGTCCATTGGACCAATTGGAAGATAATGAAATTAGTCCACTCTTGCATGGAAGAATAGAGTAATATGCCGAAACTTTTGTCTGTTACATCACATTACCGTAATATTACACCCAGTTACATGTTTCCTTGATGACGAATATCAAAGATTTCCACAGATTTGCGATGAGAGGTTCACGACTTAACCTCCCAACCGGCGTGAGCCGTGCTTACCGGCATTAGATTGGCCGCGCTACGACCTAGGTAGCGTGCTGCCCAAACCTCCGTTAAACATCCAAGCAGCGGTGGACTGGGTGAATCGTATATTAGCGAGACCCAAGCAGAAATTGCAAAACGGCTGGTTGTCAAATGGGGGAGTGCTGTTACTTCCCCCCGTAAAATGCGTCGAGCGAACTACGTATTGACCTGGGCAGAGGAACTGGAGGAGCATTGGGGTTCTCGCCACGCCGCGCCGGTGGATGGCTGATCAGTTGGAGATTCTCCTCGACGTTGTCGCTTCGGCTCCGCTCTACCACCTCACGTAAGATTGGTTTCCTTTCCCTCCCGCGTTTCCTTTTTTGTATCTCCCCTATCCGAATTCTTTCCTTGCCTACCCTTCACCGGGTTTTCCTTCCGAGTGCCGTTGCTTATTTGTTTTTTTGTTCATCCTTGTTGGTTTGATATTAAAGTGTTATTTTGCCTTACGCGGAGTTTTTACTTCTTACAGCCATCATCCATACCCACCACTCGTGTAAGGTTAGTTCAGGCCGAAGGAGTAACTTAACAACATTAACCAGGTTCTGGTCTATGTGAGTCAAAACGAACTCTAAATCATACTTTTTCACTTATTTGGCTTGAAAAATTCTGCTTCAGCTGACAAAATGGTTTACTATTGAAAAGCAAAATTATGGAATAAAATATGCTGATCATTCCAAGAACATATTTTTAATGATTATATTAGTCCAGCCATGGGAGACGACTCCATCGCCATTCGTAAGTAACTACGGCATTTTGACTTCAATCGCACCATTAATTTGCTAAAAACTTAAAGAAATTGCTGGTAAGACTCATATCTTTAATTTTTATATAATTTCCATGGACTTTTTGCTTCTCTGCAAAAACTGTAATTAAAAGCATATGAATACTTTCTCATTCAAATTGACGTTTTTCAGACGTAATCGGAGAAATCTTCACGATAGCCAGAGCTAAAATATTCACACTAAGGTTGAATTACGGTAAAAATAGCCCGAAAACTCTATATTTTCAGTTTATTAAACGCACTTTAAAGATGCCATATTTAAGTTTTCAAAATACTTTCTGTAATAAGCGACGCAGGGGACAGAGCCACAAGAGTCTGCAAGTGGTGCACTACAGAAATTTATTTATGTAGCGCATTACTTGCTGAACCCACGGTGATTCCAATGAAAAGGTCTCCGCGGGTGCCTGGGTTCGAACCTAGTTGCACAGGATGGAGAACTCAGCACTCCACGGCCGGCACCACGGCCCTTCCCGCACCACGGCTCCCGCTCAACAATCCAGCCTCCCCTTTCGTAGTCCTGTTCGAATGCTTCGATATCAAATCGAAACGACATACATACATACATACCCATCACGCCGTTCCCTTCCGGGGTAGGCACAGTCACACAGTTTCACTCATAAATACATAATTGTACACCTAACTCTGCTTCAATAATTTCCTCCATACTGACCTATCCTTGCAAACCTCTTTCACTCATTTACCCCCATACACTGCTTCATACACGCCCTCCTGTGTTTAAGACTCCTAGTGACCCGGTGTGTCAGTACGCCGCATACACTACCTCCTATAATAGTGGTGGGTCGTGGGCAACGGTATGCTGGCTCTCAAGGCAGTCCTTTCAGAAGGGATCCTAGCTTAAGTAGAATAGTGAAAGCGGACCTAGGGTATTACTATGCTTTGGTTTCTCTCGTGGCATACTGCCGAAAGCTTGCCAAAACTGACCGGTAGAGCGCCGTAACCGTTAGCAGGGAAAGCTGTACCTACGTTTGTACTGCAAAGTGAAATGGTGCGAGTACTGCAAAGGCTGGTAACCTTGCATACTCTATTAATCCTTACTCAAAACAGTCACAAAGTAGTCTCAATCAAAACGTATCAGGCATAAATCGATTCGTTTCTCAAGCGACTCGTATGACTTCGAAATGTCGAAAGATTCGAAATATTCGAATCTCAGTGATTTACCTTTCAACTGCTACAGTCAAAGTTCAAACAAAGAGCTCATGAAATGGTTTGCATTTGCATTAAATATGAATGAGCTTTCGCATTTTGTTCAGATTTAAATTCTATTCGTAAACAATTTGATTCATCTTAGAAAATTTTACGAAATTCGTTTGGATTCCATTCTAACATTTGTTCGAGAAATTCCTATCGATTCGAAATGCAAATTCATATTGAGTGACAAGGCTCTTTCCATCCGTCAAATTCGAGGCGTCCGAGTCCTCGACTGCATAAATCGCCCCAATCGTACTATGTCAGCATCCAGCCGCTCTCAAAGCCGCGTCCCTGTTCAGCAAATGCGTCTAATGCCCTTAATTCAAAGAAGTTTCTTTAGAGGGATTAAGGTGGGAGCCCCTAGAGACTCAAAGGCTACACGCTAGGCTTAAGTTGCTTGAGAAATTCAGAACTGGTGTGTTTCAGAGCGACATGGAGAATATTAACCCGAGTCATCACCACATATCTAGGTCTGACAGATGCGATAAAATAAGAGAGATAATCTGTCAAACAGATAGGTACAAGAACTCGTTCTTTACGCGCACAATAAGCGACCACAATAACAACTGAGCTCCACTAAACACACGCCCATAATATATGTAACCGTATCACCACCGATAAAATTACATGTTTACACGGCTGGTGACCTAACACCCCCTGCCACACGCCCGCGCGGCGGCTCGCAGGGTATTATGTAGATGTAGTTAGCGCGAGACTGTTCCCATTGACATGATGGAGATCACATCCGGACTTAATTTTTTTCAGCGGCTATCAGAAGTATAATGTAGTATTGTAACATTAATGGCGGTAAAAAATATAATATTTTCGAACAAAAATTGTCGGTAATTAAATCGAAATATCCATATATTAGTCATTGACTCAACTCATTTTTTTCTCGCCACACAGTGAGAACGCCTTCATTACAGATCCGTTTTGCGCTTCTGTATAATTATTTCGGAGTTATCTTTTTTTCTTAAAAAGTGGCCTATAAAACAGACAAATTAAATATTTTTTTAATTTCTAACGAGAACTAGGCGTTACGAATTCCTCATTTCTGAAATGAAGTATTTATGGAGTGCATAGGTCAACTGTTTTCCATGGCAAACAGCTTTTCTTTTCATATATTTCCTGTAACATGAAAAAATGAGTAGTTTTCACCTTAACTTTAACAGTTTACAAAACACTATGGTGTGAGTCTTCTATGAGTGAGCAGGCAAAACTCTACTCAATCGGCCGTTTGAGGAATGAGCGCTCCCAACTGCGTCGCCATACTTCCACAACATAAAATGGACAGTGGCAGCACCTGTTTATCGGAACCGTGATTAGCATTCTTCGCCACCTCTAAAAATGGTCTTTGACGTGGTGAAATTTCGTCACTCTTAGTTATCGCAAACCTGTGCCCAAAAGGCTAATCAAAACTGAATATGGGTATTTTTTAGAGGTGAAAGAAGTACCTGCCTGCGTATAATGCAAGAGTTAAATCACTTAGAACCAACATTTCGTCGGTTTTTCTCCGTATGCTTGCGTTTTTCAGATGTGGTTCCGCTCTGTTTAAGCCGGTGCAGAAATGAGATACAGGGGCAAAGTCTCAGATTGGAAGAGAGTGGGACGGGCTTAACCTGTAGTGGTTATCAAATCCGAAATATGCAATTATTTCACAGCTATATTTACATATTAATGATGGGTCCACCCACGCAAAGTTTCACGCAAATCTTTGCAATAACAATAATAATCACCTAAATGCGCGTTCCGAATGGAAATTGTTGACAAATAACCGAGTAAAGTAAAATAACTAATATCATCTACATCTACATACTACCCCGCGAGCCGCCGCATGGGCGAGTGGCAGGGGGTGGTAGGTCACCAGCCGTGTAAAGAAGTAAAATTTTTGGAGATGAAACGGTGACATGTATTGTGGGCGTGTATCTAGTGGAGCTCAGTTATTATTGTGGTCGCTTATTGTGCGCGTAAAGAACTAGTTTGTATAACTATCTGTTTGGCAGAGTATCCCTCTTATTTTATCGCATCTGTCAAACCTAGAAATGTAGTGAGGCGTCATGATAATATTCTCTGTGTCGCTCTGAAAAATATCAGTTCTGAATTTATCAAGCAGCCTAAGCCTAGTGTGCAGCCTCCGAGTCACTAGGGCTCCCACCTTAATCCCTCTAACAGTTGTGTAACACTATATGTTCGTTTGTAGCATTTTTTAACGAAGCGTGCTGCTTTTCTTTGTATTTTGTTAACTTTTTTCATTAAATTTTTATGACCAGGGTCCCAAACACCAAAGGTAATTGAAAAATTCAAATTTCAAATATTTAATCTATCCACATACTTACGATCAATCATCAATAAAATATCCGGACAAATCTTAAATGAAAAAGCTAAACGTTACACCGTATGTATAATTAAAAAAGAATAGGTTTTTTTAATCTTCCCCCGTCTGTTCCTTTCAATATATGTACCTATACGAATGAGCCAATGTTGGATTTACTGCTTCACGTAAATGCAAAATGCGACTGCGCCAAAAACGGTTTAATTACCTTTAGATTGAGGAATTTAGATACCAGCAAGTAAGATACGCTTTCTTAATTAAGAGTATCTAAAACATTTTTCCTTATTCTCCAAATTTTAAGTACATTAAATTAACACCTATCACCGGATAAAACTGCCTCAAAGGCTTATTTTTCAACGAAAAATGGGCAGCGGCGAAAACTTAAATTTAAAAAAATACTTCAATTTGTAAAATAAGAATTCGTTGAGTGGTCAGTAAGTTTTAGTAAGGTAAGAATTAACTAAAACGCGTCACTTTATAATTGCTATTACCGCACTCTCATTATGGTTATTTTGTGAACTTCGTTATCACTGTTTGAATAGTTAGTTTCCCAGAAGAGGCGTTGTAATACGATAAGCGTCTACCATTAAAATTAATCGTCGACGGGCTCACTTGGTGGAACTTTTCCATGATAAGAAAAGATATAAAACTTAGGAGTTTTCCACGACGTTTAAAAATAAATTGTATTCTCATTCGCCTTGCCTCCCACACACCTCTTTCTCTAACCTCGCCCCCTCCTCTGTTGGAAGGTATAAAGGTGAAAGACTGGTGAGTATCGATGTTTGTTTAACCTCTTGATAATGACGATAAGTCGCTGAAATCGGTCGAGGATGGATAAACCGTGTGGAAGACTACTAAGTTTTATTTATTTCCTTATCGCCTCCCCTTAGACGATATATCCGAAACTGCATCCACTTCAACATCATATTCTTTCACTAATGTATGAGGGTACTTCTTTTTCATAATATATCACATATAAAAATTATTTTAGGATTGGAAAGAATAATTATTTTCCAGTTTTGAGGGGGATTCACCACTACATAAGAACGTGTAATTTCCATACGTAGCATAGTCGATAAAAAACAACATAATAATAAATTAATCGCAGTTTGAAATATTTTTTTTACCGTTGGAATATTGTCGTAATTTTGAGGCATATGTAGCAGAGTGTAGCCGCATATTCCATACGTGTAAATTAATATAGATAATCCGCAAACAGGATAATCCGCAAACGGATAGCCGATATTTATTCCATTGCCTAATTGTGCCATTTTCACGCCATTGTTATTGACTACAGAATGAAAGAACTCGAATGAGTGCACAGAGAGAAGAATGGTGGGAGATTGATGCTAATCGAAACCCAAAATTGCTTTAAGATTGTAGAAAACTTAACTTGGTTTTAAAAACCAGTTATTGGTATTGGAAAAACGAGTTATTACCAATATTAGTACCTTGATCCCACGGATCGATGCCTTCACTACGATCTTCTCCCCCAGGGCCCTGAAGATGAAGGGTGACTCGCCCTTGAAGAGTCGCAACAAACGTTGAGTTTGACCCCAGTGGACCCGAACTAACAAAGTTAACAATATACGCTGGGAAAGCTTGAAACCTCTCTTGTAGCCTCTAACTTTGCATTCGAACAGGCCTACATCGGGGTTATCTGTGTCTATGACTAAATTGTTCGAATCTTCCAAAGTAAAGAGTAAACTGGGATAGTGGTTTTGGGAAAAAATACTGATGTTGTTAAAGGTTTTTTTTCTGTCAAAGCGTTAGGGCTAGCAACTAGGGCAACATGGAAATTTCGATATGTAAATGCCCACGCGTAGATGGCAATTCGAAAGGTTGTCAGAATATGGAACATTATGTGTATGGTGAATCGTATGCGAAATTTTGCGCAGAGTAGAATCCTTGCATCTTAAGACAATTCTGGCAGGATTCCCATGGCATTTTCTCATCTGAAGCGATCAATGTGCCAGTGCATTCGAATGGGTGGGAAAGAGGTGACGAGATTTCTTGGGAAGATATCCCACATAAGGGACTCAGATATGTGAGATATACATGTGAGGTAACTCGTTAACTGTACCCTGATGCTCTAGATGGACCAGCACAACATATAACAAATTACGTACGATTAAACCTAATACATTGGCGTGGTCCATCTCCATCAGGAGAAATCGCACTGAAGAAGTTGCCATCACTAGGTTGAGGATCGGACATCGCGCGCTGACACACTCGTATAAGTTTCCAGGGGAGAAAGCACCACCCAAATGTGAAGAATGCGACTCAACCCTCAGTGTTAAACTTCTCCTGACCTAGTGGAACGAGTACCGGTCAATTAGAGGAAAACTATTCATTCATGGTGAAATCGATAAATTTTTTGGTAAAAATCATGAAAAGATCGATAAAATAATGATATATCTCCGAACTACCGATTTATACAAAAAAATATAATTTAACGCAACAAACGTATGTTGATGTTATAGGTCTCATGATGTAGTGAGTGGTGCGAAATGACCGCTGCTGTCGAAGCATCCTTAAAAAAACACTACTACTACCTAACTTGATGCTCTAGTTTTAAAAAATGGGCCAGCTCAACTTCGGAGAGTCCAAGCTGCACTAATATATGATTTCGCAGTGGAAAAACCAAGAGAGTTGAGAGGACCGGGAAATTCACAGCTCCGTGCTACGTAGTAGTTTTCGAAATTTGCTTCGGAGGTCGCGGTCTACGATCGTTGTGCCATTTTGCGAAGGAGATTCGCACCAATTCTTCGCCGTATTTCGCCTTCAGCAGGCTTTGTGCGATATAATACAGGATGACGTCTAAGGACACAATCTCTCTCAATCGGGACGCATTTTGCGAACATATCGCAGACTAAACCGATGTAAGAAGAACTAAGTATTGACTATTTAAATAATCCCATTTGCAATCCTTGCCATCTTCTAGCAATGGAATAAACATTCAAATATTTTTATTATCCAATTATCATTTTTGATACTTTGAAATCATTGAACTTAAAAAAAATAAATCGCAACAAAAGGCCGGTTATATATCAAAGGCTGATGATTTGATCTCGTAACTTATGAAGATGCGCAAGCGAAAATGGAGAAGAGAAAAATTAAATTGCCAGGAACAACCACTGTTGACACGCAGAAGAAATTACGCGTGGCTTGTAATGGTTCCATAACCTTCCATTAATAAGTCGTCAAATAATTAGGAGGCCAGATCGCATCCAGTAATTTTCAAGTATGGAATATTAGAAGTAGTAGTGATAATACTTATTTTGAAATCCTTTGACGGTGGGGACATATTGTTCTTACAGCCCGCCATTTGCAGGCAGGGGTAGCAGCACTAGAGGAACGGTCGGTTTGTTCGATGGCTGCAGATTTTTCTGTTCTGAACTTGGGAAAAAGGCAAGAGAAAAGAACTTATACTTGAGAAGCAAACCCTTAATTAGACCTCCGTTCAAATGGCAAAACTATTCAGATGTCAATAAAAATGAAGCTATTTTAGAAAAAAATCGCGAATACACTAGATAATCGTAAAAATGCTGTGGTTATTTCCATCTACTCCTTAGAGGTTTACATGATTCCGACGCTAGTATACATGGGTTCACATACAGCAAAAGAGACTCATAAGATCTTCGTAACCAAAAAGGACGTTTTGGGAGGAATATGTAGGACCTTAGAGGAGTAAAAATCCCTTAAATCGGTATAGGCGGCCACCTTTTGGCTCTATCACGGAAACTGCAATATGTGTTGAGTATAATGTTTATCGTTGGCTCAAGGTGGCTCTGGACTCACGTGTGTCACTTGTTACAGAAATTCTGAACACTTAAATTTCGCATCTTTTAAATGCGTTCTATAAACTGAGATGACAAAATACGGTATTCAGGCTAGGTGGACGGATATTCAGCCTTGAAAGAGGACGTTTTACCATGGGCTCTCACGGGGAATTCTCTCATAACATCAGAGAAACGTCAATTTTAACGAGAAAGCATGCGTAGGCTTTCTCGATATGCAATAAAAACTATTAATGAGAAGCGAAAATTCCTGAGCAATCAAATACAAATAACATTTAAGAATCGTGAACCTATGGCCGAACGAATGTGGTCGTTAAAGATGAATTCGTGGAGTACTCTGCATGTGACGTACTACCTTAATTTTCGTTTTTAATAGGCAATACAATTCATAAGCGAAAGCAATATTTCTAATCCGAATAACTAAAAATATATTAGCTGGAATTTGCATTGACTGACATAGGCCAGAGTCATAGTACGTATGCACATAAGATGTGAAAATTGCTTCTTCTCACATTCCATGTCACTTCCATAACTGACGCACATCTCTCGTGAAACACTCTTGAAGGTCATTACCTGCTCAGTGTCCTAATCACTTTGGCCTACCCACAGTGATCAAACGTCAAATTGGGAAATAGGGGATCTCAGGTTTAGACATGGTAAGGTTAGACATTTTGAAGCCCGCAGAACATTCCAGTGGTCCAGGAGCCTAATTCCGTTGCTAGATGCCCGTTATATCATCGCCGTTCGATTTCCCACACCCACATCCCCTCGATCATGCGAGCCTTCCGGATCATCGGAAAGAAAGGCCGCGGGCGAAACGCGAGCGGAGTGACAGGAGGAAAGGAGGGAGGGAGGGAAGGAGGGAAGGAGGGAGGAAGGAAAGGAGGAGGAAGAAGGAGGGAAGGGAAAGAAAAGAAGAGCAGGCAGCCAATGGGGAGTTGTGCATGACGAATTCGGAGGGAGGACGGGCGGGAGGGAGGGACGCCCTCCGATCGCACGGAGGCCTCCTCCCCCACGGGCGGGGGTTGGGAGGGTAAAAGGGGCGATGGGGGGGGGGGGGGAGAGTGGGAGGGGGAGGGAGTAGGGTACGTGATGCGGGTGACATAAGCCGCAGGCGGTGGATCTCCTCGATTGAATTTTATTCAATAATGAAGACGGCATCCCCGGCGAATGTTTGACATCCTGACGGCCCGATCCCCTGCATTCACCTTCCTCCCCCACTCCCCCAAATTCATCCACGCCACCCCAACCCCATCCCACCTCCAGCTCCGCCACGCCCACCCACCCATTCCTCCTCCCTTTGGGGAGAAGAGATGAGAAACGGGATGTGGGGGGGGGGGGGGAGAGGGGGTTAGGCGAGTGAGGAAATGGAGGGAAATATGGTATATACATTAGGGTAGTTTGAGCGAAATGTCATTAAATCTAGAATTCAATGAATTTCATTTCATCTCGAGGAAAAACTCATCTCATCTTTCCAACGATTCCAATATACCAGCCGTTTATCGCGACATTTGACAAAAAGAAGAAGCCATTTTACAATGTTACATGATACGCATATCCACTGCAGAGAATCTTCTTTAAAATGTGAGGAATATCTAACGCCGAGATCTCGTTAGAAATGTAATAGACGGTAGTTTGTGTTTTCTCAATTATCTTAATGAAATAAATAAATAATTATTCATCTCGGTAATAGTTATAGAATTGTAAAGATAAAACTTTCAGCTGTAAAGCAGTTTTGACCATACAGCGATAGTTAAATTAGCCGATCAAAGACTCATGTGGATTTATTTATTTCTCGTACTTCATTCGGCAGCTAAAATAAAAAAATATTCGATTTTGACTCTGGAAAAATCTTGCTCAGTTCACTTAAGGCAGTGCGAGCGAAATAGTTCCCATTGTCATAATAGAGACCATATTCCAATTATACGTTTTAACTTCACCAGCAGTGAGACACACAAATCAAATACTGAATTATTAATGGTGCAATACTATAGTTTACACGACAGATATTGTGAGTAATTAAATGAAAAAAGCTAACTAAGTCTTTCACTTGACTCATTTTTTTCACGCGGTGCGTTTGAAACTCCTTCAAAAAGGAAGGTTTTTTGTGATCCCGAAGAATTTACTGCGGTGACAATATGATTAATTTTCAAAAATATTTGAGAAAACATACAAACTACACACTGTTAGTTTTATTACCACATCTAAAAACTAAGAGTTAGAAATTCCTCATTTTGTAAATATTGTCTCTCTGGAGTACACACACACACACCATTTCCCAAATAAAAGGGCTGGTATCTCCGAAAGTAATGCGGTGAGGGGTTGAATTTTTGGTGTCATAAGAAGAGTGACATATTTTTCTGTAAAATGAGAGCAAATTCATCGATTTCCAAGTAAAATAATATTTCGCTCAAACTACCTTAAATGACACGGGGGCGCAAAGGCCTCGAGCACTGGCGAGGAGAGGAATTTTGAAAAAAAACTGCAAAGAAAAGTCAGACACAGGCAGTGCGAGCATAGGTAAGGGTTATTTAATAGCAATGAGATAAGTCTTGTGAAACATTATTCAGAAAATTAGTTACCAAATCCCATAACTGTGAATGGCTTCATGATTCATTCCACTAGATTCGGCTTTGCGGACTCAAACACGATGGCATACCCATGCATACGCCCAAAAAAAATTATCTTTATATTAAGACCACAATATAATTTGAGCTTGAGGTTGAAGAGTTCAGCTACCTTGGGAGCATAATTTCAAGAGATTACAGAAGCACCTCTGCAGTAAAAATAAGGATAGCACTGGCAAAGAAGGCATATGATATTAAAAAACATATTCTAGGAAATCGCCACATTAAAGCAGAAATAAGGAAGTCTTTTGCGAAAACGTTTGTATGGAGCACACTGTTATACGACGGTAAAAGCTGGACATTGAGAAAGACGGAAAAGTCGCGGTTGGAAGCTCTGGAAATGTGGATATGGAGGAGGATGACAAAAACAAGATGGACTGACAGAAAGAGCAATGAAGAGGTGCTGATGGAAATAAAAGAAGAAAGAAGACTGATAAAAGAGATGGAGCAAAGGAAGGTCATGTTCGTCGACATAATAATTTTTTAGAAATATAATGGAGGGAAAGGTGTTTGGCAAGAGAAGCAGAGGAAGGCCAAGAAAGAAGTTTCTAGATGATGTACCTTGGGATTAAAAACATACGCTGATTTGAAGAGAGCTGCAGTACACAGGGACGACACATGGCTGCAGAGACAAAGGCCTTTAGGAGATGAGGATGACGACAATTTGAGCAGTCGTTTTCTTCCCACGTTCGATCCAATTCACTGCATTTATTTGATTAAGCGATGAAGTGCTCGAGGAACTTGACCCGTGGAGATGCACACCGAATACGATCTCCCCCTGTCTCTCACCAAATGTGCCTCGCTTGCCTTGAATCACCATGCATCAAAGCACTTTCAAATGAGTGGCATTGTTTCGACATAAACCATGCGATTTGGAGAGCCCATTAGACGTAGAAATCAGCTTTCTTTGATCGCGCTCGGCTCTCGGGTTATTTCTGGCTTTCTGAAGAAAAACGTTAAATGGAGTTGGGTCTAATTATCAGCTAATCCTATGCAAAAACTAAGATATAAATAAAATCAATGGTTGGTGAGTTCACTTTGTGGAAGTTGTTCAATATATTAAAAAAACACAATTCGACCAGTTTCGGCCTCTTCAGGCCATTATCAAGATTACAAAGTCCTGGTAAGGCCGAAACCGGTCGAATTGTGTTTTTTTTTAATATTTGTGGAAAAAAACTAAGTGTTTTCATTTTAAAATTAAGAGATAAAGATCGCGCACACACTGCCAACATCATACTATTCAGAGGAAAGGGATTAGTCACCTTAAAGAGTCCTTAGAATAACGTGTAATTGGGTGCTTCAGTATCGAGTCATTCGATGCTGAGACCATCGAGTTATTATAGTACCAGAGAGTCGGCATTGCTTGTACTCTGCCATGAACCAAGGTGAACCCACTGCCGGCTTTTTGATTTTCCATGGCTTACCATTATATTAATTGGTACAATTTTATTTATCTACAAGTTTGATGAGCTGTAAATGCTGAATTTCTGGGTATTTTGGATATTAAGGGTCATGATGTAAGCTGAGCTAAATCAGAAAACAAGTGTTTGTTAGAATATCCGTATCGTCTCACGTTATCACACAGCAATCTCACTGCATTACTCAAGGGTCTCTCAATATGAATAGCGCAAAAAATGGCTTCACCCAAAGTTCTCCGGGCCACCGACTTATCGGCACCGATGAATTCATCGAATCATCGTCCTCGACGATCGATGAGAATCATCGAAACCGACCCATTTCAATGAAATTTTTTCATCGGCCATCGATGGGCAAAATCGGTCGCCGCACCAGCATAGGCGATGGAATAGGTCTAGAGACTATATTGATGCATTTAAACTTCATCTCCGGATGTCACCCACTTTTGAGCGAATGGGCGGCGTTTACAGTGAAAAAAAATCAATCTTCTGGATTGGGATACGAGCCGAGATGCCTCGATTTCGTGCCCCGGATACACTTCAAACGATTAAGATATCCAGGCGTCCTCTAACTCTATTGTTTGTTTTTTCCGTAGCTATAGCCACATTTCTTCATTGCTAATAACACGAGAGCAAATTTTTTGCTTTGAATTCGTTTAAGGTAAACACCCATGTTGCGTAAGACGAGCTTTGACGCCGTGGATTGTGACTCCCTGCACATGAACGATTCGGGTTCCTCTTGGCATCAATGACGGTATTCCGTAGGACTGCTTTTCACATTAATGCCTCAATAAAGGGAAATACGAAAAAGGATACCCATCCGAGATCAGGTGGATTATTTAGTTTTTCACCGAGAAGTTCACGCTAATATTTTGGTAATTTCCATTACTCTGAGGCTGGATGCCTTCCATTAGCTCCAGTACGCTAATCACTTCGCAAAACAACAGCCTTCCACTTGTCAAACAAACCCTACGCATTAAAAACATGCGGACTTCTAAACAGATCGGAAGCAAAGTTGAGATGTGAGTTGAACGACAAAAGAGTGCCGATAACGGTATGCGTAGTTATTGACAAGTTTGTTGATTATCAATCAAGCGTCAGACGGGCATATTCTAAAGTTCTCATTTACAAGAGCACACTTCACATAAAACTCTGTAGCAGACTTATAGGTGTTTACAGAGAGATTCCATGAGCTGCTAATAAATTCTTCTCAGAGCAGAATGCCTGTTTTACTTGGGCAATCCGACTTAATATTTCTCTCCTACTTCTTGTCTTTCGTTATCTTACTCCCTAAACAATTAAACTCCCTTATTTCTTCAATCTGCTTCCCATTTTATTGGATATTTTTGATTTATTCCTTCCTGCTGCATATCATGACTTTAGTTTTTTCTGCATCACTCCCCATGTTCATGATATCCTCCATCTTCTGTAGCATATTATTAATGTCGTCTTAATTTTCTGCCAGTAATCCTCTATCGTCGGCGAACCGTAACAGTGATATCCTCTCTCCTTGGATAGTAATTTCTCCGTAAGTTGCTTCCCTTGCTTTATCGATTGCTCTTTGAATATATACGTATATATGAATCAGGCAGGGGAATAAGCTACATCCTTGACACACACCTTAATTAATAATTGCTTCTTCGCAAACACTTTCACTCTTGATCACAGATTTCTCATCCTTATATAGTTCCCATATTATTCTGTGATATCTGTACTTTACTCCAATCTTCGTCAATATTGTGAAGAGTGCATACCAATTTGTTTTCGAATGCTTTCTCTATATCTACAAATGCAATGTACATACGTTGCCGTGTCTTTTTCTAGCCTTATCTCAGTTATCGAATTGCTTCTCGCGATCCCCTACCTTATCTAAATCCAAACCAATCTTCTGTTACTGTGCTTTAAATTATATTTTCAATTCTATTTCGGAATATAGGCGATAACATTTTAGAAGCTAGTACTACTAAACTCAGCGTGCGGTACTTTTCACATTTCATCGATTTATTTTTCATGGGCATGGGGACTAATATGCATTTTTTTTAACTCCGTTCGTATTTTTCGTACTTCATACATCTCTTATATTACTGTAACTTTATCCTTCTTTTTTAACTTCCCTCCTCAAGCCTTAAATAGTTCAGCAGGGGTATTGTCAATACCTCGGGTCTTATCGTCTTTCAGGTGTTTTTCGAACAATTTCATATTCCTCCCACGGTATGGTGTCTCCAAACTCCTCTTCATCCATCTTGTCCTCCATCCAAATGATTGTATCCCCCGTATCTTAAGCTGCATATAAGGATTCTCTATAACGTATCCATCGACGCGCATCAAGTTCTTGATCAGAAAGGACTGCTCCATCTATCGCTGCATTCCATGGGCTCTTACTGGCACCAAAAAAAAACCCGATTAATTTTTATCTCTTGTCCATGTTCCTTCAGTCACGCTAACCTGATGATGACGTTTACCGTGGTCGAGTGAAATTAAAAGTCATTGCGGACAAACTGAATAAAACCATTTTATTCAATATGAATAGTAAGTTCCAGGGAGGCACGCTCGAAACCAGGAATTTTAGTCAAGCTATTTTCAACCTCTTCACACCTTTCCTTATGGAGCTGCGGGCGGGTGAGAGGGCGAGCGGGAAGCTGGAGAAAGTGAAGATGGAGAGGTTAGATTTAGATATACTGGGAGTCAGAGAGATCAAGTGGGTGGGGTCAGTCGGGGATTACTGGAGCGACGGACACCGAGTGATAGTACATTCAGGAGATGACCAAAGGATTGCATGTGTAGTGTGACATACGGGTTCGCGTAATACACAAAAAACATTGAGAAAGAGTATCTCGGGTCTTGGATGACGTGGGAACGAGCAGATTTGAATGCGGGGCGACGCAAGGAAGGAGGGCGTAGGGGTGAATCTGGAGAAATCACATGTCCAGGGTCGGATTAAACAACATGAACACATTTATTGCGGTCAAACAAGAAAGAAAAAAAAAGATCAAGCACGAAATTCATATCAATTGTGGGGAGTAGCACTCGGGGAAGGAAGGACACAAAAGGAAGTTAGTGGGATGGGACCGGGGCAACTTACATCTAATTAACGTAACAAAATAATGCAAATAAAGAAAACAACATGATTGCGTGAATCAATGGGTGCTGAACAGGGTCAAGCAATCTGCAGGGCACTAACAAAGTCCTCTGCCATAACCAAAAAATGCATCAAACACTGATTGTTCCAGCGTGGCTTGAAAGCGGAGATGAATGGGGGGAACGGGAGGGCGAATCGGCTTCGGGCGAGGAGAGAGGCGCGGGCGGAGTCTCCCACCACACCAGGCGTGGAGGTGATCTCGACGCGCGGAAAAAGTGGCGATGTGGGACAGACCTCTCACCAATTTGCGCCGACTCCCGAAGTCAATTTCCTCTCGTCAGCGAGGATTCCCGCGGTGATTGGCAGCGGCTGAGCAGTCGTGGGCCTCAGGATGAACCTCTACCGAGCGAGCGACTGAGAAGTCGTCCCAATCGTCAGGTGGCTCCGTGGCGAGAGTCAAGAGTCACTGCTGGGGCCAAAGAGTTGAGGCCGTGAGTCGAGTTCTCATGCCGATCAAGGTGCTGCCAAAGCCGGGAGTCGAATTATTCTGCCGCTCGAGTCCTTCTGCCGGACCTCTTATCGCCTCGGGCGCTCCTCGCCGGGATAGGGGAGGGGAGGTCGGTGTCTTCTGCTAGAGCCAAAACTGCGCTCTCTTCCGGGCCAGCGCCGGACACTAACACTTGGAACTGGCGCGGGGTTCGAACACTGTTCGCGCACTCACATTTCGACACAAATGAAACATAATTCACTCAAATAATACTAAAACTAAAGGAAAGCGGGAGGGGTAAAACGAAAATGAGTGCTTCTCGCCAATCGACGGAAAAACAGGGAAGCGCTGCCGTTACAGTAGGCATCGTACTGAAGAAAGAACGGGACACTCCAGCCATATTTTGCGCTGTTCTTGTGTGCTTAATTCTCTAGTTTGCACTCCAAAAGTCTCAATTTTGAGGCCGTCTGACTTCTTGTTAATTTGAAAATGTCTACGTCCATTCTTTCCATTTCGTGCTGTACGTTTTCCAGTTTTCCGCATTTTGACAACGATTGCACATTTCAGGTTCTTATCTTCAATTTCATTTTGCTTTCTTTTGATATTTCTCTTCATAGTACGTCCCACCTGGAGATCCGATTGTGGGCTATGGTAAACATTATTAATAAAGAGTAAGCGATCCAAAAGCTGCTCATACTAGAGATATCCAATGGTGGTTTTTTGCAGCGTTTTCTCCATTCTCACTGCGTTCTATACCGTTAACCAGTCATTGGCTTATCCGCATTTAGGGGTTATTTCCCGCCCAAAGGACAACAAGGTGCCCTAATTCTACCTGCCTTCAAAGAGGACGTCGGCACTTGGTAGCGCGAACTCCTTTCTCCTGGGAGATACTTCGTCCCTTTTTCCCGTTGGGCGATGGCTCCCCATCGTCGCCCCCTCTCTACCGTGTGGACGTGGAGGTCAGGATAAATCCACCATCAGGAATAAGACCATCACGGCATGCCATATTCCCTCCACTAAATCCACAGTGAAAATTTTATCAATATTGTAGCGGAAAGCCACCAGCTAGGGCCCCATGTCATGTTCTGAACATTTAAACGAGCGGGTTTTTTTACCATGTCGAGGCCGCGTCGAGGAATCGATGATTCCGATACCTCGATGCGGTCCGAGGTACGGAGGCCCTTTAAAATGTCCCGCCCGAGGACGAGAAGGGGATCATTGGCTTGAGATGTGTTAAGTGACAGGACCGGAGCCGAAAGTGAGACGAGGTGGTGCTGCCTGTGACCTTGGACTTGGTAGTGCTCGAGGAGAAGACATTTGGCAGTTGAACGGCCACATAAGTACAATGTGCCCGTATTTTCCCTGTATGAATGGCTGTCCTAGTGAATCCCAAAGAAGAACTCCCTCCCGTAAATCCCCGCCTTGTGTCGGCAGGCCGGAGAAGGGCACAAGCAGTTCGATGTTCTTTTTTTAGTTTTTGGACAATCATCGGCTAAATCTCGAACATGTTTTTGCTGACGGCAAGCGTCGTATGTATCACGACCGCTTCAAGGCGAACACTTCCGCAACTGTTTTTTTTTTTTTTTTCATTTTCATTCTGGTGTCATTTTGGAGGATGTTGTCCGGGGGCTGCCCCGAATGGCCTAGAACGGTTGTTTTTCTTTTTTCTCTGTCAATAAATTTGTGATTTTGTAAGGTGGCTTTCTAAATAACCGTCTTCGCGCCATTCCTCTCGAAGGACGGGCCCCAACACCCGTACCCGAGACTTATACCACGCTCGGCCGCGACTGTGACCCGGGAATAGTGGACCGCGTGAGCCTGGGAGGGACAGTCACAAAATGGACGCCGCATTGAATAGACAATTTGGAATTTAGTAGCATTTCCATCTTGCAATAGACTTACCCTGAGATATCACTTCTAAGCAAAGTATGCCGATGTGCGCCAACTTCTACACCTTTGATGGACAGCTCTCGTTCTTTAAAAATAATGAAAAAGTATATTTTCACGCTAAAGATTCAATATTTCGGTTCTGGGAGTAGTTTTCTCGATTGGGTGGCAAATTACTCTCGGGATTCGGGAACGAGAGAGAGGTCGGTCGGCGTGCATTACGGTGAGGAAGCAGTCGGGAATGGATTCACAAACCCCCACCCCCTCCGGGTGAGGCGCACAGGGAGTGGAGGGGGGTGGAGTAGGAGGAAAGGGTTGAAGTGAAGCGGGGGAGGAGGAGGAGGAAGGGGGAGGGGGGGGAATTAGAAGCAGAAGAGGAGGCGGGTGACAGAGAAGTCGTCTTCTTTCGCATCCAAAGGGATGGAATTGCCGCGCTTAAGTTTCAATGTTTAAGAATGGGAGAAGGGGATGTGTTCACCCCCACCCCCTCCCTCCCCCTCATTTCCTCACCCTCATTTCCCCCCGCCCATCACACCGCCGTGTGGAAGCGGTTGCCAAGAGAGTGAACTGTCGGAAAGAGGAGGGACAAATATGGCGGAGAAAACGTCGACGGCCCTCCAAAGCCGATTTTTACGGTGGAAGTTGGCCATTCCATTCTCTAACTCGCACACACAACGACGCCCCCTTTTCTGATTCCCCGTCCCGGAGGAAGTGTAATAGGGAGTGGGGGGGAGGGAGGGAGGGAAGAGAAAAAGTGGAGAGTGGGTGCGGAGGGGAGGTAATAGATACACAGATGGATGGAAAAGGATGCGTTTCCGTGAGTACGCGAAGAGAACACACACGCTCATCAGAATGTTCATCGCGATAAATGGACGACTGATGAATTTTGCAGTCACGTACGTGAGTGCAAAGATTCGGCACAGAGCTTAATAAATTGACGATGAAAAATCATTTTTCTCGGTCATGGTTTCCAACTCGGATCTTACAGTTTCCTTGTCGAGTGCGATAGCCATTAGATAATACCACTTACCTAGGGTCTCAGCATTGGTTGATCAGTCGAGGAGGCGAACGACGGCCGAAGTCGTTAGCCGCGTCAAGGAAATGCGGGTTTGGTTAATCACGGAGGGTTTGCTTAGGTGGAAGAGGAGTGAAGGAAGGAAACCCGGCGTGTCTATTGGCCGATTGTCAGGGGAAGGCGCAAAGGGGGATGAGGGTTTGACGTCCCATTCGGCCTCACACTAGAAGTGCTCCATATATTGCCGCGCGAGTAGAAGTCGGGATTCCAATGAACATTGTCAGCCACCGGCGCGGCGCCGGGCATCACACCCGAGTCCACGGCAAGGGAAGCCAATTTGTCCACGGCCACCTCACCGACTCCAAGGCTTGATTCCATTTGGTTTAGATCCCGGGTGAGTCAAATCAATAGTCATCATCAGTTGTCATCAAACCGAAGACTTCTTCTAAACTCTTCAGACACAGTCAAATATCTTGGAATTACCTTAACATCTGATATATCGTGGGGATGTCACACACAGAACATATGTGGCGCAGCATTAAAGAAACTAGGTTTTGTTAAATGTATAATAGGAAGGTCATCGGATGAAAAAGTCAAAGAGAGATGCTACTTCTCTCTGGTTAGGCCAAACCTCGAATACGTCGCGAGCATTTGGGACCCTGGTCATAAAGATTTAAACGAAAAAATTAATAAAATACAAAGGAAAGCAGCGCGCTTCGTTAAAAACTGCTACGAGCGTACATATAGTGTCTCACATCTTTTAGAGGGATTAAGATGGGAGCCCCGAGAGACTCGGAGGCTACACGCTAGGCTTAGGTTGCTTGATAAATTCAGAACTGATATTTTTCAGAGCGACATAGAGAATATTATCATGACTCCTCACTACATTTCTATGTCTGACAGATGCGATAAAATAAGAGAAACACTCTGCCGAACAGATAGGTACAAAAACTCGTACTTTCCGCGAACAATAAGCGACCACAATAAAAACTGAGGTCCACTAAATACACTCCTATAATACATGTCACCATTTCATCCCCAAAAAACTTACACCTTTACACGGCTGGTGACATATCACCCCCTGCCACACGCCCATGCGGCGGCTCGCAGGGTATTATGTAGATGCAGATGTAGAAGACTGGTTTCTCTCTCTCCGATTCACTCACTCTCTTCTCTGCCAATCGCTTCCTTATTACGCTATTATTTATTTTGACGTCCTTCACAGTCTGCTCCCATTCAATTCTTGGTCTCACTCGGCAATCATACTCATTCGTATCTCCGTCCATTATAGTCCGCAAAATGTGTCCAAAAGCTTCTCTCTCCTTCTTCGCAGAGCTTTCGTAATATTTATCTTCTCTCCCGTTCTTCGCGGCACTCTTTATCGTTTGTGATCATCTCCGTCCATTTGTCCCACATCATTCTTCGGTAATATCACATCTCCATCGCTTCTCGCAATCTCTTCCGCTCTGCGTCTGCAGCCGTCACTGCCACGTCATAGAGTACGTCACCTAAATACTTGCTTCATTTAAATAAATTGCTTCCTTCCCTCCAGGCTTGTGTTACCGAGATGATTAGTCCAAATGGAGAAATAGTCCAAATGAAGAATCGTGAGGGAGTGGCGAAAGGAAATGAGAGAGAGAAAGAGAGAGAGAGAGGAAAGAAAAACGGGCACGAAGGATAAAGGGAGTAGGAGGCTGTGAGCGCGCAGGTTATGGTACTCCGACCGAAATATCATTTTACTTAGAAATCAATGAATTTGGCCTCATTTTAAAGAAAAATATATCACCCTTATAATGACACCAAAAATGCAACCCCTTACCACATTACTTTCCGAGTTATTTGTCATAGAATACCAGCCCTTTTACATGGGAAATGGTACGTGTATGCACTCCAGAGAGACCTCATATTAAAAATGAGGTATTTTCTACACTTAGATCTCGTCAAAAAATCAACATTGTGTAGTTTGTGTGTTTTGTGTAGCAGTAAATTCTTAGGGATCACAATAAAGCTTCCGTATTGAAGGAGTTTCAAACGTACCGCGTGAAAAAAATGAGTCAAGTTAAAGACTAATTTAGATATTTTCATTTAATTACTTACGATTTCCGTCGTGTAAAACCATATTATTGCACCATTAATAGTGCAATATTTAATTTGTGTGTCTCATTGCTGGTGAAATTAAAACTTATACATCGAATATGGTCTCTATTATGACCAGGGAACTATCTCGATCGGACTACCTTAAGTGTGTCCGTCTGATCGCGAGCGAGCGAGGGAGGGGGAAGGGAGGAGAGGGGAAGGGAGGGAGGAGAGGGGATGGTAGGGAGGAGGAGGCGCTCAACTCATCGTCCGAAAAACAAAAACGTATAAAAATCCGTCCGTGAGTAGAGTCGGAATGTGGCGCCAGCGTTTCGCCGCTGGAGGCAGCACTGTCGGCGCCTTTATTTGCTGCCCATTACCGCATAATTCTGGTGCGAGATAGAGATTCCAGAGAGGGAGAGGGCGGAGGAGTAGGGGGAGGGGAGGGGAAATGGCAGGAGGGGGGAGGGAAGGAGAGGCTTGGGAATTCCAGAGCGAAGCGGCGAAATGATTTTTTTTTCATGCAGTGTCTTTGTTTTTTTTTTGGGGGGGGGGGGAGTACAGAGAGGGGAAAAAAAAGGCTCGAGTGCCGCGAGGCCCTCTCTCGAGTAATAGAATTTAACTGTTTTGAGAGATATAAAAGAGGTTGGGGAAAAAAAAGAAGGCATTTTGGGCGCCATAAACTAACCGTGGAATCACAGGCGTACAGAGAGAGAGAGAGAGAGAGAGAGGTTGTTGAGGGAATTTACATAACTTATACGTGTCGTTCATTCTAAAGCGATGCTTAAAAAGTCAACGGGTTTTATCGCTGCGTGCATGAAATCCTCTCTCTTGAGGATCTACCAAAAAGGCATTCTCGTTTATTCCTCTGTTATTCATGTCTGATAGCTCATAAAGATGAAAATAATTCTGAAATCGTATCACGCACGTTTAATATATTTAAGAAGGGCATTATTCATTCCCCGAGATACCGAAACAGTTCACTGGAGCGGCCGGCCGAATCAAACAAAATACTCACTAAGAGCGAAACATCCTACTTTCGAGAATGGCAAAATTTATCATCTTCCATCAGCCTCTCGAGACGTTACACATAAATCGTCACTGATATGAGTCAGTAATGATGGAATCGATGAACAATTTGGGGGAATTTAGTGTGAATTGGAGGAAACTACCGATTATTTCGAAATTATCGACAGAGATATCTTTGAGAATATGGTCGCTAGGTTAACGGGCATATGTTTTATCTATTCCGAATAATTTCGATTTACTACCATTCCAGATTAGACGCTATCCACAAGGAATAAAAAAGGGAATTAATGTAGACAATAGCTGGTTTGATTATCATACTCATGTATGCACTGCGAATCTTAATAAAAATGATGCGAACGGGAAAAATTACCATGGACTTCTTTAACATTTCCTAGAAAGGCATATAAGATGACGCAATTGAGGTGAACCAAGACTAAAATGGAAAAATTTAATAAATAATCAAAACACAAGAAAACATCGGGAATGCGATGGACAGTAAAGGAAATATATTCCGGAATTAATAACTGGAGAAATGAAAAGTAAAGAAAACTTTGTAATTCCACATAAATATTTATTGTACGACCTAGGTTTCGACGTGGCACGTCATCATCTGGATGACGTGCCACGAGATGATGACGTGCCACCAGATGATGACGTGCCACGTCGAAACCTAGGTCTTACAATAAATATTTATGTGGAATTACAAAGTTTTCTTTACTTTTCATTATGTTAAGTCGATTCCATGAAGTCACGCCTGAGACAACGAATTAAACTGGAGAAATTTTAATTTTTTCAGGTATGATACACAATTTATGTCACACTCATTTAAAATTACAGAGATTTACATAATTCAGTCCAAGGAAGGATATACATATACGTGTTATTTCTTTTCATCTCCAATACTCTATACAGAGCAACTTATGGTTACGTGATTAAAATTGCATAGACGAATTGTGCGATAAATATTTGATGAAAAGCTAATCCACAGTAACACATACAAATACGCATTGAAAACTTAATGTGTTCAATATTTTAACTGAAATATTAAACCCTTAAATTTCAAATGAGGGACTGTAACAAGCAATGGAGTGTTATTTAAACTTGAGTACGAGATTAAAACGCTCAGAAATTCAACCTCTCATTCAAATATCACGCCAAGCGTATTAATACCTAATCCTCAGTAAATCAAGACCATAATTTATAAATCACTGGCATCGTGATGGGAATTCCGCGATCACAGCGGAGCTTCGCAAAACGCATAAATTTTGTTGAAATTTGCAAGAACATCAAAAACCCTTAATTTCGAGGAAACTCGAGAAATATTTTACTCGTATTCGTCCGACAGAAGCAGTGCAGAAGCAGAAATATCGGCCTTTTACACAATGATACCGCATTCCCTTGTTAAATTCCATTAAGAGAAGAGTCATAATTAATTACAATGCGCAAAAAAACTATTGTTGTTTATCTGTTACCTTTTGGGAGAGATATATATTTCGCCTCCCGCCCAGATTTATCATCCATCCCGGGCCGTTTTTTTTCCAGCCGAGAATACGTTCAAGCGCTTTTACAAATACCGCGGCGGATTTGAAATACATACGAGGGAACGCAAAAGGGATGTGTTGTTTTAAAAAAAATCAAGACTCTCCTCGTGTTGTCTTTATCAAACACGATGGCATGAAGGGAGAAGCAATTATTTAGCTGGTGGGGCGGTTTTGCGGCCCCTTTGTTATAAATGTAAAAATGTATATATTTATATAAGTACACATGAAAAGGACGGCATTCTTCTGCGTCCCCCCATTCCTCGCAATGAACTCATCCGCGAGAGAGTTAAAAGTTGCTCGTCGTTCGTGTATGCATGCGAGAGTGTGTAACTCCGAGACTGCGTCCTGAAATGCGAGGAGCAGTTTCAGAAATGGGGGCGGGAGGGGCGGGGAGCAGTCTCCGCCTCCGACCGCCGACGGGCTGCCCCCTCAAACAAACTCACCCAACCCTCATTCGTCCACGTCGACAAACTAGAAGGACGACGCCCTGAGCAAACGCAGAATGTTCTTTTTATCTCATTTAAATGTTTATACTTATACGCAGCAGGACTTCGCTCAACCGAAATATATGGCGCGGAAACATTTCGCGTAACCCGTTATTTCGGAAAATCGATGGTTGATATCAGAAGGCAAATTTGGTGAAAATAAGGACGACAGTTATTTTTAACGTCGCCTCGAGAAAATTGACAAAATAAATCAATATGCCTCATAAATAAACTATTACCATGTAGCCATTATAGTTTTTAATCATTTACCTTCTGGCATAAAAAATTCCACTTCTGAAGCATCTTTTAAAAGAAAACTTAAAGATTTTCTGCTAAAGAAGGTCTACTACAACTGTACAAGACTTACTGGAAGAGTCTTTTGGACCTTAATCTCTTTCACTGTATATATTCTTTGTTTTCCTGTGTTATGTTATTTTTGTGTTGTGCCATGTTTTTTTTTCTTTTTCATGACCTGTCCTACATTTCACTCTTGTAAAATATCAGGATCAATAACTATTAGTATTATTATTTATTATTATTTCTTGACATAATAAAAGACTTTCTTCAGCACTTTTTCTTCGCGACGGTTGCAGGCAGCCGCCATGTCTCTGCATCTCTTGATTGGGAGTACGTCAGCGGGCGTTGGGTCATTTGATCGCTCAAAACGGAGGACAATCTGAAAAAAAACCATCATCGTCCGTACCTATTGCTAGGACAATCTATCCAGTTATACTCTCCTGCATGGCGCGTGACGTGCATTGACGTGTCATTGATTGTGCAGTGAATATTGATATTTTCGGTTAACACAGGTTTCCGTTAAGCGGGGTCCGTTGTGCGGGGGTCGTCTGTGCTTTCTTAATAGCGGGAGATGCAGCCGTTGGTGGAGTGGTGATTGGCAGCCGGTGCGTGAGGGGTGCTATGGATAAAGTGGCCTTAAAACGGGTACCCAATTCTTCAGGGAGACGGCGAATTTGAAAACCGGGAAAAAATCCCCCTAGGATTGAGCTGAGTCCGTGCTCTAGTGAAAATTTAATACTTTTTTCACATCAAGAAATCATGAAGCAAATGCTACTAACATATTATATGCTACATCTTCACGGATAAACTGGTAAAACGACTTTTTCAAATTTCTGCGATGAAGTACATTATGGAGACACTCGAGAGGACATGCTATTATATGAAGGACTCAAGGTTGGTTATTCTGTTAATTCACTTTCGAAATCGATCTTTCAGCTGAAGAATGAACTCTAATGAACGATTCGTTCGAATTTTTCGCTCTCGTTAATCACAACGAATCACGAATGTAAATGGTGGATGTAAAAGATGATGTCCACGATATTGTCATTATGAAGTCATATTTGAGGTGACAAGAGCATCTCCACGAAAGAATAATCACCAAAAGCGTACATTAAGGTAGTCCGAGCGAAATGTCATTTTACTTATAAATCAATGAATTTGGTCTCGTTTTAAAGAAAAATATCTCATCCTTTTAATGACACCAAAAATTCAACCCCTTACCACATTAGGTACTTTCGGAGATATTTGCCAAAAAGTACCAGCCCTTTTACATGGGAAATGGTACGTGTATGCACTCCAGAGAGACATTATTTACAAAATGAGGTATTTCTAACACTTAGATGCCATAAAAAAAACTAAAAGTGTGTAGTTTGTATGTTTTCTCAACTATTTTTGTAAATTAATCATGCGAATTTCCGCAGAGAAAAAATCATCCGCAGAGAGAGGCGTTCACTCTTATTCGACAAATTTGTCAAATGAGAGTGAACGCCTCTCTGCGTCAAAAGTACGATCTTTCCTCGTGGACAGTGGCGCTAAGCGCTCAGTAGCGAATGATTGTTACATTGTATGTCCGGCAGTCGAGAACATCTAGTCCCGTAAAGGTCACAAAAATCCACGGAAGGGGAAGAGGACGCCTCGGTAGCTTAACTGGCTAAAGCACTCGGCCGGAAATCGATGGATCCGGGTACGTATCCCGGTCAAGGCGGATGATTTTTCTTCTGTGGAAATTCGCACATGAGTGCATTGCGGGTGACTCCGTAAAAGTGAAACTCCGTGGCTAGTCCCGGATAGCTCAAAATTTGGTAAATTAATCATATTGTCACCGCTGTACGTTCTTGGGTATCACAAAATACCTTCCGTTTTGAAGGAGTTTCAAACGCACCGCGTGAAAAAAAATGAGCCAAGTTAAAGACTTATTTAGATATTTTCATTTAATTACTTATTATTTCTGTCATGTAAAACCATATTATTGCACCATTAATAGTGCCATATTTAATTTGTGTATCTCATTGCTGGTGAAATTAAAACGTATAATTCGAATATGGTCTCTACTATGACAATGGGAACTATTTCGCTCGGACTTCCTTAAACAACACCGGCGCAACAAAGAAACGCAGATACCTCCAGATAATAGTTAATATCAACGGCTATATTATTTGCAATTTTGCATTCAATTAAGCACTAAAACTTGCCAAAGAAAGGAATTATGTATGCGTGTAAAATCGTTCAGAAAATTTGGCGTGTTTTCATTTTTCTTAACAGTATTCCGGTTTCTTCACAACGGTTGCACTTACAAACAGTAAACAGATACTATACAGACTATAATTGGGCTATCCTGTTTTCACACCTGGGCACTCGGAAACCACAAATAAAACGGCCAAATACGTAAAATAAAAACTGACAGGTATATTTCTCGGATATAGAGCAACGAAGTGGAATATTTTATCACAAAACTTTCGAAATATTTAGAATATGTTCAAAACCGTTTTGCTGTTTTTGTTTCCAACAAGAAAAATATTTAATTCTGATCATTATTTTGCATCGACTGTTCCTGACTTCTTTAACACCAACACTTTAACACATTACTTTGGGTGATTGAAACAAGTTTGTACCTTAAGTGGTACATAGCAAAATTATGTGCCTGCAAAAATTATATCGCCATCAAATGTATGTTTGCACTGATACAAATTTTTAAAGAGACGCTTTTTTTTGTTTTCTTCGAGAGGAAGACAAAAAAAGTTCATATTTCACTGCAGCCATAAAGAAAAATAATCATAGTAAAAAAATAATTTCGTATAACTTAACGCATTAATAAACATGAAAAAACATTGGAATCACTCATTGGGCCTATTTGTTCGTTATATACACTGATTAATTATACTAGTATCTATAATAAAAAGACCGATCGCATGCATTAATGGCGTCGACTTAATACGTACGCATTGCAATGAAGACCACGATCAATGAAGTCATAAAAAAAGGAGAAGGAGAGAGAGATTTTTTTTTAATGTCAACCAGTTCAGATTCGAGCTCACCTAGTGCCATCCTCCGCTGTAAGAAACGACAGCGGCGTCCTAATCGCCAAGAAACAACGGGCGATACGGCAGCTCCACCAACATGAAGCATTCCGGGCTAGTAATCCAACGAGTGTACTATCTTGCCGTCTCATGGGCAAGGTTTGCCGCTCAATTTTTTTCGGAAATATTTCCCACATAAGGACCGATACGTGATGTCATGTTCCGTGAGTTGAATTCACATATCAACTCTTTAACCGAATAAGGCGGAAGCAGTGTTGCCACGAGACTCAAATGTTGCTCTCATCTCGTCTCGAGGCAAACGAGAGAAAAAGCGAGGCCGAGGTCGGAAACTCGAGAAGAGAGTCGACACTAAAGCACTATTTGGCGACTTCTCGTGTTTGACGAGACGAGACCATACCACCACTACGAGACTCTCGAAAGTCTCGCGAGAAAGTGGCGAACAACTGAATAAAATATTCCTTAACAGTTCAAGGGATTCTTCAAGATAATTAATGTTGGACCGATCTAAGTATCAAAATAAACACTTTCCAACTCTAGTAAGTTAATATAATATTTTCCAAATACTTGAGTTACCAAATGAAAATTAATATTCTCACCCAATGACACCGAAACTGATATCACGGGTGTGAGTTCAAGAGCAGCGCGAGGAAACGCTTGAGCTAAGCTCACATTTTATTCTTTATCGTGATAAATGTTTATATTTCGTATCACTACGTTAGATACAGCGCTGATTTCTAAGGGCGTATCTAATGAGTTACTCATTTTCAATTGAATCCAATAAGGCGATCGATCATTTCCGCTTCCATAAATTACTGAGACAGAAGGAAGAAAACACTTAAAAAAAGAATACAAAAACAAAGATTACGACAAAAAAGGGAGAGATCATTACAGCAAATGCAATCCCTGCCAAAGTCATGCGCCTCTTCACCGAGTGATGTCGTCAGCCACTGGATGTGGTCAAACAAATATCTATCAGCAGGAGAGGGAATGGTCGACCAGTGCCACCTAGGAATAAGGCCGCTGCACTGCTTGCGTGACGTCAGCGGTAGGGGTCATAGTCATAATACTATACCAATTTCGAGACGATTTCAGCTGCGTCACTTTATTGACCTTTAGTATTATTAATACTTACCTTTTATAAAAGAAAAAGGAAGTTCTTTAGGTTTAAATAATGAATTATTCCTCGCATATCTTTATCATACACTTCTATTTTTTTCGTTAAATCATCTTGAAACTTAAATTGAAGTCAAGTGAAATCGTGAATTATCTGAACAAATAACTATTTGGAATAAACTATGTACAGTGGCGGAAAAAATTAACGCAAAACTCATTGGCGTCTGAATGCGGCGTACACGGGAACTAATTGAAATCGCTTTTCCTTCGACAACTTGACAACATTGAGACAGTATATGGAAACCGGGAATATTAAAACTCTCTATGAATTGATGTCGATTTTACTCGTCATGTAAATAGTCATACTAATAAGATTTACTTTCGCGAGATCGTCTGGGAGTTATAAACGTGATGAGCTTGCTTCGACCCGCACCCAGTCGAGGTTCCGAATTCGTAGTTGATTATATAGAGATGCTTACCATATTTTTTAGAGCTTAGCACCGTTTAAACAAATTTCTTGGTTGAAACTTAAGAAACAATACGGTGAAAGCATTATTTGTTGGGACATAAAAATTTTTTATCCTCCACATCAAATTCTCTAACAATAAAATGTATTTCCGCGTGCAGGGAATAGCTGTGGATGAACATCGTTTTAATAGGCCCCAAACTACTTCCGAGAAATATGATGCATTACAATTAACATTTTGGCGTAATATCCTGTGAATTTCAAGTTAAAGTATAGGAAATCTGGTTGAATAGAATGGTTTCCATGAGGAGAAAATTTTTCTTTACAAGCATTTCCAATACCTTAAAACCCTACGTAAGTTTCCGCCCTTGTGCATTCAGGTCATCCCAAACACTTAAATTTCTTAATTCCTCCGAACGTAATATAATTTACTTTCTGAAAACTACTTTTAAAAATCCAGAGCATTTTATTTGGTCCAGTTTTTAAGGAAACATTAGAATTCCCATTTTACGCTGTGTAGTAAGAACCACTGGACGCGGATTGTTCTTGATCGATGAAGTAGCCTAGAGGGAGAGCGTTCGTCTGCGGTTAAGAATGCCTGGGGTTCAAATCCTGGCGTGGCCTCTTTTAGTGCCTTTATAATTAATCTGCGCGATGTGACTTTATTGTAGCCGAAACTTCGCAGGAACCCGCGGAAGGCCCAGGGAATGGATATTGACCTCAACCATGAGTGTGTGATTTTACGCATATTCGGGCTTTGTAAAAGAATCAGAGCGGTCTCCTTGATCGTCGAATGAGATGTTTACTTCCCATTCTCGGGTACTCGACCCCATTTTGATTTCTACATCCTGCCTGTCGTACGGTGCTCATATCCACTCATTTGCCAATTTACCACTCAATGAAAAACTATTCATGAAGGAGGGAACAGACCGGATCTCTGATTGTATCAGTTACTCGATTTAGTGATCTTACCTGATGCTACATTCACCTTTAAATTACTTTGAAATGATTTAGTAAAGAGGGCAATTATTTTTATTAGGATTTAGAGTTTGTTTCTATCTGCCGAACTTGTAAATACCGATTACTTATTTGAGTGAGAGACCAAACAAGTGTGGAATTCTCTTCAAAATATCTTTAAAACGGTTTTTGAAGCTTTTCCAACATTGTTTTCTAGGTTTGCTATGAACGTTATATTAGCCGTGTAGTTCAACAGTTCAACTTATAGGATGGAGGATAATACTTAGAGGATAAGTTAAATTAATGTATCACTTATATACCTTTTGACATATTCGCAGTGAAAAATGTTTGGCTAAAATTACGCAGTTAAATTTTATGAGGAGCATTTTTATACCCACGCGTAAGTAATACTCCGACAAAAATGCATCGCGTATTTCCCCCTATGAAAGTGATAAAATACTAAAAATAATCTTTTTCCATGTAGCGACTAAGCAGTAATTAGATATTTTCCCTATGGTCATTTGTATACTCCTCATAAATCCGCAGAGTAGTCAATGGAGTACAAATTAGGAATGTGCACCATCAAAGATTATACGATTGCTACGTCCCTAAAGAATCTATTTCTCTTCAAATGTGTCGTAATATCACTGCTTCAATGAAAGTTAAAGTTGTGAGTGCCGCCACATGAAGATATTAAAAGACTTTTTACGGGGTCATAAATTTCATCTCTTAGTGGTAATGTATTTTAACGGATATTGAAAAGGGACACTATAATGCAACGAGTGGAAAAGGGTAAAATGTATGCGTAATTCTCTCAATTTGAGTTATGTGTGCACATGATCACAGCAATTGATCATCAAGAAATATGCTGGCATTTACATAAAGAATGTGGATGTTTATTAGCCTTATAATCAATCCATCCCCCTCCATTCTCGATTTCGTGACCAAGTCTTTGTGACATGGAGTTGTCCACATTTTGGTATCCTCTTACTGGCTTCATTTCCCATTCTTCCTCCACGATTTTCCTCATTACATCTTAATTTTGGGTTGTTTCGTTTGAGGGGTCGAAAAACGTTTGTTTCTCGCATTGTCCTCATAATAAACGCTGCGCTCCGTGCAGTCCGCTCCATCCATGTTACATGATTTGTTTTGAACCATCTCCTAAAATTTTGACATTTGTAAACTCACAAGTATTCCTAGTTGCGGACGAAAAATGAATATTGATAAACATTTGAATAAACATAGTTCTTATTATAGCGGACATAAATTTAATGATTTTGGTTTGATAGTAGTGAGAAATAGGTTTTTTTACTTTTAAACACCAAATAAAAGTTCATTAGGTGAAAGTCGAAGGCGCAACACCTCTTCGGGTAATTTTTCGACGGATGTTTATGCCTTTTACAAACCTACTATCTGATTCCTCCACCTGGGAGAAAAATGAGGCAAACTTCAAGGCTAATAAGATCTTGTTTTCCCCCAAGAATTTCGGGAGAGGCCGCTAATACTTTGAACAATATCTCTGCTTGCGCTGTCCGCTCTGCTTGTTCGTCTATCGACGCTCGTCTCCATGAAGCAGTCATCAGTAAACCTTAGCCAAGTTCCGGGTGGTGATGGTCGGGGTGGTTTGTTGTTGTGAATAAGGCACAGGTTTCAAATTCTCGCTGCACCAGAAAGAAAAGGCTCGTCGCGCTTCGAAAAAATCGGAAGCACCCGTCAAATATTGTAAAGGGCGTAAGAGAAGTCAAATACCACTTCTTTCCTGTGAGTTAAACGACTGGCGTCCGAAACATTATCTATGGCAGAAAAGGTATCGCCCGCAACACAAGGGGAAAGTAAACTCTTATTATAGGCATACTATTTCCCAAATCAATATAATGCGGCCTTCATACATTCCAATTTTGAATGCATTAGTATTAATGGAGCTTTGTATCGACACAGGGGAACCTCTTGGGATCCTCAAAAGTCCTCCAAGATTGCTCTTTGCTTTAACTCAGACTTATGGTAGTTGGCCTCCAAACCAATGCATGAGGGGAACTAATGGCGTTTGATTGGAATGGTCTGGGCTGATGAGGTGTAATCCGAGAACTTCTTCTTTCTGTTTGTATTCCCGAGAGAGTAGTATGCTTTTTCCTATCCTTATAGTTATTTTAAACGTTCGTATGCAATACCACCACTCATTTCAAAAGTAACTTAGTTCACAGTAACGCATACGGACGCAAATAAATTCACCGCAAGGATACGGAATATCATCTTAAATTCACCTTGACATAAGAAAGTTCAGTAGTTGTTACTGGGTTGCAAACCTGAATCACAATCATGGTTCTTCATGATAATATTGTTCGAGTACGCTCATGATTTCTAAAACGTGATCGTCATCAAGAAAGATCGGGTGCTACATAGCAGTGGAGTGCGCTCCAAGGACCTTGAGCATTGCCCTACCAATGCGGCTTGCCTTTTGGATGACGATAACGACCATAAAAAGAAAAGAACCGTGACCCCACCCCTGGTCGAGACATTGTTGAGTTTTTCATTCAAGTTCTGGTCAAGTAAATTGATTTTTATTAGGCACATTTTATCTCTTTTGTATTTAAAAAAATTCATATTATCTGCCAGTCATTGCAGCTACACATTACATTCAGTCATATCGCCAATATGAGAAAATGTATATACAAACTCATTTGTGTTAATTAAAAATCGAACACGGACCACTCTTTAGCTAGCCAAATACATCTGACAGCTACAACATTAACCGTTACCTATTAATTTATTTCATTAATGACATTTTACTCCAAACTGAAGTCTTTTAAAAGGCTTTTCTGTTATTTTTAAATGTGCGGCGAATTTATAGCTAAGCGTGTAAGATAGTATGCAGTCAGACGTAATAGAGTTGTTTATCCATAACTGCACCTAATTTCGGTAAACTTTTCGGAATGTTTATTCGTATATCCTGCAGTTACTAGATAAAGCTTAACAGAGGACAGCTCGTCACCAAGCTTCCAGTGATAAAATGAAAGAAATATCGGGAAAATATGCCTAGATTATTCGGTATCGATGTGAGCACATTTATTTTTATTTCTTGAAATTATATATATTTACGTATGTTTTCATAGTTTAATCCCATTCTGACGAACTAAAAACGGATTTATATTGGGTCAAGAACGATTCATTAATAAATAACCATTTTGAATTTAATAAATATCCGTCTAAGGAACTTCGTCAATCTACAAATGAAAAATCGTGAAAAATTTCATCACGTAGACTATACTTATTTTAATTAAATCTTTTTTGTATCGACATTTGGTGCGGTTAAATCTCGATTTATATCATTTCGGTGAAAAAGACACAGTACACGTTATTCAAAAAGATCCTCGGAAAGTCGACCACAATAAATATCCCTTGGTGGTAGAAGATGAAGATTTCAGCATATATACCGAATTGGGTGGGATAGTGAATATTTTTTTATGATCAGTCTTTCTGTATAAATGATAACATTCGACGTAAGAACCATGCTGAAATAAACACAGCGATACACAGTGACTGAATGTGCGAATAATATGAGAAGAAAGCTCGAAAATGAGGCGATTGATGACTAAGTTTTACGCTCCAGCAAATATGAGTTTCATTGCGGATTTCGAATATTTGCGGTAGACGATGTTTTCCTTAGTGTTGCCAGTCTTTCGAGTGTGTACTGCTTCTAGAAGTTCCCAAAAATGCCGCATTCTGGCGCGCGAAAAATTTTGCGTTAATTTCTTCCGCCACTGTACAATAGCTATAATTATATTATAATTTAATTAAAAAATTACATAATTATATCGGGAATCAAGGTAAGATTCTGACATTCAGTAAAAACAAAATAGTATTTATATTTACACTGTAGCCATATTTATTTTTTATTTTGCCCAGAAATACAAGGAAAATTTAACAGAACGACATTTTCATCTATCTTTTTCTTTTTAGTGCTGTTATATTCTTCGTATTTACACCGTCATTGATCCTCTTAGTATAATTATTCAAAAGAATATTGACTGCAGCACCAAGTATACTGTCAATGATTTCAGACACAGTGTGATTTGCAGTACAACAAAACCCAACAAATATATCGTCTGGCAAATTGCTACGTGATACACAAAACAATACATTTCTTTGACATCTTTCTCGAAGAAACAAGTCTTCTTTATTAGTCAGCAATTTCTGTGCAGTAACATATACATATGCTACACATGTTACAACATCCTGACTGGGATAACACAGTCCACCTCTACTGGTAACAGCTGTTAAGTGATTTCTGTCGTCTTTTGCATCCTCATCATCTCCTGTCAGATGCAATTTACAATAACCACATTTACGTTTCTTAATGGATTTATATGAGCAGTAACCACTTATGTAGTGAAGTAAAGGCCACACGTCCTCATCTAACTCCTGCAAATCAACATCATCCACAACTACATTCAACTCATCCATATATGTCACTTTTGAAAGGTAATTTACTTCTGATTCATTTAATATAATATCGTCCTTGGAAACTATAACATCACCAAATTTTTGTGACTTTAATATTAATGACACATAGCTCTGTACCCTCAGTTTACTTTCTGTCTCAAAAATCTGTCTAATTGAGACGTGGTAATTACCACCACTCATCTGACGATACTTCCCAAACCTGCTTTCCAGGTCATCTGTTTGAACCTTGCCTGTCAGAAAGTACTGCCTCTTTTTCTCAGTGAGCCAGTATCCAGCTAGATCCACCAATGCAAGAGTGGTATGCCTAAGAGCTAAATGAGTCTGTTTGCTAAGACCGATAACTCCCTCAGAATTTTCCTTCATTAACCAGTTTGCAAACTGATTTAGAAACTCCAGTATGTGTTCAGAGTTCCTGGTTATTGGCTCTTGAAACCTATTCAACAATCTTTGACCTTTTAACAACGTTTTGACATTAACTGAATCCCACCATTTGCAGATTATCTCAATGAAATTTGAAGTATCATTCCAGTATTCAATATTGTGTTTAGAACCAAATTCCTTGAGAGCAATAGCAGTTGTATGGTCAAAAACATGAAGAGCAAGTTTTACATTCTGCCTTTCTATGGTTGATGGATACAGTGATTTAAGACACAGTTTGTTGGCAAATTTCAATAAATTTGCCTTTTCAAGCAAATGCAGAGATTTCAAACTTTTGAAACATGCCAAACCACCATCTATCTCATTACTAAAATCTGGAAATTGTATAACCTCTTCTTTCTGATTAAGCCAGTTGTTACGTACACATCTCAATAGGTGCACACTGTCAAATAGAAAATATAAAGGCCTACATCCAGCACCTGGAGAAGGGTGCAGGTACTTAATTTTAAGTTCTGGTGGATCACTGAAGTAGGATACAGCTTTCTTATTGATGGAATTATTATCGGATACAATACCTACAACTTCAAACCCTATGCTCTCCAATTTGAATACAATTTCTTTAAGGAATTTGAAAAAAGCAGGGGCCTGCATGACTTTAATAGGCAGAATATGAGCTACATCAGTGTATTGTGTATCCAAACTAAGAACCATGAATACATAGGCTGCAGATGCACATTCAGTACTGTCATAGGCCTGACCCACTATGTTTCCCCCTTTGTAATCCATTTGCGACTTTAAGTGGATTTCGTCCATCAAGAGGAGAACTGTTCGGTCTTGTTCCGTTAAAAATGACACTTTTTTCGCTATGTATCCTAGAAAATGCGCAGGAATTTGTTCAAGAACAGGATTGGTAGTGAATCTACCACATATTCTACCCAGAGTAGCAGGGCTAGGCATAATTACAATTCCACTGCTTCTTAGGAACTTATAGCAGTGAGGAGAAATGGAATGAACTAATGACCATACAACTAAATTATCCCATGAATATCTAGCTCTATTCTTCTTAAATTTTAGCAATGAAACCTGTTCAATCGTAAATTTAATCACATCATTTTTATCTGGACACTTTTCAACTAAATTGTTCAGAGCAGTAAGTGCCAAATCAATACTCTCATCGGGACTCTCATCTTCTCTTTTGCTAAATTTCAAATTGACAGCATTAAGCACATTAGTTAACTGTGTTACATTACTTACCATTACTGGAAACTTCAAGTTCCCTATTTGGCCAATCTGTAGATCATTAACATGGACGCCGAGACTTAAATTCGCACCAATTGTTACATAACACAGAACTTTCAGAAATGGCACTTCACTAATTAAAAGGAAATAAACATTATTCTCCTTTCTCACAAAGGTCCACTCTTTCAAATCACAACTTTTGATTTTATCACACAATTCCTTCAGTGAAGAGAATGATATTGACTTCATATGTTCTTCATGACTGCTCAAACTTTCTTTCAGGGCAGAACTGACATAAGCATTTTCCAAACGTTGCCTCCGATCCTCAGGATGTTCTCTTGATGTTGACGGTCTAGATAAATATCCAGGACATCCAGGCAATAGTGATGGTACTGCACCTATAATAAAAATTAATTCCCAATACCTTACAATATAAGTCATAAGGCTAAAAGATTTGCTAATGTGCATAATTTAGAAATTAATATAAATTTTTGAACTGGCGATATCGCTATGATTTTGTCTGGTGACAGGACTAAACTTCTTTGTATTGTTTAGAAGTTGTCTGAGGACCATGTACCTCTATCATGTTAATATCCAACATATCAAGAAGTGCTGTTCTTTATTATGATACGACCGTTCTCTATGTATAGACCATTGAAAGAGCTTGTTTCAAAATATTGTTGATGATTTACAATAAGCATGGAATAGTAAATTATTGAACATATTATTTGTATATTTATTTGTTCAATAATTTTATCACCCCACTCAAAGTCAGTAATTAACCAACCAACCTTTCCTTAGGCGTGGACGGTCAAGAGGTGCTGTAATTAATTTTCCAGTCTTACTATCATACGCTGATGTTGTTCTTTCTATGTCATGGGCATGAAAATGCAGCTCACAAACCTATTGAAAATAATGGATTTGTTTAGTATAACAAAACGGTTTGTCTTCGTATCGTTACAGGATACATTTATGAACTATAATTACCACACAAACCAAATAAAAATAATTAATAGGTTTATTTTCTGGAGTAAATAATAAGAAATATTAAATAAAATTACTTACCACAGAGTGTTCTGTAGGCGAAAATTTATCTCGATGAACAGCTCTTATCCATTCCCTTCTTGCGTTCTCATCACGAGGGAAATGGAATGTGCTGATTCTTTCTTGAGAAGTATAATTGCCTCTACAAGCAGGCATACAGCATCTTCGTGGCATATTTAAATGTTAAAGTAGTATTAACAACAACGATTCGTATTTATTCCGCGTATTTCAGATCACAATCTTCTAACGACTACACAGAAGTATCAACAAACTACAATGTACTTGACTCGCTTTGTTATGACTCCTAGTGCTTACGTCACAAGCGATTCCAGAGACAGTGAAGAGGCCTTATTCCTAGGTGGCACTGCACTGGGTCGACCCGTCTCGCCTAACAATGGAGTTGTTGCGTGTAACAGCGTGATACGAATACAACAATCTGTGCCACTTCCACTAGGGCTTTCTCATACGTCCGATACCTCCGTCCGCATACCTCCCATTCTACAATCAATGCACAATCAAAGGTTCTCATTCGCGGATATTCATCACAAAATGAATGAGATGACTTTTTATTTCCGCATGATCTACTAAATCGACCGCGATTTCAAAGTGTCAGCGTCATTTTCAAGGCGAAATGTAGAATAGAATAGAAAAGAATAATCATTTATTTTACTCTGGGACAGGTCCCTTGGAGCAAGAATACAATAAAGTAATGTAATAATATAGCAGCGAGGTAATAAACAAATTAACATATAATTTAGTTCAAATCAAAAAATAAATAGAGCATCATAACATACAATGTATAAAGAAAAAGACAAACACAGCTACTCTAGTTGAAAAACAATAACTGTACATGTTATAAATGTACTCAGAGCCTAAAACCTCCTATTTACCCATTCGCTGAATGCAAGAATTCATCAATGACTAGACCTTTATCTCCCGATATCATTTATACTTAAATAATATAATAAAAAATTAAATAATTAAAATTTTACCTCCCCATCGGTATCATTTTTTCCTTCCCCTCTCGTCTGGGAGGCACTCCTACCCTCTGCCTCCCCTCCCCCCCCCATACATCATTCCGTCTACAGCTCTCCCCCCCCCCCTCCCTGCCACTTCCCCAAGCTCGCTCGTCTTCGGCCCGTCAGCTCCAATCCACTTATTCATGTATTCCGGCAGCATACTCGACGGGGGGAGGGAGGGGGGGGGGAATATGCGAGATCCGGAAACAGACCGCCCAACCAACCACCCCCCAATCCGCAGAAATGCGCGTCTCCTCATGTGGGGAGGAGGGTGCTCTCAGGGGGGGGAGGGATGCAATGGCGTCGGGTCGGATTGCATTCCGCGTCCCCTTTTTCCAGGCGGAGAGAGAGAAAAAAAATCGAAAAAATAAAAGAGTTGGAACAAATAGGAGGGTGGATCATTGCTGCGTGTCTGAGGGGGTGAGGAGAGGAGAGAAGGGTGGAGTGGGGGGGGGGGTGGAAAGGATGAGTAGGGAAGGAGTGAGTTGAAGGGGAGGGGGGGACGATGGCGGTTGAGTGAATTCCACGGCGGGAATATTTGAAAGGGAGGTTTTCGAGAGGATGAGGAGGAGGACGCGGTTGAGGACAGTAGGGACCTGATCTAGCAAACAGGGACCGCGCAAAAGCATCCGAATCGCTGGAGGAAATACCCGGAAAATGTTGATTTTAAGATAAATGCAACATAATACTGACAGAAGATATAAAGTTCACGAGCCTGTGTCAATATCGTTCATAGAAACGAGTTACTATGGGATTATATCACAAAAAAGTGCTTTAAATAGCTTGGGACATCCAGTTGGTATGGTGGCTGAAGCACTGCCTTTTCACTGGGAGAACTGGGTTTAAATCCCGACGATGGCGAACATTTTTAAGAGAAAATCCGTAACCTGCTTGGAATCCATTGAGGAGATCGATACGAGTGCAGTGCTTCGAAGGGGACGTTCAACTGAGCGGCCCGCACGCCTTCCGTCGCGTTCATGTGGACGTCACTTGCCTCATCATTCGCACATCCCCACTCGTCCTCTCATACCAACTCAGTCTTGAGGAACTTTAACTACGTGGCTATAAACTGGTGAAGATATTGTTAAACAATTTCTTCACCAGTTTATTTTAGCCATTGTTGTTTTTACGATTATTCATTGAAAAATTGTCTAGGATAGGCTAGTGGCTGTAATTAGATTGTTTTCACCAATAGAGAACAGTGAGGCTATAGGGTATTAAATTTGAGAATCATTAACTTAATCTTATTAAATGGAAAATAAGAGGCTTAATCGCCTCTAGTTTTAAAGCAAAATTGACTTACTTTTTCCAGTTAATTTTCATTAATGCTATGCGTATAACCAATCTTACTCCAATCATTATCAATCCAAGAAAAACACTTACAGGAAGCTCCCTAATATTTCGGCGTGCGGCCGACGGTCGCCTCTCACATTAACCATCCTTTAAATAATTATCTCTTCTTTTTTCGACCGCAAATACTTAAATAAATGACGATATTGTTTTTATTGAACCTGACCTTAAGAAATGACTTTAAATATATTGTCTCATTGCCAAAAATCAAAACTCTTATAATAAAATAGGAATATATGATAAATGTTAGTACAATTAAAAGTGTTTTGATCTTATAATATTATATCTGGTAAGTGATAAAGTGTAATGAAATATTTTACATCTTCTCTTTTTATCTTTTAGGAATGTATTCTATTTTATGCTGGTAATTCCATTTCTAAACGACCAAAAGAATGGAAAAATTGGACCTCTCCGGTTTCGATCATTGCCAATAAATTTGCAAAATATACATCCGTTGCCTGGCTACGGGCGCATGAAGCACTGGACGGAGAAAACTTTGTTGCAGCTACCTTCCCTATGCTGATGCAGCAAAATTTGTCTGTCAAGCTCACTGCCGGCCGAGCAAATGGTATATACTAGCTACATTGGTTCCGTTGAGCGAGCGAAATTCTCTCGCTCAAGGCGTGATTACATTTCCTCCGCCCAAAATCGCGATTTGCTTGACCAGAGGTCCGATTTGCTGATCGGTAGACAAGGCATTCCTTATTATGGTATTCAGCAGTTAGTCCAGCCGAGTGGTTTGGAAACTAAAAATACCATTAGCTGCATCGGTATAAGAAATTTTCAGTAAACCACGAGTTCCGATTACAAAATGTCCGCTGAATTCGCCATGGGATTTCAACTAGTCATTAACGTTTATCTCATTAGACGAGTTAATTAATTCTGTCAAACAAACGCGTGCGTCCACAGAACTTTAGAATATGAACTCAATTCTTGTTGGGATATGGTAGAAACATATCAATATTTTAAAAACATCACAGGTCAAGAGGTTTATTACCAAGAGTCCCAAAAATGTCTTAGCATTAGTGAAATAGCTAATTAAAATGCTAATATACTGTATTGACAGTTAAATACTTATTAAAAAGTTGAAACTTATACTGATTAGTAGGTTAGTGAACCAATTCTCATGAACAAATATATCCACTGTACCAATTAAGCAAATTATATCTTTTTCAGATGAGATAATCATATTCAAGACACATTAATAACGGTACCCAATAGTTGCGATTAGGTACTTTCTAATTTCCTGGGTTTTTGCCCTGAATTAGCCCCATAATTGTAAATGTAAAACCACAAAGAGTGTTGAATCGCTTCCGATGTAAAAACACAGTCCCAACAGCCTAAGATGGCGCGAAACTTGGACGTGAGAAGCGAACACGAGGACAACGAAAAAATTAATATCTATGTACCTTAAATCAAAAATTACTATAGCAATTTTTTAACATTGTGTAGCCAAGATTTTTAGCTGCAGATTATCAAGAAGCGAGCGAAATCGATGGGGTTCTTGTTATGAGTAAACGCATTTGAAGTTTTCAAAATAAAAATTGTGCAAAATCTTGAATTAATTGCATCACAGTCTTTTGCGCCTTCTCATTCAAATGGGCATTTGTGCATTAATAGCAATGTATTTTTAGTAGATATCGAAGAAATACCGAACGCAAGTTTCCGAAATGCTCAATTTTTCATGCCACCGTGACTAGACAGCGGATGAATATTTTGCAAAATCATTAGCCACACTCAGCATTGTAGTGGAACGGAATAAGCCCTGAAAATTTGGTTCAAATCGGAGAGGTTAAGGGCAACTCGTTTTTTGGAACCGACGTGGAATGACCCATATATGTTTTATTAATAAAATTTCAAACCACTCACGTCTTTACATTTTTACAACCAAGATATAGTTACTATGCTAAATTCTTTGGAGCACAATGCTGCTTCGAAAACTCTTATTTAACACGTTCTGAATCAATCAAAGGATATTTTTGTCAATTATATACGCATTTTATCAAACATATTCATTCTGTTATCCTGGTTTTGTCGATTTTTATGTTTTTTAGCTATAATGACGTCAATTAAATTGACTAAACGCTGTTAATGCAGTTATTATTTTTAATTGAATAACACTCCTGATGCTAATATTCTCCATTTATCCATAAATGTGACACAAGTTCCCGGCATTTAGGTTTCGGCCCGCCGGCCCAAAATCTACCACATTTTTTCACCCTTAAATATTGCTGTTTATCAAATAAAGTAACCTGCTTTCATTAGCTAACGCTGTTACTTACTTCTTCCGTTTTCAATGCCTTAATGATTTACTAAATAATTTATAGAACAAACAGATTCCCATTAGTAACCATAAGCTATAATTCGCTAAAATGAAGAAATTATTCACTTACTTATCCTGCATTTCCCTGGAGCAAACCTGGGGGATGGATCCATTGAAATTATATAAATATTATAATGATGGTAAAGTTCATGATGCTAATGAAATAATTACCGTCGACCGGGACTTTGCCAAGTGAGACAACTTTGAATGGTTTCGAAAAATAATATGTTTGGCGTCCAGCCAAGTTCCCGAACTAACCAATGGAGGCGCCAATGTTTTCATCACACATACAATATATTGAATGATGGCCTTCCCGCACACTTCTAGTCTTATGAGTTGTTTGCAGGTCTTTATCAGTGTTTTGTTTTCGTCTTGTAAAACGGGATATTTTGGTAGTCTATACAAGTGTCTCGCCCAGCCCATTCATTCAAACGTAAGTAAAAACTACTTGGTTTGTTCAGTAGATCATATGATTTACTTCGAGAATCACTTGAAATGGTAAAATTTATGTTGCATTTAGGTTTAATAATATAACTTGGCAATGTTGCACCAGGAAGCTTGGTGGAAATGGGACAACTTTGCCAACCTAGAATTTTGTCATTTTCTCAAATTCTAGCACACTTTTTCTTAAGCGTGCGTTTTCATACCTGTTTTATAGGCTGTTCAGATGCCAAGACGCATTAGGACTAAGTAGGGAGGCCGCATGTACCCAAATTATCATGACACTTCACTTGCTACGGCGACTTGCTATCTCTGCAGTGGTTAATAAGGAAATGAGCAGTGGAAAAGCAGCCTTAAAGTTAATATCCCGCATAGGACGATTGAAAATAAAGTGAAGTGCCTCCATTCAAAGAATCCAGGTCGCCAGACTACATTAAGCAGTGATGAGGAGGAAGAGATCCCCGAACAAGTCCTTGCTTGTGCAGACTGGGGAATGCCTTTTTGATGCCATTGATCTGCGCCTCATCGTCAAAGATTTCTTGGATTCTGTGGGGAGGAAAGTTCCACAATTGAAAAACACCCTACCTGGGGGGGGGGGAGGACTGGTACCGTTGTTTTGTCAAACGGCACAAACAACCACTTTCTACACGCAAGTGACAAATTTCTCGTGCTCGAGCTACCGTTGGAATAGATAACCTTTGATAAGCATACTTTAGCCATTTGAAATTCTCTTTACAGAAGAAGGTATTCCTCCAACTCACATATTAAATTATGATGAGACAAATTTAACTGATGATCCGGGGACAAAAACAAATGATATTTCGAAGGGGATGTAAGTATCCAGAAAGGGTTATCAATTCTACCAAAGCAAGCATTTCTTAAATGTTTGCAGCTTCGGCGCCAGGGGAACTGCTTCCTCCTTTCTTGGTTTATCGCTCAAAGCAGTTATGGGACACTTGGATTATCGGAGGGCCGAAAGGAACAAAATATTGCAGTACACCAAGTGGATGGGTCCATGCTCTGCATTTCAAAAAGTGGTTTTTTCAAGTCGTTTTGCCATAGGCCAGAAAACTGCCAGGTCCAAAATGTTTAATAGGTGACAATGTTAGCAGCCATTTGAATGTAAGAGTCATCAAGGCGTGCAAAACTGAGGACATTCGGTTTGTTCTCTTGCCTCCATCACCCACTCATTTATGCCGACCCCTCGACCTTTCAGTCTCCGCTCCTTGTAAAAAGAAATGGAGAGCCATACTGACAGGCCATACATTGAGAAACTCATCTAGTTGTAAAACTCTCGAAAAGAGTGAATTTCCAGCACTCTAGGCAAAACTTCTCAGTGCTTCGGATGAAGAAGGGAAAATTAACTCGGACATCATATCAGGGTTCGAGAAACGTGCCTTCATGCCACCAGGAGAAACCGTGGACGAATCACACCTGATGGAGAAGGACCAATCGCTTCAGAGTACCTCTACAAAGAATCAGATTGGGTGAACTCGTAAAAGGAAGAAAAATCACAGGAATGACCATCACAGCAGCGATAAAATTTGATTTTGCATTTTCCTTACAAGACACATCTGAATCACAGCCCGAGCAAGATGCATAACCTACTAAAGAGCTTGGACAGGATTAAGACGCTCCTGCTGATATCGCTTTTTCCTGTGAAGATGGGCATGCTTCAACCATACACTCGCATGGTGTAATGATGAATGTCAATGTGGCCCAGGATATTAATACTACGGTTCTTAAACAACCAAAGGTTGGAATGTTTGCAGTGGTAAGTTTCTTGGCGAAAAAGAGTGTCAAGCATCTTGGTGGTAAACTCTCTCTATTCTGTGGAAACGGAGAGTTTGAGGAGACATATCTTTAACGACTAACAGAGGGAAAAGTTTTCACTTCCCAAATATACCTGATGAAGCTTTACTCAGTTTACAAGACATCATGTACATAATTGACCCTCCTTACAATGAAATCCGTAGCAAATTTACCTTTTCTGACGAAAATGTCAAAGTTTTCTTTCACCTTTGAAGTTCGTGAATTTTAAACCTCTCAATTTCAATGTTTTGAGTATTTCTGTTTACCTTACTTTATAATAAAGAGTTGTCATAGTTCAAAATAATTCTTTTCAGTTGTTTTTTGGCGATACCCACTGGTTATAACTCAGTTGTCAAAGTTTCCCCGGTAACAGGGTAACTTTGTCAGCGATGTTCTTAATGTTTTTAACGTATAAAAATTTACTTCAGTTGTCATGTTTTCACACATTTTGAAAATAGAGACCAAGACTAATGATTTATGATGGTTTTGGAGCATTTTCGTACCTTAAAATTTAAGAAAGCAGTTGAAAAAGAAAAAGAGTGGCAAAGTTGTCCCGATTGACGGTACACCATGTGCAATCAAGAGCCGTTAATATGTTTGACAGATACTAATTGATATTTGTAGAATGCAACAACGATATAAGTCATGTACCTACATAGCATAAAACCACTATCATTCCAAAACGTTGACAAATATTCCACCCCAAAAGTCGCTATTTAATTACATCAGCTTTGGCTCATATGCTCGTAGAGAATTCTCTCGGAGCACAAAACTTAAGCATCGTTTATCTTCGTTCATCATGGGCGGGAGAAGTGTGGGCCGAACGCAAGGGAATTTGCGCGAAAAAAGTCCTTTTGAAAAAACGATGGTATTTCCCCTTCTCTGAAAGTGCGGTGCGGAAAAATACAGCGACAAAAATTCTGAACTTACTTTTCCATACTTCAAAGATTTAGCCGATGGAATTCCAACGGTATGTAATGCATAGGTATGGCCTCGGACTTCTTTCGGATGACAAGAGTAAATTTTAATTACTAACCAACATTTCAGTCACAAACTGCTGATGAACTATTGCAGAAAATCTAGGGAAAACCATGAACTCTATGATCATTGGTCAAGAACTCCGTCGATTTATTTTTTACGAGTCAAGTAGAAGATGAATACGTGCATCTCTTCATAGTGACAATAAAAAAGATGTAATTTTGCAACATGTAGCAGATGTATACTCGATTAAGTCCAAGGATTTAAGGTAGTCTGAGCGTGATAGTTCCCTAGTCATAATAGAGACCATATTCGAACTATATGTTTTAATTTCACCAGCAGTAGGACACATCAATTAAACATTGCATTATTAATGGTGCAATAATTTACTTTTATATGACAGAAATTGTAAGTAATTAAATGAAAATATCTAAATAAGTCTTTGACTTGACTCATTTTTTTCGCGCGGTGCGTTTGAAACTCCTTTAAAACGGAAGGTTTTTTTGATACCCAAGACCCTACTGCGGTGACAATATCATTAATTTACAAAAATAGTTGAGGAAACATACAAACTACGCGCTGTTAGTTTTTTTTACAATATCTAAGTGTTAGAAATACCCCATTTTGTAAATAATGTCTCTCTGGAGTGTAAAAGGGCTGGTATTTTCTGACAAATATCTCCGAAAGTTAAGTGGTAAGGGTATGAATTTTTGGCGTCATTAGAAGGGTGAGATATATTTATTTAAAATGAGACCAAATCCATTGGTTTCTAAGTAAAATGATATTTCGCTCGAAACACCTTAAAAGGAGTAAAAACGGAGATAACCCTAAGACACCGCCGTGGACATTACGAAGGTAGGTATCCGATGGAGGGAGGGCGGGCAGTTCTTTCCGGTTTCCTTCGAGTCTTGTTCTTCTGCGGGAAGAGACGCGTGGCAATTTGCTTCGGGGGGGGGGGGGGGGGGGGGAGGGAGGGAGGGTAGGAGGAGGGATGGGAGGGATAGTTAAGCGGGGATAAAGGGAGCTTTGAAGGAACGAATTAGGCTTCAGTTCCATTTCATCGCCATTGGTATTTTCGAGATCCTTCCCTCCGCCGCGCGGGATGCTGGGAAATGGCCTTCTCTCGGACGAGAGGCGAATCGAGTGTAAAATTGACCCCATCCCACCCCCTTCTTCTTCCCCCTCCCCCGCGACCCTTCCCGACGCCGCCAGCAACACGGAATGCGTCGGAGGGTGGAAAGGGGGGGGGGGCGGTGGGATGGGAGGGAGGAGGGGGGGGGAGGGGGTGAAGGTGAAATATGAGACGAGGAATCAGGGAGGGCATCATCACCGGAATGCCCGCCTTTTGCTGTTATTTCTTTCCTCTCTCCTCGGAGATCTCGCCAACCACCCGTCCATCCCTCTCTCCCAACGCATCCTTCTCCCGTCATTCGGGAAACACACCGTTTTATTTCTCTCTCCTCCTCCGGCGCAAGTGCGGAGGCGGGAGGGAGGGGAGGGGACAGTGGGGAGGGGAAAGGGAAGAGGGTGCGTCGCTCATCCCTCCCTCCCCCAGTTTCAGCGTAAAGAGGAGAGACGGGAGACGAGAGGCGGGGTGTTCTCCCCAAAGCTCTTCTCCCGAGCACCCATCTCTCTCCTTCCTTACCCTTAACCCACCCTCTTCCCGCTATAAAACCCTTTTCCCCCCGATACCCTTGCTTCCCCTCCCCCCCTCCAACCGATTCCCTCCTTTCCTCCCCTCTCCCAACCTCGTTTTCCGCACCGTTGGCCTCCCCCCTCCCTCCGCCGCCGCCGCAGCCAAGAGGGAGGAACATGAAGGATCGTGACAAGTGGGGCGGGGACGGTCTGCCAAAACGGTTCGTTCGGGTGCAGGGGGAGCCGTGAAGGGCGGTGGGCCGGGGGGAGGGATGAGGGGGTGTTTCTCGGGCCGCACCGTGAGGAGTGATCGGACAGAGGCAGCGTTCCAGAACACAAAATGGCGCCGAAACATAATGTATCGGCGCCCATACACACTTCGGGAGGAAAGAGACCGCTCTATCAGGCGAACGGAATGGGGATGGAGAAGGAAAAAAAGTGAGCGGAGAGGGAGAGGTCAGAGAGAGCGAGAGAGAAAGGGAATGAAATGCATTGGAATAGGGATGCGGCGGAGTGGGGTTTTTTTTGCGCGGAGGAAAACACTCGGAAAGCATAAAAATATGATAAGGAATGGAATCCGATATCTCTCTGAAACCAAAGAGGATTAATTGTGCGAGTCCCAAGTCCAAGTGCGACTGCGGACAGTTTAAAAATGGCGGAATCCGAGGCTCCCATCGAAGAAGGCGACGATTCGTCCCGCTGGCGCCAGTCATTCCATCCTGCGAGTGAGGCTGCCAATGAGGCTGCCAGAGCATCTCTCACTCTCTGAGACTCCGCAGTGGAAGCTGGATGTGGAGAGCCATATGGAGCAAATTAATAGAAGTAGTGAGGGGCCTAGATGAATTGGGTTTATGATGCAGTTATTGTCCATCAATGGTAAATCATTCTCATTGTGATTAGAAGCAAACTATCAGTTAATTTCGGGTTAAATCAGAGGTTCTCGAAGTATGCGCTACCGCCAACTCGTTAGGCAGAATTTTAAGACATGAGGGGGAGGCAAAGAAAGAAGGGGAAGGTGCTGGAGGCAGGGTCCCGGCCGAATGGTACCTAGAATGCACGTCTTGGGATGGATGAACTAAATTTCTTTTATATTCTAAACTTAGCGGTAATACTCGTCGACTCTCAACGGGAAGGATAACCGTATGAAGTACTATCGTAGTTCTTTTAATACAGAAGAGAATCTAAATTCCCATTTCTTATCTTAGTTTTTGGAATGTGGTTATTGTCTTTTGACTTTGATTCTCTGGAATTTCCCACTATTATGCACTTTCTGGTGGACGAGTAACGATAATACTGACTCCAGTCCCGGTATTCTCAATTTTTTCTTGATTTGACACTTCAACCATTACCATGCTTAACGTTACATAGAATTAAGATATTTTACCGAAAGTGTTTACTCTCAAATCAGTTACACTCCCTAAATACGATACTTTTCAATCCATTTTATGAGGATATGTCTGCTTAAAGCATTACAGTAAAGTTATACGTAATACATATTAAAATATTGTAATAATTGAAATCGACTTTATTGCCTTTTCAAGTATATTATGAAAGACTACATTTATCGACGTAATAGTTATTTATTGACCCAATATTGATATTAATTGAGGGTTATCGGCAACCACGTTTTCATTGTTTCTTGAAATAGAAGATATTATAATTAGCACACATTTAGAAACTTTTGCAGCCATTCGCAACCAAAATGTAGGCAAGCCAAAAAATTACTTTTCCCAAATTGTAAAAATTATTGGAATATTGTAAATATTTTAAAACCGAAGAAATACCTTTTCGGCCGGACTTATTTGCACATTTTTTTTTACTTCGACTCTTTATTTTAGCTTCCAAACGATACAGACTTTTCGGTACTGCACCTCAGTTTTGATGAGAAAGGCTGTACTTTGAGCTTCAGTGGAGAAATATAGGTTTTATAAGTTGAAGAATGAAATATAAGAAGGACCTGGTGCGTGTTCACAAAAATGAGCGACGATTGCGTCAAAAATGCAAATGAATACGAGCAGCGAAGATCGAAAGCGGAAAGCTCAATCGACGAATCAGAACTTGAAGGACTAAAAAATCAGAGCGTTCGATGCGGTCTCGATACTGAAACGGAAAGGGATAATAATTTTCAGCAAAGTATGAAGCGTAAATCGCTGTCCATTTAAGTGCTGTTTAGCGACGTAAACCAATTTATAAATGAGCCATGGAAAAACGGAAAAAGTTGTCGAAACACTGATAGGAAATGGTTCGAAACTATTAACCAATCAAGAATTAACTCATCGGAACTGGCACAGAAATCGCTATTACCTTCATTAAAATACAATCATAATGAGATATTATAAGTTAAAGTTAGCGATTTTAAGTGGAAATGGGGAAATTAAAAAAGGAAATCTCGGTTAAAATTACATAATAAATGAAAATAATCGAAAAAATTACAGCAAACAATGGCTTTAAAAAGACGCCAATGGAGATGGCAAATCGGTAGAGAGAACGATACAGCTCATGAAAGTAATTACAGCGCCTGATAGCTTCCTTCACATGATGAGACTATATATATATATATATATGATCATGATGTCACTATACATAAACTTTGCCAAATTTTTAGTGAATCCACTAAAATATTTTCGCATTCATTCCTTATAGGCCTAGAATCTATATTGAATATTCGTTCCACCAGTGTCTATCTCAAGTTTGTGCAATATTTGTTTCTAATTAAAATGTGTACAATAAATAAAGCCTACAAGTAAGAAAGTGAACTTAGCAAGTACTTTTTATGAGAACGCTTTGACACGCATGTCACCCACTGCACAACACCCAACAGAGATCGCAGCGGTTTCTAACCCCCAAGGGTATATTTTTCCAGACAGAAAGTCATAAGCATCCCAAGTTTTGTAAAACTACCACTGACGTCCCAGAGTTATGCTGAAACATACATACACACCCACTTCCATTTTTATGCATATAGATTAACATTATTTTTGTTGTAACAGTTTAAACTTTTTTTTAATCGCCCTGATATGTTCATGTAGCCTATGGTTTGGAAACTTATGGTTGGCGGCGATGGGCATCGGATTGTGGTACGAAGTGGAACAAAAGAGTTTGTAAAGCACTGAGTTGAATGGAAGAAAGGAGGACACTCGACAAAACTATCCATTACGGCCGCGTGTCCATGGGTCGTCTTAATGCATTCATTTAATTCTTTATCTTGGCGATCGTCCTTCCTGTCTTCGCCCCCGTCCATAAAACCTCTTTCTTCCACTTCCCCGTGGTCTTTCCTTCACTCTCGGCATTCGGCTGTCCCTGATGATCGTCCGTTCCAAGTCTGCATCATCCTCTCCTCACCCTCCGTACAGAGCACTTCCTCGTTTGTCTTCCTCTCCATCCACAGCACTTTCTCCATTCCCTTCCGCACCCACATCTCAAACGCCGGCATCCCATTCTCGACCTCTTTCCACGGAGTCCACGTCTCCCTGCCAACAGAGTCCGCCCGTGACACTGACGGCGCAGTAAAAAAAAATACTATTATACTGATTTGGCTCAGTCATAAATTAAAAGTACACCATTTTCTTACCTCCGCGTGAATGTTTCACGACGGCCACCATCATGGATTCTTCGGTCACATGACTCCCTTCCCCGTCTGCCATTGGATATTTCTTCATTGCGAATTTCAACCCTGGTGTATATGTATGCACCCGTGCGAGTGACTTCGCAACCACATCATTTTTTAAACGCAATGATTGGAAATTTGTCAATTTCGTCGTTTTAATAACGACAATGTCGGGTTTATTCACCGCGACAGTGGCTTTGTAAGCACGACTTCGTCTCATGTGCTACAATGTAGACTTGAGGCCTGAACATCTAGTTCGCATAAACCCCCCACGAAATTCGCCTTGAAGGAAGATGGCTTGGTGGTGTAACTGCCTTACACACCTGACAGGCAATTGGGAGATCCGGGCTCGAATCCCGGTCAAGTCAAATGATTTTTTCATGGCGAATTTCAACCCTGGTGTAATGCACCCGTGCGAGTGACTTCGTACCACATAATTTGTTAAATGCAATGATTGTAAATTTGTAAATGAAAGTAACTTTGTTATTCCACATAAATTATATTTGAGAAGACCTGAGTTTCATCATCAGATAATCTGACGTGATGACCTGGGAGATCATCAGTCTATCTGATGATGACGAGCCACGTTGAAACCCGGGTCGTCTAAATTAAAAGTTATGTGGAATTACAACGTTACTTTCACTTACAGTGTTACATTCCACTAAGTTACGCCTGAGACAACTGAGTTAAAAAGTTCCTGACGCTGCACAGAAGACTATTTTGAGACATGGGCTGCTAAACTTTCAGAGTCCAGCGAAAGGGGGGAGGAAGGTTGCTCATTGTGGATCTTTGATAATTGATGTAAACTGAAACGCTTCCAGAAGAGGTATGACCTACGACTAACTGCCGTCCCGTTTTGAATCGTCTCACAATGAAACCTCAAGATTGTGTTCCACGTTCAATCATGGCGGCGGATGATCTAAGCCATTCGCCTCATAGCCTTGCATTCTTCCTTATTTAGTGAAGCGGTTTGGTTCCCCTTCCTCATTATCCAACCCCCCTCTCCCCCTCTCGTTGTCTCCTCCCTCCGCTTCTTCCACTAAACTCATCCAATTCTACCTCTCCTCCTTGTCGCGCAGGTCTGCGCCAGGAACTTTTGCGGGATATTTTACTCGAGAGAACGAATCAAGGAAAATCATAAGTTACCCTTTGCATCAGAGTAAAACCACGAATCACCTCTTACTCAGGCGGTAACGGATCGAAATAGCATCCGGAGGGGCACCATTGAATCACTTAAGGCGGCGAGACAGGAGCGGTAGGAGGCATCGCCTGGGGGGAGCAGCAGAGGGCAGGGCCTTATTCTATCGCCCCACCCGGTCAGATTTATATATATATCGCCTCCTCTCGCCCCGCCCCTCCCACCCTCTCAGACATTCTAAGAAGGGTAAGTGGACTGCGTGGGGGGGTGGGGGGTGGGAAAAAGGGAGCATCTCTTGAGTGTGAAGAATCACAGCGAAAGGGGAGGGGTAAAATGGAGGAGGGGAACAATAGGACCCAACGGAACAAGAAAAAGTCTAGCCTCTTTGCCTGGAACACGACCGGATGAGATTATTGCCACTCGCCATGATTATCAACCGAAAAAATCACTAGCCTCGAAAACAAGCACACGCCCATCAATGTATAGACCTATGTTGTAATAGTCAAAGGACGCTGACGGGGGGCAGACGAAACACAATTTGTAGCTGATTATGATTGGTACCCTATAATATAAGGAAGAAGATTATTTTGTGGCGAATTTAGGGCATACATTGTACAAACACCACTCAAATAATTACATGGAACGGCAACAACACAATGCTCTGTATTTGCTCGTGAGAATTGAGTATCTCAAATGCTATCTCAAAATACTTAAAGCATGATAAGGAACAAAATAATTGGCCAAATAATTACCTTAGAAGAACTGATGACACGTTTAAGTGCACTTGGAGGCATAACTGGTGGATCGCTATTAATTTCCGACCATCGAAGAGAGCAGCTATTGGATTAGATTACATCCATAGAAAATGAAATCATTTCCCGTTCCTTCCATCATTTCAGGTACTCTTTCTTCGTACAAATATAAGTACGAGAAAAGTGGCCGCAGAAACGACACCATAAGCATCTAGCGAGTTTCCAATGTCCAGCTCAGCATTAAACGAGACTATGAAACGATAACTTAAAATGGTAAAAATGATAACCCAGAAGTTCTAATTCGTAGGTTTATAGCAAACGTCAGCCCTAGAAAGCAATTACAGGCCATGAAGAAAATGAGAAAAAACAATCTGGTAAAAATACATAGGTGTAGGTTTTGCCAGAGGTTGAGGGATCGCATGATGTAGTTGAGCGTTGAGGAATGAGCGAAAGACACGAAGACTCAAGATGCACTTCTCGGATAAAGCCAATTAAGAGAGGACAAAAAAATAACAAGCACAAATATGGCAGCGACGGAAGGCTTGTAATTATTGGTTGGAATTGGAGAAGAGGCTGGAACTACCAAATTTTGTGGGGAAAGATGACCACCCGCTGAAACTAAAATTGAGGAGGCAAAAAACGAATGCTGCCAAATACTCCTCCTTGAATCGCGGGGTCCTCTTGAATGGAACCAATTACCAGAAAAACTCACAAATCCATTGCTCAGGAATGTAAATAGTTTTTAAAAATTGTTACTCATAAAAAACAAGAGTGTCTGATGTTTTATGTAGGCATTTGAATTTTTTTAAACACTTAGTCATTATTATTAACAGCTAAACCAATATTATATTGCCACCAGACAATGTCTATTTGCAATATTAATTTAATAAATAAATAAATAAACATAAGAGGCTAAATCTAACGATCGAAGGGGTAATGAAGAAATTTCTTCAAAGTTTTGGAGCGAAAATTGACTAAACAACAGTAAAACAAGGCAGTTGGATGAAGCCAAGTAACAATAAATAAGATAAGCGTTTCAAGTAATTGTTGATTCTTGGAAAAAAACAAAAGGAAGAGGAAATTGCGGAGAAAGATGAGGCGAATTGATTGCACGAAGCGTGGAGTGATGGCGAGAGTTTGGAGATATTTGGAGAAGGGGGAGGGGTAGGAGGAGGAATGAGGGGGTGGGAGAAAGAAGGGGAGGGAGGGGGCAAGAAGGGGAGGAGAGAGAGAGGGAGGGAGAATGGGTAAGGCGTTGGAGTAGTAAGTATATATCGGAAGAGGGGGTGGGAATCGAGAGAGAGAGAGAGAGAAAAGGATATGGCTGCGATTCCCGAGGATTCGTGGAACTGGTTGCGGGTGGGGAAGAGTCGTAAAAGGGTGCGAGAAGGGGGGAGTAGGGGGAGGGAACTAAGGGATTGTCGAAGGGAGAGGAGGAAAGGAGGTGGGGGAGGTTGTTGGCAGGGTGGAGTTGGGGGGAAGAATCGGAAGATCGGAGATACGAAATGGGTCTACTTCGGGACAGATCTCATCCGCGTAAAAGCCAGTTTAATCCCCTTTCCCCTCTTCCTCCCTCTCCCTCTCCTTCCCTCTCCATCCCCCCCACACACAGACACACATAAGGGAAACCTCCTTCGTCAGGGTTACACTCTCGCCCCACGTCCGACTTTTAACTCCTCCATCTTCTTCTCCCCCTCCCCCATCATCTCGGAAAAAACCTTCTCCCCCAACACCACACTCACTGCATCCCACCAATTCCTCCGCTCCCCTCCCTCCTCTTCACTTGTTTCCACCTCATTCGCCCCCACTTCTTAAACTGCCTTTCCTCCCCCACTCAGAAGTGCGCCGAAATCTCCTGCAAAACGGCAATCTCCACTTAAGGATTCCGGATCGGCTGCCAAAAGAATAACACTGGAATGGTATGTTATGCGACGCCACTTTCGTATTGACGGAGGAAATGGCTGCGAGACGGACTACTAGTCGCATTCCCTCCATTCCCTCCTCCTCCTCCTCACTCTATCGCTCACACATTCTTCCCCCATCCCCCCCCTCACTCTCTTCAACGTTTCGACGCTGGCTGAAGTCCTTTCGTGTCGCGGTGACGCACGGTTGAGGGCAGTCTAATTACTTGTACGCGTTCTCCTCCCGGTCGATTCCTTTACCATTTGCTTAAACCGGGAATTTTCAAGGAGCTGTACGCGAGATAAACTCCAGTTAACAAGATAAGTGCCACCCTACCTTTTATCAATTAAATAATGGTTTAATATTTAACTTTGCTTTGTTAAAATCGAAAAACGATTCTTGCATCAGCCAAAATCACTTAGTAAAATTGTAACGTTGGCACCTCAATTTCCAACCAGCAGTATGTAGAACCGTTCTTGCGGTATTCCTCTTTAGTTTCAGTGATGTCTGAACTCAAAAAATCAATATAAAGAGTGAAATATTCAAATGAAGAGCCATCGAATAATTACTAATGAAAAAAAGGTATTACTGGATTGAAAAAATCGAAGTTAGGTTTAATACTTCAATTTTTTTGAAAGGCCTTCTCAAACATGGTGGCAAGATGGAATTATTCGAAGAAACTCGAGTCAAAGATTCAAGTCGCAGGAAAATGGTGTTTATGTGTTGGATAGAGTACCGTCGACTTTCCACCAAGAAGACTGCATTCGAAGTTTGGATGTCTCGCAGAATCCGACACTCAAATCAAATGCCTCACCCTCCTCGGCCCTGACAATTACTGGGCTCTAAATAATTTTGGTATCTATAGTTTGACAAACATTTGGGCCCAATGAAGTCATGCATAGCGTGTGAATGATGACTTTTCAATGTAATTGTTGAAATATTGAATATCCACACGAGTATAATCAAGATTATTTAGATGATTCGTGATAAATACTTTGGTTAAATTATTAGTGCGAAATACTTCTTTTTCAGCGATTCAATGAATTTGTATCTCTACTAATTTAAAGGAAAAGTGCTTTCAGAGATGAATTTGATAATTTTTCACCCAAATTTCAAAGAAAGGGATAGCTTTTATAAATGCATTTTCAAAACTCAATTATAATTCTGTTTTTGGTTCTGAAAGTCTAGACCAGAAAGTCTCTGTTTTACTCTGCAAGGGATACCTTTTGAAGGAGTAGGAAGAGGTGCATCTGTTGATACATCATTCTCATTAGAATATCAATGATATATCCGTCAGTTTGCCTTTTATTCCATGATACTCGATGATTCGCACAGAAGATCCACTTCACTTTCGTCTAGCAGATTTAAAATGCATCAGCAGATAGCCCTAAAACAGCATTACTGGTAAGATAAGCCTGATGCCCACATATGAGTACACCGATTATTTGAATGATTACAATTGCTACCGCTCACGTACAATATACGCTGAATGGTAAATAAAATAGATATTTTCCGTAGTTTACTGATAGCATTTCACCGCAATTACGTGATAATTATCCGAAATATCGCTTGCTCGATTTTCATAACTTTATTTCGCCACTACGCTTATTTTTGAAAAACAAAGGTGGATACGAGACGCCTTGTTCCACCGAGAGTGGCTCTGTCGTCGCAAGAAATTAATAAGGGGATGTGTCCAGATATTTGTACACCAGGACAATGTTCGACTACAAATATCTTTGCCCTCAGGAACCCTCAAAACCATATGTCCGCATAAGAAGACTAGAGGACCGACGAGGCTAAGAAGAGCACGCCAAGTGCAGTATGCATACTCAGTGATGGGAGATAATACTGGTATTCGGTACCAAAATCAGGATGATTTATGTTTTCTATTTCGGCGCTACCGGGTAATACATGGAATCGGTGCTATCGGAGGCACCGCTATTGAAGGCACCGTACTAAAGCAGCACCGACATCGGGTTTTAAAGTGAACTGCTTAGAGATAAAAAGTTGAATGGTAGCAATGCGTCATTCTGGAATATATCGCGTCACAAGTATATTTACCAGGAGTCAAAAACGTAAAACTTGAGTTATATAGTTAATTAATTCACAAATATTTGCATCCCATGCAATCCACTTCTAGGGTGTTTGGCAAGAGAAGTGGAAGGAGACAGATATTTAATAACCGCCCATTCCCAGATGAATTCTAGTCATAGCACTCGTCTAGATCATGTTATCATAATGAAATAAACCTTTTCAAATGCAGTTGTCCATTCAGAATTATACAAACCAATTAGACAAACCAATTTAACAATTGGTACTGCTCATTTAATTTGAAAATGTTTTGCGTTTAGTGTCAAAAATGAAGGCATTCTTACTGAAACTGTGATACAATTTTCCATTGCTTGACAGAAATAATTTGTGAATAGGTGAGATGTATCTTTTGGTCCTTTTTCCTATAATGAATATATCTTTTAAAAACTTGCGCGATGAGCCGCCACCGGCCTCCGTACATTTATTTCATGGTCGACCGCCATTTCACGGTTAGGGCTGACTTTTGAGAATCGATACCCTTAAAAATACATTATTTTCCTTGGTTGCTATACACCCCAAACAACCTTTACGAAAAGTTCAAATATACGACGCCAAAACGTATTTTGCCTCTGGATCAAGTTGGAATCTAAGCACTGACGGAGAAATAACGGTTACCCATGGGGACTTGTGAGGTTCTTTACAAGTATACTTGTATCTGTGCACGTTGAAAAGGAAATGTTGCAGTAATATGCTTCTTAGAATAGAGGGTGAGCATAATGTATTCTCATGGGTGAAAAAATAAAGAATGAAAAATGATTTCCAAATTGCAAAATGAATTCAACAAAGAGCGAACAAAAACAACGATATCCCCTGACGCATCCGGTACTTAATGTCGTCCCCGGTGGTGACGGGGTAAAGTAATAGTCGGCTAAGCCAGAGGGTCGGGGGTTCTAGTTCCGCTTGGGAGGATTATTTCCCCACTCTGGACCTGGGCGTTTTTGTACTTCTCACGCTGATGTTAATAAATCCCGAGGGAAGAGGTTGATTGTGCTGTCATCGGGTTAAAATTAACATAAACACTTCCCGACGCATATAGACGTAGTTTCCGTTGTAAGAATTGTTTTTCAAACACTACCCCATCGTAGCGATACGCAAATGAAAAACTTAATGTAGGTACGTATTCCACATTAATTATATTACAAAACTATATCAGATTTTGACGATAGTCTGGTAAACACTTTTGATGATTTTATCGGAGTGGACTCCCAATAATTTTCACCTGTTACATTGCCCGAGTTTATTTCATATCCAAACCTATTTTGTATGTTTCTCGAAGGGCATTGGCGAAATACAGGGAGCACATGCCGAATCTACCGTACTTTTAGTTGGCGCAACAGAGTCAAACGATCAAGGAGATGTGAGGAGGCATGTCACTGACAGAATATAACGTAGTATAGAATGGCATAGTATAGTGTCTTAGATGGATACTTTCTTATTAAGTATTTCTTAATGTTGTCATTGGGCATAATTTAAATTCCCTAGCATATTTCATTCATGATAACAATAAGATATCGTGGAAATAACGCAAACCATTCCAACCTACTGATATATCGGACTAATTACGGTCGGTTTTCTCTGATATGCAATTAAATGATGCTAATAAACTGAAATACACTGGTATGCCGGGAGTATTACGCCGATATCACAGGGACAGTATAAAGTGCTACTTTAAATATTCTTCGATAAATATCTGTACCTATCTTAGGTACTGCCTACGCCAAGGAATGTCCTCCGAAAGGTATTAAGTCAAACGTTGGTCCAAATCGCCAAATAATAACCAAAGTACTCACCTACCCCACGAGGATTCGGCCGCATTTTCCGCTCTCAAAATTTCCATGGACTGTGGGCGATGGAAATTCCACTCGACCAGTTAGGCTGCAAATAGAAGATAAATTCAAGATAAAGCAAATGATAAATTTCACGGTTCTTCAAGGGCCATCTTAAAAAAAGACAAGTAAGAGTAAAAAAAACTGTAATACGCTGCGGCAAGTCTTTTAAAGTAATGGCGGAGAAATATGGAGGAGAAAATTTTTATTTTTAATTGAAGAAACACCGACGCCATACCCATTCACAGTATTAAAACAATAACCATGTCAAGAGTTACAACGCCCTAATCGTCACTAAAACGTAAACACAAAGAAACGAGGCGAATAATTGAGCTGAGGCAAGACAAATGACAAACTCGGCTTTGGAGCAATTAACCTGATAATATTTTTGGCGCAAAGGCGCTTTCTGCGATTCTATAAATTATCATTTTAATTATACGGACGTGCGAATTGTCTTCGAATTCACAATCTGAAAGGTTTGAAGAATGTCATGTACGAATACCTCCGCGTATGTGAGTGTATGATATAACAATTTATTGGCTTTAAGTTTATAATAGATTTAAATTAGAGTCCGTAATTTCATAAATCAAATTAAAATACAGCGCGATTTTTTCTATTTCAGTGCCCACTGGGGCTTCGTCAGGGGGGAAGTGTACCGTGGATCGGAAGCGGTCTGCGTGAAACCCAGTGAAAGAACAACGGTTTAACTCGAAACGCAAGGGAAATGCACTTCATCCCGTTTTAAGGAGACTAAACACTTTTTGAAGACTTAGTCGGCAAAAATGGGCGTAATATGTAAACACAGTGAAACTCTCTAGGCCTAAATGAAGTTCGCGGTTTTTCGGATTATAATCTGAATTATTAAAAATTATAGTAATTTAAATAATTATCGATGGTTGATATTCAAAGGTTAATTTGGCTGAAAATTCGAGCAACTGTTATTTTATAACGCAGTTTGATATACACCATCAAAACCAGTAACTATGCAACACAAATACATACATTACCTTATCTCTACATCTCTTGATTATGAGTGCATTGAATCATTTGATTGCTCAACAAAAACGGGGGTAATCTGAAAAGAAAACATAATTTCGGGCAAAATCTAGTCCGTTATACTTTTCTGGCTTGGTCTCACGGCTTGCTGTCTCATTGATCTAGATCCACATTAATACCCCGCGACCCGCCGCATGGGCGTGTGGCAGGGGGTGTAAGGTCACCAGCCGTGTAAAGGTGTACGTTTTTGTAGATGAAATGGAGACATGTATTATAGGAGAGTATTTAGTGGAGCTCAATTTTTATTGTGGTCGCTTATTGTTTGAGGAAAGAACGAGTTTTTGTACCTATCTGTTCGGCAGTGTATCTCTCTTATTTTATCGCATCTGTCAGAACCTAGAGACGTAGTGAGGAGCCATGATAATATTCTCTATGTCACTCTGAAAAATATCAGTACAGAATTTATCAAGCAACCTAAGCCTAGCGTGCAGCCTCCGAGTCTCTAGGGGCTCCCACCTTAATCCCTCTAACAGTTGTGAGACACTATATGTTCGCTCGTATCAGTTTTTAACGAAGCGCGCTGCTTTCCTTTGTACTTTAATCATTTTTTGGTTAAATCTTCATGACCAGGGACCCAAATACTTGATTATGCAGTGCTTGTTGATATATTTGGTTAACACGGGTTTCCGTCAAACTGGGTTCTACTTTTTAATTAAAGAGGAAGTCCTAGAAAAATTATAGTGATAATGAGAGCGACCACGAGCGGAGAGACGGTTGACGTATAAGAGCGTTCGACGCACAGATGACAGTACGAACTTAATGGAGGACGCCGTCGCCAAAACATACGCTCAGCCTACTCATCACTAAGCCACGTCCGCAGCCATTGCTTACATCGTGCAAAGTCAAAGCAAATTACTTTAGATAGTGATATCTGCATATTGGATGGCTCCTAAGTTACGTTTGATGCGGCTTATAGTAAAATTGTACTTTCGGCCTCCAGGCGAATTACAAACGAAAAGAATCCGCAGAAGAGATACTCACCCTGTCAGCTGAATGTGGAGCACCCAATAGAGTTGGTTGTGTGGGCGGGAGAGGGAGGCATGGGGGAGGGGGAGGGAGGGAGGGAGAGGGTTTGAGGGGGAAAGGAGCGAGGAGGCACATAGAGGACAGATTGAGGAGGCACAGTTCGCGAAAGTGGAAGACAGGGAACTACTACACGTAAATGTCCTCCCTTCGCCACCCTTATCCGGGAGGCAGGAAGGAGGATGGGAAGGAGGCCGCCCCGGGCGGGGTGATCAGCTGTAAACGAGACGAACGGTGTTTCCCGCTGAACTCGTTACAAATTGGATTTGTTGATTAGTTTAACGAGCGTGTTGCAATCACATTTACGGAGAGTCTGCGACTTCGCCCGCCATTGTCAAGTCATGCGTCTTCTCAACCCTCCTTCCCCTCGCTCAGCGCTGCTTCATGCTCGCCGCCATTCGAAGGAATCTTTAACGTCATTCGAAGGAAAGGAAATCCAGCAAGCCAAGTAAAGACATAGGCCTTGCTATCGCCGAGTTGCAAAACATAGGGTCCCCGACGACCTTTGCGGACCTCACTGTGACTCATTAGTTACTATAGTTTAGTCAACCTAACGACCTCCAGCAAAGCCATGTTACGCAAGTAAATCAATCAATCCACTCACCTTACGAGTGAGTAAACCTGAGCTTAGTCCCTGCATGGATCATTACCTTATGGCTTCTGAATTGGATTTGACGACTGTGATGAATATATATGAGAATGCAAGGATAGAAAAGAGGTTTTATACCAGAACATTATTTTAGAAAACTCATTTGACCAATTTACATATGCGAATCATTAATTAATATATGTATCTAACATTAACTAAAATAATAACGGATTTGTATTTGATTTACCATTTTCAAAACCGAATATTGAGTTGTTTAATATTTGGCTAAAAATGAGCAATTTTCAAAACTGCCTCACTACTTCTGCTGATTTACACTACTGATATAGATGATTGCGCTCGTCTTTGAATTGGTAGCAAACTTTAAAAAATCGATAGACAACTTTGTTGGAGTGAAAACATGGCAGAAAGTAGGTCTTCACCACTGTGTCAAGTATATTTTCACTCTTAACTGAGGAAGTAAATAATCTGAAAATTGCTGCTTCAGTCAACGTAATATGGAAACGTTATTCACGGAGAACCATAAGAATGTTGTTGCAGTGCCCATCTAATCGATTTTCCCATGAAACGAGGAAAATATTCTACTGATAGAAGTTTCTCGATTTCACGAAACATTTGCTTCAGTTTGCGGCGTTTGTCCGACGTAACATATCGTCAGACAAAAGACTTCACACACATTTCGGGGCCAAAAAATTGAAAAAAGGTAAAAAAAAACTTCTATTTCAAAAACCTTTTTACTTTAAACTGTGTAAAAATTTAGCTTTATTCATATCCATATAATGAAAAAAATAAATGGGAATCATAAAGACATCGCAGCTTATTGAAGATTATGTTCCGCAACAAATATTTGGAGCACGGGAACGCTTAGCAAAGATGTTTATATTTGCAAAATATCATCAGAGTCGCCTGTAGATCTAAATGGTAGGAGAAAATTGAGAAATAAAGCATTAATTTTAAGTATAGCGCAGAGAATCATATTTCCCATTCATAATCTAATTTTTTACCAATTTGAATCGCTCATTTAGGGCCGTATCGTCAGTCTCTCCTCCTAATCTCTCCTTCACGAAGGCGACCTCCTATTGGGAGGACGATATTACGATCTAGTCTATAAATTCTCATTTACAATAATTGTTTATTTAAAAAAGTAAATAGCAGCCAATTTGTGCGATGATTATTTCTAATTAAATTTTGCAATGCCGAGCGTTCAAAAGCAATCCTTAATTTACGATAGAATCATGCAACATTTAAGGCAAATCGGCTCTCATGTTCACGAGGAGTAAAGTAACGGACGTACTAACCTATTGAAAGACACCATGTACATTTTTATGGACTTGTATGGATAACTTACATGTGAGCAAATTTTCTAGATAAACAGCTCATTACTTCATTCACTTCGAGGCATAATAGAGAGCAGTAGATTAAGTACATAGGCCCCATTAAAATCCCAGACATTCCTATAGAACTCTAGGAGTGTATGTATTAAGGTTTCACAGGGGTAGTACGTAGGTCTCCAGGAGGGTGCAAAATTCTACACACTAAGCGTAATACACACTAAGCGTAATACACACTAAGCATACCGATGGACCCTATTCAAAAGAATCCATGGGACGAGAGAAACGCAGATACTGTGTGATTACCGTGAAGCTCAAATAGGGATAGGCAGGGGTAAAAAATACCCTAAATGCCACTAATATATACAGGCGGTATAGTGGTAGAGATTTCCAGAGCGAAGCCATTCCTCACGTCGCCAAGGAAACATACTTCTGTTGAAATCACAGCAAATTTGGGAATTTTCGCATCAATAACGTAATTTATAAGCAAATAATAATCTTACAACAGCATCTATCGCAAAAATTTAATTCTACATTCTGTTAGACATCCGATAGTGAAAATTTCAGCCATAAACCTTTATTGCAAGTAATTTAAAAGAACATTTAAACAAACTTATGCAATGACTTCACTGCTTAAGAAGGGTCCAATACTTTGATTCTAGGGCCCTTGAGATCCTGAGGCCTTGTCTTTTACAGTCTATAGCACAAGTAAGCATATAAGCCAGAATAATGCGAAATTTCAGGCGAATCGGTTCCGTACTTTCCGAGAAGAACAACGAACATACAGGCACCACTCCATTTTGAAGCCGACATAGCACATGGAAGTTGACTCCAATGGAAGTAGCGAGTGTAACGATATCTCGAATCGCATCGCCACTCGCGGGGCATCGTTCTGCTTACACGTAACTTGAAGCTTTTCCAAAACAAAATGGATGACGAAGGTAAATAATGAGAATTATAATTACGATAATCGCCCTGATTAGGCAACAATGGCGTTCGTACCTCGCTGTTTGAGTCCTATAGGCATTCCTTGCATAAATTTCATTTTTGCATTACAACATCGTATTAAGTATGAGAATAGTGACAATTAATATAGTTCAGGAGTTTGGGGAGAATAGTGACAATAAATATGGTTCAGTAGTTTGGGGAGAAAATAACAACGAACATACAGACACTACACCATTTGCAATAACACACACAAAATCCAGGGATGTATCACAAGTCGTGATAGATCAAATTTAAGGTAGTCCGAGCAAGATAGTTCCCTAGAATGAATTAAATATTCTATTATTAATGACGCAATAATATAGTTTTATATGGCAGAAATTGTACGTAATCAAATGAAAATATCTAAATAAGTCTTTAACTTGACTCATTTTTTTCACGCGATGCGTTTGAAACTCTTTCAAAAAGGAAGGTTTTTCCATATCCCGAAGAATTTACTGCGGTGACAATATTATTAATATTTAAAAATAGATAAGAAAATATAAAAACTAGACGCTGTTAGTTTTCTTACGATATCTAAGTGCTATAAATGCCTCATTTTGTAAATAATGTCTCTCTGGAGTGAATGCACGTACCATTTCCCATGTAAAAGGGCTGGTATTTTTAGGCAAATATCTCCGAAAGTAATGTGGTAAGGGGTTGAATTTGTGGTGTCATTAGAAGGGTGAGATAGTTTTCTTTTAAATGAGACCAAATTCATTGATTTCTAAGTAAAATGATATTTCGCTCAAACTGCCTTAAATCCACTAGGTGTGGTGGTGCAAAAGAAAACACAAAAAGAAAAACTCCAACGACCAAATATGTGAATTGTCGACCTCTCTGGTCTTCTTCGGATGGAGGAAGTAGTTCCACTGCCGAGGGAGAGGGGTTCCTTTCGTGTCGTACTTAAAATAATTTCACTGTGAATTAACAATGAAAAAAAGAATGATTAATTCCTAAGTCCCAAATATTACGCATAGAAATAGATTATACAGAAATATTCGTTTATCACATAACTCGTCCATTAAAGAAGCAACATAAATAATAAAACGCTCATCTCATCATCGTCATAATTGCTTCAGTATTTTGTTGAAGGCAACGTATATACGTCACTGATGCACACGCACACTGAAACCCCAGAGAGGGAAGGGAAACGGTGACCCGCGAAATCAAGGGGAACGACGTTTAAAAGCCCCCGAAACAAAGCGAAATCGAATGAAAGTTAAGGAAGGAATTCATTCCTGATGCCATTAGGGAGAACAATAAAATTGCTCGACAAACTCCCGAAAAGACGTCGTAATTTGCCATGCTCCGTTCCCATCAGTAAGACAATGAATGAAAGGGTCTGTTTGTCTTCGAGGAAGAGCCTCCGATTCGATGATCGAAATGAAGAACCGGAGCAGACAAACAAATCACTACAACTGCTCCTCCGACCTCCTCCCTTCTCTCTCCGATTGGCAATGCCTCTTTGCGCCCTCCAGACACTCACCCCCCCGCCCCCCCTCCACTCCCCCTCCAAAAACACCCCCTTCCCCCCCTCCACAAGAATGCGCCACCACGAAATCCGAATCAGGGACATTAGATGCGATGGGGAAGAACCCTCGGAGGAGGGCGGCGATGAGATCACGGAAATCGCCGCACACCAAGGCAGCAGGACCACGCCCCCCGCCATCCGCCCCCTCCCCACACCTCCTCCCCCCACTCCCTCCTCTCTATGTCCCCTCTCTTATTGCCACCATATGCATCCGCCGAATATTCCCCCCGTGCGTCCCACATTTAGGTGACAGTATGTGCACTTATCCATCCATCGCCTGTGTAAAATCCCATGAGGCCGAATGTGCGCTGTTGCCTCATTGCAGCAGGATAGAGAACATAGTGCGATGTAGTATACTATCTGAACATCTATACAGTTTAACAAGATGCAAATTTGTTCTCAAAAAACTATTTTGTTTTTATTCTATAAAAAACCTTTTGTTATGTACATGTGTTATTGAGGTGAGCACACGGAGCGTAAGTTAGCAGCAGAATTCGCCATTTTTACCCTGCCTGCCAACAACATACACTGCAAACAAACGTAAAGTGCTCTATCTCTTGCCATCTGCTACCATCCTACTCCACATTATGTTTACAGGTTGGGCTTTATGTGTACACCGTTGCCAAACTACCGCTCCATGAGCTCATCTCCCGTCAACGTAGGTGATCGTTGCCAAAACCGCGATAAATTTTAAAAGATACTCTGAGGTATAATGTTTCACGTTATATGAACCTCAAAACACGGCAAAAGTACTAAGCTAAGATTCCCGCTGATTTTGGCAACAGCGCACCTTCGGCCTTTAACGGAGATACACGCGAGGAGCCCATACAATTCCAAACGAGCCCATACTTCCCACTCAGACAGTGGACAGTGCGGTCTCTTCTGGATGTTTGTTTCCTTTATAGATGTTACGATGGCAACAGCAGCAGGAAAATAAATATAATACCATTACTGTATGCTCAAAGTACATAAGGGAGTCTGTCAATGTGCAAATACTACTTCCAAAAGTCATCAAATTAAATTTAGTAATGTGATGCTGATCACTGACCAAAATGAGGGCCTCGCGGACAAAAGATGCCCACACGGTGCGTGACTTTGTCAACAGCTTACTACATAAGGCCCAAGGGCGTAGGTAGTGGCGTTGATCAATCTAGCACCTTTGGGCAGTTTATTTTTTCATCGCCAGCATTTCATGGGTGACCGAGAATAATTGTTTCCGACTATTTACTTCATCGGATTTACACTCTTTGGTTGTACATATATGAACAATTAAAGTATTTAGATTCGAATAACGCAAATACAGCCAGCCGTATTTGTAGGATGATCGTCTTTCGTCAGCTTGAAACACTATATTCTCAAGCCCCCCACTGAAATAGGCAAATGTCAATTCATAACATCTTGGACGATTCCCTCCCACTGAACAACCGCCACTGATAAGGCTCCATACTGTCAACTAAGTGTGGAACGCTCCTTCTATATACTGTCAACTAAGTGTGGAACGCTCCTTCTATAAAGAGTGCTTCTCTCGGACTATACCTCCTCCCCAATCGCAGTCAGCACTCTCCCTAGTTCCCCCCCCCTTCTTCCCTCCCTCCAAACCCCCTCCACCCTGCCCGCACCCTCAGTCAGCACCCCCGTCGTGCACCCCCGCCCGACCCACTCGCTCGTTTCACTGCCTCTCGCGACTATGAATGTATTCATGAGATTGGCCGCAGCCCCCAGAATGCGAGATGAGGGTGGGTGGGAGGGTGGTGTGAGGAGGGGGGCGGGGTTAGGAGGGGGTGGGTGGTCGGAGGGGAAGCAATGGCATTTGGCGGTGGCTTAATGCGCCTCGTTTCCCGTCTTGCCTTCTCCCCTCTCCCCCACTCCTTCCTCCCCACCCTTCCTTCCGCCCAAGGAATCTCTCCGCTTTCCGACTCGACCCAACCCTCACACCACGCACACAAACACACCCTTCCTCCTACCCCTTCTGCTACGTCATCCCTCGCTGCGCCACCCCCCTCTTCCCCTCCCACATCTCCCCTCCCCTCCCACACGAACCTCTCTCGATATCCCGCTTATCAAGTTTTCTTCCTTCTTCCCTTTTGCTCCTCTGTCTCTTACACTCCCCCTTTCCCCATCCCAATTCCCTCCCCCATTCGCAACCCATCCACTCCTGCTCTAACAGACGCCCATTCTTCCTCCCATTCTCCTTGATTTATGGGCGCTCATCACTTGAGGGGTCGGATCGGCTAAAACTGGTGGCTCGAACTGGTGGCTTCCCCGACCGGGGGACGCGGTTCGCCCCCCGGCGCGATGGCGCGCCGAAAATATATTTTCACATGTTTTCAGGACATTGACAAACGCATCCTGATTGCGGACTATTCGAGGTATGAATGGAAATCGAAAAATGTTTGATAAGATTTATGCAAATCGACTGAGATTTTAATTAATATTCGGAAATCTATTCGTGCGTCGCAAATTTCGACTCCAGACTCGTGATCATCGATCGAAATAGACTCGGTGCTCCTCATTTTGGGTTCGATATGGCGACTTCCTTCACGATGGCCAACTCTTCAGCGACTTTTGGACCACGGAGCGGCATGGGAGAGTGTTGCCCGCAGCACTCCGACTCCAACCTCGGTACCACGGATGCTTCGAAGTCGTAACGGCCATCAGCTCCGACGTCCATTGTGGACGATAGGGGTGAATATATTCATTGCCTAATTTGGCTGTTGATTTACGATTTCTGCGGAGGCTTTCGAAATCACTCATTATATAAGGGAAGTGGTATACTTTCCCTTTCATTCAGAGTGTTTATTATAAATTGCATAAACTCATCTCAGACGAAACACGCGGTGTGTCATTACGCAACCCTCGCACTATTGAAAAAATGCTTTTTAACTCGAAAGACAAATACCCAAGGTTGGACAAAAGTGGAGTGCATAAACTCAAGTGTGATGACTGTGGAATCTCATACATCGGTCAAACAGGACGACAAGTGAAAGACCGAGTGAAGGAACATAAGAACCAATTTGTTAATGGTGGTGGAAATTCAAAGTTTAGCGAACATTTATGTACAGATACCCATTTTAGTGATTTTGACCCTGATATTTTACATGTCACTGACAAGGGTTCTAAGACAGATTTTTTAGAACAATTTGAAATTGTACATAGCCTGCAGATTTTATGTAATGACTATCTGTTCCCCACCCATTCCCCCCTCCTTAACATAAAACTTCCCTCTTTCCGCAACAGACAACCCCGTCCTAGTCATCCAATCTGTTCTTGTTTACCTACAAATTACTCAGTTTGCACCCAATTGTACTCATCCTTTCCGCCGCCTTTGAGTTTTATCGTTTCATTATTAATATTAAAAACTTCCACAAAGTAACGCCTGAAACAGTTTCGTTTGTTCGTAATTTTTATAGTTAGTTAATTAATCGCTAAGTTATCACTTAATTATATTCTAAAGTTAACACTTGAGGAAAACATGACAATTACTCCTCGAAATGATCACTGTAATTCTAATGTCTCTGTGAATGAAGGAAGACGGAGGAGAGAGACTATTCCTGCGAACAGAAGAGGATATCGTGGTCTTGCAATGACAAGAGGCTAATGTGTCAAGTGACTCAGCATCCCAACACCTGGCTGACATTAACTGTAACTGTGAGCAGAGACCTGAAAATTCCCAAACAGTGACCGAGTGTTCCACCTTCAACATTTGCCATGTCAATGCCCAGTCCTTACCCGCACATATTGACGAGTTTCTCAATTATTTTGTACATAATGATTATCATGTGATTGCCGCATCAGAAACATGGTTAAAACCCTCAATTCCATCTGAGTTTGTCTCTTTAGACAACTACATGTTAATTCGGAATGATAGACTGGTCAGAACTGGAGGAGGAGTATGTTTATATGTTAAGAAATGTTTCAAATATAAGATAATTTCTTGCTATAATGAAAATCTGAAGCCAGAGTTTGTATTTGTTGAAATTTCTAGTGATTCTAGAAAAATTCTATTAGCAGTTGTCTCTAGGCCTCCAAAGGTTGGCTACATGAGTGACTTCTTTGAAACCGCGCTCGCAGATCTGCTTCCCTCCGATAGTAATATTGCGATATGTGGTGACTTTAACTCAAATCTGTTGAAGGAAACGTACGATAGTCGCTACATTAGAGACATGTGTTATCGGTATAATCTGTCATTGGTCCCATCACTTCCAACGCATCATCAAGCTGAATCCAGTACCCTGCTAGATCTATTTATTGTTGACGACATATTGAAAATTGAGGAACATGGTCAACATCCAGTTCCATTTCTATCTGACCATGATCTAATATATATAAAATTTAACCTTCAAACCCTAAAGTTTATACCAAAAAGGACTTCCTACCGGGACTTTAGTAAATTCGATCTTCCGAGCTTCCAGGAAGATTTTGATAACCTGCAATGGACGGATTTCATTTTCACTAATTCCGTTGACACCAAAGTGTCTATTTTAATGTCTAACTTGAATCAGCTACTAGATATTCATGCTCCTTTCAGAAAGATTGTGCCTAAACGAAATCCGATCCCATGGGTTACTCCTGAAATAAAAAAACTGATTAAAAAAAAAGAGATGTAACACATCGAAAATACCAAAGGATCAGATCTCAATACCTTTTCCATGAATATAAAAGATTAAGGAATGAAACACAAAGGTTAATGAAAAAAGCCAAAGAAAATAATGATGATGATTGTTTTTCCGAAAAATGGGACTCTATAAACTATATGGAACGAGGTTCGACGAATAGGACTTGTTAAACCTCGAAATGATCACTTTAATTCTAATGTCTCTGTCGATGACATAAATAAATATTTTACCAGCTCATTCGTCAATGTAACTTGAAGTTTGATGGATGAGTCACAATCAGGTAAAGAAGCTGGGAATGAAGTTAAATTGTCTAACAGAAAAGAATTTAGTAACAACGTATTATATTTTCCCTATCTTACCCCTGAACTGATGTTGAAGTATCTCCGTAGTACAAATTCTAATGCTGACGGAATTGATGGAATAAATAGAAAGACATTAAACATAATTATTCCAACTGTATTTCCTGTGCTGCTTGACATTTATAACTGCTCATTGAATTATTCAGTCTTTCCTGTCTCTTGGAAGACCGCAATAATTAAACCTATTCAGGAAATTCGGAATCCGACCGAGCCATCACATTATCGTCCCATTTCATTGCTATGTACCTTGACTAAACCGCTTGAGAGATTTGTGTACAACTCGGTAGTAGACTTCCTAGCAACTAATATCCTTCTAGATAAATACCAGTCGGGATTCCGGAAATGACATAGCACCGAAACTGCACGCAGAAATAGTAACTGCAAATGCAGAAATAGTAACGGAAGATATTCGCTACTCTATAGATAACCAGAAAGTGACCATTCTTGTACTATTTGATTTTACAAAGGCTTTCGACTGTGTAAATCACGGCCTCCTACTATGTAAAATGAGGAAACTAGGATTTTCTTTCCCAGTTATTCAATGGTTCCGATCTTATTTAGTCCAGAGAATTCACGCAGTAAAAGGATATGAGGATGAATTGTCCAGTTTTTCCGCAGTGACATGTGGTGTGCCTCAGGGCTCTATCCTTGGGCCTCTACTTTTCTCAATGTTTATTCTTGATTTACCCAGCTCGATCACTCACTCAAAATATCAATTGTATGCTGACGATTTTAAAGTTTATCTAGATTGTCATCCATCTGAAATCCATAGCGCCATCGAAAAGATAAATGAAGATGTTTCCCGCATATGCAAGTGGGTTGAACATAATTTGTTGAAAATCAATCCCGTTAAAACAAAATTTATATTAATTGGTACAGCCAAATTTATAAATAAACTTAATTATGATATTTTGCCTAAAATCATAGTCAATGGTACTGAAATTGATTATACAAATAAGGTTGTAAACTTAGGAGTTAATATTAATAATTCACTTACTTTGAAGGAGCATGTTGCTTTCATTTCCAACAAAGTGTACAAGACATTAGCGCAGATGAAACAATTTAAACATTTAATTCCATTTGAGCTGCATAATAAACTCATTAATCATCTTTTAATTCCTCATATCGATTATTGTCTCCTTGTATTTGTTGATTTAACTAAGGAGTTACAAAATAAATTATTAAACAAATCTTGTTTAATGCCGGAGTAAGATATATATGTAATACGAATATTTACGAACATGTAACTCCTTACTATGTTAAATTGAAGTGGATGAAATTGGAACATAGAAAAATATTTAAATTATCTGTCTTCATCTACAAAATATTATCAACTAAAACCCCTGATTATCTGTATAATTATACTATTAGAAACTAAAGTGTTCCAGGCAGACAAGTAAGAGGAAGAAGACGATTTAAAATTCCAAGGTGTAGAACTAATATGTATCAGTTATCCACAATGAATTCTGGCCTAAGAATATGGAATGGTATTCCTGACAATATTATAAAATCAAACAATGTATATAAATTTAAATCGGAAATGTTATCTTTCTTGTATAAAAAATATTATTGTAGCGCAGTGTGAATTTCATTGTACACTTCATTTTTTTGTTAATTTCTATAAAAAACTCTCTCTCATCCTTACTAATTGTTTATATATTTTATTAGCTTGCATTATAGTAATTGTAAATATTATTGTATTAATGAATGTCCTATGCTTATTGAATGTTCATATTTGTAAACTGTAGTGTCCTGAAAAAATACTATTTTTGCCACAGAGATTTTTCACTTTAACTATACTTCGTTCCAGAGGATAAGTAGTCCTTGAACAATAAATATTATTATTATTAGTATTATTATCCTCCCTCTCTCTCTCCAGCACAATTCGACTTGTACTCTGGAGGAGCCCATGCGAGAAGCACAAGAAACTGGACTGACTGGAATAAAGATGAATGGAGAAGAAATAAACATACTCCGCTGTTCAGATGATATCCCAGTCATCGATGGAAATCCCTAATGATCTTCAAAGGTGCGTGGCACTGTACGAATTTGAAGCATGGAACATTAGAAAAGCTGACCAGAAAAGACTCGATAGCTTTCTAAACCCGGTGTTGGAGGAGGAAGGTGATGAAAAAATATATCAGACAAAATAAGAAGTGATGAACTTTGCAGAGGGGTAGAAGAGGAAATGACCATTTAATGGAACACCATAAGCAGAAAAGAAGAACGAGAGATGGATTGGACACACCCTGAGACGACGCACAATGGGTTTGTGAAGAGCGTAATTGAAGGTAAAATAGAGGGAAAAGTCCTAAATGCACTAAATAAAAAGAAAAGCACATAGTAAGAGCTGCCAGGAAGTAAGGGATAAGATAGCATAAGATAGGGAAGGGTGGAAGTGGATGGCTGTAGACAACCAATCTTTGGATTGAACGACCGACCGGCAATGATCGTCGTTTTAAATTACTGTAAATCAGGAAAATAGAATATCACCACCACGAGCAGGACATCTGAAAATGCCGCGTCGCCGCAATCTCGACCGCAACAACCGGTGATACAATTTGAAAATTTGGAACAGTAATAGTTTTGAGGAAGCAGAGAGATAAAGTGTTTATGGTTGCCAGATTAACAATTAGAGGATCACGGATGTTAAGCGCACTTGATCGGGGAACAAACCCGCAGAAGACGAGAAATCGGACTTGTTTACATGTTTTACAAGCGCATTGTCTGTGCCTGAGAAGGAAGATTGTGAGAGAATGTAACTATGCATGGAGAAGAGTAAAATTTCTTAATGGAGAATGAGTTGTCGGGAAAGCAGCAGGGGAGATGATCTCAACTCATAATAGGGTGGTCTCATTTTTGTCGGACATGAAAACGCTCGCGGCGCTAGAGAACAATGGAAATGGAAGGATTGAGAAAAAAGTATCAAGAGTTCTATCACAAGAAGGACGCAGGGAAATTGATCGCATACATATTGATAATTACAGCGTGAATAAATGGAATGGCTTGAGGAATAGACACGTGTCCTTGCTGTGGATTACATCTTCGGTAAATAGAAGTAAACATAGGAAAGTGAAGTAGTTAGAGAGGGTCTCCGTGATATTTAGTGGTCATGGTGAGTTAACTGCGTGACAGGACAGGGCATTAATTGACATCCTAATAGACAAAGATGGTAAAGGAGTATTGAGGAGGTTGCCGTTTTAAAGCAGAACATAAAGTAGAGTAACGGCGGCAGAAATGAAATTCTTGCGGAGAATAATAAGTAAAACCAATGGAGACCAGGAGGGAAACTAAGAGGATTAGAGGTAAATACGAGGAGACCTCAATGGAAAAGATGGAAAGAAATCAGCTAAAATGGAGGGAGAAATAGAGGAAGACCCAAGAGAGACATGGAAGGGAAGAACAAGAGAGAAAGTATGAAGAGGTAAGGTGGAGAGGGAGATGGACAGCAAGAGGTGGAAGGAATCAGCTAATTAATACAGACCTCATCACCAACGGACACCAAGGCAACAGAAGAGGCAGATGAACATTAATCATTTGACGCTGAATATTGATTCTCATCGCGAAAATCTACGGATTTTAGAAAAAAGGTAATTTCCAATCGGACCATCAGAGTTCTAAAGGCAAGAAAAATCTATCATTGTCGCAATATAATCGCCTTACACCAGCCCTTACTTAGCCAATGACCAAATAAACACTTCTTGCCTTTGGAATAAGATATAGCTGAGTATATTCACAACTTAAGGTTAAGTTTCTACGTTAACAATTGTCAAACGCAGAAGTCGAGTATTTAAGTAAACGAAGTCCAGGAACATACTTATCTTACGGATATTTTTCATAAAAGTGGGAGTTGATGACATGGACGTCAAAGGCATTAAGGAAAAGAATAGTATGAACAGATATTGAAAAAGGAGAATCTTAGTGAAACAAAAGAGACGATGAGAGACCAGTTCCAAGGGAAAATGGTGCAATGACAGTCACCAGGGAAGAATAGGTGAGAGCAGGTTGTGTGTTCCACGAGACCCAGCCATGAGAAAAGGCGACTGAGCTACAAATTGGCAAAACAATACCGAAAGAGCTCGAGAGAAAATATCATGCCAAAGGAATAGTTGGAAGATGAAGGAAGTGAAATGAAAGAGTAAACGAAGAAAACTGCGGAAACAAAACATGGAAATTACATATAAACAGCTGGTCCAATTGCAAATCAATAAAAAGGAAAAAAAGGAGCAGTGATATATAATTGATACCGAAGGGAAAACGTTGAGGATGAAATGAAATTAGAAAGTCAGAGCACAGAGGAAAGTTGAAAGAGTAGTTGAAGACCGTAGGAAATATGTGGAGTCCCAGACAGAAGACATAAATCAACAGCCACATTACACAATAAATACATTCGCATCTCCACAACGGACCTCCGAGGTGAAGCTAAAGTAACTGTGCAACAGAACAGAGGACGTTCGCGCAGATAAGGACCAACGAAAGGGATTCTAGGCAAGTGCTATTTTTTCAAACATGCCTGGCGTCTATGAACCTGAGTCAGGGGGGATATGGATGAATGATTGCGGAGTCGCGCACACATGTAGCAATTACAATTGCCACTGAGCGATCAAAAAACGTGGAAAAACGAATATTCGTAAGGAAAATACGAACCCTGGAGTCAGCCAATTTTTTCGTATTACTGGGAAGAATTTTTGGCACAAAATTACTGAACAATTACTCCGCGGTCCTACGAGTACGAAGCATGAGGACCAACAAGATGGCTACCTTTCACAATCTTTTTCCCTTATTTGTCACGCTGCGGATATTACCCGTGAGGCAAATGTATGTTTATAAGGTGTTACGGTCGTTTTACCTCCTTAGTGGGAACACCCCAAAGGTATTGGAAAAACCTCATGCCTACGACCTACGGTCCAACTTGTTATATGTTTGCCAAAACCAAACTTAACATTGTACAAACGATATTTTATATATATGGGGCCCAAACTTTTTAATTGTTTGCCTCAAACAATCAAATCTATAAAGCATGTAAAATCTTTTCTGAAGCAGGTTAAACTGGCCGTTGACTGCAACAAATTTGGTAAATGATAATTTCTAGAAATTGTCGTAACAACCTTTTGGGAATCCCTGTGTTTATAAATAAAACTGTAGTAATAAAATGCAATTTGTTATAGCTCCAATTTGTATCAATTCTTTGTCACTACAAATTAAATGGACCAATCATATTAAATCTATTCTTAAGCTGGTTAAACTGTGATTGTTGAATTTTTTTCTGTATTAACTTTTATACAGTCACTTCTGTAGTGATCATTGTGCTATATGTATTGCATCTATCCTGACGGTGCCCCCGACAACAGGCAATGCCTTAGGGGTCACCTAAAGCTCCTGTCAACTATTTTTTGCTAAGTGATTATGTAATCTTGGATCATGTTTAAAGGGTCAGTAACATTGTTAATATTATTAACAGAACCTTTCATCAAGGGCATTTTTGTTCTCTCTGTTAAGTAACCGAGAACAAGCAACCAGAGACATGAAACCAAAGTTGATTGCAAATTTTCTCGAATTAGAAAGGATTTCACAAACGCTTCACATGGCATGAGTCTCCAAGCAGCCAGTAAAGCTATCTTAGCGTGGTTAGTGCAAAATGAAATATGATATGCAACCAGAGACAATGAACTTGGTAATGAGCATGGAATTCCCCACAGGGAAGATGGCAGTTTTGAAAAGAGTAGTCAAAGACGCTTTACACGTCACATTTTATTGTACAGACGAATATATCATAAAATGTACGGGAAAATGAATGGAATTCGAGTAGGTTCTGTTTCCCGTTCAGTCATTCAGACAATCATACGATTTGCCGCTTTACACGGTACACTTTTCCTCATGAAAGAGTTTGCATGCATTCGTTTGTACAGTAAAATGTACGGTGTAAAGCTGCCTTTGGAGAAACCTGTGTGGATTAAAATGGCATCCAATTGTAACGGCGGACCAAACAGATAAATGCATCTGTTTATTCGGTGGAATTCACTATGCATAGATTAAAGTAAATTGTGAGGAAATTATTTTTAAAAACTTTGCCTCAATTAAAGAACTGCTTTGGCTTTTGGTTTTCCGGTGAGGAATCCGATGTTTACGCAAAAGTCATACGTAAATACGTGTTTTTTTGACTCAGAACAATATTATCTTGATGTTAGTAAATAGTCACTGTAATACAATGAAACGTATTATTTCGCGTCCAGGGGAAAATATGTACTCATGGAATTGAATTTCAATGAAACATACATCACGTGCCGTGAGGCTAACCTGTGAAAAAAGCATCAATCTGCCAAGAGACCAAATCGGTGACACACATTTTTTTCACTCACCTCTATACATACATTTTCCTAACACGAACACGTATGCAAAGTTTCACGTAAATCTCTGCTCGAACTAAAATTGCTCCAACCAACTAAAATTTCATAATTTCTTTAATACGAAACCCCAATTTCCACTGAGTCAACTCGCCGGCCAATGCAGATATAAATCTAAGGGTGATGACTCATGATACTGTCCGTGCAAACGCGAGAGCACGTATCGATGTGCAGCAATCGCATAGTGGCATACCCCTGGGTTGCTGGCGAGACCCGACGCGGCGCCATAAGCACCCTTGTTTACAACGAGAGAAGAGCACCAAATGTCTCCCTCTGTCTCGAATCGGAGACCGAGCGAGAGACGTGTAATGGACTCCTCTAGCATGGCCGCGTCCTCTGCATGTCCTTACAAGCTCATCACGGCGTCGACGACGGATAGACAGCAACTCCCCCTTCCACTCATCCTCTCTTCCCCCCCCCCCAATCGCCATGTGACAACTCTCGCACGAACTCGAAACAACAGATCGAGGACGAGAGAAACACGGCGTCAAAGGAGAATGGATTTAGCGAAGCGGCGGCGAGAGGCACACCTCGGGAGGGCGGAGGATGAGGAGAAGGGGGCGGGGGAGGTGGGAACCATGCCACGATGTCCCCTCTGCTTGTTCTGAACCCCATCCCCCCTCCCAAGACATCTCCTCCCCCCTCCCACTCCCTCTCCACTCAACAATCAACTCCTCCCCCTTCATCCTGTCGCCTTCCAAGTCTGTGGGTTTCGCAAAATGTTCATACCCTCCCTGTGCCAGTGTTCTCCTGTAGTGGTCCGGATATGAGTTTTCAGTACGGGCTTCAATAATTCACTTCAAAATCTCAATTTTCTATTATTTAAGATTCAATCTGATCTTAAAAATGTGTTTTACATTCGTGAGGAGCTCAGACAATTTTCTCCTAACATGTATATAACTGTCATGCCTACATGCCTAGTACACGATTATATTACTAAGAACACATTTTTTTAGATCATTTGGGCTTGCATTTAGTTGATAATTGATATTGCTCAAGTTATTGTAAGAACTCAAGTTAAAGTGAACGTGTAATAACTTGAATTTTTCATTTTTTTTATATATGAATGCACATTAAGGTATAGAAGCACTAGAAAATTTTTTGAGAAAATGTGTTCGATAACTGAACAGCACCAGCTCTGCCACAAAAACTTTCAGATGATGGTAACCCCAAATCAGGTTGTTCCTCTGGGGTACCTATGTTCCTATATTTGTATAAATAACCAAATGTACACACATATGTATGGAATAAAGAATTATTATTATTATTATTATTATAATGTTAAAGGCCACAAAAACTGTATTACCTCGGTATTACTTGTGATATATGCTATAACTTGAGCTTTCCTCTATTTAATGCCCGCAAAGGCATCTCCAAAGGCACTACTGCTGCCAAGAGGGCTTAACTTTATACTCAAAGATAACACTTTGTATTTTCCACAATTTTATTGTGCACCTCGATCGGTTTCAACGCTTACAACGTCACTTTCAAGAGGAGAAGTGTTGTAAGCGTCGTTGAAACCGATCGAGGTGCAAAATAAAAGTGTGGAAAATACAAAGTGTTACCTTTGAGTATAATGAATTTCCACAAAGTATACCCGTCAACGATTGATCAAAGGCTTAACTTTAGTTTGAAATAGTGGTCTATATTGAATATTGCTGTTACTTGACTCCTTCACGATTTCTTTTATAGATGAAGAAGATGTAAACACTGCAGCTGAAGCCACACCTGTAAACTCTTACAGAACACTCTCTCCTACAGTTCCACTGAGAAACAAATTGTAAATTGACGAGCCTTGTTTTTACTGAAGATATCCCCTTTGGTGTTCAGAGCGTAAAAAAATAATCAATGCTTCAAAGTGGGGCATACTGGGCTCCAGCCTACAGAGCTTTCAAAGAGAGGGACACTCCAATATTATCACTTGGACATGGACCTGAGGAATCGAATCAACATTAATTATGGGCACTATCAACACGATTCAAGTCCTGACATGTGAAATTTCTTAACTGGTACCCATTTTTCTGGCTTAATTATAATGGGGTGAAGTGTTGACTCACAGGCTTCTTTATTATTGATAACATGATCTCAAAAATGAAAAGGTTTTTGTTCACTTTCCACAGAAATTATTTTATTTTCCGACCTGGTTTCGACATTAGCTATGTCATTTTCAAGGTAAAAATACACACATATATATTGCAAGCTTATATATGCTTTTGTAAAGGGTCGTGGGTGGGGGGGGGGGAAAGGAAATGGTGGAAGGTGGGGATGGAATGACAAAAGGTGACGTAATCGGAGAGGAGGAGAGGGGTTGAAGGTTTGTTTTGCACTGGCAGAATTGACGTAAGGGTTTAGAACATAGAGGAGGGGTGAAGTTTGCATTGGAACAAGCTTTTACAAAATTGGTGAGTCGAACAACAAAGATAATAACGGCGATGAGTGTTTGGAATACAGACAATCATTGACAATGGCTAAATTTTTATTTTTACATATCTCCAGGTGAAATCTCATAATGCTCCATAAAGTCGAGCGAGTAAAGTTTATCCCCTTGCATTGCATTTCGACATTTTACTGGACACAAACGGCAAAGTGGTCACCAACAGTATCCCACAAAGCCAATTTATTAAACCAATACTTCGAAAGTGTTTTCACTAAGGATGACGCAATACACAATTTTGATATTCCTGACATTAATGAGCCGATGGCTGACATAACAATTCAACGTAATGGAATAATTAAACAACTGCGTTCGATTAAAAGTAACAAGTGTCCAGGTCCAGAAGGAATACCTGCACGCGTGCTGAAGAAGTTAGCGCCACAGATTGCACCATTCTTAGAAATTATATTTAACAAATCATTATCCGAAAGGCAAGGTGCCCCAAGACTGGAAAATAGCCAACGTCACTCCGATATTCAAAAAAGGAAATAAAAGTGACCCAGTAAAAGTTACCGGCCTATATCGCTAAGATCACTTTTATGCAAGATTCTCGAACACATTGTCGTTAGCAATTATATCCTGGATAATCGTAACTTTTTACATGGCAGTCAGCACGGCTTCCGGAAGGGCAGGTCCTGCTGAACACAGATTGCGCTCTTCCTTCATGATATCCTAAAATCAGGTGAATCGATTAAGCAAGTGGACGCAATATTCCTTGATTTCAAGAAGGCCTTCGACAAAGTTCTTCACAAAAAACTCATTCATAAATTGTAATAATGCGGAGTTAATAAAAAAAAGTGAATTGGATAAGTGACTTTCTCAGTGATCGAAAACAAAAAGTAGACATTGATGGTTTTAGCACTAATATGGTCGAAGTCACATCCGGTGTTCCTCGAGGAAGTGTGATCGGCCCTTTAGTATTCCTTATTTCTTATTATTATATAAGTTATAGAGTTAGCAGTAAATTAAGATTATTTATAGACGATACAGTTATCTACCGTGAAATGAGCGAAGACGCGGACTTTGAAGCTCTATCATCGGACCTCAACAACGTTCATTCGTGGTGCCAGAAGTGGGGGTTAGAATCAAATATCAGCAAATGCACCGCAGTTCACTTCCCGCGAAAGTCATCACACAAATTCCACACCTATACTGTAAGTGGAGTAAACATAAAATCTCCAAATACAGTAAAATATCTTGGAATTACCTTAACGTCAGACATATCGTGGGGAACACACATACAAAACAGAAGCGGCACAGCATTAAAGAAACTAAGTTTTGTAAAGCGTATAATAGGAAGGTTCTCTGATGAAAAAGGAAAAGAGAGTTGCTCCTTCGCTCTGGTTAGGCCACACCTCAAATATGCCGCGAGCATTTGGGTCCCTGGTCATAAAGATTTAACAACAAAATTAACAAAATACAAAGGAAAGCAGCGCGCTTCGTTAAAAACTGCTACGAGCGTACATATAGTGTTACACAACTTTTAGAGGGATTATGATGGGAGCCCCGAGAGACTCGGAGACTACACGCTAGGCTTAGGCTGCTTGAGAAAATCAGAAATGATATTTTTCAGAGACAACACAGAGAATATTATCATAACACCTCACAACATCTCTAGGTCTGACAGATGCGATAAAATAAGAGAGATACTCTGCCGAACAGATAGGTATAAAAACTCGTTCTCTCCACGCACAATAAGCGACCATTGAGCTCCACTAAATACACTCCTATAATACATGTCACAATTTCATTCCCCAAAACGTTACATCTTTACACGGCAGGTGACCTAACACCCCTTGCCACACGCCCGTGCGGCGGCTCGCGGGGTATTATGTAGAGACAGATGTTACATCCATAATATCAGAATGTGAGATAGTACACTCTCCATCCACTTCAATGATTTAATCACTCCAAGGTAAAAAACGTTTACCTTGGATAACCAATATGGATGTATTTTCTCGGTGGTGAGGCTCGCGTTCACCTCATACTGCTGGAGAAGCTAGGCAAGGACATTATGAAATGACACTAGTATAATATTTGATGCGGATAAGTTTTTTTTAGTAAGTTTAGCATTGGTAAAGAGGCAAAGTAAAAAAAATTGAGATGCCAATGCGTCGTCATTTTATAATCATGACACATGTATGTTTATGTACACTAATAATTTACACATTAAAATTTATATACACCTGGAAATTTCAGACAACATGCTTTTTAAATGCTGCAATTCAAGATAATCTCGCCTTTCTATGGGACGTATGGCACATCTTAGTACGTTTGATTAATTATATTTTCCGTTATATCCAATGAATTACTTTCTCCCCATATTCACCGCGTGTAAATAGAGTACCCCTAAATTTTAAATTTAAGAGTTGAGCATTGTTAGGGTAATCCACTGTAGACTGAATTGGATATTTGGGGAGGCGACCGACAGCTATTATTTGCGCCATAGGGGATAGGTAAGGGAGGAAGGGTGGATAGAAACCCGGCGTCGGCATTAGCCTGCTCTTAACGAAAGGCGCCAAGGGGACCACGGCTTAACGTCTCATCCGACAGACGGAGTACTTCACTTGAAGTGCCCTCCACAAGACACTCAAGTGGGGATCGGGTTTCCTCTGAGAAACATCTTCCTCTGCAGGGATTTGAACCCTGGCCGTCCGTATGGTTAGCCAATACTCTAGCCACCACACCAACCCGATCCCCTAATCCACTGTACCGGATAAGTTTCTGATGCGAGTTCGAAGAACGACAGGTTAGTTTGTGTTTAACTATCATCATTCGAAAAATAATACAAGTTCCTTGGTAACTTTGTGGTATTCCATTTTTCAGAGGATTTAATGGTAACATTTACAATACCACATACTTAAAAAAACACACGAACCGGTTTCAACGCTTAAGCGTTATCTTCAGGTCCTGAAGATGACGCTTAAGCGTTGAAACCCGGGTCGTGTGTTTTTTAAGTATGTGGTGTTGTAAATGTTACCATTAAATCCTCCATCATAACTCCGATGGATATTACTATTTGGCAACATAGTTAATATCACTGGAGTTAAAATATATTAACAAATTTCACCACCGTCAGGTTTTTGCGCGAAGTTTCCTCATGATCTATAAAAAAAACTCCTGCCGTTTGATAACTATTGCAGACGACATCATCTGATGTAGTGTTCGTCGTCCGCTAGGCTCTCAGTCATTACGCTGCTACATCTAGGGAATAAAAGAGACGTAAAAACGTTTTAGCACAATGACAAAAGCAAAACACCCGCAGTTTTCCACTAAAACGATTAAATTAAACTCTTTTCTATGTTACATCAACCTCTTAAAGAAGCAACATCGCAACAATCCGAATTAAATCTTTTATCTGCTGAAAACTGTGAGCGTTTCGCTTGTGTCATTACAGAAGAGTTCCCGCAAATCACACCTGAACATGTATTATGTATGCGTCATATTATTATAGGAAATATCACCGTTGATCGAATACCTTGGATCTTTTTGATGGTACTGGAACGCTATTCGTGAGTCACGGAGTGCACATATTAATTACTAATCAAGTAATAAGTGAAACATTCTTGGACCACTTCGCTTTTCATCTGTTGGTACGGTGGAAATAACCAGACATGTAGTGGTGTAATTCATGCAATACTTAAAGCCTAATTGTTTCGTCTCAATTAAAGCACTGTTATGACTTGGGTTTGTGGGGAAGAATTAGAAATTAAAGAAAACTCATTTCTTAATACGTGCTTTTAATCGACATGACACGTTCATATGTTTTAACAACCGTTATACGATGATATAAAACCTATTAATTAACGTTTAGGATAAAATCTGTAAATATGTAATGGAACTATTTCGGAAAGTATGTCCAGTGCCTGAAGGATACGAGTTGAAATGGCATTAAATTGCCAATAATTCAAATCGGTTACTTGTAATATTTTCACCTTTTCTATGCATATGAGAAAACGAATTCATAGTTCCACGCAAATTTGGACGGAGAGGAAAACCACTCCAGGCACATCAACTGCATCGCATCGATTATTTCTGGTTAAGGGAGTCCGTGCGAAATATCATTTTACTTAGAAATCGATGAATTTGGTCTCATTTTACAGAAAATATATATCACCCTTCTATTGACACCAAAAATTCAACCCCTTACCACATTACTTTCGGAGATATTTACCAAAATATACCAGCCTTTTTACATGGGAAATGGTACGTGCATACACTCTAGAGAGACAATATTTACAAAATGAGGTATTTCTAACACTTAGATGTCGTAACAAAACTAACAGCGTGTAGTTTGTATGTTTTCTCAACTATTTTTGAAAATAAATCGTATGGTCACCGCAATAGGTTCTTGGGTATTACAAAAAAACCTTCCGTTTTGAAGGAGTTTCAAACGCACCGCGCGAAAAAGAATGAGTCAAGTTAAAGACTTATTCAGATATTTTCATTTAATTACTAAAAATTTCCGCGATATAAAACTATATTATGTCACCATTAATAATGTAATATTTAATTGATGTGTCCTACAGCTGGTGTAATTAAAACGTATAATTTGAATATGGTCTCTGTTATGACTAGGGAACTATCTGGCTCGGACTACCTTGAAACATGTTTACTCCGAATCTTTGCACCGAACGGGTTAAGTCTGTGTTGGAAGCGAGCGCGCGGCGTCGACCGCTCTTCATCAATCTAGAGCTTTCGCTCTGACGCCTGACGCGAAACAACAAAATCCTCCATCTTTGCTCCACAACCTCCCCCACTCTCACCACGTCGTTCTCGCCGCAGCCGCCATGGGGTGCTGGCGTCGATCCAGTCCCTCCCTCGGCAGCCTCTTCCCCAATCTGTAGACAAGAGTCCCAATCAGGGCGATTAAGGAATGGACCAATGGAGTAGATATGGGGGGGAAGTGAGGGGATGAGTGTGGGGGGGGGGGGAAGGGAAGCAGCCTCGTCGCCAAGGAGATCCCCACCCCCCCCTGAGGGACAGCGAAACAGACGCTCGCCACGGTCGGATGCCCACGAGGCAACGAAGGATCGAATTCATCAGCACGCCTGGGTTAACTCCACGAAGCGATCCCTCAACATCCGTAATTCCTCAACGCATTCGACGGTTTATCTCTCCCTGAAGTGGAAGTGCATGCACTATCGACAAGAAAACATATGCGCATCTTTCAACATTTTTTCATTTTAAAAAGACTAGTGTCAATCCATGGCCGTTTTCTTACGTTACAACTTACCTGAACTGCACCTGAACATGACGCCTATGACTTGAAATAAGATGTTCCTACACATAAGACACTGTCAGCGGTGTTCATCTACGAAATCTTTGATGTTTTACATTTTGAAACAAGTGACTGTAAGTGATTCTGCACTCCATGGTTATTATCACCAAGCGATGTTTCGGCCATCATCAAGCCAGTTTCAAGCCATTGAAAAATGGCATGAGGTGCCGATATGATGGGTCGGTTCTAGCAATTGTGTGTGGCATCATACTGGGTAACTTATTTCATTGTTCCGAAAATACATACTATTTGGAAAAATACAAAATTACCCATATAACGAGTCTGACATTACAACTGAAGAAGGATCAAGTCCCACGAGAGATAAAGGAAGAAGAATAAGCTAGGGCAAAGGGATAAGAGAATGGCAGAGTTATATATTCTAAAAATGATCCTCCCCAAGAATCACGGAGAGCTTTTAAATTGTAGCAGTGTCTGTCCTTTTACCTGAGATTAAAGCAGTAATCGACCTCTTCCTTTCGTGCTTGCCGCCCAGATCAATTCAGTGCGAAAACATGTTTTAAAACTTCAGCAATTTAAGGTGGTCCGAGCGAGATATCATTTTTCTTAGAAATCAATGAATTTGATCTCATTTTAAAGAAAAATATCTCACCCTTCCACTGACACCAAAAATTTAAACCCTTAAGGCATTACTTTCGGAGATATTTGCCAAAAAATACAAGCATTTTTACATGCGAAATGGTACGTGCATACACTCCAGAGAGACAATATTTACAAAATGAGGTATTTCTAACACTTAGATGTCGTAAAAAAACTAACAGCGTGTAGTTTGTATGTTTTCTCAACTATTTTTGAAAATAAATCATATTGTCACCGCTTGGGTATCACAAAAAAACCTTCCGTTTTGAAGGAGTTTCAAACGCACCGCGCGAAAAAGAATGAGTCAAGTTAAAGACTTATTTAGATATTTTCATTTAATTACTTACAATTTCTGTAATATAAAAGTACATTATTGCACCATTAATGATGCAATGTTTAATTCATGTGTCCTACAGATGGTGAAATTAAAACGTACAATTCGAAGATGGTCTCTATTATGACTAGGGAACTATCTCGCTCGGACTACCTTAAATTACTTGACAAATATTACTTTATTCACTAACTTAATTTTGGAGTTAATAAATACTCTAGATACTCACACGCGGTCAACTCGTTTCTCCGCAAATTGAACTCATCTGAAAGGGCAGAATAATTACGTTGCCCTACTCAAGTGATTGCTTAAGCTAGCGAATGCTGGGGGAAAAAAAAGGCAAGCACGCGTGAATCGATCAAATATGCGTCTACAATACGTAACACCCAAAAAATATAAATACACCGCTTGCGAATTTCGGAATAAATTTAAAAGAGCATATCCAATATATTTTCACAGTCACACCTAGAATGCGTAAGGGAGCCATGGGAAAGAGCTAGAGATGGAAATTTAAATGGGAGACCGGCTGATCAAGTGAGTTATAGCGGTCGCGGACGTGCAGGCGTTGCTTAGTCGATCATCGAAGGGATAGTAAGCATTGCAAGCGCTACTTGACATAATAGAAAATGAGAGCGGGAAATCCAAAATACGGATTATTCATAAGAAAACAAAGTTAATGAGATTTTCTAGGATGACGAAAGCGCGGATGAACATAAAAGTTGGATGTCACAAACTAGAACTAGTCAACAGCAAAGTGGAAATTAAATAATTTCTACACAACCGGGGAATCAAACGGGAATAAAATGGTCATAGAAGAAAATACATGAGGAGGAGATTGGATCTGGAGATAATGAGCTTTGAGCAAAGGGAAAGGAGAAGATGATAGGGGATCTAACGACCACTTGTGACGGGGGGGGGGCAATAACGATGGGAAGAGAAGGCTGGAGAAGAGTTCAAAGTGGAGTACGGCGTTAGTTGGGGCAGAAACGTGGACTCTGAGAAAGGAGGGCGAGAATAGGAGGCCAGAGGCGTAAAGGCATGTGGAGGAGGCTGGAGAAGGTGCGGTGGGAGAATAGGAAGACAAACGAGGAAGTGCCTGGCGTAGTGGTTGAGGGGAGGAAACTGCTGAAAGTGGTTGAGAGGAGGCAGAGTATCCGGTTAATGCAAGACGCTGTATAATGAGGAGCGAAGTCCAGCCGGAGGATGTAATGACATAGAGTAAGTATATATAGAGTGGCAAAGCAATGCTAAAAAGTGGACATAAATTTTGGAGAGCTTTGGGAAGAATTTCTCGGGTGGCAGCGCCTTAAGGGAGGAAGGATTTTGGCTTACGGAGAAGGCCACTTGGAGGCGCTAGTGGTACTCGGTGATTTTGCATCAACATACAGAAGAGTGTATTTACCATGGCTGTTGTGTGATTTTTATCGAGTATCAATAGTTTTGTCGTTCCTATCATACATCGGTAAACAGTTGACTCCGTGTTTGGTAATCGCGTGTATTATCATATTGACGTGAATTCGATTCATTACAAACGATGCTCATTGAAGGCACATTAAAATGCATGTTAAATTTGGTCTCGACGACTCAATAAGATTTGTTTTCGTTGCTATGGTTCGATTAGTAAGCATCCATGCACCGAAATCATCATAAGAACATCATGTGAGTTATGCGACACTAAATGAAGTGACCGTGTGCCAAAGCTCATTTGTTATGGCTTGTCGTGCAACTTGGAAACACCCGTTCCATCTATCGGCCAAAGAATTATTCAAAAACTCATATCCGAATCTCCCTATCTCTTTGCCACTCTATATATGTACTTACTCTATGGTAATGTGGAGGAGGATGAAGGTTATGAAGGATCGATTATCCTTCCGTAAAATCGATTGCCCTGCACTGGCAGATCGATCCAATGAATTGTTAAAACAACATGTGTGGGTGAAACGCTTCACACCGGGGGCGAGATCCTAATATGAAGACAGCAAGGCAAAAGTATCGAAGGATATGAGAAATGAATCAAAAATACGGTCATTGCTAAACGAGGAAAACCCAAGGCGGTAGAAGATGAAAAGGAAAGGCCGTTAAGCGACAGGATGGCCACATGGCGAGAGTCAGGCCGAGGGCAAGAATTGAAAATATTTCAAGACTACAGGGAGGAAGACTGGAATGCGCATGCAAGACAATAATGACACAAATGACGGCGGTTGGAAATGTAGCCAATCAGTAAACGCGTACAATACTTTTTGGGGATCACGTGACCGAAGAACCCATGATGGTGGCCTTTGTTTAAATCTTACGATGGTAAAATAAACGCTTAATTTTAATTTATTTCTACGCCAAATCACTTAATTTCAACTACTCCATTGTCTTGGACAAGCTCCATACAGAACAAAATATAACGCGATTGAAGTCATTGCTGCAAAGGAAGAGATGGAGGGGGACATTATGAAGAAACACTTTGCATCAGAAGAATGTAACTGTATAATCTGAAGAAAAACTGTACTTGGGGGGGGGGGGGGGGTCAGCCGTCACAGAAATCACAAAAAGCTACCAAGGAATAAATTCATGAGAACTCCACGATATTAATGTCACTTCTTTGGCTGGTGGAAGAACTGGAAAGAAGCGGAAAATAGGTTAAATAAGGGAAATCGCCCAATCAGTATCCAGAAAGAAGACGATTCTCCTCCTTCAATAAGGGGGGGGGGGTGGGGAAGGATTTCCCGCTAAATGGGCCGTTTACACATTCTGAGGCAAAAAATCGATTATCCGAGATAAATCGTTTCATAAGGACGAAAAAATGACAAATCCTGAGGGAAAGTACCCTAAACAGACAATCTAATCGGATACGATCTGCGATTCAAATCATGACAGCCGTATCGTTCGGTTGCCTCAATCGAAGAATATATATATAATTTGAAATCGAGTCGATAATCACTGAGAACATCCGGAAAAGAAGAGGGAGAGGAGGGATAATCTTTCCCTGCATTATCCCTCATAAGATATCAATTTTGAAAATCAAACGATGAAAATGGGAAATTGCACTCACCGTTCCGGAGCCTATATTCGGCACAGCGGACAAATAAGTCGAAGTGGAGACGGGACGCTAAACGAGGATAAGAAGGAGAGGGAGGGACAATTATGGCGGTTTTACCACGACTTAAAACAAGAGAGAAAGAAAGAAATGGAAAGAGGAGGGGGGGGCCGACGAGATGAGGAGGGTGAAATGGGCGACTGACGAATGAGAAGAGGAACGAAGGAGAGGGAAGGAGAGAGAGAGAGAGGGGGAGAGGACAAAAAGAAAGCGAATCGATTGATTGGGTCAATGATGAAATCCCAGCAGTCCCTCCGCGTAATTGGATGAGAACACAAGATTTGGAAGGCAAATGACGGCGGGATCTTTAGCGCCATCAGAGCGGAATGTGAGGAGGAGGAGGAGCAGAAGGGGTGGGAGGAGGTTAAGGGGGAGGAGAGACGAGGCTAGATGATCGCGTCTCGGATGAGGGGGGCGGGTGGGTGGGTGGCAGGGGGTGAGAGGTTTGGACGGGGGGGAGGGGTAAGCAATTACGGAGAGGAGCAAGCAATCCGACGCGGGGCGGGCGAGGAGCGAGAGAGGAGAGGGATTTCCAACCGCCATCTCCTCCTCCTACTCTTCGAAACGGCCGAGTGCGCGCGCGAGCAGCAGACTGCGAAAAAAATGAATACCGTATTGCGAGCGGATGTTACAAAATTTCATCGCAAGGACTGAAGAAAAATAAAGGCACGTTCTTTTTTCTTTTCTCTCTCCTCTCCGTCGCTCCTTACAGCGCCCCCGTTCCGTTTGGGGGGTAAACATGGATGAATTACAAGAAAAAATTGCGGGGAAAATCTCGTGTTCCATTCGCGGTGACAGATAACACCATTTTATGTATATACACCAAATAGGAACGGAATTGTGAATCGCACCAGCAACGCCAAAAATATTGTCCAAATGCACGGTTTATTTACTTCATCCTTGGAAGCGTGGCGCATTTTTTGTCTTCTTACAGTGATCACAAACCTTTTGAGCTCGCATTGAAGTCAAAATTCACTTAAAAAACAACTTAACTCGGAAGCTGCGTCACATTTAGCAATTTTTATAATCATGTGAAATTCATAGCTTTCGTAAAGAATACTTATATTTTTGATTTATTTATTTCAATAGCAAAAACAAATAATTCTTGGCGTTAGTTACTTTTTGTTACTGAATTTCATTCGCTAGCTCTTCAATTGACGGTTGGTGTTTCGACACTGCGAGCCCAAGCCAACGCCAGGGTTGCCAGATCTGGCGGAATATTTTGTCACACAATAAACGGAATGTAATTACTTTTTAATAGTTTTTCTAAGAAATCTTCAAAATTTAATTTTTATAATGTAAAATGTTAAGGCTGGTTGCAAAAACCTGGCATCAAACGCCTAAAATCGTCTTTTCTGAAATTATTTCTACGACTAATGGCCAGTTGCAGGAACGACACATATGTATTCCATAAAGTTATGGGACCCACAAGCCGTGACAACCATTCAATAAGTGTTGCAGAAACATTCAATAAATTTATTGATTCCATAACTTACGGCATGTTGTTATGAGTTCCATAAGTAGCCAAGATGGCGGATGCGAAATGAACCGCTTGGAGACTTAATCACTGGATAAAAGTGTTGTTTTGAGACAAATGACGAGTTAATATACTCTTGCTGACTAATTATTAAGTGCATTAGCAATTATTCACAGGCTAAACTTTCATAAATTTTTTCCGACGGTAGAAGAATAGGTCGAATATTCGAGGCAACTGAGTATCGGCAAATAAGCCATTAGATGAGCTCCAGAAACCTAAATATTTTCATGAGATCTATAACTTTAAGGATCTGATAACTATTGATTCCAAAACTAAATGTTCTTGCAACCGGCCATAAGGCCATTTTGTTCTATTTTCGCTTGAACGGGAGTCGGACGTCACAAATCGAAGTTTCCGAAGGAGAACCATCCGAAGTCTCATCAGTAGAAAGGCCCGTCATCCTTCTGGGACGACACCCGATCACTTCTACGAAACCATTCATCCGCGCCCACAATCCTTCGGTTTGAAGCGAGCCGAATGACCGAGGTCGTTTTTAGCCCTTCCACTTGCAGAGGCGAAAGTCAGCAGTCAAATAGGAAAGGAAACATCTGCACTCGAACCCAACGATGTTTTAAATTCGTTCTTCCAGCTCCTCCAGCAACTTTTGCCCATTTGCCGCTCCGCACTCCCCAATCCATCCCAGCACCAAAACGCGCTATTTCGAGTGTTTTTCGTAGAACTGCTCACGATATGCTATTTCAAGTTTCCTTCAAAGGGGAAAAATAATCTCGCTTTTATTCGTTTCATGTCCCTAAAATACACCTAGACCGTGATGGTCAAATACTTAGAAGAATAACGGTGCAATTATACCGTTCGTTCTAGCACATTCTATCGTGAGAATAATTCTCAAAATGACAAAGGAAAAGCACCCGTGACGCTATTAGTGACCGACCTCCACGGGTGCATGTCCATGAGAAAAATGAAAGATGTAAGTAATGGGTACTTCTCAAATGGAAATATAAAATAAAGAATGTTTACGTTATTATACACCAGGTAATGATATAGTACACAAATGTACAATGGCATGAGTAAATTAATGTCATGAAAGCCGCGTTCAAATTAGGTGAAACAGACGAGTATGAATCTCTTTCTCTGAACTGGTAAAATACCTGATTCACTCGCTTTGAGCGAAATATCATTTTACTTAGAAATCATGGATTTGGCCTCATTTTCAAGAAAAATATCTCACCTATCCAATGACACCAAAAATTGCCCTTGCCACATTACTTTTGGAGATATTTACCATAAAATATCAGCCCTTTTACAAAGGAAATGATACGTGTTCATCTCAGAGAGACATTATTTACTAAATGAGGTATTTCTACCATTTAGATGTCGTAAAAAAAACTAACAGAGTGTAGTTTGTATGTTTCCTCAACTGTATTTGAAAATTAATCATATTGTCACCGCAGTAGGTTCTTGGCTATCACAAAAAACCTTCCGTTTTGAAGGAGTTTCAAACGCACCGCGCGAAAAAAATGTGTCAAGTTAAAGACTAATTTAGATATTTTCATTTAATTAATTACAATTTATGTCATGTAAAACTATATTATTGCACCATTAATAATGCAACATTAAATTGATGTTTCTATAGCTGGTGAAATTAAAACGTAGAATTCGAATATGGTCTCTATTATGACACTGAAATATGAAACTGTCTCGCTCGGACTTCCTTAATCATTTCCACGAGTAAGGCCTTTTTTGGATATTTTCACAAGGACGGGAGATAGACACCTATTTTGCATTTCCATTGAAGTTAGGAAAAGAGAAAAGGCTCAGCAACCTGGGTGTAGGTCCGGCATTCTTAGCGCTCTATTATAGAAAGACAAATTGCGTAGATCGCTTTTACGAAACGTTACTGCATGCAATTTACTTTTTTTCCATTGGCCTCAGGGCAACGATGAAAATTAAACTCAACATTTAGTCATTGCTAAACTAAAAATATTAATAAATAGTTCTTCAAGGAAAAATTGGTTTTCGATAAACTCACAAAAGCAAAGGAAAATTACCGAAACATTGGTTTCATTCTCGTCTCATTGGTGCAGAAGGTTTATGACAAGAATATAACCATTGCGTATATTCCGTTGACAAGGAAACTTTAAACCATTGCGAAAGGTTTTATGACAAAGCAGTCGTCACGGTGTAAATGGTAAAATTTACAGGGAAAAATTTGATCATGCTCTTTGTGCCGATTCTCCAGGTATTCCGGAAAAAGTTTGCACTTAAATATTAATAAACCGAATAACTCGTTAAAATTACTATTTGCTTATAACAGTTCGGAAGCAAAGTCACCATTCTACAGTCCTTGGGATTTACTAGACGAAACACCCCACGCCAAGTGTGAACTGAACTGTTCCCAGACTCACCTTTTATAAATTACGAATTGAAATTGAAAAACAAAAAAATCCCAATTTTCCGCAAAATATTTGTCAATAGGTTGACCATTTTAATCTATCCATAACGTCACCAAATGCCTATAACGTCATAAAAACTGTGGGAAAGATTACTTTTCCTTGTCATACAATCTAGTTCATACATCTACGTTTGCATTTCTTATGCGTATAGATGCTAGGGATAACGATGCAGGCTCTAATCTTCAATTTTTTTATAGTACATAAATGCCCAAGCGGTGCATTCATCTCATAAACTCACTCAACCCTATGAGTTCGGCTTGACGTGATATCACGTCATGCCGCGCTTAAAAGGTTAAAAAAGGGTTTCACTGTAAAAATATATCAAAATATTGTGTACTTTCCCACGTAACGTAAGGATTTGGCCAGTGGCACGAGCGTAGATGCGAGACGCACCGCGGACGCGCAACAGAAGCAAGCGACGGAGGAAGGTGGACGGAGGAGGAGAAAGAGAGGAGAGGAAGAAAGAGGAGGGGGATGAAGAAGAAGGGGAGGATAAAGGGGTTGCGGAGGATACGGAGGGGAGGAGAAGATGATGAGGAGGGCGGCAGAGTCAGGGATTCGGTCGAGAGAGAGAGATACATAAGGTTGAGAGAGGGAGAGGAGGTCGGCAGTGGAGTTGGGAATGGGCTACCTAACTACTTTGCATATTCCCGCTGATGGCCCTGTGGTTTCCATAACTGCCAGGCCTCCCTTGGCGCCGAGGCCCTTTCCCCACCCCTTCTCCTTCCCCCATTCCCATCCCCCCCCTCATCCGACACCACTCCTTACTTACTCAATACAACCCTTCCTTCCGCCCCACCCGCCTCCCTCTCCTCCTCTCTCGTGCCCGCAATTCTCTCCGGTCAAAACTGTCGCCAGCGCCCGCGCCGCCTCTTTTTATTCCGTGTAGCACCACCCACTCCCTCCCTACACACCCCCCTCTCTCTGCGCCTCCACGTACTTACCTTTCTCCGCGCTCCGCCACGCTGCTTTCCAGGGGTGGCTCAGAGATGACTATTGAGCATCAATGGGAGGTGTACTGAGCCCTCCGAATCCAAATGCGAGTCGAATATGCGTCGTTAGCCGAAGAGAGGGAATCTCCCTCGCTCCCACACGTGCGCGTCTTCTCCGCCTGAACTAATTGTCCCCTCTCTTTCCCTTCCCTCGTCTCGTGTCGAGTCCCCGCACATTTTATGCGCGAGGCATCGCTGGAGACATAATAAGAAACGAAGGGTCCCTCCTACGCTCCTAAGCCTTAAAGGCGCAATTTAACATAAAACACGGTCTTAACATTCGAATTCCTTCTATAATTTTGTATCGTAAATTACACCTAAAAACGACAAAGTAGGTCAGAGTCCCGTGCATTCGCTCACGAGATGAAAATAACGGTTAAGAGTTGATTTTATGAAATATATCCATTATAATTCATAAGGATACACACCATTCATTACTTTAATCAGAAGATGGAGTACCTAGGTAGAAAGCGGAAGTCACATCGTTATTTTGTGAAATTTTACCACCCAAGAAAAGTTTAGGCAAGAGGCTAAAAAATATGGGGTCTCTCAATGTAAATGGCGAAATTATAAATGAAATACATATAGGAATATCACTTTCCGATAGAGCTAAAAGAAAGTTGTACTATAATATTCGTTTATTGCTATATACTCTGTTGCAGCCGTAAGCATAAGTTTGAGCAGATGTAGCACTTTAATCAAGGATTTACCACGTAAATGAAGGCTCTAAATGTTGTCGAATGTCAATGTATTCCACGTCCATTTTGTCATTGTGACACACAAACTGATCGGATTAGAATATTCTTGGAATGGAAAATTCACCGTCCTAGAAAATTTTTCAGACTGCCTACTTTTGGTTACTCCACTCCATTTTACCACCTATGAACATAAACCGTCAACTCGTAGACTTAGACAACATGCGATTCCTAATTGGACATTTATTTTGATTACTCCACAGTCTATAACGAGAATAAATTGATGCATACAGCTGGAGGCAGCTTAGACCATATCTTAGAATAACCACTTGGAACGGAGGGATATCACAGATAAAAGGTGGCAAGCCTTTTAAATCCCTCCATTGAGTCATGTAGAACGTTAAGGGGAGAAATAAAGACGCTAAGGGACTGGCGTTCACTTTCGTTGTTAGACCGATAGTGAATTAATCAGTGACAGAATGTGATCAAAACGAAAAGATCCCTATGCTTGAAAAAGCACAGGGGAAAGCAGTCAGGTATGTGTTAGGAAGGCATAATAGGACAGATATTGTGACAGCAATGTCAGAGTCGACAGGATGGGAATACCTCCTACTCAGAAGAAAGCTGAACAGGCTGTGTGGGATATATTTTAACATAGTAAATAATGAAAGGAACAGGGAGGAGCTTTCCCACAGAGTAAACAAACCCAATTACATGGGCCAAAAGGATTATCAATTCAAAGTAAAATATGTAAACACAGAAAACAAACTTGATGAAAAACTCATTCCTCAATCGCGGAGTTTCAGAATTGAATGAGTTGTCAGAAGAAATCTTTAAGACCTCATCTAACTCTTCAAATAAATGTAAAGGAAGTGTTAACTTTACCGAAAATAATTCGCTGCTATGTAGGTATGTGGGTCTCGGATGAGGCAATAAGAGTAGCACAAGAATTGGACTGAGTGAAATAAAGATAATAATCGGAGACGTAATAAACACGCTCTACTTCGCATATGACATCGCAGTCATAGACGGAAATCGTGATGATATTCAAAGGTCACTAAACCACATGGACGAAGTCCTCCAAGCGTACGAAATGAAATTGAATAAGACGGAGACAAAAATCCTATTATGCGGAAGAGAGAAGCTGAATGTAGAAATCAACCTGAGAGGAGAGAAATTAGAGCAAGCGGATTGCTTCACCTTTCTCGGAATTACCATCACGTGGGACGGAAGAAGTACAACGGACATCAAGCGGAGAATAGCCCAAGCTAAGAAGGCGTTCATGGAGAAAAGACAACTGCTGCGTCACATACTGTTTCCTGGACCAGTAACCAGGAAACAGTATGTGGATTTATTCGCGTGGAGCGTGGCACTCTACGGATCTGAAGCATGGACCATAGGAAAAGCTGGCCAGAAAAAACTAGGAGCCTTCGAAACCGGATGCTAGAGGAGGATGCTGATAAAATAATATTACGAACAAAATAAGAAATGATGAACTCTACAGAAGAGTAGAAGAGGAAAGGACCACATGGAACACCATAGAGAAAAGAAGAACCAGACAGATTGGACACACCCTGAGACACATTGGGTTTGTGAAGAACATAATTGAAGGTAAACTAGAGGGAAGAAAGTCCCCAGAGGAAGACCTCGGACCGAATAAAGAGGAATGTATTAATAGATAGAGTTGCTGGGAAGTAAGCGACCTAGCATAAGTTAGGGAAAGGTGGAGGACTGCCATCAGCCAATCTTGGGATTGAACGATCAATGATGATGACGTGTGTGGATATATTTATGAGCGTGTTCACATTTACATAAATGCAAGTATAGTTCGCGTATGAATATATATTTAGGGTAATCCAAAGTAACGATCTTTGCCACCAGGCCAGGGTCGACTTGTAACATCTGCTGATTAAATAATATTAAATAAATTGAATGCTGAAGGGAAGCTTAGTGTTACCCAGGAGTCACACCGAACAGCGAATATCCGTTTCCAGCCTCCTCCAACATCCTGAACGCAGTGGCTTCCCCTTTCCCAATTCACTATCGAAAATGTTACGCTGTCTTTTCCATCTTCGGAACATACCTACTCGATCCCAATCTCCTTCGCCGATCACACCGATGCCATTCATTGTACCTCCCCTGATCCACCACGCCGCACCTCACTCAACCCCGTTCCACACACCCTCCCCGTCCCACATCCCCTTCGGTTGATTCCACAGGTATAAGAGAATAAATGGATGCATACATTGAGAGAAGCAATAGACCATTTTAGCCCATGATGATGATGATGTTAAAACACGGGCCGTGAGGATATGTTTCGTGGTAATTTGTAAAAGTTTCATTCATTCATTAGTGGTTCAATCCAATGGTTGGCTGACTGCAGCCCTCAATCCTGCTATCCATCAAATGCTAGTTCCCATGCCTCCTGATAATTCTTCTTGGGTATTTTCTTCTTAATTCGTGTATCGATCGATATATCAATCCCCAGGCTTTAAATACAGCCTTAACAACTGCCTCTTTCATACCACTGGGAACAACACCAGTTTGTAAGCTAATCTTAATAAGCCTAGTTAAGATGGATACATCAAAACATACCAATTTCAAGTCGCATATTCTTATTTTATCTCCACCAGGACCCTTATTTGGTAATTTGGCAAGAATTTTAGTGATACTTTCATCGGTGGCATCAGGTATAAATATTGAGTTTGGCAAGCTAAAGGATATATTAGGGCTTAATTTTGAAGTACAATGATGTGAAATTAATATGGAATCATTTACAAATTTGCTTAAAAATTTTTGTGCAAGTTAAGACTTACTATAATTATTTTTGAAAGATTGATGAATGGTTTTTGGTTTATTTTGACCAGTTAGAGTCTTAATATGGTTACAGATTTCTATGGGATCATCCTTAAGGCTCTTAAACGCATTCCAATGATGTTTTTATTTAGCTTTCTTAATCTCACATGTTACTTTATTTTTTTGTTTCTTATATTCAAGTTCATAACCCTTATTGGTTGGACAATTTTTTCCATTTTTTATAGAGAAAATCTCTAGCTTTTATTAAATCTACCAAATCCCTATTCATCCAGCATTTCCTATAAGAACCATTCTTTTTTACTTTGATAGTGGCCGCCTTATCATAAACTGTTGCAAATGTCTTAACTAGTTCATTATAAATTTCATTCGGGCAATTCAGTTCCTTACACCTATTAGTAAAATTAAGCTCAGAAATGTATTTACTAACCATATCCTTATTAATGTAAGTCACTTCAACAGGATTCATATTGGGAGCCATTTTACGTGTAGTAGGGCTTGGAAATTCAAAACTCGAGCCAATCAGGTAATGGTCTGCTATTTTGCTTTTTAGCGTAAAGCTTTTCAGGTTTGTGAAATTCCCTTTCAGGAGAATGTGGTCAATGCGTGATTTTTTTACTTTACCAAGTACCACTTCCTCTCTAGTATAACCCTTTATTAAAGTCAAGTAACCGAGGGAAAGCATAGTATCCTTATACTCACTTATGAGATAACTTTCATCCATTTTTGTATTACGGTTCATGTCCCCAATGAGTAAGACATTATCACCCATATCCGCTTGAAGTAATTTCATTTCAGAGAGAAACTCATTGACGTTATTGATAGGTGGTCTATAAATTCCTATCACAGAGATACTATGCTTCCCAGAATCAATTGTGCCACTAACCACTTCAGAGTGACAGGCATTTAATGTCCTTTCATTGAAGTTGAACACTTCCTTTACAAATATAATGACACCTCCACCTCTTCTATTTACCCTCAAGTTATGATAAGCAGTAAAACCATTTAGATTATAAAGGCCACCATCAAAGTTATAAATATTTACCGCAGTTAGTACTACACAGCAGGCACTATCCTTTTTGTTAATTTTATCATGAAACAGTAAAAATTGATCCCAGTATTTGGGAAGAGACCGAATCTTAACATGGTAAAAAATAATACCTGGAAAGACATCAGCACTAAAGTCTGCCAGTGATTCAAGCTCACTCAACATAATTATTATAACTTAAGTCATCTCAATTTAACCAGTCCATAATTATTATTAAAGTTTTGGCTACAACTAAAATAGGTGGCTGAGGCTAATGTAGATCATTGGGACATTCAATAAGTTTAGCTGAACTTTCTGCATTCTTTCTGATAAATATTTTTCCACGTTTCACCCAAACAAAGTCATAACCATTTTCTCTGCTAAACTGCTTTGAATTCCATAACAGACGACTATAATAGGGTTTTAGGCATTCATTCACGTAGAGTTTTCCACCTTTGTTATAACTAACTAGGTCCGTGTTGTTGAGCAATTTCTTATTTTTGAACCAATCACTTCTATAAGATGTGTCAACAAATCGAATGACTAGTTTCTGTTTAGAAGGATCAGCCTTCTTATTTACAACATAGGCATCACTGATAAGATCACTTCCGCTCTGGAGCCGCAAGGATTAAACAACCTTATCGACAATTACATTAATTTTTTTGCTAGAGTCCAATTTGTCAACAATGCCAGTGATTTCAAGTTTATCCGAAAGTTCGTTCTGCTCTAAACGGTTAATTCTTTTCGTTAAATTAGCGATTTCGTCGACCCTCTTTTTTAGTTCGTTCTTAAGGTCGTTTACAGTCTGCACTTTGATGAGGGCATTAGCATGCTGAGAGGTATTGCACTGTGCCTCATATTTCTCATTAAAGAAATCTAACGAAGACTTAATCTCGGCAATATCACTTTGCAATTTACGAAATTCATCACCATTTCTCATATCAACTGAGGTTATGTCACTTTCAATGCTTGTATCAAGCTTACAGTGTCTTCCACCAAGTTGTTGTCAGTGCGGCAATCGATGCATCTCCACTCTTCTTTTAGGCGATTGGATTTCCTTCTCCGCGTATTCTCGGAAATTCTAGCACAAGAGAAGTGGATCTTCTCGTTGCATCCAAGACAGAGCACACACAAATCCTTTTTGGGGAGAGATTTATCACATTTTTTTGCAAATTGACATCACGACAGTCAATTGTCACGACACTAGAATGTAAACAAGACGCTATATCAAAACTTTAAGTTATGATTTAGCGATAATTATGGGATATTAGCATTTGCAAACAATCACTGGATTAGACGATGGCACAATAAGCAATGCAACCAGATTATAACTGCCGAAAAGAACCAATCATTGATGAAAAACTGTAAGTAATGTAGCAGCGTAACACAAGCACCCACACCATGTAAGTAAACTGTAAGTAACTTTTCTATTACCTTAACTTCTGATAATTCGTGGTGATTTCATGTACAGAACATATGTGGCGCAGTATTAAGGTTTTTGTTAAACGTATAATAGGAAGGTCCTCGGATGAAAAAGTCAAAGAGAGATGCTACTTCGCTCTGGTTAGGCCACACCTCGAATACGCCACGTGCATTTGGGACCCTGGTCAAATAGATTTAACCAAAAACATTAATAAAATACAAAGGAAAGCAGCGTGCTTCGTTAAAAACTTCTACGAGCGTACATATAGTGTCTCACAACTTTTAGAGGAATTAAGGTGGGAGCCCTTAGAGACTCGGAGGCTACACGCTAGGCTTAGGTTGCTTGATAAATTCAGAACTATTATTTTTCAGAGCGACATAGAGAATATTATTATGACTCCCCACAACATCTCTAGGTCTGACAGATGAGATAAAATAAGAGAGATACTCTGACAAACAGATAGGTATACAAACTAGTTCTTTACGCGCACAAAAAGTGACCTCAACAAAAATTGAGCTCCACTAAATACACTCCTATAATACATGTCACCATTCCATCTCCAAAAAAACTTACACCTTTACACGGCTGGTGACCTAACACCCCCTGCCACAAGCCCGTGCGGCGGCTCGCGGGGTATTATGTAGATGTAGATGGGGTCGAAAAAGGCTTCAACCCACAGCCCGGAGGATACGTCGATGAGTGCAATTCGGAGGTTCGGCTCGAGACGAAGGAAGGAGAGTAGGTGACTACTAAGGGAGAGGGAGAGTGGTGAGAGAGGAGGAGGGAGAGGTTGGTATATACATACTAAGGATGAGTCGAACCCAAATGTCGATTCTCGATTCCACCGATTACCAGGATTACAATCGGTATTGAGAATCGTTCGCCTAAAGTCGATTCCTATTCCAGATAGATAAATATTCAAATCAAATTTCATTTACCACATCATATATTTGTCTCAGAAATTTTGGCCATAGGCTATCAATTCGTACTTTTTATCTACTTCAATAAGCTGAGGATATATTTGCTATTTGTTAATAAATATACTTTTTGAGCGACTTAATTGTCTTTGTTATTTTTGTTCAGCCAATACTGGGATTTGAATAATAGTCGTACGCTACTGATATATCAATATCCCACCTGTTATTAGAAATAAGAATCGATGGAATCGGAAATCGATTTGAAAGAATCGGAATCGAAAAAAGTGGAATCGACTCATCCCTATTACACGCATAGCGGAAGTTCGGCCCACGGCCAAGAGGGAGTCCGAGAGACTGATCATTGGTTCGACCCGCTGCACAAGGGGCTGAAATCGAAAAAGGCTGGCCGAAATTCCAAAAATGGATTTATTTCAGTTTGGAAGTCAAATTCTGGCTTCAAGACTCTCCTTTTATTGGTGCGTATGATGTGTTATTTTATTTTTCATAGTTTTAGTGCATTAACAATATGCAGGGGGCTAAAATTTGAACAAAATATCCAAAAAAAGGTCGGATTTCAAGCTTTGATGAACATCTTCATTATGAAGAGGCTGCAGAAGCATTTGTAGAATCTAAACGGAATTATAAGTTACATCATTTCACGAACAGACCTTAGTCTTTGACATGTCTTATTTGAAAATGATGTTCTTTTAACAGCACATATTAGCGGATCATATTTTACCCGATTTTCAGCTTTTGGTTAGAAAAATAGTTGACAGGGAGACAAAAGAACCGTTAGAGACATATATAACTAGATTTACTAAAGCTTCAGGAATACGAATCCGATGAGATAGCCATCGACCGTCAGCGACGCCGAAAATAAACTCGTTTTTCGATCGCGCGGTGCGTTCCCGCGCCAGCAAAGTATTACGTAAGACGACTTATGCCATTTTGAACCCTACCCCCTCCCCTAAGTAAGACAATGTAAGATTTTCCCAACGCCTCCCCCCCTCATCATCCCTCTCAGTCTTACGTAAGACGTTGGATATTTGAATCTACTCTTTGTTAAATGCTCGCTTTGGTTCAGCATGGAGGTAATGTAGCTAGCCAGTCAGGCGACAGAATAGAAGCATCGGTGTAGCGGTGAGATTACGGAAAATACGCCATTATCGAGCCGAGGCTCCATGTCACAGCTAAATTTTATTCGGAATCGATACAATGTTTCAAGACGGACAAAAATCGTACGTTATTTGGCTCTAGACCCCTTGCCTCGCCCTACATAAGACAGTGTAAGATAATTTCCACTCCTCCTCCCGCCCCAAAAACGTCTTACGTAATATTTGAATGGCCCATAATGGATATACATTGACAGACCACGCAAACGGTCCCGCAAAGTCACAAAACCGGCGTATTGCGAACACTCTCACTGGGATTTTATAACACTGCAAGTATCAGCAAGAGCGAAAATATCCCCGCGACCTTTAATTATACTTCATGTGTCTTTGATAACGAAGCCACCGTTCTAATTTTACCAAAAGCAATGCTTTTAACTAGGTTGGATAACGATAATATATCTACTGTGAGTTTTTAGTCAGTTATTTGTAAGTGTAGATAAACTAATGGTATCAGGGGAAAATTTACTTACTCAGGAGTCTAGCAAAGATGGAGGAAATTTTATAATTATGGCTTCAAAATATGGGTTCTTTAATCAGAGTATGAATCATCAAATCAATGACTGTGCTCGAGATAAAACCAGTTTGGTGTAATAGCTTCATAAATGTTTCCATTCAACGGTGGACAAGAGTTTATGCAAATAGGGATGAGAGGAATGTCGGGGAAACAGTAAAGAATTAGATGATATTATAATTTCACTTTTTCGCGAAATTCTTCTATTATAATAGATATATATGGATTCTAAGGATATTTTCGCTATTACAGTTTACTAACAGTACCATAAAATATTGCTTTCTCCAGATATTGGTATTGAACTTTTAGTGATACAATACGAGTAGAGGTGTATCACAATGGCTTTGAACTATCTATACATTTTTTTATCTAACGTTAAAATGACCGTAAAATATTTCCGTAACTGCCTCATTTCCTAAAGCTCTAATTTTTTTTAGCAACTCTTCCAATAAGAAAGTTCTCACCGAATTTTGTGCACTTTGAAAAGTGATGAATCCGAAAACGTTGATTTTTTGCCTTTAAAAAGGAAGACAAACGAGGACGTGCAAGGCGTAGAGGATTAGGAAAGGGGATTTATGGAGGAAATCTGGAGTAGGCAGGGTAGGCGGCTGGAGTAAGTGATGAAGGGTTGCACAAGCCTATTGTTGAGGGGAAGGATGGTGAGGTAAGAGGAGAAGGAAGAGGATGAAGCGGGGTAGGACGTATGCGGAGTTGAAAAAAGAAATACCGGTACACAGAGGCCTGAAATTTAGAAAATCTGTAGGATCTTTACCAATTCACATCCATCTAAATCAACCTATATAGGTTAATCACCTTATAATTAGTAATCATTCTCTAAAACAATCACGATTGCTTTGGCTTCCACATCAACTGAGAACCGTGAGAACAAATGATGTGAACGTTCACACTCATCACCCACCTGATCATCAAGCCTCAAACTACGTCTCCAGACGAGGAGCAATTTAGCATCAGAGATCAACGGAGAAAATCACCCTCGTGTCCTTTGTTTTTTTTGTAGAAGCCGCAGTTTTTAATCCGTTGGCTTCCTTTCTTCCTTCTTGTTCCAGTCCCCCCAACCCTCCACACCGCCCCCTCGAAAAAACAAGCTCCCTCAAGTATTCGACTCGGAGCATTAGAAGGCAAAACCTCCGCCAATTTAAATAAGGAGGCCATTCACGGTTCGATATAATTCCGTTTGTTTTGCGCCCCCTTCCCCCTACCTCTACCCCCGCCCCTGTTTCCCCCCCCCTCTCCCAACAACCCGCCCCTCCTCCCCCTCCATTCCGTCATCCGTCCCCCATCCACCACCCGCCCAACCAACACAAAGAAGCACACCTTTCTCTCTCTCTCTCACTCTCTCACTCTCTCTCAGTCAAACGCAGCTTCCGAGAGGACTCCCCCTCCCCCCCATCAGCATCTCTCCTCCCTTCCCCACCCCGGAGGGGAAGTGTGTTCGAATCACCTTAGATAATTTCGATCACGTAACTAAGGAGCCACGAGATACATACAACAATGAACGTTTCTTAACGTGTAAAAAACATTCGGAAGGACGATTGAAACGCCTGATACGCGACTCTAATCGAGATATTCTACTCCATCAACGACATCACAGTGAAATAAGTTGTCTTTCCAAGCGCTCTTTCCAAGCCTACCTTGTAGGTATATCATTTACGGATTCCCATCATTTACGTTTTTACTGTGCGAATAACGACGACGATACCCTGAAATAAGTACCGATTGGGCCCGGAACCATGAGTGCGAACCGAAAGTCCATCCGCCACTTCACTTGAACTGAAACTATTCAAAAGAAGGAACGGTTCCGGAACGTTATTTTTCGTTCAAAATTCTACTTTCGTTCCGTTAACGAAACTTTATTCAAGCTGTAAATAAAGTTTCATTCCGAACCGAAACTAAAGTCAAAAAGGAAACCTATAGTATCGTTCCTGAGCGAAACAATATGCTTGGTTCCGGTTTCGTTTAACATCCCGGTGAAACAACCCGATCGACAAGGCTGCGAGACATTTCTACGAGTGGTTCCAAGGCACTTCACAAGACACAAGATTCTCCGATCCTTCGTGAATGTACCACGTGACTCCTTGGACACGAAATCGAGATTATCCCGAGTGGATTAAACACAAAACACCAGTGAGGCAATTAAATAACCTCCATAGTTTCGATTTCTGTTGTTACAATTACACCCCAGAAGATCTTGATTTAAAAATTCAGCGCTTGCTGAATCCATGAGTAAGATTTCTGTTCAGCCTGCGAAGATATGTACACATTACGATACCTTAAGGAACTCAATGGCTGACAACTAAATATCCACAGAAATATTTCCTGGCTGCACTCCTTTACGCATTATTTCTTTAAAAAATCCTGAATATGTGCATCTTCTCAACAAAACTATGCCAAAAACCGCTGATAAAACCACGAGAACAGATGTAAATTTCAGTTGCCTTCACTCTCATCGCAAAACTCGCTTCCAACAATCATTCCAACTTGTAGGGCCCAACTTCTGCAATACCCTCACAAATACGGTAAATTAATTTACCCCATCAAAAGCTTATCAAACAAAGACCTATTGTTTATAGCGTAGAGGCCTAAGAATCATGTGTAATGTTTACAAACATGTAACTTTATAGCACTTCTTTGGAATGTATTCTCGTTTTTCAGTAATTATCTTTATCTTTTCACGAATTTTATCAAGTCTATGTCGCTTTTAACTGATTCATTAACGTTCTCTAACACTGTGAATTTATTATGTAAGTACTTTTATGATTAAGGTTCCGTCTTTAGTGTTTCATCGGGTCTTCGCTCACAGCGCGTGAGTGTTTATGTTTCATACTACGACTTTACAGAACATGGCATTCATTTTTTTTCTTAGAGGACTCATTTCCAAGATCAATAAATACATTTCCTCTCCCATTGCGTCGCCCCCACGACCCTCCCCCTCTTTCCCTCTTCCCCTGTCCCCCCCATCCCTCCCAATCCCTCCCCGTCCCCATTCAGCGTGTCACGCGGATGCGCCGCAAAACCCTTTTTCCTTCTCCCTTCATCCTTCTCTGTCTCCCCAAAGCGACGACTACAAATTGCACCCCATTACAACCGTCGAGAAGCTCTAATTACTCTCCTCCTCTCCCCTCCTTTAATTCCCTCCCCTTCGACTCAGGGGAGATTGCTTCCCCACCCTCCCTCCCTTCACGACCCCCACCACCACCCATCATCATCCCCTCTCAGCGTCTGCTGCCGCTCTTTCCTTCCGCTCGCATCCTCCTCAGGGTGGGTCGAATACCCTTCACCTGTCCCGTAATTCCTCCACCTCCCGACGTCGTTTCTGATATCCAGTCTCGTCCTCTCCGCCCTGTCGTTGCCACTCCTCCCGCTCGTGGCTCTCAAGGTCCAAACTACTCCACCCGTCATCACACACACACATCTCTCTCTCTCTCTGTCTCTCTCTCTCAATTCCCCTCCGCTCTCAACTCTTCCTCGAATGAGCATCTTTTGCCATCTGCAGACCATCCGGCGAGCTGTTGTCGGGAGCGTGTTGGAATACCAGCCATGGAAATGGGAGGAGGAAGAAATCGGATGAGGGAGAGAATGGAAATGAACTGCTGGCTAATTAAGTGCCTAAGTTTTTGTCTTTGTCACTAATGGCGCGCGGGGAAAAGGCAGTTATTTTATCCTATTAGTCAAACCACTTCTCAAGGACTACACCATCGTCATGGTGGCAAGTATTGTTTGCTCTGATGACCCCTAGAGCAGAACTGACGGCAGCAATGCTCCTGGTAAGGCCACCCATGTCAGATTAGTCAAAGTTTAGGAGACAGACGAAGTTTGCCCGCACAACGTCTGTTCAGCGTCAGTGAGGCGGTTTCAAAACGCATCTGGCCCCAGTGAGGCGAGATGACTCTAGCGAGATGGTATCACGTGAAAAATTAAGAAATAAATGGATAACATAATCAATTATTAAAAGATTATATAAATTATGGACGGTACTGATCAGGAAATGAATCCTGGCAACAACAGTCCAGTGAGCTGTGTGACGTATCGGGCAGCAGAAGGAGCTGGGCCCCATGCGCCCGTCGTCATACGAAATCTTTGCACGGAAGTAGACGCAAACGCCGAAACGGAGAGTTGTGTGGAGAGGGAACGGTGAAAGGAGGCGAGGTGGGCCGTTGCAAACAGTGGAGGACGAGTTCTGGATGGAGGTCGTGTCTTATACTTCTTGTACTGACAGGGCTACAACTATCTTCCAGACGATTTTATTTTCCGTGGTTGGGATACGGTTTAGTTTGGTTTTTGAAATACAGGGGCCGGAGCCGGAGCAGCGCAAGAAAGGAGTGGACGGAGCATGCAGGTGGAGTTGAGCAGCATTTTGGTCTTGACAATGGCATGCGGGGCCGAAGGAGACATTGAAATGAAGAGGCAACAGCGTGAGTCATGGCTATTTCAGCGCTGGTGTTCATGACCCGAGTCAGGCGCCAATCTAGGTGGACGCCGAGGTATTTGACATCTTGAACCTCCGGATTGAGGGCGCTCCCTTGTGCTGACAACGTGAAGGCATTTGGAGATATTCCGAGAAATCTTCCATTTCCTGGAGGTGAAGACCTCGTATGCGTCGAGACCATGATGGAGGAAAGCAGCCGTCATAGGAGGGATAGAGGGGAGGTATCGTCGGCGTAGAGAAGATGGCCGATGGAAGGCGAAGGGGGAATGTCATTCACGACCTGGCTAAACAGCGTAGGGGACAGGAGAGCACCTGTAGCGAGACGGCGTACGAAAGAGGAAAGATGGACGAGGAGGAAGTATTTACTTGGACGAAGACGGAATGGTCCGTGGGGAAGGAGGCGAGGAGTTTGAGTCGGTTGGAGGGAAGTCGAAGAGAACATAACTTCAAGATGAGAGCCCGGTCGAACGTGGCTTCGAGGTCGAGAAAGACAGCGTGGGTGGTCCATTTTCTTTTGAAGCCAGTCGTAATGTGCTCGACTGGGCGAAGGATCTGATGGGTGCTGGAAGTTCTAAGGCAAAAGCCAGCCTGCTCCGGGCGAAGGATATCAGGTTGACAGAGGCCTGATTGCAGACGGAGGTGGATAAAGGCTTCAAAAAATTTGCCCAAGGTGGAGAGGAGACTGACGGAGCGATATGAAGCGGGATTAGTCGGTGGTTTGAGCGGTTTTTGGAGAATATCAATTTTGGCAAGTTTCCAAGACATGAGGAAATAGGTAATGTGGAGGAGAATATTGAATAATTTGGAAATGGAGGATAACAGAGAGGGTGAGGGGTATTTAAGGAGGCGGTTACCGACGCCGTCGGGGACCGGAGCAGACTTGGCGGAGTAACTCTTGTCATGAAGGCAACCACGGTAGTTGGCCGGGTGGGGGCCACTGCAGCTAGCGCACCTGGGGGAGCCGAATTTGTGCGACTGTGCAGTTGGTATGGGAGTGACAGTCTCCTCTACAGCGAACACAGCGCTAGCGCATGGTCCACGTGTGTGGCCAAACTTTTGGCTGTTGCTACACTGAGGGAGACTAGTGGACGGTTTGAAATAATCAATAATGACCTTGAGGCCACGGAGATGAGTGAGAGCAAAAAATGTCTTCCGAGCACATGATTTTGAGCTGGAAAAGGGGAATATTACGGATGAAGAGCGGGGTTAAAACGCTGTCGGGGTTTTTCGACCAGGTGCCTCTTCCTTTGCAGAGTAGTTGGTTGCGACGTATGCAGTTATAAGATTGCCTCCACCTGCAGTCTCTTTTTGGCCAGGGAGGACGATATATCCCTTTTGATAGTCTCGGTCAACGGCCCAAGGATGAGGAGAAAGGACTTTTTGTCTTACTCCTTGAAAGGGGCAGGAGAAGCAATCCCAGTTCTTCTCGACGAGAAGCCGCTTTACAGCACGGAAGTGGCTTACGGTAGAGCATTAAATCCTGCCGTTTGTTCCGATGGCGTGGCTAAGAGGAGGAGTTTCACTGACAGAGTTGATGGCGCGGAAATTGAGGAGAAGAGTCTTTAAGAACAGTAGTCAGGATCTCAAGTTTGGGAGGTCGCAGAGAGTCAGTCTTCAGTGCAGCACCGATACGTGGTGGCTGCAGATCAACACCGGCAGAGGCCGAAGGTGAGGAAACGTCGGAGGTGTCAAGTGCAGCAAAAGAGTTTATGGTAGGGATGGTGGTAGGTGGACCAGACATGGTTAGGCTACGGGCGTATTTGCGCTTAGCGGGTAGCCGAAACTCGTTTCGGGAGAATATTGCTCAGGCTGGTATTACACAGTACAGGAGGGAGTTTCAGACTGCGAATCATGAAAAAGATGACGAACCCCAAATAAACTATGATCGGGGATCGAAAAGAAGTTTTTTTCGGAACTGTTAAAGCGACTATGTGATGGCTGGGTGGGTGGGTGGAAGGGGGAAGGTATAGGAGTCGTGGCTATCCCGTGAAATACCCCAGCGACAGCAACGTCCAAGGCGCGAGAGACGTTCTGAAGGTGATCTGGGACGTGGATCCCCAAGAAGGGCCGTGGCGACGTCCTTCAGGCAGGAGGTGATGATCGGTTTGGCAGGTGGCAAGCGATTCCGGGATGGTGTCTGGGAGCTCGGCCATGTCGGAGATCCAGGACGAGACGCTGGCAGAAGACTCAGCCGGAGAACTGGGCGAGTCTTGATTCATGGCGCCGGTGGCGGCGGTAAGCGGAATGAACAAGTTTGCGAGAAAACCTGTTCAGTTGTTTTAACTCGCAGCCACTGTTTAACACACGCGAGCAAACTAAAGACAGCAATACAAGCACTGGCGACAATCTCAGGAGGAAGGGAACAGAACCAGATGAGGAATTATATGTCAGGAGCCGACGAAAGATTCTATCTGAAGTGTCGTTGCAGCTCATGGTCCTTCGTTTACAACCATGTCCCGTTCAGTGGGTCTCCCTGATTGGCAGCCCAGTTTCCCGCGCTTATCGGCATCAAGACTTTCTTCCAGGGATTCGATAAGTTGTCGCCGTCGTCCCAGGTGTAATTCTTCAGTTGCTTAACGGTTTTGGTGGCTTCCCGAACGAACCTTGACAAGAAGCGTGTTTGGCTGTAGGCAATCACTAGTTCATTGAAGTCCACTATGCGACTGGGCCCCGATCAGATCAGGATACTTAGGTTAGCCCCTTCCAAAAATGGCTACCCCAAGGCAATTGCTCTCAGAAGGGCTTAATGGAAAAACGAAGACTCTACAGAGGAAGAATCTGCGGATGAAAAGCCATCTGAAATTGCCACTTTATCGTATGTAGCCGGCACCATCGAGAGAATCGCGAGCATTATATCGAAAGTAAACAAAAAATGCAGATTCACGTGTTGCAGAGAGATAGCCGACCGCCTGCCTAAACCCAATGATACGTTCCCACGTACATTTTTTGAGGGAGCGATTTCATGTAATGCACCTGCGGATAATCCTATCTTGGGAAGACTGGCCGATCCATCAGATGCGGAATATGGGAACACGAGCACCGGAAAGATACAGTTCCGACTCTCCGCCGTCGCCAACCACATATGGTGGGGTCCTGGCCATAGTGTGTGCCTCATTTAACCGGTATTTGCCGGAAACTAAAGACGTAATTCGGGAAGTCATCGAAATCGTTTAACACAAGAAACATTACAACCGGGAAGACGGCTACAGCCTATCGAGCGCCTGGAAAAGATACTTCATTCTGAAAAAGCGCGGGAAACCGGGTTAGCCAATCAGGGAGACTCACTGGACGGAACACTACTATAAAATAAGGGGCATGAGTTTAGAATTTCTTCTTCTCGCAGACAACACTTCAAAGACGCCATCATCATCAACCTTGGCTGTAGCAGCCCATGTGCGTAGGGCTCTGGCCTCCAGAACGATCTACTTCCATTCTTCTCTATCTTCCGCTCTAACTCGCCTCCAATCTCCTGACCCCCAGTTTTCTCAAGTCAGCTTCTACATCAGCAAGCCACCGCTTTAGTGGTCTTCCTCTGCTTCTCCTCCCTCCTGGAGTGCCATTGAAAACCTTTTTGATTGACCTGCTTCCTTCCATGCGTTGCACATGACCAGCCCAACGAAGTCTTTCTTGCTTCATAATCGATATGATGTTTGGTTCTCCATAAAGTTCATAGACTTCAGCATTTGTCCTTATTCTCCATATTCCTGCATCTATCATGGCCGAAGATAGAATGAGTCAGTACATGGCCGGACATTAACTGGCGGAGCTGAAGGAAAGTGGTACGACAGATGAACTGTGGGGGCGGACAGGGCTCTTAATTCATAGTGAAGACAGCCTGTCTAGGAGAAGAAAACTCCAAAATCAAAGTACCTAGTCCTCCAGGTTGGGGGGTTTAGCATAGGGTTAACAACCCAATTTTAGAAAACAAACCTGTTACGGATACAGATAATTTGCCATGTACCTACACCCGACATTTTTGCGCTTCTTATCATTTGACCGGTAGGGATAGTCTCGCACTCACCCGAACGGTTGTATTACCTTCGATCCTTCGGCGCGTCCAAAACTACCTGTCGTGCATCGACACTTCAGACCCGAAGACACCAGCAGGATGGCTTGAGAAACTGTGGTCACCAAAAGACAACACGCGGAGGAACGCCCCGAGAGCTATCAAAAGTGCTGAAGCAGATGAAAAAATGATGCAGAAGAGGAAGGCAGCAATCGAAATGGGCATGTGGAATTTTAAGACTGCGCCATGGTCGGGAAATTTAAGAGGATATAAAAAAGGAGAAGGTGGTTGTTGATATCATTGATCTAAGCGAAGTAAGATGGAGAGATTGCGGAGGATGTTGGAGCGAACACCACAGAGCAGTATAAAGCGGAGGAGATTTAATGGGTAACATTCGCGATGAACAGGAAACTTGGAAGAAAGAAGTGCATGCAGAAAAGGAAAGTGATGGGATTATAGTGACTGAGCTAAAGTCAGATACAACGAACTTAGTTATCATCCAGGTGTGCAAGCCAAAATAGAATAATAGAGAGGAAGAGATAGATGGGGTTTTGCGATCAGGTGGAGGAAATATATGAAATGATGCCGGGGGGCAAGCGATTGGTAGTAAAAGTAGGGGGATAGGAACTCGTGTGAACTGTGGGTGAATAAAGAGATTGGCGGGAAGTTGACAATAGTGGATAAGGAAGGATATATGACGGCGGCGAGAAATCTGCGGTGTTACGCGGGAGAAATAATCTAGTAATTACCGATACATGGTTCAGGAATCACTCTCGACGCAGGTACTTAAGGAAAAAGGCCGATAGACACAGATAGGTTCCAGATAAATTATATTATGCTGAGAGACAAATTCAGGAATAGTGCAAAAAACTGATATGCAGGGGCTGATGCAGACATACACTGCAGCTTATTATTGATGAAAAATTGCGTTGGCTTCAAGAAAATAACAAGGGGTTGGAGGGTCCAAAAATAGAACACAGAGGCATTGACGAGGGTAATGAAGAAGTCCGAGAGAAGGTTGGTAAAGCCATTGGCGCAGATCGCGGAGTGAGATCAGTGGCAAATGACAGGGAGAGTCTGAAAAAAGGAATTGTAGAGGCAGCGATTGCAACGGTGGGCGTAGTATGGGCAACAAAAATTAGAAAACCGTGGGTATTTGAGGTAATGATTATGGATATGCGGAAGAGAAGGAAATGGAAGAGTAAAATCAACCACCTTGACCGATAATCGATTCCGCTAATGATGGAGACAATGGTGACCCCATGGCTAGTCCCTCTTCTTGACGAAAAAATATATTCCAATGAATAAAAAATAATTTTGATTTTTATAGACCTCTAAAATGCTCGTTAGTTCGTCAATGATTACCAGGTTTGTAGCTGAACCCCATAGAATGTCCTTGGCAATTTTCAAAGTATCTCTTATGGGAACTGACGTGAACAGATTCTTTACGACAAATGATAGAAGATTCGAGTTTTATGGGATGTTGAATTTACTCAGATGTTTAGTTAAACTTTCTTAAAAATCTCTAAGGTCTCTAGCAGGGCACATAAATTCTGTAGTAAATGGTATACTACACATACCGATTGACCCTAATTAGAAAAAATCAATGCTACGTGCTAAATGCAGATAGAATGTAAAAGCCGTTTAGTGCGCATTGGAGAGCTTGGGGTCCAAAATACCCCAGCTGAAATCACACTCCAATATGCTAGAATTGATCTTTTTTTTGGCGATTTTTTAATACTTCATTCTTTACAACACCTTTCCTCTACACAGTCTTTCTTCACATGGCTTATATTCCTTTTCTTTTCTCAACAATACACCTTATTCTAATATCTTAATTCATTTGTACGCTGCAACTTTACACTCTACCTCAACAACGCACATATTACACGCCCAATTCCTACCATAACTATAAAAAATTGCTTCTTTTTTACAGATTGTATGATTTCATCAGCCTGCTGAGACTTAGTATGGTAATACGCCTCATTAATATTTTAGCTTCTACTATTTGCTCAGCAAAGTTAAGCTTTACGTCCATGTGTTTCTTTCACTTTTGATCTGGATTCCTTACAGTTTATATAGTACTGTGCTAATCATCATACACAGTTTCATTTGGAATCTCTACGTTTAATTCTGACTATAAATTTGTGAGCCAAAATGCCTCTACTGTTGCTTCACACAAACAAGCTAATTCCGCCTCAGAAGTACTAAGTGCAACAGCGGTTTTTTTAAGAATTCCATATTACAGTGTAATCTCGTAGTTTAAATGTGTACCCAATGATTGATTTTTTGCTTAGCCAATGTATCATCATGAGACCACCAGCGATTATGGCGATGACGTAGCTCCTTGAATGATTTCATGACATCACTTACTCGGCTAAGAACCACTTTAGTGAGTGATTTCCTACACTGATCAACGCAATTAATGTGGCATCGAACTAGTTTATTCTAGTCTATATTTGTCTGAGCTTTTTAGTACTCATAATATTACATTCTTCCGTGCTCAAAGAATACTGCTGTGCTCAGAGAAGATAGGAATACAAAGCAGGAAACAGTATGTGAAAACATTCGTGCGGAGCGTAGCACTCTACGAATCGGAATCATGGACCAGTTGGAAAAGCTGACCAGAATAGGCTAGAAGCCTTTGAAACCTGGTGCTGGAGGAGGATGCTGAAGATAAAATGGACGGACAAAATAAGAAATGATGAAGTGTACAGAAGAGTAGAAGAGGAAAGGACCATATGGAACACCATACAGAAAAGAAGAACCAGATGGATTGGACACACCTTGACACACAATGGATTTGTGAGGAACATAATTGAAGGGAAAAGTCCCCAGAGGAAGACCTTGGATTACGTTCATGGACCAAATAAAGAAGACGGTACATGGGAAGATATACGATGGAGGTAAAGGAACTAGCATTAGATAGAAAAGGGTGCAGGGCTGCAGTCAACCAATCTTAGGAGTGAACGACTGAATGAACCCTAAGTTCCGAGACAACTGATTTCTCAATGGCACAAAAATATATTTTCGACCGTACAAATATGCATTGCTGGAAACGCCATTTTGACTCTGATAAGTTTGTTAAATCGATTTGTGAATAATACTGAATTGAGGGAAAAGTCCCCAGAGGAATACCTCTGACCAAATAAAGAGGAATGTACATGGATACAGTTACTAGGAAGTAAGAAATCACTTGCATTGGATGGGGAAGGGTAGAGGGCTGCAGTCAGCCGATCTTAGGATTAAACGACCAATGAAGAATGTTACATGTCACTGGATTTAACCACATCATAAAGATTACAGAAAAAATCTCTTTTTCGTTATCATTTAATTTTTGGCTGGAATATTATGGACAGTATCATACAAATTGTAGTGAGTAGTGGTCTGCTGAAACGACTGCCATTTTAGGTCTAAATATGTGACGGAAAAATCAACTGAACCAGAAAATGAAATAAGAATGAGAAAATATTTAAGAAATACCCTTTCAACGTTGAACTGAGCCACGTGACGTACGTATTTACACGTTATATTCAATTCTTCAGACTCATAAGGAGCATATTAACACATTACACGTAAGGAAAAAAACAACATACCCATTATATTCCATGTAACAGGAGTTAGGCAAATCATAACGATTGCATAAAAATTCCGCTTTTCACTGACATTTTAATTGTTCCCCCTAGAATATCATGGATCACACAGGTTGCGGTGAGGGTTCTCCGGAATCCAGTGTCGGTGAATTTAAGAGTGAAAAAGAGGATATGAGGGACCATTTTGTGCGTATAAAGGAAAATGTAAAGATGACTCCGCTCTCCTATACCTAGGCCCTCGCTTACAAGAGAGAGTTGACAGGCAAAGAAGCGATGATAGAATGGGAAGAATAGGACTTCAATGAGGCCCCCAACGATAGTAAAAGAGGACGAAGAGGTTCTACGTTTTCTTTTGCAATGAAAGGAGAAATGAGCTGGTAGTTATGAATAATACTAATATCGAACAGGAAATAGTGTTAAAAGTGTCCAATTCCAATCTTAAATCAAACGGTTCAAGCGAAGAAATGGAAATATGGCCGGAAGTGTGTCGCAGCAAACATTTTTTGCCTCTCTATAGCTTTCAGGATGCGCCAGCGGAGGCCGCCCATGAAAGATTTAGTTATCGAATTTTCTATTTCATCCCCGAAAAAACTTCCTTAGGCTCTTCTAATTGATTCCGACACACGATAGATAGACCAATAGGCAAGACCAAGACAATCAAAAAACGTACGCATCGTGTTCCCTTCTCTCAGAAGGATTATCTCGATCGCGCGATTAAGGAAAAGTTGCACGCGGGAGCGATATCACCATTAACGAGCCCGAGGGGTAGCACCAATAGCACTAGTCAGGAAAAAGTCCTTAAACGGAGGACCTATTCAATACCGCCAATGCATCCACTACCGCAGCTTAATAAGCGTGGCCAAGGAAGCAGTACTTCCCATGCCAAATATAGAGGAGATATTAGACGAACTATGCGGTGCCCGATATTTCTCGGCCATGGACCTTTGTAGTGGTACTTTGTAGTGATCGAAATGGAATACAATTGCAAAGAATACTGTTCAGTATATTAAATGGTCATTTCTATTACAAAATTATTCCACGGTGATCGAAAGGCATTTGTTTTGGCGAACGCTTCATCCACTTCCAAGCGCCTGATGTCGATGATTTTGACGGATTAATTCACAATGGCCGTGTGTCATCAAGATGACATCCTCCGATACTCTCGACGTAAACCAAACAGGTCTTGGTGAGGTTTGTGCTCGACTCATCAGCGCCAAGTCAAGGTTGAAACCACAAAAATGCTCTTACTTACAGAAGCAGGTTTTTAGGACATCTGGTCATAGTCAATTGGATTTAGCGATTGGGCGATGGTTATTTTCCACTCGTGAGACCTCACTTGGAGTACGCCGCTAGTATTTACCTTTAACCTTTAAGTTAAGTTAAGGGACCTTTAAGAAGTAGGACTAGTTTCAGATATAGATCGAACACAGCGGAGGGCAGCTAGATTTGTCAAAAATTGTTATGATAAACATAGAAGTGTTACAAAATTGTTGAGGGAATTAGGGTGGGAAGCTCTATCCGATCGAAGGGAGAAATATAGGTTAAATCTTTTACGAAAGTTTGATGTAGACTATTTTTTGCCCGACGTTCAAAATATTTTGCTAGAGCCAAACTATTATGGTAGGAACTATCACAGGATAAAGGAAATAGACTGCAGAACCGATAGATTTAAAATGTAATTTTTCTTACGTACAATAAGGAACCGTAATAGTTGCGATAGATCAGTTCTAGGTTTTTTCAGTAGTGTTAAATATCTTAATATGATTATTAGCTACTAACCTCGCATGCAATCTCCATCATGATTTACTCTTGCATGACCTGCAAACTTAGTAGTTTTTAGTGCTATTTATCTGCCGCATTAATAAAACTAACCAGTAGATATATCTTGAGTAGTATGCTACATGGTAGCATATTCTTCTACGCATCACTCTCATGGTTTGTGGTCTGACTGCGTACCGTTGCCCTGACTGCTTTTGGACTGCGCCTGGCATTCGTGGGAACGTGCGCGGTTCTGATTTGACCTGGGATGAGTGATGCATGCCTGGTGTGGAATCACCCCGTGCCACACACCCTAGTGGTGGCTTGCACGGTATTTCGTAGATGTAGATTAATGGGATGAAACCAGATGAAGAGCAAAAAATCTCTATTAAAAAATTCCCAACTCCCAGAGGGTGTAAAGGCTGTGCAATCTTTCCTCGGTTTTACGGTATTATCGGCGGTTCATCTCAAATTTTTCAATAAGGGCTTGCGCATATAATTGGCATAAATATCGAAATAATAAAGCAAGCAGAATACTATTTTTAGAAGCTTGAGAATAGTAGCAGCCTACGAAAACAGAGCATCCTGGGGAAAATCAAAATGCGAGATAATGACGAATATAAGAGACCCGAGGGAGGGAGTGTTAAGCGAATAGGAGGCACGGGAAGAATCCAAAATAAGTGAATTACTCATAGTAAAAGCTTTAATCACATAGCAATCTCTGAAATAGAAGCTGCCTTGCTACAGCGAGGACCACTTCGGCTAGTTAATAAGGGGTCAGAATGCTTTTGGGATGAGGAGGAGCTAAATGCCGGCCCCGGTGGCGGCGGGGTAAAGTCCTCGCTTGCTAAATCGAGGGTCGAGGGTTCGACTCCCGCCTGGGTGGGTTTTTCACCACCTAGGGTATGGATGCATGTCAAGTTCTGTTGGTCCAGTCCCTGGAATACCTGATGACAGGTTCAGCAGCCCATCGGGATTCTGGGGACATACGGGCCAACAGAATCGTCAGGCAAGCAAAATAAAATTAAAAAACTTGAGGCCCTGCTGAATAACGCAGCCTGTACTTAAATTTACAGATTTCACGAAACCCTTTGTTCTTAAGACAGATGCGCCATTGACAGCCCTTGGCGGCATTCGGTCCCAAGAGTTCGAGGATGGTGAACATCCCATTGCTTGTGCGTGCCGACAGCTGAAAAAGCCGAAAATGCTATTCCACTGCGGGGCTTGAATGTCCATCCGTAACAGAGATGGTGAAAAAATTTCTAATATACCTTCTTGGGCGCCAATTTGCCATAAATAACTATCATGAGCCCTTAAAATGGCTCCAAACTCTTAAAGATCCGAAGACTAGGCTCGCGAGGTGGATCATTTAACTAAGCGAGTAAACCTTCACCATCGGGTAGAGGCCAGGAAAAAAAATTAGCCCATGCGGACGCACTATCACGAATTCCTCTGAGCGCCCAAGAGTATGCGGAAATCCATCCAAACTCGCTGCCACGACAACCCACCATCTGGGCATCTCGGTATCGATAAAACCTTGGATATAGCGCAGCGGCACTTCAACTGGAAGGGTGGCATCCCGACACGGTCCATATGTTCAAAGCTGTGTCCCGTGCAAAAAGCGGAAATCCGGCGAAATCAAATTTCCCCAAGGCCAGTGGTCGAAGCAACATACCCGAAGGAAAAAACTAGCCTTAGATATAGTGGATCCATTATCCCTATATTCTCAAGGAAACGAGCTCATTCTAAAATGCCAGGATCATTTCCCGAGGCATCCGCAAACCTTTCGCAATTCCAGATAAGTCAGCCAAAACAGTAGCAAAAGTATTTGTGGAACAAATTATTTGCAGTACCGGCGTACCTAAGTACATATTAACAGATAGAGGCGTGAACTTCACATCAGAATTAATCAATAATATTTGTCGGAAACTAAAAATACAATCTACTTTATTTTCTCTCTAAAATACCGCTTCAAACAGTCGCATAGAGTGAGCAGAGCATTCCTTTACTTCCGTGATTTCCCATTATGTATGTGGTTCAATATCACTCCAATTGGGAGCTAGGTTTTGCATTGCTTGTCTATCCAAATAGAGTGACGGGGGTTCACTACAGCATACCTCATGCGGGGGTGAGAACTGAGTATGCCATGGGATACAATTTTGTCTCCGATCCTGAAGTAATATTTGGAGGATTCCCCTAATGAGGATGCAATACAACGTAGGTTACAGTTTGCTCACGAGCATGAGCCATTGAGCCAAGTAAGCAAAACACAGAAGCAGAGCACCAAAAAGATAACGCGGGGTTGACTCTTCCTACCCTAATCGAAGGGCAACCCTTTCTCCTGATCAATAATGCCCCATCCCGAGGGCCATAAACGATACGTAGTAAAATATTTTTAAGAATTTTATTTTGTTACAAGTATGAATGTTTGGATTACTAGCATTAATTGTTTCTGCCAATTTAGCATCCATAATTTGTATATTTAGTTTCCATTTCAACACGCTCCAAAGAAAAGGGTCTCACAGATGTAGTATTCATTCTCATCGCCACAGTATCGGGTGGGGCACCGCACCCCACCGCCTATTTTATATTGATTCCGTGTTTGTGTAAAAGAACTCTGGTGGCATAATCAGGATAGAAAGCACGCCCACTACCACCCCGACCTAATTTTACGCGAGGGTGATGTAGTAGTCCCAAGAGCTCCTGACTGGGATAGCGAAGCTATTCAGGAAAACCTGGAGATCTCGTGGAAAAATCCTAAATTAGTTAAAAATTCAGTTAGAGCGATGATTTTTATATCATTTTGTCAGTAATTGAATGAAAAAGGCAACCAAAGTCTAAAATTTCCCTCTTGACCCACTGGAAAATATATAATCCAGAAAAACTTGGAATTTCCTTGAAATGAATTCATCATGCTAATTGTATCGCCAGATTTCACTGTACCTACTCTAGGATTTCACGATTAATGGCTTTGTGAATGAAGTAGGCACATGCAACTCGTCACTCAACCGGGTCCAGATTACAGGCTGCCTAGAATTTGGATATTTGGAATTTGATTGTCTTATCCAGTGTTTCTCTAAGAAGGAAAGAATCGCTGTTATAAGTGTTAAGCGGAAAGGATGAACACAGACTATAATTTGTGTCAGGAACTGCTTTTATTTCTGATGGTCATGGGCATTTAAAAAACATAAATTATGTTGCGATATCGCAAACACTCAAGAGATGCCCTCCCGCCATTTCCCCTAGCTGCCCTCCGCCACACCCATCTTCAGATCCCGCCAAAGGAGCTCCACGGGGGCCGTGGGTCGAATCTGTCCCGACCCCCTCCTCAGAGAATAACGTAAAGAGTCTACCCGGCCTTACTCTCCCTCACCTCGCTTGAAATCTTATAAGGGCTTAATAAAAATTCATAAACCAAACCACTTCTCTCTCTCTCTCTCTCTTTCCTTGATACGCTCCCGCCAATGATGCTGCGGCTGCCAACCACGCGACAGGGTGACAGCACAGTCAAAGTTAAAATGATTAGAAACTAGACTGAACTTCTAGGATTTTGAGCAGACATCACTTAAAATGTGACATTCAACATTATAAATCTCGACAGGTCATAAAGCGGGTAGTTAAACAAAAGGGTATTAGTGATGCGTGGCAGCAACGAGAGCTCTTTTCGAATTCAAAATAACGTAACCTCCGAAAGAAGACGAAACCATGGCGCAAGTACACCAGCAAGAGCTGCCATTAATGACCTTAGAGTGCTCTGGGGGTAAAGACCTATCACGTCCTTTTTACGGGATTTCATTTCCACAGTGGTCGTCGATTGCAGTGGTGTAAAAAAAGCCATCATTTTTTGGTCATCTCATTTAAACACAGAGAGTAATGTAGTGATAGGGTCAGAAAGTTGTCATCGATTAAAATTGCGGATACCGAGATACCCCAATAATCGTGCGTAACCTATGCAAAATACCGGATATGGAAAACGAGCGGACAAGTATTAATTGCAGCCAAAGACGAGATCGTCATGAAAGACAAGATATTGACTGATAATGACTCAGGAAGTGCTATTTATTTAATGCTTCATCAAATTAGTTTTATGTGTGAAAATTTAAGACCAACCGATGCAAACGTAAATTAGGTTTTACAGTTTAGAATGACAGGTGAAGCGTTATACACATATGCGTAAAAATACCGAAATTAATACTATTATCGGCGGTGATTTCAACGTTTCCTCAATAGACTGGGAAACTTGTATTTTCAAATTGTTAATAAAGACAAGGAGCTGTGCGACACTCTTGGTTAACATTCACATCAAACTTCCACAACGTTGATAGCAGTCTGCAGAAATTTGCACAAGCTGTCATAAATTCCATAGGTATAAGGTTCATCTACATCCACATACTCACCGGCGAGCCGCCGCATATGCGTTCTGCAGGGGTGATTAGGATTCAAGACTTATAAAAGAGAAGATTATAAGGAGTTGAGGTGGTGAAGTTGATTCTGGGTGTGTTTTGAGTGGAGCTAAGCATTTAGCGTGGTCAATCATTGAGCATGGGAAGGAGGAATTTTCGCACCCATCTCTTCGGCAACGTATCTCTTTAATTTTATCGTTCCTTTCGGACCTAAAAATTTAGTGTGGTGTCAAAATGATATTCTCTGTGCCCCACTGAAACACATCTGTTCTGAATTTCTCAAGCAATCTAAGCCAAGCGATCAACCTCCTGAGTCTCTAGCGGCTCCAAAACTAATCCCTCTAAGAGCTGTGAAACATTCATTGTTCGCTCGTAACAGCCTGAAACATACGTATTTTATACGTATTTTTATTACGCTTTTATACGTATTTTATTCATTTTTCGGGCTGAATCTTTGTGTGAAGAGTCCCAAATGTTCGAGGCGTATCGAGGTGCAGCCTAACCACAGCTCCTCATCAATGTCAATTGAAGCAGACAGTTTGGCTTTTAAACTTGTCTCTCAAGGCGGAATAAGCTTTTTTTCTAGTTCCATTTTTAATTCACTATTTGCTAATAATGCCGCTGTTAACCTCGCACCTGGGAAATCAGCCTTTTCTGAGCCGAAAAAGCCTAAGTTCATTTTTTAACGATGATTACGGAATTAAGAGGTGGCTTGAGTCATCACTTTGCAAATATTGTAACGTTTATAATTAACGCTGGAAAATTAGAGTTGGATATTACACTTATCATTGATTAAGTGCCTAATATTGAAAGAAAAATTCGTATTTAACCTACCTGAACAAAGTTTCTTCAAGGATTGCTGAGATTAAGCTACTCTCAAAATATCCTGCCTTATCAGTACTGAGCCAGAACAGCAAAGCGCCGAGTTCCACAGCAAACGGCGTTAAGATAAATAGACACAGCGGTCGAAAGTCGTCAATTTTTTATCAGAGGCAAGAAATAAAAATGTAAACTAATAATTAATTTGTTTTCTGTTTGATCTTTCTGGCAAACAACTCCCGTAAATTCTCACCGCTGATTTTGGTGATTACATTTTCGGAGCTTAAAAGCTCTGCACACTATGGGATGGATTCTGCACTAATCACTGTCTCAAAAACTTTCACCTCTGCCCTTAATGGTCTTTGCTCTGTCTACACCATTTATCGAGGATGACACATTTATTGGACGCCGCGAAAAGCAAAGTACTTACACACAAAGTTTTTGTCAATTGACATTAGATTTGTTTGTATCAAAAATGAGAAAACGTAATTCCGTAAGAGCTGCCGATTTTCAAAAAAATAAACAAATGAGAAACTAGGTACACTGCGAGTACTTATTGTAACAACTGATAACGACGTTTAATTTTGTAAACCCGTAGGCATGCCAAATAAAAATGGCGAACAGGGCGGGAATTTCATCGTGTCACCTAAACACATGTATGAATCACCAGGAAGCATGAACGTGTCACCAGGAAACGATCGTAATCAGTGAATACGAATATTTGCTCGTTGTCTATCATAGCCATTCTCAACTTATGCATGCCCGAAAAATATCATGAAATAGCCTAGAAGTAAACATTCACCTGTAATAATTTTTTCACAGTATCAGACCACAAAAATTAAAAAATTAAATTTCAGTACGATGCTCGATCTGATCTTCGAAGAGCTATTTGCATTTAGATAAATAAGTCCATTTCTGAGGGTAAAAAAATAGTGTTATTGGATGACTTTTGGTTAGTACACAAAATATTTTAACTCCAAATTTGTTGGTTCCAACGTTATCGATAAAATTAAAGGCGCAGTGATGTCCAAAATCGCGCACAACAAGAATCATGGTGTAACTTGATATGGGAGCTAAGGTCACGCTTTAAAAACAATCAATAAATTCAATTCAAGCTAATCATACCTTCTTAAAATCCAGAGACAATCCTACCTTAGTTCTTCTTTTTTACAAAAACTGCAACCGGCACTGATATCTGAAAGATGATACTATCTCCATCAAACATGTCAAAGATTGATTAACCACTGAGCAATACTTATGATAGGATCCGGAAGCAATGGAATAAACTATTTGCGTTGAATATTTACCAATTATTATCGGAAGATATGATGATGATGAAAGTGTTCCACCCGTTAGAGGTAGGTTTTTATTGAAGGTCAGAGATGAGATTTTCTAATTTTCAGGCCCCAGCCCACCGGGATTTCTTTTTGCAACTCCGCGTTCGTCCCACCCTTCTTCATCCCGTCCATTATATCTATTCTCCTCCATCCCCTCTCTGCCGACATCCTTCCCTCAATATAGACTTGTGCAACCCTTTATCACTTACTCCTGCCGCATATCCTACCAACCCCTTATTTCCTCGACAAATTTCCTTTCCTCACCCACCACACCAAGAACTTCCTCGTTTGTCCTCCACCACACTTTTTCCATCCTCCTCCAAATCCACACCTCAAAACCTTACAACCTAGCCTTGACTTATCGCCTCAGAGTCCACGTTTATGACCCATTACAACGCTAACTAACTATTATAAAATACATACTATTAACCCCCTCGTACTATGGCAGATTAGATCTCGCCAATAAAATTAGAGAGATAGATTGTAGAACCGATAGGTATAAAATGTCATTTTATCCACGGACCATTCGTGACCATAAAGGCTGCGATCGTAGTCATGAATAGTTCGAATAGTGACAATAGGCAGACAGTAAATCTTTCTCTTTATATTTTCTACGTTCTTATTTATGCATGATGTAAATATTGATGTTCTTATTTATGCATGATATTTTTAATCTGTAGTAGTAGTTCTTGTACCCCTTGCATATTGGAACGATTGACGATAGAATGTTTCTTGGTTAGTAGATTTTAATGGTCGCGTTGTATGTGTGGTACACTGGTTTCAATGTAGCTTCGGTGTTCTGCCGTATAATTCATGCATGCCTGAAATGGAAGCACCCCCTGCCACACACCCTTTGGGTGGTTTGCAGGGTGTGACGTAGATGTAGATGTTCATTCCGTATCAAACTCTTTATCATCCTCCTTTTGTAATAGTTTTTAATCACTAAAAAGAGATGGTAAGCGATGATAAAGGCAAGCATTGGAACAGCCTGAATCATTGCCGTACGTTGGGAAACAACTACACGGGTAAGCATTACATCGATCGGAGAGTATCTGTTGCTGTGTGAGGAGTCTTGCAATAATTCCGAATTACTTGGCTTACCGCTGCGTTTGAACGATTGGACCAGAGGATGAATATAACCCAGGAGAGATAAAAATTCTTTTCTATGATGTTAAGGGACTGAAAAACCTAGACTTGATGCAAAATGGTCTTAATTGCTGAATGTTAATCGCCCGGTAACTTATCCTTTCAAGACGTATATGAGTGTACATTTAATAACGTTTAAAAGAATCCCAACGTGAGCGAATTCAAATCGATTACACGTAATTATTAACGTGTGTCACCTCCACCACAATTAATGCTCCAACTTCAGTCTCATGTGGTGAAATAATTCTTAGCAAACAACGAACCCTAATTTGTACAACACCAGTACAATGTTGTTCGATTTTTCTTGAACATTCCCAAGTGACTCAATCAGCCAATTCCATCCATGAGCGTTATTTTTTTGTATTCCACAGAATTCAAGCGTCGCGAGCCTCACACAAGTAAATTCATCACGGTTTGATTTATACGGCCCACAAAAAAACGAGATAAACAAAAAATGAACACGTACTCAGTCGTTTGGATGAGGTGTCATTTTAAACCTCAGCGAACGGTATTCTCGAAGTTCTTTTGTTTACAGGACCGATAAATGGGCGCATCTCATCAGCTGAATCAACTATGGCTCGCGTAAGCACACGTAGGGACTTCAAGCGGCTTTCACTGCACAGACACCCTTCTCCACAAGCGGAATGTCGCTCTACACCACGCAACATCATGCGCAGCCCCTTACTGCACAATCCGGGCGCCCACGTTCTCGCCATTTCTGTATATATCGCCCAGCACATTCACTTGCCTCTAGTAATATGGCCGCAAAATCTTAGATCACGAAATGGAAGAGATCGTGAAGTGTCCGTGACGCGCTGGCACGAAGGCGAGGCCCATTCTTTTGTTGAAAATTTTCAAAACTATGGGTTTGTTAAAGTTGCAGAAATATGCAAATTAACGTATGTTAGCTATGTATAAAGAAACTATAATGTTAGCATACGTTATTTTAAACAAATGGTCCATGTCTTCACGTAATAAAGACCACAGAATCATCATAAGATGACTGGGAGTCTACCAAAAGGGAAATACTCGTAACTGGAACATTTGCTGTCCCCCAACGCAGTGTTTTGGGCACAATTACTATTTTCAATCCACATCAATGACACACGTATTATGTAGGAGTGTTTTCAAAAATCCATCTTCAGCTATAAGGTCAATTTTGAAAACGAGTTGCCCTTGACCTCGGCGATTTTGACTAAATTTGCTGGAAATATTCCGTTGTCCTACATTACAGGTCTTGACCAATTGTTTAGCAATAGATGCGTCTGTTGCCTGATTAAGAGAAAGCGACAAATTGAGCTTTTCATAAAATTTGAGCATGATTTGTCCCCTCGACATATCCAGTCTAATGATATTTTTTATCAAAACTACTTGACTAAAAAAAGCAAAGTCGCATGATATTCTGACGTCTAAGATTTAAAAATTTTGTATCTTAGTGAACAATTTTTTATTTTGAAAACTGCAAACACGTCTTTCTCAAAACAAATGGCCCCTCGTTATCGTATACATATTTATTATATCACAATACTTTATCAATAAATCGCTAAAGTGTTGCGATAGTGTTTCTTTTTCATGGGAGAAATTAATGTTTATGTGCCGGAATGTAGGCCTCTTCATTTGAAGTGTTCCGGCAGCGCGGGCATTGGGCTGGAGGGCCGGTGGCTTTCTATCGGTGTTCAATCCAACACCACTCATTTATATTGGTTTGAATCCAAACAGCTGATTTACTGCCGAAAACAAGAAATAAGATAGTACCAAATGGCAACAATGCTGTTATTGCGATGACTCACGACCCGCTTGATCTCGTTGTAGCGATCTCTTTGGGCGATCTCTCTGTGCGAAGCCAAAAGTTTGTTCACGCGCATTCAAAGCTGATCCGCTCCAATCCCACTCATCGTTTACGCTACCAATCTCTAATCCAGACCTTTTGTCTGATTTTGTCAATATAATCCATTCTCTACACACCATTTTATTCACAAGTTGAAAGCACTTGGGCCCAAAAGCAATAATTGGTGAAGCAAGGGAAAATAATATTATATCTCAACTGCAAAAAGAAGAAATAACCACGAAGCACTGATTAAATTGCAAATATTTCCGAGACATACAACGGTGATGGCATATAATGGCACCAACCCAACTTGGATTCACAGCTATTTGGAAAAAAACAACAAATATAAATGGAGTCAAAAGGCGGAGGGAATGACACGAGTCACTGCATGAGCTGCTGAGTATTTCATTCATTCGAAGATTTATGACTGAATAAATATTTATGCACGGATTTAAAAAAAAAGATGCATAAGGAGGTCAGTTATGTCGATGAAGATCTCAAAATTCATCAGCTTTTGGCCATGAATAGAGAGACGCCAACGAAGTGGCAGATTTAAATGCTTAACTCATAATCTGATCGACAGCTTAAAGGAAACAAAATTTGCCAATGCTCTGAAGGGTCATAAGGATGAGAAAAAAGAAATAAGTCATGACTCGACGTCGCATGCACCCCGCCATCACAAATATCTTTCGAGAAGAGAGACAGAGAGAACCTTTTTTAAAACAAATTTTCGCAGAACGGACATGCTCCTCTCTCGACGTCGCTTCCTCCCCCTCCCCCACCAATGCCCTCCCTTTTCGAATACTTTATTTTCGTAAGCGCTCCGCATTTTTGGGGCCATTCTTCATTTGTTTCGGGATGCGAAGCATCGCGTACGCGAAAAATAAACCCGAAACATACAAAAGGCTCAGGGACTCGGCTTTGGCCGTGTAAACAGGTTACCCTCGGATTACCCACTCCGTCACAGCGTCCCAAATGGTCAGTTCCATCCCACCCTCCCAGTCCCTCCCTCTCCTTCCCAGATGACCCTCTGTCGTTCCCTTACGGCCACGCCACGGAGGGGTAGGCCGTGTGTATGGGGGGGGGGGGGAAGGGATTTCCCCTCCCCCTTGGGAGAGAGAGAGATAGGGGTCCTAATCCGGGTCGCGTGGGGGGGCGGGCGAACTGTTTTAATGTCTATCATTGCCGAGCGAGGGCATCTCATCCGTCAAAATAGTTTCCCTCCCATCCGCTCTCCGTTCTCTCGCCGTATCGCTGCTGAAGATGTGCACGTGTTGAATCAGCTGGCGAAATGGACGTCATGAACACAGAAGAGGGCAAAAGGCACCAACCACACTCTCCCTCTCTCCCCGCCCCTCCGATAGTGGGATTTCGCTCCAACCCCCTCCCCCCCTGGGCGGGTAGGCCACCCGTGCGGGATCAGCTGTCAAGTGGGACTGCGGTGACGCCAGGGGTCAAGTGGACAGAGCGGACCACCCGGACAGAGACGAATGGGGATTATGGCCCTTTCCCTTCAACCCCTATCCCCCGACTCCCACCTCCGACTCCCACCCCCGCATCGCTGCTGCTGCCCCCATCCACAACAGAATAGACGCACGGAAACACCGTGCACCGAAGCAGATATACACTTGAGGTCCTTCCACTGTCGAATGATTGAGATGTCATGATGCCCCATCTATAGATCGCTCAACATTTAGCTGAAAGAATAGGCCGGCCTTGTGGAGAACACTGTTGCCAAACCTATGCTCCACGTGATCACCTTCTGGTCACTTGAGGGACCGTTTCCAACACCGTGCTACCTTTAAATGTTTTAGCTCGCCCCTCCATCCTGGTTCCGAAAACCTTTACCTGATGCCCTCAAGGCGTAAGCTATGAAATCAATCATACCTCATCCTGATCCCCACATCCCGATTCGTCAATCAAGACTAAATCAGGATATTTTTAAAAATAAAACTAAAACAATTATAATTGAAATAACGTTCAGGTCAAATTCGATAAATGATAGATATTTCATTCCGGAACATGCACGTACGGTACCTTTAGGTCATTATTATTGATATTAAGGGGTAATTATTTTTGCTCCCACCTTTGAAAAACCTTGACATATTTGTTAATGAAACATACTGCGCAAGTATCGAGTTTAAATTTAATAGATTATGTATCAAAGGAATAATTAAATATATTTCTCATAACGAGGACCCGAGTTCGAATCTAGAAGGTTGCAGAGGTCATTTGGGACATCCCGACTCCATCTTCGATACTATTTGGGCCAATTGGGCCAATTGGGGCATCCTAACGACACTCCCTTGTTTCTTGGATTGGGCGATAAACTTTGCACTCTGTCGAATTTTATCACATTAGTACCTTAATTAGCCTTAATTTGTACGCGGGGTTGCTCTGTCAACATTTAAACACACGACAACACCTACAAGTGAAGTGCGGCTTCCTTCGCACAAGCGACAAAACTTTTTTCGCCCATTTTTAATCGTTGTAACGCCATGAAATTTAAGAAAAACAAAAAGCAAACCTTGCGCATTAGTAAAATAATTTTACTTTGCTAATAACTAAAATCTAAAAAGGAAGCATTCAAACCTGTGAAAACGCGTTTTTCCCGGCCCGCCATGACCCCTTTTGACTAAAAGACTTTCTGTCTCCTACGTGCCGCTGTGATCGACCAGTGGCGTATATACAAAGTCCTGCAAACCCACTTCATTCCCGCGCAAATATTTCCGCGTCTGAACAATATTTTTAACGAACTTTGAAGGCTTTTTACTCAGAATTTTACATTTAAATGCAAACCGCGACAATGTAGAATCGTAATTTTGTGATTATAATGTAGAAAAAATACCCCTCGAGTAATTTGGCGATTACAATCGTAAATGTTGTCACCGCTTTTCTACACACGTATGCCTTCCTACATAGTCGCCGGTGCAACATTTAGGCTTGTACTCACCAATTTACTCGAGGGATATTTTTTTCTATAAAATACACCTTACTAAATTTCCGCGGATACAACATTTATGCTTGTAATCACCAACTTACTCGAGGGATATTATACTGACAAAACATGAATTTATAATTCGTGCTCAATCAAAACTGGCCGAATCTTTCTAACAATTTCCTTAAAATCGCGAAATAAGTTTTTCCAAATCTTAGAAACTCCATATTCGCTATTCTAAATGGCTATTTTGGGACCCCGTCCGTAGGAAGCAGGGGAGGTGGGGTGGGCTGTACCGTCCCACCCCATCCTCCCTGTTTCACTCCACAGGCCCGCAACCTAGTCGGCTGGGGAAAATAAGGGAATATATCAGAGGTGTACTCGTACCACTTACTCGAAAAAAACGTGAATATGTCACTCCATGCACACTCAAAAATGCCATTCCCTCTCCATCAACTTTCCAAAAATCACGAAAACTGTTTCATCAATTCGTAGAAATGCCATTTTCACTATTCAAAATGGCCATTTAGAGGTCGCGTTCCGTCCCACCCCAGCACCCTTGTTTCATTCCACGGGCGCGCGATCTTGTTGGATGGGAAAATAAACGACAAACATACTTTAGAGGTGAAATTGATGGGTATCCCTCTACAGAAGCTTCGTTGAAACTGGAATAATGGCGTCGAAATTGTTCGAAAAAATCACGAAATTGGTCATTTTTTAACGTTAATACCTCACTAACCACATGCGTGAGAAGTCTTTTTTTTTCATTTTATAAATGCGCATTTAACGTATCACTGTCACGTACCACTGTCATTTTCGTAAACTTCTAGAGTTTCTCATCAAATTTTTTCCACTGGTGAGAAAAAAGTCGCACTTCATCTTCCTCTTGATTATGAGGTAGTATGAGATCGAGATCAAAATTTCACATAGAATCAAATTAATTTGGCCTCATTTTAAAGTCAAGTATGTGACCTTTCCAATATTTCAAAATTACTAGCCATTTACCACGATAAAAAATATTAGCCACTCACCACATTTCTTTTCAAGATATTTGCCAAGGAACAGAACCCTTCTTAATAGAATGTGGTACACACATGGACTCCAGATAGAGTTTATTTTTTAACTGAGGTCTTTATAATTACTAGATCTCGTCATAAATATAACAGTGTGAAGTTTGCATATATTATAACTACTTTTAAAAATACATCAAATCAGCGTGAAATAATGAATTATGTTGGAATACTTATATCAACATATTTATTAAATCACTAACAATTTTAGCTTAGAAAACTAAATTTTGACGCGATAAATATTAAAATCTAACCTTATACATCTGAAAGCTGCGAAAGTTGAAAAATTTTTTTAAATGTTCTCTACAATGAATAGGGAATAATCCCGTTTTTACCACCTTTTATAACGTCTGGTTAAACTTCACGTCAAGTAACGTGGACGTTAAGTTAATCTTCATGTTAACGAGAGGTTCAGTTTTACGAAGCAAATCGAACCTCCGGTTAGTTGTCTTGAGCTCTAACGACCGGAGAGTGTATTAACAATAGTTCTCATTCCACGAAAAACTGAAAAAATGAATAACGATAGTAAAAATATCGCAACGGAGGCATTTTCAAGTTATGTGCTCGGAAAGGAGCAATCGTGCGAACTGGGCGAAAAGAGGTGATCAACTTTTAGCAGTGATTAGCAAATGATGTTCACAGAATTAATTTTGAATGAACAAGGCGTTATTTTAGATGAAAAGACTAAAGCTGTGACATGGAATATAAGGAAAGAACAAATATTAATCGAATGTTTTCATAGATAATTCACAACCGATAAATTACTGATACGTGATACATTGACTTAGGAGAGTGAAAGGTCAAGGATTGTAATTCAATTCTATCGCAACAATTCTGAAGGTGTGGTTTCAACCTCGAATGAAATATACAGAATAAAAGGAACATTCTGTGTACCTTAAGTACAGCATTACTATATACACTGGTAAATATGGTGCAAACTGATGTCATTATCAGCAAATTTTCACGCTGAAAGATTTATAAATTAATGTTATGCTCCATTTCCAGTGTTTGCCATCTGTCTTAGCAATGATGGCTGAGCACACCAAATCATCTTCTTATATATTGACTAGTCCACTAACTTCAATAAAAATTATAAACTAAAAGGAATGATTTTACACTATTTATGAGATATAGTACTTCTTTGAAGAAATGAAATTGTAACAGGAGGCAGAGCTATTTTTATAAATTAAATAATTTATTTGAACAATTATCACCTAAAAAAATATTTTTGACAGAGCTAAATTGCCAACTAGATACAGAGATGGAGGAAAATATGATCCAAGTATTGAAAAGTTGTAAGTTTATTATGAATCGCCACCAGAAAAATTTTTTGTTTGATGAGAAATAATGTGTGTTGTAATTCAGTTTGTTTCATAATAAGTTTGCCAGCAATCATTCAGCTTAAGAATTAAAAGACACAAGAGAGCAACAGACTACTTTGAGCAAAACTTGAGGATGTGGCACTACAGAAGAGACTTGCTTTTGACTGACAAGAGAAAGATATCTTTATGATATTCAAATATGGATTGGAAAAGTAAAATTTAAATAAAAAAGTTTGTTTGAAAAACTAATTCTATTGTTTTTTTACAATAACTAAATATTATAGTATCTACCAATAGAGCTAATGATTAAAGGTCATGTCGACTATTCCGCCAGGTTAGCAGCTCCATACATCCTGACATTTTGAAGAATGACTAGTTCTTCATCTCCAGGGGTTCTCACTTTAAAACTAAATAAATATCAATACCACCCAAATTGAGTGGATGGCATTCAGACCCCCTAACGATGAAAAACGAGTAATCCTTCCAAATGACAGGAGTCATGGAGCTGCTGACCCAGTGGAACAGGCGAGAGTTTTTTATTTGATACATATATGCTGAGAAAATGTACAGCCTTCCAATAGAGCTAATACTTGCCTCATAATTTAATTTCAATTTGAGAGATTTCCCTATTGATATCCATTTAAAAATAAAAGACAATGGTAACTTTCCACACAGAATTTTTAACAATTACCGACCAAGGTACCGACCATGGTACCAACTATGGTACCGACCTTGATAATGGCACTAGGTGCTGAAACCATGGTCGGTAATTATTAGACATTCTGTGTGGAAAGTTACCTTTGTCTTTCACGTTGAAATTTGAAATGTATATCAACATCAATTACTTCCACAAAGTTGAGCCTGATACGCTTTTATATTGAGAGATTTCCCCCCTTTCCATGTAATGAAGATGTGGAAATATCATTTTATGTGGGCAGCAGATGTCTCACTTGTTAGATTATATGTAGTATACATGAACTAGCCTGTCTCCCTAAAAATGTAGTAAATGTTCATGTTATTTAAGACACTGTATGAAAGGTGTGGAGTAAAGATACATCATGAAAAGATATAGGCTATGAAAATCTTCAGGACTAGGTTGTCAGAGACTTTTCAGAATTAGACATAATGGAAGACAACAATAGAGCAGAATGATCACATAGAAATGAAATATTTGAAAAAAATAGTTAGCACTGGCTCTGGCTTATAATTGCTTGAGGTAGGAAGTAATTGGAAGGACTCTGAGCAAAACCATTGATAAAATATTTGCCAAAAATAATTTACAAAGCACACTATGATACTGATACAAAAGCAGGAGGAGAAAAACTTAGGCACATGGCTCATGAGGTGCGAAAGCAGATGAACATGGACCAAAAAGGACTGCGACAAGGAACAGATAAGAACACATTAGATCTGGTATTTATACAAAGGAAATCAGTGGTAATTCTCTGCTGCATTATAAGTATATAGATGACTGGCTTCGACAGAGTGTAGGGGACTACATAATAGTTCAAATTATGGTTATAGCTGCTCAAAAGTGTGGATCTCAATCAGTAGATTTGCCAATGATGGCCATGCAGACGGTTGACATGAGACAGAAATTTTGTGTTGAGTATTAAAAAAACTTACAAATTCCAAATTGCTAATAACAAATAGCACACATTTACAGAGAAAATGGCAATTGTGAATATATTACTTCACCTTTACATAAGCAATGAGAAGGTTTGGAATGAACATGCAATTCTAATGTACAGAAAATTTCACCACATGAAATTAATCACGATCAAAGTGTTACGATGCTGCATCTACAGCTTTCATTAGACTATATCGAAATTTTGCTGTGTCAGATTTCCCTGTAAAGAGACATGACATTGTATACTAGAGACAGACCTTAGAATCGTTGTCTCACACTACACTCCTCTCTATCTGATCCTTGGAAACTTTCTCTTAAATTACCATAATTGAGTAAATTGAATAAGCTCTTCTATAACTCAGATAACCAGCAGTCCATAACTTCTATTTGTCTACAAGCAAATTCATCCCTAACAACCTATACTCTCTCAGTAAGCCTAACCTTGCAAATATGATTGCTTCATCTGAATACATTTAGATTTCACAATATGATGTCAAAAGGCATGTCATGAAAGATTCATACAGTTCACAGAAAGTTGCATCTCCACTACAGCACAAAAAGTATATTTGTTGAATTTTATAATAGTCAACAGATTTTCTCAACTCAACTCAACAAATTTCCTGCACTTCCAGCATATTGCACCACGAGCGAGATTTAAGTAAACAAACACCTTTTCAGCCCAATCCACTCACATCATCACATATACTGCCTAACTTCCAAATTTCCAGGGGCATTGCAGACAACGCCTCACTATCTTTTGGTGTAACCAGTGGTGTTCCACAGAGCTCCCATCTCGGTCCTTTGCTCTTTTCACTTTTTAGAAATGACATTGGTCATGTGCTGACTCCCATTAAATACTTGTCATATGCAGATGACCTCAAATTATTTCACCAAGTGAGGACTAAAAATTATGCCATAGAACTACAGGAATACCTCACAAATGTCTCCCAGTGGTGTGTGAAAAATTTCATGTCCCTTAACTATAGTAAATGTTTTGTAATGACCTACTGTAGAGGTAATCCATCATTCTCATATGAATACTCATGTTCTGGTAACCTGCTACTTAGAGTCAATCACTTTAAAGATCTTGGGGAAACTTGTGATTCAAGATTGTGTTATGACTTAGATGTTTCAAACATAACACCCAAGGCATATAGAATGTTGGGTTTTATTTGTCGTGCGTGTAATGATTTTAAAAACATCCACTGTCTAAGGATATTATATGTCTCTAGTCAGATCAATCTTAGAGTACTGTTCAATTGTGTGGAATCCATTTTATGGGAAATGTGAATCATCCTTGGAGAGGGTCCAACAGAATTTTATAAGGTTTGCTTCAATCAAACTTTCTATTCCCAGAAAGAAAGGAGAATATGACAGTGTAATGAATTACTTAAGTCTGACTAGTCTTCGATGTAGAAGAAAACAATTTGGTGTCATATTCTTATATTTTATTTTGAACAATTATGTAAAATGCTCAACTCTAAGGTCATTTCTGTATCTAAAGGTACCTTCGGCAAACACAAGACTGATCAATTTATTTAATGTTCCCTATCTGCCAAATAATTATTCATTCTGCATGCCACTGTACCGTACAATGGGAGATGCTAATGAAATCTCAAGGGACATTGACTTTTTTACTTCTTCTTCAAGCACCTTCAAAAGATATGTGAGAAGCAATGTTTCTTGACTGTTTGCCTTCTTTTATGATGTCATATCTATATTCTTATTTTAGACTGCCTTACTCAGTTGTGTATGTCTCATGTCATTGTTAGATTAAGTCATATCTATTTTTTTTTCTCTTACTCTGTTATCTTTTTTTTAAGCTTACCTTGATATCCTTGAAGTGTCTTTATTTACTTTAAAGCTGCTATTCCTTGTTGCCTTAATACTTGTACCCAAAGTATAACTTTATAAAGGGTTTTATATCGACCCGTTCAATAAATATATTATATTATATATTAACGCTACCGCGACTTCTCAGCTCAAAAGCACGTATCACTCACTCGAGGAAAGTTGTTCACTAATATGTAAGTACGGGATCTTGCGTCACTGGACATTATGTCTTCACATTATCACAATGTATGCTACCGACGACTCTTGGAATTCGTGAGAAACGGCATAAAATTACAGAGAGCTCAAAAAATGGCTTCAAGGTTTACAAGATATTCAGGGCCTTTTTACTATGGATGTCCGTATCTAGCAAGTTTTCGAGGTTTTTTTCTTCTCTCAAGTAACCTGGAAAAGAATTAATTCTTCTATGCAAATTTGAAAGTAGCTCTGACAAATATTAAATTGAAAAGAACCTGCTCCCGGCAATCATAATCTCCAATTAATCATCGATATGGTTCATCACGTCAATCATAAAATCCGCCATGATAGAACTCTATACCGTCGTGCAACGCGTCTATCTTCACGTTAACTCGGATAACCAATGAAAATCCTCCGTTATTGTAACGAGCACTTAAACGTCCAGATTGAGCTTAACCATCAATTGTAAAACCGAATTTTGAGCATAACCGGCCGTTAACGCTTACGTGAAGTTTAACTAGACATTATAGAACCGGCCCAAAGTGAATCAGTGAAACCCCAGTTACCATAAGTAAGAACAAGTTCACAGTGACTGAATTCTTGAGTTGTTTGTGTGCATCGAGCAACGTAAGGTTCTTGGCTTCTCTTTACCAATTCACGGCGAACTGCAAAGGACGAACGCAGGGTCAACTCATTTCTCCGAAAGATGCCCCGCAGTTAATCGTCGATCGTTAAGGAAGATAATTAATAGACGTGTGTTCTTGGGAACGAGAGGACAGCTATGCCAACAAATAACCAACCGATAGTGGGCCCTATATTGAGTCATTTTATGGGCAAAAGGGGAGTGAAAAAGCGATAGTGTGATGCGGGCTAAAGGCGGGTGCCGGGGGGACCTTGATTGGGAACAGGGGGAGGTGATAGAATGGCCGTGGAGTGGTGAAATGAAGGTGGAGATTGGAAATACGAGAGGCGTAGATAGGTACACACATGTATGTTACGTACGGAGCGATTGGTTCGCATTATGAGGGAAGAGGGGAGCTGATGGATCAATAATGTCGACGCCTTCGCCGATAACGACGTCGAAGGAAAGAACCTACCTGGACTAATTCCACTCGGTCGAGAACCCCGCACACAAATCACGAAGCGACCGCAATGATTGAGCGGATGGCTTCGAGAAGAGTGAATTTATTACGACCGATTTAAAGTGCACCGAGTAGAAGTTTACGCTGAGGTATTTTCAAAAGTACACGACAATCGTTTTCATCCTTATGAACGGTCACAAGGTTTTATCATGTAAAAAAGAGAAAGAATATGCAAACCTAAGACTAACAAAAATCAAGTGTATGTTGCTATTTAATCACTGTTGCTCTTAAAAGACTACTCACTCGTTTCCAGATAAAGATATCCTGCATTTTTGCTGTTCTTGAGTTTTCAGAGGAATTTCCTTCTTCTGTACATAATAAACCATACGTCTATTCTAAAGGATGAAGAGAGAAATCGGGATTTATTGAAAATACCACTAAAATAAGTTGTTTCAGGCGTGATCTGGTGGCATATCATAATTAAATGAAAGAATATTGGCAATTTTCCACAATATAATAATAATTATAAAGTGCCATAAAGCATTATCTCTCTAAATCGTAATGGGCGAATGAAGTTGTGCATCATGTTATTTACACGAGGGAACTTCGATTGGTACAGGTGACAAGAAAAGGAAACTTTCATTCATTCTCACGATGTCTGAATGCATATTCTTTAAAAGGATTATTCTAAATTCTATTATAAAAATTCTACACGAACTCGCAGATTAATTCAAAGGATCCACTGTGTGTACTTCTTCAGTGAAGATTGCTTCTCCATAGCGAGTTATTATATAAGTCATCATCATTGGTCGTTCAACCTAAGATTGCTTGACTGCAGCTCCTCCATCCCCCTTCCCTATCTAATGCTCGTTCCGTTATCCTTTGGCAGCTTTTCTTGTTTACTCTCTCGTTTATTACTCCTATGCATTCATCCCTTGGCCTTCTCCTTTAGACCTTTTCTTCTATTTTTCCCTCTACAATATTCTACATAGTGCTGCGCGAATCAGGGATTTTCATTTCGAATCAAACCGAATCGAATCTCCCAAAATATATTTTGAATCGAATCGAATTTTTTAAAAATATTCGTTAGCGAATCAAATCACCCTAAAAAAATTCGCTTGCGAATCAAATTCGAATTCTAAATAAAGTGCAGAAGTTTATGCAGAGTTAAAGTAACATAGATTTTCACTATATTTCAGGGCCTTAACATTGGCTTATACATTTATATAGTGGCACAAAGAATAGCAAGGAATGGCGCGTGGTCGTTTAAAATTTCGTTTCGCGTGAGGAAAACATCTTCTAAACGGACGGCGCGCGATTCGGGGATGAGTGCCGTGTTTGAATGTATGTAACGATTTGGAAACGATTCTGTCTGATTCGAATATTACGAATCATTCGTTTTCGAAGCATCTCGATTCATAGGCGAACCGAATCGGATTAAGCCTGATTCGAGTCGATTCGATTTCGAAGCCTTCGCACCGCTCTAATTCTACACGAATCGATTGCACCTCGGTGAGTGCCTAATCCATCTGGTGCTTTTCTCTGTTGAGTGTTAAGCAACCTTTCCTCACCTGCTCTAATGCATACTTCTGCATTTCTTTTTCAATCCGTCTAGTTTTATCTTGAGCGTCCTCCTCCAACAACAGGATTCGAAAGCTATTAGTCCTCTCTGATTTTCTTTTCCAATGGCCCATGCTTCGAATCCATAGAAAGTCTACATGTATATCTTTTTAGATTCTCAGAAAGATGCTGTTAAATGGAATACTTACGACAATGAGATCCCTCCAAACAGTTGCTAACGACTATTTTCAACTCTTAAGAATCCGCAAAAGGGAAAAGGAGCTGCACTGTAGTTTCAATATAGCTGCTATATTTGTGTTTATAAGAAGTAGTATCTCGCAGCAGCTATAATTAGAGCATCATTAACGAATGAGAGAGTTTAGTGACAATGTTCAGTGACAAATTTAAGAAATAACCAAACTTTAGTTGATGCAAAAATAAAAGTTCAAAGAAGAAACACGATTCTCTTCATTTAAAACACTTAAATAGGCAGGTTAAGCAGAAAAAGGTACAAGCAGGTTAAACAGGGTTTTAAAGGCAGAAACAACTTGTGTTCTTTTCATTATAATTGGCCCTAAATGGATTTCTAGCCTCATGAAATTCATTTACCTGATAAAGCAAAAATTGGCCTATTAAGGCGATGTCCTCACCCACATCTACATCTACATGCTACCCTGTGAGCCGCCGCATGAGCGTGTGGAAGGGGGTGTTAGAACTCTATCAGTGTAAACGTATAAAGAATGAGGTTTTGGGAGGTGCAATGGTGAAGTGTATTATGAATGTGTTTTAAGTGGAGCACCGGTTTTATTACAGTCACTTTTTTTGCGTGGAAAGAACACATTTTGTACATATCTGTTCGGTAATGTATCTCTCTCATATTTTATCGCTTCTGTCGGACTTGGGATTGTAGTGTGGTGTCAAATGATATTCTCTATGTCGCTCTGAAACACACCTGAATTTCTGAATATCTCAAGCAAAAGTCTAGCGTGTAGCCTCCAGTGTCCCCCCACACTAATAATCCCGCTAAAAGCTGAGAAACACTAAGTATATGTTCGCTAGCAGCAGCATATAACGAAGCGCGCAGCTTCCCCTTGTACCTTTTAAAATATTTTTGGTTAATACTAAATCAACACCAATGATGTCATCATATCTTGACAGAGTCTTCTGTCGCAAAATATCTCTAGGTTCATTTCTGTATGGGGCAAATTTTTAGGTATGTATACAAGAACTATGGATTTTCAACTTTTTCCAGTTGGTGATTTTCTTTGTCACAAATCGATGAATCTATAATAAAAGCTAATTAAAAATGGTCAATTCTGTTTAGTTTAAAGAAAAACTACCTTATATCACCAATTCTAAAATCATATAGACAAGTAATGCTTCCATAATGATAAATGTGTATAACGAGGAAAATATTATCACTTGGATGGAGTGTTTGATTTGAAAAAAAAATAGCAGGGTGAATGGCAGCGAAGTGATGACTGAAGTTTAACAATCTTACGATCGAAAGCGAAGGACATGTTGGATTACAACCGGAAAGGCTGCGATTTCCAAAACCATTCATCCATATCCGAGGGAAGAGAAATGGCAGAACGCAGTCATTGCGACTGCGGCCGCGACCGCAAATGCGTCGCATTCCTAAAAGCATCCGAGGCTGACGGTTAATTTGAATTAATCTGAAAATCCGAATCATTCCGAAAAAAATCAGAAAGTCAGTCGTTGAGGGAAAGAAACAATTACATACACCGAACCCAAATCTGCGAAACCACTGTAATGACGAGTTTGCAGCGCGACATTCGAAATGTACATCGAAATTTGCAGCTACGGCGAAAATCATACGTAAATACGTGTTTTTACTCCGAATTATCACTTAGTGTTTGTTAAAAACTATTATATGTACGAAAGGTATTATTTCGCATTAAGGAGGAAATTTTGTAGATAGGTAATCGAATTATTTCGAAAGACTGTCAGGTGCCATATGGCTGTGTTAAATAGCATGGAATTGTTAAGAAACCTCATCGGTATCATTAGAAAGTTCGTCACCATTCTCACTGTGCACATTACTTGGCTGCGACCACCTAAAGGAGCGATCACTAGTTTCGGATGAATTGGAGTTGAGGTGTCGTCGCAATCGAGCGCTCAGTTTTCAATTCCGCCACTGAGAGCACACGCCAGTTGCCCGCTGAGTGTGTGTGTGTCTTTCTCCGCTGCTCTTTAATTGGTTGCTGGGGCGGCTATCTTCAATAGCAAATACCTCAGCCCATGGAAACGAAAGATTTATTGGAAACGTTTGGAGGAAAAATCGGCTAGGGAAGACTGATCTCATATCATCTCCATTTAACTCTAGAGTCAACCATATTCCGCCGACGTTACCCGTCATCCTGATATTAATTAAATACTGATATGAGACATTTGGGACTTCGATCAGAGTTCAGTAAACATTTGCCCGATAGAGTCAATGCGGAGCAGCATCCACAATGATCTCTTTCTTGAGCAGTTCGCTCCACCTCGACGACAGGGGAGAAATACTCATCACTATAGAGCTGATAGTATTTTCATCAGTTCGCGTCGCCCACATGCATGCGGCTGCTGACCCTAGCATGGCCCATTGGCTCAGAAGAATTCACCGTGTTCACATATTGAATACTAAAAAGGAAAAGGCAAATGAGTGGGCAAAATAAAACCAGTAATAGAGTTTAGTAACGCATTTTTAGGAAAAAGAGGAAAAGACACAAAAACCATAAAGTGAACATGCAAAACAACTTATCCATCCTTCCTAGCGTATGACTCCTAAGTCTTTCCACGCAAGAGTTCAAACACAAGCTAAGTTTAAAGTAGAATAACAGCAGTAAAAATGAAATTCTTGCAGAGAATAGCATATAATACCAAAAGAGACCTGGAAGGAAACCGGAGGAATAGAGATAAACACGAGGACACATAAATTGAAAAGATGGAAAGAAATCAGCTAAGATGGAATGGACACTCGAGTACAATGGACCAAAACAGAATCCCCAGGAGAGAACTGGAGGAGAAATATAGAAGGAGGGAGACGTAGAGGGAGACCAAGATGGACAAGGAAGGGAAGAACAAGAGAAAATCAAATGGGAATAGAAGAAGAAAGACAGAGAGTGAGATGAAGTCATTAGTAGAGCGAGGAAAAAAGTCTTCCGACTCTTTTAAAAATGTTGGGACTTTGTGGTTTTAACGACAAGTCTCCACCGATTCCTTTTATACAGCATTTCCTTCTACTTTTTTTATATTTAGAGAATTTGTCGGAAAAAGGATCTTTTCCGAACTTTTCATATAAATTGCTGATTTGTAGACTTTTATCACCACCATTCCGAGAGCGTATTTTCAGAGAGGGAATGATAAAGCATGAACTCTTTTACTCATCCGGGTGCTGTCTAATTCTGCTTTCCAACCGGTACTCTCCGGTAACCCATTGATTCACAAATAATAGTTTGGTGCTCCTTAAAAAATGTACGTAACGTATGTATATGACCAGAAAAGTATTAAAAAGGCCGGAATTTTTGAAATCTGGTACCGGAGAAGGATGCTTATGATAAAAATGGACGAATAAGATAAGAAATGATGAGTTTTACCGAAGATTATGAGAGGAAAGGACCACATGGAACATTACACAGGAAAGCCAGATGAATTGGACACATTCTGAGACATGGGTTAGTGAGGAACATAAGGGAAGGAAAACAGAAGGAAAATTCCCCAGAGAAAGATCCAGGGATAAAAACATGAACCAAATAAAGAGGAGAGTACGTAGGGACAGAGTCACGAGGAAGAAAGCATTTGACGCTGGGAAGTACAGGAGGATGCAGTTAACCAATGTTGGGATTAAACGACCGATTGTGTGATGTATCTGACAATTGTTTGAGGGAAAATTAATGGAGTAAATAATAATAAATTACTTACGAGAGATAATATAATACATTCTTTACGGATGCCCACGATACATCTAAGGCCATCGCTCTTGTGCAATAACTACTTTGAAGCAGTGCATCGAGAGCGAACCGAGAGCGCTCTACGCAACTAGGCTAGCACACTGCCCTTCTCGAAGGAATTGAGGAAAAATTGCAGCAATCACATCCTTGATACAGTTCAATTTCCCAACTAATTCACGCCAAATACGCAGATTATCTGTCTCCGGGCCAAGTAATATGTCCTTGGTACGCACTTGAAATGTTTTAAGCATCTTAATGGGACGGCTCAAGAGAGACGGACAAGAAAATGTTTATGATAAAGGATAAGTATTGAAGCACCTACCACTGAACTGACGACTATCAACATAAAATCTCAATCTTAACATTCCGCCATCATTAAGTTTGCAAAAATAATTCAATTATTATATAAATGCGCCATTATACTTCAATCCTGGCAAATTTTACCAACAGTTGCATAGAATGAAGAGCACTGAGTAAAAAGGCAAAACATTCCGCAAATTGTTTCGGAGAACTACGCATTATTTAATTAGTGCGTTGTTCACCGGTAAATCATTGACCTAATCTGCCAGATAAACGAGTGAAATCAAAGGACAAATATTCTCGAGGTCTCCCTCTCCAAGCATTATAATTTACTTAGTATCTAATGTGCACTAAATGTCATGACCATATAAAGTTAAAGGGTCGCTTTCGTCCGAGTCCTCTAAATTGGCCGAATGGGAGTGGAGGGGGGGGAGAGGGGAGGAAGGGACAGGAGAGAGTGAGGGGCGGGGGGGGAGGGGTAGCAGCAAAAGTGCACTTCTTGAGAATGCCTGGAGTCAAGCCAGCTACCATTCGCATTTATTTTAGAGGATATAGTCACGGGGAAGGTTTTAAAAAACGACAACTCTAATCATACTCTTGTGTTCCTCACAAAGTATTTTAATTTATTTGTAGTGGTATAGCTCTTCAAAGTAATGAAAAGCATGATTTCAAGTACCTTTAACTTTACTTATCAAAAATATCCTTTGATATTCTTTGTGATGACTCAATTGATAAAATCCAAATGGGAAGAGGACGATTCTTTCTGATGTTAACTAAGTATTTGGACAGAATACATTTTTTTAATATTTAAATTTATCATTTACACTCAAAGTAATTTATTTATTTTTTTTAACCATTCTGATGGAGTGTGCCAATATCTCCAGTTCATGTATATGATGAATGAATAATGGTCTGGCCAATATTCATTTAATGTGTACTCGGAGAAGTATTCAGTTATTCGCCGAACAACCCGGGTTCACAGGGGAAGCTTAGAAATAATTGCACTGGCCCGTTCACAAAGGGGCCACGCAAAAAATGAGCACCTTATATTTTTTCGGCTGATTAAAATTATGGATCATAAATCTTGAGTGGAAACACCCCGTGCCCTACGTGCCCCATAGGTGGTTAGCGCGGTACACAGTCCACGTAGACTCCGAATCCACACACCGCTGCCGTCTGGCGAACCTAATCATAAGTTTTGACTCGCCACTCGCTGCTGGGAAAACAAAGGCACGCGACGCCGCGTGCGGGGCAATCGGAACGGTAAAGACAACACGGTGGTAGAATCAATCGGGTGGGGAGGGATGTGTCTTCCGTGGCTCGGCGTGGCTCGCCACGGAAGCGAGCGTCGCCTTATCTGCCGAATCCAATAAAGTGTCTCGCCAGGGGAGGACGACGTCATCCGTCAACTCTAAGCCGTCATCGGGTGCGGACTATCAAGATTTTAGAAGCTGTTTTTCTCGCTCGTTTAGAAGGGTGGGAGGGCACAAAAGAGGGGGCCAGTCGAGCAGTTCGTGTTTTTGGATAGTATTTTTGATGGTAATACTATAGAGTAAGTATATATAATAATAATAACTTGTCTTTATTGCGAGCGAATTTAGGACTGTACAGTCCTCTCTTACAATTAACTCATTCAACACACACAAGCATCCATGTCCTGGGCAGTGGATAATCTACCCAGGCGGGATTCGAACCCGCGACCCTCGGGTGATCAGGGGAGGACTTTACCCCACCGCCACCGGGGCCAACGATAGTATATAGAGTGGCACAGATATAGAGAGATTCGATTTGAGTTTTTAAATAATACTTTGGCCGACAGATGGAACAGGTGTATCGAAGTTGAACGACAAGCCATGACAAATGAGCATTGGCACACGGCCACTTCATTTAGTGTCGCATAACTCACGTGATGTTCTTATGATGATTTCGGTGCCTGGATGTTTACTAATCGACCCATAGCAACGAAAACAAATCTTATTGAGTCGTCGAAACCAAATTAAGCATGTATTTTAATGTGCATTAATGAGCATCGTCCATTATGGATCGAATTCACGTCAATATGATAAGACACGCGATTACCAAGCATGGAGTAAACTGTTTACCGATGTATCATAGGAACGACAAAACAATTGATACTCGATAAAAAGCACACAACAGCCATGGTAAATACACTCTTCTGTATGTTGATGCAAAATCACCGAGTACCACTAGCGCCTCCAAGTGGCCTCCCCCGTAAGCCAAAATTCTTCCTCCCCTAAGGTGGTGCCACCTGAGAAATTCTTCCCAAAGCTCTCCAAAATTTATGTCCAGTTTTTAGCATTGCTTTGCCACTCTATATATACTTACTCTATGGTAATAGATTGATTTGTACATGAGAAGCGTTCCATATTTATTAGACACTTATATGAACTCTCTTATGGAGATTCGTTTCCCGGATTTCCCGTTAAGGCTAAATACGACGGCGAGTTAGTGTGAATCTCCCTCGCAAGATGGGACGACGGTCGTAGGCCGTGAGCGCGACCTCCTAAGCATGTATCGGGAACTACGTCGGAGCGTGGAACTTGCGAGTCCCTCCCCTTCCTAGTCCTCCTCTCTCCTTCCACAGCGGAACCTGACACCGCCGCAGCATACTACAAAGACCCAGAATGGGGCGACGGTTACATGTAGCTGGCCATCAGTTTGGTAATAATAATTGAGGTTTGTTTTTAATTGCAGATTTCGTCAAGACAAGTGTACTAAATTTTTTTCGCTGCTTCTTCCAACTTCAACTGTTCGGCAGAATTAGAGCATTTTACCTCAATAATGCCCCCATCATCAGTGATGCCATCCGAAGAAGCGGCAAAGAAACATTGCTTGAGGTCAATGAACAGTCCTGAATGAGCCACCTTACATTCGGAGATTTCCTCGTACTGCCTTATCGCTTTGTTTTCGTGAAGTTGCCCGCATTGCGTTGCTTCATTCTGAAACTTTCGGTCGTACAGAAGCCGTCTCCGCCTTTTGCAGATTATTCCAAAGTTGGATAAAGTCAATCGATTAATTCGTTCCCCCACCACCTTTCCTTCTCACATTGGCCCTTAGTGTCTTTCTCCAGTTCATCTCTAGAAGCTGGTGTCACTTTTAATTTTTTCCATGAATTCTTCTACTTCTTTATCATATTCTTCGCCATCCATGTCTAATTTTTGGCACATTACAACGTAACCAGCCCCATCACTTGTTTTTGTCTTCTTCTTTTGTTGTTTAACGTCTAGTTTGGCGAGCAACTACTTTATTGCATTTATACGTTTCAGTCTTCTGAGACAAGTGAATTCGGCGGGCGTGTGGGAACTTCTGGCTATGAGCGTTTCCCAAGTTGAATATCTCCACATGGGTCCTAGTTGGAAATCAAGACCAGAGCCGTGAGTCATGTGTTGATTTGATCCTCTTTTGCCCCTATTCACTTGTTTTCTGCTCGAAAACTTAGCCAAAAACATAAAATTTGGCCTAAGACATAATTGTTTCTGCACTGTTACTGGCGTCGTGTGATGTCAACTGCACAGAATTTGGGATAAGTGGCTTAACAGCCACATCAATTTTTTCGAGGTATGCTATTTCTTCCTCGGTAATAACTCTCGGTAATAATAAGTCTCGGCAAGACGCATGACATCCAAATACGTGCTTGGGACCATTTTTTTAAGCCTCGACCCGGGACTTAACGGTATTCCCTTCTGTACAATTATACGTAATAGCGCCGCGAGTTACTTTTTAAATCTTATCATTTTTACTTTTGTAAGAATTATTTTGACAGTGGGCCTCGCCTCCGAAATCTTGATGAGTGGCCCCATCGAGAGCGCACTGAAGCCCTCCGGTGTGTGAAACGGAACTGCCGGGACCGCATCAATGCGATTGGAGCATGAAACGGAACGCACCTTTAGACTGTCGAGCTACCGAGGCATCCACCTACCCCAGGGAGTTCTGTCAGCTTTTTAAGGAACAAGTTGCACAAGACATGTAACGCTCATTCCAAAGCGTGCACTGGGCGCCGCAGTCCGCGGAGTTAAAACCAAACTTGAATCGCAATGTGGTTTTGGCTCCTTTTAAACTAATACTGAGGATACCAGGACTAACCGCGGTATCCTCAACATTTGAGGATGGATATTGCCCTGAAAAATATTACTATTTAAGGTGGCTGGAGCGGGAATCGCGAGTCATTGAATGCAGAGTGAAATTTGGGCCCACCCTTTAGAGCACATATTCATAACTTTTCAAGTGAGTCGAAAATTGTTCCTGAACCACATTTCAAGAGAGTCTCTTTATATGCCTGAAATAACAATACATGTATTGATATAAATTATGCAAGTTATATTTTAAAAATTTTCGTCTTAATTAGAGTTCTGACGTGGGTTTACGGCGTGGAATTCTAAATTTAAACAAAAATAATACGTAAATATATTATTTTACTCGAAATGATACTTCGGTATTTGTTATAAGCTATTACAATAAAATGAACCGTATTATTTTGGGTTTAAGAGAAAATCTACGCATATAATATGAATTATTTCGCTAAGCTCTATATGCTTCCTTATTAGAAGCATTAGGCGATCAGTAAGCCTTGATGTGCTGCTTGCCACATACTATGGTGAATTTTATTCACAAGTAAATTTTTGTACTCTGTTCTGGGGTTCGTCCCCCCATGCTAGCATTATGTTTAAAATTTAGAAACGTGTGGTTAAGCTAATAAGCAATACTACAGCTAATACAACTTGTCTTCCTCTGTTTAAGAAACTTGGTTTACTACCGATCCCCTGTAGTTATATGTACTATTACTTTCATAAGTATCGTTACACCCACCCATCCCCATTTTACGAGCTTGATTGAATGGGGTCGGGATGGAAAAATCTTGTAGTTGGCACACAGGGCTGGATGCGGCCTCTCCTGGGAAAGCTTTACGCCACCGAGAGACTACGAGGAAGGGCGAGGAGCAACAGGGTTAGTGTAACTGGAGTAAAATGTACTCTGGAGTAAACGCCCCTGCAGAAGGAATGCCTTTAAAGAAACTCACTTCAACGCATCGGAGCCGATCGCTGCGTTTTCTATCGGGCTTCGCCTCGACTTTTCAGTCCGTTGTATTTTCATTTTATAAACTACCGTTTTTGAGGTTATAGGGATTGGAGTCCGTGGTCACTGTGACAGCGGAGAATGGGGTGGTGTACACATCTTCGTTGGCGACATTTTCTTGCAATGAGCAATTTCATGTAGAACGGGTGTGTGAGAACTCCAAAGATGCACTCTTTACATCAACATACTGCGCAAGGTTGGCATGAGATAGAACAAATTTTGCAATTAGATATTAACATTTGATTCTACATAAATGATATGCATCCAGCTACTCAGCCACACACTTATCTCATCTGCTTTCAATCGCTGGAAGTAATTAAGCATCCAAAATAACAGTTGTTGGATTGTTTTGATTTTATAGTGAATTACTGGAATATCCCATAAGTATACATTTGAAAAAATATTACCTAAGAATTTTAATATCATATTTTTTATAACTATTAGCGCAATTTTTATGGGTTCTCTCTTACTAGGTATGAATCTTCGAACATCCTGAGGAATACAGGATCAGGACGAGTATCGCTAAGCTTTTGGCGGTGCATGACTGCTGCCGGCCTAGGGCCTCTGGTATGGACAACACCCAGAATGACCGCACGAGACTATGTCGGCATTTTAGAAAACAACTTGAAGTCGTTCGTCAGAGAAGTCGTTCCCGAGGGAGGGGTGACATTTATTATTGACAACCTCCCCTCTGCATACAGCCTCTGTTGTTAAGGACTTTTTCCATGGGAACGATGAGATTTTGGTTCTTACATGGCCGGCTCATTAACCTCACCTTAACCCAATAGAAAACTTGTGGGGTATAATGACTCAGGAGTGGGAACCGAGGAGGGTGACGACTACAGTGGAGGAGGCAGAAGAGGCGCGTGAGTCGTGGGAATCTTTTCGTAGGTGGCCGCAGATATGCGAAAATATAGTCGCATCAATGCTTCGTCGATTGCAACAAGTAATGGATTTGGGTGGGGACGCCACAAATTATTAATAACTTGAAAGAATTGCTTGTAGTTTTACTCTTTAACATCCTCTTCCTCAAATACATACTTCGCCAGCTTAGCGTGTGTATTCCTTGGCGCGCTAGGTTCTTTGGAATGGGTGATATCGCTTTCCACGTAAATCTATAATTATGATACTTCTCACGTTATGTGCGAATGAATATTTCTTTCCCTATTTCTGCCAGACCCACATAATATACAGTCGTTCGCACGTGGAAAACCAAAAACCTTTTTCACTCACTTCCCAAATATTTTCCAAACAATGTAAATGAAGTTGAATTTTATTTTCATCACTTTTAAATTAGATAAAGGTGACGTGACTGTCCTTCTGGTGTATGTTATTATTAATAATCGTCCGATAACGAGGGGTAAATAATTAATATCAATCAATTCAATTGATCTACTACTAATGTTCTCTCTGTTTAAGAGAAGATGGCAACTATGGAAGGCTATGGTCCCATTCGGCTATCAATAGAGCATGAATATACACAATGGATTCAAATGTTGCCTAGGCTACGTGTTCCCTAAATTTCCACTTTTAGTTCATCCAGTCCTTGGCGCTACTTAGAAAAAAGTCTTCTCAGTCGACTCGCAAATGGCCGTTGTTGATTGTTGTTAACGTGAGACTGGTGAATGATCAATAACGATTGAAGAGATTTGAAGTACTTCATGATGTGAATAATAGCTGGCTATTTTTGAGACCTAACAGTTACATTTTAAATGATAGAGAGGAAATATTTACTACAGGAAGTGTGTAAGAGGCATATGAAAGGCATCGTGAGCCATTTCTCGGTTGTGTGGTTCTTTTACTGCGAATTTTCTGCGACATTTTTTTGGTTTATTACCTATTGAGATCCTTAGGAATCAGAAGATATGATCTCGATAGATTGATGTGAATGTTAAATTATAACCTACTCTTCGTATGTGGCCTCGGAGTTGGTTCAACAACCTCTCCTTTATTTGCTATTGCTTTCTGATTCTTCCAATCATAAGAGTGGGAAGTGACTTACAAAAAATGCTAAAATGATAGTTATCGGTGCAATTTCTTTCCCATAGATGATATTGTTGGATCATGGTTTAGAAATCCTTATGATAATCGTATCCGTCTTCAAATGCATTCCACTTTTTTTACCTCGGATTATTATAAAGTTGCCATAGAACGATAACCACGAAGTACTTAGAAGTTTATTGTGCATTTGTGTAATTTAATTTGGAGAGGAATTAAATATATCTGTAGACCGGACAATATTAAAAAAGTGTTTAATTACGTCTCGCGTGTAGTACTACATTTTTTATCCACTGTATTATGATTACTGGTTAGTAAAACCGGTAAAACGTGATTATTTACGATCTGTAGAATATATTTAGATTTGAACTGCTGTCTTTCATCACTAGAGGGCACCATAATCAACAAAGTTGTTTGTTTACGGAATTCTAGGCAACAGTTTTTGGCGACGAGTCAACAATCCATAAGCATATTCATGCAAGAGAGTATCATTCAATGGATGGATATATCATTCAAAGAAGATATTCCAGTAATTCACTATAAAATCAAAACAATCCAACAACTGTTATTTTGGATGCTTAATTACTTCCAGCGATTGAAAGCAGATGAGATAAGTGTGTGGCTGAGTAGCTGGATGCATATCATTTATGTAGAATCAAATGTTAATATCTAATTGCAAAATTTGTTCTATCTCATGCCAACCTTGCGCAGTATGTTGATGTAAAGAGTGCATCTTTGGAGTTCTCACACACCCGTTCTACATGAAATTGCTCATTGCAAGAAAATGTCGCCAACGAAGATGTGTACACCACCCCATTCTCCGCTGTCACAGTGACCACGGACTCCAATCCCTATAACCTCAAAAACGGTAGTTTATAAAATGAAAATACAACGGACTGAAAAGTCGAGGCGAAGCCCGATAGAAAACGCAGCGATCGGCTCCGATGCGTTGAAGTGAGTTTCTTTAAAGGCATTCCTTCTGCAGGGGCGTTTACTCCAGAGTACATTTTACTCCAGTTTCGCTAACCCTGTCGTCCATTTGCGAGTCAAATACGTATGTAATATAGTGCGCAAAAATAAATTTTAGCAGGAAAATTATATTTATGTGACTAACTATAGAGAAACTAAGCATTTAAAGCATGATGGATTGAAAAAAATTCAATATGCCGTTGCTCCTCGCCCTTCCTCGTCGTCTTTCGGTGGCGTAAAGCTTTCCCAGAAGAGGCCGCAACCATCCCTGTGTGCCAACTACAAGATTTTTCCATCCCGGCCCCATTCAGTCAAGCTCGTAAAATGGGGCTGAGGGTGCAACGATATTTTTGAAAGTAATAGTACGTTGATTGTACGTGTGCCAAGAGCAACATATCAAACTATGTAACCAACAACAGTATTCATAGTCACAATACCAGAAGGCATAATGACCTCCATCAGAACTTTGTAAGGACCTCCATTGCTAAGCATGACCCAATGTCCATGGGCTTAAAAAGTTATAACCATCTGCCATCCGAGGTCAAATCCGAAAATAATTTAGAAGTATTCAAAAAAAGTATGCAAGTTCTTTCACTCGAAAATGTTTTATTCTCTAAAAGAATTTTTGAATTCATGATGTTTTCGTAAATATATTGTGTCCATCTGGCTCCTAAGTTACCCTCGGCGCCAAAAATGAAACTGATCTGAATGCATTATTTTCTTTTAATTGTTTTAAATGTACTGAATGTATTTAGAATATTTATTGAATTATGTATACATGTTTATATGACGTGCCTTACACCTCGGGACAAATGTAACGCGGTCTTTTGGGCAAATAAATAAATATGTGTATTGCTATAAGGCTAAGGCTTAAAATAGAACTGAATTGCCAAGAAACCAAATAAATGAAACCAATCAGTACAATCCAGTGTTCACATATATCAGCATATATTGGCTATCAGCATTATATTACACTTAGGCAAAGTTTCACGCAAATCTGTACGTAAACGAAAGACCACTGAAATCGCCACCACATCAACTATCTGTGACCCTCACCGACGGAGGAGTGTGCCTTATTGGGAGTGCTCGGAGGGAGGGAGAGGCATGGTGAGAGTGAACGGCGTTGTGCCGTCCACCGACGAGGGCGCTCTCCAGCGAATGCGCCCGCGAAATCACCACGTAAACACGGAGCGGGCGAACAACCAAGACCCCCCCCCCCCCGCGGGGAAGGCCCCGAAAATATCACCCCCTCCCAATTTGCCAACACCACCCACAATCAATCTTTTCGGGTCAGCGTCAAATCTCTCGTAAAAATTCTAATAAAAGAGACGGAGAGAAAGAGAGAGAGTCGCTCTCGCCCTTCTTTTGTTTGTCCTCGTCACGAGCCAAATCGAGTACCCTCACCAACCGGCGATGGACAGAGCGCGCATGCGCCAACTTAACGCCTTACCACAGAGTATACAGAGAGAACAGATGGCGCTTTAACATGTAATCACGAAATGCGCTTCCGGCCATGTTGTAAGCGCGTTTTCTTAAGCTTGAATCACACGATCATTTTTTCCGTCCCTTTTAAGGGGATAAAGCTCCAATGATAGCTTTTCAGGAACCGTGACAATGATAGCTCGAGCTATCATTTTCTGAATCACGCGGTCATTTTGGCCGTCCCCTTTTCCATCATTTTTTCCGTCCCTTTTCGCATCATTTCTATATGTTTACTACTCCCATTCCATTGAAAGCCAAACGTGTCCTTAGAGTCGCTCTTTGCGGCCGAGCACTCTGATTGGCTAAATGGTGGGGTCAGCGATGCCTCCAGGGACGGAAAAGGGGACGTGCCCAGGGATGGAAAAAGCGATAGGGATCCCTATCGCTGGAGCCATCCCTGACTTTGTTCGAGTCTCACGATCATTTTCGAGCGATCATTTGAGCTATCATTGGAGCTATCCCTTAAAAGGGACGGAAAAAATGATCGTGTGATTCAGGCATTAGAAAGAAGCTAGCACGTCTATCTGGTGAAAAGTGAGAGCGTCACAGAGTTTTTCTCTTTCGTGGTGATTTACTCCACACCCATAAGCGTTTGGCCATAGTTTGTTTCCCTGGAAACACAAAATGTCCGAAGAGGAGAGAAAAGGTGGATTTTCTTGGTGCTCCGCGATAAATTGCCGTAATAACTCCGGCATACCGAACAGTCAGTACAGTTTTTTCCGATTTCCGAAAGATCCCGTGAGGTAAGTTAGATCACGGACTTAAATATTTTCCTGTTATGCATTATTATTGAATTCTACTAGCACGCTGTATATATGAGAAAATGTTGTCAACTTTGGAATATATCGTTTGCTTCAGGTGCAAGGAATGGGTGATCCGGTCACGAAGGAAAGACTTGGAGGACAAGAGTGCGGAGTATTTATATAAAAGCTGCAAAATCTGCAGCGAACATTTTGAGGATAGCATGTTCCTCAATTATTTAAAAAATAGACTCCACAATCATGCAGTACCGACGAAATTTGATGTACCAAACCCGCCGCCTCTAATAGGAAGCCAGAGAAAACCTCCAAAATCCAGGAATAATATCGACTCTACAAGAAAGACTGAAGGTAAGGATGCAGGTTTTTGCTCTGTACTTAGTCTAACTTGCGATTGCTTACCGAGTCAGTGAATCACTTGCTTATGATGCGTTAATTAGGATACTATTCCCCTGTATTTCATAATCGTAATTATCTTATTAAATCATTTCAGTTTGTCTGTAGCGCAGAAATAACTGCTTACTGTGAACATTTTTTCTGGGTGTGTGTTTCGAAATGGGTTTTTCATCATTACGAGGAGATTATAGGCGAAGGCATGCAGATAAGTTTTCTATCGAGATATTACAAGATACGTTTCTTTCGGCGTAGAGATAATTATTGCTTTTAGTTATTCCCTATCATTTGTACTGCTGCAAGGAAGCGTTATACGAGATGACGTAATCTGTTAGTTGCAATGATGAAGACTTGCTGATATTTAAATTTTTCCAATGCATAACGTGAAACTGATTACATTTTGTTTACTTTTAATTTCACTTGAAATGTATCCAGAAAATATCGCAAATGGATTCTCGGTCCACTTCGGCGTGCCAGCGCCAGAAAATTAAATTTTGTGTCTGTAAAGCATTTGTGGTTAATGGAAGCAACTGTTCAAGCATAATGGCCTCTGTGGCCTTACGCTCAGGATGCTAGACTGAGATCTCGACTGCTCAACACGCCGACCGCTAAAAAGTCAAATCCCCTATTACATATATCAATTCATATAGGTAGTGTTGCTATTTTGCTAACTGATAATCACAGAATGACTACTAACATCCACGATTGTATATTGCAGATAACCGCTGGCAGGATTGGCACAATGAATGCGGTGTAGAGCAATGATTTTTTTAATCTAATGAATATACAACTAGGAAACTTTGTCTGTAAAATAAACATTTTTGAGCAATTTCCCGAAAATTCAACAATAACTTTACAAATTAATGGACAAAAATTATCGATACGCAAACAAGGGAAATAAAATTCTTGTCTGCAAAAGTTCGCGAAATATTTCAGCAACAGATCTCTTGGAGATGTTGGCTTCAATTCTGGAGAGAAGTAATACTCTACTAGAGAGTTCTGCCCCACAGCAGCCTCCGTCAAGATGAAGAGAGAATGCTCCTGTTTGCCCATTTGTCTAACTAATTTCTTTATATTAGTCTGTAATCGGGTAACATATTCCATAGTTGAAAATTAAGGTGAAACTGCGAGTATCGATCAGCGCCAAATTCACGGACTGGAATTCGATCTCAAGTATAGATTTTCCTGAAGTTATTTTCAAGTACTAAAAATATTGAAAATACCTCACATGTGCATTTGAAATACAAAACACTTTAATAATTTGGAATACAAAAATTACAAAGTCATGTAACTGAAATACATCCCAGCCCTTATTTCCATCAAAAGTGAAGCTGCCCTTACGGTGTGCCAAAACGAAGAACGTTCCACATCGAATGTGTCAGTCGAAACGAATGCGAAACTTTTGTTTTATTGGCTCGAGACATCCTGTTTCCGCTGATCACATGCGTCACCTTCTGAAAAACTTAAATCAAGGTTCATAAAGTACACAGATTATTCCGCTTACATATATTTCAATAAATACCTTTTTGTAGCAAAAGGCGCCGACTACAGCTCCATTTCTTTGGAATTACAGCACTTGAGACTTCAATTGCGGAGGTAATGAGCAAGTGACTCAAATAATAGAGCGGTAAGATGCACCTAGGCTATCCCCAATAAATATATGGTGAGTTTCCGCTCCCAATAAAGTTTTTCGTGAAAATAGCATTTATATTTCATTAACAAGTACTATTTTTCTTGGTTTCTCCAGTTTTCACATTAAACTCGTAATTTAAAGCTCAAATGGTGATAAAAATAAAGTGGAAAGTTAATATTTTATCATTCGTATTGGAATGACGACATAGTTTTATATAATAATCCAATATATATAAATAAAACCTTGAGGAAAGAAGGGGGTGGAGTGAGAAGGAAGAAGCACTGCTGTCACTGATGAAATAGTTCGTTTAGTGAGATATAGAATAAGTGGGAGTGGGAAGGAAGCAATTGCTCGTTCGCCAGGGGCGCGTTGTCCTTGGAGTGCTGGATGATCTCCAGCGTTTCCAAGGCGTCGAGTCTCGTCCAATTTCCTTCTAAATGAAGGATCTCCGGTGTTAAGTCACTCCGATGTTTGTGGTCCAGCAGGTGCTTGGTGAAATTAGACTGCGAAATTAGCGTTCCCAAGGCGGAAACAATTTTGACATTACCGCAAAACTACTTCCACAGATGCAATTATTTCTGCTGATTCATGCCACCCCTTCCAACACCAGGCAGCAGCTTTTTAAGCACTAATTAATGGGCTTATTACAATCCCTCTCAGTGAAGAAAACTACGTAAAGGAATGGAACATCATCAGCCACATGTAAATGTTTACCGACCAGAAGTCATGGTAAATATTCTAGATAAATCCCGCAAGAAACAGGCCGTATCCATGTTGACTTCACTGTCCTCTATCGACAATCCAAAGAAGTGGAGCAGGATACCATTTCTAGGGAATATTTCACATGCTGTAACATCTTGTTTCCCAAAGGATAATTACAGAATTGCATACTATACTCCATCAACCCTTAAAAATATTCTTTTCGACGCCAAAGACCCCTTCCCACCCGTTCAAAAAAAGCTGTGTATATTCTCTCAAGTGCAACAAATGTGATTTCAGATACACGGAAAACAGTATTTAGGTGAATAGGGTGCTTCGACGACTGAGATCACGGAAAACAGAAAGAAGTGCTAACATCAGAGTGAACGGACATAAACATTGTTTTTAAAAGAAGAAAGTGCAGTCTAATTTCACCAAGCACCTGCTGGACCACAAACATCGGAGTGACTTAATACCGGAGATCCTTCATTTAGAAGGAAATTGGAGGAGACTCGACGCCTTGGAAACGCTGGAGATCATCCAGCACTCCAAGGACAACGCGCCCCTGGCGAACGAGCAATTGCTTCCTTCCCACTCCCACTTATTCTATATCTCACTAAACGAACTATTTCATCAGTGACAGCAGTGCTTCTTCCTTCTCACTCCACCCCCCTTCAAGGTTTTCCCAGTGAGTGAACCATCAGTGAGCCATAAACAAAGTTCCCAAGTGCTTTCCCCTCCATTTCAACTTCACCCTCATCAATAGCCTGGACTTGCTACTCTCTCCGAGTTCCGCCGTATTCGCAGCGGATCTGGTACTAATATGAGGCTCACGATATGCAGCTTGGTACCAAGGACGGATCGGGGTTCGATGGTTTGGAGCCGAGTGGAAGGCATAAACCAGAGGCTCAGTGATGTCTGCGGGAGCGAGGGAGCTGGGTTCTTGGACCTTAGGCCGTTGCTGGATTCGTGTCGAGTGCAATTAAATCGCTCGGCTGTCCATTATACGTATGAGGCAAAGCAGAAGGTAGCGTATAGGATATTGGAGCATACCCAGCGAGTTTAGCATAGATGGTAGGCAAGAGAGTAGGTCAGTTAGTGGGAACGAATTCAGTGCATTTCCAAAAGTCAGATATTAAAGAGTACACAAAGTTTAGGGCCTAGGAAAAGCTTCATAGATGAGAATAAATTAGACATATTTAGGAAAGAGAGTAGGTCAAGTAGTGGGCCATTAAATAACACTCACTTTCGTCAGTCTCACTAGGTGGTTTTCCATCATTAAAAATTTTAAGATGTCAACTTTTACTAAAACCACTCGATTTATTAAACAACGACCCAGGTTTCGATGTGCATTCACATCATCTTCAGGTAAATGGAGGCCGATGTGCAGGCCTTATATAGTAAACATTGCCAGGTGGGGAGAGGGGGGGGAGAAAGAGAACAATGCAGGAAGAGGGGTGGTCTCGGGAGGGTAGGGGGGGGGGGGCTAGGAGGACGAAGTGGAGGGGATTAAAGCTTTTAGGATGGGAGAATAGGCAGGGAGCATACATTCATTAACAAGAAATTTATCACAGTAAGCTTGGTATTTTTAAAATTTCTAATTGTTCTAAAGCATTCAGCTTACGTCTGTCAGTTGCAAAATGGAGAGGTGTCATAGTAAAATCACTTTTATGTCCGTGGATTAAAAGATGTCGGGCGAAGTTGCTTCCGTTAAAATTAAAATTTCTAAAATCCCTTTTATGCTCTATTTGTCTAATTTCAAAATTTCTACAGGTCTGTCCAACATACTTTCCACCACATTCATTACATTTCATTACGTATACACCACCTAATTTCTGAGGTTCAATGGGGTCCTTGCAGTTCACTAACAGCTTTTTCACACTGTATGGTGTTTTAAATGCCACTTTATAACGGTCCTTTGGAAACAATTGCGCCACTCGAGAGGAAATCTCCCCAAAGTAGGTAATTGAACGCCATTGTTGAACAGGCGGTTCTGTTTTGTTGTACAAACTGGCCACGGCTCTTTTCCTCCTATTCTTGCGAATTAATTTGTCTATTAGTGAGAGTGGACAGCCGTTATTCACTGCAATCTGTTTGATGGTTCGGGTTTCTTTTTCAAACTCGGAGTCATTCAGGGGAATGTTGAAAAGGCGGTTCATAAGGGCGTGGAAAGCAGAAAGATTTTGCGAGTAAGGGTGTCTGGAATCAGCAGGTATCAGCATGGTTGGTAAAGGTGGGTTTGCGGAAAATTGAAAAATGGTGCCTCCCTTCTTCAAGGGAGATAGTCAAGTCTAAGAAGTTGATTGAACGGTTACACTCCAATTGACTCAGAGTAGTCATGATGTAGTCTGTAGTGCATGATGCATGTAATAACAATCAATAATTCCTTTCTTATTATGTATATAGTAACCATCTAGCTGCGTGCGACCCTGTTCTCTGGCATGTCTCCCTTAAATATCCTAGTTGCATGTCAATAGTGCATGTTTGGTGATCTTCACCCCCTGCCTCACACCCTCGTGGTGGCTCGCAGGGTATTACGTAGATGTAGATCTCCGTCGGCCATTGTTTACATTGTATTTAAAATTTCTTAGAAAAATGTATGTGTGTTACCTACGGTCCCTTCTTCCTTTTTCCCTCTCCCCTTCGCTCAGCCTCCCCCCGCGCCCCCTCCCGCAGCCCGGAATTTCCCTACACTGCACAACGCTTCCCCCATCCCCCGCCCCTCCCCTTCCTACCCCTCACACCCCCATTACACCGCACTCTAACTGCTTTGTTTCCTTCTCCCTCCCCCTTCCCTTCCCCTCCTTCCTCCGCACCTGATTTTGCATGAGAATACCCATGTGGAATAATATTTGTCACCTGAAGATGTCATTATGTGACGATACCCAGTTAGCAATAAATCTATTAAGTGGAACATTACTGGAGTATTTTAATGTAAAAGATATGGAAAAGTTCCACATAGTCAAGCTTGAAGTTATTAGTAATATACGTTTTTTTTTTTTCATTTTTAAATTTACTACGAATTTTTGTGATGGGTGAGCTTTATGTATTGGGATGGAATAAATATTTGCAACGTAAATTTAATAATTAAATTTAGAGTTATTTTGCTATTTTATTCACTGTTCTAACAGACAAGGTATGCTAATTCCTTTATAAGAAACATCGATGGTGGCTAGAACAACACCCATTCATAGAGTAGGAAATCTGAAAAAAATATTCGGTTATTAATAGAGGGATCCAGATTCGACTGGGATCCTAAGAAATGATTGCACTGCTCCAGCTTAAGTTAAGCATTATCGGTTTTTTTACCGAGATAAAAGTTGAAAACGTAAATCATATTGAGAGTAATTTATGAAAGCAAAATAAGAAACCTCTGCACTTATCACAATGTATTTTTATGGGAGTGAAAAAATATATTCTGTAGTTATGAAGTACATCGAATCGCATTTTGTCAAATAACATAGAGCACCAAAATGTCTATCACAGAGGCCATTCGGGCCTTTCTCACATGACCATTCACGTACTTACGTGCAATATTTTATGTAATCAGTTAATCCGTAAAGAGGATACAAAGAACTGACCTTTAGAGACCCGACGATAACACTCAGACGTAAAACTATACTACGGGTGTTTAACAGGTGTCCCTCGTATATCTCTAACAGCGAGCAAAATTCTAGTATATTGATATTATGCAACATCCAAATGGACCTTCTTAGGGCCTCAAGGGTCCTGGGGCCTACGCCAATAGTCCTATAGCAATCCTTAGGATAGAATAATGAAAATTTCACCCCAATCGAATCAGTATTTCTCGAGGACACATAAAGACAGTCACCATTCCATTTATAAACTGCTGACATTAATAAATTTCAACGTGAAAATGTTTTATTTGTCCCTTTTCCTACTTGAAATGTTCTGAAATTATAGACAAGTCATTCTTTTGAGTCTAATATTTTGAAACGAGCGTACAGTCCCGGGAAGTGCGGTGGAGTTTTGTTAGATTAAAATGAAGACTCGAAGAGCGTATCTCACTCTCTTGCATGTTCTAATGTAACTTTCAGCAAATCCGCTAAATTCTAAGGCGCTTCTTCGTCTGAGGGATTATTGCGGAAGTCCATCATGGCGAGGGCAGAGTTCTCAAAAGAGCATCACCGAGCGATAAATTCGTGGCCGTAAGTCCTCTCGTCATTGTGAAATATTATGCCATTTTGAACTCAAACTTCATATTGCTTTTTTTTTATGACCTCACCGACATTTAAACTTTCACGGGGAATGGATAGTATTACCACTGGTATTACTTATAAGCTATTGGTTGCACGTAGGTCGCCCAATTTTGCACACACCCGGTCTGCACACACTCTCTATTCACAATAGATCATTTCTAGGATACTGACTAGATTAAATAGATTTTTTCAGTAGTGCTAAATATCTTAATATGAATTGTAGATACTAACCTCGCATGGAATCTCCGGCATAATACACTCTTACATGTCTTAGAACCTTGTAGTGCTATTTATTTGTCGCATTGATACTACTAACCAGTAGTTGTATCTTGGGTAGTATGCTGCATGGTAGCATGTTCTTCTACGTATCACTCTCCTGGTTAGTGTTCTGAGTGCGTACCTTTACCCTGACTGCTTTTGGCCTGCGCCTGGTAGTCGGGGGAACGCGTGCGGTTCTGATTGAACTGGGATGAGTGATGCATGCCTGGTCTGGAATCACCCCGTGCCACACACCCTAGTGGTGGCTTGCGCGGTATTTCGTAGATGTAGATACGTCTCGTTGAATTTTGTTCGCGTCGCTGAATGAACAGTGACCGAGCTTCCACAGCATAATGAAACACTTATGGCAAATTGCAGGACACATTAAAGTCGGTATTCACAAAGAGGAAGTATTTTACCAGAGATCATAAAATGAAACCGGGTCTCAGCCACTACTTTGGCATAAACTTTACTTCCATCCTCTTCCCGTTCCGTGTTTCTATTTATTAATGGTTGGTGGCCTAACACCCTCTGCCACACGTTTTCCCAGCGGCTCGAAGGGTGGGGTGTAGGTGTAGACCTCAAAGCGGAAGTGTGCGAATGAATAGTGAAGCGATTAAAAAAAATATTTTACAAAGGTTTCTTCATATCACAAGTTTCAAATACCACCATCCTAATTTTAGGACACAATTCTGACGTTTTCGGAGTGCAATTTATTGAAGTAATACGCGTGAACATGAACTCCGAAATGATCTGTGAATTCTGGCATTGGTTCGCTTAATTTCCTATTTTTTTTGCAGATGGCGACATCCGATTCGACCAAGCGAGGATCAGCGATCATCCGCTGTATGGTTTTTTTTATTTGCCAACGTTCACCTCGTCGCCGCGTGTAATGGCATTTTACCGCCCACCCTTCCGGCAGAAGGAACGAACCATTTCGTATTGTCGTCCCCCCACATCATCCCCTGAAACGGTCGTCGCCCCCACATCCCCATCCATCCCAACCACCCCTCGCGCGTCGTTTTTTTAATGGATTACGCAATAATATTTTATTGAATGTTTCAACTCCCGCACTAGCCCCCCTCTTCCCCCGCCAACTCAGCATATGACCCTTATAACTCTTTTTTGTCTCTCTCTCTCTCTCTCTCTCTCTCTCTCTATCTGCCTGCCTCGGGGCATGATTAACGATTTGCCGAACAACCGGAACAACCGATAAATTGAATTGAATGCCGAAACGCACCGGAGGCACGAATTCGGTAATCACGACCAATCAACGCGCATCTGTCGAGACTGACTGGCCAATCACGCAAGGGGAGAAGGGAGCAGGTGGTCCACGAAGAGGAGCCTGCATCTAATGACCAGATCGATGGCACGTTTTTTAACGAATGTCGGGTAATATTTTTGACACATCCGTTTACGCAACCAGTAAGTAAAACCCTAGCATTAATTTACCTATACTTCCAACGCATCCCTAGTCCTCCTCAAAAAATATGCCTGCGCCATTAAAACGTTTATTAATTGATCACGAGTAATGAAGCATGAATCACCTCTCGAGTCTTTTATTACAGGAGATTATCAGGCAACGCTTGACGGCAAATACAACTAAGCTGTTTTTAATCACATCATCAGGTCATCCTCCATCACACCCGGACACTTTTCACACTGAAATAAATACTGTTATTATTTCATTCAGTACAAGGTGAAAAGCCGGAACAAACAGGCTAAAATGTTAGCGAAATAGCTAAAATGCAATGAAGAAAGTAAATAATAAAATAGGACTTCATGTGTGGTTTTTATTTTGATTGGTAACAATAGATATAACGATGATAAATAATATGTGATATCTATGTGTCACAGATTTCTTAGTGAGCAACATTATTGGTGAAGCAGGCGGAGCTGTCACCGAGCAGTCCCTTTATAGAGATTCACGCGTGTTTTCGAAAATGCATGCGCCCGCGCCATGCGTCACCAAATGGAGAACGTAAATGGTAGCGGCCCTCTATAGGGCTACGGTAATACAGTGCCTCTAGTAAATGGGAGTTCGCTCTCCGTCTATCTATTGGCGCACATCTCAATCACTATGATTAGCAGCTGAACCATTTGTATATACGTATGCGTAGCCTTTGATTGAAGCGGACAATAGAGGTGCAAGGTGGCCGAGGGAAAGTGAAGTGAATCGCAAGAAATAAAACATCACATTGTTAGCTCCTGATGTTTACGCTAAATATCCTTACTAATATATAACAATGTAATGGTGTCTGACTGTATGTTGCTCCATCACGCATAAACTACTGGACCGATTGAGCTGAAATTTAGCATGTAGATATAAGATATATATGGTGGTAAAATAGAATATTTTTAAAAGTCCTCAGGGCCCCAAAAGGCCCCCCCCTGGTGGTCCATGCTAAGCATTGGGTTCGGTGCAGTGGTTTCATTTTTTGCTTTTTGATAGTACTTTCACTCAAGACAGAGGGCTGGAATTTTTTTTTTAACGGATGGATGAATAAATGAAGTTTCATATTCTTTCAATCGATTTTCTTTTCCGCTTCGTACTTGTCTGGAAATCATGTTTTTAGCCGAAAAATCTCACGTTTTTCTCTGAAATCAACAATAGCACACTTCCTTGGTAGTGATTTGATTTTCAAATGTTATTCACGCCTCAAGCATTCAAATAGCACGTTTTTCTGCAGGCCCATGAGAGCACGTAAAAAGAAAATCTGTATGAGAAGGGCCCCATGATTGATAGCTTCGGGAGGTAATGGATAAATTCAATGCATTATTTACCACGAGTATACTCTTCAATGTCTATTCTCAAAGTAGCTCTCATTGGGGTATTGCAAGTATATGAGAGAACACTTACGTACCAAACGATACACATAAAGGAATTAAATAGACTATACACGCGATTAAATGTGCAAGATAATTACGTGCAGCGATGGTACCTTTGTTGCTGCAACAAACACATCGTTGTTTATTATCGTTTAATACTCAGATGTATTACACTTAGTAGAACCATCTACCTCTCATTACGATTGTGAACTTTTTTTAGACCAATTCCTACATCATAAACGTTACGAATTATTTATGTATGTATAAAAGTGTTAAAGTGCATATAACTTACATTCACTCAATCATCGAGGTGCCTATTCAATACTATGACTTGCCGCTGTGTTTCCCCTCCTTGGACTTAAAAATATATCCATGAACATGCCCAATAGAAAAAAGTGTAACCTTTGGAAAAAATCTTATAACGCAAAAAGAATGTCTTCTTTGCGATAAAATGAGTCCTCGCAAGAAAAACAACAAAGAGTAGACTTGAATGGTCAAAGACATGACCACTAGCGATTCTAGCGATCTAATGAAACTGAAGATTGGCAAGCGCTATGGGAGCAGTAAGCTGCAAGACACGCTTCCCAGCGTCATTTCCCCGGTTTCCGGGCTTGACACATCTGATTTCTATGACAGTAAATAAGTCACAAGGGCAGACCCTTCAAGTGGCTGGCCTTCATTTGGTAAACCACCGCTTCACGCAAGGGCAACTTAACGTGTCTTACCTACTCCCGCGTTTCCACCGGCAACAAGCATTTCATCAGAACTCCTGAGGTAAAAGCAGTAAATATGGTGTATAACTGTATGTGAAATGTGTTAAACTGTATGTGCATATAGTGTGAAAACTTGAGGTGCGTATGCATATGTAAACAAAATCTCTAAGTAGTATTAAACTTTTACGTAAATTGTGCGTAAGATATTCGTAATGGCGAACACGTAAAAACACATACTTGATGCTTCTGTAAATAACTCGTGAGTTGACTTGCAATTTGCTTACGTAAATGAAATTACGTGGTTCTAACTTCGTGCTCATGAAGCAGGCCCAATGAGAAGCAAGTGAAGCAAGTGTGCAACACAAAAAGTTGGAACTGTCCTTGTGTAATGAAAATTTGTCACTTGTAAAGCCCACGCAAGACATGGAAAATATTTAATATCTTGAATTAAGGTGATCTTACTTTGTAGATGCTCACTTTTTGTTCCTTTCGTGTAATTGTTTTTGCGTCTATTATTCATTGTGTTGTCTGTAATGTTCTGACGTCACATGGCAACTATCTTTTACCCTCAAAAAACTGTTGTTGTCCAGACTCGTGGAATCGTGGTGGTTCGTCGTTGTCCTGGTTCTCCGAAGAAGTATTTAGAGGATCCATTCGGGTTCAAGTTTTCATTCGGTGAGTGTGGAAGAACAAACCTAAAGTTTCTTCGTATTTTACAGCCTTAAATCGTTGATTTTTTGTGCTGAGAGAATGGGTAGTTTACTTTTAATGTTTTGGAATGCCCTGTTCATAAAAAATGATCGGTTTGCTATTTATTCTCATCTTTTTCAAATCTCCGGACGGGTATGTATGAGCCACTACCTTTTTGGTTTCTACGAGGACAAACTTAAACGTAGGATGGATGCCTCTTATGGATGATTCTGCTACTTCTTCCTTGGAGTCACAGCCAATATAGGGCTCTGGCATCCAAACAATGTTTGTAATAAAATGTCTTAAGGGTCCCCATAGTTTTTCCATAACGTTTATCCTTTCCTTTCTACATCATTATAATCATCGAAGATGGGATAATATGTAGTGAGGTAACATGTGAAAAATATATTATTACATAAAATTAATAAAATACATAATTGGCATAAAATATATAGTATGTATGCATGATGGCGGATGCTTATGTAAGCTGCTTCTGTCTTGCTTACTTAATGATGAGGACATGTGGCTGTGATTTTTACCTGCTGCTTCTTTAAAGCTTACGTTAATAACTCGTAATCAAGTAAACGGTTTGCAAGATATTTATAAGAGTTCCTAATAAATTTAAAGTAAACTGTTTCTTTGTGCTGACTGGGAGTAGAACCCCGTTTAAAAAAACCCCGCTAAACGGAAAACGAGGTCAACCGAAACTATCAGCAACCACTGCATAATCAAGATTCGTTCATTCTATAAAGTATATTTTAAATCAGTAATTTCCAAACTGTAACCAAACAACTGTGTTGTGAGGCGGTTTATTAGATGTTAATGGGTGGATTGGGGTGTGAGCCGTATCCAAGCAGCGCGTAACTAGGGACGCGGGAGAAAAGTAAATATTGAAAAAAAGTGCGAGAGGGGACAGCCAGCCGTGATGGTTGGAGAGGAGAAGGTGGCGAGTGAGTGTTTCTTGGGAGTGTGAACAACGAAAGATTCGAAAATAAACACACGAGTGTTACATTATGTACGAATATACTGATTATAAGGAGATACGGCGTTGAGTGAGTGTATCTTGGGAGTGTGAGAGAGGTACTAATAAATAAATACAAGTACAATAGTACAAGAGGTACGAATAAATAAATTTAAAAAATGATTGTTACACAGCTATAATGGCTAATTGTGGTAGAGATGTGAAATATGAGGGTTTTTTTACCAGATTATCTTCCGAGTAGTCCCGCTATTAAATGATTCAACTCCCACTCATGTTCTCCGAATCAAAAGATGGAGACTGACCCAAACCGTTGCGAAGAAAAAGAGCAGAGGAAAATTGTCGTCTATACACAGGAATAGATTATTTGTGATTCACAGTTATCGATTTTTATGATGTTACTTAGGTGACTTTAAACTTAAAAAATTTGTGAGTATTTTCACCAAATTAACCTCTTATCAACCATGGATTATCCGAAAAGACGTCAGCTTCATTTTAAGTGAGTTTCTGCTGAGTTAACTTTCGATTTGCGAATATGTTAAAGTGAGAAAAAGCCGGAATTGGATAGTTAAATAGTGATTCCTTGACTCCGGTTAATTTCAGAATAAAGACGGAAAGGAAGGGTGGAAGAGTTCTATAACGTTCTATTCTGGGAGGATTTAAAAGAGTACTCGACATCTTTACTTCATTGTTTTAAGGTAGTATGAGCGAAATATCATTTTACCTAGAAATCATTGAATTAGGCCTCATTTTAAAGAAAAATATATCACCCTTCCACTAACACTAAAACTTCATCCCCTTACCACATACCTTTCGAAGATATTTTCTTTAAAAATATCAGCCCTTTTACATGGGAAATGGTACGTGTATGCACTTCAGAGAGACATTATTTACAAAATGAGGTATTTCTACCACTTAGGCGTCGTAAAAAAACTAACAGCGTGTAGTTTGTATGTTTTCTCAACTATATTTGAAAATTAATCATATTGTCACCGCAATAGGGTATCACAAAATACCTTCCGTTTTGAAGTAGTTCTAAACTCACCGCACGAAAAAAATGAGTGAAGTTAAAGACTTATTTAGATATTTTAATTTAATTACTTACAATTTCTGTCATATAAAAGTACATTATTGCACCATTTATAATGGAATATTTAATTGATATGTCCTACAGCTGGTGAAATTAAAACGTAAAATTCGAATATGGTGTCTATTATGACAATGGGAACTATCTCGCTCGGACTACCTTAAAAAGAAGAGAGATCCGATTGACGGATATTAAAATCATTGTCATAAGTAAGGGTGCGGCGCGAGAGGGGAGGAGCGGATTGAAAAGAGAAGGAGAGAAGAGGGGGGAGGGAGAAAGGGAGAGGGGGAGGGTGGGAAGAGGGAGGGAGGGAGAAGGAGTGAGTGAGTGGTTGATTAAAACACGCGCAACTCAAACTTAACCCCGCCCCTCCCGCCCACCGAACGCCATTTCGCCTCTCTCTCTCTCTCTCTCTCTCTTCACATCGCCCGTGCGAACATTCAGAGAGAGAGACAGAGTGCGAGAGAGAGGGGGATGAGGAAGGGGGGGGCGCGCAGATGCTTAAGGGGAGGGGAGGGTGATGGGAGTTACGAGTGTGGAAAGGGAACCAATTAGAGCGAGCATTAGCGAAACGATGGCTGCAGAACTCCCGCGACGAGCCAGTTCTCCAGTTAAACTAATGCACGTGTCTCCGGGGAGGAATTTGCCGTGTGCCGAGAGAGTGGTTGGAGCGGGGCTATAAGGGGGGGGGGGAGGGTGGGTGGGAGGGGGTAAGAGCGAGAAATGTGCGGTGGGGAGGGAGGGGGTGGGTTTTGGTGTTATATGTGTGTGGTAGTGAAAGGGGAGCCGGAGAGAGAGAGAGATTGGTGCGCCCGGAGGGAGGGTTGGTTTGGGTGGTGTCCGCCGAGGGAGCGCTTTCCGAGTCCAGTGTTGTTGCCAATGGTGCCATGGGGGTGGATGGGGGAAGGCGAGGAAGGAAGGAGGCGGGGGCGTGATGGGAGGGACGGATGGGCGGGGGTGGACCCGGGAACAACACACGGCGGCCGCTCGTTTCCTGAGAACCATGACTTCGCCCGCCATCCTCCGCCTCCTCCTCCCGGGTGGGAAATTGAAGAACCTCCCCGGTCCTCCCGGCAGAAAAATAGTTAACACCCTCCGTGTCGATGGGAACGGACCACTTTGCCGCCAAAGACAACTTGGGCTATCGCACAACGTTCAATAGAATACATTTTCTAATCAAAACACTATCATAGCAGTCTTTCACAACATATACCGTTAGAATATCGCCACAAGTAAGTTTTTGAGTCTAGAGCGTAATATTTGCCACGTCATTGGATTCCCATGAAGTTGGTTAATGATCGCGAGGCTAGACTCGGCCGCTTATTTTCGAGGTAGTTAACGGTCGCTGACTTTTTCAACGGATTCACACTTCCGAAGCCGCAGTGAATCTCGTGATATGAGCAACTTGCCTTATTCTGGTTGATATTTTTCTGGCAAAAGCAGAAAATCGGTGGAAAATAGACTCCACCATTTTGATTTAATAATCCCTGCATTTCAATAAAAATATTCCTGCATTTCAATTAAAATCACGACGGGTCAAAGATTAAGGTCTGTTCTGTGAAATACTATCACTTTCTATTCCGAAAAGCTACAGCAAAAGATTCTCCAACCCCTTTATTACGGAAATTTTCGGCGAAAATTTCTGGAATTTCCGGAAAATTATGAAAATTTCCGGCGTATTTTGCATATTTCGTTCAATTCTCAAGACCTTGAATATTGCTAATACACAATAATTATATTCAATGAAATAACTCATCATATGCACTAATAAAATATGAGTCATATACCAAATTTCAACTGAAAAATTACATTATTTATACATTGACAAGCTTCTTTCGATCCCAGTCCACTGGGCAGCGGTCCGATTTGGCAAACGCGTGCATCGAAGGAACATACCGGTCGCAAAAACCTTGAGCGTTGCTTCGTTTGCGTTAGAAAGTTATCGTGAAAATCATCCCGGTTAACCAATCCAAAAGAGTTAATACAATTCACCCAAAATATATCAGATTTCTTTATGAGGCCTTGAATTGATAATCAAAAAATAAGCCGCTGCTCTTCTTAAGACATATCAACACTCACGTAATGCACTCCAGAATAAAATCCCTCCCATCCATGCACCTTTTCAAATTTACTCCCAAACTCATCAATTTCCTGCCAGCTTTCAAGCATTGACATGAATGAAAATATTCTCATCGCTACGACACACTAATGCACTCTAACCCTTCCGATGTCCACGATGAATTTAAAACAATGCACTGCTTTCACAGCGCTTAATTCAAACCCACTCAAAGAGTTCGACGACTTGTGTCATTCTCAATGCAAAGCATCTCGATCGATCTTCTGGGCCCAAAAAAAATAAGAGGTGGTAACTGAGATTAGGAAAAAGGTGAAAACATGATTCATTTCACATACACCAAAGCGATGGAATTCTTCATGAAAAAATCATTTGACTTAACCGAGATTCGAACCCGGATCTCCGGATTGTCGGTGAGGTACGTTGTACAGTCACACCACCAAACCATCTCGTTTCAAGTGGAATCTCGACCGTGATTTGATTTAACATATTCATGGCGAATTTCATCCCTGTGGTGCACATTTATATACACCCGAGAGCGCGTGACTTGGAAATCACTTGTGTTGTTTAAACATTTGCATTGATTGGGAAATCCAATTCATTATGACTAAGGAGGATGAATCAAATCCAAATGTCGATTCTCGATTCCACCGATCCTCGGGATTAGAATCGGTATCGAGAATCGATCGCCTAAAGTCGATTCCAATTCCATCGATTCCAGATAGATAAATATTCAAATCAAATTTCGTTTATCACATCATATTTGTCTCAGTAATTTTGGGAGTAGACTATCAAATTGTACTCTTTATTTACCTTAATAAGATGAGGGTATATTTACTATTTGTTAATAAATATACTTTTTGAGCGTCTTAATTGTCTTTGTTATTTTATATCAGCCAATACTTGAATTTAAATGATAGTCGTACGATACTGTTATATCAATATCCCACCTGTTATTAGGAATGAGAATCCAAGGTTATTAAAAGTACAGTCCTTTACAGACCTTGATAAGAATCGATGGAATCGGAATCGAGAATCGACTTGAAAGAATCGGAATCGATAAAAAGTGGAATCCCTAATTATGACTATCCAAAGTTTTCCACTCCAGTGAGACCCCCCGTCAAAGTGATCCCACACACCTTTGGATCCAATAATTCCGAGTCTATTCAAAGCACTTCCTCAGGCCTCACACACTCGTCCAAATGTAACCGCACCGATGTGCACGAAGCGCCGAGGAATCTGAAGGAATCGATACTCTCGAGGACACCGCACGCGCGAAGCAACACGACGAGTGAGTATACACCACGCACGCAAGCACGCAAAAGTACGCCCCCGCACACTAGGGCACTCCACCGAATCCCCAAAGGGACGAATCCCCTCTCGAGCTCCCGTTGTGCTCCCATGGAGACGACAGCATCCCAGTCTCTCTCGACCGGTCCACCTCTTTCGAGATTCTGCAGACACACAGAGAGAGAGAGAGAGAGAGAGTGGTTCCCATGGTGCTGAATCTGTTGTTCCCCAAGGAGCAGTTTGTGCATCTGCCCCTTTCTCGGCCCATTTCCCGCCCTCCGCTTCACCAGCAACGGAGTCTCGGTCTCGGGGGAGAATGGCAACCGGAAGGCAGCGTGATATTTAGAAATCATAGAAATATTAATCGAGTGATTGATTATCATTCAACTTATTTCATCTGTATTATTGATTACATTACTTCAATTAAAAATTATGTCAGAACTTCTACAAAATGGTGGGAAATGTTACGGATGGAACTACATGAGCTTATCATTAACATATGGAAAGAAGAAAGATACCCTAAGACTGTAAAATAAAAGTATAATAATACCTATACATACATAAAAAGGTGTAAAATAATCATTAAAAACAAATGACTGAATTCAACCTGTAAGATATTCTCAAGCCCCCTTTACAAAAGGATCGCTGAATATGCTGAATGCTGATGATTGGTGTCCACCAGTGCGATTTCAGAAGAGACAGATCGATAATGGATCGTATATTTATTATTAGACAGATAATTGAGAAATGATATGAATGCGGTATTGCACTGTTTTCTGTGGATTTCAAAACGGCGTTTGATAAAGTCAACAGACAGGCCATAATTGCCAGAAAATAAGGCATACCAAAAAAACTGATGAAGCTTCCCGAGATTACAATGGTTGGATGAAATGTTAGCAGAGTGAAAATTCATGGCGGAAAAAAATTCATGGCTTTTTCAAAAAGCAGCTTCCAACCCAAGACTAAACAACAATGCTGATAGGACCTCACCCTGTCCAACACATGACTTAATTTTAAAAACCAAGAGGTCAATTAAAACAAGGCTAAAAGAGCGCTCGAGGCGAGACAGCGGAAGGCTTCGGCTACTTAGTATTATCCCCAGTTGATTCTAGAGGAATGCAAGAAAGCCGAGCGCGCCTTTGACTTTAATAGGGAAGAGGGTTACACCGCCAAAGCAGTGACTGGAAAAGATATCCTTCCAGAAATATGTTTTATTACTAAGTTAAGATTATTTGAAGACTATACGGTCATCTAACGCGAGATTAGCGAAGACACGGACTTATAAGTTCTATCATTGCACCTCAACAACGTTGATTCGTGGACAGAGGAGAGGGAGGTAGAACTCAATCTTAGTAAATGCACCACAGTACACTTCTTGCGAAAGTCATCACACAAATACCATATGCACACTTAGGGTGGAGAGAGAAATTTAGTCTTCGGATAAAGTCAATTATCTTGGAATTACCTTAACTTCATACATGTTGTGGGGAACACAAATGTGGCACAGTATTAAAGGTACCAGGATTTATCAAGCGTATAATATGGGGGCTCTCGGATGAAAATGTAAAAGATAGGAGATGCTACTTCGCTCTGGTTAGGCCACACCTTGAACACGCCGCGAACATTTAAAACCCTGGACAGAAAGGTTTCACCAAAAAAATAAACAAAATACAAGGGAAAGCTGCGCGCTTCGTTTTTAACGAAGCGCGCAGCTATATTTTGCTACTAGCGACCATGTGCTGTTTCACAGCCTTTAGAGGGATTAAGTTGGATGCCGCTAGAGACTCGGGGACTACACGCTAGGCTTATGCCTGTTCTACATGCTAGGATCAGCTCATCCGGATAAGCTCAGCCGGATCGCTCAGCCGATACCCGTTCTTAAGGTTAAGCTTAACTCGACTATACGCCGTCTGGTGGCGAGGATTGTAATCTTTTTAAAAATTGAAAGCGGTTAAGCGCAGTCGTCTTGGTTGATGTGCTGAGGATTGTAAGCATCGTAATTAGCTAAGTTGTTTTGCGTATAGCGGATACAAGCATGGAAGGAGGTGAAATGGGAGCAATGCAAAATTTATTTTCATCCGATGATGATGATGATATTAATCCCTGAGGTTTGTGCATTTGAAAAATTGTATTACTTCTAGAATTGCAAATTGCGGATAATAATATCTAATAATAAGAATAATTCTAAGATTCTATAAGATTCTTCATCTTCACTTTAACTTGCAGTCTCGTCCTTGGTTACCCGTTGAGGGTAAGGATACGGGATAACTCCTCCCTAACTTTATCGTGCCTTTCTAATCCTTCGAATTTTCGATCTACTCAAAACAGGATATATATGTCCTTATTATGGCACTGATTTCCCCAGCACCCCAATTCTTGGCACGACTCGCCTCTTTCCACATTTTCTTCCTCTTCAGCTATCTTCCTCTACGTCCTCACGGAATGAAGCAACGCGCCAAACATGAGACAGACATGAAGACAACAGCGCAACGTATTACTTAAGCTAGGGGTCCCAGGCTAGATGATCCGACCCAATCCGACCCCCCCCCCCCCCCCGGTTGAGCAATGGTGTCACCTCTACACGGTACCAATGGTGCCGTTAGATCGGCTGATCCGGGCGGCTGGTCCTAGCGTGTGGAACAGGCATTAGCTAGCATGAGAAATCCAGAACTTCTGTTTTTCAGGGCGACACGGATAATATTACTTTGTCGCCACACATACATCTCTAGGTCTGAAAGAAGCGATAAAATAAGAGAAATACATTGCCGAACAGATAGGTGAAAAAATTCGTTCTTTCCCGGCACGATAAGTGACCATAACAAAAAGTGAGCTCGACTCAAGACATTCCCATAATACACGAAAGGCAGACAGAAGAGAGGAATGACGCACTGCTGCAAACCAACCTCAGGGTTGAACACTGAAGAAGAAGAGGAAGAATACACGACACCATTTCACCTCCCAAAACCTTGTCCCTTACATCTTGACATGTCTGGTGTCTTAACACCCCCTGCCACACGCACATGTGGCTGTTCGCAGGGCAACGCGTAGATGTATACGTGAGATGTTCGTAACCAACCGTTACATTTTTTAATTTATATTCCCGTTTTAATATTCTATCAACAATGGTCAGGCGTGTAGCAAGCAGGGGCCCGATCCTCGCTGGCAATAATCGAGAAGCTCCGTGGTGAACTCACGATAACAAGGTCACAATCACGGTTGGGCCCGCGCACACACACTTGACACGCGTGAGACGGAGACCTCCGTCTCGGCGTGGTTACCGCGCAGTTGTTTGGCCACGGAGACAATTTCTATTCGACGGAAGCGGTAGCCGGTCCCGCCTCGCGGTAATGATATTTTTAAATCAATAGATTTAATTTGATTAAAGGTTTTGTCTTTGTTCTGTGGTTTTGTAGCCTTTCAAGTACGTAACATACTATTTTTCGTCACGTATGTAGGTTTTTTTTTAACTTGTAACCAACTTTTCCACTTGTAAGTATGTAAGTAAGTTTCTTTCGAACATCATTGAACTAACTTTTCATTTCTTTGAACGACATTAGCCTGGATTTGTTTTTGAGCAAAGAATTCCTGTTAATAATCATACTGATTATCATTGTTCCTATTTGTTCGCTAATTACAAGCCGTTAATTTTCGTGGAGTTAGAATTTATGATTGTCATATAGTATTCGATGTCTCCGGTGGTGGAATGAAATAATGCCATCTGCATGCAATTATAAAGTCGTGATAACCACCGACACAAAATTAGGCTGTTATTTTAAGTGCATGCATGTTCCTATACAATGAAATGCTTGAACGAGATACTATTAGTTTCAGCGAAGGGTCTGTAATGAAGAAAACTAATTATCTACATCTAGACATCTACGTCATACCCTGCAAGCCACCCAAAGGGTGTGTGGCAGGGGGTGCTTCCACACCAGGCATGCATGAATGATGCCGTAGAACACCGAAGTTACATTGAAACCAGCGTACCACACATGCAAAGCGCCAATTAAAAATCTAATAACCAAGAAACATTCTATCGTCAATCGTTCCAACATGCAAGGGATACAAAGACTACTGCTAATACAGGTCAAAATATCATGCATAAATAAGAACATCAATATTTACATCATGCATAAATAAGAACGTAGAGTATATAAAGAGAAAGATCTACTGTCTAGCTAGTGTCACTATTCGCACATTTCATGACGACGATCACAGCTGTTATGGTCCCGAATGGTACGCGGAAAAAATGACATTTTATACCTATCGGTTCTACAATCTATCTCTCTAATTTTATTGGCGCGATCTAATCTGCCGTAGTACGAGGGGGTTAATAGTATGTTTTTTACGTTGTCAGAGAAATGATTTTCCTGAAATTTAGTTAGGAAGTTAAGCCTATAATTTAATCTACGCTGTGATAGCGATTCCCATCCTAATTCTTCTAACAGTCCAGACACACTAGCCAACTTATCGTAGCATCGTTTTACAAACCTAGCTCCTCTTCGCTGTACGCGATCTAACTCTGATATCAACCCCGCTTCGTATGGATCCCATACACTAACAGCGTATTCCAGATGAAGCCTAACGATTGAAAAATAACAACGTTCTTTCACTTTCTCATCACATTTTCCGAGTACTCTCTTGATAAAGCCTAGCTTCCTGTATGCTTGACCGCATATTTCCCGAATATGTTTTCCCCGAGATATGTCGTTAGTAATTGTGACCCCTAAGCACCTAGAAGACTCGGCGTGAATAATTTCGTACTATTAATTCTGTAAGCCCTACCTGGCCTATTTTTCTTTTTCCAAAAGCTGACTGCTACGCACTTTTTTATGTTTAGTTCCATCTGCCACTTTTCGCACCAAGCATGAATAGCAAGTAGGTCGATTGTTAACGAGTCGCTATCTTCGGAATAGATAATATCCCTATACACAACCGCGTTGTCTGCGAAGAGTCTAAGCTTACTTTTAACGACGTTGCTAATATCATTTATGTATAAGAAAAATAAAATTGGCCAATGACACTTCCCTGAGGAACACCCGATGTAACGCTGTGTTTGACATGATACCATCTATGAAAACCCTTTGTTCCCGCCCATGTAAGAATTGATTAATCCAACTAATAATGTTTTTATCTATTCCATCGTAACGTTGTAAATATAGACTCAAGGTCAACTCTGGGTCATAACAATATCGACATGGGGGGCCGTCGCTAGGGACGCCAAGGGAAAATGAGTTAACAATAGGAAACAGGAGTAAGAAGGAACCCGCCGTTGGGAGCGGACGCACGCGGCGTGTGCGAGAGGAAAAAAGAGTTATTATATCCCGTACCGAGGAATAAGAAGGGATTTGCCGTGAGGAGAGGACTGCGGCCGCGGAAGCAGAGGACCTTATAATGTGTGGGCCGCCGTGGACAAGGAGAGGTTCGCGTGAACGAGGGAAGGGACGAGAGGCCAGAGATCCGGAGTGCCGCGAGCCTGAGAGAGAGGAGGGTGACTTTGGCGCAGTGTGGGATAAGTGAAAGAAAACTTTGGTTAATGGGACTGCATGAAGCTTGGTACACGCTGAACAAGTATTAGAGTTGACATTGGGTCATATATGTATACATGTATGTATAGTTGTATGTAAATTGGGCCCAATAACTTTTTAATTTGAATATATTCCTATGAACTTAATACTGAAATTGGTGCACGCGTTTTGATTTGATAGTGTGTGTTACACCATATGCTTCTAGTTTTGAGAGCAACTTAACGTGAGGTACCTTATCGAAAGCTTTGTTAAAATCGAGGAATATCGCGTCAACTTGAACATTATTTTCACCCGAGAGCAAGATGTCATGAACGAAGAGGTGCAATTGGGTTTCGCAAGATCTACCCTTTCGAAATCCGTGTTGGTTATTTATTAATAATTCCTCCCTATCTAAATGACTCATAATGGAGCTTACGATTATGTGTTCAAATACCTTACAGGAAATGGATGTGAGAGAAATAGGCCTATAGTTACTAGGGTCTTCCCTGTCGCCGCTTTTGAATATAGGTGTGACATTTGCTACTCTCCAGTCCTTAGGCACTACATGATCTACTAAAGATTTGGTAAATATTAATTCTAAGTAAGGCGCTATGTCTGATGCCAATGTTTTATATACGCGAGCAGGTATTTGATCTGGACCGGGGGATTTGTTGGGGTTGATATTTTTTAGCTGCTGTTCTATGCCGCGACAATTTATAATAATTTTAGGCATACATGTTTGGGAACGAACAGGCTGCGGATAGAAAAGATGTGGTGCACAAGTATTGAAAATGCTTTGGAAGAATGAGTTTAACGAATTGGCTTTTTGTAGACTGTTGGTTAGCTTCTCCCCTTTGATATTCTTAAGCGTGTGTACTGTTGATTTATTTCCTTGAGTGTCCCTAACATACGACCAAAATGCCTTGGGATTATCGTTCATGTGTTCTCCCAGTAATTTACTTTTGAAATCAGCTAACTCCCTTCGGCACGCTTTTCTTGTTAAGAGTTTAGATATTTTGTAATTTTCGGTGACTGTGTATAGTTCTTCGGAGGATTTGTTTATTTTTGCCCTTTTTAACCTAGCACGACATGTTCTCTGGTGCTTTAATGTTTTCCTAACCTCCGCGTTATACCACCTAGGCTCTGCATTGGCTCTTTCCCATTTACTTGGTATGTAATTGCTAACTACTGATCGTGTAACGTTGAGGAAAGTATTCCACAAAACCTCAGCATTACTGTTAAAACTTATTTTTTGAAAATTAGTAAATGAATTTTGCAACTCTTGTTTCATACCTTCGTAGTCAGCCTGATTAAACAAGTAGATTTTTCTTTGTGGATTATGTTTCTTGATCATGCCCACGGAAAAATTAGCTTTAACTATCTTGTGGTCGCTTATTCCCTTATCAGTACCTATGTTTACAACCATGTGTGGAATATTTGTCGCTAAAAGATCTAGTGTATTTTTCCCTCTAGTTGGAGCAGTGACTAATTGATGCAGTGAGTGTATTAAAGAAGATGTAGGTATAGTCTCACTTGAACCACGTTTACAACATCGGAATGTATCGAAGTTGCTTGCATCATGTTTATACGTAAAGGGAGGTCGTACAGTGGTTCGTATGAGATTATTTATGTTAGAGGATGACATCGAAGTCTACTCATAAACAGTATTTTGGCACTGAGTGTACAATCTTTTCCGCAGTGAAATACATAAGGCAGTGCGGATTAACTTACAAGGAGATATCGCGATACCTATGTTGAGGACGCTGTTGACATAATTATGTTCGGAAACTTGAGAGAAAACGCAGGAAAAGTGTCACGACTTCCCTTCCCTAAAGCCAAGGTTTAAGAGATCATTGCTACTTTAAAATTTCGGTCCGCTTAAATATTGTGCATTATGCGATTGAAAGCAACAATTGCCGTGTCCGTGCGGCTTAAGGCACAAAGTTTAATATTTTATATTTTGGTGGTACGGGATCGAGGCTTTTTTGCGGTCGAATATCTGTCTGAAGCAACATACAATGTACTTACCATCTCGCAAGTGCGAAACGCGAACTACAGTATTTTTAGGTTTCAACCGATCTCGTAGATTTTCAACCACCTTTCCTGGAGAATATGCGAAGTAACCAATAGTGGAATTCAAATCTTTGCAAGGAAAGAAACTTCACTGACGGAAGGTGTATCATTGGTCAAATAGTTTCAGATTTTGATATCCGAGGATTCATTTTCGGAAAGAAAGAGCTCCGAACAGTCTTGGGTTTTCTGAAGGCCGTTGACGGAAGACCAAGATGTAAATTTTTATCGTCAAGCGATGAATGTACATTGAATTTCTTCTTATTCGACAAAAAATCTGCAAAAATAGCCATAGATAGGGCAGTTATTTGATACTCAATTATTCCTTCAAACGTGAATAGTTTACGGTGGATAGGTGGGAGACGATATCAGGTGCAAAGGGTATGAAGGAGAATAGACTTTAGAAGAGCTAAAATATGGTGCGACGTATTTTGTGAAAGTAAGAGGTGGATTTTCTGGATGGAATTTTTCTTTTTCCACTGACTCCTAGGGAATTCACGGATGTCATAAATTCCTTTGATGGGAAATGGTCATCAGGAATTGATGATATCTATATGGTGGGAGTCAAAAGAGAGACAAATTTAATCTCCCATCCACTCTCTGAGATATTTCATTAATCTATCTTAGTTGGAATGTTTACCAAGTCCATGAAATTTTCCAGTGTCACTCCAGTTCACAAGAAAGGCAAAAAAAACTCCGGACTCCGAGTCCGAAAACTATAGGCCCATATCTATTGTCTCAGTTTTTTCAAAAATCTTTGAAAACTTGTTTTATATCCGTTTGATAAAGTACCTCACTAAATTTAACATTCTTGATAATGCACAGCACGGATTCCGAAATGGCAAATCCACAACCACAACCATGTTTGAATATCTTTAAAATGTCTATGCGGCCCTTCAAAACCACCAAGTTATGGCCGGCACATTCTTTGATCTGAGAAAAGCATTTGATCGTATAACTTATAAATAAATTTTCAGTAAGTTAGTCAGTCTAGGGATTTCTGGAGTGACACTTTACTGGATCAAATCCTACCTCAGTCAACGTCAACTACAGTTAAATTTAGTCATACGATAGAGGCAGGCATAGTGATAACAAAGTCAAAACCCTTAACAGTTAAATATGGTGTACCGCAAGGTTCCTTATTAGGCCCACTACTTTTCATTTTATTTATTAATGATCTACCTTTGGAAATGAATCGTAGTACAACCCTTTATGCTGATGATACGTCCACTTTGTCAACAGGTTATAATTTACAAGAGCTAGGGAAAACCTCTCAATTGACCATCTCAATTATGCTAAGCTGGTGCACATCAAACGATCTCCACCTACGTCAAGGCTCTGCCTAACAGGTGATTATAATGCCATCCACGGTAGTGAAGATACCAAATTCCTTGGTCTTCTGATCAACGAAAATCTAGATTGGGCTGATCATATCAACCTAACAATTAAGAGAGCATCCACTGGCTTATTTATGTCAAAAAAGCTGCATAGTATAGTGGCAAAAGAGATTCTACTAATGTTTACTATGATAAGATACATTCCCTCCTATCTCGTGGTACAATATTTTAGGAGAATTCCCCTGCAGCTAACAGACTTTTTTCTATCCAGAAAAAGGCTATAAAATCCATTTTTGGCGTGTCCATCAGGTCTCCAGGGCAACCCCTCTTCCAAACTCTAAAAATTTTAACTCTCTCCTCGCTGTTCATTTTTCACTGTGCTATATTTGCCAAGAAAAATCCCAACTATTTCATAACCAATGCATAATGCAACTATTTCATAACCAATCCATGAATATGAAACTAGATCCAGAAGTAATTCCAATACCCTCTCAAAGTGCCAACGTGGACCCCAATATTCCATATCCAAAATACATAACCATATCCCACAACAGATCAGCTAATCACCTTTACCGAGTTTTAAACATAACTTTAGAACACTTCTTGGGAAGAAGGCATACCATGATGTAAAGGACTTCTTCAGTGATAAACTTTTAATATGCTTCTATATACTATTTAATTGTGATAATTTTCTGTATATTGTTTCCTGACGTATATCAAAGATGTTGTGTACCCTCATGCTATTTTGACGTGTTCCATGTCTTGAGACTCATGAAGATTATTCGGAAGACCATGAGGAAGGTCCAGGAAAATATGGAGAGATGATACCATACAAAGTCTATGACGAACGGATATAGTTAACTGGAGAGAAATAGCCAGAGATGGAGGAAGATGGGCAGTAACCGTTGAAGAGGTCATGGGAGGTTGCAGCGACCAAGGAAGAAGAAGTAATCGACGGTTCGAAAAGCCAGCTCCAGCTTTTCGACTAAATTGGTCAACATAAATTGAAACATCCTTTCACCGAAAGTTAATGGTGATATAATGGTGAGAATTGAAAGAAAATTTCACATTATTTAATGCTCTTTTTAATAGCCGATGCAAATGGAAATTTGCACACAGGAAATGACTGCTAACCAAAGTAATCAGTTTTTTTAATTTTTAACTTCTTAATACTAATTTAAAACTAGCTTTTAAATAGGGTCATTCCACGTCAGATCAGCAGTGAGTTGACCCTTTGTGTCTCCGATTCGAACCAAAATTTTTGTGTGGATTCCATCTGGCGTTTAATGAAAAAGTGTAGAAGCGTTTTTGGAAAAAAGTTTTCGGCAGATCTAGAGATGATCAAAGTTTCGACCATTTTGCGCGTAGACCTTTTTTATTTTTGCTATATCTCCTAAACAAAAATAGTTAGAGAAATGGTTGACACTCAATTTTGTTTGCAAAATAATGTAAAGCAACAATATGTTATCAGTTTTGTAAATTAACTGAATTTTATTGAAATTTTTTAAATTTAAAATGTTTAAATATTAAGAAAAAAATGCAGACACTTTTTAATTTGAATTTTTTTTCTAGTTTGACACGTTAGTCTTTGGTCTTACCTCAGAAACTAGTTTGGTCGTGGGCAGTTCATAAACAACGGAGATTTAACTTCAAAGATTGGACTACGCCCCCGTTCGCCACGAGGGTCGGCGTTAAAATGATGTGCCGCTGTACTTAGAGAATTTATATCTTGGTCCGTGTAAATGCTAGTGCAATACCTTATACACCAATTTTAAGATAATTTGATTTTAATTTCATCAATATTTTTTATTATATAATATAACCGAAAAAGGAGACACGTTACTGCACTAATCGACACCGCACTACCTAAACTTAGCAGTTTTGTCTACTTCATGAACTTTGTAACTCAGCCGAGGAAAAACTTCGAAATCTACAGCATTGGCTTCTCACCAAAGGTTGCAAGAGTTGAGAAAGATACAAAATGGCAAGCGAAATTTTTTTTTACGCATACTTTGTTGTTAATGAAGGAAAATGTTTAAACATTTTCTAGTCCTACAATATGCACAGAATCAAAAAATTTCAAGTCTATTTCTTCCCAAAAATAAAGCCTATTTCTTCTTTCGGTTGTATTCACCCCGGCTTCCGAAATACATTGCATTAATTCTTAGATGGCCTTATACACGGAAGTGATCATCTACGGTTGTAGCCAGCGTTGCGATATCTCGAGACGCATTGCTAATGGCAGGGCATCGTTCTGCCCACGCATTACCTAGAGGTTAGGCGCTTAATAAAGAAGAACAACTAAAAGAGCGGAAATAACCAGTGTATATAACCTCATAATTATGTTCCGTTTGGACCAGTGGTAGCGTGTTCAATTCCCATTCCGAGACCAAAAATTCCGAGGAAAAATTTTTTCCTGGCTTGCCAAACAACTTTTGCACGCTACCCGAATTTTTCCCCACTACTGAGAGGCAGCAGCAGTCTCGGCAGAAGAAGGCATTGATGGATCGGACACCAGTATCGACAGCCACAGCTTCGGGCGAGAATGAAGTTCACGGAATCGGCCGACAGGGGGACTGAGATGTGGAAGGCAACCAGGGTTGATTTATTCGATATGTTGCACCATCGATATCTCTCGAAGAGGCGAAGAATCGAGATATCGAACGACCTTGGAAGGCAACGAGGGAAACCACCACATTGGCAATCCCTATGAGATGCAGCCCTGCATTATATATATATATATTGTGACGGTATGACCCGCACAAGTAACGTTTCATTTTTTTATTCTATTTTTCGTTTCGGACGTTCCCCGTCTCGAGCTTTTGCTCTTTCATATTGCGCGGGCACAGCATTAGACAAGCGGCCTCACTTTCAACTACAATAGGGTTTCGCATGTCATTTTGTGTATTGTGTCACGTGAACGACTGTATAAAACGGGCCCGGTGCAAGGCGTCTGGGAGATAGTCTGGGAGATAGATAGGGCCCGGTGCAAGGCGTCTGTTGGTGCAAGGTGCAAGGAGGCAGTCCCAAGGTGCAGTGTCAAGGAGATTCCTCACGTCGAGAAACGCCAATACGCCGATCATCCAGAAAACCTCAGGCAACCAAAAACCTGTGGGTTGGTGACGCGCCCAGCGGTGAATTCGACGTGGAGCCACAGCTTGACACATAAGTACTCTACAAATCCCCTTCTCCCTGGATAGTGAATTATCCACTCTTCCTGCTCCAACCAGCATTTCTTCTGCGAAGAAGACACCTCGAGTGGAGGTGATCGCATGTAATAGTGACTCGGGAACAATTCCACTTAACGTTACTAAGCTTGTCACAAAGCAAAAATCTGTATAATTATTCTCCCGTCCTTGCGATTTGTGTTTTCAAATCCCAATAGTGCTGGACACTTTCGCACGATCGGACGCAGAGCATGTTAAATTCAAGGTGGACAATCAACTCGACAATAAGAATTGTAGTAGAGATTCTTACAGAGGCCATTGTGAATTTTTGTTATGTGTCAGTGTTAGTTTTTTTTGGTGGGTTATTGCATTTTTGTGCTCTCTTTCCATCAGTGTGCCATTCAAACAAATAATAATTTCATCCCTCATTAGATTTAAGGAGAAAGTTACCTATGTTTATTTTTTGTTTTGCCAATAAATGTCTAAAACCATTCACATTCTGAACGAGGTCGTTTCGTCTTTGCTGTGCTTCGCACTGAGGTCCAAAATTCCCGTATTCTCCTTCTCTTTCGTGATCGCGTGCCGTAGAACCCACGTGGTTTTCCTTTCAGTAGGATCCGTCCGCCGTCGACCCGCTGTGGGCCAGTCAGCGGACTACGTGAAGGTATGCACTATCGCAGCTGGTTTCTAACCAGTGGGGCCGGGGATCGAAATCGTCCAACATCAGAGTTGGCGAGCTCGTCCGATGGTACGCATCGTCACAATATATATATATATATATATATATATATATATATATATATATATATATATATATATATATATATATATATATATATATATATATATATATATATATATGAACAGTTTGCCAGAGAGAGGCAGACGCTAAACACAGAAAAACAGAAAAAAATGAACACACTTACAGCGTTTCTTAATATTTCGGTGCCACTAGCACCTTGTTCACAAGATCGTAGAAGACTGAGAAGGAAGGGAGGACTGAGGTGGAAGGAAAGGAGGGAGGGGAGGGACAGGGGAAGGGGAGGAGGGAGAGGAAAGGTGGGGGCGGGAAGCGGGAAGTGGAAGAAATTCGAAAAGAAGAGGTAGTATGGGCAGAGGTGATAGAAGAAGTTAGTGGGATTTATTGAGTCCTGGCGGAGAGAAAGCCTGGAAAAAGTAAATGCAAGAGGACTCAAGATCTTTGATTTGGAGTGGGGAGGAGGAAGGGGGAAGGGAGGCGAGAATACCAACCTTAAAAATATTATTAAAGGTGGAGTTGTGGGAAGAAACGTGGGTGGCGACAGGGAGGGAAACAGAAATAGAAGGTGGTTCATTGCAACTTGAGCGGTGGCCATTCATGCGGATGTTAAGAGGAGTGGCTGTCAAACCGATGTAAAAACTAGGGCATAATTGGCAAAGGAGGATATAAACAACATTAGGGGAAACGCAAGAGAGTGAGGGGATGGAAGGAAGATGAACGGCAAGGACCGCAAGTTTTGCAACGAGGGCGATTGCAAGGCGTCGGAAGGGATTTAGTAGTGCTGGAGATAGATTTGGAAAGAGGTTTAGTAATTTTAAAGAGGGTGGAGAGGTTGGGGGGGGCGTCTAAAGGTGAGAGAAGGACAGCGGGGGAAAATTTTGGAGGTCGTAAGGTTGTCAGAGAGGATGGGTTATAGGTTTTTGATTATGCGACGGATGGAGTGAACTCCAGGGAAATAGGTGGTACAGAGGGAGATATGATCATGAGGAAACTTATTGAGAGAGAGATATTTAGAAGAAGAGGGTCGTTGTAGGATTTTTTTCTGAAGAAGACGCTCGGGGTAGCCTCTGCGAAGGAGGGATTGGTGGAGATTAGAGAGAAAAAGGTCAAGGGATTCGGGGTTGTTGCAGATTCGGTGACCACGGATAGAGAGGGAAAAGGGGAGGGATCGTTTAGTATGAGAGGGGTGGCAGCTATTAAAATGGAGATATTGTTGCTTGTTGGTGGGCTTGATATGCACAGAAGTGTGGAATTTAAGGTTACTGAGTGAGATGTCTACATCCAAAAAGGTAATTTTGGAGGCAGAGATGTTAGAGGTGAAGGAGACAGAGGAGGAGGAGTTTAGGGAGGAGATGAAAGAGTTAAGGGAATCAAGGCCATGTGGCCACAGAAGAAAAATATCGCCCATGTAATGAAGCCAGAGAAGAGGTTTAGGAGAGCAAGACGAGAGAAAAGATTGCTCAAAGGCACCCAAGAAGAGGTTAGCATAGGAGGGGCTGAAACGACTACCCATGGCACAGCCTTTAGTTTGGATGTAGAATTTGTTGTTGAAGGAGAAAGCATTATTAGTAAGTATAAAGTTGGAAAGGTCAAGGAGAAAATCAGAACTAGGGGCGTGAGGAACAGGCCGCTGGTTAAGAAAAAGACGAATGGCGGAAAGTCCTTCAGAGTGAGGAATAGACGTGTAGAGAGAGGTGACATCTATGGTGGCCATTAAGATATCACAGTCTGAGGGGAGTGGGGTAGAGTGGAGGCGTTCAAGAAAGTGATAGGTATCCTTGATGTGAGAAGGGAGAGAGAGAACAAAAGGTTGTAAGTAGTAGTCAACGAAAGCGGAGATGCGTTCGGTGACAGAGTTATAAGAGGAAACTATTGGGCGACCATCTGTTTTCTGTTATCTGTTTTTCTGTGTTTAGCGTCTGCCTCTCTCTGGCAAACTGTTCATATATATATATATATATATATATATATATATATATATATATATATATATATATATATATATATATATATATATATATATATATATATATATATATATATTTTTTTTTTTTTTTTTTTTTCTTTTTTTTCTGTAGGTTCTGGTTAGGCCACACCTCGAATATGCCGCGAGCATTTGGGACCCTGGTCATAGAGATTTAGCCAAAAAAATTAACAAAATACAAAGAAAAGCAGCACGCTTCGTTAAAAACTGCTACGAAGGAACATATAGTGTTACACAACTCTTGGAGGGTTTAAGGTGGGAGCCCCTAGAGACTCGGAGGCTGCACGCTAGGCTTAGGTTGCTTGATAAATTCAGGACTGGTGTGTTTCAGAGCGACACAGAGATTATTATCATGACACCTCAATACATTTCTAGGTCTGACAGATGCGATCAAATAAGAGAGATACTCTGTCGAACAGATAGGTGCAAAAACTCGTTCTTTGCGACCACAATTGAAACTGAGCTCCTCCAAACACACTCTCAAAGGACAATTCCATGATGAAATTCCTAATTTTCACTGGAGGAACTGATAATATCAAAATGCGGTCGTGTTTGCGTGGTAAAGAGAATTTACATCTACCGAATGATTTTCAGGGAGGCCTCACAATACCATATATTCTACATAATGTTCTCAATCTAGTCAGGGAGACAGATGACAAAAAACGTCGGTAAAACTAACAGTGAAAACCAACGAGATGAATCACAATATTGATTACTCCGTGACAGCTATTCTAGGTCTACAATTAACACACGTGATCGGATAACCAAGTTCGTTGTATCAATTTTATGCCTGTGCTCATGCACCGATAGGAATGCAATGATTTGTGGACTGAACTCGTGATATCACGACCAATCATTTGTCTAATAATACGGTTTAAATCGTCCTCCATTGTGCAGTTGTGAATCTAAATGTTAAACTACGTAATAATGGACCTTTGAAACCGAATTTTATTGAATAGCGTGACATAGAAAAACATTCATTACGAATCGCATCGGCTGCCGGGGTAAAGGCAACGTCATTTACGAGTCATCGATGGGAGTTTGAAATAACCCAGTACCGATCTGGTCGTACATTTCAAAGCTCTGTAGCGCTATCATAATGGGCGAATTATAACAGTAGTGACACACTAAAAGTTTTCAAACTATCATAGCCGTGGTAACATAATTTTAAAAATATTCAATTCAGCCACCCGATCTCAATGGACGTCTAGGTGTCCCAGGCACGCATACATACATAGATACATACATACACATCATAAACACGTGCCTGGTCAGGGGAGAATTCGGCAGGTAACATATCGTGCTACCGAAGCAAGTTCCTCCAAATGGCATGGAATATCAAAACCGCTCCCGACTGCAGAACTAAAGGAGAACGAATTTACTCATGCAAAAAAAGGCACCTCAAGAGGACCCCGAAACGGCATCCTGTGATAGCCGCTCATACCCACACATACGGGCAGCGTCCGCATGGGGGAAGGGAGTCATTTCCACCCCCAGGGCCCCCCTTTCAACGACCCTCTCTCGCCCCCTGTTCACTCCCGCTCCAAAAAAACCCTTACTTGGCCCCTCCTCCCACTTGCATAATACGCACACGAATCCCACCCCTCATTTCCCCCTCCCAAGCCATTCCACAACCCTTCATATGCGCCACCATCTCAGTAATGGAGAAGCAACTCCTCCCAATGAACGCAGACGCTACGTCGTAGACAGGGCAGCATAGAGTAACGAGTCATAAATGACAGAACGTGTAGAATGAGGGTGAAAAGGAAATCTGGGGACATTGTGATATTTATTTATCTCTATTCACCACACCGAAAACAGTACCACTGCCCTTTTGTTTACGCGACCACGGGACGCGTCGTCCTTTAGTTTCATTTCATTTTCCCTCCCCTGTGACGCGGCATTTCTCCGCGTCCTTGTCACGGCGGGACCGCCGCCGCCAACAATGTGGCGCTCCGTAGCCTCCGTAGAGCGGAGCGCGAGTCTTTTTTTGTGACTTGAATAGAGGAGAAGTCGGTTCGACATATGGGCAGGAGTGGCCACTCATGCCTTCAGGAGGGGAGCGAAGGCTGTGCTGCAATACAAGGCAGGTACGCGAAAGATTTGACACGTCACTCCCTATCATTAATTTACAGCAATTCTGTTTATTTTTATTTTTCTTGTGTTCCTGATTAAAAGCCCTCCCCCCCTCTTTACGTTAATTTTTGTTGTTCCGTCTATTTATTTATGGAAGGACGCGAATAATGGGGAATTAGGCCATCGGAGCACGAACACTTTTACATCGGGTACATTGACAACAACACCAGAAGAACACATGTCTCGAACGAACACACCCATGTCCAGTGCAGTGGAAAATCGACCCAGGCGGGACTCGAACCCACGACCATCGGATCAGTCCGGAAGGACTTCACTCCGTCGCCCCCGGGGGCCGAGACATTTCACTCAGTTGAAGCTGCAACTGGAGAGAATGAAAATATTGCCAAATAAAGTTTCAATAACAAACTAAAGGATGTACACAGCACCACCTTCAATTATGAAATGAGGCTGAATATTGGTGACGATAATGCCAAAAAAAAGGCAAAACTGAAGACAGAAAACAGGCAGCTGGCAAATACGTACTCATTGCATGATACAAACAATAATAATGGGAAAACGCTTGTTGCATACGAGACTACTAATTGGAGCACGTGATTTCCCCATAAGAGAATACATCTGGTTGCGTGGAAAATTCCAGGAATTAGTGATACTCGCAAAATAGGAAAAAAATATAATTGGTGATAGGAAAATATTTTTTATTAGTATTAGATACCAGAAGCTCCAGAGGCCTTAACTGTGATAGAGATGATCATGTTGTAAGGACGAATATTTTAAAAAAGACATCAAAGATTCAGAGATTGAATCAGACAATATTGAAAAACTGGGTCAACGAAAGAAACAAGCCTGCATGCAATTGACGATATAAGAAGCGAGATGATTGTGGAGAATGACCGGAAGAAATGCAAAACAATAATTAAGGAGGACACGGATGACGCAATAATAGATATATGCATAAAAACTAGAAATGGAGATATTTATGACAACAACATGTGTAAATTATAAATCATAACATACGAAGAAAGGCCATCTACGTTGAAAATAAATTCGAGAACTACTGTCCATTAAAAAGTCGAGTCCGTTAGTTTAGCACAATATATCTTCAAGTAGGGTCAACCAATTTTAACAAAATTAAATGCATACGATATAACAATCATCATTACGTTTATAAATAGGTGTAAAAAAATTACCATCCTTAACTACACTTTGACGATATTTGAAAAAAGGTCCTCTTTTCGGCGCACAAAACCCGATGGCCCGACTTTTTGTTATCGCTATTCTCTTAATATTTATTGTAGAGATGAGAGACTTTGACAGAAGTTAGCTAAACATGTTTTTAACATATCAAAGAAAAAAAATTGTTTCTATGTTGAGTTTTAGACGAGCTGTTGTAGAAGTTGTAAACCTCGGCTAATTCCGAAACTAACGAAGCGATAGAGGTTTCAGTTATACCGTTCGAACCGCAATAACGTCAGCTTTATTAATATGTACATAACCATCAGTCAAATATCCTGTGATTTCCAATAACGATTTTTATTTATTTCCCTTTTCTGTCCGCCCAAACAGCAAAGTTGAGCGGTGGGAGGCTACTTGGAGGGGAGAGCAGAAAGGGGAGATGATGCACGACGTTGCCACTTGCTATAGGCACTCATACAATTTAAATGCCGGCTATAAGCGACGTTGAAATCACTACAGATGTGTTTACTCGGATTTGGGACTGAATTCCCATCTCACCAAGTCTCATCAGAAAAAAATATTTTATAACCACAGTCCCAAAGATTTTTAATTCTGCGGAGAAAAGTATGACGAGTGGCTACAACTCTCACGGGCTCCATTACCACTGGCTTCTTACCTCATTTCCTGTACCTAAACCCCAAATTTTGCAGCACAGACCGCATTTTGGACAACGAGATATCTGGACAGAGACTCAAACAATTTTTCCGTTACGCTTTGTAGAATTGGAAAAACATTTCAAATAGAAGTCATGTACTGTTCTTCTAATTATCCCGGGTATGAAATCATCGATAAACATTTTTGGACAACCCCTCACCAATTGCCTTTTCCTCGGAGAAGGGTTGTTGTCACATGAATTTTCGTTTTCTCTGACTTTAGCTTTAGTAGCCGTTCTCTATACGGATAGCACGCTAACCCCGAGGCACTGGGACACAGTGTGATGAAGAGGAGCTAGGTTTGTAAAACGATGCTACGATAAGTTTACTACTCTAGGTGCAAAAATTCTGTAGACTCGAGTTTGGACACTGATTAAAAATGAGCCGTGGTACCCACATGAATGAGAGTTACACCAAATTTTAGCTTGTTTTATTTTACGTTTAACTGTGGCTGCCGATTATTTTTATATTAAACTCTCGATTTTTTATTCCGGTGGGAACAAAAAAATTGCCAGTTGTTTGCCTTTTTCGAACGGAGCGCTCTCTTTGACGTTTAATTGTGAATAAACTTGAAGCTGAATCGTAATGAACCTGTAGTATTGTGTGGGGGAAAACATATTTAAATGTATCTTTAAACGTTCAGTTCTCTCTATTGTGCCATAAAAAAGTTATTAACAAGTTTATGAGACAACTTTTTCTTGGTTATGAAAACTAGTAGAAGCAAGATCTTGGTCTTGTTTTGAAGCTCTCACAGCAGTATTTAATAACAATTACCATCGTAAACTCACATTGTGATATCGATTTTTAACGAGTTAATAAACAACCGAGTATTTTAGCGGGCCCAAGCCAGCAGTAAGGCGGCCGTTTTCGCGAGTGTGGTGGTGAAAGTTTGAGCGCTGTTGCAATTTGTCGGTTGCGGGCCGTCCATGTATTGGAATATATCTTTGGGCGCATTGAATAAATTCAGCACATCGAGAAAAGGCCCTTATGAGTAAAAGGTGAAGGAAAATGGTTGGATACTACAAAGACAGCAATTGCTACCTAAAATAAATTTCATGAAAATAGCGCGAGTAGCGATTGTTTTCGCCATCCGAGGCAATGCACAGAAGGAGCGTTTGAGTAACTGGTTCGGCCCGCAGCCTGCAGGTGGCAAATGGGCTCATACTTTCACCACCCCTCAAGCGAAGAAGGCCGCCTCATCGCTAGCTCGAGCAGGCTAAAATACTCGGTTGTTTATTAAATCGTTAAAAATCGATATCACAATTTGCGTTTACGACGGTGATTGATATTAAATCCCAGGATATTTGACTGATGGTTATGTACATATTAATAAATAATAATAATAATAATAATAATAAATTCTTTAACACTTACAGGTTTCCCCAATTACAAGTGTTTTAATATATCAATAGACGAACACAAACATCCATGTCCTGGGCATTGAATAATTTTACCCAGACGGGACTCGAACCCGCGACCTCGGGTTAAAAGGCGAGGACTTTACCCCGCCGACACCGGGGCCGACAATCTGACTGAAAATAAAGCTGACGTTATTGCGGTTCGAACGGTAGAACTCAAACCTCTATCCTTCCGCATTCTTGGCTCAGCCCTCGTGCCGACAGGTTGTATGTACATACGTGCCTTCTCTGCCTCTGACGGTGTTGTATAACTAAGGCCGTTTTCGAACTTGGCAAATCTAGCATCTTGCCTTGAAACCTAGTACGCATCGAAAGCTATGACGTCATGGACAAGTCATCCTCAAGCGCTTGTTCACTAGCTATCGAGGAAAGATACCAAGTCAACGAAAAAGGAGACTTGCTATGCTTGCTGGGTTTTAAGTTCGAACTCGGGGTGTGATAATATGGGCTTGTACGGAAGATAGAAGTGAAGAAACTTTCAAATGGATACATTTTTATCATTACTACGTATAATTGTGTGATATTTATTATTTTTTTGCGGAAAAATTGATGAATTCGTTATATTTAAAGGCTTTTCAAATGTGAATATACTGATTAAAGATAGTTGTTTATGTGTGTTGTAGTAAGACCTAATAGTTGTGTGAATAATTCCATACATTGTAAATGTACCGTCCTTGTTTACTTCACTGAACCTACAAAATCTATCTTCCTTACTGTGGAAGGAAAAGAAATAATGATGAAAGAAATTATATGAAAGAATTATGGTCCGATGGAAAGTACTCTAAGGTAGCCATAATTTCATTGGCAGCATTATTGTTAGCTAACGAACATAATAATTGTTAATAACGTTAACATTAGAGAGGTTTTCACAGCATTCATCAAAGAAGTGGGACAATAAACCTTTAGAGTAAATGTAATTTGTTTTCAGTTTCATTATGTTAGTTACAACGCGCGTATTTATCAGTCAACAGTCAGAGATCATAGGTAGTTAGTTCGGAGTGTAATGCATTAATATATTGTTACGTGTTTTTTCATACAGGCAAAAAATATTATGCCTTTTTTTGCACAATGACGTTGATTGTGGTGAAATGCAGTGAGCGATATGTCGTCCACTTTCGCAGCCCCAAGTAATCGAAGCATATTAGTTAATCACCATATTATGGTATATGAGAATTATTTTATTCATAAGCAATAAGATTTTTAAAATAATATTCTCTGTTACTTTGCCGTATAAGGTTGGGAAGCATTTTAAAGAAGTAATCCACTTCCATCACCCACAATAATTATGGACACGGATAGCGCTTTTCGTATGTTTTACTAAATGAAGGCCGCATGGTGTCTCTTCCACCGTAAAAGGCCTACGAAAGTGTCAAGTCAAGATTCTACCCGGTCGGTCGGGTTAACTTGATATCAAGTTAACTAGGCGTTTGCCAAGTTCGAAAACGGCCTAAGTCTTTGTTGTAAGCAATGTGCGACGTCGTGCCATCCCTCCTGCCTCTCGATCACTGAAGCTGACGTGATTGTCTTCGAGGACGTCCACACGCCCTGGATCTGCAACCCGTTCTCCTCTGAGGCCCCGTCCAGACGCAGCGACTCCACTCCTATACGGACTGCTTCTGCCAACCTGGCCAGTGGTCTTCAGGGGGAATCCAACCTTTTGGGTGAGCTTCTGGAACGGGTGAAATCCATTCAGGACAGCCAACAAGACCTCAAGTGTTCGCTGGCTTCGCTAAAGGTAGAAATTACTGTGCATGCAACAATGCTCGATAAACTCAACTCTACAACGTCAAGTTTAAGTGAAAAATTGCAAAGTGTTTATAATGATAATGCTACTTTGATTACACGAGTGACATCTTTAGAATCTCATATAAATCGAATTGAGCAAGAGCGGAATGTTGTGGAGTTCCATGGAATTCCTCCCACTTCCGGAGAGTCTCTAGAGTCCTTAATCATCCAGATTGGCCTCGCATTGGGAATCAAGTTTGATTCCAGTGAAATCGATTATGTATACGCAGAGACCAAAGGGCCGACCACCGTCCTCAAATGGTGTCCTTAAGCCTGATCCGATTATCACGCGATTCGTGCACTCTTCCCGTGCTTTAAATTTTGTCGCTTCACGTAAAGTCACAAGGGGCCTCTGCCTTAAAGACATCGGGTTAGTTGATCCCGCCCATTTATGTGGAAGAGTCCACATCACTAAATAGAAAACTCTACTCAAGGGTAAGAGAACTGAGAAGAAGGGGTAAAATCAAGTATTTATGGGTACGAAATGGAATGATTTTTGTGCGGGAACGGGATGGTGGAGACTGCTTTTCCATTAAATCCGAAGAAGACATTAAGAAGTGGGAATAGGAAAGAGGTCCCAGTTCACCGGTAAATCTCATTCCCGAGATATTGGTAAATAAAACGATTTCAACTGTGGCGAAGGACTCCATTAAAATATGCCATGTAAACTGCCAATCACTCATCTGTCACTTAGATGAATCTCCTCTGTACTTCACTGAACATCACTTTGGCGTCATATGCATATCCGAAAAATGGCTTTATTCAAAATTACCGATAACATGGTTAATCTTGATAAATATGAATTTATAAGATGTGATAGGTCAGGAAAAGTTTGGGGTGGTGTTGGGATTAACGTGTATCAAGGCGTTGATGCTTGTCTCTTTAATACATCCCCCAACGTGTTAGGGATTGGAAATTTAAATCCAGAATCGATTTTCGATTAATCGAATTTCGATTTCGGTTTTAAAAATCGATTGTCTAAAAATTCGATTTTTTGTCCAAAATAATCGAATAATCGAAATCGAAATTTTTCAATAGTAAATTAATTGTCTGCTGAAATACGGATGTGCTGTTCTAACAAAATTCGTAATATGGGTTAATGGTAGCACTAGGGATAAGAACTGAATACGGTTAAATTTATTAATACAATTTATTATTTTAAAGATATTAATGAGGTATGCAGGAAAGTAATAATCCATACCAGATACTTATATACATATAGGTAATATAACAAGCAAATTATATATAATTTAGTAGCCCATGCGCAGAAGACGATATTCGGACTGGGCGAATCTATTTTGAAGACGAGTTCTCTGAAGCGATTTATTGAGAAAACGTTTACAAAAAAGGCACAATGTCAACGCGTAGTATCATTTCAAATCTTCGTCTCGCGGTCTACAATGTATTACTTCCGAGCGTGAGTCCCCGCCTAGAGTAGATTTATTGTAATAAAAATCCGTAGCCCCACAGTTGGCAACTCCAACCTGCCGGTGTCTGAAGCACTTTGCCTTCCCACCGAGGTTCCCCCACCAGCGATGCAGAGTGAAATTGCGCGCAGCGGTGTAAAGCGAGGCGGCAAAATTCAAATGCTGTAGCAAGCTAAAAATCGAAAATCGATCGGCTAGAATCGACTTTGAACGATTTTTCAAAACAAAAAGTCGACTACGATTAAATCGGAAATCGGAGTGTGATTATCGATTTTCGATTAAAATCGAAATCGATTTTCCAATCCCTACAACGTGTACAACTCACCACCAGAACATATTGTAGCCAAGTTATCTGTGGAAAAATCTTCCAAAATATTACTTTGTGTAATTTACCGGTCTTCAAAAACTAGTCTCCTGACTGATTTTGAATCAATATTTTCTAAATACAGCGCTACTTACAAGAATATAATAATCACTGGTACCTCAATATAAATCTTAGCAGGAATTCTTCTAATTCTAACCATTTAATAGATTTTAAGTAATAATATTCACTCAGTACACTTCAACTCAACGCATCATACTTTCCAAGGTGATACTCGGCTCAACCATTTTATTGGATAATGAGGATAAAATAATTTTCGCATCCCAGTGTGCCGTTCCTTTTCTTACATCGCACGACCTGATTCATATCACACACACACACAGTCAAACTTTCTAGACCACCTGTTGCCCAATTTACTATTCGAAATTTTAAGAGCTTGAATATTGATGAGTTCCAAAAAGATCTTGTTGATAAAAACTGGTCCATAGTATCTACCTCTGACGATATCTATGAGAAAGTAACAGCTTTAAATGATAATATACGCAATTGTGTATATAATCACACTGAAATATGTATAATTCGACCTCGGCGTCCAGCTGCTCAATGGCTGACGATTGAACTTATGCGAAAATTGAAAGAAAGAGATCGGATTCATCATGCGTATATTAGAGCTAGAAATGTGCATATCTATGAGAAATTTAAAACTCTCAGAAATAACGTTAATCATCGAGTGAAGATAGCAAAACGTGCTTATTACACAGCAAAACTCACTCTTCTATCAAAGCCTAGTGAAATATGGCGGGAATTGAGACAAATTGGGCTCGTTCAAAGCGCAGAAAATACTATCATTCCTTGAATATCATTAGATGAACTAAATGACTTTTTTTCGGTTACCATCATCTCATAGTACAACACAATCCAGCAACTACTGTGAAATCGATCCTGTGGTGACTTTCGATGATAAAAATTTTTATTTTCGCCAAGTAACACTGAATCTATTTAAATCCAGTTCAAATGCAACAGGGAGTGACAATATTCCTCCAGGTTACATTCAATGATATCAATGCCAATAATTCTCCCAGCTTTATTTGATATCCTTAATTTTTCTTTAACACGGTCTGTCTTTCTAACAGCATGGAAACCCAGCCTAGTTCGCTCGATAAAAAAAGCTCAAAAATCCATCAGGTGTAACACATTATCGCCGTTTCAATTTTATATTTTCTATCAAAATGTTCAGAAAAAATTGTTTATAATCAATTACTGGAATTCCTTGAGAATCAGAATCTTTGTCACCCTTTTCAGTCTGGTTTCCGAAAATGTTACAGCACTCAAACTGCACTCCTTAAAATAACAGATGACATTCAACTGGCCATAAATAATACAATGATTACTATTCTTGTCTTATTTGATTTTAGCAAGGCTTCCGATTGGATTCATCATGCAAAGCTCCTTCTTAAAATGAAGTCCTTAAATCTAGACTGAGGTGCACTAAATTGGTTTTGGTCCTACCTTCATAATAGGAAACAAGCTGTTAAGGGTCATAATGGAAAGTTATCAAAATGGAATGCTGTCACCCAAGGTGTCCCCAAGGCTTGGCTCTTGGCCCACTTTTATTTTCATTGTATATTCTAGATTTACCAAAGCAATTACAATACTGCAGGTGCATGCTGAATGCAGATGACCTACAGATCTACCTCCATTGTAAGCCGGAGGATTTAATACACGCTATCAGCAATGTGAACTCAGATGTACACAGACTTAATGTATGGGCTGAATCAAATAATCTCATCCTAAATTCTACTAAAACAAATGTCCTAATATTGGGAAGCTCACGCATGTCATGCCGCATTGATATGCCGTATTGACGGTGTGTCTTCAAGTAGGGAAAACCGATTTTGACAAAATAAAATGCATACAATAGAATGATCATTTCTACGTTTACTGATGTGTGTAAAAAAAACTTATAAACACTCCACCGAAAACAGGACCTTTTACACACATCAGTAATACAACACCAAAAATAAAAGTTGGTACGCATGGAATCCAATATTACACAAATTTTCGGAATCTAGGTGTAAGTATTAGCAATGATCTTTCATGGAAAGAGAATGTCTTGAGAATCTCAAACAAAATTAATCAAACATTGTATCGGCTGAAATTAAATAAGCATTTATTACCAACCGCTATCAGAAAAAAATTGGTATGTTTATTAATATTTCCTCATTTTGATGACTGTTGTCTTGTTTATTACGATATTACTGAGGAACTAAATGCAAAAATACAGAGATTAATGAACGCCTTTGCAAGATTTATATTATATAAGAAAATATGATCATGTTAGCCCTCACCTTCGTGAACTTGGCTGGCTTACAGCCTCTCTCAGGAGAAAATATTTCCCAGGTGTGTTTTTATTTGGTATGTTCCAAAATAAGCGACCAACCTATTTATTAGAAATATTTACTAAAAGACTACCTACTGAATGCACAACAAAAATTAGGAGTCAGAATCAGGTATATTACGCACCCTTCTTTAAGAGTAAGTAAAATTATTATAACTATGTGCTTGATTAAAGATGCCTAATGTAAATTGTTTATTTTATAAATATCATTGTAATACATTGTATAGTGGCATGTTCTTAATGATTACAGCAAAATTGTGTAAACCTATAAGTTATGGAATTTAAACATTAGTTTTGTCTTTTTTTCTTGTTTTTGTTTCGACTGTGTTTTGTTCTTTTCTTATATTGTAACTTATGTACTTGTTCTTAGGTGGCTTGCCACAGAGCATTAATAAATGTTATTATTATTATCGCATCGTTAGTTTCGGAATTAGCCGAGGTTTACAACTTCTACAACAGCTCATGTAAAACTCAACATAGAAAAAATTTTTTTCCATAAATATGTCGAAAACATGTTTGGCTAACTTATATCAAAATCTCTCATCTCTACAATAAATATTAAGATATATTAATGGCGATAGCAAAAATTCGGGCCATCGGGTAGTGAGCGCCGAAAACAGGACCTTTTTCAAAACATACCGTAAAAGTGTTGATAAGTTTTTTACACACATCAGTAAACGTAGAAATGATCATTCTATCGTATGCATTTTATTTTGTCAAAATCGGTTGACCCTACTGGAAGATACAGCGTCTTAAACTCAACAGACTCGACTTTTTTAATGGGCAGTAAGTAGTCTCCGAAATCTCCCGGTCAAACAACTCAGAAGAAATGTTAGAAGAGAAATAATAGAGTTGAATAATGGAGAAAGAGGGGGGAGTGTATGAACTGAGCGATCGAACTGACTTATGATAGTGACATTCTATCCGGAGTTTGGACATGGACATTTCTTTTGCTCTGCGGAAGCTGAAAACGCCTTCACAACCGAACGTTTTTCCACTATTTTATACACACAATCACGCTGAGTAATAACTAATTTTTTTAATAACTTAGAAAATATACCATGAATGCAACGTTACATTCACGACGCCATCAGTAATAAATTCATTTCATTGAATAATATCACTCTGGAGAGCGTAGCTCGACTTCATTCATCGGCCCTTTAATATTTTGGCTATTGTCTCGATAGGGAAACCTCTTGCGGATACAATTGTCGTGTATTTTGATATCATTAAGGAAATGAGGGTTTTTTTATTAATATTTTGAGGCTAAATGCAGTTAATCAGCACTACATCTGCGGAAATGACCAATGCAACCGCGAAAAAGAGATGAACGGCCGATTAAAAAGGCGGTTTAAGGCGGTTGCACCGTGGAAAAACGTGAATGTCATTTCATTCACATTATGTCCACCGGTAGAAAAACTAGTCCTCTCTCTTATGCGAACAAGGAAATGTCCGCCTTTCCTCCTTTGCTCCTCTCCTCACAAATCGAAAGTGAAATGACATCGTGTTCAATAGGAGGCCGAGGGAAACTCGGGCAAAATAGTTTTTTCCGCATCATAAATGACATGTTCGAGGAAAACAGACCAACGGAAGGAAATAATCCCATTCCAATAAACTGAATATAAATAAAATAAAGTCATCTTTACGGCCAAATTGTACGAGTCACGTTATACAATCACTGCGATATGTGAAGTCAAAGTTCGGATATTCCTTTGAAATAGCGCTGCAGTCGGCTCCCATTATTATTTTTTTTTGTTACTTCTGTAACTTTCCCCTCCGAGTCCCCGGCTAACATCGGGTTTCGTTGCCGTCATAATGGCCGAGAACTCGAGAGGGGCGGTGCAGAGTTCGTAGCCGCTTCCGATTAACCCATCGGATCAGCGGCTACGCTGCGTCCGGGTCGTGCGCACGAAGCAGACGGAGCGACCCCAAGAGGACGGCCTTCTGCATGCGGGCTGCAAGTGATTCCGCCTGTGCCACGCAAGCAGGAATACACTTGATGCTCTGTATCAGCGAGCCCTTGATTCCACCGAGCACACCTATGACTAGGACTACTAGTTTTACCGAGTGTCCCGGGTATATCTGCCGAAGTTCGAACAGCAGGTCTTGATATTTCGTCCGTTTTTCCGCCTCTTTCGAGTCCAAGTTCGTATCGGCCGGAGTCGAAAACTCAATTACGAACATGGAACGAGATTGGCGGTCGAGGAGAACGATGTCAGGCTTGTTCGCCCCCAACTGCCTGGTGGTGGGGAATGAGTAATTCCACCAGATTTTTGTTTTGTCGTTCTCCACGACGGACTCAATATCTCCAGGGGCATAGGGCAGCACATAAACTTCGTCGATGCCGTAATGATGTCGAAAGTGGAAATACCACACCCGCAGAGCTGCGTTGTGCCGAGCTAAATACGCTGACTGCGCGTAATAACTGCAGCCGGAGAGAAGGTGACTCAAAGTCTCCGGCTTGGCTCGGCACGCTCTGCATCTCGTGTCCGTCACCTCCGCCTTGAATATCATTCGGCGGTACACGAGTGTGTTGATGACACCATCCTGGCACGCGAGAACGAAACCCTCTGTTTCGGACCTGAGACCCGCGGAACGAAGGAAGGCAAACGTCAGCTCCTTCGATAGCCCATGTTTTTCCATGTTTCGGTAGAAACCTCCATGCATGGGCTTATCGGTGTGCGTCTTGAGCAAGGTCTTCTGCTCAGCCTTTTTTACCTCGAGCTTTAAGACGTCTGCCCTCAGTGACACGATTGACGTGCCACTGTCGTTACCATCGGATGACAGGTCAAAGTCCAGACCGATTTCGTCCGCTGCCCTCTTCGCCGCCTGGAAGAGGAACGCCCCCACCCCGGCACCTTCGTGCTCCCTTACGAGAGTGAGCAGGGGGTCCGTGCTGTTGAACACACGGCAAACTGTACCCAAAACAACTCTGTTATGTAGACACTCCAGGCTTAACAGACCTCTACCGCCTACACTGCGAGGGAGATACAATCTGGCGGCGGAAGATTTCGGATGAAGACTTCTATAGATGGTCAGCATCTTCCTCGTTCCCCTATCGAGGTTTTGCAACTCGTTGACATTCCATTTCATGCATCCGAAGGTGTACAGCAGTGTCGGAACCGCGAACATGTTCGTGGCAAGAACCTTGTTCTTGCTAGACAGCTCAGAACTCCAGATTTTTCTGAGAGTCTGTCTGTACTTGGCGGTGAGTCTTTCCTTCACTGCTGCTACCTCCTGCATTCGACGCTGGGGGACGCCGAGGTATTCGTAGCATTCATCATCTTGCAGGTGACGAACGACGTTCCCGCCAACGAGTTGCGAGTCTTCCTTGTCCTCCGATATTCTTCCTTTCGCCAGGTGGATGGATGCACACTTGTCCAATCCGAATTCCATCCCTATAGCCTCACTGTATTGATGTACGGTGTCCAGTGCAACGCGCAGTTCTTTGGCGTTGGAAGCATACAGTTTAAGGTCATCCATGTAAAACAAATGGGTGACCTTGTGCTTCCTGTCACCAGGAACGCCGCACATGTATCCTCGGCCTCGCCTCAGCTTGAAGGAGAGGGGGAGGAGGGAAATACAGAACAGGAGGGGGCTCAAGCTGTCGCCTTGAAAAACGCCACGATGGTATGTTACCAACTCACAGGAACATTCACGAAGTGTTACGCCCCGATTTGATTCATACCCGGCAGGTTCGTAGATTAGAGCGAAAAAATGAGATCTGTGAAATTTTACGTGCCCTCGTGGCCTACGAGCCGAGATATTAGTGATTAAAATCAGCGAAATCACAACCCGGGCCTCACGCTGTGACGTCACGTTCGCCGTCTCTACGAGGTAGCCGCCCGCGGAGAGGGAGCCGTTCCCTGCCCGCGACGCTCGGCGGACGGCGGCGGATCGACAGCGGTCGACATTCGTCTCTAGGGAGGAGCATACGCAGACTTCCCTGTCTCTCCGTTGTTTCCTATTAGCCTCTCTGTATTCTCGATTTATTTTCATCATTCTGGGACGATGGAACCACAGCTATCGGATCGATCCTGGGCCTCGCCAACGAGTGACCCAAACGGACGAATGCTCAACCGTGACAACAATCTTATCGTCCCGTGATGAACAAGGAAAAGTGTTGCGATGTACTCTCTTCGGATCTACGAAGGGTATTCGAGTGGGCCGATGAAAGGAACCACCACCCTTTCGGGGTCTCGCTGCCGGGAAAACCACGTTGATGCGAGCGAAAAGGGAAATGGTCCTTGGTTCCTCTCTGGTAGTATTCCCTCGTCCTACGGTCACACCCTCCCTTTATTTTTGGATGCGTCCTAATTTGAAGTCCATGAAATCTGTCGAAATATACTTTGAATCCTGCATTCTGCATCTAAACTTCTGCTAGAGAAGTTCTTTTGGTCATTTAAATTATTCGACCAATCATACTCGCGTCATTGTCAATGCGACCTGCTAATAAGTAACGACATTACTTTGTTCTCAAGTGCGCATGAAATACTCATCGGAATCAGGTGCGAGTTAAAGGAAGACTGAAGAAAAATATCACTTAATTGAGCATTTTTCTCATTAAAAAATGTTTAGACACAAACATAGCAATTCTGAAAAAATGATTGAAACACAGGTGAAACTCACAATGGGCAGGTTTTATAAATACGGAGTTCCCACACACATTTTCGTCTGTATATTCACAAAAATTGTCATAAATTTTTTCGTCGAAGCAGTACTGAACAGGAGTAATGTGGTTTTTTGGCCTCTTTTCTAAATACCCTGCCTTGAACCACTATAAAATGTTTGAATCTTGGGGGAGAGAACTGGAAATGTGTGAGTGATTGCATTTTTAAAATATTGTTTCTCTGGATTAGGTTCACATTTAACTGATCTAATAACACGCGACCAGAAACTTTACGCACGAAATCTTTCCACATACGGAAAAAGTATACATCTAAAGGTTCCCGTTCTCGTATCATTCCCGTAGTTTTCGGGGGTATCATCCTCACAAGAACTCTTTTATTCTCCTGCGTCACTTCAGCAATGGCGTCTAGATCTTTATAGGGACCCCAGGAATCCATCAAATGAACGCAATCTTTGTCTATTCTTGAGGAAAGAACACGTCCGAAATAGTCCTGTATCATAATGTTTTTCGTTAGTAGCTCTGAGGTTGATGCCACACGATAGATATTAGACGCATTAAAAATGTATGCATTTCTGGGAATCTTTGTGTCCTTTTCCTGTAAGCAGATGAGGAGGGGGAATGGAGCTCACCTTCTATTAAAATTGCATTTACACTTTGGACGACTGATTCCACTATTTTCACACCGCGAAATTCCAGTATGCGACCGGAATGAATTTCCTTTTTGAAGCCACTCTGATCAGTGTTTAGCACGTGCGATACACTTCTGTCAATCACTGTTTTCACTTCCTCTACAAATTCCTTGGCCTTCGATGTGATAGACCTTAATTCCAACGAATATTTTTTTAAAAATTTTCTTGGCCGAGGTAAGCGCCCGTACCCTATCGACCTCGTGCTGCTTAATAGTAAGCAACACGTTTTTGTTCAGTGTGTGATGGTTGGACCTGAGGCTGCGCGCAATGCGCCGAACTTTGGATGTAAAGGTTCGCCCGGCAGTGATGTACTCAATCACACACTGAATCTTCGACGCCTGCTGTCGCGCCAGCGTGATCTTGGCATCCAGATTTTTCAGCCTTGCTGCTGCTTTATCCTCCCAAGAGGAGTCCTTTCGGGAGGTTGCCAAAACCTTGGCCGCAGCGTAGACCACGCAATTCACCGTCCAGAGATCTGACGTCTCTGACAGGATCTCGTCGATGAGTCCATTCATTTGGGGCAGGTGGTTACCCCGCAGAGAGATCTTTCGATGGATGCTTCTCTGCCTAGTGGGTCCTTCGTCATAGCTAATTGTGCTTCTTAACCGCGATCGTAATAGTTCAGAGTCAGTCTGACCTACACCCTCCCTCTTAGTAGGAGATACCGACAAACGTGCGGCACTCACGTCTGCAGGTGGAGGTGCTGCCTGTGACGGAGAGGGTGGTTCGGCTGGTGGTGCGTTACTCTGAACCTGCGGTTGGTGGATATTTTCCTTTTTCCGCAGGTGGTTGGCCTGGTCGCGCAAGTTCTGCTGCGACAGGTGGTCGTGTTCCGGATGCATCTCACACCACAAAGAGTGCATCCTGGCCATGTAACCCCTGCGTTCGGGCTCGCTGGCAGCATAGCAGGCGAGGAGGTCGCCCCTTAAGGCTTCCGTCCACTCCATGCGAGCTCCCATCTGAGGTCTTCTTTTTCCTTGGCCACGCCCAACTCTACTGGGGCCCCCATCCGAGAGGGGCCGGTTGTGGGTGGCCTTATCTGAATTCATCATAGGAACCAGATTATACTACATGGCGGGTGGTTAGCCCGCCACATAGACGTCCACCATTAGCCGGCAAAGCCGTTGTCAGGTACGCCACGAGGAGGCTGGTGGTCCGCTTTCGTACCCTTTTTATTTATTTATTAATTTTTTTTATTAATAACGTTTATTATTATTATTATTATTATTATTGGATACTATAGCAGAAGGTACCCGTTGAAATTCAACAGGTGTGAAAAACAATGAACTTATTTTATAAAAATCATAAAGCCTAAATAATACTGTCAGTGTGGTCATTTGAGGAGTTCGTAACCTATCTTGTATATGTTGTGTCCGTTGTGGTAGACACGCTGAAATTTTTTCCAGGTGCACGCAGAGATGAGTGACTGCTGGTCCTCTTCCATGCACGGGAAACCCATAAATGGGCCACGCAGTTACATTACTACTTAAGCAGCACCCAGATTGATAGATGGTCACCTCGTCCCTCTGGTTCTCTTGAGTAGTCTTCTGCATGAATGAACAGTTTGATCGCTTCCCTTGTGTACAGACATATATTTGCATTCGATGACTTAACTGAGATGCCCTATTCAACGCTGATATGTGCGTTGAGTATCTTAATCAGAATCGGCGAGTATGGGTACAATCCAGCGGTTGACAACAGGAGATTTTGTAGCAGCAGCCATGTTTATTTGACCTGTGAATCCCGTCTCCCGGACTGCACCTACGGTGTACAGGGTAACCATAATCATTAGTTTCGGTTACTAAATCAAAAATCTGTGGTCTATTTTAGTGCAATTGCTGGTTTTAACGAACGGATGTCTTTCATTTAACAGAATTTCTCGTTCTTTTTTCGGGTTAGAAGTATGTTCTTACGCCATCATAATTTCCACCATCTTAAAACAAATCGAAGTTTCGAAACAGATGGGTCTATATTTGAACCAGATTTATAGCTGGTTAACCGTCCATTGGTTGGGTTAGGATGAAATTTATGCGGTTCTTTGCGTAACCCGAAAAACACCACGGAGAGGTGACCAACTTACTAACTGAACAAACTACTTGCTAAAGTAGTGTCCCATTTTTCTTGATATATCCTTTTTCGTATTTTTATTTCTCGTTTAATATTTATAAAAACTGGTCATCATTAAAGCATCTGTATCAACTCATTAGAAAATAGACTTATACACCATATTTACTGCTTTTACCTCAGGAGTTTTGATGAAAAGGTTGTTGGCGGTCGAAACGCGGGAGTAGGTAAGACACGTTAAGTTGCCCTTGCGTGAAGCGGTGGTTTACCAAATGAAGGCCAGCCACTTGAAGGGTCTGCCCTTGTGACTTATTTACTGTCATAGAAATCAGATGTGTCAAGCCCGGAAACCGGGGGAAATGACTCTGGGAAGTGTGTCTTGCAGCATTCTGCTCCCTTCGCACTTGCCATATACTTCAGGAGTTTCATTAGATCGCTAGTGGTCATGTCTTTGAGCATTCAAGTCTACTCTTTGTCGTTTTTCTTGCGAGGACTCGTTTTCTCGCAAAGAAGACATTCTTCCTGCATTATAAGATTTTTTCCAAAGGTTACACTTTTTTCTATTGGGCATGTTGATGGATATATTTTTAATCCCAAGGAGGGGAAACACAGCGGCGAGTCATAGTATTGAATAGGCACCTCGATGATTGAGTGAATGTAAGTTATATGCACTTTAACACTTTTATACATATGTACATAAATAACTCGTAACGTTTATGATGTGGGAATTGGTCTAGAAAACAGCTCGCAATCCAAATGACTAGTGCTGTGCCGTCCATGAGTGAATCGTTCTTTATGAACGATCCTTGGTATGATCCGAATGAATTGAATCACGTTCTTTAATCTAGTGGCTCGTAAAGAATCGCAAGAACCAAAAGAATTGAAAAGAACCAAGAATTGCTTGAATCTCTTGAATCGGCGGGTTGTGAGTGATCGATAACCAATTGAGAGCTTCATTTTGCTTGTGAAGAGTGATAGAATGGATTCGAGCTGTGAAGTGTTCGGGTAAACGGGGTATTTAATTGATTAAAACTGATGGAAAATAATTGTAAAGTTAGGAATCAGCCATCGATTTGTGAATAACTTTAGGAAGTGAGAATGCCTGAGAAGGTGGTGAACAACTATGAATCAACATCCTTTCCCAACAAGAATTAATGGGTAAACATCAGGCAGGTATTGTGGAATACAATGACGCCATATCCAAACCCTTTAATTGGCATCCAGTTGGAATGTTCTTATTTATAAGTGTGGTCTGATACTTATAAACATCAGACCACACTTGTAAATATATCTATGTTTATAATGTTTATAAACAATTTTATTGTGGTGAAATAGGCAACTGTACATTTCTTAGTTTATTTGAGCGAATTTTATTTCGCCACACGTTGATGATACGATACCCCCCAGATAGCACGGATCTGGTTATTTACACAAAATTTACGTCATCATTACATAAACAACACAGAAACAACCCTCTTACGAACAAGGCTGTATACATCAACATTACGTAAACAACGGGGAAACTGAAGGGAAAAAATGGCATCAAAACGCCGCAACGGTGTCTAGCCATGAACCGAAGGAACAGCAGAGTTGAGCAGAGTGACCAAGGATAATAGAGAAATAGGATTGTCAACTCGGCGCTCCAAATCAAGAATTTTTTATTCCTACCCCTTCCACCGTTATTCGTTTGTTTTGAGCATCGAATAGGTGGCACTGGTACAGTTTAGGGTCCATGGTGGAGGAAACTCGTTCATTTCAGCATATGGCGTTGCGGTGACTACAACAGGGAAATAAGTTACTATTCACAAGTTCTCCTAATAATTATCAAGATGGTTTGGCCTGCGCGTAGTTGTTTTGTGCCCAATTGTTGTACGGGTTACAACAAGACAAAGAAATTGAACGCGAAGTTGGGAGTGCGGAATAAAAGTTTATTTAAGGCATTGGTAAGTACGAAAACTACTACTTGGCTTTATTGACAATCGCAATATTGATTTATGATTCTGGCTGTAAAATCTGATATTCCAACTGAAAATGTCTTCTATTCGTGGAGAAATCTTGCTGCAGGAAGTGCTACCGCAGCCACGTTATGTGGAATGTGGTAATGCCTTGAATTTCTTATGTTTGTTTCATAGACGGATATTTTGACGCAGCGGATTGATGTTTTTATGAGCCTCTGGAATGATAAATTACTCCGTAGATAAGTTAGTATCCTGGGATCGCCATTTCGCTCTTAGTCGGTACACCACGTGGTTACGTCTTAAGTCGGATTGACTGAAATTTCTCCTAATCTTGTTAAATATTTTCCCCTCATTTTAAAAAATTATATTCTATTGAACCCTGTTATTTATAGTGTCATCATCAAAATATATTTTAATCATTAAATTTTTTCGGTCTTGGTCCAGCACTTACAACGGGTAGATGCAGATATCTAGCACGTCTGTTTTTGTTTTTAAGTGTCCACGAGTAGGTTTATAAATTTCATTTAAATATTTCTCAGTTGTGCTTTCGATCGCATAGATTTTAATTTAAATTGTTTACTCGGGTGCATTTTGCTTGTAGGCAAGCTAATGCCGCAGCAAACACCCAACAGGAGTATACAAAATTGCAGAGAAAAAAAGGGAAGCTGTGAGGATTGGGTTAGTTTTGATGCTGTCATTGTCTTATTATTTAAGTATTTATTTAAGTTTGCTATATTGATGAGGATTTTTTTCTTTCCAGTAAGTGGATTGGCTGTTTGGAATCCAAGAAGTAGTGACAGTTCACTGAGAAAGTGACTCGTGGTTGTTTTTGTGTTATACGAGGAAGTGACTCGTGATTTATTTTGTCGTGTGTAGTGTAGTGATATTCATAGTGATAGTAGGCTTGTTTTTTTCCTAATGTTAAGACAGTTCATACATGAATTGCAAGACATTTGAGTTTGTGACTGCTTTTTGGCTATTCATGTAATCAATTTTGTTCCCCATGATTAGATTATTTATTGGATTTGGCATTATTTTACTGTGTGGACAGGTTGACATCATTTACTGACGTCGAGTGATTTTCAATCCTTGGAGTAGATATTTTCCTTGCATGTTTGTAAATTTATATTTTTCCCTTTTTTTATTTTCTCATGACTTCCATAGACAGGGTGATCCTCCAGTTTTTTTAGTGCACTCAATGTAGCCTGAATGGTGTTTGAATATAATAAATTAAATTGATAATTATCAACTTTTATTTCCATCAGCTCGTCCTTTCCCCATTGCTTTGGATTACCTGTTTGCAACAGTCTTCTTTTTCAGTTGTCAATCCATCAGGATTGGTTGGCGACAGCCAACGGTATGGAGAGAGACCTCCCATAGTAAATGTCTCGCTGCCATATCTTTGCAACAGTAAACCATTCCTAAATGCTCAATGGATGAAATTTTAATTGCCTATTCTAGTCCAAAGGGAATTAACAATTGCTCGCAGCCGGCGCCATAACGTTCCTTTGCTCGAAAGCGTACGTTGTCAAGCAGACATGGGTAGTAACATCTACAGCATGACTGTCGGGGACGTGCTTTATCTAGAGATTTTACTCGCGTGGTCATAATGAATAGTAGTGTTTGGTTGATCATATCTGATGTCCACAACGCGAATAATTCTTAGAAATTGCGTGGTAGTAGCAATTAAAAATGTCACTTTGCAGGCGATGAACGGAGCGACGCGGTACGGTTTGCCTGTCGTTCTATGGAAAAATTGACCTCCGGGAAGCTTCATCGCGAGGCTTTTTTGATATTTGACGTTCATACTTTAATTCTGGTTGGCCAAGTCCTAATTCAATCATTTTAATTGCATGGTAAGACCGATCTCCCCTAAACTCAATGTAAGTTCCCAGCGATAGACCCTAATTGCTTATTAGCACCATCTACCGGCAGTTTCTTTCCGCGGAAGTGTTTGGAATCACTTTCAGGCGGCCAGTTGTTCGTCCAGATCTTTATAGTCCGTGGCCCGGCGGTCCTTTCCTGTCAGCTTTCAAGTTTGATCGAGTAGCCTCGCCACCCGGAATAGATTAGAGCGCATTCCCAGGACGCGTCATAGGACAGGAATGGAAAGGAAACTGGAACGTGTAAATAGTGACTTATAGCATGAAACTAATATTCAATCCTGTAATGTATTAAGCCATAATTCTCTTTTAATAAATCTGATTGGCTGTGCCTCGCAATGCTGACCAATTAGGTCGCGATATTTTCGTAACCAAGTGCGTTTAAATCATGCACTGTTGGGGATTGTTGAGTCTGTTGTGCCAACCGCGCAGTTAAGGTGGTTGTGAAAAGGGACGCTAACTCCAGAGAGATAGTTCGGATATTTGCACCATTTTATAAGGACTCATTTCGGGTCGCAGCCAACTCCAAAAAGTCTAAAGCCTTTCATTTATATTCCCGACCGGAATCCCTAAGTCGTCAAGTGGGCGACACTTCAGTGGCGACGAGGATAAAACCAGAAAAACGTAATGGCTGCATTTTTAGGAAGTATCGGACAATTTGAGAATTTGGAAGAAACTTGGGCAACATAAATCGAACGTTTTGAGCTGTTTTGTGACTGCAATGGAATTAAAAATGACAAGAAAGTATGTACGCTATTGACTTTGGTTGGCGTAAAAACTTATAATTTATTGAAAAATCTATGCTCGCCAGACAAACCAGGCACAAAAACTTACGATGTTATAGTGAAATTAGTGGGAGAACATTTATCCCCGAAACCTTCCTTCATCGCCGAAAGGTATAATTTCAGCCTCCGCAACCAGCACGAACATGAGACTGTGGCGCAGTACATCGTTCAACTGAAGCAGTTATCGTAACTTAAATAAAACTTTGTATACTCCACTATTGGTTTAATAACACGACCCGGGTTTCGACACTTCGTGTCATCTTCAGGGACACCTGAAGATGACACGAAGTGTCGAAACCCGGGTCGTGTTATTAAACCTATAGTGGAATATACAAAGTTTTATTTAAGTTACTATGAATTACTTCCACAAAGTCAAGCCTGGAACCATTTCCTTTGTGAAGCAGTTATCATTACATCGCGAGTTCCAGGACAAATTGCCGGACTATTTGAGGGACAGAATGGTCAGTGGGTTAAAAAATGAAACCATAAAGAAACGTTTATTGGGGGAGCCAAACTTGACGTACGAGAAGGCGGTACAGATCGCTACAACTATGGAGACCGCAGACAGAAACGGCGACCTTGGCGACGCAGAGCGGCGGCGGCGGAAGAGGGCGTCCGCACAGCATCAACTAGGGCTACAACCGGTCAATGCAGCACAGGAGCCAGCCACAAGGACCTCACCGCTTCGGAAGGGGGAGTGTCAAGTGATGTAAAATGTTTCTGCTGTGGTAAAGTGGGTCACATGACCAAAGTGTGCAGATTTAGAAATTATAGCTGTAATTTTTGTCGTAAAATTGGTCATTTAGAGGAAGTGTGCAAGTCCAAAATAAAATTAAGTCTGCTCCCAGTGCTAATTGCGTGAATAGTCAAGGTATGCATAATAATCAGCAGTCTGGTTCACAGAGGAAGAAGTTCAAGCGTAGTGTGAATAGACAAAATTATGTTGAAGAAAGTCAAGTAAACGATAAGTGTAACAGTAAGTAATAAGTGTAACAAACGATAAGTCTTGATTTTGACTTGAGTCCTATGTTTAACATTAACGAACCTGTGATAGCTATCAACCGAATGAAAGTAGATCCCATTAGAGTTAATTTAAATGTTGAAAATAAACCAATGTGTTTTGAAATGGACAGCAGTGCTTGTTTCGGTCATATCCGAAAACTTTTACAATTTGCACTTAGACCGCTTGCCTTTACAACCGACAGATTTGATAGTGAGCTCTTATACAAATGATGAATTCAAACCAATGGGTAAAATCAATGTATTAGTTAATTATAAGAATATTTCTAGGCATTTGGATCTATTTGTTATTCAAGGGGGAGCCAATCCTTTAATGGGGCGAGTCTGGATTCAGCAATTACAAATCACAATAGCTATTCCAAAGAAAGAGAATTCTGTTTCATCAGAAAGGGGTAAAATTAAAAATACTAAATCTGTCAATGATATTGTAATGGACTTGTACCAGGAATTTCCTAATGTGTTTAATGACCAGCTGGGTTGTTACACTGGTGATCCAGTTAAACTTGTCCTGAACCCAAATGCTACTCCTAAGTATGTGAAACCAAGACCGTTTTTACCTTTTTCACTTAAGGCTAAAGTTGAAGCTGAGCTTGAGCGGTTAGTAGATTCTGATATTTTGTGTCCTTTCAATAGTTGTGAGTACGCTACCCCTATAGTTCCAGTAATCAAGAGGGATGGTTTTATCAGAATTTGTGGTGATTATCGAATCAGTTTAGATAAGGACTTAGAAGTAGATCGTTTTCCACTGCCCCGAATTGAAGATCTGTTCAGTGAATTGCAAAATGGAGAATTCTACAGTAAAATTGATTTAAGCCAGGCCTATATGCAGCTTAGTTTAGTCGAAGCTTCTCAAAAACTGTGCACCATATCTACTCATAAGGGACTATTGGCCTATAAGCGGATGCCTTTTGGTATCAGTAGTGGACTGAGTATTTTCCATCAAAGGATTGAGCAAACACTGCAAGGTATACCTGGTGTTGTATTATATTTAGATGAAATCTTAATCTCCGCCCCAGACAGTGAAACTCATCTCCATAGAATGAAGGAAGTATGTAAACGCCTTTCTTCAAATGGCTTTACGGTCAAAAAGGAGAAATTACATTTTTTGTGAAGGAGCTAGAGTATTTGGGGTTCATTATAGACAAGGATGGTTTACACCCAACTCAATCGAAGTTTCATGCCATCATAAATGCACCTATTCCTCAGAATGCAACTCAAGTTATAGCTTTTGCAGGGTTAGTACAATATTATGGTAAATTTGTTCCAAATTTAAGCAGTGTAACGAGTCCAATGTACAAACTTTTGAGGGAGGACGTTCCATTTGTGTTTGACAAGCAACGCATAGTCATTTAAGAGGGTCAAGGAACTCTTAACAACTGCACCTGTATTAGCCCATTATGATCCAAATGCTCCAGCCATATTGACAGTGGATGCAAGTTCAACAGGGCTAGGTTGTGTCTTAAGTATGTATTATTGATTCAAAGGGAGTTGAGAGGCCAGTGTCTTATAGTTCTCGAACATTGTCTCCTACTGAATGTAACTATTCCCAAATAGACAAAGAGGTGACTGCAGTTGTGTATGGTGTAAGGAAATATCACCAATATTTGTACGGTAGACATTTTACTCTTAAGTGAGATCATAAGCCATTATTAAGTATTTTTGGCCCTAAGAAAGGTATTCCAGGGTTTCCAGCAGGTAGATTACGATGCTATGCCTTATTTTTGTCAGATTATAATTGTGACATGAAATATGTGAAATCAGAGGACAACAGTGCTGATGCATTGTCAAGATTACCATTGAATGTTAAAACATTCGGTAATAAATAATGACTTAGATTGGTTAGGAACATACTTGCATTTTATTAATGAAAGTTCAATCCCCTTAAATTGTGGTCATGTTGAAAAAGAAACACAAAAGGATGCACTATTAAGAAAGGTGTATGGATATGTAATGCATGGTTGGCCAAATTTTTTATCTGAGGAAGATAGGGAACTAGCAGCATTATTTCAAAGGAAGGATGAGCTCACCATAGAGCAAGGTGTACTCATGTGGGGATGCCGAGTTGTTATTCCAGAAAGTTTAAGGGAATACATTTTAAGAGAGCTATACATTAGTCACATGGGGATAGCCAAAATGAAAAGTGTGGCAATGTCTTATGTATATTGGCTTAATTTAGACGTAGACATTGAGCACCTAGCGAATAGCTGTACATCCTGTCTTTGTTTCGCAATACCCTAACCGACCTTGGGAACATTTGCACCAAGATGTTTTTGGACCGTTAAAAGGAAAGTTGTACTTGTGTTGATGCCCATTCTAAATGGTTGGAAATGTTTGAAGTCCCATCCACTGCGGCTCAACACACCATTAATCAATTAAGGTCATTATTTGCGAGATTTGGATTGCCAGCCTCAATTCACACTGATAATGGTCCTCCATTTACTTCAGCTGAATTTAAAATATTTCTTGATGCTAATGGTATTAAACATACAACATCTGCACCCTATAATCCTCAGTCCTATGGCCAAGCTGAAAACTCTGTCAAGTATGCCAAACAAAAAATAAAATGTGCTTTTAAGGATAATGAGAATGATATGTCCATTGTACTCAGTAGGATTTTATTTGACTATCGTAATTCTGTGCATGCAACCATGAATGAAACACCAGCTAAATTAATGTTTAATAGGACCCTTATAACCAGGTAGGATTTATTACGCCCCTGTGTAAGTAATGCTGTTGAGCAAAGTCAAGACCGGCAAAAATATCATGTAAGGGGTTCTCAAACGAGGTATTTGAAAGTAAATCAGGGTGTCCTAGTAAGGGACTACAGAGCAAATAATAAGTGGATTGAAGGTGTAGTAATCAAGCAAATTAGCCGTGTAATGTACCGATTGAGATTAATTCAGGTCTAGTGTGGAAAAGACATATCAACCAGATTGTGGCTATTGCCTCAGGGCTAGTTGTGGATGAAGCAAATGACAGATTAGATGATCAGCTGATTGTGGAACCCAATCAGTTTCCTGTTGCCCTTCCTCCTCCGGTGTCTGTTGGTGAGAACCATGTAACTGGAACTGGTTCTCCACACCTCCAACGTCACTCACTCACCCCTCCACACTCAGACATATCCGCTTCTAATTGCAGTCGGTCAGCTGCTCACGATGCAAACAAACCTACCTCTCCTGTTCCACTAAGAAGGTCGAATAGACCAAGAAGACCAGTTGAGAAACTTCATCTTTAATAGGTTTGGCATTTGTGATATGATTATCTGTGTGATTGTCTGTGTTTCATATGTACATATAAGTATTTACTTAATTGTTTGATTCACTGTTTAGTACATGTTCCATTTGTTTTATGTACATTCTCTAGTCAGTTACTAATGTTGATCAATTTTCTGTTTTGTTTCAATTTATTATAGTGTTCTAAATTTGGGGGAGATATGTAATGTATTAAGTCATAATTCTCTTTTAATAAATCTGATTGGCTGTGCCTCGCAATGCTGACCAATTAGCTTGCGATATTTTCGTAACCAAGTACTTTTAAATCATGCACTGTTAGGGATTATTGAGTCTGTTGTGCCAACCGTGCAGTTAAGATGGCTGTGAAAAGGGACGCTAACTCCAGAGAGATAGTTCGGGTATTTGCACCATTTTATAAGGACTCATTTCGGGTCGCAGCCAACTCCAACAAGTCTAAAGCCTTTCATTTATATTCCCGACCGGAATCCCTAAGCTAGTGTCGTCAAGTGGGCGACACTTCAAATCCAAAGAATATCACCGACAAATAACAATCAGTGCCTTTTATTTTGCATTGTTTTAGGTTTCTCTTCGCCAATATTGTTATGGTGAGGTATTTGTCATAAAACGAGCTTCTTTTAAGTCGCGTGGTTATTGTGAAATGGTGACAATGAATTGATAGCTGTTCCTTTCATTTATTTTTCAAGCACCACAATTATATTCCTAATGATTTCTGTGGAGGATGTTTGATCCTCACTCTTACATGCCAAATTTCAGCTCAATCAGTCCAGTAGTTCTTGCGTGATGGAGCAACATACAGACAGACACCATTACATTTTTATATATTAGTAAGGATATGTGTTTTTTGTAGTGGGCTGGTTGAAGCGATGCCCCCTCTTCCCTTAACCCAGTTTACATTACGAAAATTGCTGGAAAATAGTTATTATTGGAAATATATTCATGAAATAATGTGCTTACTTTGGTCGTTAATTTTAGTTTTCAATAGCTGATGCAGGTCATCACTGAAAGCTGGGATTTTTACACCAAATAAGCAAAAAGGTGATATTCAGTACTTGTTCTGACTCAAGCAGTGGCGGAGGAGCCGCCTTAAAGGAGTCCTTCCCACATACAATTCGAGACTACAGTAGAGCCAACACAAGACAGGCAATTATTATCTATCAAATCAGATCTCGCTCATCATCTCGTTATTCCACAACGTTTAGACGAATATCTCGGCTGGGAATAATTTGGCAACCTTGCTCTGGCCTGGAATCGGATCCTTAAGTTTCACCGTGCCATAGAACGAACAGAATAGCGAAATAAACAATTATATCTTGTGATGCTTGATTTACCCGAAATCTCGCATTCGCTTGGGATCTTTTAGGGCAAGTTGGGTCATCAAATAACTTTTCAGCACATATTCAATCATTTGTATTTACCCAAAAAAAACATTGCACTAACTCTTGAATTGGAAATATTGTGAGGTGCATGACGCCCAAAATGTATCTTAATCATCAAAATAGGAGTTGTGTATGGTCTTTGATTAGGCCAGCCATTTTTTTAGACTACTAGAAGTCTTCAATTAGGTATATCTGAGAAACCCATCCGCCTTGTGAAAATAGTCACGTGACTTGTAGCTCAAAGAAACTGACCCCTGGTATCTCTTCTAATGTACTTTCCTCACACTTGTCCGTACTGACTGATGTACCCCTATCCCTACCCAGAGATATAATTGGGGCACTATTTTACCTCCGGAATATTTTCTGGTAGGAGAGAAATCACGTCATGTATAGTTTGAATGCAGGGCTGCATCTTCTAGGGAGACTAATATGGTGGTTTCCCTGTTTCCTTCCACTGTCTCCCATTTTGATAAGGTTGTCTTTCCCCTTCACTACGCTTCTTCAATTTGCTCGTATACATCTTCTATTTCTACTTCTGTACGGCTAGACGTCGGCATATAAACCTGCACGATCACTGTGACCGTCGGCTCTCCTTCTAACTTCACCATCATAATCCTGTCGCTCTACTGCCAGATTGACTTAACTCTCCTGCCACATTTCATCTTTATTTTAATGCCTGCACCTGCGATCCTCAGGTCGTCTCCTGAATGTACTATCACTCGGTGTGCGTCGCTCCAGTAGTCGTGTCTGACCCCGCCCACATGATCTCTTTAACACCCAGTATATCTAAATCTAGCCTCTCCATCTTCACATTTTTCCAGCTTCCCGCTCACCTCCCTAAAAAGTCTCTCTCCATGATAAAAATCTCACATTCCATGTCCCTACCCTGCACTTGTCAGACCGCTCAGCAGCAAATACACACATATAAATGTTCAAACAGAAAGGTAGAAAGGAAGAGGATGGGAACACAACGGTGGACTGAAGGTGTAAAGATAGCCGATTCCAAGCGGAATAAATTCGACTGGACCGGGAATCGAACCCTTTGTGTTTGTTGATTTTGTGTGTTCCTTTCCACTTCCTTTCTGTTTGAACATTAATATGTGTGTATTTGCCGCTGAGCGGTCTGAGTGAGCGAACAAATGATTGCATGGCCTGAACGGCTCATTTCCTACTTGGGATCTGCGATCCTAGGCCTCTGCTTTTAGCATTTCCCAGGCAGTAGGAGGGGCAAAGTCTGCATCTTCGCATTCTTCTACGATTGTCTTTAACACCATTTGCATCACCTGCGTGGATTCTTCACGATATAAAGCAGAAACTGAGGAGCTTCGCGAGACATGTCCACACCGTTTAGAATCCAAAGTGTGCGTGGATATCCTTACTTCGTACGAGCGGGCAAAACTGCCGTACGAATAAATTCATGCATAAATCTTTTCCTTCTTTATAATAGACGGTTCTCGTGTACATACATTAATAATAACAACATTGATATATTGAACACCAAAATTTAGCACAAATTAAAAAATTCAAGAAGTACTACGTGAGTACGTTATGTAGGTAAAACGAAAATAAAAACAAATGCATATTGTTAATTTTGTTCCTTAAAGGCTAGTGTAAGTAGTTAGTGCTAATTGTAAGAATAATTTTAGCACCTAATAATAGGTTTTATGGTAGTAGTTAGTGAGTGAGGATTTTACTTCAATTTCTTACTGGTGTCAGTTCTGATCATAATTACTTGATTATTCATGGCAATGGCAATTTTGCGAAGGGTGAAAAAATTTTTTGGCTGAGAATAAGATGTTTAATTACTCAACATGTTAGCAAGGTAATGTGCATTATCACTGAATTAATACTTGTCAAACTTAGGCTTATGTAATTTGGCATTTGTCCACAAATATTCAATACTAATTGGTGTCCATTCTCTCAATTGTGCGATTATTAACAGTTGTAGCAATTTTGTGCCGGGAGCAAAATTTTGTAGTAGAGTACAATATTAGGATTACTTCAGATATTTGAGAGTTTACTTGTATTATTCTGTAGCTTATGTCAACATACGTAACATTATGAAAATGGGCTCTTGCCCGTACATACTTAATGGGCAAACCCTGCTGCTTTTTTCCTCTTAAAAAAAAACATTCCCCATTAAGGCCGCAGCTCCACCTCATCCGCCCTTCGCCCCTTCCGAGACATAACAGCACACACACACACACCAAACATCTCTCCCCATCTGCCGCAACCCTACACGACACCATGTTCATTTACACCCCTTCCCCTACCTCTACCCCCTTCCCCTCCACGCACCGCCACAACATGGCTGCGATGCGCGTCGTCTATCACAACGACATTCATAAGATATCACTAAGGCCTGAATAACGAGTTCAGATTTTCCGTCACTCGTCAAGAAATATTTACTAAAAAAGTAAATATTATTTTTAGTAAGGGACTTGCTCAGCGATGAATAAATAGGGTATGTGATAGCTATAGCAACCGTTTCCTGAATCACATGATCATTTGCGTCGGAACTGGGATCTCATTTCCGCACACGAGGTTTTCTTCTCTCAATCGCCAAAATTAGTCATTTCATGAGCTAAACCATTTTGTCTTTTGAAATCAAGATGCAGTTTTTTTTTAGTCACTAAGTACAGAATATGTTATAGGTAAATATGTAATGTATTTATTAACTTTATCCTACTAATTAACTGACTTAAACATTCTCTGTTGCTCATTCACTTTTGTAAAGCCAAACGGGAGTTTCATTGCTCTATCTTGATGCTCTCACAGAATAAGCAAACACATGACGAGACATTACTAATATTTCGTGCAGTTTCCTATCCGTAGCAGTTAACTATCCACATAAATCTGCTTTCGATCAAAGCTCACCAAAGGCACCACAACTTCCATTCGCGTGCTCTGATTGGCAACACATGGATGGAAACCGAGAAAGTCAGAATGAAGAAAAGATGGATGGGAAGATCGCTCTCGCTGAAAGTGATGGCGCCACAGGAGCTGCCATTCCCGCGTTCCCTCAACTTGTGCGAGAGAATAGATCGTATGAATGAAGGCTTACGGTAGCCCAAACGCGTAGTTCCCTAGTCATAATAGAGACCATATTCGAATTATACGTTTTAATTTCAACAGCTGTGTAAGTGTATTAAACACAACAGCACACGCATGCCTTATGCATGGAAAGCGGCCTCTATTTGTTTGGAATATATCTCGAAAAGAAGTGCGATTGGTCGGGAGATATTTCGGTATCTTTTGAAAGGCGAGGTGAGAGTCGCGCGGCAGAATCTCCGATAGCCTCTGCCACGACCACGCGTGCTTGAATGGACGCGGTAGTGACGAAGAGGAAACGCCCATCCTCAGTCCGCTGACTGTCTCATAAATGTGCTTCGGCTAAATGCTTTGCGCCACCGACCTCCTTTACCGAAACGAGAGATATTTTTCTTTGTGATGAGACCAAATTCAATGAATTTTAGGTGACATTCATCACGGCGCTCATTTAACGTTTACGGGCGAAGGGTCCGCGACGAACGGGAAGCATTTGTGTTTGCGAAGTACTTGAGAAACCGCGTGTAAAGAGCGAGTGGAAAGCGGCCGTCGACTGTTGGGAAATGCAGGTTGGGTGTGACTCGAAGATTGAAGGGGAGGGAATGGGGGAGCGGTTGATGATGGAGGTGTCGACGGTGGCGACAAGTGCGAGGCGGGGTGGGTCGGAAGTAAACTCACTCCGCTTCCCCCCCCTCCTCCCTAATTACGGCGTCGTTCCCATAATGCTGTTGATTAAAACCGGATGTCGTTCTCCCCCCCGGCACTTCCCTTTCGTCCGATCCCGCCCCCCTCCCACGATCCCTCCCCTAAATGTTGCCCCCCACCCCCCCTTCCGCACCTCGTCTCCTTCCGACCCATTCTCGCTCGCCCGTGAGGAAGAGGCCAAAATGAGAGAAATTAGCCCCAGATTAAACTTTTCCTCGTCCCTAATTAGTCCCAGATTAAAGTAATGTCAGGGGAGCGATTAGGCGATTTAGTGTTAATTAAAAGTGTAGCTCGCACTGAAGATTAATGGGCGTCGGGGGAGACACGCCTCTCTCGGGCGCGCAATGGCTTCTGGGAGATGAGGGGCGATTTGGGCGTGGATATGGGGGGGAGGGGTTTGCGAAGTGGGGGTGGGAAGGAGAGAAAGAGAGAGAGGGAGGGAGAGAGAGAGAGAGAGAGAGAGAGAGAGAGAGAGAGAGAGAGAGAGAGAGAGAGAGAGAGAGAGAGAGAGAGAGAGGAGAAAAGGAAGGAAAGGCAATCGATGAAGGAGTTTCGTAGGGGGAGGGGAGGGAATGAAGGGCTGTGGAGTGGGACTTCCGATGGCGGCTGGAGCATCTGTGCATCGTCTTCCGGAGAGGTTGACAATGTCGAAGTGTACAAATGCACTCGTTTCTCTCTAATTTACACGCAGTTTAAGATGGCTGAAGCAATAATCGTGGGTCTTTGAGTGAATATTTTTTTTATTATTATTACTAAAGTAATATACCGCTTACAGTTAGGTTTCATTGAAATTCAAGAGAGAATCCCTCAGATTTCCATTTATCTCCCTCCCTCCATTATTTCCATCTTCACCCCAGCCTTAGTCCTCTCCTTTTCATCCCGTCCATAAAACCTATTCTCTTTCCTCCCCGCTCGTCCAACGTGCCTCCCTCTTCTCCACTCGGCCTCGAGCGACCCAGCGCCGCTTCTCCCAGCGCCGCTTCTCCCAGCCACCTACCCTCAGCACCCTCATCTCACCCTTATGTATGTATTTATGCTTCCATTTCCTCCCACCATACGAAGCACATGGTACGCCAAAACAAATCTCAAACCACAGTTCGCTGAAGTGCATCTGTGGAACTCATTGTACATCCAGTAATAGAAATTATACAAGAGTTATAAATTAATTTCTTCCTCAATAAAAGCTACTCAACTAGTTTTCGGCGCGGTATTCGAAATTTCGATCGAACAAAATCGCATTGAAATATGTTAATGCCGAATATTAGACCCGGTGTGACACTTTAATATTTGATATCAACCTTTTATTAAGGCGAAATACGATTGCGTCGAAAACGACTTTACTCCTTGTAGATTGAGGAATTCTCTTAGCAAAAAACAAATTTCACATTCTAATTAAGTTAACTGCTAGCTATGTTTCCCAGAGCGTACATTTTTAAATTTTTTAAATTAAGACCTCAAAATTGTAAAATTTGGCTTCATTTTTTGCTTTTTACAAAAACTGGTCTCTGGCAGACATAAACAATATATTCAATATTAGATTTAAATTAATAAATCGGAAAAACGTTGAGTATTCAATAAGTTATTAGGAAAGTAAGAACTAACTGAAAACGCGCCGATCAAGAGCGGCTCTAGCGGCGAAATAGGCAAGCAGGTGAAGGCGCTCGCGGAGATTCGAGGGGAGGCAATGAGTGGCCACTGGAGGGGAATGAAGGGAAAGCCGCGAGGGGAGGGGAAGGGTATGAAGTTGGAGGGACTTAGTAGGATTGAGCTAGAGCGGCGTGCGAGAAAAGTTTCACACTGTGGAGGAGGAACTGAAGACTGGCATCATTCGGCGTTTGACGGCACCACCTTTGACTCGGCGCCTGCTGGCATTCCTACTCTCCTGTTCTGAGTTCGCATCCTCTTGTCTTTCTCTCACGGACTGCTAGACAACTGACTTCACGGCCTCTCTCTGAACGTATCCCATATAGTACCATCGGCCGTTATACGGCGGTATTGGCCACAAACGGGAGTACTACCTCATCCTAGACGCGACCACCTCCATCGAGGCGCAACAACCCGGCCATATGGCATAATCTTCGGACGCCCAGGCTGATTGTTTCTCTTATCCAAGCCATACTTACGTACTTTGGTATTGCTTTGCTGAGCTGTCTTGTAGATATGCACTACCTTGTGGACTTTCTATCAGTATTGCATTGGCGAGTCCCAAGTACAAAGGCGGAAAATCAATCATTTTGGTTGTTAAAAAATTCTTATTCCTATAGGTTACTGGTTGTTCTTGCTTGAAGTTAGCGCTAACTTTAATGTATGTTGGCGCAGTTCCATAATGTTAGATAATTCAATAATAACTAACGTGTATGTTTTGTTCTGCTAGCTCTGTTGGAGATGTAGACTCAAGTGCGATGAAAAAAGTACCCGAACAAGTGTCGTATGATAGGCACGTTAAAAAAATGAATACGCGAATCACGCAGTGAAGCTCTACTTCAAAGCATTGTTCAAGATTGCGGAGGCGAGGCCCATTGTCAAAAGCATTCTAACAAAAGTAAAAATGAGAGCGAAGCAGCTCGCGGCGATATCATGTATAATCGTACAGAAGAGAATACCGTTGAGTCCCTGGTCGAGGCTTTAAAAAAATGGTCCCAAGCACGTATTTGGATGTCACGCGTCATGCCGAGACTACTTCTGTCAATCTGTCGACAGGAAGTTGAAGGTTATTACCAAGGTAGAAATGGCATGCCTCGAAAAAATTGTTGTGGCTATGAAGCCACTTATTCGAAAATCTGGAAGGATGATATCACACGAAACCAGTAACAGTGCAGAAAAATTAGTCTTAGGCCGAATTTTATGTTTTATGCCAAATTTTTCGGCAGAAAACAAGTGGATAGGGGCAATAGAGAATCATATCAACACAGGAATTTCGGCTCTGGTCTTGATTTCCAACTGGGACCTGTGTGGAGATATTCAACTTGGGAAACGCTCACAGGCAGAAGTCCCCACAAACCTGTCAAATTCACTTGTCACGGACAAGACCTAAAACAACGAAAGAAGAAGACAAAAACAAGTGATGGGGCTGGTTACGGTGTAATGTGTCAAAAATTAGACTTGGAAGGCGAAGAATATGATAAAGAAGTAGAAGAATTCATGGACAAATTAAAAGTGACAACAGCTTCTAGAGATCAACTGGAAAAGGACACTAAGGGCCAATCAGAAAAGAAAAGATGGTGGGGGGAATGAATTAATCGATTGACTTCATCCACTTTGGAATAATCTGCAAAAAGCGGATGCGGCTTCTGTACGACCGTAAGTTTCAGAATGAAGCAACGCAATAGGGGCAACTTCACAAAAACAAAGCGATAAGGCAGTACGAGGAAATCTCCGGGCGTAAGGTGACTCCTTCAGGGCTGCTCAATGACCTCAAGCGATGTTTCTTTGCCGCTTCTTTGGATGGCAACGCTGCTGATGCGGGCATTATTGAGGTAAAATGTCCTAATTCTGCTGAACAGTTGGCGTTGGAAGAAGCAGCGAACAAAATTTAGTTTTTTAGTCTTGACGAAAGTCTACAATTGAAAACAAACCGCAATTATTACTACCAAATTGATGGCCAGCTACATGTTACCGGCGCCCCATTCTGCGACTTTGTGGTATGGACTAAGGATGATTGCAGAATTAACAGGATTTTAGGGGATGGTGACTTTTGGTCAAAAAAATGGAGCCTAAGTTAAGTCTTTTTGTAAAGAAATTCTTCTGCCGGAAATAATAGATCCTAGAGTGAGTAGATCAATGGATTTGCGTGAGCCGGAGTTTCCTTCAAAATTATACATTTCTTTCCGTTTTTGTATGTAAAAAGAGTTACGGAAAATAACCTACTTTCAGCTGTAGAAATCGTTAGTCAATCAGAATAATTGATCAATTTAATCAGTATTTACGAAGATTGATTCCTAACACAAGTTTGATGCAGCACCCCACACTCATTTCTCAGGTCTGCCTTCTTCTGAAAGAATATATCATCTGCCTAATAATTTCTCTAATGTATTCCATTACTTCCCGACTTCCTCCTTTCTTTCCACTGTGCGACCACTTCATTTTTGAATAGATATTTGCGCCATAGTTTGAGCTGAATAACATTGCCTTTTCAGATACGAGCAGTTTTATTAACCACGGTATGCGTACTTGGTAGCAATTTGTGCAACATTGAGATCAATCCATTATATCTACGCCGGTTATGTACTTACTACAATAAATGATCATTTAAGGCTTTTCTTTAATTAACTTTTGCAGAAATAATCGTGTGAAGTTAGATAATAAATAAGAGTGCTGCTAGAATAGTTTCCATTCCACGGTTTGAATTTGGAGCACATTGGAACTTATCTGCAAACTTGAGCGCTGATGAATGGAACAATGTGTACTGACGAATTGTTTGATAGCCTATCGATACAATTAAGACATAGAAAAAGCCACGGCCGAGTGTTGTGATCGAATCCTTTCAATAAACCCACGTTTTTAAAAGTGCTTGCTATTTACCACTGAGAAATTTAAAATGCCCATCACAGTTTGGCGCCTTAACAGAATATCAACACAAAAACAATGATCGCCGGAGCCACTGACGAAGTTCTTTTGCCGGAAAGACATCTCTTGTGACGCTGTTAAATTTGGATTAAAGGACATTAACAATGCATCTGAGCCGTATTAAGCTTAACCTTAAATATCCATGACATTCCATGTGATTTGAAGAAAGTACATAATATTCCCGTCCTCAAGGGTGGAAATAAATCACTTGTTGAGAACTAGCGATCTATCAACAAACATCTGTATCCTGTTAATTTCTGGAAAAAATTGTTGCTAATTATTTGCGTGGGACGATAATAATTGGCTGTTTAAAACCCAACATGCTTTACTCAAGAGGTAATCCTACGAAACTCAGCAATTGGGGATATGTCAGAAAATATACAATTGGTTATATAGGGTTCAAGAAGTAGATGCGGTTGTGCTAGTCCAAGACCTTTAGCAACGTGCCTTACGGTAAACTGAAAGAAAAGATTGGGAAACTAAAAAAAGGATCATATCAGGGAGAGAGACCTTATTCCTAAGGTTTTTTCAACTGAGGGAAACTTAAAAAGTATTAAAAACAAAATTTGTTTGTTAATACTTTTTTATCTTAGTAAGTTCATCTTGGAAGCGAACTCTCTGCCGAATTCTATGCCGACGACTGAATTTTCTACGGGAAAGACGATAGCGATAGTGAAATTAATTGAATAACAACCAAAAGATAAATAAATGGGTAGTGAAGAAGGAAATAGAATTAATTAGGTATTGCAAAAAGTAAATTATTCAGCTTCTCAAACGGTAGGGTACGTGCAATAAGGGAAGAATAATAGCAAAGAGAAATGGATAATTTTTGTTTCATGGGGATATAACCAAGATGACTTTCCAAGCAGCCTAATATTCCAAGGAAAATATCCCTTTGGAAGCGACTGAAAGGTGAGGTGTGTAAGATAACACGCAAGTTGTAACTTGATACTCGGTTCTCGAAGAAAAATGCGCCAGCTCCAAGACCGAAGGTCGCAGCTGCGTTGGTGTCGGGTTCCGATGTGGAAGGAGAGAGGAAGACTTGGAAGGGGAGGGAGGGACTCTCAAGTTCCACAGTCCGACGTAGTTCCCGATACATGCTTAGGAGGTCGCGCTCACGGCCTACGTCCGTCGTCCCATCTTGCGAGGGAGATTCACACTAACTCGCCGTCGTATTTAGCCTTAATGTGAAGAGCATTGTTTAATGCTTAGACTAAAATCTGTGCAATTGCAATCGAGCTATCATGAAATACATCTCAAATGTCTTCATGCCACGCGTTAAAAAGTGTTGAATAGCCAAAATGAAAAACAATATCGGTGTATTGCTTTTTTATCTATTATAGCTACACATCACTAATGAGAAATCGTGCGCAAAGTTTCACGCAAATCTGTTCATAAACGAAAATCACTTCGACAACCTTAAATGAACAAAAAAATGAATTTCGCCGACCGTCGAGAGTCCACGGATAATGTTGCATTGAGATTAAGTACCATCGCATCGTCTCCGTGGAGACATAATCGTACGCGATGATGCCGTGGTCATCGGTTGCACGTCTCCTTCCCTTCCATCTTTACCGTTTTACTCAGGACTTGTCGTGGGGGAAGCATATACGAGTAATTTGTGGACAGGCAAGTCATAAATTAGGATTTATTAAAAGAATACTAGGAAAATGTGACGAGAAGGTAAAGGAGCGATGTTATTTTTCTCTCGTGAGACCCCACTTGGAGTACGCCGCTAGTATATGGGACCTTTAAGAAGTAGGACTAGTTTCAGATATAGATCGCATACAGCGGAGGGAAGCTAGATTTGTTAAAGATTGTTATGATAAACGCAGTAGTGTTACAAAATTGTTGAGGGAATTAGGGTGGGAAGCTCTATCCAATCGAAGGGAGAAATATAATTTTTAATCTTTTACGAAAGTTTGATGTAGACTATTTTTTGCTCGACGTTCAAAGTATTTTGCTAGAGCCAAACTATTATGGTAGGAACGATCACAGGAATAAGATTATCGAAACAGACTGCAGAATCGATAGACTGAAGATACCATTTTTCCACGTACAATAAGTGATCATATTAGTTGTGATAGATCAGTTAGAGGACTAGGTTAAATAGGATTTTTCAGTAGTGCTAAATAACTTAACATGAATTGTAGATACTAACTTTGTATGCAATCTCCGGCATGATATACTCCTGAATGTCTTAGTACCATGTAGTTCTATTTAATTGTCGCATTAATAATACTAACCAGTAGTTATATCTTGAGTAGTGCGCTGCATGGTAGCATGTTCTTCTTCGTATCACTCTCCTAGTTTGTGGTCTGAATGCGTATCTTTGCCCTGACTGCTTTGGCCTGCGCCTGACATTCAGGGGAACGAGTGCAGTTCTGATTGATCTGGGATGAGTGCTGTATGTGCTCCTGGTGTGGAATCACCCCGTGCCACACACCCCAGTGGTGGCTTGCACGGTATTTCGTAAATGTAGATAACGATATGTTCCGACTTTCCAGAGTTTCCATAAAGGAATCTATATTTCAATGGATGAAGTCGACGACATTCAAAGAGCCGGATTCGCGACGAATCCATTCGCTCGGCACAATTGGATTCTTAAGCGTCCACCGAACGGATCGATTTCTCCGACGCGAAATGTCTCGGAAGAAAACGTTCGGGATTTCGACCAGCCACCCGAGCCGATCTCATCAATCCAAAACTTATTTAAATATAGTGTGTATAGAAGCGTGAATATACATGTGCTCCAGTCAGATTCACAAGAAGAGGCACTTGAAAAGATTTCCTTTCGGGACATCTAAACATTATTCGGAATGCGGGAGAAAATCCTATTTGTTATTGATTTGTAGTTTCTCCCACTCGACCTAATTACCACCAAACAACAATCCAGTGGGCACATCACGATCTTACCCCGAGTCATCAAAAGCTCACGCGTAACTGTAATCCAAGGAAAGATGAAGGTGAGACCCCGCAGTTCAAACAAGGCAGAAGAGTGTAATCTCACCAGTCACCACCCCCTCATTCCCCGTGTCCTCCAGTCTGTGTCCAGGCAGGTTTCACTGGTGAACTGCTCCCCTCCCCGTGCAGCCCTCTCCCCTCCCTCGGCTCTCATCATCATGTTTTATGCCTTCTCCTTCTATTTCCCTATTTCCTCCCTCAATCTTCCCTCCCAATATTTTTTAGAAGATAATCTTTTCTCAGGACGACTGACGTTCGCTTTCCTCTTTCCTCACCCTTCTCATGTTTCTTTTCCAATCTATTCCTTACAGCACCAACTTATTCCTCACTTGATCACTCCATTGGATCCTTTCCATTCTTCTACATCTACATATAACCCCGCGAGGCGCCGCTTGCGCGTGTGGCAGGGGTTGTAGGTCACCAGCCATGTAAAGGTGTAAGTTTTTGGAGATGGAATGGTGACATGTATCATAGGAGTGTTATTTAGTGGACCTCAATTTTTATTGTGGTCGCTTACAGTTCGCGGAAAGAACGAGTTCCTGTACCTTTCTGTTCGGCAGTGTATCTCTCTTATTTTATCGCTTCTGTCAGACCTAGAGATGTAGTGAGGCGTCACGATAATATTCTCTATGTCGCTCTGAAAAATATCAGTTCTGAATTTATCAAGCAACCTAAGCCTAGCGTGTAGCCTCCGAGTCTCTAGGGGCTCCCACCATAATCCCTCTAACAGATGTGAGACACTATATGTACGCTCGTAGCAGTTTTTAACGAAGCGCGCTGCTTTCCTTTGTATTTTGTTAATTTTTTTGGTTAAATCTATTTGACCAGGGTCCCTAATGCTCGCGGCGTATTCGAGATGTGGCCTAACCAGAGCGAAGTAGCATCTCTCTTTGACTTTTTCATCCGAGGAACTTCCTATTATACGCTTAACAAAACCTAGTTACTTTAATGCTGGGCCGCTTATGTTCTGTATGTGTAATCCCCACGATATATCAGAAGTTAAGGTAATTCCAAGATATACTCTTTCGCCAAAGCCATGTGTCAAACCCATTTAGTTCAAATCTCTCCTTGCTCCGTCTCCTTCCGCAATATGTACTTTCAAAAGAGTTTTAAAATGTAAGCGTTCCGCGAGCGAGACCACGTTTCCGCGCACACGCCTTCAATTCACACGCAGTGGTCGACGAGGGAAAGGGAGGGTGGTAAGGGGTAGGGAGGGGAATTAGGGGGGAAAGGGGGGGGGGACGAAAGGTCGGCCATCATAGGATGAAATTTCATTTGGTTTATAATGAATTGATCATTTCTCTTTATTACAAAAAAATAAACATTTTGAAAAAAATCGATTTTTGACCGCTAAAGTGGGTTTTCCGACCACTGCGTGGCCTGAAAATAGTGGGTCCAATTAAATACTTCTCCGCGTGTATTTCTCTAATTACTGAAATTTCGATCACATAAAAGAGCATTTTTGCGCCATTAATATTCCAACATTTACCTACTTCATGCTTTATACAGCTCCTTAAATTTAAAAAAATATATAATTCGAATTGCGCACAGCGACCGGAGGCGTAATTAATCAGACCTCACTTGCTCACAAGTATTCGAGTATAAAATACATTAATGAATTAAATATCAATTTCTTCTCATAAATATTCATTTACATTATTTTAAGCGAAAAGGTACTTGAATAACTGTACACTTTTGGTGCATGTTTGTCAGGGATGTTGAACGCAACTAAACTCATGGTTCCGGAATGGTTCAGGGCGGGTTCATGTAAAGTTTCGTTTCACGCAACCGAGCCAAAAGTAGGAACAAAAGTCCCGAAATGAAAGTGGAACGAAAATATTTTTAACGAAAGCTCAAAGGAACGATTTCGATTTGGTCAACGAAAAGCTTTCTTCCTGCCAACTTCCTATGGTTCCGAATTTAGTTACAAGGAATTTTAAAAGCGCCCTGCAGCGTCTTATGCATCTTAGGGTAGAGTTTCGGGTGCTAGTCAAGGTATTTTTCATGTTTGGTAAGAATGGAAGACGACGGAAAGAAACCAGCATTTTTAATGACAACAATTGAGAAAAATAATAACCCAATTGGAGAAATTATACACTAAGTTGCGTTGTGTGTAGGAAAATCCAATCTCTCAGCATGTATGAAGGGGATGTCCGACGGCCCGTCGTCCAGTCCAAGAGCATAAGAGGGCCGCGAAAAATGGACAACTCCGCCAGTCGGCGGTCGCAGACCATCAATGGAGTGAGCCAACGCATAACATTGATTTTGACAGCACCGTATTATTGAAAAAAGAAGCCCGCTATTTCCCTAGAATCATACGGGAATCAATAGAGAGAAACACCTCAAAATTTCAACCGAGATGACCCTCGCCACCGCTTGGAAACGGCTCTTCAATAGTACCGGCCAATCACGACACATCTCCACCCGAGGGGGGGAAAATGGAATAGCATCCAAGGACGGACCAAACCCTGCATCGACACTTCAGCGGACCTGAAGAAGCCAGCTGGAACGCTGGCGAAATATTGTCCATCAAAAATGGATAAATGCGGAAGGAGACCCGAAAAACCATTCTCTTCATCAAAAAAACTCCGCGGAAGCCTTCACGGAAACATGAGGTATACACGGTAACCTTCTCAAGACTAATTCAAATTTCCCATCCAGGAGCATCAGAAAACCTCTCAATCGACCAGAAGAGGTGTATCTACTCTCCGTAATGGCATCTTACTTTGATCCCCTAAGGCCTATTGGGACCCATGGTAGCAAGTAAAACATTCTCCTGCAACAACTTTGGCAACGAAAACTGGGATGGGATGAACCACTCCCCGAAGTCATTCAACGGCATTGGTCAGATTTCCAATCATTGCATTTACAATTAATACGGTACGAAGTAACTCGCACGGGTGCATACATATACGCCAAGGGTTGAAATTCGCCATGAAAAAAAGCACTTGACTTGACCGGGATTCGAACCCGGAAGTTAAAAGAATAAACTTCGAAATGCCCACTCGGTACGTAATTTATTCGTACAACGCGTTTCAACGCTTTAAAGCGTCGTCCTCATTCATCATCAGGTACAATGCATTGTTCGAATAAATAACTAAAAGGGGGCATTTCAAAGTTTCTTTCTTTCAACTTCACGATGATGCTCCACAATATCTCGCCGGATATCGTTTAATATACTCGAACTTGGATCTTCCGGTTTGCCGGTTAACTGTCTTAGCCAGTTACACGTGAGAGTCACTTCGTACCACATCATTTCTAAATGCTTCAATTGGAGATTCGTCAAGTTCATCGTTTTAAAAACGACAATGTTGGGTTTGTCCACCGCGAGAGAGGCTTCGTGAGCACGACCATCGTTTCATGCGTTATACAATGTAGACTTGAGGCGCGTGAAAATCTAGTTCGCATAAACCCCCCTATCGAAATTCGCCTTGAAGGGAGATGAACCTTGAAGGGTTGTGTAACTGGTTAACACACCTGACCAGCAATTAGGAGATCCAAGTTCTAATCCTGGTCAATACAAGTGATTTTTTCATGGCGAATTTCAACGCATAGTATTTCTACTCATGCGTTGGATTGGATATTTGGGGAGGCGACCGACAGCTAAGGGTCCATTCAACAACCACGTGGCCATGGTCTTGACCCCCCCCCCCAGGGGGTTACGTGGTCATATACAGAAATTCTCTTTTTCTCTATTTTTGAATATTTTCACCTCTAACTCTGCTGAAAAATGATGAAGAACAAAGAAAATGAAGCTGAAATGTTCAAGCTATAGCGTCGACTCGTTGGCGGGACTGGACATGCCGACGTTAATGATGATGCGCACCACACACCGGAGCTAAACCTTGACCGCCCGACTTTCACTCGACCGACCCTGTGGATGCACTGGCGATGTTACACCATGCCAGTCGTCAGTAGTGTCTAGGATCGGGCGGGCAAGGATACGAAGCATACGTTCGTCTCCTTTGTTGCGTTGTGGGCAGGGATACGACTGCCTTCGTCTACTTTGTCCGACCCCAAGCCGCCCTGCACGAATTCGTTGACAAATCTAAACATAATTGTCATGGCACAGTGGGCGGGCGACCACAGAGTGAAAATCAGCATTCGTCATCGGGTTTTTGTTCATCCAAATCGGCCACGTGGTACGCCGCCAGACACCCCCCCCCCTCCCCACTCGTGACCAACAGTGGCCCTACTCTAACCCCCCGCCCCCAAAACGACCACGTGGATGTCGCCTCTAAGGTCACTTGCGCCATAGGGGATAGGTTAAGGGAGGAAGGGTGGATAGAAACCCGGCGTCGGCATTAGCCTGCTCTCAACGAAATTCAAGTAGGGATCGGGTTTCCTCTGAAAAACATCCTCCTCTGAAAGGGATTTGAACCCTGGCTGTCCGTATGGTTAGCCAGTACTCTCGCCACCCAACACCAACCCGATTCCCTTCTACTCTTTCGGTATTAGTCAAACTAGCAGGAAGGTTTTCATCACATTACTGATATTGACAACAACCGATCGGCAATATGTAAGGAAACAATAGGTAAAACACTCCAATGCACGGATCTTTCGATGCATCACAAGCAGCATACGGGGCAATGTGTGTTTATTTGAGATGTACTGACAAAGAAATGAATGTAACAGTAAATATTCTGTGTTCCAAATCATGAGTTGCTCCTTTGAAGTAAATTTGAATTCCACGTCTTGAACTCTGGGGTGCTTTGCTATTAACACGACTAGTAAAGAAAACATGGAGTTCATATTACATGGGGCTGGAAAACTTCCATCTGAGGACTGATTCAACTCTAGTGTTGGCTTGGCTCAGCAGTACACCCACGAGATGGAAGACCATAGTTGCCGGCAGAGTCTGTGAAAGAGAAGACATCACCCACACCTGTCATTGGCATCATGTAAGGCCAACTAAAACTCCTGCCGACTTGATATCCAGAGGGATGGTTGCAGATGGATTACAACAGACTCAGTTATGGTGGGACGGTCCATTGTGGCTCTCTTAATCAACGTCTTCATGGCCATCTTGGATTCCTGACTTATGCAGCGAGATAGACATTCCTGAGGAACGTCAGAAAGGGCTATCACTGATCACGACGCAGCACCACGATTTTATCACTATAAGAAATTATTCGACACTGCCAATATTACAATGAATTGTCCCGTGGAATCTTTGCTATGTATGCAATGCCAAATGAAGAAATTCTGCACATCATGCTGGGGCTATTAATGCCCATTGAACTACAAGATTCACTGTTTCCTTAATAAGATAATTTCCAATGAATTCAGTCAATTAGAAATGTCGCAACAAGTTGACAACAAGAGCAAGATAAGAAATTTTTCTCCGCTCATCAGCAGCCTCCGATTAATCAGAATGAGACTTCAGAACTCGTTGTTGACTTTCCAACTGCAGCATTCAATCATTCTCGCTGCTAGGAGTCATTTGACGCAACCCATCATAAGGGACGAGCATAACAGAGCATTACTCCATGCCAACAGTCAGACGCTTCACTCCTCTCTAAGGCATAGTCAACGCCAAGAACTTGATCAGAAAGAGAATTCACCAATGTATGACATGCTGCAATTTGAAGGCAGAAGCGAGTCGATAACTTATTTACCGCAATTACCACAACCAAGAGTGACTCCTGCTCGTCCATTTCCGAATTGTGGGACAAATTATACACGGCCAATTTACATTAAGCTAGGATCACGTCGAATTAAAGAAAAAAACAAAGGGCTATGTGTCTACATTTTTGGTCTATCGACCAGGGCCATTCATTCAGAACTTGTAAGTGACTTAACAACTGAGGCATTCCTAGCTACACTAAAAAGATTCACAGCAAAAAGAGGTCACAGCTCCGACATTGGGTCTAACAATCGGACAAATTTTGAGGCAGCAGCAAGAGAACTTAAAGAACCCTTGACCTCAAAACGACATCAACAAGTAGTCTTCAACGAAGTAAATTAGAAGGGGATTATAAGGAATTCCATTCATCCCAGTTCACCACATTTTGGAAGGCTGCGGGAAGCTGCGGTCAAATCCATGAATTATGATCTTCGACGCATTATGGGAAATTCATACTGTACATTTGAGGAATTATAAACCTTGTTAGCGAAGATCGAAGCGTGCCAAAACTCACGACCGCGTGTCTAATGATCCGTCAGAATCGTCCTTTCTCGCTCCTTTCCTTCCTTCACTTCATCTACGTAATACCCTGCCAGCCACCACGAGGGTGTGTGGTCTCACTTCCTTGTTGGAGAACCCTTAACAAAAACCCAATCCCGAGCCAGATTTAACTGATGTTAAGGTAACACTCAACCAGAGATGGCGACTCATGCAGCAGCAGTTTCACCACTTCTGGCATCGGTGGTCCTCAGACAACCTCTGTCAGCTTCAGCAACGAGGCAAGTGGAGCAGCCATCGAGGCAACATTCAACCTGGAGCTGTTCTGATCCTCAAGGACAGCAACACCCCTCCCCTCCAATGGAAGACAGGGATTGTTGAAACAGTGCACCCATGAACTGATGGTTTAGTGCGAGTTATTTCAATCTGAAACAACTCGGGAATTCTAAAGCGGCTCATAACAAAAGAGCGTCCTTCCAATTGACAATAACCAGAGAGATAAATTCTTTTTATTTGTGTATATTTTTAAAGGGTAAACAAAGTAATTGTTTACGGTAGGAGGTATGTTACGGCCTCCCGCTCAGTAATCAAACTCGCCGGCATTAGAGGGGATTGGAGTATCTATGGAGACCCTGACTGAGGACGTCACCGACATGCCCATCCTTAACAATGTGGAGGAAGCGCGAGCAGTCGGACAGTTTGCATCGGAGCCCACAAAAATCAACCCCTCTCTTTATTTGTGTGTACCAATCAACCACTCTGTGTTGTGTACAGGAATTATCTGCGTGAATTACACGCCACTACCCTTTAACAGTATCTCGAGCCAAGCGAGGGCACAACAACTAGTATGAACACAAATGGAAGGGGGGGGAGGGGGGCGGAATGAAGGCCCATGATGAATAAATTGAGACCGATAAGTTGCTTCAATCACGAGGGATGCATTTGTACGAATAGCATGATTCACAGATGGAGACAAATCATTCGGTTATATGACCTATTATCAAATCAAGCAGACTTAAGTATTTTATACGATTAGAGAATCCTATTTGGGATTACCAACAACTCGAGATATTCTGCATTGCACCCTTAAAATTATGAATGACTCCATCGAATCATAGGAAGATCCGGTCATTGAGATTCCGACATACGACCGTGCTGTAGAAAAATAGATTCGTAGGATATTGGCCGACCTGAATATTTGAGAATTTTAAAAACGGTTTCATCTCTAGGGAATTTTATATTCTTCTAAGGAAAAACATTGTTGTCCAAGATTCCTAAATCACGAAACTTACAAATTTTGTGCATTACAAGACACGTCTGTAAGGAGACGTGATAAGTATCTTTCGATACATTAAATCTAATGCCAGCTGATGCTTGACGGCGAGGTCTCATAGTGAAGCCTGCTTCTTCAGTGGAGGATTGAATTTATTTTGATAAATTGTTATCAAACAAGCAAGCAATAAGGCAACATTTCCTTTATTTAGAGTATCCCATCTGGGATTACAGACAACATACTACGATAGTCGGATCACAGGTTTTTGACAAACTTACGAGTCACATGAAATAGGGGATAAAAGATTATGCCCGAACAGGAGACTCGATAACTATAAGAACGGTTTCTATTCACATACATTAAATATTTTTCCATGCGCTAAAACATTACCGTCAAACACAATTGAGAAAATTAAGAAATTTGGCACTTTATAAAACACATCGATAAAGAAAAGAAAGGTATTACTTAATCCCTTTCCTCTCCTCTTCTCTGCATTAGTAAATCAAATTTCGTCACGCTTGACTCGCTTGAGGGGGATTACTCTTAGTTATTAATATAAAAAGTGAAGTTTCTGAGTCTATCTGCAAATTTTATTCCCATAAGGAAATACGCGTATATATAGTTTATTTTATTTACATGCAGTCTTTTTTCCCTTTTACATTATTAAATTAGAAATATTGGACGAGCAAAGTCGAGACAAACGCCGAAAGAAAGGAAATTGAAAAAAGGATACTTTCAGGCGAATTTTGATTTCCTTTCGTATCCGAGCAATTTTGGAAGGAAAAAAAACATCCGCAACACAATTCACATGTCTCCGGTGAACCGACCCCTCGTCGAACAACATCTTAGTTGAAGCCGAGACAACCGTTGAATGTATGTACGCAATTTCACGATTTTTCCAACGATAAAGGTAATTCACGTGGTAGTGTCGCACGTTAACTGCTATCTGTCATGCCCCGTCCAGAAGTCAACCCCCCTCCTACCTTCATGTCCTTCATAAGTTTTGTTCTATGGTCATGTCTATCCAAATTCCTGACCAGAACTTATCTGATCTGATTTATACACACGAATATGAGTGAGGAAGTAGTTGAAAAGTAGAATTACTGTAAAGAAATGATCAAACAACACTTCTGGACAACTCGAAAAAAAAACGATTTTCCCTTTTTCAATCAATTTTACCCCCACCCCTTGATATTGGTGGTAAAAAAACGTTTTGAGACGTGAAATTTAAAGGCAACTAACATATCCACAGCTTACTTGAGTGTATATTTACTAAAATCAGCTTTTCATAGAATGTAAGCGATCCAAAGGAACGGAAAAGTGACAATTTAGCTGGAATTGCCATTTTACCCCTTCTTTGCAGCTCTGTACCTCCTTTGCTATAGGTCGTGGAAACAAAGTTAATTAGTAATTCTTGTAGGAAATTTTGTCCTCCACAAGAATGAGTATGGAGCAAATTTGGCTGCGATGCACCGTTTAGGAGTTATGAGCGAAAAACTGGAAAAAGATCCGTTTTTCGGCGGTTTTTTCAAAATGGCGGAAATCACAGAGGGGTGGGGATGACGAAAACTTAGGTTTTTCACTCTCCAACCATCCCGAGAAACACATTAAAAAATCAGAACTACCAGATTTAATGTAGGTTTGGACCCCTTTTTACCCCTCTAGCGACTGGACTATCCATAGTCGCCATTCAATCGTAATTCTTACATTGGAAAGAATATCCGTTTAATACGCCTAAATGGTTTTACATCTTAATTATCTAAGAGACAATTATGCTTTAGTATGGTGCTGTGTGGTAAATTTCACCGAGACTAATTCGGTGGCTTTTGAGATATCTCGATCAGTACGTCAGTTGCATTTTGCTTCAATAAAAATTTCATAAAAAGTAAAGTTTTAGTTATTATTAAAAAAAATATTTCTTAAAAACCGATTTCAAAGTTCTTGGCAAATTCCACTGCAACACGTTCAATGTTTTCAGCGATTCGCCCCTCACTAAGTGACTCATCAGGAATATGGCTTTAATTGATTTTATAGAAGTCTAGATAAAGTCATTTTCTTGTAAATAAAGATTTAATTGTATAAAAGCTTAAAGATAAAGAAATTTGAAGTTGATTGGAGGGAGAGACGTCTCATTCGGAAACATCATATGAACTGGTTCAGAGGGCAAATGTTAGGAGAGCCGAAAGAGAATAGGGATGGGCCGTGAAAGGACGGGGAGTGCGGCAGGGGGTGCCCACTATCGCCATCGCTCTTTAACGAAGAAATTCAGAAGAAAAAAGGCAAGGGTGGCCTGGAGATGGAGGTCGGGATAGAGGTGGGAGGGGATCTGATGAAGGTAGTGAGATTTGCAGATGACCAAGCATTGGTTAGTCAGTCAGCCAAGGGGATCCAATCAATGGTAGCTCCGTTAAATGGAAGAAGATGAACCATATGGAAGAAGATGAACCATAAGAAGGTGAAGGGAGTGATGTGAGATTCTCCAGAAGCAAGGAGGGGGGGGGAGTCTTAATATACGGGAGGGAGGCCCAATCTAAATAGAGCAAGTCGAGCAGTTTACCCATCTGGGAATAGTATTTTGGAGGAGAATGGATTTAGAGGTGGGGGCATGAAATGTACAATTGCCATAGCTCAAGAATTCTGGACGAAATGAGAAGAGGAGGGAATTGATGAGAGGGGTGGGTCCGAGTAGAGACGTCAAGAAAAGGTTTGGTAAAAACTCTATTATGGAGCGTGGCGCTGCACGGGTCGGAGACTTGGTCGTTGCGAATGGAGGATATATGTATGCATGTAGACGTTAACTTCTACATCTACATAATACCCCGCGAGCCGCCGCATGGGCGTGTGGCATGGGGTGTTATGTCACCAGCCGTGTAAAGGTGTAAGTTTTTTTAGACGAAATGGTAACATGTATTATAGGAGTGTATTTAGTGGAGCTCAGTTTTGAACATGGTCACTTATTGTACGCGGAAAGAACGAGTTTTTGTGCCTATCTGTTCAGCAGTGTATCTCTCTTATTTTATCGCATCTGTCAGACCTAGAAATGTAGTGAGGAGTCATGATAATATTCTCCGTGTCGCTCTGAAACACACCAGTTCTGAATTTATCAAGCAACCTAAGCCTAGCGTGCAGCCTCTAAGTCTCTAGGGGCTTCCACCTTAATCCCTCTAATAGTTGTGAGACACTTATATGTACGCTTGTAGCAGTTTTTAACGAAGCGCGCTGCTTTCCTTTGTATTTTATTAATGTTTTTGGTTAAATCTTTATGACCAGGGTCCCAACTGCTCGCGGCGTATTCGAGGTGTGGCCTAACCAGAGCAAAGTAGCATCTCTCTTTGACTTTTTCATCCGAGAACCTTCCTATTATACGTTTAACAAAATCTAGTTTCTTTAATGCTGTGCCGCATATGTTTGGTATGTGTGTTCCCCAAGATATATCAGAAGTTATGGTAATTCCAACATATTTTACTGTATCTGAAGATTTTGTTTACTCCACCCACAGTATAGGTATGGAATATTTTGTGTTGACTTTCGCAGGAAGTGGGCTGTGGTGCATTTGCTGATATTTAATTCTAACCCCCACTCCTGGCACCACGAATGAACGTTGTTGAGGTCCGATGACGGAGCTTCAAAGTCTTGAATCGTTTAAGATGTGGGCGTGGAAAAGGATGGCGAGGGCGAGCTGGATAGCGCGAAGGACGAACGAGGAGGTGTTGGATTTGGTCGGAGAGGAGAGAGAATTAGCGGTGTTGGTTTATATATAAATGGAGGCAGAAGGAGGGATGGATGGTTGGATGGAGGACTCTCGAGAAGAGAAAGAGGGTAGAAATACAACGAGGGGAGAGCGGTGGGGAAGCGTGGAACCAGAGGAGAGGAATTCTGGACGAAATAAGAAGAGGATGACGATATGAGAATTATCTGAGAGGGATCCAATTGCAAATCACGTTTAGGATGGAAAGCAGAATAACACGCCAGAAATAAGAACGTTAGAATAAGTACTGTCCAAAAAACCTACCCTTCAGCTGGTAGAATACTGAAATGCAACGGGCTAGACGACGACTTAACTTTCTGGGATAGAGGATACGAAGGCGAAGCGAAATTGCATTAGACGGCGCCATGCCTAGTCTTGCACTTTAATTCCTGTATCTTTATCTGTAACCTGATACTAACGGCAGCCCGTGATTGTTTCCGGTGCAACCCTGCCTGTGAATTTGTCAAAAGATTTATTCCAATTGGCATGCCTTCTGTGTTGAGTGTAATGGAGAAATTTTTCCTCCGGACAAGTTTCAGCGGGTTTTTACCAATGCATCAGTAGCTCCAGTTAATATTTGAGTAGTGTATCGCTAAATACATGATGATGATGACTCACTCCCTGCCGTACATTCTTGAGGTGGCTCGCATAGTATTATGTTGATGTAGCCAACGTTCCTCTTGACAATACTTTGACTCAATAAATGCATTTGGTCAATTGCCCCATAGAAAGTTACTTAAATGTTTGATTTCATACGGGCTAGATGATGACGTAATTTTCTGGGAAAGAAAATTTTTAAGCATTCACTTAAAAGGATTGAATTAGTCGGCGCTATCTGTTATGAAGTCAAAGCCTCGGGAGACCAACTAGAGAGTGTGATGGGCTCACTTCTGTTCCTTAACGATATCGGTGAAATAGTGAGCTGGCTTCGATTATTTTCAGACGACGCACTTGTGTCGCAGAGAACAGTGTGTGTGTGTACAGAGAAATCCGTAGCCATAATGATCAGCAAGCGCGAATGACGAAGCACCTCGAGGCAATCCAATTGGTGCGATAAATACCTAAAAATCTCGGGAGGGGTTAACACATTCGGGATATGACAGGTCAAGCTAATTGTGAATACATAGGGATTTATTGTTGAGACAGTACATGGAAAGTGCGATGATGAAACTTAGGAAATCTCTGCTTCTCCCTCGTCAGACCCCACTAGGAATAAGCCTCCAGTATTTAAGACCCTTAATTAGGTGTAGGCTTAAAAACCGAGGAAGCGCGTATTGCAGCAAAGATCGGCAAGATACGTTTAATGCCGTTGTGATAATATAAGTAATTTGTTTCAGATCGCCCATTAAAATCGAGCCTTTATTTTTCACGCAAGCTACAAACCTATTTTTCTTACGACGTCAATAACATTTCACGAAACCCGATATATTACGATAGATCAACTTAAGGATCAAAGGAGTATAAAATTAGGGATTTGATAATAAATTGCGTATGAACACAACACAGAGTACGGCCAAATGGCCTCCTCGCTTTTCCACCATTTCACTTCTCAGGGCTGTAGATGGTTGCACTACTATATCAATCAGTTAATTGTTAGCCAATTATGACAGACGGGATTTGCTCCTGGACTAGTTTGAATAAATACGAATAAATATATTAGAGTCACACTTTTACTACTTTGGTCATTGACGGAAGTGTGGAATTTTAGAAATAGGCAGTATTAAAAATTTTCCAATGTCTACGTAGGGCGATGACAAATAGTAGTGTTATTAAGAACCACTATTCTTGCAAGAAGAAACTCAATATGAAAAGTTACTTTCAAAACAATTTGCATATTATTTCAATTCGATACTCCAAAATTGGCAATTGGAAAATATATTTCCAAAGCCCGTTTTACCCGGTACCTACTTCATTTGTGCTAACTCCTGCACAAGGTAAATCACACCCTGTAATTCAGCATGTTGCATTAACTCTTTAGCAATTGTCTGAATGACTGAACGGGGAATAAAACGCGAACTAATTACATTCAGACACGTATACAATTTTGTCTAGTTTTGTATATTTTCACCGATAACTCTCGCAGATAGTGAAAAAGGCAATTGAGGTCTTAACTGAAATATCAAGGAGTAGAGGGGTTGTGTCACACACATTTCAAAAATATTTTTCGACTCTTTCCACCTCAAGCATCGCCATAAATTCACGTCACATTAACTGCCAACCTTCTAGTATCTTTTGGTATTTTTACTTACCGAAAATTGTTATTCTACGAGATACTGGAAAATTTAAACCTTTAAGGTGAGGCATTTCCTGGCCGCCATTATAATGTTTCCACTTCTGACCTTTACGTAGCGCGGCCGTCGATGATTGGCCTTTCCACTCTAGCTTTCCATGCCATGTTATTCCTTACCGCGCAATGTCGTCGGTTTAACGCTGGAAACAAGAATGTTCAAGCACTATATTACTCCTTTTTCGGAGCTTCACTACTCATCAGTACGCCTCATATACACTTCAGGGAAACTGAGCTATTTAACTTGTAAAATGCGACCTTATTTTCCCCAGCGAAGAAGTTAGCGGGCCTATGGAGTGAAACAGAGGTGGGACGGTAGGCGTAAATGGGCATATCTGTAAGAAAGAAAACCTTTGCCCCCCCCTTTAACCAACCCGCCTCTTCGGGGCGACCCATCCGGTTGTAATTTTATAAAATAATTACGGGTGCGTCATATATTACAAGTGACATAAAAAGGTTTTCCCATTGCTGGATATACAGTGTTGAAGCTCATTATTTCATAAGATAACAACCGGATGGATCGCCCCGAGAGTCAACGGGGGCAGATGGGTTTTCTTTTTAAGATATGCCCATTTACAGCCCGCGTACAGTCCCACACCAGCACCCCCGTTTCACTCAACAGGCCCGAATCTTGTTGGCTGGGGATGATTATTATGGAGGTATAATTAGTGAGATCCCTCTATCGGAGCTTTGGTGAAGGTGGAAATATGGCGTCGAAAACTTTGGAAAATAACAATATTGGTCATACAAGAGGTGAATATCTCTAAAATCAGTGGTTCCACAGCCTTCCTCCAAAACTTTCCTAACACTATGTTTCTTGTAGAAGTTAAATATGTCACTGTCATTTCCCTGAAATACAGGAGTTTCTCGGAAAAAAGTTTGAAAGGTGTGTGACGCAAGCGGAGTTACACCCCAACTCTACATTTATGGCTACATGAATAACTCACCTCTTCTTCGCGAACTTCATGGGGATGTCTTCCCGCACGATATCACCTCTCAGAATCTCTGGTGGCTCGCCGAATCGTTCTTCAGGCATTCGCAAGAAATTGCGAAACGCTTCCCCGTCCTCAAGCCTCAGCTCTTGCTGCACCATATTCACCATTCCCCTGCATCCCTCTCCCGTTCAAATGCTCCCGCTGTCATTCCTTCTGTCCATTAAGCCGGCATCCCCCATGATAAAACCAATCACAGATTGCACATCTGCTGCTTTGCAACTACGTTCGCATCCATGATCACCATTCAGCTCTAGATGGAAAAGAATACGAGTGAAGTTTACCGCGACGACATCAGTAAAAAAATACGCTTCGTCTCGCGGGCCTGCTTTTCGAAAACAAAACACCTACTAATTACGATTTGTGTGTTAATTCATGAGCATGTAAGTGCAAGAAAATTTTTTTTTACCCTCGTATTGAACAATTCTCGTTTGTAAAGCATCATGCACTGCGTTTAACGACCTTTAAGAGTTAAAATTACAGGTCGGTATACCATTAGGCATCCTGTTACTCCCAGTACTTATAGGGCTAAGAGTAAGAAGTGTCAACCAATCGCAGTGTAAGAATGCTTACCTTTCTTGTCAATTTCCCAACGATTACATACAGTAGACTCCAAAATTCACCTCTTAGTTCCCGCAACTGCTAATGACCCACAGGATCGAACTTCTTCAAAATCACCCCTAGCATACCATTTCTTTCATCAGCAACTCTCGAATAGGAAATGTTCAGAATTTCCAATGACTTAGGTGTGTAACGCAGGACTGAGTGTATCATTTCACATTTCTTGAATGAATTGTCAGATTCCTTGTGAGATGAAGTTTTCCAAATAAGCACTTTCAAACACTTATTTTGACACATACAAGAAAGGCCAGACTGGCCGAAGTAAGATGCCTGTACTTCACCTTTAAGCATCGCCTGATATCCCCATCAAGAGGTTGAAGAAAGTAAAAAAAAAAAAAACATCTGCCTCACTGAAATGTGCACTTAATGTCCTGCCATTTTCAAGTTCACAAATGAGTCTACCAGAGCTAATCTCACCTTCATTTCAGCTCCACTCACAGAAGAGTTTTCCATTACCTTGGAGGATTTTGTGTATTCACTAACCTACAAAGGAATATAAGCATTCGCCAAAACCACTGTCAATATAGATATCCTAACAAATGGGCCCCTCAAATGCATTATAGATCTACATACTAAATAAAAACACTTTTACAGCCCATTATTGAAGTTTGTGGTTTCCGGCGATACTTTATGGAATTTACTAAACATTTTGAATGAATAGAGTTAACTTAGTTTCTCCACAGAATTTAATAGCTTGTGACCATGGTTTCCATGATTAACGTCATCATCAGGTCGATGATGACGTTAATCGCAGAAACGATGGTCGCAAGTTATTAAATTCTGTGGAAAAACAAAGTTTACTCTACTCATTCAAAAAGCCCATTATTAGCAAAAATAATCACGAAGACAACATAACCTTCCTTATTGCCAGAAATCAGCTCTTGACAAAAATCTTCAGTCCTATGGTTTTGGATTAGTCACTTAACGATTTGACATATTTCCACGTGGGTTGCCCAAAATGTAATGCCCCACATTTTTTTTCTCAATAACTACTCATTCTACAAAATTGAAGTTTTCACACGTGGAAGAATGGCGTTAAATCCACTCACTCCATTTCCCAACAATCTCAAAGTTCCACTGCGTTCCTCTAGCAATTCACTAGGACGTGCATGGCCTGTAGGTACCAGTCCTTGCACTGGTTACAGAGCCAGGTTTTCTTGGAGCTAATAACCTTTGTCGCCCAAAGTAGTATTGTGGAAAAGAACTTTGTTTCATTACTCATAATGGATTAGAAAAGAACAGAAATTACAAATCAATGTACATTCTTACGTGTCTAGTTTACGCCAGACTGCAATGTATGAGCCTAATCTTGCAGTCCATCTTCTACAAGGCCCACAAAATTGGTCAGAGCACTCAGATATATGATACAGTAGTGTTGTGATAAGGTTTCGCGACCAATGGAGATGCGCCCCTCAATGACCGTTTGAACGCACTGACTTCTGTTATCAGGGAGAATTATGGGCATGATTTTTCTGGGCAACCCTCGTTTATTGTTCGGATCAAATGTGCATAAGAGCTAACCAAATGAAATACATACATACCAATCACACCGTTCCCTTCCGGGGTAGGCACAGCCACGAAGTTTCACTCATATTAGGCTTCTGGCGCCCACTGTGGCTTCGGCCGTCCGAGGCTACTCTGCGACTGTTATGAGTAAGTTGTTATAGAGTATGCAAGGTTACCAGCCTTGCAGTACCCGAAACACATGCAGCTTTCCCTGCTAAAAGTTACGGCACTCTACCGGTCAGTTTTGGCACATTTTCGCCAGTATGCCACAAGAGAAATCAAGGCATAGTAATACCCTAGGCCCACTTTCACCATTCTACTCAAGCTAGGATCCCTTTTGAAAGGACTACCTTGAGAGCCAGCATACCGTTGCCCACAACCCACCACTAGGAGGTATATGCGGTGTACTGACACACCGGGTCACACCAAATCTGGGACATTCTCATCTGTTTGATTAAATACAATGGACCCCTTAAAGACTTTCCAAGATTGCATTTTTTCATTACACAAGTGTTTTTTTCAGTTCCTCGTCTTATGAAATACTTTATTTATATCATACTAAATGAAATGATATTAATAAAGTATTTTTAAAAACAAGGAACTGAAAAAAGGCACTCATTTAATGAAAAAAATGCAGTTGAGGAAAGTCTTAAGGGGTCCACTGTATTTAATCAAACAGATGAGAATGTCCCAGAAGCTATTCTGCAAGAGAGCAATTTTCCCATTGAGCAGAGGATCCTTGCACTGGGTCCACCGAACTGCCCTGCACGACTGCACATTCATAACCCTTGGAATAATTGACCATATGGCTAAATTGAAAAAAAGGCAAACAAAATATAATAAACACACACAATGCAGCTAACATGAAGTGGATGGAAACAATGACTCTTCTTCGTCTCGAAAATGCTCCAGGAGGCCACTAACTCAATGCTATGTAGTTACTGTACTCAAATCTATGCACCCATTACTGCAACAAAATAATACTTTTCTTAAAATTGGAAAAGAAAATTTCCAGGATCTAACCATGACTAAAATTGATATTGCAAGTTTCTTCGACCTCAAGACAGACAGGTATGTCTGGTTAGATGCACAAAAGAAGACCACTAAAGGCAGTTTTGTGAAATACAACTGAGACTCATATTCCGTTATCAAAAAGTAATTTCACTTTTTATTCAAGCTTACTTCATTCAATAACTTACACTTAACTCTGATTAGAATAAGAAACAAATAATGCATTCCTGGAGCCGGTCACAATACAAAAATTACAGGCTATACTCCGGCAATAAACAAGTACCCCAAAACACAAAATTTCCTAATACGTACAATCACTTGAATAATTGAAAAAAAAAGCATTATGAAACTGCTATGCCTAAATCATAAGCAGCAATGGAGAGATATACAGTTCGAGCACACTGTACATAGATTCAACAATATACATACATATAAAGACAGCTGCAGCTAAGGCTGCCAACTTGAGCTTACAATACAAAACACTGCAAGTGTACTTTTAAATGCATAAAGGAACAAATTTAGAACTTTACTAGTATTATGTCATCTTAAACATCTTTTAGAATACTTTCAAAGAATTTTATGCGGAATTCACAACCATCATCACGGGAAAATTCAGATGCAGAGTAATGTACATTAAATACTCATCATTCTCATTTGAAATGATGTCCCTAAAACATTCACATCTCAGTGAATTCATTCACATCATCAACTTCAATTTTGTTGAAAGGATATCATTGCACATATGGTTAGTCATCAACAAGTTGCCCTACAACATATTAGGAAATATAACTTAAGAAAAAATAGGAATAATATAAATCTACAGAAATTGAACATTTTTATTCACAAAACTCCCACAATAATGGTTGCCTCAATCGAAATGAGAGCAGACCGTTAAATAGGTCTCGCATGTAGGCCCATTTCCAAGTTTACAGTGGAAAACATCACAGCTTTGTCATCTAAGTAATAAACAAATATTATTTGTTCCTACGACTTCTCACAATTTAGGATCCACTGCTAAGCCATGCTTCTGTCAAAACTTGCAATACCCATATCAACAATGAACACCACTTGTATTACATAATCCACCGTATCTTGGTCCATAAAAAAGTACAAACAGAAGGGATAAATGGCATAGGAAGGTGGACTAGGGTGAAACAAATACATAATAACTTATAAAAAACCTGGTCGTATATTCTTCCCACATACAACAACTTTGCATTCATTAATTATACGTGGATACTAACATTTTTTTAAGTTTAACTGCTCTTACAGGACGATGTAGGGTTGCCAGAGCATCCCCAGTGAGGTAAGCAAGTTCATTTACACAGCCACTACTCTCTCACTTTAAGAACTGATCTTGAGTGATTAGCAATGACAATTTAGGGAAACAATAGGCTGAGAAATGTTACAGCACTGATAAATTTTAAAATTCATTCATTGGACTTTGTACAAATTTTAACTCCTCAATTAACACAGACAAACAATCTCAACTAATTGTAAGTCCCCAAAACACATGCAATTGTACACTCAAATTTTTTATCTATTTAGGAAATAATTCATCTAAATTTACATAATTTGTCAACCTATGGCCTCATTCGGTCAATCACCAAAGATTATGATTTATACATAATGGCAAGTAACCTTATTAAGGACAACTAGAGCTTCCATATCATCCATGTAAGTTCCACAGGCTATATTTCACTGCACTGCTTGAGATCTCTCTGTTAAAACACATGTCTAGTGGAGCATAATTAATAAAATCCCCTATAAATATTAGGCACATAAAGTTGGAAAGCTTCTTTAAAGTAGAATTATATCAGAGCACACGCAATGCATAAACCTTTTTCTCAGCTTCCCATTAACTTTATCATACAGCCAAACCAACATAAATTTCACAGGAAAAAGAAAGGGCAAGCTTCTTCTGAAGCAGCAGAAAGTGCTTGGGATAACAACATTAACAGTGATTTCAGACTCCAATTTGAGTAATAATTAATCATTACTTTTTTATCCCTTGTAAACAATTTACCCAAAATTGAAAGTTTAAGCAGCTATACGCTACAATGACTGCTTTACAGCATTTTTAGGAAGCCATAATAGACCAGAGGACCAATCTACTACACAAGTGAATCTATACATTGCACCAAGTTATTTCAAAATGCCTATTTGCTCCTTATAATCATTCATCTCTGCTAAATAATTTGAATTGGCCCAGAGAAAATGAGGTAAGGGTGGGATTGTTTAAATTATAAATTGAAAATTTGTTTTAAACCATTATACATAACCCCAAATCAAATCAAAAGCTGTTTTATGCTTTTGATCAACAATAAGTTACGCTACTAATTACCAAAACAAAAAGATGACTGAAAACCAAATGTAATAATATAAATAAAAATTATACAGGGACCTCGGATTCTAAATAAATATGGGCCTAACCTGCAAAGCTTATGGTGTTCTATAGAGTGAACACTATTTTCTACATTTTTGAATTTTTGGCAGTTTGTTTCGGGACTTATATAATCAATGGATACTGAGTCACTACATTTCACCAACATGGAATACTTTAGATAAGAGAGATTAAAACAAAACAAGTAGGAAATAAATAATACAAAATTTTAGACAATGGATGACGCAGCCACCCTCAGTCAGGTGCATATCCATTACCCCAAGGCACTCATGCAACCAGCGCAAAACTTGCACACTCGCAGAAATCACCCTGGTTATAAATTTTAGTATTGACCCCCACCAACAAACCCCTTAATATTCATTCCCTCAAATCCCTTGCTCACATTCAAATAGCACCACACCTTGATAAATAGCAAGATCAAGACAATTCATGAAATTTTTAACCCAATTCGGAAAAAGGATTTCCCACAACCACAAAAATTGTGCTTTCTGAGCAAAGGCATTACTTCAAGCCATTATTGAAAAGATTGTGCACACAGTTTGTTAATGATTCATGACAAAGATGGGAGTAGAATCACAATGAATCTTATCCGAAATTATCTCTGAGAACAAGGTGAAAGTGACTCTTAAATTAGGCACATGACAACAGCAATGTGGATGTGAGAGATTTATCCCAATCCAAAAGACATTGTATCTGCTTATGAAAAACATTACAATGATATTTAGACAGAATTATGCACTATGGTGATATGAGAATGAATGAGGAGCCACTATCCCACCCCTCTCTGTACATAAGTGTGTGCCTGCCATTTTGGTATTCCTCACAGTTGATTACTTTTAAACTCCTCTTCCATCCATCTCATCCGTTTAACCTCACAAACAATCACAGACATGGTTCATAAGAGCAATCGTGGACAATGATGGTGGCAACAATATAGGACAAGGGTGTGCATGCGTGTGCTCGCCCATTTTCAACACTCCCCCACAGAACTCAGATCCTACAGCATGGCACTGTTTTTTTTATTCTTGAGATTTTAATACATATATAATAACGTCCATTCTGCTCTTTATCTAAAGTTTTTCAATGGATTTCATCCTTTTTGTTTACTGCAGGCACCCCTTGTACTGATAGCTAGAGTCCAACTTCTGCGGGACCTGCAAAGCACACCAAACACCAAAGGTTATAGGGCAGGGGTCAAAGAAGCACAATTGGAACATAATGTATACAGCATCCTTGAGCCCACCTATGAATTTAAGGAGAACATTTCACAGCAATAGAAATGTGAGATCTGTGAGTTATAAATTATTAAATGAAATTCCTTGAAGCAAGGCATAAGGTGGACTCAACAGAATAGTGAAACGTACGAATTGGAGAAGGAAAATGGCAAGATGAAATATGAAACTTACACAAATCCCATTATAGAACACCGATCAAAATTGCCACTTTTGGGAAAACAAGCTCATGCAGATAAATAAAAATCAAGGAAAGGTGGAACCAAGCATTATGAGACAATACAGATATAATCATTCAGAGAAAACACAGAAGTCCTCCAAGCAGTCCACTAGATTAGGACTTCAATTTTATTCAGAGAATATGGATATGAAAATAAACAACCTAGTCATGCATAAAACTTCTCTGAAAGAAAAACCACAAAAACTTGTGGGTAAATGGAAGAATATCTCAAAATTTCTTAAAACTATTTAAAAATGCCTTATTTACACCTCAATCAACTAAGGTTCCCCACTATACAATGGAATTGCACAACAGTGAGTACCTTAAATCACAGTTTAAATCACTCAAACATTTCGAGACTTCTGTAGATAAAAATAATCCCTAGTGTAAAAGAAAAATTATTATAACTCCAAATCAAACAATAATCCAATGTTATCTGCATTAAACCACTGCACCTCGATGTTTTCTCCAAAATGAAACCAGCGTTTCATGAAGAACAGTCATTTCATACATCCCTACAAAAAAGAGCAAGGCAGTGTGTGACTCAGTTCAGTGTTGGCGAGAGGACATTGTCATCCTTCACTTGATTGGCAGCTACCTGATTTGAGGTGTTGCACAGCCATTGAACACTACATTGGCTCCAAAAGGGTTTTGTTGCTAAGTGAAATAGTGTAAAGATCCAAGGAAATTGCCTAATGCATGCAGTTTCCTCATGCTCAATGTCTTGTTTACCGTGTGTTTTAGACCATGATTCCAGAAGCGTGCATGCATAATAATGACAGTATTTACACACCCAATACGAAAAATAATAAACACTCATTTATTGGATCAATTACAACATGCTTGCACATTCTCACAAAAGCTTATCATTTTAAGTAGACAAATGATGAATTAAATCCAGGCAAAATTCCATGCAGTAAGTGTGTAAAAAAAAGCCAAGCAAAACAGTATAAGAATCGTATGTTGGTACCACACAATTATAACTTAAAATGAGTTTCCACATCCACAGTTAGTAAACTTAGCATATAAAGCACACTTCCAAAACAAATATATCTTTTAAGAATGAAAATAATAAATTCAATCCCTCAGTGAATTTTAAAGGAAAGCAATCAGGCTACTCAAACTTGACAGTTGTTTCTGAAGGTTCTGATTTCATTTAGTACATTAATTATATACATTCACTTTAATTGACCCCGAATCACAAATTTAAAACTAAAAGAATCACCTAACAAGTTTTCAATGCAACAGCTGAATAAACGTGCTTCTCTAGTGTACATAAAAATAACCAAAAACAATCCTGGGTAACACTTTTGAAATAGCAGAAACTAGTTTGTTAGTACAGAAATACATATATGCACCAAATTCATAAATAACAAGTTATGAGTCAAAAACTCAATTAAACAATATTTCATAACAAATTGCAGCAGCATTCTAAAATTGAGCATAGTATCTCCAAATGTCATCAATAAGAAACACATGACTCCAGAACTCACAAAATGGTTATGCAACTGAGCAACGTGAATAAATTACTAGTCACAATAGCTGTTAATTGACAGTGCGTCCATCTAAGGATAGAATGAGCATATTTCGATGCCAAAAGGTATAGCAATGCAGAGATCTCAAGGACAGCAACACTAATACAGAATTGAAACCCTCAATGCCAGGCCATCTGAGAAGCATGCTCCACTCGTACAATGCAACATCATAATATTAATTTATATCCAATGTAAGGAGAAAACTAATGTAACTGAAATATGCCTTGGATGTTAATGATTTATGCAGGTTGAGAGACCTATTCTTTCCAATTAAAATATTACATATGAGTAACATGTTTTTCCAAGATAACATTTTTACTTTTTCACCTTCTGAGCGCCAACAAAGCAACTGAACAACAGAAACCATGACAAATAAATGAGGGTAAGCAGTAGAACACACCACCATAGCAAAATAAAATTTTCATTGAAAAAAGTCCAATTTCATGAAACCAGCACCAAAATGAGTGTGCCTGCTCTTACAATTACCACAACACTGCTAGAAACTCCAGCTGACAAATTCCCTTGATCAAAGAACTAAGCAATACATGTTTTAATGCCAAAAGATCAAATCATCCCCAACTAATGGATTCCATCTAAAAATCCCAAAGGAGCTACATTGGGAGAAATTGGCATTCTTGGGATAGCATAAGTTTCTCATTAACCTAGCATCTAATAAAAACGATTCTTAGGCTGAACAACGAGTTTAGCAAACATTTGGTTGCCGAGCATTGGACCGGTACAAAACAACTAATGAGCTATAACACATGGAAATGATAAAGAAACAGCAGTGACTAGAAGATAGCTTGAGAAAGCCACATTGATGGCTTTATCTACATGCATGCTTGAATGGGATGCTTTTATTTCATAGCTTTAAGAATAATTTACCAGAGCACAGAGCCTTAATGAGACTTTCTTACTGAAGTACATAGATAAATTGATTTCATGGAAGAAAAACAGCCACATAAAAATGAAGACTATAGGTGAGCACAAAAAAATTATATAGCTTTCAAAAAATACCTAATAGTTCTACACCAAACATAAGTAAACACTTTGCATTGCATAAAAATATCCATGCTTAGTCATTCTAAGCCTATCACAAGCAATAAATGATTATGACAAGGAGTCACTCAAAATACTTCATAAAGCTTTTTTCTAATAGGCTAAGAGCTGGCATCTGGTCGTGCAGGACACTGTATGCTACACTTGTGTGCTGGGGACAATGCAATTGGTGTCTAAGCAGTACAAACTTGTACATATTTACTCAGGAGGTGGTGGAGGAGGAGGATCCTCTGGTGGAGGTCCTTCTGGTAAGGGCGGGTTGGTGGGGATGGGATCTGCAGGTGGGGAAACATTGATAGGTGGAGGCAAGTGAATGGGAGGGGGAAACGGGTACGTCTCCTGCTGTTGGTGCCCTTGTGGGTAATAGCTACCATAATCTTCTTGGTACATGTAAACACTCATTTGGGGAACAGCATGTGGCTGCTGCTGGAGAGGATGCATCGGGACTTGATGACTCAGAGGATTTTGGTGCTGCATGCCAATGTGTGACATGTGTGGCGCATGCATGTAAGGATAGTATTGTTGATTGTGGTGGTGGCGATATGAATATTCGGGGGTGTCACCCATAGGAGGTGGAGGGTGGTGTATCATGGGCAGGTGGTTTGGGTTTGGGTTGTGGTGGTGGTGGCGGTAATAGGAACCTCTCGAATTCCCCCGGAAATCTCCCACACTGCCCATGCCACCCCTGTATCCACGTACCTTTGACCCAGGTGGTGGGACAGTCATGGGTGGCTGTTGGTGTTGCCTCTTCTCCACACCATTCTGCTTGTAGCTTCGTCTCTGGGTTGACGATGGAGTCACTGTGGATGTGGGACCAGCCCCATCCAGCCGTGGAACTTTTGAGGATACTGAAGCACTACCTGGACTCCTGTCTCTATCCCTTTTTCTTCCTCCGGGGGTTACACTCACACTTTCAGTCACTGCACTCGAGTCCCTGATCATGTCCTTGCTGATTTTTATCTTGATACCACCCGTTGGTGTGGCAATCTGGGCTGGTGACTGCTGTGGGGAACTTGTCGCTGAAGTTCCCTTGAGTCTGTCTTTAGCAATTTTTATCTTTAGGCTAGGGCTTGGATGTTCGGTGGCAACTAATGTTTGTGCGGGCAATACCGAAGTCTTGGAAGATTTAGAGGAGGATGATGAAGAGGGAGTGGAACTGAGGTTAATTTTATCTTTGGGGATAGTTATACGAATCGGGACGGCAGGAATAGAAGAAGCATCACTCAAAGGAAAGCCGCTGCCCTCAGTGCGTGACCCATCTTTATCTTTGGTTCGATGTCTGTGCCCTTTGTGCTTCTTTTCTTTGTCTTCCCTATACTTCTCCTTCTCCTTGTGCTTGTGCTTATCCTTCTTCTTCTTCTTTTCACTCCTATGGTTTTCAGACACTTTTGATACTTCCCCGGTGATGGGAGAGGTTGCATGAGTCTGGCTCACTGGCTGACTTGCAGTCGCAGTGGTGGGAGTTGGGGTGGGGGTGGGAGCATCCGGACTCGTGGTTGATTCCGGTATGTCTGGTGTCGGGATCAGAGTGGATGAACTATCAGTGGCCGAAGAAGCATCTGAGTCTCTAGTCTCGGACACAAATGGACGAATCAGATCGGGAGGCTGCATTTCTTTGGAGATATTTGCAGGGGGTTGCGTCATGTTCAAATCCCGAGCACCGACTGGTACCATTCCTGGAGGTGGGGCAGCAGGTCGACGATCCCGAATTGGCTGAATCAACTCGGGTACTCGCCCAGGAAGCTTGATTCCCCCAACTGAACTATTTCCAGGGGTGCCACTTGATGTGTCACGAAAAAGTGCCTGCAAAGAAAAAAACAAGAATTCCACTTTTAAAGAATTGAATCCTGAAGTTTTCTCAATGCCCAGACAGGATCCAACCATGGCACCAATCACTGCATGTGCATCACTGGCTACAAGACATAGCACTTTCTCAGTTCACAGCACCATGTTTTCTGCTTAAAAAATAAATAGGCAGACCATGACCACTGCACTATTCAAAGTTAGTTTTTTTCAGTTACAATTCCTAAATACCAGTAACATAATTCAGTTACTAACCACTGCTTATAAATCAGTCTTTACGCAAATGACAACCTAAAATCAAGGCTACCAAAAGTTACCCAATAGGATAACCCTTACTGATTTCCAAGCCTCTGAATTTACAAAAATTATACCAGTAACTATCTAGCATGAAAACATTTTTCAGCATACATACCATAAGAAGGGTGATATTTCTTATATTTATGCGATATATGAAGGCAGAAAGGTCTACAAAAGAGAAAAAATTGCCTATATCAATATCTTACCATACAAAAGAAATTCCACAAGCCAACGTAGAATCTAAAACACCTTAATTAAATACCTAAGCAGCTAATAAGACTCCTGACAATCCTTAGTTTTAAAACAACAAATAGACACAATGCTCTTCACATTGAAATATGTAACAGATCACACACTTGATTGCAACCACCGACCTAGGTTTGGCATATCATGCCATTTTCAGGGTGAAAAGCTTTGCTTGGTTCACTTTTATGTCCTGGGTTGGTGGTACCAATTAAGCGTGGAATCATGCTCAAGTTACTTATTTCAAAACGAAGAATAAGAAATATTTCCAGGGAGTAATGCCAAAGGTAGTGCTTATATTAGGGATGTCATCAGATTTTTCTACCCAAGTCATGATCGAATCAATCATTGCTATAAAACTCAAGTCGAGTTAGAGCATCTATGTTTTATGATTTTGGGAGAAAATAAAATTCTTCAAAGCCTTATTTAATTCAAGATAAATTCCCTAATTTTCATCAATTCAATAGCTGGAATAAAATATTCAACTTAGATAGAAAATAACAATAAAATTCAATAAATTTGGCATTTTTTCAAAGAAGTAAATTGACTTTCACTGTCCAAAGTCACATTAACTCAATGCAACATGCACTCATTAGAAAATAAACATTCACTACAGTATAGTTTTAGTGCACTATACCTCTGTATGCGAAACAAACTTATAGAGAAACATTTCTTCATAATAACCAAGCATTGAGAAATGCTAAGAAAATCAAATGAATCAGTGAAACATGAATTAGTATTGGAGATAAACTTCCTTACATTTCTGTGTGTCTGTGAGGGTGAAATCAAATAATAAATAGTGAAGTGGGAAAACAGGCTACTCTTAAGACATTTAGGCTGGAGATTCCCTCTTCCTACAAGAACAACATTTTCTGCAGCTGAATAGAGCCTTTCACTAGATGCCTCTGCAAATGGTATCAACAAATTGTGTTGTGCAATAAACTGTAGATAATGAAAAATTGCAATAATCTAAAGGGTGTGATCATGACTGGGTTGATCTACCTCATCTATGAGATTCCTGATGTTGCTCTGACTCCAATGCAGTTTACACCCCAACAGCATTGGTGCTGTTTACAATCCCATTTAATTAAATTGTACACATTAGGGTGTGATCATTACTGAATTGTGGCAACAGTGCACATATAATGAAACAAGAAGAATGGTGTGGGGTTGCTTAAGTCCTGCGATTCGACATTTTTGTAGCATATCAGAGGAAGAATAAATTCGATGTTGAACAACCTTGAGTTAAGCATAGAGGTGAGCGTCAAGCTGATGACCACTATAGCAATGAATTATAAAACACAGCAAATTGTGTTTTTAGAGCATCACCACAGATCCATCGACGGACACTCCCCATAGTATAAAGAGGCACTTTACACTGACTGCATGTGCGACTAGAAGATTGTCGCTTGACAAACCCATAATGCTGCCTAGGCTAATCACAGTTTGGCTTCACTTCCTCCATGACTGAGTCACAGATGCCCACCCATGATATTTTTCACGGCAACAGAGACGCAGAGGAAACAGATGCAAGGCAGCGTTAGTACTTTATACAATTGAACTTACATAAAATATAACCATAACAATGTGAATATTACAGAATTGATTTATGTAATAATCAGTAAACTAAGATGTGGTCATTAAATTCCTCTGAATTTTATAGTTTCTCCAAATTTACTTCAATGACAGAAAATGCAATGTCTAATCTCGTTGCTTCTTCACTCATACTACCAAGGCTGAGACTAGGATTACACTAAAAAGATTGGAAAATAAAATTGAAGAGAAACTGGAAGAAAATCAGTTTGGTTTTAAGGAAAGGGGACGAGATACAATCAGTTGTCTTAGAACGCTGATAGATACGTCCATAGGAGTGAACAGAGGCACACACATGTTTTATAGACTAGGAAAAGGCCTTGATCAGGTTGAACTGGAGTGTTCTAATGAAGATCATGAAAAACATGGGAATAGATTGGAGAGAGAGAGAGAGGATTTGTTAAAGAGCTGTACAAAGGGCAAAGAGAAGTGGTACAAGTGGATAAAGAAGAACCAGAGGAAATCAGCACAGGGATGGGAATAAGACAAGGTCTATTCAAAATCTACGGTGAAGAATTAATTGAAGAAGCCATAAGTGATGTAGGTGGAATCCTTGAGGGAGGAGGAGTGAACATCATAAAATATACAGATGATCAGACGGTAACAGTAGAGAGTGAGAGACTATTACAGGAAATGGTGGATGAAATCGAGAGGGTAGGAAAACATTTTGCAATGAAGGTAAACAACAGGAAAACCAAAGTAATGAAGGCAAAAAAAAGAGGAAGGAGTTTGAAATAGTACCATTGATGGAAAAGGGCTTGAGCAAATACAATTATTTAAATACCTCGGAAGTTTTATGACATGGAATGGAAGTTGTACGGAAGAAATACAAAGTAGAATATCACAGGAAAAGGCAGCCTTCAGTAAATTCAACCAACTACTTTCAGCCAAAGCAATCAATGACGGGCCTAAGGAAAATATTTGCAGTGTTGTGCTTTATGGATTCGAAACATGGACAGTCAGGAGGAAAGAGGAGAAATATCTAGAAGGTTTTGACATGTGGCTCTAGAGAAGGATGAAAAGATAAAAATTGAGTGATAAAGTAGGCGTAGGCAATGAGGAAGTGCAGGCAGGGTTTGATGAGAAAATAAATATTTTATGATCAGTAAGAAAGAGGAGGGCAAACTGAATGGGACACGTCCTGAGGAAGGATTGCCTACTGATAAGAATATTAAAAGGAAAGATCAAGGGAAAGAGAGGGAGAGGAAGAAATAAAAGCTTGACATATTATGAATCGAAGGAGATACGAGGAGCAGAGGGAGACAGCACAGGATAGACAAGCATAGAGAGAGCAGTTCAATTTAAACCTCAAGGACAGATTCACCTTAGAAGAAGAATCTCATTACCGGGTTAATTTTGTACATTTTGTTAATAAACAAAGTATTACCCAGTAACCAAGTTTTTGCACATAAAAGCACACTATCATAAAACAATTTTAAATAAATACATCTTTCATAGTTGCAATGCCCATTGTGAACACTTTTCACAAGGCTTTCCAACATGTCATGAAATCAATGTCATATGAAGACTTGCTGTAACTACTTCAGAAATAAAATATGTATGAAACATAAAGCCAATGAAAATCATGTGAAAAGTTTGAGGAGTAATCAGAGGAGAGCAATGTCATAAAAAATCATATGGTAATTAGCAGAGAAGAATTAAAATCCCCATTCCAAAATCAGGCATACATTAAAACATTTCAGCGGCATTATCATTAGAGGTAGGCTATTTCCTTTGTTGACAAAATCGCGAAATTCCTGAAAGAAGCTCAAAAACACCGAACAGTCCTTTTTGAATGCATTACTGGTTTAAAAAGTTGATTATTGAACATTTTGTTTTAGCAAAATCCATACTATTTCGCAAAATCATTAATAATTCGCGAAATCTGCCGCGAAATAATTGTGTTTTAACGCGAAATTTCGTCAAACACGACAGTTGGAAGTTGTACATCACCAATAGATGTTTTGTAGTTTCTAACGTGTGGAAAAACGATCAGTAATCACATTAATTATTTTGAATCATATATTTTCATTGTTAAAACTGAGGTGATAAGTATTATTACCCGGTAAAACTATGGAAAATTCATCTTGCACTCAGGGAAATTGCCTCATAGGACTGAAAAAATGAATTCAAGAGCATAGAACAATTCAAGGGAAGATAAAGCGATAATATTACATTACCTACTGATTACGAGTAACTATCTATAATGTTTGAAAAATCCATTTCAGGTGATCTATTCTACCATAGTAACACAAAAAGGATAATGCTGCGTATTTACCGGAACAAAGTATTAACGGGGAAATCCAGATTTAATTTTATCATATTTTTATTTCATTTATTTCCAACACTAGCCCGAAAATATTTAATTTGCACACTTTTGGGAAACTAAGATCCGATTCATATCCAAAATTAATCCAGTTTAAGTACAGATTTCCTAGATCTCAGAACATCAACGAAGGAAACCATTCCAAACTACGCTTCAAAATTCGCGAAATTTGCTTTGAGCGAGAGTGGCGAAAGGTACACATGGCAACACTGGCAATACGTGTAAACAACCTTCTTAAAGAAAATTTACTGTTGGCACAAAACTATGAAAGTTGTGGTAAATAAAAGATAAATAATCAAATTGTGTAAAGTTAGTTTCTTAAGGTATGTTTCTCTTATTACTATTATTAGGATTATTAGTGGCAAAAAATGATGCTCTCTCAGAACAATCATTGTGCCGATTGTGCCTACTCTATCGGCCAATAAGGATTCGACTGCTGAGAAACATGTTTTGATTTTGCCAGTTGTGTATGTTCAAGCATGAAAATCTTTGTTTTGCATGCGTTGCAGTACGGAGGCTGTTCAGAAAGTAGGAATCCTGTTCAGTTATACCTTGTGATAATGGTCGATCGAGTTGTTTTTCTAGAAAGTATTTCATTTCGCTCGGAGATGAAAAATTGAGTTCGGTGTATGTTTCTCATAACATCAGCGTGGCATGGTACTTACCATGTCAGCAGGGAATAGTTAAATTACAATGCATATAACCTTGTTCATCGGTGTGATCAGTTTTTGTAAATAATCCGGTTTAATGCGGGGTTTGAACTAAGTGATTTGGTGAGTTTTCACTAAGTTCGCATGCAGAAGTGACTTCAAAGAACAAAAATAGGCATCACATTCCGTGATCATTTCATGTTTTGCCTCTCGGGTTTACTTAATTTTTACTTGTGGGTTGCGGGCCGAACTCATACATTATTCTGTGCATTGCCTTGAAGGGCAAAAGCAATTGCTGCACACGCTCATTTCATGAGTTTTATTTTAGGTAGCAATTGTGCTCTCTTTAGTATCCATTTTCCATCACCTTTTCCTCATAAGGGCCTTTTCTCGATGCACTGAATTTCTTCAATGCGCCCAAAGAGAAGGTAAATATGCAGTTTTGTCTCCATTCGGAAAAAATTTTTTCAACCCCTATAAATGGGTGTTTTTCGGTGAAATTTTTAGGGAAGATAGTGCAAGAATCCAGATTGTTTTTAGTGAATAAAGTTTTGAAAAAGTGATAAAATACGGTTTTGAGCGAAAATTGAAAATAAGAGGTGATGATATCGGGGGGCCATTAAAAGTACTAGTAATTAGTTAAAAAACGTGATATACTATGAAATCTGGATTCTTGAGCTTTGAAATAAGGTATAAATTAGCGTGGTAGGTCACCTGAGACGACTGTATTAGCAGTTTGTGGAATGGTGACCAAACTACATATCTACCATCTAAGACCAAGATCTTGCTTCTACTACTTTTCATAACCAAGAAAAAGTTGTTTCATAAACTTGTTAATAACTTTTTTATGGCACAATAGAAAGAACTGAACGTTTTAAAATACATTTCTATATGTTTTTCCCACACAATACTACAGGTTCATTACGATTCAACTTCAAGTTTCTTTACTATTAAATGTCAAAGAGAGCGCTCCGCTCTAAAACTGTAAAAAACTGGCACTTTTTTTGTTCTCACCAGAATAAAAGACTGAGAGTGTAATGTAAAAATAATCGGCAACCACAGTGATACGTAAAATAAATCAAGCTAAAATTTGTTGCAACTCTCATTCATGTGGGTACCACGGCTCATTTTGAATCAGTGTCCAAACTCGAGTCTACATAGTTTTTGCACAGACAGTAGGAAAATATGATGTGGAGTATCAAAATGTACTGTGTTTACAACAGACTCCACCCCATATATGACAAAATGTGCTGACATTATAAAAGTACTAACTTCATCTACACTCATCCATGTCCAGTGCTGGGGACATAAACTCAATCTTGTGGGAAATATGTGGGTTATTGGACTTCCTGAACAGAATCAATGTGTTGTGAAAGCTAAAATGGCTTTTCTTAACACCAGAAAAAGGAAATATCATTATTGGAAGTTTCTGAAGAAAAACATGCTACCCCAAAACTGTATCCCTCCCCAGTTGCCACTTGCTGGAGTACTTGGTATTGTTCCATTAGATATATAGATGAATATCTTCTTTACATAGCTGATTATTTGCTGTATTAAGTTTGAAGTTAAAGGCTCTAATGACAACAGCCCCTCTATCAGATATTTCAAGAGCCTAACTCTAGATGAACTAACAGTTTTGAAATACCAGGCAAAGTTTGTAGATGAGCATTGTTCAGCCATCATTGCACTTTTAGAGACTTTCTATTGTATATGTATTCCTGCCTCTAATGTTGACAGCGAGAGAGCATTCTCAGTATACAGTAACATTACAGCGGACAAAAGGACATCGATAAAGCCAGAGAATATGGAGACACTAATCGAACTCTATTTTTGCGAATAAAGTCAATTTTACTTATTGGCAGAAATGTGGTTAAGAACCAATAATTTATTTTCCTTTCTATTATTATGATTTCTATTGTATCATTAAAATGAATTTTTTATGTTTGTTATGGTTGTTCATGGTTTATGGTTGTTAAATGAAATCACATATGATGTAGGACAAACCAGGCAGAAAGATATTCATCGTAAGATCTCTCTGTGGAGCAACGTCCTGACCAGGATGAATGGCTTTATTGACGAAATCCTTACGGAGATGTCGGACCTCCGGACCGTCAACTGCATGGTCTATGCCACTGCCAAAATAATGGCTCACTCCCAAAAGCCCACCTCTTGGGAGGACAAAGCGGCAAAACGGCTTGAACAGTTGGGAGGCCAAGATCACACTGGCACGACGGAAGGCTTAGAGGATTGAGTGCATGATGGAATACATCACATCTGGGCAGGCTTTCACACCCAAAGTCCAGTGCATAGCACGCAGCCTCAGATTTCACCATCACACACTGAATAAAAAAGTGCTGCTTATCACTAAGCAGTACGCAGTTGATAGAGTTCTGATACTCACCATGGCCCGGAAAAAAGTCGTCAAGAGGAGCAAGACCGTGAGGAAGAACTCAACCTTCCTCCTTCACCTGTCCCATCTCTTTTGACCACCTCAGTCTGTTGTCGAATCTCCACCACCCGTCCAAGAGGTGGAATGTTTCTGGAAGGATATCTATGAAACGTCGAAGCCATTCAACGGAGACCCTCCAGCCATAGGACTCTTTAAAAAGTTTTGTGACCACCACCTACATGAGGTGGATGGATCTCTGTCAGTCACGGAGAGTGACATGAAGAAGGCCTTCTCTGGCAAGAAGAATTTCTCGGCTCCAGGAATGGATGCTGTGAATAACTTCTGGTGGAGAAGTTCACTTCCATCCACCAACACCTTGCCGATATCTTCACGTCCTTTCTCTCCGGTAGAGAAGAAATCCCACCGTGGCTGACTGAGGGACGCACGGTTCTAATACCTAGGAAGGGAGACTTGTCCGATCCTAAGAACAACCACCCTATAACTTGCCTCAACACTGTATACAAGCCGTTAACCTCCATCTTGAGCGACCTTATCCTCCACCACGTCCAGGCAGTTTGGGAGGAGCAGAGGGGCTCAAAGCATGGAACCGCGGGATGTAAAGACAACCTGCTCATTGATAGGTGCATATGCCAGGATGCCATCCAGCGTAAGTGTAACTTATCAATGGCCTGGGTGGACTACGAGAAGGCATTTGACTCTATTTCACATGAGCTCATTATAACCATGTTGAAGTTGATGAAAATCCACCCAGAGCTGGTGTCCTGCATCCAATACCTATTACCACTCTGGAGAACACACTTTGTCCTGACTGCAGGCAAGCGATCGGTTTTGACAGATTTGGTAAGATACCACCGTGGTGTTTTCCAAGGTGATAGCTTGAGCCCGTTGCTATTCTGTATTTCCCTCCTACCTCTCTCGCTAAGGCTGCGACAAGGGAAAGGATATATGAGCGGTGTGCCAGGTGACAGGAAGCATAATGTCACCCATTTATTTTATATGGATGACTTGAAGCTCTACGCTTCCAACGCAAAAGACCTTCGTGTGGCCCTGGACACTGTACTGGAGTGCAGTGCGGCTATAGGGATGGAGTTGGGATTGGACGAGTGTGCATCCATCCACCTGACGAGAGGAAGATTTTCGGAGAACAAGAAAGACCAGCACCTCATCGACAGGAGCATCATTCGCCACCTCAAGGGCAATGACAGCTACGAATACCTCGGTGTCCCCCAAAGCCGAATGCAGGAGGTCGCAGTAGTGAAGGAAAGAGTCACCGCCAAGTACAGACAGAGTCTCAGGAAAATCAGGAGTTCTGAGCTGTCTGGCAAGAACAAAATTCTTGCCACAAACATATTCGTGGTTCCCACACTGCTGTACACCTTCAGATGCATGAAATGGAACATTAAAGAGCTGCAACCCTCGATAGGGGAACAAGGAAGATGACCATCTACAGAAGTCTTCATCTGAAATCTTCCGTCGCCAGACTGTATCTCCCCCGCAGTGTCGGTAGTAGAGGTCTGTTGAGCCTGGAGTTTCTCCACAACAGAGTTGTCCTGGGCACAGCATGCCGAGTGCTCAAAAGCAGAGACCCCCTGCTCAGTCTCGTAAGAGAACACAAAAGTGTCGGAGTAGGGGCGTTTCGCTTCCAGGCGGCCAAGAGGGCAGCGGATGAAACCAGTACGGACTTAGACCTGACATCAGATGATAGCGACGACGACAAGTCCATCTTGTCGTTGAAGACGTCCTGAAGCTTGAAATTAAAACAGACGAGCAGAAAAACTTGCTCAAGGCGCATACTGATAAGCCCCATGCATGGAGGTTTCTATCGAAACATGCAGAAGCATGGGCTATCGAAGGAGCTGATGTTTGCCTTCCTCCACTAGTTCAGCCAAAAATGTGTGGAATAGATCTCGTCAATATTATAAAAAATACACTTACACAATTGAAATTGCAAGTAATCAAAAACAAATCAAAATATAAATACATCTCTGCATATATTCAGATAATAATCAGAAACACATTCATGGGCACTAAACAGTTTCCAATGTAATGTATAATAGATCAAGGTACAAAATAAAAATTCTTGTACAAAAATTTACCACTCATCTGGGTATGCCATAAATATACATCATGAGGGGATGTTCTCGTGGTGGGTATGCCGTGTATATACGTCATACCAATTTTATGTTCATTTGCATTGGGTATGCTGTGATATTCCGTCACCCATCAGCTACCACTCGTAGAAGTCTCCAATTAGTTTACTTCCTTGCCAGTAGATGGAGCTTCCGACTTTTTGAAGTTTTTTCCCTGCCTTGCAGGTTGTATTCTCATTGCCCCTAATCGTATTTTTTAAACTTTATTTCCTCTGACTTTCATGCAAAAGTATTCTCAATTTTCCCTCTCCTACATTAATTCTATAGCAGGTTTTGCAATTTGAAAGCTTTTTCTGGCACACCAAGTATATATCAGTCCTAACTTCTTATGTCTTTACTTGATATGAATCGGATGCATAAACAACTTCAGCCTTAGCTGCATGTATTATTGTTTCGTATTAGTGTTTTAGCGAAGGCCATGTTATTTTGAAATCTTTTACTTTCATACAAATCCTGCCTTCTTCCCAGGCAAGGAAAATTTTATGATCCCTTGACAGCCCGAACAGGACCGCCGAAAGACCGGGCCGGGTGGTTGCACCACAGGAAGGTCATTTTATCGCACCCAATTCTCTCCCCTAGCAGTGCATTTTCTCCTAAAGGAATTATTGTTTCTCAACCCTTCTAAACCTTTCCAGAGGGTGGTATGCACAGTTACTCACTGGAAGTGGGGTAACTGGATTGGATTTCTTGAGATACCAAAGTTTTCCTCAGTTTGTCTTTGAGCATCGGAGTGGAAGGTTTTTCGTGGTTTTCGGAATTTCTAGTGTGAATAACCAGTGAAATATTTTTCTAAATATTTTGAAGTGCTCTTACTTTAGCAAAAAATTACTTCGTTTGAAATAAGGTTTCTAACGCCTTCTGATATGGCTTCATCAAGCAAAAGAAAACGACCTGAACCTGGTGAAGAAGAAATTGTCCTTATTTTAGAAGAGAGTGATGATGAGAGTGTGTCTACTGAGTAACTGGATGATGTTTAAATCAACACTGATGTGAGTGATAGCGAGAGTGATGAAGAAGATTATCCCTTGGAGGACATTACCAATCAACCCGAGTATCCTTACGTTTGGAGTGCACGAGAGGGAGTGCGAGAGAAGTTCAGTTTCTCAGGTAACCCCGGATTGAATGTGGACGTTGAGATTGGGGATGACATTCTAAAATGCTATGAATTATTTGTGGATGAGGGTCTGCGCATGATGATAATGGAGCAGACAAATATTTATGGTCAACAATTTTTCGAGACAAATGTTAACCTGAAGCCACGATCTAGAGCACGAAGTTGGGTTGAAACGACTGTGAATGAAATAAGTGTGTCCTTAGGAGTTTTTATATTGCAGGGTATTGTACTGACACCAGATTATGCTATGTATTTTAATAAAAGAGAAAGCATCGCTACTCCCTTCTTTGCTAAAGTTTTAAGTGAAAAGAGGTTCCATCTCCTCTTGAAATTTTTACATTTTGTAGGTAACAAAACTTTCAATGCTGATATCAGCAATAGAAAAATTTTCAAAATTGAACCTGTGCTTGAATATTTGAAAAATAAATTTTCATCAATCCCAATCAGGCCATTGTCGTAGATGAATCTCTTCTGATGTGGAAGGGTAACCTCTCTTGGAAGCAGTATATTCCGTCAAAGTGGAGCAAATTTGGAATAAATTTTTTTGTGCTGTGTGAAAATGAGTCAGGTTGTATATGGAATTTTTTGATTAATACGGGAAAGGGCACATTGAATTCCGAAAAATATAAAGAAGAGAATGTCACCTACAGGATTGCCCTTGATTTAGCGGATCATCTTCTGGATAAGGGGCAATTGGTACACTAGCCCTAAATTAGTGGACAAATTAACCGCGAATAAAACAGATGTGGTAGGGACAATGATATCAAACCGGAAAGAGTTCCCTCAATCTGTAAAATCTGCAAAATTGAAGAAAGGAGAAATGGTTGCGGCATTTTGAAGGAAACAGATGGTGATGAAATGGAAGGACAAAAGAGATGCCATAATGGTGAGCACATTTCATGGTACTCAAATGAGCAAAACTGAAAGGTGGGGCAAAAAAGTGCTGAAACCAATTGTAGTTCAAGACTATAACAAGAATATGGGTGGGATTGATAGGAGTGATGGACTGATAAATATGTACAAAATTGCATGAAATCGGCCGAAAAAATATTATCAAAAAATATTTCGGCACTTGATGAACTTGGCGATGTTGAATGCTTATGTCATTTACAAAAAGAATAAGGGAAAGTTAAATGGAAAAGAATTTCTTATTTTGCTTGTGGAAATATTGATTTCTACACATGGAAAAGATGCCCATGCAAGCCAAGGAAGGCCATCTAAATCCCCTAAGCCATCTCGTCTTACCGAGAAACATTTTTCTGACACTGTCCGCCCAACAACCAAAAAGTACCCTGCGAAAAGGTGTGTTGTGCGCTACAAAGCGGGGAAAAGGAAGGAGTCGAAGTATTGGTGTCCTGATTGTTGTGTTGGTTTGTGTCCTCCATGTTTTAGATTATGCCATACACAAGTTAATTTCTGAAAAAAGATATTCTTGGAGCCTTAAAATATATTGTTTTTGTGTGTGAAACAAATGGATTAAAGCAATTTTAAACAATGGTTATGGTTTTAGCATGCAATTTTTTTAGGAGTTCAGTTCTCTTCATGTTTGTTATTTATATTATTGTGAACTACGTACTTACAATTTCATTTTTTGCCAGTACTAATATTTTTTTATGGTATTGTAAAATTTGCATTGTTTTATTCTGTGTAGAAATGAATTATGGTGATTATGTGATATTTTTTTACGAAACAAGAGTAAAGATTTAAAAAAATGTAATGCACGGTTGCCTAATATGCCCCTTAATTGGACAATTTTCGAATCACTGCAATTTACATGTTGCCAATTTTTAGAAACAATCTGTTACCTCTGATTTGACCACATATATATGAAGAAATAAATATCATTCATTGTATGCGAAGTTTTAATACTTAGTTAATGACATTTGTTTAACTGTGTTAAATAATTTGGGTTTATCGTTGATATAAAAAATTTAAGCCACTAATTTTCATCATTTCAAACAACTACTCAAAATATTTGCGTTTAATACTGAAAAATCGAATGACATGTTAGCGTTTAATCTTCCTATTACAAAAATAGAAATTTGGGCTGTGTAAAATTAAATACCCACCACGGGTTGGATCTGGAAAAATTAAATACCAAGACGAGTGGTTATTACACTTACAAGTGATGGTGAATAACATTAAAAGGTCAAATCTGACATATCTGAGCTAAGAAATTCTTCAAAGCTGTATAGTGGGTGTTGCTGAAGCCACCTTTTTATGCCTCCTTTGAAGCAGGCTTCATTTGCTAATGTTGCTTCATATGGTAATACATTGAACATTTTTAAACCTAGAACGTTGAAACTCTTGTTTAGTCTTTTCAATTCTACAAAAGGGCACATCAAGTCCCTCTTTCTTTCAGGTGTTATGACTGTGACCACCTGCTCTTATGGGCAAGGTTGATAAGATTTCTTTTTACAAAATAAAGTACTTCAAGTAAATTCAGAGAGTAAACCACCATTATTTTACTTTGAACGAAGTAAGGCTTACAGTGCTCATCATTTTTTAGGTCAAGTAAGCCCTAATGGCTTTTTTCTTTAGTAGTAGTATGACTCCTGTGTTCCCACAGAATTATACCATGGATTATATGGCTCTGAAAATAAGCATAATAGACTTTCATTATCACCTGTGTTGAAACCACTGGCCTTATTTTTCTGATTAGATACTAAACTCTACTGAGTGCTGTACACATGCTGTTTACTTGGCTATCCCAGGATAATTCCTTATCAAGGAGAAAGTCTAGAAGTTTAACCGACTTACTTGAATTGTTTCCTTCTCTAAGTCCAAAGGAGAACTTATTTGTTTTTAAGTCATTAGTTAATAATTCATTATCTTTAAACCAATCCTTAGACAACCTTAACATCTTTTCTGCTATACTCCAGATCTCATTGTAATTCTGTATTGTGAGTGTGTATTAGAGTGGTGTCATCCACATAAAAAATTGATGTCCACTTCAAACGGTATGATAGGTCATTAATATAGATGATAAAAAGGCTTTAGATAGGTCACAGGTCAAAGGCTTTAGTTAGGTCACATGTAATCATGGTCACATGTTGATTTTTTTCGAAAGCTTCATTAATAATATTAATTAATGCCTCTACAGCCTTGGTGGTAGAAGATCCCGGTCTGTAACCAGGTTAGGTGAGGTTAGTGATATTTTTGTCTGGCATATGACATAATATTTCGGAATTGGAAAATTCCCTTCTCGATTTGGTGGAATATGATATATATATGTTGGAAAATAAAATAAAAACATGACAAAAAAAATTATGGGGAAAAGAGGATGGCTCTGGATGAAGTCCCAGTCTTTCACACCTCTCAAACTCACTCCTGATAGACATACATGCAGTTGGAAAACAATTATGAACATATGAGGTGATGAGCTAAAAAGAGTGTGATTCATCAATTTATTCTCATAAATTGAAATCTCTACATAACTGATGAACAATAAACTTATAAAAAAGTATTTAAAAAATGAGTAAAGTAGTGCATTCACATTCGATAACAAAAAAAATTTGAAACTGTACTGAAATGACTACACTGAGAAAACTGAAGGAGAGTAATTAAGCTAATTATGTATAAATTTGAGCCTAATAATTCAAACTCCATTTGAAATCCCATCCTTACAATCCTATTACGGACAAATGGTAAGGTTGGCAGAAATGTCCAATTTCTTCTTTTAATTTTAACTTATTTCTGCCTCCTTACTTTAGGGTCATGAATCGAGGTTAGACTTACTGTGGAATTATATATCCTTTTTCTTTTTACTTTCAGGTATATAATAGGTACGTGAAACCAAAAGTATAATAATAACAGTTAAATATTGCTATGAAACTGGATATATGTATATCTTAATTTATGCCCTAAGGACCTATGCTTCCCTGGTCATTTATGTTCTATCAGTGTAAGGTTGGCAACACTGCCAGTAGACAAAACCAGCTGACGGAACATCGCCTCTCTCCGTCTCGTGAGAAACTTTGTAGTGTGGATCACTTGTTCCTCTGCTCTTCCCTTAACTGATCATACATGGTGGCAGCACCAAAAGTTATATTCACACGTAGTTCGGGGTATCAACATCTGACACGATAGATTTCATTGCAGGAAATGGCGACTCTTAACGAATATTACAGCGACGATGGAGCAAATGATTAGTATTACACCACCAGATACCTTGGACTTATCACATCCTTCAGCATGGGAACCGTGGAAAAAGAGGTTCCAAAGATACATGGCGGTATCATGATTCATTACGAAAACTGATACAAAGAAAATAGATATGCTGTCATACGTTTTGGGCAATAAGGCAGAGCAAATTTAGTCGCAGTGAATGAAGCCAGAGACTTATGAAAATGCTCTTAAAGCTTTTGAAGATCACATGATTCCGAGAAAAAATGTAATATTTGAACGCTTTAAGTTCAATTCAAGGGTTCAGCATCCGGGTGAATCCATAGACGAGTTAATAACCGCTCTACACATGTTAGTAGCATTTTGTGATTATGGGGATTTAGAAGATGATTTGGTATGAGACAGAATAGTAGTAAGAAGGCGCGACGTGAAAACATTTGAGCAAATGCAGCTGCATTCCTCTCGTATGCTACACGAGTCTATCCTGGCTGCAAAACAAGCAGAATTGCAGAGTCAACAGTCGCAATTGCTGCATTCAGAAACCAGGATGGTGAACATCAACCAGAAAGGAGGAAAGGCAAAGCAGATGGCAGTTTGAGTGTCAAGGAGTCAACCAGCTGGGGGGCGAAGTCTACCCAAGGATGCACCACCGCAATCATCACAGCCAACAAAAGCTGAGTATACAACCCCTCAGAGTCGGCGGTATAGCCATTATTTGTAGAAATGTGGCTATTGTGGACTACAGTAACATCCAAGGTCAAGTTGTCCAGCAAAGGTGGTGGGTCGCGGGCAACAGTACGCTGGCTCTCAAGGTAGTCCTTGCAGAAGGGATCATAGTTTGAGTCGAATGGTGAAAGTGGGCCTAGGGTATTACTATACTTTGGTTTCTCTTGTGGCATGCCGGTGAAAGCGTGCCAAAACTGACCGGTAGAGCGCATTAACCGTTAGCAGGGAAAGCTGCACGTGGTGTGGGTACTGCAAAGGCTGGTAACCTTGTGTACTCTATTACAACGTACTCATAACAGTCACATAGTCACCTCGGACAGCCAAAGCCACGATGGGTGGCAGAAGCTGAATAAGGTTGGCCCATCAAGTTATGGACTTAGCGATACCAACAGGACTATCGGTACTTGGAATGTGAGGAGTATATGGAAAACAGTATGAGTTGTTAAATAAAATGAAAGTGAGACAAATGGATGTTTTGAGTGCATGTGAAACTAAGCGCAAGAGGCAGGATGTTGTTACTACAGATGGTGGTGTTCTGGCACTGTGGTCAAAAGTTGACGATAATGTACACAGCTGTCAAGGTGTAGGACTCATTCTTAATGAGAGAGCTTAGTTACTAGTAAGGAAGTATGAGTCAGTATACCCTGGATTGCTCTGGGTTCGCATGAAAGTAGGTTTTAGAAGAGTTGTGATTGTGGTGTGCTATACACCAGTAGATGGAGAGAGTGACAGTGTGAAAGATGAGTTTTGGGAAAAACAGAGAGGTTTTGAATGAATGTGACCCTGGTGAGAGAATAATTGTACCAGATGACATGAATGGATGGGTTGGTGTGAGGCGGGATGCATCTGAGATAGTGGTTGGGCCTTTTGGTGACCCCCGAGTGAATGATAATGGTTAAAACTTGGAGTGTGTGCTTAGAAAAAGGATTGTTTGTGTCGAATACATGTTTTAAACATAAGAGAATACATATGTACACTTGACAAAGGGGTGATTGTAAAAGCATGATTGATTTCGTTGTGTATGATGAAAGATTGAGGGAGTTAGTGTGGGACAAGAGAGTGATGAGGGGTGCTGAATGTGGAACAGACCACTATTTGGTACTCTCCAAAGTGAATCTGGGCAGAAAGTGGGTAACAAGGAAGAATGTTGCACGTAAGCAGTTGAGAGTAAAAGTGGAAAGGTTGCTAGACAGAGAGGTAAGAATGCGGTATGGTTGCATGCTTGAGGATGCTCTATCGTTGAAGCAGAGAGAATGGGACTACCATATCAGATACGAGAACGTAAACGATGCGTGGGAGTGTTTAAAAGGAGTGATTGTGGAATGTGCTGAAAGTGTATGTGGAAAAGGATTAGTTGGAAGAACGAAAGGTGATGCTTGGTGGAATGAAGAAGTGAAAATTGCAGTCAGAGAAAAGAAAGAGGCATACAAGGATATGGTTGCTGCCGAATCTGAGGAAGAGCGCACTAAGGCATGTGAGATTTCCAGAAAGAAAAGAATGAATTCAAAATCGTTGTAACAGAGACCAAGGATAGAACGCGTGCGGATGAAGCTAGCAAGATGCAGAGCGATTTTTAAGGTAATATGAAGCCGTTTTGGAAGTGGATAAATAGGGCTAAGATTGGTGAAAGCAGGGGAATGAATGCGACAAGGGAAGAACGAAAGTGGAGAGATCGCGTGGGATGAGAGCATTATCAGAGACTGCTGGAGGGAGTATTTTGAAGAATTATATAATAATGTTGCAGGCGCTGAGAATGAGCCTTGGGAAGTAGTATGCGAGAATGCGATGATGGAAAAGGAGATCAGTGAGATGGAGGTCACAACGGCTGTGAGAGTATTGAAAAATGGGAAGGCTGCAGGTACAGATATAATATCCAGTGTAATGTTGAAATGTGGGTGTAATTTATGTTTACAGGCTTCATTTGTTCCAGTAGATTGGAAGAATGCAATAAGAGTGGACATATTAATAATATTGCAATATTATCCTGTTATTAATGATTATACTACTCAACAGAAACGAATCGGTAAGTAGCTGTTTGTTACTAACGAGTTAAAGATTGTGAAACATCAGGATATTTAATTATTTTCTCTTGACTGCTATGTTGTTGTGAATTTCGCCCAGAAAACAATTTACAGGGAGTCCACAAAAGTGACAGTAAAAAAATCAAGCATAACTCCAAGTTTTCAAGGCTAATTTTTTTTTTTATTTCCACGCCATATTATAGCGGTTTATATAGGAGCCAAAGTGATATTTTTCACGTTTTACAAATAATATGGATTTTCCTAGCTAAACACAACCTAATAAAAATACAGGTATCAAATAAATATAAATAATTAAAAAAGAAAAAGTGATAAAAACCAAGTAATAAAATACGTTGTTTCATTGACAATAAATTCACTCCAGTGATCGCGCTACTGGGCAAGCGATTACCTTTTCGGGGTGGCGAGGTTGCGGTAACTAGCCCCCGTCGGAGTCATCCTCCAGACGCCTGTCCTCCCCGTCCAGACCCCTGTACTCCCCCTCCAGACACCTGACCCCCTCCGGATATTGTTGTGCATGCAAATGCATTTTCCCTCACTTCTCAACTCCAACTTCATGAGGAGAAATAATATTCTTCCCATTCCATAAATGAGAACCCAAATTTTTTTAATAATTCATGAAATATGATCAGATAGGTTTCGTATCCATTAAATTTTCAATTACAGATTGCATGTATGCTGATTTTTTTCTTACTCGTGGGTATTTATCACTTTAAGGCATCAAGAGTGGATTTGATTGGCAATGTTAAAATTATTTCCATCTCATCTTTCAAGGAAACATAACTTCAAAGACATGGTTAGCTCTGACTTGAAGATATATGTACTCGGGAAGTATGTCAGTAGTTCCTATGAGCCAGGAGCGGTCTGGCATCATCGGGGGCCCTCAGCTGGAAACAAATCTTGGGACCCTTATTTTATTGGTGAATGGCAAGGCCGTAGCTAGAAAAATGTTTGGGTGGGTACATTTGGCAGGGCGGTTGTTTCACGAAAGAAGGTGCTGATATCCATGCTATTTGGACACCAGAAGAACTCACAAACAAAATATGTTAGTTTTATTGCGAAATAAACCAGATACATAATATTTCTACTGTTGACGGCTCTACTTGGTGGAATAACATATCGTGGGAGAATTTAAAACACTTAGTAATATTCCACAAACATTTATTTTCCCAACCGGTTTCAACACTAACGCGTCATTTTCAAGGGACAATTCTCAAAGTTCTTAGGAGGTGCGCTAAATATATATCCAATTCACAAAAGGGCGAAAGAACATATGAAATATATATTTAATAATGACCCAAAATCAGGTTTTGCTAATCATATAATTGAAACTGGTCACCAATGTAATTTTAAACCTAAGGTTTTACATGTGAATGACAAAGGTTTTAAACTGGACTTTTTAGAGAATTTTGAAATTAGTATGAGACAAGGTGTCCCTGATGTTGTGCTTTTAAATGACTGTTCTGTTTTTAAATACTCTCCATTCACCTCTGTGCTACACCCACAGCCCCTTCCCTCACCTTGACGATTGCTTCCTCGCAATACCCTCACCCTCCCTCCCCCTATCCATCCCCCCCCTTTTTTACTTAACCTCCCCTCCCCCTTTTGTGAATTGGATATATATTTGGCGCACCTCCTAAGAACTTTGAGAATTGTCCCTTGAAAATGACGCGTTAGCGTTGAAACCGGTTGGGAAAATAAATGTTTGTGGAATATTACTAAGTGTTTTAAATTCTCCCAGATACATAATATTCAGATATCTATTTATAAATATTTAATATGGGTCTGTAAGAGGCAGCGCGACAAACTGGTTTCCAAATATCAGCGCGTCTACTGTTCCCTCGATAAATGAATTGAACTATTTATAATTACACTGTATGGAGTCTATTCAACTAATAAGTATCAAAGATCAGTCGAGCGGGCGTAGATAGCGCTGCGTTGAGAGGGTGGAGACAGTTCAAATAGCAAAACGATCTCGCAAGTTGTGGCACATGCACCACGCCCTCTCTCTTGCTGCCAATGCTCGAGTTTTTCCGAATTAGTGCACACCAATTAACTGTGTCTACGATCGTATTAAACATCCACGAAAATTATTATTTTATAATGCGCTCGCACCAAAATACTGGAACATCAGAATTTTTTTGTAGTGAAGGCCCAATAGCCTACTTGTAATTGCGGGCCTAGCGAAAAGTAGGATTTTTTATCAAAACCTGGACGTTATGTTTATTATGAAAACCTAATTATTCATGTATATCAATTAGAAAGGGCACTAATAAATAGTTCTCAACTAGGTATAATAATTTAATTCATTATTTGAACTGTACTTACAGTACATTTTGTCATAGATTACAGTAAAAAACAGACAGTATAAATAATTCAAGAAATAATAAACAAATAATTCACGCAATTACATAGCTAATTGTTAAGTATATAATCATATCCGCATAAAGTCACGATTTTCCCTGTGCGCTAATGCGGAATGCTGAATGGCACTTATTTATGGTGTAAATGAAGTAATGAATTGGAGTGGATTTTTTCCGCACATTTCGAGAGTTCGAAAGAAAGATCAGATTAAATGATCGTGAAGAAAGTGAGCCGAGACGCTCCCATTGCCACCAATATGCGATTCCAGCGCCTCAATCATGACGTCTTACATAAAAAGTTACATTTTCATTATTGACTATGCATTTATGTGTAAATGCATTTCCTTATAAATTTATTTCATCCCTCCAAAGAAAAGTTAATTTATTACTATTGCTTTCATATAATGCCACTGAAAAAAACTATTTTATTTTTTAATTTTCCCTTTTTCACGATTTATGAAAAAACCTGACGTGATACGGACTTCGGGATGTTTTATCTTTTCAAAATATGCTGAAAAGTATTCAAATTCATGCCTGCTTTATTTAAAAAAACAAAAAATAAAATTTTTCTTGCTTTGATAGTGTACTTCGCATTCATCCTCCAAATTGAGCACGTAGAAAACCTTAAACGCCATCCTTTTTAGAAATATAGCTTTGTTTTTAACTATTTAATTTTACTAATGTATAAAAAATTTAAAACATATTGTCCACGTAGAGAACATTTTTACCTGCTATAAATATTTCACTTACGCAATAACATTAAAGTATTGCCTTTTCTAATTTTCACGTTTATGTTATTAGTGGAAAAACCGGAGGTGATATGGGAATTTGAGGTAATTTTTGGAATCCACAGAACAGTACACCTCATCATTTCAACAACAAAATATTGCATATTGATGATAGTCACTGATTTTCCTAGCGTTCAGGCCTATTACAAAATTTTTCATCACTTTCTCGTAAAAACAGAAACCACAATTTCTTTAACCGTTAATGTTATATAAAAATCGAGAGCGTAGACCACAAGTAGATTTCTTTATTTTTAAAATTAATAGTTTTAACTACATTGGGGCCCTGCGGTGAAATTTTTATGAGGAGCGTACCAATCCAAGTATGATAAACTTTACTTTTCAACTACTCACGTTTGGTATAGTCTGGTTGGAAGGCACTTAGCTGCCGAGTGAGTCAACTGTCGTGAGGTGCGATGTTAGACTAACTTCTGTCCTTGCTAATATTGTTGACACCCCCTGTTGGGGGCCCCCCCAAGCTGCCTCGGGCCGGGGGCCCTCGCTCACAACCTGCCGACCTAGCCAGACCGCCCCTGCTTTAATTTAAGCCTTTAATACACAGGACTGATAAGTAAGGGAGATGATGAATTTCAGAGAACACTATTAACAGATCTACATCTACATACTACCTCACAAGCCGCTGCATGGCCATGTGGCAGGGGGTGTTAGGTCACCAGCCATGTAAAGATGTAAAAGTTTTGGAGGTGAAATGGTGACATGTCTCATGAGAGTGTGTTTGGAGGAGCTCAGTTTCTATTGTTGTTGCTTATTGTGCACGGAAAGAACGAGTTTTTGTACCTATCTGTTCAGCAGAGTATCTCTCTTATTTTATCACGTCTGTCAGACCTAGAAATGTAGTGAGGCTTCATTATAATATTCTGTGTGTCGCTCTGAAAAATATGTTATTAATTTATCAAGCAGCCTAAGCCTAGCGTGCAGTCTCCGAGTCTCTAGGGGCTCCCACCTTAATCCCTCTAACAGTTGTGTAACACTATATGTTCATTCGTAGCAGTTTTTAATGAAGCGTGCTGATTTTTGTTGTTCTTTGTGAATTTTTTTGGATAAATCTTTATGACCAGGGTCCCAAATGCTTGTGGCATATTCGAGGTGTGGCCTAACCAGAGCGAAGTGGCATCTCTCTTTTACTTTTTCATCCGAGGACCTTCCTATTATACACTTAACAAAACCTAGTTCCTTTAATGCTTTGCCGCATATGTTTTGTGAGTTCCCCACGATACATCTGAAGTTATGGTAACTCCAAGATATTTTACTGTATTTGAAGATATTACGTTTACTCCACCCACGGTGTAGGTATGGCTTTTGTGTGATGACTTTTGCAGGAAGTGAACTGTGGTGAATTTACTAATATTTAGTTCTAAACCCCACTCCTGGCGCCACGAATGAATGTTGTTAAAGTCAGATGACAGAACTTCAAAGTCCGCATCATCACTTATTGCACAGTAGATTACTGTATTGTCTGCATATAATCTGAATTTACAGCTAATTCAAGAACTTACGTCATTAACATAAATGATGAATAAAAGGGGGCCAATCATGCTTCCTTGAGGAACACCGGATGTGACTTCGACCATATCAGAGATAAAACCGTAAACAACTACTTTTTGTTTTTGATCACTGAGAAAGCCCCTTATCCAGTTCACTATTTTTTTTATTAACTCTGCATGAATACAATTTATAAATGAGTTTTTTTGTGAGGAACCTTGTCTAATACCTCCTTGAAATCAAGGAATATCATGTCAATTTGCTTATTCGATTCACCTGATTTTAGGATATCATGAAGGAAGAGCACAAGCAGTGTTTCGAAGGACCTGCCCTTACGGAAGCTGTGATGACTGCTGTGTAAGAGGTTACGATTATCCAGGAATGCCATAATATTGCTAACAACAATGTGTTCGAGGATCTTGCATAAAAGTGATGTTATCAATATAGGCCTATAATTTTCTGGGTCACTTCTATTTCCTTTTTTAAATATTGGTGTGACATTGGCTATTTTCCAGTCTTGGAGCACCTTGACTACGGATAGTGATTTGCTAAATATAATTTCTAAGAATGGTGCAATCTGTGGCGCTAACTCCTTGAACACAAGTGCAGGTATTCCTTCTGGACCTGGGGACTTGTTACTTTAAATCGAATGCAGTTGTTTAGTTATTCCATCACGCTGAATTGTTATGTTTGCCATCGGCTCGTTAATGTCAGGAATGTCTAAATTGTGTATTGTGCCATCCTTAGTAAATATACTTTCGAATTAGTGATTTAATAAGTAGGCTTTATCGATGCTGTGGGTGACCATTTTGCCGTTTGTATCCGATAAAGACTCTACTGTCGAAGATTCACCCTGGAGCGTTCTCGCGTAAGACCAGAATAACTTGGGGTTTTCATATATTCATCTTGGATTTTTTTCTTGAAGTTTCGTAACCTAGTGTGCATGATTTTCTTCATTTTTAAGGGTTGGGCAACGTAAATTTCTCTCACCATAAGTTCCATTGTTTTGTTACCAGACTTTATAGAATTTTTATATACATAAATTGAGTAATTGCCTTTGTCTCCTGAGCTCTCGCCTTACTTCGTGGTTATACCAATGAGGTTCTTCACTCTTCCGTTTGAATTGGTGTGGAATATATTTATCGATTACTTTACATAGTATTTCTAAAAAATATCTCCATGATACTTCAGTGCTCTCGTCCTTCATTGTGGATATGAATTCCGTGAATGAGGCTTCAAACATCTCTCCTAATTTTTTGTATTATGTAGCATTTTTCAAATAAGTAGACTTTCAGTTTAGATTTGACAGTGGACTCTAATGTTGTTTTCAAAGTCGTAAAAATTACTTTATGATCACTTATGCCTTTGAGGATATTGACGTGTTTAATAATTGTAGGGTGACTAACAACTAAAAGATCTAATGTTTTATTACCTATCATAGGTTTGTTTACAATTTGAGTAAGAGAGTGGTGTGAAAGTGTATTTAGCAAGGCCTCACTCATATCACACTTCCTTGAACTTGATTCAATGCTATGGGTTTTCCAATTTATAGCCGGGAGGTTAAAATCTCCACCAATAATTATTACGCTTTTGTTATCTCTCGAGGTAAATGATGATAACAGAGTTTTTAATTTGTACAAAAAGTCTATTTTGGAATCTGGAGGTATGTACAATGAACAGATATATTTCTATTGTTTTGTTGCTTAATAGTACACCATACGCTATTTCATTGTCGTCTAATTTGTGTTTGGAACTATTCAAATGCAATTTAACTGCTAAAAATACTCCGCCGCCAGTCCTATCTGGTCTATCACGTCTAAAGATTGCATACCCTGTCAGAAAAACTTCGCTATCGTTAATATCCTCTGCAAGCCAGCTTTCTGTTCCAATTACTATAACTGCATTTTCAAATACATGCTCAACTTCGGCACATTTGTTCTTTACGCTACGGAAATTTACAATTACTAAATTTATGTCACATTTAGCTAGATGATTGTTGGTTTGTTGTTTTCTGCGATTCTGTGAATTATCTTTTTGATGTTCTCTGAAGCCACTGCGAAGAGTTTTTCTTTGAAGTTTCACAGTTATCTAGAGAGCGCATGAAGGAATTATTTTCGCTATGGAAGTAGCATTTATTTCTTTGTGCTTCTCTTAAGTTTTTTCGGCAATGAAGGTTAATGTTACTCGTAGGCTGTTGTCGGGTGTATACTTTTAAATCCCACTGAATGACCTACTCTTTAGCCTAAAAAATTCCTGAAATGCTTGAAAATCCTACGAGCCACGCCTGGGCTGAGTATTGCACCCCAGAACAGTTGATCGGAGCCCGGCACGACCCGAGCACCAGCCGAAGATCTACGAATTCTGCTCCTATGTCTACAGATATGGTAAACCAAACCCTAGCATTTATCTTTTAACTCTTGGCTGATACATACATATAGCCCTCCACAGTGTTTTCACCCAGGGGCCCCACAAAGGGAACCACACTCCATATAATACTTAATGTAACGATTATTAAAATACTTAACGTAAAATACCAAGATCAGCCTTATCAAGCACCCTAGAACAGGGAACTGCACCATCACAAGATAATAGGCCCTCAGAACCTTTGATTATTCTGCATGAAATCAAAGAAATATGTAAAAAAAAAAACAGAGAAGGGGCTAAGGAATTGAAGCAGGTTCTCATGGAAAAACCGTGAGCCGTGGCTGAAATTGATGACTGAGATACACAAGACATTTAAGCAAATACTAATGATATTCCATACAATTCCTGGGCAGACTTATCTGTCAATATGCAAAATTGCAAACTATGTAAAATCAAGGTGCATTAAAATGAGGTTTTAGTGTATATATGATGGGATTTATAATAATTTTATAGGGGTTATCATCTCCCATGCCAAATGACGTCATCTCTCAAGATAACTATTTAGGAGGCATGCTGGTAAATATGCAACACAGGTAGACTGATCTCAGTAAATACAGAGTCTACAGTATCCCTACCACTAAAATGGTGACAGAGGAAAACAAAATCAACAAATGACTTACCTCATACAATGGAATAGTTTCCAATTTCTGCACCACAGGCACAAGCTCTGGTTCACTACCAGAACTAGTTGTCCGATGCCTAGTCCTTAGAAACCTCCCTGGAGTTCCTGGAGTGGATGTAGGAGTGGTAGGTATACCACCCATTGGCGTTGACGGAGTAGTAGGCGGGGGGGTTGAGGGTGGTTGCACAGCAGCGTGGGGAAGCGGTGCTGGAGGTGCAGCCATCAAGCCAGTTGACAATTCCGGTAGTGCCACACTAGATGACTGACTCCATCGCTTATCAGGAGTGCCACGAGATCGCCCACCACTTCTCTGAGAGCCTTCGGGTGGCCTCTTTTCCGGAGTAGAATAAAGGCCTTCATTCTTTTCCGTCCTAGTCACGTGGCTGGGATGGTGTTGATTGTCAGTGGAATCCAACACTGGTTTTGATTCTGAAACCCTACCTGGAGTCACTTCTACTTTACGGCTATCATCAGTTACACTGGTAAGATTGAGGGGAGGAGGAAGAGGTGCACCATTGCGTGATGTCTTCTCACTTACACTGGGGGACTTTGGCCTGGGGGGACGGTGGTGAACAGAAGTAGTGGGGGTAGCAGTTGGTGCAGCAGACACAGGGACAGCAGAATTTGGGGGCAAAGGTGATCTAGACCTTGCTTTGGGAGTGGTTTGGTTCCGGGGATGAGTATGATGGGAATGAGAGGTGGAAGGAGTGAGCTTGACAGGGTCTGGCCTAATCACAGTCTCCTCAGATTCCCTTGGAGGCCTTGATTGAGCTTCCCGTTTAGCTGCAGATTGCAATCCTTCCTTATTTTCTCTACCATCCCTCGGTCTATTAGAGCCTTCAAGTTTTCTATCTGAGGGCACATTGGGCATTCCAGGAGGAGGCTGTCGATGCCTACCATCCCGAACTCCAGGAGAAGGCTCGGGTCTACCGTGGTGATGGTGGTGGTGGTGGTGATTGAAAGGTCTCTGGTCTGTTTTGGTTTCTCCTTGAATCGGAGGCTGATGGGATTGGACTTGAGATTTTGGACCCTCTGGAAAAAGAGGAGCCGTGGATGTAAGCTGCCGCTCTCCACCACGCTCCTCCCTCTGTCTCTCACGGAACTCGGGTCTTTGGGAAAGGGGTGGCCTTGATGATGACCCCGAGGGCAGTTGGGGCCTCGAGGAAGCCAATTTTGTTTCTCGATGCAGTGTGTCTTGGGAATTGACGTGGTGGGGATGAGGGATCTGTACATGATTTGTAGCATCAGATGATGCCATTGAGTTCTCGGCCTCTAGCACTGCTGAAGCCAACTCTTCTCTGCGAATGGCATCTCGAGCCATCTGCTCCCGCTTGTTACTAGCAGCTAATTTGATTGCCTCCCGTGACGACTGTGGTTGACCCGAATTCAGTCCAGCTTGTTTGGCCTGTGAGGTATTAGGAATTTGATGCTGATCTCCACGAGGCCGACCAGCAATGGCAGCAGCAGCAGCCGCTCTCTCCCTCTCCTTTTTCTCCTTATATTCTCTATAATCCACCCTTTGCTGGGGGTAGTCATGCCGGTGCTTTTTCTGCTCCTCTGAAAGACCTTTTAAGGAACAAAATACAATAGTTATAAATATAATCATGTAGTAATCTGATAAAAACATTATGAATCAGCATCCAATTCCAATGTATTCAGTTGGTTCAAACACCTCCAAGTAAGTTGAATAGTAATCACTAAACCAACTAGCTTCCCACCTATTTGAAACTCAAAAAGCATGAGAAACTTGTCTTGTAAATATGTTATCGTCACTTTCCTCCCTTCAGTTTATTGGTAACTTCAAATCTGCTGCATAAGTCAGGCTATAAACCCTTGGGGTAAAAGGAGAGTAAAGTGGAGATCTGGAGCATACAAATTTTTAGACTAAGACAACTGATCATAATGATGAAGTCAGCTTAAACTGTGCATGAGCATACTTTCCTTCACCAAACCACCCCTCAGTAAAGTCACACATGAAACCCCAGTCAAACATCAAGTTCATACTTGTTCCATTATGAAACCTGGTGATAAAGTAAATCCCCTGAGTCCCTAGTTACTTCCCCCAATTCACTCAGCTCATAAAATAGAGGTGAAGCTCTTCTGAAATATTCACCCCCAGGATCATAAACCTGCCATTCTGCAAGGCAAGCCCTTAGCATGCTACTCATTGTACATATTCTATCCTCTGTCTCCATCCAAGATCACAAAATACATACCTATAGTCCCCAGTACTTTCAGAATCCGTATGCATTGCCACAATGTAAGTATTCATGGGACATCATCAGTTTATTTTTTTAATGGTGGAAGGCACCAATTGGAATTCAACAGATAATATTGATTATAATGAATACAACACAAATAGCATCCTTTCAATCACCTTGACTAAAAGCAGTGAGCTTCCTCTTCTTGGTTGATTCTATGTTTATACTGGTCACCATGGGAAATTATTGCCCATCTCTCTGGACTTCTTCCAATGGAAGAAGTAGTCTGAATTCCCTACTTCTTCCATCTGAAGAGGACCACAGAGATGGTCGAAAATTTCTCAAGAGAGTTTTTCTTTTCTGTGTTCTCCTAATAGCTGCCACACCCAGGGAATTTCATTATATACATATCAAGACTTGTGATACTTTCGCATGTGTTAGTGTCCACAGAAGTATCAGGCTGGGTGTCCACTATGAGAGTTTTCTCTCTTGAGAGCTTCTATCTAGAGTAACTCTCCAATCTAAATGGCACTGAGAGAGAAAACTCCAAAGAGTTGAACCAATTTTCAGATAGTTGCTGAGAGGGAAATCTTACGAGCAAGCATGTCCAATCAACACGCCCTCCCCTCTGCTCTCCAAGAACAACTCATCCAAACTCACAGGAGCTACACAAGTTTCCAACAGTTTCAATACTCTCAGTGAGTTTAGCAATGAAAGACCTACCCTGTGAGCAGATGGACAGGCTGTCCTCAAAGAAGGCAAGAAAATAGCCTGCAGAGGAAGTGAGGAAGCTCACACATGAAGTAGTATCTATGAAAATAGACCATTTTTGTGAGACATGTTCTCTTTGGACTAAAATTGTGAAATAAGGGCTAGTGGATTAGAAGAGATTTCTGCACATTCGGCTACATTCAAGCAGAGCTGAAAAATCAAGAAAACTCCTTTATCTTCTAATTCTGGTAACATTCACTGACCTACATAACAGGGTTGGGTCATTACACGTAGAATATTATTTTTCTACATACACGTAGAAAATAGTGTAGATAATGTAGAATATTGCGTAGATTATGTAGAATATTATGTTGATTATTTTTTGTCTGTAAAATAATGTTTTATGCTTAATAAAATGTAGAAAATTACAATTAAAAAAATAATAAAGTATTACATTGATTTCCTGGTTGCAAAATTACATTACCTTGAAGAAATACTGTTAGTCTTCCTAAATCATTGTTTCATTACAGTTTTAACAACTATTATTCACTTATTTTATTAACTATAATTTAATTATAGTATTTACATATAATTAGTTGTGACTTGTCCTGATGGAGGAAACCAGAGTGATTACAAAATGTCGACCTTGCATACAATGAAGGTAAATGTTAACCTGTGGCCCTTTAATGCAGCAAAATAACCCGTTTCTCACCTTCTCTTCCTAAAATATTTATTTATAATTTTTTTTTATAATTCAGATGAGATTATAGATAGGTAGGCCTACACCTTAAAAGGGGGTGACTGTCAGTCATTAATGTTTATAGAATTAGAAACAAAAACATTTAAGCCCACTCAAGGAACTTTATATATGTATGGCCCTAGTGTTTCCAGCTGAATATCTATCTATCCCACATAACTCAAGATAGGCATTAAAAACTAAGTAGGCCTACACTGTCTTATACGACATCTCCAAATTTAATACTATAAAACAAAACTAAATGCCAAGTTGTCAAAGATGAGACTCAACACGACCAAAAATTATAGTTTTATTGTTTTAATCTTACAACTTGGAGACTAATCTTTCCTCCATGTGGATTTATTGTATTCTTATTCTTGACATTTTCTAATTGTATTATGTTGTAATCATTCCGTAGAACTCCCAAAAATACATCATAATTGTAGTTTTAAAACAATAGAGATACCTTCCTCTCTGTAAGAGAACTGACCAGCAATTAAGAGAGCAGTTAGCCTGGTAACAACAAATAAACATACAGTTCTTAAGTTGTTTTTTGATGGTAACTTTCTCTTGGCTCGGCCTTGAGGTGCAGTAATATACATACTTCCTATTGTTTCACTTAGTGGCAATGGACATAATTTCTCTTCAATTAAAATACCAGTTAATATAATCCTTAATCTAGCCTACTGCATATATCACTAATTGTAAGTACTTGCCATAGAAAATTTAAAAAATGATATGAAGTGGCTACAAATGACTCAGGCCTACACCAATCAATTGAGAAAATATTGCTTTGGCTCATGGGTAATTGGGCATTTAGAAAGTTCAGTCTAGGATAGTTATTGATTCCCTGGCAGGCCTAGCAATGGTAGGCTTGTAATAGGCTATTTAAGTTGAAAATGCACTAAATAAAGGTTTAATTATTAAAATGTATTAGTATATTGTTAAAATAAAATTTTCCAATATCGTAATCACTTCTTTAGCAGTATGTAAAATTAATTTTCTACATGTAGAATATGTAACTATTAGCAATATTCTACATTACATATTCTACGGTAGAATATACACGTAGATTACGCATTTCCCACACAGAATATTCTACTGACCCAACCCTGCTACATATTAGATGACAATTGCATACCTACATTTCTCTCAGGTTAAAATAAAGTAAAAAAATAGTACGATATTATGCTCTTATTGCATCTTTAAATACCTACAAGGCCCATATGAGCATGTCAAAAGTGACTCTCACTTCCAAATTTTTCTTTTTGGGATCCTTCACTTCGGAAATTTTCTATGAGTGATCTTTCCATGCTATTGGTGTGAAATTATCAGTGGCTCAATCTTAGTCCATAACTACAAACATCCTTTAACTCACACTAGCACAGACATAAGGTCTCACAGACAGCTTGTTTATACTTCCCAATATCTTGTTGAATAAGTACATTTTATAATTTTACTTGACTATTTGTTTAACCATTCTCACTTTTGCCAAACTGCCTCATTCCAATGAAATAGCAATGTAATTATTAAAAAAAAATGTGTTGTGCACCTCACTGAAAGTGGACTTGTATACATATGACTGAAAAAGAAATGTTTTGGTTACCAAAAATATTCATTTAGTATCTCTCTGATTAGAATAATATGAAGGTCCAATTAATTAGATATAAGTGGAAATATTATTTAATATATTTTCATATGTTTACAGAACAAGATAAAAAATACCTATGTAATCACACACATATGGTCTGACAGACCATGGAAAAACTTTGAAATTATTTTGCTCAAAAATCAGTCACAGTAAACATCTTCTTTGGCAGTAAATCCTTTAAATACTATCAAATGTAAAGGTATAAAATTTGGTTAAAATTACAAGTTAGGCAGAGATGAAAAAAAAGCTACGTTGAAAATCAGAGTTAGGGCAGGAGTTGAAAAACAGGTTAGGGCATCACCTCACAACGTAGAGTCCCTGACATCTCCGGCTGAGGGAAAAACCACATTTCTGTGTCCTTAAGTCGGAACTAAGCATTCAACATTTTCTGCTGTCATTCTAGTGAAGTTGTGATACTACAATACATCATTCAAAAGAAGTTCCTGGCTTGAAAGGCTACTTGCTTCATACTGCTCTCTTCCACTAATCCAATCCCTGGTTCAGCACAAAAGTGACACCCTTGTCTTTTTCTAACAACATTTTTTGAACTCGGTAGCACAACACATTTCACTCTCAAGTGAAAACTCTTCTACTAGAATTTTTCACACTACAAGAGATATTTCACGCAATAATGGACCTGGCCCTGACAGCCCCTCTCAAGAATTAGTGCTCTCGAGATTTTAAACTCTCACAGAAAAAAACTTAATCCAAGGAATTGGACGTAAATATCAAAATGCATCAAACTTTTTCCACAATTGCTAACTGTAGCATAGTAATATTCTCCCAGTAAAACTGCAGCGAAGTTTAACTCCTCATGAACTTCATTGGTAGCACTTTCAATACATGAGTGAATGCAAACCACAGCCAATTCTCAAAAGATAATAACTATATTGCATCAAGCATGGAAATAGGGGTCCATTCGCATCATCAACTGACCTTAGTTTTCAAAGCCAAAAGCATTTGTATGTGCACCTGACTTGCAACTGTTTCACATTTCACTAACCGATATTTATGAGTAAATATTTTCCATGCTGGTAGGACCCTACTGTCTTAATGCTCAGAGAAAATAAAAATGGATAGTTTCATCTTAGTTGCATAAAATTCTAAAAATCAATTGATTACAGGTAAAATAACAGCACTGAGGTGGCATTGTGTTAACTTAGGTAATTTTTTGCTTTGAAGATTTTGTGCTATCTCCATATATACAAATGCAACCCCACCCAGTCAATACAATAACTTAGATATAACTTAATATAAATGCATAATTAAACAACTACAATTGAGCAGCATAGTTTAAGAAAAGGATAATGGTAAGTTCTTGAACTGTTGCTGATGTCAGGTACCCTTTGCTGACTATGTGTCAATACATTCCCCCATTACTTTTTCCACTAAGTTTTACACAAGAAAGAGGACTAATCACAGAAATTTGATTTGGAGTATGTCCAGGGAGTAAAACAGATACTAAATATCAGTAAAATACCCCAGTGAAGTGACTTAAATATAGCTTATCAGTCACATTCTGATTTTGTCCATGAGTTTATGCACTACTTACAGTGCAAATTCAAGTCTAAGTCAGGAAATAACATGTTTTTTTTCAACAGATAACAACCCACGCTTATACTGTGTCATTAAGTTATGTAACTTCTTTGAGGGTTGATTTTTCAGCTACGTCTGGACAAACATACTTCTCTACAAATAGGCCATGGAGGGTATTCTTAAAAAAATACATTATATTAATACTGGAAGTTTCATTTCAGGGACTCCCAATGTCAAATACACTCGGTACCTCCAATTTGCAATTAAACCCACTCCATGCAGTCAATTGCTTAATAGGACCTAAAAGTAGATTAATTCTAGGATCAACTTCAGATTATGCTAAAGCCATAAATCTTAACACATAAATTTACAGGGACATTGGGTAATATTAAAAAGCTGAAAGAGATTTAACCTGAGGAAAAATTGCATTAAATATGCTGAATAAATGATTAACATGAAATGAAAACATTTAGACTTTTCCTTGCAAAATTTTGAATGCTTCCCAGTTAAAGACTCTCCAACACAGCCACTTAAATATGCTAAGAATCGCCTCTAGATTCATGAATTACATTTTTGATCTTGCTTCCTGCAACAGGCAGAATGGAAATATCCTCCTCTTCTGCAGCTATCTACTTTAACTGAATCATTTGCTCCATTGGTAATGTACCAATCACAAGGCTTTGTAAATGTCCACACAGGCAACACATCAGTCTATGTAGAGAGATATTCTCAAGAATCATTTATTTATTATTCATCTCATTCTACTAAAATACCTACTCCCTAATCCTCACGTGAAGGCTATCTGATAGTACGTAATGAGGTTAGTATTTTACGGTGCGGGTGAGATATTTTGAGAAAAATAGCAATCAAAATGCAGAAGTTTCATCCATTAAAAGGATATACCAATAGCCTTACACTCCTAAATTAAACTTAATCCATAATTTGGACAATTACAAGTTTAGCTGCACAAAACTTCCATTGGCCACTGATATTTTGCTATGAAGTCTCTATTCCTCAACTTCACCTTTATATTGTCAACCCTATACATATACAGTGAAACCCCATATTTCCATTGGTAGAATAAACATTTTCCCTCAATTAATGTAAGTTCTAATGCTTTCTACTCAATTTCATATCTTCCCAACGTATGTAGAATATACAAGATTTCCCTTTTGGTTTTCCCACAATTTGCATATTTTTGTGCTTGATGAAAAAAAATTTAACCTTCTTATGATGTGATTCATGCATATTCCCATCAATAATTGTTATATCCTTAATAATCTTCACTAAGTTTACTTAGCCTAACATTTTCACTAAATTTTGTCTAGTTTACTTATATTTCGGAGGAACTATTGGGTTTCCACCACAAAAGTTCATCCCGAGTATCTTTTGTGCATGATTTTTAAGATGGATGAGCACTTACAATCTTCAAAATGAGGGAAAAATAAACACAGCAGAACTTCTGCACCAGAGACAGATTCCTGACACGATGGTCCAAAGGTAATTGAGAACACTTTAATTAGTCTGTGTTGTCTCGAAGGTGAAAAGGTGGAATTTGCTTAGCATTGTAAATGATAAGATTGACTAAGTTATTTCTCACCTGATGTTATGATTGAATACAATTAGGCAGAATATCTATGCTAACCTTGTTGTCTACAAGGCTCTGAATTAAATATTTTCCCTGACTTAAATTCAGTCAGATTAAAAGCAATCAAATTACTATCTCAGTATTATTACTTCATGTGATATTTAAAATATCAACATTTTTTTAGCACATCATAGCTAATTTTACATGAAGTAGTGTGGCTTGACTGAAAACAACAAACTGATGAGCAACAAATGGATTGGTGAGTCACCTGGGGTCTGCAAACCCTTAAAGTGGCAATGCGACAAAAACTTTCACCCATTAAATTTTGAATATTGCTAGCTAACTAATTAATAAAATCATACTATTACTCTTTCAAATATTAATTCTTAAAAAAATATTAACTTCATGATAATGTGTTGGATAATATATATGTTTTGAATTCAAATTAGATAACTTTCCAAGTATCATTTATTACACAAAATCTTGATTTCGAAATACTGTTTACATATATTATGTAGGTGAATTATGCCTGTTCCAACATTTACAGAAATAATAGTCTAGCACAAACTCTATGTTAACTGGTAGGGAAGACTGTTAGCACGTCAAAGTGCTAGTGGTGAACAAAAGGATAAGTAAGTGTGGTGGCACAATAATGGATATTTCACATAAAAGGCAGAAGGTACAATGAGCACAATGCCAAGTTCTAAACAATTTTTCAATGTGACTAATAGATGAACAGATTAGCAGCAGTGTCATACCTTCATTTGTTCCATATAAGATATGTCTCCCCACAGTGAAACCACACGCACCTTAACAGACTATCAGTGAATGCCCAAGCACAGAGATGGCTTTACATAATTAAAGGAATCCCTAAACCAATAACCTAAGAAAAAATATTCTTGAAACAGTATCTCATAACTTTACTAGCATTTCAATAACACAACATACAAATGAATAACATAAAAAATTATGTCAACATGCTCCAACCAGGAAAGGAGAATAAAATATAATTTATAGTGTAAAACAACAATAATCTGCAATACAACTTGCCCGCATTAGCTTTTGTTGGATCTGAAGGATGAGGATGGTGAGGCCTCTGAGACTGAGAGCTCGAGGAACCACCAGGAGGTACACCAGAGGACAATGACTTTGAAGAGGGAGTATTTCTTTTTCGAGGCTCCATTTCCTGAAAAGAAATTTTTAAAAATTGCCAGCTTGCATCTTTACAATAAAATTTACAAAAATACTTGCATCATTACACCCAGTCCTCAATGCTCTTCATTCATTTCAGGAAAATCAAGCCCTAATGGAAACAGCACTATTCAAAGCATAAAACGGCATAGGAATAATTTTATAATAGACAACACATTCCTAAGATTGTGTTGAACGATATAGAACAGTACATTTACTATTATATGGGGTGATTCTGCAGAAACTACATGGTGGCCTAGGCTTAACCAGGATTCGATTGAATCTTATTGAATCCATGGATCAGAAAGTCGATTCAATCCTTCCAAAAAAGATTCAACTGAATTCAAATCCAGTTGTGCCACTGGTGCATGCTTTACATCGCTGCAAACTCTTTGTCGTCCATAATAAAGTTTGGAATCTCACCTCATTTATCATTTTGATGCAATTGTACTTTCGAAGTGCGGTTAGTTGGGAGAACACTCGGTACATCATAAAATATGAATATCAGCTGAGATAATTCATAGTTATAATTGCATCATGTTTCATTTAAAAATCACCCCATGGCACACGTGCAACACTGCCTTCAGACCCTTACAGAGCATTTTGTGTACCAATGAGTGCATGCCATAGAACTATATGCCTGTAGTTTTTATTACTCATTCAACGAATAGACTGAAAATATATTTGTTTTTGAAAAATGAAGTTTTGAGCAATAGCTAAATATACACCAAGCATAGAAAGCATTATAAAATATCGCTTTTATAATGAGGCGAAATTTACTTGAACTTTTTTTTTCCTCCATTGTGCCATGGTTTAGTGCCGTAAATTTAACTGGTCCAAAAACTTAGCTGGTCCTTTGAAAGGATTGTGCAAGGAGTTACTACGTTTTAAACAAACATCAAATATAAACATGGGTGACATTAAAATGGGCTAAGAATTGGAAATACATATTCGAGAGGACAAATGTTGAAAGGAAAGAGAAGTCCCTCTCTCCTTAACAGAAAAGGGTCATTATATTTTAATAATACAACCATTAGAAGAGACTAATAGGAGTCAGAGTTTTAATCTTTGTCGCACCTTTTTGTGACAAATTCTGATACTATATCCTACAGTTACACCTCCAAAGCCACCAATGCACTGAGGTAATGGGCATAAAAATTTTCAATTTTAGCCAGAAAAACAGCAGAAGTCTGAAATTTAGCCAAAAAATACAGGGATAGGTTTTGAAACACCTCACTGGAAAATAACTAAGAATGCACAAGGATAAGTGAAAAAAATCAATTGTATTCACTTAATATCTTCCTTTATCCCCAACAGGGAAAGTAATAGACTAAAATGTGAAACAAATCTGTCTAGTTTCATTTTTTTAAAGCTAAATGATTAGATTTTAGGTGAAGGGAAAACCTAGAACAACACATGGGTCCATAAATCTACAATAATCCTAATAATAATAATTTATTTAATCCTGTGCCAAGAAATAAATGTTGAATGGGACAAGTAAAATAAAATTTAGACAAAAATTACATTCAATTACAATTCATTGTCCATTAGGAATTAGTTTACCGAATAATACAATATACCCGATAAACAAGCTTTAAGCTTCTGCTTAAAGGAAGCACAACTGGTTGCACCTTTTAAATTCTGAGGGAGTTTGTTGTATAGCCTCACACCCATTTCCTTAGGCCCTTTCCTTTCAGTCTTTATTTTTGCTGATTGAGAAAAGATGCACATAATTTTCCCTTCTCGTGGAGTATTTGTGGAAATTACACTTTTTCAACATTGAATCTGTGTTTTCCCAGGTAAATAACACAGTAAACATGATGCATATACGTGGAAGAGGCAGTTTTTAAGCTCTTTACAAAAGAGGTCGACAGGGAGAGTATTGACGTTTCCCAGCCAAGATTCTTATAACCCTTTTCTGAATAACAAATATTATATGGGCAGCAGATGAGGAACTCCAGAAAGAAATTATAAATAAAATGTAAAAATGGATTTGAAGGATATTCAAATTTTGGATTCAACCCATCACTAGTAAAAGTTATTAATTATAATGGGATTTCGACTCAGCAGAGAACGTCCTGGCTAATTTCATATTATCCATGACTTGATTTCCAGGAGTAACCCAGACATTCTCAAGAAAGCCAGTGTCCTTATAATCTTGTGACAAGTAAAATGCATTGGTGCATTTGAAGTGCGAGTGCTTGCAAGCATTGACACACACTCAACATTATGGTACTTCTCATACCTCTCAGTGGTCACTTAAAATGAAGATTACATTGTTGCCAGATGTGCCAAGATATGGAAATAAGCCACAATTATGTCATAGAGGCAATTAAAAGACTTAGGCATCTACAATAAAGATAACATTGAAATGCGCACAGTGATCTAAAAGATATTGAAATAAAATATCAATTTCTTTAAAGTCATAAAGAAAAAATGCTTACCAACTGGTAGCCAAGACCATGAGCAATGTTGGGATTTTGAGCAGCAGCCGACACACTCATTATCTTCATTTTGAGCCTGGATGGGCACTGATCAAATATAACCAGGAACTCAGCAGTCAATTCCTCTAACAATTCCTGAGTCACAGTTTTGTCTACATACCAGAACCACTCTTTTCCCTCACTAGACTGAGGAATCTGAAAATATACAGAAAATATAATTTAAAAAACTGTTTGCAGAGCTATAACCCATTTCTGTTACTTATTCATCATTTCCTGAAATGACATGAAAGAAAATTGAAAATACTTAAAAAATTGGTCGCATATATTAAAATTCATGAAAGGGATCACTACGGCTGTTCTTGCATCATCTTTCCTTTCTTCTTTCTTGCCTTCATCTTTCGTATTTCTCCCTCTTTATCACTGTAAAGTAACTCCGGGATGAGGCTATCCACACCTATTGTTTTCTCATCCTCTACATCTAGATTCACAGGTCTATTATTGTTAACATCTATCTCCTCCACACATACCACCCACCTAGCTTGGATATTTTATAGCTAGGTTAACATCTTCCCTGTTTTGTCATTAACTTTTGGTATTCCTTTGCCCTCTCACTTCTCGACAGCATTTTCACTTTAGCATACAGTGCAGCCACCCATCCTTCTTCCTGAACCTTTCCATTTCCTCACATTGTCCTTTCCACTAATTGGTCTCTTGCCAGAGTTTCATTATACTTCTGGCCATGGTTGGTGTCGACTTTTTTCAACACCCTTCTCTTCTCCACTTCCCTAACCAATACCTCTACAACTCACTGCTTCTTAAACCTGCTCATTTCCACTGATCCTATTGTTACCTCTGTCGCTCTCACTAGGCCTTCACTCAATAAGATGAAACTCTCCTTTGGGAGTGTGTTTATTCAGTCTGCTTCTTCCCACAACTGATCCTTCATCTGTTGGTATTATTTTATGTACCTAGAGGCTTCATTGCAATAACATTTAATGATAATTTCAGGTGACAAATATGTACCAGTATCATCGATACTACCAGATATTGATGGCCTCATTATAACTTTAAATGAATATGATGGAGAAGGAGAAACCTTTTCTAAGTATCTGGCAGTATCACTGAGGAAACACTTCAGCAAATTTAGGGAATCGTCAATTCATCTGAAATCAATGTTAAGATCCAAGATATAAAATTGTATGTTTAACATCAGAAGAGCAGCAGGTAGTTAAAGATATGATGAATGCAGAAATTGATAGCATTAGAAAAAAGCTCCAGTAAAATGAGTGTGTCACTACAGAAGTTTGCAGTAAATCTACACCCGGTAGGATTACTAGCCAGAGCTTGAAGTATTATGCCTTTATTTGTGAATTGGTAAGAACATTTATGATATTCGGTCCTTGTATTTTTTTCAGATGACAGACTTGGTATTTAGAAAAAAATTCATGGTAAAAGCACTGGAGACTCAAAAGAAACTTTGGATGAACTAGAAATGTAGTTAAAAGAAGATCTGGCACCAAGATCAACCAATCCTCTTTCATGGTGGAAAATTAGGGGTAGAGATTACAAAATGATGTGCATTATGGCCAGAAAATATTTAAGTATTCCAGGGTCCGAGACTTCTAGCGAGAGAGTCTTCTCTACAGCAGGAAATATCATTACAGATAGGCGTGGAAATTTAAGGCCCACTCATGTAGACCAGCTTGTATTTTTACATGATAACTTAGGAAGACTGTGAAGTATATATTATCTCAAAAGCATTTTTATTTTTTAGTAGCACAACTGTGTAAAACTTTGAAAATGAATAAATATAAATAAAAAGCAAATAACTATATGTATACTCTACTGTCTCTTCTTAGGGGCATGATATATTGTAATTTAATGTAAGAAATGTTATAATAAATCTGACAAAAATGCAGTAATAGCTGCTTTCAATACCAACATGTTAATAAAACTTTTGGATTTAAATTTGAAACGCATACAAATATTTAGTCGATTTGATTCAAAGTTCGAATAATTTTGCCAATTCAATTCGAAGTGAAAAAGCATGATTTGCACATCACTACTTTAACATGTACGTAAAGAGATTGAATGATCACCATCTGTGTCAGTGGGGAGTATGATGTTGACTCCTATTCTGCGCTAACTTCAAAACCTAAAATGGAAGTCTTCCATTTATGTCCTCACGATAAATGGGAAGGAGGACACGAATAAAAAGATACCAATTTTTGAGAAAATCGAAAAAGATAGCTTGAGAAATACGGGGAAAGCGAGGAGGGGTTGTACGGAGAGTACAGGCCAACTCTCCTCGAGAAAAAAGGGGGAGGGGGAAGGAAAAGTGTGGGCAAGAAAGGTTGGGGCTGGTTGGCGGTATGCTGCTGAGGGATTAGGGAGGGCGGGTGGGAGTGGGCATTTCGCAGCGGGGCATTTAGCCGGGTGTGAGAAAATTGGAAGGGGGTTGTGTGGGTCTGAGTTGTGTGTTTGGGGGAATGGATGGTCAGGAAGGAGGAAGAGGATTACAAAAATTTCTTCACTCAATAAACAATTTACATTCGATTGCACGATTCAACTAGCCACAAAATGCCCAGTCTTTGACCCTTATTCTCCAGGTGACAAATATCGGCAGAAAAGTCACATGAATGGGTCGTCTATAGCAGGTGTTTTGCCATGAGAGATGATTCGTAGTTGTTTTGTCAACTTCTTCTGTGCTCTTGTGAAGAGATAATTGAGGTGTTTCGTGTTAGTTTTCTGGTCCCAACATATGATTTTTATCTACTGCGTTCGTTCAGATGGGTGATGAAATTCTTTTCCATCTATCCGATATAACACTTGCCACATTTCATATGGTAGATAACAGACTGATGGAGGGGATCAATTTTGCCTTTGTTTCTAGAAAGGATTTTTCCTAAAGTTGAAGGGTCATAAAAAGCAATCTTGAATTTTTTTAGGTGAAAAAATCCGGCTAGTTAGTTTGATTATGACCTACGAATTTTGAAAATTTTTGGCAAAAAATAAACTTTGAAAAAATACAATTTCAAACTTTCTAACTGAATAATGGTTTTCTTGATATTTTTACTGTAAAATTCTAACGGAGATAGGATTTCTACTTCACGAAAATTTCAGTAGTATAGTTCCATGATTACAATTCGCAATGATAAAAATAAATACAACGAGCGGATATGTGGTAGATCGAGTTTGAGTTGAGCTTAGAGAGTGTACATAGTGAAAGACTGATTGGTGCCTTGTCCCTCGAGTAGCAGGATAACCAAAAATGAATATCGGTAGGACCGTGGCAAAAATAACATGGCTAGGGTCGTCAAGAAAGGAGATTTAACTCCGACAATATTCCTAAAACATGCTTTTTGGCATTACCGCTATTTGAAAGACCCTTGGGTCTGCACACATGCAAAATCTGTCCCTTTACGGACGTTCAGAGTGGGTCACTTGAGTTTTTCGGAAGGATAAAGGATAGATTTCGCACTTAGGTGCAAAATCCATTCCAGTTTTTGGATTATTTCTTTAGTTTGCTTCCAAAATGAAGAGAACAGTCTTTCTCTGAGTTTGAAGTGTGCACAGGGTATTCCATCATTCGTCTACACATCGCAGTCACCTAGTTTAGCTGTTGTCCCAGAGGAAAATTATTTTACAGTTTTATTATTTTTGAGTTATCTTTTGCATCTATTGATGGAATCTGGTGAGGAATCAGATACTTCCTATAGTGATTCCGAGAACTTGAATATTGAAGAATCTGGTTCAGATACAAGTGTTTCCGGAGATTCGAGTGCTGACTCCGAAGATGAAGCAGAACCTTGGCGAGATGAAGAATGGCAAGAAGTATCTTCAGCTGACCCTCCTCCTGCACCATCCAGGTTTACGTTCGAAGGGGTAGCTTCCATGAATTTTCTGCTGGCTCATGATTGTGGTGCCCTAAATTATTTTGAACTTTTCTTCGATGATGGACTCATTGGATTTATAACCAATGAGACCAATCGCTATGCAAGTGATTCTCTGTGTGATAAATCGGGCCCAAGCAGTGGCAGCGAAAGTCAGTGGCGTGTTGTGACAGGGTCTGAAGTTCGCGTGTTTTTGGCTCTCGTAATGCTGCAAAGCATAGTACGAAAACCCGACACGGAGTTTTATTGGTCAAGTAGGCAATGAAGTTGATGTCAAAAAATATAGTATTTAGGATATTCTAAAGGGTAAAATAACGAAGTAAATATCAATTTTTGAGCAAAAATTTTCATGAGTTCTTTTTTCATATAATTATGGTAAATGTGTAAAAAATTAAATACAAAAATGTTTTTTTTTGGTCGAACTCTTGGGAAAAAACATGTCAGGGAAGCGGTTAATTATAAATTATCTTATCATAAGTGTTGTCAAGTTTTCTACACCACATATTTAATCTCTAACGGAATTAATATACTAGTGTCGCAGCATCTGACACAGTATTAATTTGAAATAATAACCTGGTGTTATTCTAAGGATTGCTCCGTCGAAAAAAGACAAACTCAGTGGTATAATAAACTTTTGTTGTGTTGTCATCTTCGAGTAATTGCAGAACGTGATTTTTTAAACAGTTTTCCTTGGCAAAAAACTTCCATAGAGAATTGAGGTTTTCAAGTTGTGATTTGTTGTTTACATTTCATTACTCACCTCATGAAAATGAAATGCCCACGTAGTGTGCAGCGAAAATTTTGCAGGTAGTGTGCCTAGTGGTAGAGGAATAAGAAAAGACTCAGCGGTGACAGTGGAAATGATGGCAGCAGGAAGAGAGGAATGGTTAACTACGAGAGACTTATGTATTGCTTTAAGAGTATGGTGGTTTGAGATGTTGAGTCTTGATTTAGATTCCCATTAGCTACGATATTGATAATCCAGGAGATTATTTTGCTCTTGTGGTCCAGATCATTATTCATTAAATCTTTTCTTTGCTTCTTTTGCAATGACATTAGTTGCATACCCATGCATATAATTCCCTTTTTACCTTAAATGAACCTTTATATTGGTGAGTGCAATTTTTATGTGCAAAGCATGTTGTGTTCGGAATATATGAAATGAGTTGTGTCCAGTTTTGGTGACTGAAGTAATTTTCATTGCATGCCAGGTTTTTGGTTGGGCGGTATATTTTCCAATGGCTTTGGCTTGTGCTTTTTATGGTTGGGGAGATGTAGCCTTTCATAGCCATACCCTGGAGAAAATAAAATCTGAAAAAGTGTGCAGAAAATATTCATGCTGGTCTTTGCATATTCTTTGCACTCTTTCTGTACACTTTTTTCTGAATATTTCCATGCATAGTCTCTACACACTTCTAACTCTTATGTGTGATAACTGTGCAATATATGTATTTCAATTGCACTATTGTAAAAGGGCATTAGCCCATGAATAAACATTATATACTATACAGAACTATATGTGTTCAAGATGGCGGATGATAAACAGGTTTGCCCGTGTTGTTCTGATATAATTAGTGATAAACAAGGATTTTTGTGGTGTGATTCAGGTTGCAATGTATATTATCATGCCAGTTGTATTGGTGTTCTAAGTTGGTAGCTATTTCCGTAATTCAAAGCGAAAATTCATACTATTGGTGCAAAAATTGCTCGTCTCAACCGTTTTCGCCATGTGACTCACTGGACAGGATTCAAACCCGGCAAGAAGATATGTTCAAGATAATTTTAGACCTACAGTCCAAAATTCCCAGCTGCCTGGAGATGACCGAAACTCAGAAAACTGAAATCTTTACATTGAAGAATGAATTAAGTGTCAGCAAATCTGCCGATTCGTCTTACGCAAACAAGTTGGAAAATTCTAAAGGTCAAATCCGAGTGAATCCTGAATCAGCTGTCGACTCGTTCGTCATGCCAGAATCCAGAAATTCACCTATGATTCGAGTGGATTATGATTTACTGCGACAGCAAACAAGAGTTTCAAAGTCCGACAATGTGGCAAAACGTGTGTCTTTCGCTAAGCCTCCCGTCACTGAATCGAGGGGCAACGTCGTAAGAGAGAGGAAACCAGTGGAAAATCGGGAAACTGTTCAGGTGATGAGTGAAATGTCTTCTTCCACTGATTGTGATAACTTCATCGAGATGAAATCAAGACGTCGGAGAAGAGCCCAACAGGCCATCAGTACGCAGTCCGCTAAAGACAGTGCCTTAGCCGGAGTTCCCCATAGGACGCATTTGCATGTGTGGAGGTTTCTTCCTGAGAACACTGTTGATGCCCTGTCAAAATTTATCGTGGGCAAAATTCCTAAGGTAACGTGTAATGACTTGGAAGTAGAGAAACTCAAAGTAAGGGATGATAAATATGCCTCCTTCCGGGTTTCTGTGAATGCCGAAATTGGTGATCTTCTCACTAACCCGGACATATGGCCTGAAAATGTGTTGGTAGACAGGTATTTTTTCGGAAGGCAATCCAGAAGTCCTCACCGGGTTAGTTACCGCAAAGTTGCAAATGTTACACCTTAACGTGCAATGCTTGCGAAACAAACTGTTGGAACTGGAAGTGCTTGTATGTGAACATAAACCTGACGTTGTTTGTTTGAACGAACATTGGTTAAAAAGTGCTGAAATGTATTCTATAAATCTTCCAGGATACCGTATCGTCGATGTTTTTTGCCGTACAACTTGTAAAAATAGAGGAGTTCTGATATTTATTCATGAATCTCTTAATTATATCCCCCTTAAGTGTTCGCGTTTGCCGAGAGCTGAAGACAGGCTTTTCGAATATTGTGTCACGGAAATAATTAAAGACGAGACAAATGTCATTGTTCTGTCAGTATATCGATCGCCTCAGACTGATTTCCAGGTGTTTTTGGATAAATTCTACCTTTTGATTGAAGAGATACACAATTTTAAGAGGTTTTCCAAAATAATTATTACAGGTGATTTCAACTGTAACCTACTTCAAGAGACAAATGACAAAATTTACTTCCTCAATACCATTGCAACTTTTAATATCAAAGTAACTAATTTTATGCCAACCAGAGTAACTCATTCCTCTCAAACTTTGATTGATAATATTCTTACCAATGTTGACCTCAAGGATGTTAGGACTAGGGTTATTGATGAGCAAATCTCTGATCACTTGCCTATCATTTCTAGGTTAAGCTTTTTTGTAACACCTAAACTTAAAACATATTCAACTAGAAATTTCTCTGATCTAAATATGTCATACTTTCGAACAACTCTCAGCTCCCACGACTGGTCAGGCGTTTTTAACGCTAAATCCTTTGATGACAGTTTTCAAAGTTTTTATTCAAATTTCCTGCACCATTTTAATGTAGCTTTTCCCCTTGAAATTAGAGAAGTTCAGACTGCCAAAAGAAAAAAATCCTGGGTCACTGAAGACATTTGTTTCTATTCATCATTTTTTAAAAATCTAGCATATGAAGCAAAACTATGTGGTAGTGCTGAAAGTAAAGAGCATTACAAGCATATGAAAAATCAGTACAGGTTACTTCTTACCAAAGCAAAAAGGACTTATAATGAAGACATTTTATTTAAAGCAAATAACAAAACTAAGGCTGCCTGGAAAATCATAAACAATGCCAAACATAAAGATAAAGCATCTGCTCTGCCCAATATTCAAGTTTTCCGTGATGGAACTATAAAATTCTACTCTGACCTAGCTGATGTATTCAATGAGCATTTTGCTTGAGTTCCCAACTCTTCAGTTCCTTACTCCATCTACACTGCAATGGCTAATCCAATGTCTTTTTTTATGAGGCCCAGTGATGATAGGGAATTAAAGTCTGTCATATCCCAATTCAGCCAAACCAGTTCAAGTTCAGGTCTAGATGGAATTCCAGCAAAGGTAATATTGTTTAGCTATGACATGATTAAGATTCCACTTCTGCACTTAGTGAATGAATCTCTGAGAATGGGCATCTTTCTGGCTTCTCTGAAGACGTCTAAAATTGTTCCTCTTTATAAAAACATAGGGAGAATAGATGATTTGAACAACTACAGACCTATTGCACTACAAAATTCCTTTTCAAAAATTTTTGAGAGAATTGTACATACTTGTTTAGTATCTTATCTGGATAAGTACAATCTTCTCTCTAGTGATCAGCATGGGTTCAAACGTGGAAAATCTACCATTTCTGCCATTTACCAGGCGGTAGATTGAATATTGCTCTCTATAGATAACAAAAAAGAAACAGCTGCTTTATTTCTTGGTTTTACTAAGGCTTTTGATCTGGTAAATCATGATCATTCCTTTATTTAAACTTGAAAGATTGGGCATCAGAGGCATTCCGCTTCAGTGGATGAAATATCTCAACAACAGATCTCAGAGAGTAACATTGACCATAGATGGCGTCAGACATGCATATTTTCCTCGTAAGTCTAATGTGGGTGTACCTCAGGGATCTACACTGGGTCCGCTTCTATTGCTGTTATATATAAATGATTTACCGCTGACCTTATCAGGGATTGATAATATTACCCCTATTTTATATGCTGATGACACTACAGTTATAGTATCATCCACTTCCCGTAAATCTTTATCTGACAAAGCTCAGTTAGTCACCAATAAAATTAGCAAATGGGCTCAAGATAATTTTCTAATTGTTAACCCTAATAAAAGTAATTTGATACACTTTTTAACCAGCGGTCAGCCGTCTGAAAGCATGCTAATAAAAATGGAACAAAAATCAATTGAACAAGTTAACACCTGCAAGTTCTTGGGATTATTTCTTAATTATAAAATGTCTTGGACAGACCATATCAATTTCTTTAGTGGCAAGCTAAGTTCAAGCTGTTACATCCTTAGACAGCTTAGTCAAACAGTAACACGAGAAACTTAAATAAGTTTGTATTTGGGTGATTTTTACTCACATGTTTTATACAGTATTATCTTTTGGGGATCTACCCACTTGTCTTTAAAAATATTCAAACTTCAGATACAAGCTGTCAGAATCATTGCCCAGAAGTGTAATAGATCCCTCAGTAAACCAATTTTTAAGGACTTGAATCTTCTTCCTGTGCCATGTTATATTTATTTCTTTCTATCATGTATGTGAAGAATAACATTGTTAATTTTGATGTGAACAGTGTATTCCACCAACACCACACAAGGACAAAAAATGACATCCATTACAATTATGTACGTACAAGAGTTGCTAAAATGGGACCCAAAGAAATGGGCATAAAATTGTTCAATAAATTACCACTGTGTGTTAAAGAAATAAAAAGCATCAATGCTTTTAAATCAGAACTGAAAAGGTACTTACAAAATAAATTGTTCTATTCCATTGAGGAATATCTCAATGACACTGCCTGTTAAAACATTTAATTGTGTATAATATATGTATGTATGAATATGACGTGCCCTATATCTTTTTCACATCAATGTATCAATTCTTTGGGCAAATAAAGATATTATTATTATTTTTAATGCACACCTCTTGCACACTTTTTACACATTCTTTAAAACTACTCATAAACTCTGTTTATCAATAAGCACTCCTTATTCATTGCCAATATATGTCTCTGTATAATTGTGAATAATGATATTTAACTGTCAAAATTAACTATGATGATTACTGATAAACTGATTATTTTCATTTTTAAGTGGGATTACAATTCTTGGTAAACCACATTTTTATCATTTATTTAATAATTGTAATTATGTAGTTGTAGATATTCATTACCCTTTCTACTTCCTATTTGTATTCTTTAATTTCATTATATATTCCATATGACACATGCACATTTTAATCTCACTTGGGGGATGTTATTCACACTTTGCTCATTTATATGCACTCCATTCGCACACTTTCTTCACACTATTTCCCACCTTATTCACAGCTAAGGTGTTCCAAATATCACTTTGGTCAGTTCAGTATTAATACACGTATTCATGGTTTTAGTACACTTCATGCACACTTTGGTCACTTCATTCACATTTCTTGCACTCTTTTCTCACGCTTCATGCACATTTTATTTCCACCACAGTACAACATTGTGAGTGTTGTTCAAATTCAATATTTGCTAGCATGGTTGCCCAAATGAAGTTGCATGCACAAGCAGGTGATGCTTTTACTCTGGCTGTGCATAAACTCTTGTGTATGTGGTGAATTGAGCAGCTTATGTTGGCTATTGCCATCGCTGAGTTGGCACATACACTGCGGCATTGGCTCCTGTTCAGGGATTCATGGCACTAATTCTTCTTTTGCATGATATGCTGGATGACACCAGAGCTGAACAATGGCGAGAGTTCTGTGGCAATCCAATTGTGAATCAGCAAGATGTGGCAAAGCTTTTGATAATTTTTGCATTTGTGAGAAGCATTTTGAACGGAGTCAATTCACTAACAGCACCTTGACTCGCTTAAATAGTAATGCACTGCCAACCCTTTTCTTGCCTCTCGGCAAACCAATACCTTCTGGGGGCCTATTCTGAAAATCGTTTCTCCGGAGCTAACTGCTAAAAAGAGACAAAATTAGCTCTTAGCTCCCAATGGTATTCTGTATTTCGGAGAAAGAGCTAGCCCCAAGCGCCAGGAGACTATTAGGCTCCTTTTCTCCAATCCGTATTCTGAAACCGTCGTGGAGTGCCTTCCGGCGCTTAAATAGTCTCCTAAGGGAGCCTCGCGAAGATCCAAGTAGAATTCCCCAGCTAAATCTTTCTCCCGTACGGCCAGTGGCGCATATCGTTAGTGTTTTGTTCAATTCTGTCAAAATGGCGCGCCGAGTAAATCTTCGGAGATTACTCCTCCTTTACGAAGAAGAGTTGATTCGAATACAAGAACAGGTTGTTCAACGAAGGAGACTAACCAAAATCCCTCCAAAATTCCCGAAGGAGCTTTCAGAGCAATTTTCAGGGTTGGTAAGGATATCGCACATTATCTGTGCAACTGCCTCTCGCCGCTTTTGGGAAGAAGAGGGCTAAGTGTTCGCACTCACAAGGAGACATCGCGTAACAGTAATTGAGGAAGAAGACAAGACATATGTTAACTTAAAGGGGAGTGAAAATGCCGGAAATTGGTAATGTCTTTCCGCCCCATGTTCCCGGGTTCGTGAGAAAATTGCTAATAAACATTTTCGTCCCAACCAAATACTTACGATTTCGCGCTGAGTTCCATAAGGACCCAGGGATCGGCAGAAGGATCCGGGTTTCCCGATGCCAAAAGGGTGAGAATGACGTGGTGAATACAATCTATCGATGGCTACTATAGGTGCACAAGTGCACCCGATATTCTAGGAAGAAGAGCGACCGGGGAATTCTGCGGATCCGATGACCAAACGTCAACCCAGTCCCCCCCAGTCAACCCCCCCCTTCCTCCCAAGTTGCTTCATTAAATACGTTGTCCCATATTAGCTCCTCTCAAGCCTCTTATCCATACTCTTGGCACCTGTTTTAATCTCTTTTCTGGCAGGAAAATCTTCGCGATTGAAGTAAAAGTTGAGTAAAAATATCTGCCTTGGAGCACAATTTCTAGGAAATTTAAAGCAATCAGATCGCTTCAAAATAAACATTAACATTTTTTTCTTCCGTTATTGGCCTCCAGAAAGTTCCACGACTAATCGGAGTCATTCCTATTTCAAAAAGTATTTCAAAATCGGAAATACTCGGCCAATGACGCTCCTTTCTCCTCCAACTCTCCTTCCGAGCAAATGATAAAAACTCCACAATTGTCTACAACACTCGGGGCAGTAGAAATTCCAGAAAATTGTTTTAAAACGAAAAAAACCGTAGTTACTGTCGTATGCGTTTGGAATCTAGCATCTTTCGTGGTTTCCAAAGTATATTCGAGCGAAAAAAAAAATACTTTCACTTGATTCGAACCCGCGACATCCTACTCCAACCGGGCGTTAAAGGCGCAAGTGCCTTAACCACCTCGGCTACTTCTCCTTGTACCATATGCCTAGAAATCGTAAGTATTTCCTTGGGACAAAAATGTTTGTTAGCAATTTTCTCACGAACCTGTCAGGTAAATGTGCTTACTTTGCTGCAGCTAGTGTTAAACATAGTCTTGGCAATACCAAATTGGGTATTACATTTAGGGTTGCATAATAATTTGATCTACTCTCTCGCTTGCCGTTCATTAGATGTTCATACTGCTTTCGTAGGTAAATTCTATCCCAAAGTTACCACTTCTCTGCTAATTGTCTGTCATAATCACCCCTCAATCAAGGTTTTGGTCAAATAAAAGTATTGATTATGTAATTATTACACACAAATAGCACAACACATACCTCCCTATTTCCCGTCGTCGACCTCTCAGCACTTATTTTTGCTTTCTTGGCCCGTGTCTTGGTCTTGAGGTCTTTCCAAGTCTAAAGAACGTATACGAAAATGGCACGCAATATTTTTGAAATGAAAATTCATAATTAAATTTTCTCAATATGGACATGTCCTGATAAAAAACCAACCCTCTTCTACAGTTCCGCCGTCTTTGGAGGGCCATGGGAATTTAAGAGAGTGGCTAACTCTTCCCACTTCTTTCCCATCAATTCCTTACCCTGCATTCCTTCGAAGCGGCCCCGAGCAAAATTTAAGTTTTCTCCCAGGTAGATAACAAGAACTTTTACCTGCACCTTATTCATCCTGTTCCCTCGTCTCATATCGGAAACATCCTCCCTAAAAGCCCCTTAAGAGTACAACATTAATTCTCGAATGCAGCACATTTGGTCATATACTTTAGATACATACCATGATTGAGCGGTATATTTATATAAACCTCATGGACTAATAACGATTGTCAAATCAAAAAAGTTAGTCCTACTTACATTCCACTGAAATATATAATATCTCCCGACTCTCTCAAAATATTTATCTCACGTTAGTGAACTCAAATGGAGCGCAATTCTGCTTTTGCCCTCGAAATACAATAAAACAAGAGATTCTATTGGTTCTTAGAATGACGTCAGAAGGATCGCAGTATCCATGAATTTGCTTTTAAAAATTGTCATACCCTCGATCTACGTCACTTTTCTCCACTTCCTGTTACGACTTTTAGTAGTCTCCGCCCAAATTTTCAGAATCGGGTCGGGAGAAAACTTTGGGAGAAAACCGAAGCTCCTAGCTCCGGAGAAACAATTTTCAGAATAGGCCCCCTGGTGCTTCTCAGCCAGCCTCTTCTGAGAATGTGTCTACCCTCATGGATGAAGGTGCTTCTACTTCCACTTCTCAAATTCCGGCTTCTTTGCCAGTTGCTAGCTCTTCTGCTTCTCCTTCTTATACCCCTGAGAATCCTATAATTGACTCCCCCATACCATCCACTTCATCTGGCCATGATGCATCTACATCCCGCACAGATTCCACTCCAGGCAGAGTGACAAATACTTGTCTTCTAAAGGAGTTAGGGATGTCACCCTTGGATTTGACACCTATGAAAAGGGAGCTCTATAAGGTATTTCGACAAAAGAAAAAGGAGGTGAAGCGTATCAGGAAAATAATGACAGATGTCAAAACGAAGAGGAAGCAGGATAAGAAGATGGCCCAGCAAGAAATGATTGGAAACATGGAGAAAGCATGGTCACCAGCAGGATTTGCTCTGATAAACTCTGTTGTTACTGAGGCACTGAAGCAACCCCGAGGGAGAAGGTGGACCATTTCATCTAAGTTGGTTGCATTGTCATTATTGAAGAAGGGACCCAAGGCCTATCGTCATTTGAGGTCCCTTTTTCCACTTCCTTCGCGGAGCACTCTCCTGCCCCTAATGAACTCTTTGCCATTTACTACTGGCTTAAATGAGAGTATTACATCAACTGGCTGAGAGTGTTTCCAGTTTTAAAGATTGTGACAAAATATGCACCCTCATTTTTGACGAAATGTCAATTAGGTCTCAGCTAACGTATTGTGTGAAGAGCGACATAATTAATGGTTATGTTGACAGCGGAAATAATGACCGTATCAATGCTATCGCTGGCCAGGCATTGGTATTTTTAATCTGAAGTGTTGGGGGTAGTTGGAAACAACCTGTGGCTTACTATTTTAGCCAAGCGGCAACAAAATCCAACATTTTGGCCTGCTTCCTCCAAGAAATGCTGCATGCCTTAAAAGGCATTGGAGTAACTGTTGTGGTCACTGTATGTGATATGGGGCGAAATAATGTGAAGGCCTTGCAGCTCCTTGGAGCTACCTTCAGTGAGCCTTACTTCAATTTTGAAGGAGATGAAATAGTAACCATCTTCCATCCACCACGCCTATTGAAGTGCTTTAGGAATCTTTTTCTTAAGTATGATGTGTTGGTTGACGTTACTATTAGTGGTGGGGAGGTTTCTTTGCGTGGCTCATGGTCACACATTACAGCTTAAGCTGGGGAGGCAGCTGTGACTAGCCCCTTTGATCCGTGAGTAATTTGAAAGCCATAAGCATTTCTACCAAAGATTGCACTATTAATTTGTTGGTGCATAAGTAGATTTTTATCATTTACATGATTAGCGGCAATTTTCTATATACTCTGTAATGCTAACTAAATTATATTGCTATTTTTTTTCAAAAATTTCCACCATAATTTGCATTGTTGTGGGTCCAGACTAACCTAAAGGCACCTAGCTCCTAATGGGTTCCAGAAAATGCGAGTGTGCTATGCTGCACAGGTTTTTAGCCGGACTGTTGGCACTGGGATTGAAACAATGGTCGCAAAAAGTATGCTTCCATGTAATTATATTGTATTAACAAATTTAATGATGTTTTTCATAAGTCAGTTCTTTTTTGTGACAGATAAAATTGGGATGGAAGCACTCGGTACTGCTGAATTTATTTTGTAAATGGACCGATTGTTTGACAGCCTCAATGGTGACACTTCACACTGTGGAAGTAAGAAGGTGCTGAAGCATCCCCTGAAAGAGGGGAGCTGTCACAGCAGTTATTGGGCAATAGCTGTGGAGAAGTTGAAGAAGTGGAAGTTCATGAAAGGGAATAAAATTATCTCTGCACACACTCAAAAGGTTTGGGTAGCAACTATATCTGCTACCATGCGTCTGTGGGAGAAGTTGAGAGGTCTGAACTTCAAACACCTCTGCACTAGAAACCTCAACCAAGACCCAATTGAGAATCTGTTTAATGTTGTTAGCCACAACTGTGGCAGTAATCACCACCCTAATGAACAGCAGTTCATCTCAAGGTTGAAAACTGCAGTGACCAATGGCCTGCTATCTTGCAAAAGCAGTGGCAACACTGCCCCTGATGGGTGTAGTCTCCTTGATGACCTCAGAAATTTTTTCTAAGAGGGATCTGTGACTGCATCTGAAGCAGGCACCGGGGAATTGCATGACATTAAAATTAGGAAGTCTCGGTTGAACAATATGCCTCACTTGGGGTCAGCCATTGCTGCTACTATTTTAGCCAAACTTGACTGTGTTTGTTGTGCAAGTAATTTAATCAACTTGCCCAGATTCATCAAGTGACATTTATTTAGCAACATTCACAGGTGATATGGGCGTTGATTTTTCCCCCAGTGACAGCCTTCTTACTGCTGTGAATGCTGGTGTGAGTGCGGTGAAATTACATTTGAAGACCGTTGCTCACCAGCTTCATGTGTCCTCCTCATGCACACCCATTGCCCACCAAGTGATTAATTTTGACTTCCTTGCTTGTGCTGAGCATGCGAGAGATGTAAAGGAGAAGGTTGCCTTCTTCATTGCACAAGTTGCAATTAAGCAATTTTGATTAACTGATTGAAGAATTCATATAGACGTCCTAGCATGCTTTGCTCCTTTTAATGGGAGCACGTCTTTCGGGAGGGACGTAAAACTGTGTGTACCCTTGGCATTATCCGTTAAGAGCAGGCTAATGCTGGTGCCAGGCTTCTCTCTTATCTTCCACCTTCCTGTCCTCCATGATACTCTTCTTCTTCTTCCTGTGACTGTTTTTTCCCTATTTTCCCTTCCCGGGGCTACTACCTTGACGTGGTGGAAGGACTTGTGACTTCCTAAGACCCTGTGAGCTGAACTGGCTGGAGCTAATACTTATTCCTTATGTAGACAGCAAAACCAGGAATCTCTAAGGGTAGGAATCTGACTAAAGGTAGCCCACAATGTCTGATCCTCAGTGAGCTGGCTGCAAACAGGAATATGACCCCTAAGCATGACACATCTGCATGTGTATGTATTTTTGTGCATGTCTTATTTCTATTGATCAGTTGTGCACATCAGTGTAAATTTACGTCATATTTCTTTGTCAATGATAATGTTTGTTATGATGATTTTGCAAGCTAACTATAAAAAAAATAATACTCAATTATCGATTTTCCAGATACTTGACTATGAAAGGAATTCACATAGCTGATGACTGGTTTTATCCATAGCTCATGAATTTGTGGTGGAACACTTTCTCTTTGGTTGCTTTAGGTGAGATGTTTCAAATTTACATTGGAGTTCATTAATCTGTCTGAATGTAAAGATTGTTTACATTAAAAAAAACCTAATCTACTTCAGCTACTGGAATACATAATGGTGGCAATAGTGATTCTTTCATAATGATATTTATATTAGCTGTTTTCTGAGTCATAAAATTTATTAAAAGTGCTTCAAGTACTTCATGTCATTATTATATTGATTCCGTGGAATCAATATTGTGTTACTAAGACGTGCATGTGTGTATTTCAATGTCCATATTTAACTTTTAATGGGATTCCTATATCGCTGCCATGTTTTGTTTTAATTTTCATATCTTTGTGTTCCACAGTTTCATTTAGAACACTCCTCAGATCAATCGTTGGTAATTTTACAGCAGAAAATAATTTTGATTTCAAAAATCTACCCATTCTTCCGGTTTTCTCAGTTGTCTGTGTACCAGGCACAAGCCTATTTTGGCCATTTAATTTCATGCCACTCCATAGAATTTGCAACTTCTCTTAAATTAATGCTGCAATTATTTTTTCAGAGGCAGTCGAGGATTGACCCTTCATGGGGAAAATTTTGAATGCTTATTGCTACAGCCATTATATCAGTTCCTCATGTATTTATGTGTAATTGATTATCTGTTAATTTACTTTTTATGCAATAAATTTTATTTTTTATAATAACAGTAATTACATTTCTTTACCCTACGTTTCTTCATCATTGAAATCATGAGAATTTAGGATTTGTAGGTGTTTCAGGCATTCATTTGGGATCAAGTTACCAGGTAATTTCTTCCAATTCTTGATGGTAAAAGGATTTTTGTCTTAATTATGCAGTATATAAAGCTATTTTCAGAATATTTTTCGCTATACCATTATTCTATGTCATGGAGAATAATCAGGGACGTTTAAAATGGTCAAAAAAAAAAATCTTAAAATATACAGTAGTGAACCTCCCGGATTTGAATTTCACAATGACACGTAACGCCATCTATTATTGTAGTACGCAGTTAGCACCCCAATCAAAGAAATATAACATTAAGTTGGCACTCCCTGCCCAAGACCAAATGACTAGGCATGTCTCCGATTTTGTGTCTCAATATTCAGTGCGTAAGAAACAAGGTTAACGCTCTAGAAGCTGCTATCAGTTCTGTGAACTATGGCATCATTTGTATTACTGAGCATTGGTTATGTGATGATGAAGTGAACTTATATAACGTTAATGGTTTCAGTATCATAAGTTACTCTTGCCGTAAAATTGCTAAAAATGGTGGCACTGCTATATTTGTTGACAGTGATCTGGTAGCAAAAAAAATTGATGTAAGCAATTTCTGCATCGAGTTGCAGTGTGAGGTTTGTGCCATAAAAGTGAAGGAGTTAAATACTATTATTGGTTGTGTGTATAGATCTCCAAATGGTGATGTTCAAACCTTCTGTGACTATTTTGAACAACTATTGGTGGTATTGTCTGAATATCATATGGATATAATTCTTTGTGGTGATCTGAATATGGATATTTGTTTGGCAAATAAGGATACAGTTTCCTTTACCTCACTTCTTCTATCTTTCAATTTATGCGGTGCTAACATGGAGCCAACCGGGTTAAATTCCTGCCTGGACAATGTCATTACCAACATACCCCCTGATCATTTCAAAGTCCATGTTGTAAACCTCGGTATATCAGATCACCTTGGTTTGTAATTTACTTCTACCTTGTATACCCTCAGATACAAACCCCTTCTCCAGAGTTATTCCACATTTGTACGACCTATTACTGATGAGGGTAAGGACAACCTTAAATTCCTTCTGTCAAATGTTACATGGCACACTATGTTAACAAGCTCCGATGGTAATTGTAACTTCTCTTGTTTTTTTGAAACCTTCATGCTGTTCTTTGAACACTGCTTCCCTAAAAAACTATTTCAATCCAACCTCCGCAAGCAGTCCAAAAAATGGTTTAGCCCCGAGCTATCAATTTTGAGAACACAACTAATTTCATCACATTCTGTTTATAAAGCAACTAAAACTGATGTGGACAAAAATGTCTGGCAAAGACTCAAAAAAGAGTACATAAGTAAAATTAACAGTGCTAAACTGATATCGAATCTTAATTTCATTAGTGATGCTGACAACCAGACCAAAGCAGCTTGGCAAGTTATTAACAAGGAAATTGGGCAGTCAGACTTAGTATCTCAACTACCATTTAAGCCCGATAATCTAAATCAATTTTTTATTGAGTCTATCAATGAGCTGATCTCAAAAATTGCCAGTTCTCCAGCAACTGCCTCCCAGTTTTTTAATAACCTGTGTTTTACCCCTTCACCCTTAAAATGGAAATGGATAACACCAGAGGATATCAGAAAGGTAATTAAAAACTAAAAAAGTCCAATTGTAAAGATATTTATGATTTATCAAGCAAACTACTCAATGATATTAGCACTATTATTGATGAACCCCTATCTATTATATTCAATTCCTGCTTCCAATCAGGTATCTTCCCCAAGGCTGTAAAAATCTCTTAAACGATCCCTATCCATAAGAAGGGCGACAAGAGTTTACCATCTAGTTATAGGCCAATTTCAATTATTCCAATTTTTGGTAAATTACTGGAAATTATTATTAAATCCCAACTAAATGAGCACTTTGATAACAACAATATTTTCTCCAAATCGCAGTTTGGTTTCCGCAAGGCTTTCTCCACTTCCTTAGCAGTCCAGGATGTTGTTGATATCATTCTGAATGCTTTTGAGGAAAAATCTTCAGTTGCCTTGACTGCATGTGATCTCAGTAAAGCATTTGATTGTCTCTCTCATCCAATCCTAATCCAGAAGTTGCATCACTATGGTATCGGGAATATGGAATTAAAGCTCCTTGAATCTTATCTGTCGGATCGTTTTCAATGTGTGTGCATTAACAAGAATCGATCCTCACCACTTAAACTTGAACATGGTGTCCCTCAAGGTTCTGTCCTCGGTCCCTTGCTGTTTTTAATCATGATAAACGACCTCCCTAAGAATGTCCCATGCATGTCTTTACTATATGCCAATGACACTACTTTTGTTCAAAATGTAAAAGACTTGTCGAATACAAACAGTATTTCAAATTCTGTATTGTCGGTAGCTCAAAATTGGTTTTCTGCCAATGGGCTTGCTTTAAACAATGATAAAACTCAAATAGCATTATTTTCACTTAGCCCACAAATAAACCACAAAGTCACAGATCACTTGGCTTTGAACTTGACTGCAAACTAAAATGGGATTCTCATATATTTTCTACCATTGCCAAGCTATCCAAAGTAACTTATATGCTGCGGAAACTGAAACTCCTACTACCAATAGACTACCAGCAGCAAATTTTTTGTTTTTTATTTTTGCCCTTTTCCATTGTCACCTGACATCTGTCATAGAATTATGGGGTCATGGTCCTAACTCAAAGGGTGTTTTCAAGATGCAAAAAAGGGCAATTAGAATTATTTCAGGTTCGCACTCAATGGACCATTGTGAACCTCTTTTTATAAAACTGGGTATTATGACTCTCTATGGTCATTATATTTATAAAGGTGTATGTGAAATGAAAGAAAACCTGAGCTCATTAGAGACAGGAGCCAGCTATCATCACCACTTCACAAGAAAAAGGGACAATTTAGTGGTGCCTCACTTTAGACTATCTAAAAGTGCCAATTTTTTAAATGTACTTACACTTAGATTTTTAATATACTGCCCTGAGAGGCTAGGTTTGTCAGCTTGTCTAGGTTCAAATTGACCTTTAAGCGTTGGCTTTTGTATAAAGCATTCTATTCATTGCAGGAATTTGAAGAGTGTGATACTTCAGACCTCATATTTTAATTCCAGATCTCCTTTTATATATTTTTCATTTGTTCTTACTTTTTATACCTCTTGACAATGACCATTGCATTGTATTGCTTAATGGCAAATAAAAATTATTATTATTATTATTGTTAAATACAATGTAAGTTTGGCCAAAATCAGAGGGCTAAGGGCAATTTTGATAAGTTTCCTGTTATTAGCACAAAATATGACTAATGGAATTCACTGCACTTTTCTGTTGGTCTCCAAACATTTGAATTATTAAACCATAAATAACAACCATGATAAAAAACTGATATTGACGAGAGATATGGCACATCACCCATTTAACATACACAATTTCTTCACACTTAGTAAAATAACAATTGTGACAGCTTACCCCCCAATTAGACCACTTGCATGCCAGGTGAATACAAAAACAAGCAACAACAGTAGGCTTGTACTGCAGGCACATGGTGGTCAAGTGTAAGCTGCAATGAGAAGTTAAAGTAAAAAATGTAGAACCTATACTGTTTACTGAGAACATATTTTACAAATGAGCACACGAAGTCTCATAAGTACAAAACACCATAATACCAACTAGGGCTGGGTCGGTTCGGTTCACGTTAAATACTCACACAATGCAAGTAAAATGCTTTAAAATGAGATTCTTGAGACATTCAAAACAACTTCCATAACTTGGAATACTTTTTACCGAAAATCAAAACAGTGCACCACTGCCAAATACAATCTTAAAACTAGTTGATGAGTCCTATTGATAGCAAAAGATTTGTGTGTTCCCCAATAGCGCTCCATTAGTATAGTATCAATAGTAAATACAGTAGAAACTCAATAATATAAAGAAGAAAATACAAAGTTTCAATTAAACTAAGCAAATCTGTCAGTTCCAATGAACCTTTCCTAAATGCATGGCACTATTAAAAAATATGAAGATCAGTAAATACACAATATTTGAAATTATGAACCTCGAGTTTGGTCCCTAGGAAAAAATGGCATTAGTTTTTACTGCAAAAATGTTTTTGCAGATGAGTACACATTACATATTTGCAATTCCAGCTATGAAGCATCAAACAAGTGTAAGTCATGATCAACAGTACATTATTCTATCATAGATACCACAGTCACACAGTGATTTTCAACGTGTAACTCCTAATATCAGTTAGACCTCAAGTGATGGGGGAACCGGTAGGGTAAGCCATTATTTCCCCTAAGACATTGTTATTTGAGAGCTGGAAACAAATGCAAAAAACAAAGCTCAGAACTGAACCAGAACCAAAAACCGACCCATCTCTAATATAAACGTAAGTGAAAAGATGAAGAATTTTGACCCATAGCAATTAATATAACGTGATAACAATATCGAATATGACAAGATAAACAAAACCACAAGTAGCTACCATTGATTTTAACAGACAGCAACAGGTGAAAACAAATTCCAGATTGAAGGGTTTCACTTCAGACTAAAACCACACAAAAAAACAGTCATATTCCCAGAAAACAGCAAGTAGGAAGCATCAAGGTCCCTGAATTTCATGAGCTCGAGTATTCAAACAGAATATGGCTAGAAAGTTTGTAAGTCCCTGCAGATTTGAACGACTATTAACCTGAAGGGACAATAATATTCAAATTATGTTATCTAATATGAATTATTGAGTTCCGTTTATTTGGGTTTTTCCCACATTGATTCATACTAACGGACAACAGTTTCACTAATGTTACAGCTAGCGTCATCAGGAACAACTACACTACACTACATGCTAGCTGTAACACTAGTGAAACTGTTGTCTGTTAATATGAATCAACACGGGAAAAACCCGAATAAACTGAACTCAACAAATCACCACGGAAGCCTCGGTACCAATAATATGAATTATCTTGGGCAAAAACAAATTGAAAAGAATTAATGCAACTACAACCATTTTCAGTATTTTATAAAAGTACTTAGGGGAAATTATACTACCCCCAATCCAAAAAAATGCTTTGGCAAGAGCCATTGCAACACTAAGTTTGAATTATGGTTTTTTTAGTCATGTCTATACTGCAATTACAAGCACCAAGAGATAAAATTCACTATAAACCAATAACAATTACTTTTTAAGAATTAAGAGTCTTAACAAATGGACCACCTGTTAGAAGCCATAAAGTATGATGTCTGCGCCAGATCCTTACTCGCTGAGAGGTCAATGCACCATGTATGATGCAGCAGAAATCGATGTTTCACCAGTCAGAAGACAGTTGATTCCAGACAGAGGCAATAAACATCATCCCAAGAATACAGCCCAAAATTTCAAGGGCCACCAAAAAAGAGGATTCACAAAGTTAGTAGACTTGAAATTTTTACACCTACATTAACGAATAAAAAGTTGATTACTTTCTCAACCAAAGAGTAGTGATATAAATGACTGCTCAGTGACCAGTCATGCAATCCCTTTACACTGTCCACAAACAGGCAGGGTGTACAGAGACTGCTTAAGGCCATTTTCATGTACCTATTGATGCTCATTTGCTCTGAACAAAAATGAAAAACAATATGAGCCACAACAACTGCCATATGGTCTTGCCATCACTGATTTAGAATTCATAAGACACTGTATTTACATAACTTGCATTACCTCAGTAATTGTCATTAGTCTATTCACCCAATCTGGAACCCAAATAAGAATAATTTTTTAACCAAAAAACAATTTATTGTGTTAGCTAAATATTGCAGCATTCCATGTAATTAGCAAAAAAAAAACAGTTATATAGCACGTTTCCATGAAAGAAATGTTTTCTGGAGTCTCAAGTATGAAACACATTCATCACTAGTTGAAACACGTGAAACCTGCAATGCCCATACAATTTCTTCCGAGTGAACACGTAACTAGGGTCAGACAGCCATTATTAGAAATTCAACCACAGCTGATGCTAAAATGTGTCAACATTACCAAACACGACGATTGTCAGTTCTAACTAAAGTAATGGAAAAAAGGCATACCTGAGTTTACCTTTGTGATTGAAAGCTGGAAGCCCGGTTTCAGTGCTAAGCCACACGAAAGTGGCAATTGAGGTTTGATTTTTCTTATATTTGACACTTTAAGCGTCATTTAACAAAAAGTAATAGTTTTGACAAGCTTCATTCTTGGTGAGGACAGCACATATATTTAATTATTTAATGGTGGTCAATTCTTTAGAAGTGAATGAATGACAGAATTGCAGTATGTATAATTATACAATAAGATTGATTAATACGATGATTAAAATTAACTTAATTTTCATTCACATAAAAATGCTGTCCACTATATCAGCAGGTTGCAATTTCCCTAAAGGGATAATAGAGGAGTCTGTGGCAGTGAAAAGGAGTAATAAAAGGCTGCGCCAAGTCTCCAATGTCACTTGAATGCCTTAAAATTACAAACTAGATGCTTTAAATTTACAATCAGTTGCTATTCTCTCTGCATGAATGAATATTGTACCACATGGGCTTATGGTTATAGACAACAGTGTACAAAGTTCATTCACAGTCGAATCTATTCAGGCAACATATATTTCAGACACAAACACATTTGGATTAAAGCTATAATGACCTTGAATGAATTTACAAAATTATGTTTAACCGACAACAAGCAGCAAACTTACACTGAATATCCGAGACTCCAATGACTGATGGCAGCGCTGTTCTCGCTGACATCATTTCCCAATATGGCCACCAGAACAATGATAAACATCAGCCAAAGTATACCATAACATGGTTATGTTCAGCAAGAGCGAAGGCAAACTTCATGGATTTACGCTAGTAAATTCATTGAATTCAACCTTAATACTCTCGTCTGTGGGGAGAAGGCATCTGTTGATTTAACGCTTTAGAAAGTACTCTGACTGGCCTCAATTCATGAGGAGAATAACATCTATATGTTTGAGAGTTCAAAGATTTTGCAGCTTTAACAATGTCTTGCACGAATATTTGTTTGCCACGCAGAACTTATTACGTAGAACGATGTAGGAACAAGATAGAAAGATATATTTTGTTTTTAACCATGCTTGCAATGCCGTATTTTAGGAAGTGTCAGAATATTGAAGCCATAGTAAATTTGAGTTTTTTAGGTGTGTCGATGACTATTGTAATATCACTAGAGTTACAGCTCAACTTCTCATTCCCTTGATTTCAATCGTTTCAGGCATAACCTTATGGAAGTCCATTTTTAATAAATGATATCACAAACTATGTTTCAATCCACAGATTTACTTTTACTGGTACTACTAGTTTCAGCGCTTCTGCATCCTGAAGATGAAGCAGAAGCGTCAAAACTAGTAGTAACAATAAAAGTAAATCTGTGGAGTGAAACATAGTTGGTGTTATCATTTATTCTCATTCCCTATTCTAATGACTTTTGTTGATGTAACTCCCATGACCAATAAAAACTTTTCTCAAAAATATGGCTAGTGCTGTAAACAATTTTATAGAATTTGTTTGACTCGTATTCCTAAGACATATTTTTTAGAAATATCTCCAAGTGCCCAGGAGGACTGAGTGGTAGTCACTGCATGTAAATGAAAATGTGAAACGGTTGAAACGTCATCTTTCAAGTTACTTCCATTGGGAGCTATAAAAATTAATCGTTGGTTAAAGGGACTTCAGGTCTAGGAAAGTTAATGGAGGAAGGGCATCTAATAAAGAAACATTTGAAGGGCTCTGTTGGGAAGACTTGTATCTCACTTTGTTGGCATTATGTCTAGAAAGATATTCTTTCTGGAATTAATTAATGAGAATCATTTCATGTAATTCCCTTCATTGAGTAAATTAGACATTTGCCAGAGGTAAATTCTGTGGCAAAATTTAAAGACAATTTTCCATTGTAAAGTTAATTTACATGTTTGTCCAAACTCATTTATTTCACTTATGAGCATTTGGCCTTTTTTTAGTAAATAAAAGCCTTCACATTGATGGGCAGCCGTTCAACAGCAATTGCAGCGGCGGGAATAGATTACTGAGTTCCACTGAAATCGAAAGAGGCAAATAAGATAGTGAAGTAATGTTGTTGACTCTTAAGTTTTGAAACGATTAGTAAATGTTGATGAAGTGAATGTTGTTGCATGTAGTTCCAATTATAAGTGGAGTGAAATTGGTGGCATTGTGTTTAAATCACAGGTTTTGGAACGGAGAATGGCCATGACGAAAGCATCTATCATGCACATGAATTTCAGCTCCCTTACAAAATACAGATGTGGTATCTCGAATCATTTACCTAATCGCCAATGTAGGATGTGAGGCAGATGCAGAATGTCCCAATCCAGAGTAAGTATTAATATTAGAAGAATTATTTAGTTTAGAAAAAAATAATCTCAGCAAAGCACACCCCACACAATTTGAAAACCTACCTCACATCTTAAGTTAAAATAAAAATTGTGACCATAAATTTTCCGAATGTCATTCAAGAGAATCGAACCAATGCAATGTGATATTTGAGCCAAGCACGTTACGCATTGGGCTATAGGTCATGTCTGCTCAGCGGAACTAATTACTGAAGTAAAGAATTGCAAGAATGCATGTCCAAATACATGAACGCGAAGTGGCAAAATATCCCCTGCTTGTTATTGCTTCTTATTGTATTCACTTGTTATTGCACGACAAATTGAGGAAATTGAATTTGATTCAAGTGAATAAAATAAGTAACATCAATGGTGGATTGCTTGATCTAGTCCTCACCAATGTTAAATGTGATATGTAAATTGTTGATGAATGAGATACAATAGTGCCTAAGGATAAGTATCATCTACCCCTAAGGTGTGTATTTAAGAATGTGTATGTAAACAGTTGGAGAGAAAAAAGAAGTCAACTTCTAGTCAGAACTCTTTCAATTTCAAAAGAGGGGATTATCTCAAGTTGTACAACTGCCTTAAGAATATAGATTGGAAAATATTGGAGAGTACATGATGTTAATGAAGTGGTTGATATATTTTATAAATATTTATATGATGCAATGAATGAGTGTATACCTAAGTGTAAGAATAGGTCCAATAATTATCCAGTATGGTACTCAACTAATTTGATAAAGTTAATAAAAAAAACTGAGACACTTAAAGCATTACAAAAAAAGTGGTTCTCTGTATCACGTATATCAACATCAGCTTGTACAAATTTCTGTAAAAGAGAACTTAAAATTTTGCTATGAAAATTATGCTAAAAGTGTAGAACAAGACCTAACCACCAAAAGAATTAATTCCTTTTGGGAAATTATAAAAAATAAAAATCAGATCGACACATTCCTAATGATAAGAAGCATGATAAGACTGAACTAATGGATCCACAACAGACTGTATCTGAATTTAGGAATTATTTTCAATCAGTGTATGAAACTCAGTTCAAAGTACAGAACGTCTTCCTTACGAATGTACAGTCGATCTCTCAAAAGTGTATTAATATGGTGACTATTACAGAATCTGATGTTAAAAGTGCCATAAAAAGATTGAAACCTAAGAAAACTGTAGGGGATGATGGTGTACCTGCATATATAGTTCAAGCTTGTTGTGACATATTCATACAAACATTGTGTTACATATTTAATTTATCTCTTAAAACAAATATTTTTCCACAAAAAAGGAAAACTGCTAAAATCTGTCCGGTTCATAAAAGTGGTGAGAAAGGAGACATTAGAAATTGCAGACCCATTTCAATTTTGAGTGTATTCTCAAAAGGTTTTGAGACAATTTTGTACAAGCATATTTTCATGCAAGCAGAGAGCTTGATTAGTGATGTTCAACATGGGTTCAGATCTGGAAAATCGGCTATAACAAATCTAATTAACTTCACAGAAGAAGTTTATGAGAATCTAAGTAAGAAAGGGCAGACTGACGTTATATACATGGATTTCCAAAAAGCTTTTGATAAGGTTGACCATAACATTCTGCTGGACAAATTAACAAAAATTGGCTTTTTTGACAATATGTTGATATTTATGCAATCTTACTTACAAACTAGAAAACATTATGTTGTCTTAAAAGGGTGTAAATCTGAAATGTATGAAGCCACTTCAGGTGTACCACAAGGATCAAACCTGGGGCCACTGTTGTTCCTATTTTTTATAAATGATTTACCTGAATATATAATGCATTCCCGTTGTTTAATGTATGCTGATGATGTAAAGATATTTATATACGAACGTGAACCAAATACAGGACTGCACCCTTCTACAGAAGGACATTGATAATTTATTTCAATGGGGTAAAAGGAACCACTTAACATTAAATACTAATGAGTGTTATAAGATCACATATACAAGGAAGAAAAGACCCTATGATTATTGTTATACTGTGGGTGGAGCCATGTTAAAGAAAGAAAGTAAGTGTAATGACTTGGGAGTAACTTTTGATGAAAAATTTACCTTCATACCTCACATTGAAAATTTAGTGACATCTGTAAATTGGACATTGGTTTCATTATAAGAAGTAAAACTACTTTCCAGAATAGTAAAGCAACGGTAATGTTACATAACGCTTTAATTAGTTCTCAACTCAAATATGGAGCAATTGTGTGGGCACCATTTGCAAAGAAATATATAGACTTGTTGGAATGGATACAAAAACAATTTCTTATAATTCTTTTCTACAGGGAATATAAAGTGTATCCCATGTACAAAAATTATATATCTTATAAAAACCTGCTGAATCTCTGTGGACTCGTTAAACTTTCTGCAAGAAGGAAGGGCATAGGTTATAAGTTCTTATATGAAATAATACAGTATGGTAAAGACCAGACAATTTAACCAAAGGTACCAGCAAACCTTCTTTATTCCATTTGTTAAATCCAGATATTGTTGTAACTCACCACTTATAAGAATGCGTAAGGAATACAACACTGTATGTGACCAGTTAAATTTATCGTGGGATAAAAATGTATTTACCTCCCAGATAAACTTCATAATGAAGAAACATGCATTCCAATGACCTGCGAATTATGCATTGCTTGTATGTTTCTTTTTTTGTGAATTTAATATTTTGAGAATAGGAAGAATTATTGTAGTAGTTGGAAACTAGTATTTTTATAATGCTTTTTTTAAATAATTCTTTTGTAAACATTTTGTAATGCAGTAAGTTTTTAAAATAATTATCATAATTGGTAATCAATGTATTGTAAAAGTGTTTTCCCTTGGGTTATTGGGAAAACATAAAAATAAATAAATAAATAAATCAAGCAGTTTGTGCCCCGAGAAAAACTGGCTTATTACTTTGCTGTGGTGGGAAGAAATATCATCTAAAGACATGATGACATAACCTCTTGCATGCTAGTCCCATATTCAAGTTATTTTTTGCTGTTATATTTCTTTATTTTATTCCTGGGAGTCCTTTTTACGCACAAACGCAATCATAGCTTATGAATAACTAGCTAGTCATCACAGTTTTGGAGGGATTTTGTAAAGCAATCATAAATTGAAAAATCAACTCAGGAAGGTATCCCGTTATTGCTTGCAGTCATGGTGAGGGAAATATCCTCATAAGTTCTTACCGTCTCAACAACAGACGATATAATTCACTGTGTCAAAAATATATTGAAATATATATATATATCATAGTGAACTCCAAAATACCCCATTAAAAGTAATAAAAAAATATGAACTACCAGATTTATCTGGTTTTCCATTCGTTGCGAGATACGTTTTATCATTAATTTCCATGATTATATGACTCTTACAACTTATGCCCATCTTTCTAAATTAAAAGCACAATTTTTCCTGCATGTCTAGAGATATATCTGAAAAATTAACACTCTCGCTGCTGGGCACTTCTCGCTGCCGGATAGGTAGAGTGCTGCGTATTTTAAGCTTTATTCATACTATCACAGAAAAATAACTTAGAAAATGCTGTTTATATTGCTTTGAAGCTTGATTCTTTTACCTTTTTTAATTGTAAGTTGGTTGGAATATGTTTCTCAGCAGCTAAGGAAACACGTCAAATGATGGGATTAGCAGCGAAAGTGTTAAATATTTAATGTTTCAATAACAAATACACCTCTACGATAAACACTAAAAAAGCACGGCACGCCCACTGGCTGTATCATTGTTCCCGCGTTTTCAACTTTCCCAGTAGATGGTGTCTTCCCATTCTGGAGTCTCGGATATCAAGAATGACTGAGGGTTTAAGTTAAAAAATAAGCAGCATTTATAAATTGCATATACATAGGTAATAAAAACTGGGTAAATGGTAGGCAAGTTTTCTATTAAACTCCACTTTCTCAGGCGAGATATTGTAGAACAGCATAATGAGTAAAAGCTCAAACGATTTCGTACTGTCTACTAGTTTTTATTTCACCTCTTGCTACACGTGTTTCAACTGAACAACAGTCATCCTCAGGCAAGACTTGTCTTGCCTGAGGATGACTGTTGTTCAGTTGAAACACGTGTAGCAAGAGGTGAAATAAAAACTAGTAGACAGTATGAAACCGTTTGAGCTTTTACTTCAAGTTTTCTATTGCTTACAGATAACTAATGCATAAATAATAATCAACTGTATCATAATTCAAATACACACCATTACACTTAAAAGGATAAGCTAGTCATTATATCAACACAAATATCAATACACATTCCATACCGACCAGTGACAGACCCCTGTTAGCAATAATCTATGAAGATATTTTACCTCATTCAGCATAAACCACTTTTAATCCAATTTTATGATGAATATATTTATCTAAAATTAAAACCAATAATTTCGAGAAAAAGTTGCAAACCTCGAACAAGATGACAGCATCTAACAACATGAGTATGCGGATGGTCAATCGCCACATCAAAGCCAAGGGTTTGCAGGAGGACATTTTCATTGAAAACAAGCTCTTGAGCCTGCTCCAAATATTGCTGAAAAAAAATGAAACTAATGCTTAAGGAGTCACACTGAAACCAGACAGTAAGTTACATTCGTCTAGTGGCATAAAAATTATCCATGGATGTCAACACCAATATGCACCAGCAAAAAACCTACATCAGCAGCAAGCCACCATGAAAAAGTGAGAGATTGGGGAAAAGTTACCATTCCCAGTAACAAGACTCTTTGAAGTTACATAATAACATTTATAATGTGACTTTCCAATTGTACTACACTAAATAAATTTACCTCCAGTCTTTATACACTGGTATTATTTTTCTACCAATGAGAATAACCAGCATTTACAGTTAGTACATGGTTGCCAATGAAACAAGAATTAATCATAATGTAATTGAAGATGCTTCACTCAAAAAATATCGACAACCATGTTCATGATTCCTTAGTACGCTACTACCTGCATATAGGGCCCTAACTACTTGCATGCAGAGTGGAACCAAGTGTGCTACTATTTCAGTGGCTGCTTCTTAAACACTGCCTGGGCTTTTATAGAGACCTTACCATACATAGCATGTCACAGACATTCCAACTCTAGAGATGAAATTAAAGCACAACACAGGTTTTAGAAAAAGATACATGGAAGTTTTTTCAAGACAAATGAGACTCGTCAACTTAAGTGCTTCAGACAGCAATGCTAATAAACCTGAGCAAATAACATATAAGTAGAAAATGTGTATCATTTATTGGTGTGAAGATGTAAAATTTTAAATTTGGAAATTCAAGCATATCGCATATTTTACTAAAATTTACTGTTTCTCATCACTTTCCCTCAGGCACCTGTTTCGCGGCAGGTCACAAGTGCATCCTCAAGGTCCTCTGCCCTCAGTCCTCTATCCTAGGATTGGAACTGTACTGTGATCAGCACTGCCCCTTCACGCATCACCAGTATTACTCTCTCAAGAGATTATGTCACTCGAGCATGAGCAGAATGAGACTGACCCACCGTGACACAGGTGAAAGGCTGGGTAAGGGAGGGGATGAAAGATAAATTTCTTTTTCCATTAAACTGCCAAACCAAGAGTGAATTATTTCGGCACTTCTTTTACAATTAGTCCAAGGATACATAGCAGTAACAGAGCTGGCCATCAAAATAAAATAATTAGAATGAGCAGATTTTCCTGTAATCAGAAAAAATGGTCTGCCACAGGAATTGCAACTGATGAAATTTGGCAAACAACTGAGTGCAAGCTATACCAAGATTCAAAGGTGAATTGGAATTGACCAATGATAAACAAAAAGCAAATAATTATGCTATTCCCTGTCAACTGCACAAAGTCAAACCCAAGCAAGACACTACACGGAAAGGTTATAGAATCCTTTTCAAATATTTTTGCGACTGAGAGGCAGACCAAAGTCTTTCGTGGTGGGGCAAGGGGGCACGTGACTTCACGAAAACCAACCAGAATGCAGTGAGTGGAGCCCAGTCTTTCAGAAATCATTCGCTCTCAGGACTCCATCGTGTACGCTTCGAGTTGCCAAACCTCCATTTCATTCGTTCCCTTGTGTGTGCTGTGATGATCTTCCTTCCATCTAACCTTTTACCCACATTTTTCTATTAACCTCATAACTTTCCTTCTTTTCTCCCTCACCCCACTATCTTTCCTTCACATAAGTGGACTCGTAAATTGGCATTGTACATACATACCAATCACGCCGTTCCCTTCCGGGGTTGCCAAGTGGAATTGTTTTTGGCAAATATATTTTCCTTAACATTCATCTGGCATATATTTTATTTTATGCATATAATTATACATACTTTTTAAACATACATACCAATCAAGCCATTCCCTTCCGGGTAGGCACAGTCCCAAAGTTTCACTCATAAATACTTATTTGTTCACCTAACTCTGCTTCAATAATTTCCTCCATACTTACCTATCATTGCAAACCTGCATGATCATGCACGATGCAACATTCACGACAGCTTGAAGGTGCTGAGAGGATATGTCCATTCAAGGTGATAGAATACTGCTTTCTCAAACATCATGTTGCCTATCTCGGGTCTCTATCTACTGTCTTTCTATGATAATTTTCTCATTGTATTCTCAAATGTTTAGAAGTATTTATGAACTGTTCTAATATGTATTGCATTTTATTTGGATATCTGAAAGACCTCCATCACACCACTATAAGGACCAATAAAAGTGCTCTGAATATGGATAACGTAGATAAGGCAGACATCTCCGTGGACAACCTTTCCACTGAGGATTTATACAAGTTTAACATTGGCCTAATCTTTATCCAGTCCAATTTTTCAAAAGAATTAAACTCTCACGGTTCGCTTATGCAATGCTGCTCAACTTTTTAGGGGGCACAATCATAAAAACTACACGGCCCCAAAGTTTGTTCTCTGCTGGGAACTTGGGTAGACTCTGCTTATGCTGACCTTTGTTACCTTAGCATTGATGCAGGAAACCCCAAAGAAAAAGTTGGACATTTTATTTACTCTTTTTTATAGTATACCCCCATAAAAATCTTCTAATTAAGACTTAGCCATGACTCGTAGTCTTTCAACACTAAATTTAAAGTGTTATGTTTTCCTTGGAAAATGGAAAGGACAAGACAAAGCCTCTACACAATGCAGATGGCAATTATGCATGTTAAAGACTATTACAGTACAGCACCTTTAACCTCATGGGGGACTCAAGCGATGACTCATTAGGGATTTTGCTGGACTACGTGTGCTGTGGTAGTAACCAGTGATATTTTTAATGAGGAAATTCTATAAACTATAACAAATTCAATCAAATTTGAATAAATTCTGTATAATTCAGCAAATAATTTGAAAAAAAAAAGAAATAAAATATTTCTAAATTCACAAAAACAAAATCAGTCAAACGGTAGTATCGCAAAATGGCTGAGTGAAAGGAATGCGTATACCATGTAAACATATTGCTGCACATCAAACAGTATATAAAATAGATAAATAAAAATTTTTCATCCCTTCCAGTTTTCCTTGCAATCCTCATTCCACTGTGTTTAATACGATTCAATGAGCTGTCTGCTGTCCAAACCACGCTGTTAACACTGTGTGCTACCGGTGCTTCCATCTGTGCAGCTATCCGTCGATACATCAGGAGCGACCGAGGAGGAATATTCTTGTCCATCCTTGGATGTCTTTTGGAACATATCTACAATAGTCATTTGCTTTAGTCGGCTTGACTTTTCACAGATGAGTTGACTTTGCAGCATATAAAGGTTCACGATCTGTTGTTCGCTGATAAAACTTTGCTGCTCCAAGCCATTTATGAGCCTGGTAACATGGTGAATACATTCATCAATTTTCACTCTTTCTTGGGCGATTTCTGGCTCATCATCGTCATCCTCACTCTCCGATTTATTATCGTTGACTACCATTTCAACAATTTCCTGGTCCGTGAGAAGTTGTACGGGGGGAGTGTCATGATCAATGCCGATCCATTCTTGTACATTACCCTCTACCATTTCCTTCAATCCGGGTTATTGATGCTGTTTGCATATTCAACTAACTCTAGCATCATACATTTTTCCTCAGAAACTTGAAAACCTTTGAAACCAATACATTCTTCGTCTCCATAAAACTGTAAAGCTGGCCACAAATTATACCACCTGTGTTTAAAATTGATTGTGCGGTACTCTTCCATGCTCGTGAAAGTGCCCATGTTACATCTTTTAGGTTGTACTCCTTCATCGCTTCAATCACCGATTTCCCTGAATTAATACCTGTCAGGAACTGCTTCATATAATCTGATCGATATCTACATTTTAGCGATCTCAATATTCCCTGATCTTGAGGTTGTATCATAGACGTGCAATTTGGAGGTAAAAAGATGACCGTAACATCGCCTTTTGTCATCAATTCTACCTTTGGATGAGCTGAGCAATTGTCCAGAATTAACAATATTTTACATTTGGGGTCTAAACCGGAAGCATTACAATGACACCAAGCTTCGGCAACAAAATGGTTTTCAAACCAGTCCGCATTAATGTCTGAGGTTATCCAACCACATTTACTTGCCCGGTATGCTACTGGAAACACTTTAACATTTTTGAAAACTCTCGGTTTCTTGCTTTTTCCTATAACTAATAATTTTGACTTGTGAGTCCCTGCAGCATTAGAACATGCTAGCACTGTCACTCTGTCCTTCAAGTCCTTCAGCCCAGAGACGACCTTTTCATCTTCACAGACCAATGTTTGTTTCGGCAAACAACGGCAAAATAATGCAGTTTCATCAGCATTATATATCTGCTCAGGACACAAACTCACAATATTCACAAACTTCGAAAAATCTTCAACAAAGTCGTCAGCTGCTTCAGGATCCACTGATAGTCTCTCCCCCCCCACAGCACAAAACGATATGCCATGCCTTTTCTTGAATTTTTGAAGCCACCCTTTTGAATAATCACATGGAACTGGTGAGATTCATTTCTGCATGAAATATTTTAGTCTGCTCAATTAACATTTAGCCTGAAATACCGAGCCCTTCACTTCGATGCAGTCAAACCCACTGTATAAGTATGCGATCTAAATCGGCACTAGACCCATCTTTCATGGTTTTTCTTATCGCCATTCCATTCTTAGTGTCACAAATTTGAGGATCATCTCTTTCTGCTTCTTTATGTCATAGATTGTCGCAACGGAATACATATCACACAGGTGTGTCACTGATGTGCCGGAATCAAGTTTTTTCAACACTTCCACTTTTTCTGCGATAGTTAATGTTCTGTGTTTATGCTTTACCCCCTTACTGCTGTTACAACTGCTAACGTTAGACAGGATTATGAATAACTATGCAGATGACAGATAGTTTATACTTCGAGTTGCCACCATGTGTAAAGCAAACATGTGCACGCCATGCAAGGTAAGACAGGTACTGTCCACTCAGTGACATCACACACTCATGTCTCAGCAATGACGTACAATGTAGTGATGTCTTCAATTTGCTTTCGTTTTTCCAATTCCAATTCGTGCACACAATAAGTAATATAGACAATATTGTATGCAAAAAATCTTCTGATACTCGTTCTTGAATGGGAGAATTTTTGTTAGAATGAATTACAGTTTCAGTAAATATGAAGCAATGATTCAGCAAAAAAGTTTGTTTTCCACCAAGTACGCTTTGGAAATATTGCCGGATTACGGGTGTTCCTGGATTAGGGGTGCTCAACTCTATGTAGGTGTATAGCACATTTTCCCATCTCTGCTTATCTAAGAATTCCCCTCCGGTAGGCCAGAAGTGATACTGAGAACCCCCAACCTCCATCCCCTGAGGGAACCCTTGCATTCACGAACCTTGGAGGAAAGAGCCTGACCAACCACTAGACCTCTCCTTCTCCCCCACTCCAATCTAAAAACAACATTGCAGTCCCCTTCCCTTCAAATTCTCATGCAGGCCTCGCAAGCAAGACGAGCAAAGGGGCTTTCTTTCATTCGTGGCTAGTCCCGGATAGCTTAAAATTTGTCAGTGAGGGAGGATAAAATATTGATCATGATGTAGACGATACAACCGATACAACCAATTTCCTTCTCAAAGCATCTAAGCAGGCTTGAAGCAATTCAGAAGACTCTGCAATAGAAAACCAATCGCACTTGAATGATAATTAAGTAAATGTGAAATAAATTTGCCGAGACAATGGAACGACTACCGTTTATTAGACAATGACTTGATGCTATCAGAAATGTAAGCGTAAAAAAATTATTTTTATATTCGATTTGACCCAATTCAACCTTTGATCTCTGAAGTGGTAATCTGCCGAAAGTGGTGGGTCATGTGAAAAAGTGTGGAAAATGTGAAAAATTACAATCATGTATTCATGAATGTAATTACTTTACACTATACCACTCCTCATTTCAATTGTATGAATGCCCTACACACAATAACTCAAAAAGACAAAATCACAACCCCATGCTCCTAACAAAGAGGCTTTACACGACAATCTTTGGGAAGGTATATCATGAACAAAGCAATGTTTAATCTACTCGACAAATGAAAAAGGAATTCATTTGAGTGATTCTGAATACATTTGGGGAAAACCAAATGTACTCACACATAAGGACTACTATTTATAAATGGCACTTATATTGAAAAGGATTAGAAGCTTCAAGTGATAGAATTTTTAAAAACATAAATCATGATTTTAGTGAAGCTATGGATGTCTCATAGCAACATTCATTTCCTTATTTCAGCATTTTAGAGAGAATAAGGGAAAAAAGAGAACTCATCCTGGGCTTTCAACCTCCTACTTGTCACAGAGAATGCCCTCATTTCTCTAACAATTACTTTAACTACTGCACCTCCGAGCACCCCATCGATCGCATTAGTACCAATGAAAGCTTAACTTCAGGGAAAATGTGAAGGGCCATAAAAGACGCACCGAATATTATCATCATACCAACTTTACATGGTAATTAAAAATAGATAATTCTAACAATTAACTTCATGCAATCCAAAATGCCAAAACAGATTTTAAAATTTGAGACAAACATTGGTACTACTACGACTGAATTAAAGTTTGATTTAGTCAAACCCCAAAATAGCACAACCGTTTTAATCCAAGAACGAAATTTTCACATTTTTCTATCATTATCCATACAATAACCGCTTTGTTGTCACAGGATTTAAAAAACCGTGCCTGTGGAAATTAGTTAACGTTCCAATGCACTTCAAATGACTCGCCAACGGTAAAACTTCCCCCGCAATCTACAGCAATAATTTAAAGTCCACATAAACCTATTTAATTCCAACATAAACATGCAATCATTGGGAAACTTCCGAAACTGCCGAACTTGCTGCAACATGTTTGAAATACTCCCAGTTGTCAATATTAATAGGACTCGCAAGAAATCGTTGTGACCACAGAATGGCCCTTCATGTAGGCTAATCGCACAGATAACGCAAGGCAATACCACTTGAGGGACACTATGGAGTCGCAAGGGAATTGCAATGGACGGCATGCCAATTGACCGGAGAACGCACTACCCAGGAACAACAGTCGAACTAACTTATTTCTGGTAAGGGTCATTAGTATGCACCCAGCACAGAATACACTTCGCCGAAATTGCCTTACAATGCAATGCAAAGACCTTCGACGACATCTGGTTCACACAAAAAAAAACTTTCAACATAGGTAAGTAATATAAGCGCGAATTCATTTCTCACTTCACGAACAATATTCAAATTGCAAATCGCCAGACGCAAAATCCGTATCATGGGCACCAAATCATTATAAACAAACATGGAACTTCATAAATATACAACAGTCACTAAAGTAACAAATTCCACAATATGTCACCTACTTCGGATTTGATATCCAGAGGAGGCAACTCTCTGTGAAGACAAATATGAGCCACTTTAATCACATGCTCCAATTTCCTAGGTTGTTCCTCGACCTTGGCAGCAAGAAATAATGCTGCAGCCGCAATTGCATTTCGGTGAAAGTGAGTAAAAGAATGGAATATGTAAAACCTATGCATGTATACAATGGCCGTATTGATGCATAGCTGCGAGCTAAAACAAAGTTAAGGAGATGGCGACTCATAAATAAAACAACATACATAATCAGAATACACATAACAAGTGAACTACACTACTTGAACCGAAATGATCGTGAATCTATGACAACATACATCGGAGACGGAACGTCGATTTGAGCAATGACAATCCATATTTGGCGAGCAAAATAACTTATGATTAAGGATGTAGATAGTTCAACGATTAAAAAGACTCACTTTGCTTACTCTTATGTCATTATTTATCGCCTAGAAGAACATTAATGTTTACTTTTATCACATGATCAATATGGCGTGGCATTGAGGAAATTTTCTACGCAAGCGATGTACGAGGTCAATCACAATCAACCAATGCATTCCACGGGTAAGAAATACTTCAGACCAAGAATTCATGTACATTAGGAGACGATAATATGATAAATTGTGGTACATACCGCTCCAGAGGATATGTATTCCGTAAAACTCCTTACTTCACTAGGTTTGCATCACTACACTACATCTCTACTTTACACATAATTTAGTAAAGGATACACCTGCAGTCTTTGTCCCATGTCCTGAATAAAATTTGCAGCGTGTTGTCTAAATGATAGCTCTTTGTCTGCATCTATGCCACACTTTTTGCTTGGAGAATTTGCGAGTTGTTCTTTGGTAAAGTACCATTTTTCTTCCGCCGCCATTTATTCCACTACGAAGGACACACAGATATATCCCCAGGAGGAAGTCGACTGAAAACGCTTTTGATTGGTTGGTTTTATGGTAATTTCAGAAGGAATATTGGTATTAGGAAATTGTTATGAATGTGTCATATTTAGTTGCTTCCGTAGAATATTTCATCTTCATTTATTAATTAAAATTCATTACATCAGGTGCATTATAAAATATCATAGCATCGTAGTAACTTGGGCAAGACTTCCTTTACATTACGCCATTTGCAAAACTTCCGGCAGGGAGGAAGCATCGGGAACTCTAGGACCGTCAGTACTTACTGCTAACGGATGAATTAGCGCGTGTAGCCGCATTCCTGTATGATAAATGGTTTCTTACGTGAATAAGAAGCTGGGGCATTATTTTGTGTCGAAGGAAATTTATTTTCGGAGGAGTTTTTAGGCTACATCGTGATTTTTACGGGGTCAGTGTTCTAGCTCTTCAAAATGGCGTTTAGAAGTAATGACTCACACCAATTACGTAAGCAATTCATCTGGGTTACTGGTATGGACTGTAATTATGATTTTTTTTCAGTAATGTATAGACACCCTCGAACTCCTGCCCCGAAGAAGGTAAAACCCTCGGATGGCCAGACTTGTAATTATCAACATTATAAGTGCAATCAATATTGTGTCGAAGGATACGAATTTTGCCTGAAGCATATTTTGGAAGACAGGGCCGCACCTTTTAAACAGTGTAATCATGTATACCCAGCAAATGGAAAACGTTGCCTCGCAGCTGCTCCCAGGGGAGATAAAAAGGACGGGTAAGCCACGTGGTCTCCACTTTCCGTGTTCTCGTGTATATTTTCCAAATCTTCCTCCATCATCTTATCTCTTGTTATACCTCAGGTTTTGCGCAGAGCACGCCTACAAAGCACAGGTATTGCGTCAAAGAGCTGTTCTCAAGAAATGCCCACCTCAGACTCCGGAGAACATGGTTTCCAGCCTCTCGCACTACCTCCCTCGGGCAAGCTTGGAGGATCCGTCCAAGGAGAATAATACAAGTTGTAACTCTGAGGCTGCCCATCGATCGGTCAATCCTTTCGGTAAGATTTACCTCATTTTTTCAGCAATTTCTATTCCTATGATGAGAAAAAGTGTCGCAAAGGGCGACCGGTATGTTTTAGAGAGCATTGGTGTGTGGACTCAAGACAAAGCAGTTAACTATTGTGTGCACAATGGCTAATTGTCTTCCGTTTGCGTCTACTCATTCAATGAAGGATATTACTCGCCGGATGTGGCCCCATGTGCGGAGATTATGAGATCTGAAAAGTTATATCTTTCTACTTGATGTATATTGTTGTCGTTAGACGTCTGAAACTAAACTCCTTTCAGTTGACATCGATGTGACAAGTTTGAACCAAGGGGGGTCCAAAGTGTTGGACTTCGCCAGCGAATCTGATAGCGATGCTGAAGCCGCCTGTGTGGATGATGTTAGTCCAGTGGGTATGGACGAGTCCGAATCGGAGAGTGTGGACAGTGAAGCCGAAGATCCCTTGAGGTTGGTGTTGACGTGCAAATAGTGCGTGTAATTTTCATTATTTGGCTAGCCTGCGTGGTAGAAATCTTGTTCTTGTGTTCTCTTTAAAACATTCACCAGGTACCTTGCCAGCCACCTAATTGTGATGAGTTAATTCCGAATAAGACATTTACTAACCTCTGTGCGCATTTTGTTACTACTGTCGGCGTCAAAATTTTGTGCCGCTGTACTTTGTGCATGCTAAACCGTGGACCGTGTGAATGCTAGTGCATTTTCTTTTCGGGCCCGTGCTAAACCTGTTCTACTTGGTGTACATCCCTCGGGAGTCCGGACGCGAGACGGGTTCATGGGTCTGAATGAGCGGGGGGGTTCATGGGTCTGAATCATTAGAGCCGTGCACGTGGATTCGAAGTGAGATGAGAAATAGCATTATATAGCTGCCCAATTTATTTTAAAAAGATTTGCAGTCGCCGTGTACATTCATTCTATCTCCCGGGTCGAGCGAAATTGGCGAGTATAATTCTTTAACTGATAAAGAAATGGCCTTTTTTCTAAGAATAGCTAATGCACTTAAATGGATTAAATGTCCATTCATGTGAGTTGGTCACATAAGTGGCGTGAGTTAGTTTTTTTATAACCACACAGTTTACGTCCTTTTGTTTCTTCAATTATTACGCGTTTTTTGGTTACATACATGCCAGTAGTATTTACGCTGCCGAGCTCGTATGCCAAGTGACAAAAGTGGTAAGATTTCACATTCAGCACTCTAGTATTGTCATTTTGTATACAATACTTGGAACTAATTTTGTTTTAAACTGTTGCTGTCAAAGTTAATAATTACCAATTAACTTTATTAGCAGCTCTAATCAATAAAGATTGTGAAACGAAAACCAGCCTGCGTTGATGGTATTAATCTGAATATCTTTCTATTTGTTTCTTTACCACTGTATCAATTAATCTTCCTATAGTTTTATTTTCTCTTTCGTAAGGATTTTGGGCCTTAAAAGCCCTGAAAAACGGGAAGATCACTCCCATTATTCCCATTAATGTTACTTTGTAAACACAGTGCCACTTGTGGCTCAAAGCACTTATATGCTGAGGCTACTAAAACTTTACAACTATCTTAATGTTTTAATCACCCTTCACATCTCTCCTCTATAGTTGAAAAAATTAAATACGAAAAACTTTAGACTCAAATTGTAGAAAAAATACATGGTGATGGCATTGTTTCCATTTTAAGTACACAGTCATAGCAATTCAGTTTTAGTTCAAACCCATGGAAATGGTTATCTTGATCATTTGTGGATCTGGGATAGGCTTCCTTAGTTTTTCCTCTTTATTTTCCTCTTGTGGAACATTATTAGTATGTAGCAATTACTCGCACCTCATCTATAATTAAGTGATACTTCACAATAAAATGTCTCCTTTACCTTTTACTGCATGAGAGTTTGCCAGTTGGATTGTCTTCTGATTATAACATTTTGGAATACACCACTTGGTAAATCTCTGCTTGTCACACACCTTGCGAACACTTTAGACCCTTTTCACTTTGTGAATCACCATGAAATTTGTCACATAAACTACTAGCTTAACAGTACCTTGTGATATTTTTACTTTGGGCAAATTACAAATCTACCAGAAATAGGAGATTTTCAAACCTTTAGGTGAGGTTTTTTCCTGCCGCCATTTATTTCACTTTCCACTTTTGGGCCGTGGCAGTGGCGTGACGGTCGATGAGTGGCCTTTCCACACTAATCTCTCCTGTTAAATGTTATTCTGAACCATGCAATCTGTTGTCATGCAATGCTGGAAACAAACGATTTCAGCTATTGTTTCACTCCTGCTTTTACCCGTCTTCAATATTCATTACGCTGCCCTTTTTATGCACTTTCATACACTTCCCTTCCTTATTTGTGTGTTTAAAATGCTTCAGTTCTCACTGCACTACCACTTTTACACAGTTTCCTACACTTATTTCACACTTCAAACTGTTGAAATTGTTTTCATGATTTTTGAAAGGTTGAAAGTGACGAAAAAGGAATTTTGGAGTGTTCATGGATTTAGAAATTCACCATAAATGGCGATGTATATATTTTTAAGATTCCCCGCCTACGCAACTTTGGTGTGTAAATGGCGAAAATGGCATTTTGGAGTGTTCATGTATTTTGTAATTTGCCAAAAATGTCTATGTATATATTTTTAAGATTTCCCCCGCTGACCCTACCTCGATGCGTGAATACAGATTTTTGTTACTGTATAAAGCATTTATAATAATTTTTCCTCCCTGTCAACCTTCCAAAAATCATGAATACTTTCACAAATTGTTATTAATGTAGTCGTTGAAGGTTATTCAAGCCCAGAAATGGAAACCGGTGCTGAGATGCATGCGAGAGGATAGGGAAAAAAGGCAGGAATGAGCGCACCAATCACGAGACACCTGACCCTATGCCAAATGGTATATAAGTCGGACCAGTTGACGATGTAAAACATGCCCTGATGACAATGGACAACTCATTCATCGAAACGTCAGGCGAGATGGAGAGTTTGACCTGGTGGGAAGCTCGAATAACCTTCAACGACTACATATGCCAAGAAAGCCTTAGAACTTTCAGTTATTAATGTATTTTGCTGTACCATGAAAATTCTCACTACTCACAGAAGTTGGGGGGGGGGGGAGGAATCTAAAATATATACATCGAAATTTATGGCTATGTTAAGCTAATTGTGGGAAAAATCTTATTAAGAATCTTAAGACATCATGTTGTTCCAAATAAGGCAGAGGAAGTTTGTATGATATTGGTTACACTAAAACAGTTCATTATTTTTTACTAAAAACCAAATCCTAGTTCATGCAATGCATTTTATATATGAGAATGTCCTTTCAAGTAGATAATTGCATCTCTAACTTCCTGTAATGCATTTATGGAATTAAATCCGTATGCACTACTCTGGACATGCTGTAACTTTTCTCTAGTGCTAGTTGTCATACAATTGTTTTATATTACTTCTCATTTCTGTTTGCAATATAGGTAGCTTCATTTAGTTCTCATAGTTAAAATTGATTATAGTGCTCGCAGAGTTTCTGTGCACTGGAGAATTTCTCAAACCCTAGCTGCCCATGGTAGATGAGCAGCGATTGGCTGGCGGTGTCCAATCCCGTAACCCGGTTCTTAGCTCAGTGCGCACTGCGTACGAATACTGAAAGGCCCGTTCACATACAAGCGTTTCATGTGTGGCGTGCACGCAGTTTCGTGTGAAACTGTGTGAAAGGTTCACATGCAAGCGTTGTCGACGTCGTGCTATGCGTCAACTGCACATGGTGACACGTAGCGGCGGATAGCGGAAGATTTGAAAAATAGATCATCTCCGTGCGTACCATTGAACTCAATGTAAATCATTGCTCGTTGAAGCTAATGTTTTACGAAGTGAGACCGATTGTTTCAATATTAGAATGGATGTTAAACTGCCGCTTGATCCAATTCAGATGCGTTGGCGGTTCACTGCTATATTAGCCCTCTTCTCACGGAGAAGACGGTTTGCCCACAGAAGGTGGTGGATCCGTCCAATTTTCCAAGAAAGGAGAAACCAAGGCGATTTCCACCATCTTCTACAAGAAATGAGACTTCCAGACGGATCTGTTTTTTAATTACTGTAGGATGTCAGTTGAGATTTTGGACAGTTTATTAAGACTTTTTGGTCCTTCTATCGTTAAGTCATCATGGGCGAGAGAATTAATATCGCCTGGTGAACGTTTCAGTGCCACTTTGAGGTAATTATACCTCTTTTTACTATCATCTGCTTGTACTTTTATGGGGGCTTGTGCTTAAAAATAAAATTCTGATGCAGTAGAAGTATGCCTGAATTTATACAGCCCGAATCTGTACTGAATTTTAGATATTTAGCGACCGGAGATAGCGTTACAAGTCTATGCTATCAGTATAGAATTAGTAAATCAACCGTGAGCAAGATCGTACATGAAACTTCTGAGGCAATATGGATAGCTCTGACGGATTGAGTCTTTCCTGTTCCCTCCGTTGGGAACTGGAGGAGGATATCTTCACAATTTTGAGAGAGTTAGAATTTCCCAAATTGCATCTGGGCGATTGACGACAAACATATTGTTATGCAGGTATGTGCAGTTTTTGTTAAAATAATGAATTGGTGCTGGCCACGTGACAAACTAGTACTCTAGAAAGCTAGAGCTCCGAGTATGGCTACGTATGGCTTACATTGTAGCTATTTCACGGACACAAGTGGAGAACTGTGTATCTCTTTCAAAGTTAAGAAATGTAAATTACAATGCAGACGATTGGCTACAACCGCATTAATTTCTTTTTTCTGACCAAGCGCCGAGATCCATCCCCCCCTTAGTTTGGAACTTACCTCTCATTGTCCAATCTCTAATCATCTCGCTGACTGGGAGATGGTTTAGAAATTAATTCGAAAATTGAGGTAGAAAAATTTTCCTCAAATATCTTCACGTCAATAAAAATATTAAGCTCTCATTGTAAATAATGTTATAGTAGGGTCAGGAAAAAAATATCATTGTACTTGGAAGTGAACCAGCGAGCCCGGATGCCAACGCGCTACCAACCGGGCCAAACTCATCTCTGTCTACTGGCTGGAAAACATTATATTACCCCTTGTACTCTGAGTATGGCCACATAATGTATGTCACCGTCTTGAAGAGTTTTTGTCACACATTCTCAGTAAGCATTCCTTGAAGGTAAGATTTGCACTAAAGACAATTACAAATAGCTCATTTCCGACCCCACTTCATGCTCTGGGCATGGATATGGCCCGGGAATCGTAAATTATGATGAATATTTGAACAGTGTACCAAAGTTGCCTGGGGTGTTTATGTATTGAAAAAAGTCAATTCTTAATGTGCCCACAATACAACTGGCTCCTATCTAGCAATGATACACAGAAATGTACATATCTTGTGTGCAGGCTAATATATCCAATTAAATCGTTAAAGTAAATACTAACGAATCCACATGTCCGCCATTTGTTTCACACGTCTGGCGCATCGCACGCGTGGGAAGTTGAGCGAAACTCATTCGCTCGCGCGAATCCACACGTTAAAGGCGAAGCACCTGATTGGCTGCGCGCGAGAGGCTACGCTTAGTTTCGCGTAGAACGCGTGCATGTGAACCCCCCTTAAGTGGCGACCCAAAAGAATCTGCAGAAACGAACGCTATGCCTCGCCGACACGAGGGCCTTAAGAAGAGAAATTCTGATCTTTCCTGGCGATAAAAATATTGGTTGTTATGATAATTAGTCGCAATTTTCGTATTTGTATTTTTCAAAATTTTGGTGATGAGGATTTAAGTTTTGTTTATTCATTGTGTAACCACGGTGACCTGCGCCGATGGGGATTATTTTTTAACATCACTGCGATGACTATCGCAATCACTGCAAGTTTTGACTCGATATCTGTAGTAGTTTCTCGTCCAGAGTATTTCTATTCTAAAGGCCCTCGCGTCGGCGAGGCATAGCGTTCGTTTTCGCCGATTCTTTTGGGTCGCCACTTACGGTATTCGTACGCGGCGCGCACTGAGCTAAGAACTAGTTTATGGGAGTGGACGCCGGCAGCCAATCGCTGCTCATCTACCATGGGCAGATAGGCTTAGAGAAATTCTCCAGTGCACAGAAACTCTGCGAGCACTATAGAATGGTAGTTGAGGGAGTTAACTGTACCATTCATGATAACTGCTGAGATTTAACGATAACTATTCATGTATTTTAAAGCTTAGTTTAAGCTTAGCTTAAATTAGCTTAAAGCTTTAGCTTTAGCTTTAAGCTTTAGCTTTAAGCTTTAGCTTTAAGCTTTAGCTTTAAGCTTTAGCTTTAAGCTTTAGCTTTAAGCTTTAGCTTTAAGCTTTAGCTTTAAGCTTTAGCTTTAAGCTAAGCTAAAGCTTTAAGCTTAGCTTAAAGCTTTAGCTTAGCTTAAGTGGCACATGCCTCGAATGTCTTTGGGTACAACCTTGCTAAATGCACTGCAAAGGGCATGCTGCCTTTATGATATTGAGGTGGCATGGAGAACGTCAGTGCTATATAAATTGCTCAGTCTTTTATGGATTGGCCAATGTGTGCCAATAACAGAAGAAGAGAGCAACAGAAGTCTAGGAAGAGCTGTAAAGTTGAGGCTATGGGGTAATTTAAGGTCCATCTATAAAGGTAACATGGTTATTCATTTGCACCTTTCATAAGTAATGGGACTGCCAGAGTTTCTCGATAGGGAAGAATTCTAGTGGCTATTTTATTCTTCATTTTCTTATTTGTACAGCATGAGATGGGTTTTTAACAGGCTTTAACTGCTAAGAATTTATCATATTGGTTGAAAATGGATCTGAATCCAAGTACAATCTGTACATCCATTCCACAGGTTAGGAGCTCTTCCTAGAAAGTCCCCCTTTTTATAGACATAAGATGGAGGAAAGGGCTTTCTTTCCACTCCTGTGTATTTACTGCTCACTCACCTCTGAAGAGGTATGCTAATCTAGCACTGCCAGTTGTTGGTGCATGCTGGTTATATGCTTGCATTTGAGTTTCACGAAGGAAAACTGTGCAGCAATAATTTTATTATATGATATAACCAAAAATGGAGACATGTTAATGCAATAATCGACACTGCACACTCTAAATTTAGCAGTTTTGTCTACTTCATGAACTTTGTAACTCAGCCTAGGAAAAACCACATAATCTACAGCATTGACTTTCCACCAAACGTTGCGAGAGTTAATGTTAAAATTATTTTAACAATTTCAACAAAATTTAGTTGAATTACCAAACTGATCACACACAGCTTCTCTGCATTCTTTTGCAGACAAAATAAATGTCAACCGTTTCTGTAGCTATTTTCGTTTTATGAGATACTAGCGTAGGTACCCGTTGAAATACAACGGGGGATGAAAGAAAGACGGGGTTGATATAGGTTGTAGGTTTGAGTCGCTCATGAGGTGTATTTTTTCTAGGCAAATTGGCTATAATTTTAGTTTTATTTTTTAATTCAACAGGTGAAAATCGCAATGGCTTTTGTGCAGTCTTAAATCTGACGATCCTAAATATGCAGAGTATGCTTTCTATTGTATATGTATTCCTGCCTCTAATGTTGACAGCGGGAGAGCATTCTCTGTATACAGTAACATTATGCCTGACAAAAGGACATCAATAATGCCAGTGAATAAGTAGACACTAATGGAACTCTATTTTTGCGAATAAAGTCAATTTTACTCATTGGCAGAAATGTGGTTAAGGACCAATAATTTATTTTCCTTTCTATTTATTTTCCTTAACAAGCCTTGATGACTTTTTCTTTAATATTACATAAAAATTTGCATAAATATCACACTGTGAACGTTTTATTGTGTTTTAACATATTTCCGAAAAAACATTTTTTCACCGAAATTTCGTTTATTTACTGCTTTTTTGTGACGAAATCCACTATTTTATTTACCAGAATTCAGGAATTTTATTCACCATTTTCACCAGCTCTACTTATCAGTCATTGGGTTGGGTATGTTGTTTACATGGCATATGGGAAACTGAGCCTTGGCCACTGGGGTTTCACATCGCACATTTTCTGCGATGCTTATTCTCGGAAGATGTGATTAAAGCAGGGTAAATACATTCGTAAATTTTCCCTGATCCCAAATTCAACGATTCTTTGCATTTAATTCATCTTAACAGAACTCGACGCCACTGGATGTACTTCATTATTTTATGAATATCCTCCCTAAATTCAATGGAACTCATATTGTCTAGATAATGATGAGTAAAAATGAAATAGCTGCCGATGTTGGTATAATTGGCGGTCAGCTTTGAATATCGGTAACATTCCATTCGCAATCTTTATAAAAAGGGTATGGCAAAGGAAAGCGACTACTTCGGCTTCTTATTGAAACAGAACATTCATATTCAAAGTAATAATAAACTGTAAATATTTCCAATTGGAAATGGTTGGCTAGACAAATCTCAGTAATTATTGGTTTTATTTACACAAGTCATTGATTCAATCGTCATGCCTTTCCGATAACATGTAATTTCTTGTCGCTTAACTTTGTTTGTAATGATGTTACGATGTCTTCATTTTATTTCTCGCAGTGTCTTTGAAATCGACCAAACATGTTGCCTTTACACTAAATCCCTATGGTTAAAAATAACTCTGTCACTTATTTGACTATGAAGTGCTGTAAATACTATCTTCAGTTCACTCAATTAGTGAGTTCAGCCTCCACTCCATTATCCAGAATCAATTGTGTTGAGACAACATCCTGTCGACCCCATATATACATTTCTGGGAGAGCAATAAACATTCCGCAGAAAAGAAAACCCCACAACCCAGGATTGTGAAATGGCTCATCTCTTCTAAAAGTGACCTAAACAGTGCTGCGGTTTCTTTCCCAGCTGGGAGTAGGTATGTCGGAGATGGGTTGTATTTGAACTATTTCCAATCATTTGAGTTATTTTGGACTTCTGTTTCCTTATTAGTGAAGGAGAAAGGGGGCAGATCTGCTAAGTTAGACAATGTCAAGATGTCTCATTCGCAATAGCTTGAAGGCACTGAGAGGATATGTCCATTCAAGGTGATAGAATACAGCTTTCTCTAATACCATGTTGCCTATCTCTGGTCTCCACCGTCGTACATCTTTCTGTGATATTTTTCAGTGGAAAAGTGGAAAACCTTTCCGCTGAGGATTCCTACAAGTTGAACATTGGCATAATCCTTATCCAGTCCAATTTTTCTAGTTAATAAAACTCTCATGGTTCGTTTATGTAATGCTGCTAGAGTTTTTAGGAGACACAATTATAAAAATTATTTGCCAACTTACTTAAGTTCTGTGCTGGGAACTTAAGTAGACTGTACTAATGCCGCCCTTTGTTACTTTAACATTGATGCAGAAAACTCTGAAGATAAAGCTGGAAATTATATATTCTATTATTTAAAAGTATATCTCCATAATAATCATCTAATTAGGACTTTACTGTGACTCATAGTATATCAACACTAAATACGAAGTGTTATGTTTCTCTCGGAGCACGGTAAGGATGCGACAAAGGCTCTATGCGATGCAGATGGTAATGATGAGCGAAGAAGACTATTATTGGGGTCTATAGCATAATTTCTCATCTCTGCTTATCTGAGAATTCCACTTTGTTACGCCAGAGGCAATACTGAGAACCCCTAACCTTGGTCCCCCGAGGGAACCTTGGGTGAAGAGTCCGACCGACCACTAGACCGCTCCTTCTCCCCCCTGGAATCTGAAAACAATGTCGTTGCCTCCTCCCCTTGCAATTCATATGCAGGCCTCGCTGGTAAGACGAGTGAAGGTGGCGAAGAGTCTTTCTTTCGTATTAGTGTGTTTACAATTCACACAGTTAAGTTGGTGAATGTGTGATTACGACCAGCGCAGGATTTCCACCACCGGTGGTCATGCATGTTCATTCTACGTTTAATCAGCATAGGGTATTGCTCCTAGGTGCGAAGTCTGACCCTTGGCGTGGCACGGCTTTGGGATCTCCGTCCTGGCCTGTTGAAAAGATTTCAGTTGCTCCTTTCCTTCAATCCTAGGGAAAAGGGACTTACGCATGCAACTGCAATGGTTGATATCCTTCCTTTGATTGTAAGTTTACAAAGGAGAGGTTTCCAGCAAGAAGGCTTGATAAGGGTAATAGTTATCTAAAAGATCACAAATAATCGTATGAACATCGTAACGAGTGAAAAATAACTTGCTGCAATAAGGTGTTCCAAAGGTATGGGAAAGAAATCTTAGGTAAAATTAGTTAAGAAACAGTTACTGGCAGTTATACGCCTTTGCAAACACTTTGAAAAATATCTGTAATATACCATTACGTATATAACCATCAAATCTCCTTTTGAGTGACGCGCTGCTTGGCTAGAGTAAGCTACGGACCTCACATGTTCCACTGATGCTATGTTCCTGATGTTCCACCTATGGCAGAAAAACAAACTACTGGCAGTTATCAAGAATATTCGGGCGTGAGGAGAAAGATATGGACTTTTAGAGCTTGCCTGAGTATTCTCGGCCGCATCTGGGAAGTGGTTAATTACATGGTGGACGAAGTAATTAAGTAATTCGTGACATAGTTGAAGAATAAATAGCTAATTGTAAGAAATTTTCCTCACCTTTTTAAATATGATTCTCAGGTTGCAACTTAACATCGGCATCTGAGTTGCCTTGTCCATGATGCCATTTTAAGTCTGCGAGCCTCTAAATCCCAGCCCTCGGATGGTCATGGGAGCTAAGCACTGAAGACGTCGACTGAATTGGAAGCGGCATTGTCGCTAGTTATGTGGGAGAGTGCAGATATTGATGGGATGGGTGGGACAGTGATCCACACACAGCAAAACTTTCCTATTTATTCCTCCCAATTCTTGCATCAAACGCCTGAAACCACTACAAAAAATCAGCAAAATCTGTTCGCTGTCCGCTAAATGATCAAGGAGGTGCTGACTTACTGATTACAAATGGCTTCATTTTGTTGCACTGCCCACGCTGATGTGATCTCCAATATTTTTGCAGGGCGAACCATTCAAATATCCCTGATTCTGATGGAACATTTTCTGGCTGTTGTAGTTTCTAACCACTCCCCGTGGTATTTACAAGTTTAAAGGTAGCAGTAATTTTCTCTTTGTTTTCTAGAATTATAAAGAGGGTGGATGAAGTTAAACCATGTTGATGGACTATTTCAGTTTTACTGGCATTTTTTGTCACATTCCTGAATGGTTTAGAATTTCTTAGCAAAATCCAATGACTTTTCTTTTTCATTGTAACACTCGTAATAAAAAGCTGCTAACTTCAGGAAGAAATCAGGATCAAGCTTTCCTAAATAACTGTTGCTAAGCACTTTGGGCCGTGCTTTCCCCTGGAATTTCGTGCAGCAAAACCCCTTTTCGTTGCTTTTCTCCCTCCTCCTCCCCACTTATTCCCCTTGAAGACCCGGGAGTCACTATAACATAATGAGCCCATGGAAAATAAACTTGGAAGAAAACATAAGAGTTCTTTCTTTCAATTTTTCCATTACAAGTGAAAGGTTATCGCAAATTACCAAAACTTTTTATGCCTGTCCCAGTCTCGTGTGACAAATGACCCCCGCAGCTTATGCCTTCCAGGCAGCAATCACAGCAAAATAGACTCGTTACGGCAGGCCGTCAGAAATGGCCACTCATAATGACCAACAGACTCTATATAGAAAACATTGTGGCCAGCAATGGCCAAATTATCACTCGCTTTAATGGCATTCTTGTAATAACGGCATTATGCTGTACTTGATAACAGCCAATGAATTAGTCACCCTCTGGTTGCAATTGGCAAGATTTTCCGCTTAAAGTTTGGGTGTAGTAAATAGCTCGGGATCCGCTGATTCATTTGATTCTTCTCAAATCCATGGGGTTGAGAATCAATCACATCCATGGAGAAAAGAACCCTGATTGTGGGAGTGGTATATGCACTGCATCGGGATAAACATGAGGGCTTTATTTTTGCTAAGTAACTTGAAACATCTCATTGGTTTTTATCATTTTAACTGCTTCCCTGATATGCCCAAGAAAACCCTGGCACTGAAGGTGAGCAAATTCTGACGTGCCCGAGTATACTCGGGCTAGGCCGAAAAAGGTAAATCTCTTTCTCCTCACACCTGAGAATTCTTGACAGCTGTTAGTAGTTAGATGTTCTGCCATCAGTGGAACTTGTTATGGTCTGTAGCTCACTCCAGCCCAGCTGCACATTACTCAAAGGAGATTTAATGGTTATATATTTAATGACATTTTCCTGATATTTTTTAATGATTGCAAAGGTGTAAAGCTGCTTGCAACTGTTTCAAAGCTAATTTTATCCACTTTTTCTTCAATTTCTTTTACTTTCCTTCATAAAACCATACTTCAGCAAGTTTATTTTCAGTTATTATCATGTTTATATGATCTTTTCGCAATCTTTTTACGAGTAGTACCCCTAACAGTGTTGGCACTGTTGTGAAAGGATTTCTCTAAGCGCATCATCTCATATAGTCTTTTTCTCGGGAACCTCTCCTGTGTAAATTCACAGTCAATGCAAGGATGCCAATGGTCAAAGTTGCATGTGCAAGTCCTTTTTCCCTAGGATTGAAGAAAAGGGGCGGCGGAAATGTTTTTGATGGGCACGGACGGCGATCTCTAAAGCCAAGGGACTGACTTTGCAACTAGGTGCAAAACCTGTTTCTTGTCACAGTGCCTTTGTAGCTCGCCGTGCATGTGCTCTGGATGTTTTTGGTAATCTTTATTCCACATGCGATTGCAGAAGCTATAGGACATACAAGGGATAACATTTGCATGTGTGTGAAGTCTGTCCATGCCCATCAGAGCACATTGCATACACCTCATTTTCTCATTGATTTTCAAAGGGTACACATTGATTTCTCATTTCAGCATGAATTCCAAGTTTTAAAATGTCTGTATGGAGGCAGGGGAGTAAACATTTTTGAGTGGACTAAGGAGGAAAAAACATAAGAAAAGTGGTTTTAGCTTTCAGACAGGTTGGCGATGGGAGGGGGGAGGAAAGAGGAAAGTGAGCAGTGTGGATTTAAACAGCAACTGCACTGCTCTGGACTGAGCACTGGAGGAGGAAGGGGTGTTTAAGTCATTGGTACTTGTGGGAAGTATCAGATGCTATTTTGGGAAGATGGTGTGGTATCCTTAGTTGGAGGGTGGCTGATAAAAAAATTGTTATTAAGCTGCACATTTTGCCATGTTAAGCGATTTCCTGACCTTCTAAGGTATCCATTTACTTTTCTTTATCTATGGGATTAAATTACTGGTGTGACCCCTCCAAAGTGTCATATTCTGATCCAGTGTGTAGATCAGGCACAGATTTTCAATGAATTTCTGCTTGTAAGATGTTATTTTGAGGATGCTTATGGGTAATCCTACTTATGGGCAGTCCCTAGTGGTAGGGGCAAATCAAACAGCTTCTTATTAATGGCACCCTCATAGAAAATGCTGAAAACAAAGTCAAGGCAGCTTGGAGAATCATCAATCAAGAAGTTGGGTCTTCTCCTCTTAATTCAGAACTCCCTTTCTATTCTGATAGCCTAAATAAATACTTCATTGACTCATTCATATCATCTCTAGTATCAGCAGCCCATCTGCTACAGCTGCTGACCTTCTCAGTAAACTGGATGTAGCAGCTCTCACTTTCAAATGGTGCTGGGTTACTCCCCATGACATTTATAAAATCATCAACAGTCTCAAATGATCTAATTGTACTGACATTTATGGACTATCCTCCAATCTAATCAAAACATTAGTAGATGTTCTCAGTGAACCCCTTGCCACAATATGCAACTCGTCTTCCATCAGGCTCCTTCCCAATAGCATTGAAAGTCTCGGAAATAATGCCAATCCATAAAAAAGGTGACAGAACTTTACCCACCAACTACCGCCCAATTTCCATTGTACCTGTTTTTGGTAAAATAATCAAGAAGGTCATTAATATTCAGCTTTATAATCACTTTCAAATTAACAACCTATGTTCACCTTCCCAATTTGGCTTTCGTAAATATCACTCTACATCTTCTGCTGTTAAGCATGTTGTTGATAAATTACTGGATGCTTTTGAAAAAAGATCTTCCCTCTCACTGACAGTGTTTGACCTGTCAAAAGCATTTGATTGTGTTTCACACACACTTCACCTTCAAAAGCTGCAATATTACGGTATCAAAAATACTGAACTGAAACTCTTGGACTCATACCTCTCCAACCGTACACAATGTGTTCTAATAAATAATACATTGTCATCACCCCTAAAAGTGAAGCATGCTGTTCCCCAAGGTTCAGTACTTGACCCACTTCTGTTTTTAATTCTAATAAATGATCGTCCACAACATGTACCTTGTGCTTCAGTATTATATGCTGATGACACTACTTTAATACATGATCCAATTGACCCTACTAGCAACAACTTTAACCAATCTGACACTATCCTCTTAGTGGCTCAAGAGTGGTTCTCTGTTAATGGGCTCTCCCTGAACAAGGAAAAAACACAGTAGCTGGTATTCTCCTTAAGTCCAGCGGTAAATCACACTTAAAAGTTTAAGCTACAAGGCTTTGAGCTTGACTGCAGGCTGAAACGGAATAGTCACTCATGATAAACTTTCAAAATCCATTTATATGCTAAGGAAATTGAAAATGCTAATTCCCACTGACTATCTGCAAGCTGTTTATTTTGCTTTTTTCCACTGTCATTTAAACTAAGGCATTGAGATATGGGGTCATGCCTCCACAGCAAAAGACTTGTTTATTATACAGAAAAGAGCTGTGAGGATCATTTCCACTTCCCACTCAGGGGAACATAGTAAGCCACTCTTTAAGAAGCTTGGAATCATGACATTGTATGGCCAATGTATATTTAAATGTCTACGTGATGTTAAGGAAAACCTCCATGTTCTTAAAACTGGTGCTAATGTCCATCAGCACAATACCAGGTAAAAATAATTTGGTATTGCCTCACTGTAGGCTTACAACTACCTCAAAATCATTTGATTCAGTGAAACTATGCCTTTTCAATCATATACCCCAGGAGGCTAGAGATGTGGCCTTACCAAGGTTTAAATGGGCTCTCCACTCAAGGATTATGAACAAAGCATTCTTCTCTTTAAATGAACTTTTGGAGTGCAAAAGCTTGAATATATGTATGTAGCTTGGTATTCTTTATTCATTTTTTTTCTTTTTTCAATTTTCTGGTGACAAAGACTATTACTCAGTATTGTGTTTAATGTCAAATTAAATATTGTTATTATTCTAAAATGAAATGGCACAGAGGAATTGGATGCATAGTAATTGTTCGAGTTAATGTAGGAGTGGAGGAAATGTTGTGTCAGCTTTAGTTGTCATTTTAAGTGAAAATGCAGATACTTAGGTCTATAATTCATCTGTTCTCCAGGCATGCTGGGGTGTTTACTGCAGAGGAAGTTGCCCTGCAGCTACGGGACAAGCTGATAAGATTGCAGTCCCTATACATTGAACAATATCGAAGATTGCAACAGGTTTTTCGGGAGCGTCGGAGAGTGTACATCCATTCAGTTCGAAAGGAGAAGGAAACACTAAGTAAGTTTATTGAAATTGAACTGTTAATTTATAGCCTACTTTTGGATGGGTGTTTCAATTTTAAATGTTTGTGCATGCTGTTTTATGCTCAGCTTCAAGTGAAGCCTTTCAGATCTGTAATTTTGTGCACTGAATGAATAGCTTGCCTCCCATTTCCATTATTGGGTGTGCATGATGAGCCTCAGTGCTAAAGGAAAAAACAAATGTAGGCAGATTTTGGGCTCTTATATGCCCAAGATTTTGAGTTGAATTTTGTGACAAAGCTTATTTCATTGGTTAGCAGTGAGGGAGAACCAGGTAAGCCCTGGGAAGTGCTTTTTAGTATTTATGTCTTCCAACAATTGGTTTGTATTTCTGCAGTACAAATGAGGAGATAGTTCAGCAATAGTTTAAAAAAAAACACCTAGGCCCATATTCATAGTCACCACTCTATCATGACTTAGGACTGCCTTCATGAAGATCATCTTTTTGCCGCAGATGACCTTATATGAACTAGGCGGTCTTATTGAATCTTGTGCTTAGCTCTAGAATGGTGGGACTTTGCAACACGACAGTGCACTTACTTTGCTTCATATAGTTCTGACCCTTAAAGTGTGTGGAACCCCTCAAAACTCTTCCAGAGGAGACTTGATGAGTGCTAGATATTAAAAGAACTTCTCATCCAAATAATCAAATGGCGATACTGTTCTATTCTTATTTTCAGTGATACTACAGTTCAAAGTTTAAATTAATACTGATGGAGTTATGCTGAATTAACTACGCAGTTTCAAAAGTTGCAACTTTAAAGCCACTTCAAAATGAACTGTGTTTGCATGTGACACTTGAATATAACATGACACTCGAAAAAGGGACTTGTCAGCTGTGTGTGAGAGAGTAAAATAGCCATAGGTTACAAAAACTTACAGAAATTCAACCTTACCAATAACCAACAAAAAACAACTTAAAATGAATTTGATAACTGTACTCAAAATCATTGGCTGTGACCATTGTGAGTAGAAATATTGTCCCATACGGGCAGTTTACTGATGCTTCTTCCTTGCATGTCGCTCCATCCTTCACCATTATATTGCACATACATGATCCAGCCTATACTAAAGAACAGGAAGCACCTGATAATATTGCTTCAATCTCCAAAGGCTCTTGAAGACTCGCCTCAAAACAGCTCTGTTGTGGACTTATCTCCATGACAGCCGTAGGACCGGTGTAGAAACAGTGTGTGTATTCCTACCCCATTAGCAGCATTGGGTGTTATAGCTTGTAACTCTGTGCTGCCCCTGCCACAAATTGTGTTGAGAAGTGAAATTCCAGGAGTGCTTTAAAATGAAATTAGAAACCCTGCACCATGATAACTTATGCAATATTCATAGTTTCCTCAGTTATTGTATCCTCCATCTTTTTTTCGATCCAAGTTTCATTTGGCCAATGTACGTATTGTTTCTTTCCTGTGTGTTGCATTTCTTATTTCTGGTTTCTCACCTGCAACACCAGTGCCAATTGATGTAGGGTTGGCACCATGAGGAACTATGTGCTTCAGCGATATAGACGTGCATTCCCACTGTAATATAGGCCTGAAGTTGTTGATACCTCAGTCTGTACAATGGATGTGGAAACGGCATTGACAAATGCTGGAAAATATGAGAGAGTTTTGATAATTAGATATGTGGTGGTTTTTTTTTTAATGAAGGCATGATACATGACTGGATAATGCTAAATATTTAATTCTCTGTGGTTAAGCTTATGTTTTGAAATTACTTTTCGGACGAATTTGATAACTATACAATATTCTACCTTGGCTATCCGAGACTCCAGAATGGGAAGACACCATCTACCGGGGAAAGTTGAAAACGCTGGAACGATGATACTGCCAGTGGGCGTGGCGTGCTTTTTTTGTGTTTATCGTAGCGGTGTATTTGTTATTGAAATATTAAATGTTTAATTTTACAGATATATCTCTAGACATGCAAGAAAAATTGTGTTTTTAATTTAGAAGGTTGGATGTAAGTTGTACGATTCATATAACCATTGAAATTGACGATAAAACATACCTCGCGACGAAGAGAAAAAAAAACAGAGAAATCCGGATGTTCGTATTTTTTAAATAACTTTTGATGGGGTATTTTGGAGTTCGCTATGATATATATATTCCCAAAAATGTTTGATACCGTGAATTATATCTGTAAATTAACGTCTATTGTTGAGACGGTAAGAACTTATGAGGAGATTTCCCTCACCATGACGGCAAGCAATAACGGGATACCTTCCTGAGTTTATATTTAAATTTACGATTTCTTGACACATTCCCTCCAAAACTGTGATGAATAGCTAGTTATACGTAAGCTATGATTGCGTTTACGAGTAAAAAGGACTCCCAGGAATAAAACAAAGAAATATATTAGCAAAAAATAACTAGAATATGGGACTAGCATGCAAGAGGATATGCCATCATCGGACGTCTTTAGATGATATTTCTCCCTACCACAACAAAATAATAAGCCCATTTTACTCAAAAAACGAACAGCAGAATTAAAGCTGCATGATATCCTCAATTTGTCGGGCAATAACTATTGAATTAAAGCAGGGGATATTTTACCCACCAAGCGTCCATATATTCGCGCACGAATTCTTGCAATTCTTAACTTCAATGATTAGCCCCACCGCATAGGCCCGGTGGGTACCGTTCTTGCCTCTCACATAACGTTGCTTCGGTTCGATTCTATTTAATGACGGAATATTTTTAGTCATAGCATGTTTTTTTTTTTAAACTTAAGATATGAGTTAGGTTTTCAAATTGTGTTAGTGAGCTTTGCCGAGATTATTTATTTCTAAACTATAAATAATTCTCCTAATATAATTCACTACAGTTTGGGACTTTCTGCATCTGCCTCACAACCTGCATTGGCGATTAGGTAAATGATGCGAGATACTACATCTGTATTTTGTAAGGTAGCGGAAATTTATGTGCATGATAGATGTTTTTGTCATGGCCATTCCCCGTTCCAAAGCCTGTGATTTAAATGCAATGCCACCAAATTCACTCCACTTATGATTGTAACGACATGTATTAACCTTCGCATCATCAACATTCGCTATTCATTTCAGAACTTTAGAGTCAACGACATTACTGCACTATCTTATTTACCTCTTTTGATTTCAATGGAACTCAGTAATCCAACCGCTAAAATTGCCGTTGAACGGCTGCGTATCAATCCGAACACTTTTATTTACTAAAAAAATGGCCAAATACGCATAACGTGAAATAAATTATTTCTGACAAACTTTTAAATTACCTTTATGATGAAAATCGTCTTTAAATGTTGCCACAGAATCTACCTCTGGCAAATGGCTAATTTCCTCAATGAAGGGGATTACATGAAATGATTCTCATTAGTTTATTCCAAAAAGAATATCTTTCCAGACATAATGCCGTCAATGCGAGATACAAGTCTTCCCAAGACAGCTCTTCAAATGTTACTTTATTAGATGCCCTTCCTCCATTAACTTTCCTAGACCTGAAGTCCTTTTAACCAACGATTAATTTTTTTAGCTTCCAATGGAAGTAGCTTTAAAGACGACGCTTTAACCATTTCAAATTTTCATTGACATGCAGTGACTACCACTCAAATCCTCCTGGGCACTTGGAGATATTTCTAATAAATACCTACCTACGTCTTAGGAATGCGAATCAAACAAATTCTATAAAATTGGTTACAGCACCAGCCGTAGTTTTGAAAAAAGTTTTCATTGGTCGTGGGAATCACATCAACAAAAGTCATTAGAATAGGGAATGAGAAGTTGAGATGTAACTAAAGTGATATTAAAATAGTCATCGACGCACCTAAACAACTCTAATTTACTATGACTTCAATATACTGACACATGTCCTTAAATACGGCATTGCACGCGTGGTTTAAAAAATTATATAGCGTACTATCTTGATCCTACATGGTTCTACATAACAAGTCCCGCGTGGTGAACAAATATTCGTGCAAGGCATTGTTAACGCTGCAAAATCTTCGAACTCTCAAACATATACATGTTATTCTCCTCACGAATTAAGGCCAGTCCGAGTACTTTCTAAGGCGTTAAATCAACGAATGCCTTCTCCCCACATAAGATAATTAAACTCAATGAATTTAGTAGCGTAAATCCAGGCAGTTTGCCTTCGCTCTTGCTGAACATAACCGTGTAATGGTATACTTTGGCTGATGTTTATCATCGTTCTGGCGGCCATATTGGGAAATGACGTAAGCGACAACAGCGCCGCCATCGGTCATTGGAGTCTCGGATTGCGAGTACTGCTCAATATCTACTGGCAGGTAACCAACAGTCATTCATGCTCTCATGTCATGGGAATGCAATCTTATCTGCAGTTACTTATTTTTATTTGATATCTGTGATGTAATTGACTTGGAAAAACATTCTTGTTTCAAATTAATTATAATTTTTTTCCATGTAATTTCTTGTAGTTTTGTTACTTGGAGTTTATTTTCGGCATTAGCATCTTCGTCCCAACTCCAAACTGTTGGCATATTTGATTTTATCCATTAATTAGCCTGAAAAATGACGTTCTTGTGGGACAGACATAACTCAAACCTGCATAAGTTGGGGTATATACATGCAATATTCTTCATAATGGAAGAACAAGTTAATGACAATCCATTTACAGGTGTTGATGGTAAATATTAGCATTTTTGTCCTTCCCTCTTGGTGCTTTCGGGAAAGAGGAATGTTCTATAGTTTTAGCTTGGGCTAGAATAAACTTAGTCACTAGTGACATCAGCAGAGGGTAACTAAATTTCTCTAAATCCTCTGCATGTAAGGAGAATGCAGTGTTATCTGCACTAATTATTTTTATTTGTTATTTTGCCATTGCAGTCTATGGGTGACAATAAAATTATATGATGTTAATTTTGGCTGGCATTAATGCAAAACTTGTGTAGTGGTTAACACTGGAAACTGGCCAAGGGAAAGACTTAGGAAATTTTATTTTTTTGGATTAGCAAAAAGTGTTAGCGTTTCATGTGATATCTTGACATTGTGTTGAAATACGTATTATTCTACATTTCAAGTGTGCGGAAACTCCACTAAGTGACTCATGGGGCCTTATTTTGAATCTGGGGTCACTATTTCAAGATGGGGCTAATCCACAACTCAGAATGGCCTGGATCGGTATTCTATATGGAAGTGGGAAATATATTTCTCAGTTCAATCACCATAATTAACCCATTCGCATCCTCTCTCTGGGATTTAAAGCAACCACAAACACCACTGACTTTTAAGGTATTTAATCAAAAATGTAGCACATTTGAAAAAAGAACATTTATTAAGTTCTTTGGCAGCTGATTTTGACAAAATGTAGTAATTTTGTTAAGAGTTACCTGCTCTTACATATGGTGTACGTAAAAATGAAATAGAAAGCATATTGTTTTAAATAATTAAACATTTATATTAAATAATTCACATCACTGGAGTTAATGCTTAAGGGTATCATGTGACTTATAATGTTAAATACATAGTGGCACTTTGCAGACATCACACTGCCCCGTAGACTCTCTCCTTAACTTTTTCTACGGACACACCACAACGTTTAGCCGTTCGTTTACTCATAGCCTTGCTCACCTCAACCTTTTCAGGGAAATGATTACCGGTTAGTCTTATAGGCAGGTTGGGTATATCATTACTGCATCTCCTCACAACACCTTCTTGATAATATTTTTCCAACAACTCTTCTGCTAATTTCTGTTTGAAAACATGAAAATTTCTATCTTTCTCTTACTTACAATTTTATACCATCATGTATTGAGTAGCATCTTACCTAGTAAGTAAATAAAAATTTTATAGGCTTTGTTATATCGCTGCATGCAATCAAATTTACTCAATATCTGATCTCCAACATCTACTCCTTCCACAGTCTGATTGTATTCAATCACGGCTGTGGGCTTATCACCCTCTTACTTTTCCAGTCAACTTTTTTGGTATTTGCAAAGGGATGCCACATTATTTGTAGAGCTTCACTCAAAATTTTGCTGTTTGACCTGATATATTGAATGAAATGTAGTCTTCCTTTGCATTTCATCAGCGATTCATAAATGCAAATGGAAGGCATTGGTGTGTTTACTTGACAAAAAATATCACTCGCTTATCTATGGCTGGCCTTAGTTTTCTAAGAGGGTCATTGCCATCTAAGTTTAAATTGTTTACAAATTGTAAGTATTTACTAATTTGCAGAAATCATCTTCTAGGCATGATTGTTCCAAAATGTGGTGTCCTTATTAATGCATCTTTACACCAATAGCTTTGTTAGGTAGACTACTGAATTATACCCATCAAAATGACAAGAGAAAAAGACACTTTCAACTCACTAGTAGTTGCATTGTGAAAGTCACAGTCAGCTGATCCATACCTGTTGGTCTCCGTGACTTCATGTTGGACAATTTCTTTATTTAGAAAAAGTTCAAAAGCACAAAGCCTACTGCAACTTTCGCCTAAATCACGGGATATTTCTGCATGACCAGTGAAAGGATGAGTAACTTGAACCTTTTGATTTTGTTTCCAGTTCCACATAGTATCACAGTTGATCCCACTATTGGAGTCAATTTCATTTATGCTTTCCGAAGCACAATCATTATGTTCACTCTCCGCATCAGTAATATTATGAAGATTGATTCCTCTTCACTACAGGAGTCATCATCACTAGAGCTGATGTCTAGTAATTGATTGTTATTTTCCTCATCAACACTTTCACTAAATCTTAGCTTCCTACTGCTGGACATTTTGTGGAGACCTAAAATTTACTAACAAGAAAAGGTAGTTTCTTAAGTGATAAACAGAAATACTTGCCAATGAAGCCGTCAGATGGCATCTGCAGACAGATACAGATCACTGGCCAAATAATTTTTTAATGACTGTAAGAAAGCAGCAGGATCAACCTACTCTATGCATTGTGCATACCAGTACCCTTATGGTGATTGAGACCAGATCCAGTATGCACACCAGTGCGCTTATGGTTGCAAATGGGCTAATACTGCACCGTCTGTAATGAAAGCTTTCCAGTCATATCAAGCTTAAATTTTGGCAGCTAATTTGATGCAAGCTTGCAAAATGCAATTTTTCTCTCTAATTGATGAAACTTTATTTCCCGATTGTAATATAGGACTTGTTACATATTCTATGCTCTAAAGTGTGTATTACATGCATGGAACAATATATTCCAAAAAATGACTGAGGAAATTAACACTGCAGAGCAGGAAATGTAAATACACTCTGTGGTTTCAGGCTTGTTGGAGTGGAATCTGAACATAACTAAGTAAGAAAAAATAGGCAACTTCCGCTGTGATAAATTTTTTTCGACCAGTTTCGCTTTTTACAGCATCTTCAGGCCCTGTCTTCACCTGAAGATGCTGTAAAAAGTGAAACCGGTCGGAATAAATTTATCTCATTGGAAGTTGCCTATTTTTTCTTACTTAGTAAATGTAAACATGCAACCATGCATCCACTAATGGTGTGAGATTTTCATTAATTTATTTGAAGGTAGTCATGTTAATTATGCCAGTGACCCTTGTTATTGAACTACACATGGAGTGATCATTTCCAGAGTTTTTTTTTTTTTTTTTAGGTATATTGGCCCTACTAAGTATAGAGTCAATGTATGCACTTATCAACAGGCATTGCTTTACTTGCAAGTTCCTCAGTTTTTCTTCATTTGAGGACTACTAATGTTGCAATCTGTTGTTCTTCTCAGTAACAATGTTTTGTGTTGGCTGTAAAGGGCTATGAGGGTGCAATTATCTCTCTGCATTATGTTTGCACAAGCTTATAATTGGAAGACTATTAGATCTGAATGTGAGTGAGAGGTGGGCGTAGAAGGTTCAGAAATCTTCAGCCTCATTTCAAATGGTACAGACAATAATTTGCTGCACTTGTAATTGTCAGAGATTGGCTATTTAGTAAATACATAGTGTTTCTAGTAGATGAAACTATGATTTATATGAACTTATTATTTTACATGACATTTGTAAGTCATGTGGGGCATAATAGTACACTAATAAGACTAGCGTTATTACACTTTCCACTTTGCAAGTGAATTTTATTAGAGTATGAAATTATTTCATTTCATAATGATATTATCTAGTGGCCAGTGGAAGATAGGTTTAATTACTTTTTTCTATAACCAGCATTTGAATGGCATGTACACCGTGCTCTCAAGTGAATACTATTATATTGATATAAGATCAATTTTAGTTTACCTAAGCTTGTAATAATGACAACAGGCAGGTTTTGTCCTGTGTTTGAGAGATATAGCAGTTGTTATTCAAAATTGCCTGATCTCGGAGACGGGCTGTTTTATTTTGACCCTAACTGGTACTGTTTGCCATTCAGAATACCGAATTGCAACCCAGATTAAAATAGTGAATTCCGGAGGCTATTCTCATGCATTTTGGAAATAGCCAATAGGGTTGAATTTCTGGTGACCAGCGAGGTCGATATTTCATTTGAAATAACTTTCATGGAAATTATAAATATAATTAGTTGGTGACTGCAATAATAGTGGTTGAACAATTTTAATGCAAAGAGAAGTATTTCAGACAAATAAGATAATGGCTGTAGAATCCCACATCTCTTTTCATATAACCAATTTCATTACTTAAGAGTCTTTAGTTGATATATTACCATAGTAAATTCAGTCCTTCTGGCATGAAAATTACAGATGTATTATACATTTCAGAAGACAGCTTCTTGGTGTTTTTAGTAGTTGTAGGAGCTCTACACTTTTTTGCCCTGCCAATGGCTGTCTTTTCGTTTGTCCTATGTATGTTTTATCTATATCATGGTACAGTATGAAGACATCTTTCTATTTTCTCTTTGTAAGCTGAAGATTTGAGTCTCAGAAAGATTTACACCAATTCTATAATCAAAATCATCACATTTTTAAGGCGTCAATTTCTGAAATTGTCACTTAATGTTTTTGTGCTCCATGGTGCCATGATTTCTTACTGCATGTGCATTTTAAGCATCCCTTGTCATGCTTTGATTGAAATTAAACCTAGTACTTTCTAAGCACTAATAAAGGAGTTAATTGGGAGTCACTTTCCGAGGATCCATAATTTGGTGAAAGCAGGATTTGGAATCAAGAATTGGTGCTAGAGGAATAAAAAGAATAGTTTTTCAGGTTCTGTGGATTCAACCAATCATAAAAGCAGTATAAATATCTCCTCCTCAAACTTTCTCTTATCATTTATTTTACTGTGGTGAACAAATGTTTCTCAGACTTACAAGTCAATAGTCTGCCAAGTGGCGGAATTCACAAGTCTGACTTAAAAGGTAAATCTCAGATAATGGAAATGGAAGGCTTGTAAATATGTGTCAGAGTCGGACATTAACAAGTCCATATTAACTTTTATTTGATGCTTACAATATATATCAAGAGTGTACTTGTACATATATGTTATTTATGAGTCTGCCATGTTTTTGGGTAAATACAAATGATTATAAGTATATATGCTAAAACATTTTAATTTCCTAACTTTCATTATAAGAGACCCCAAACAAAGACAAATTTACATGGAAATGAAAAAATTGCTTTTTTACTGCATTTCAAGAAGCTAACTGTTGCAATTGCTAGCTGCATCATAAGAATAATTATGCTCAATGTTAAATACTGAACTCAACTGATGCTATCATAGCATTTTTCATTTAGAAATGAAAATTTATCAAAAGTATACTTTCCCTTCCAGAGGAACGGAGGACTTAGGCCGGTATTCATAGACGGGATAAATAATCAATGATTGGTGGATCTACGAATATTCGTCAATCATTGATAATTAATGTATTCATTGCCAGTAAACAATCTACAATTCATGAATCACTGATTCATGAATCTCTAATTATTTAGGATAATTTGTAATTGATGAATTACAGATTGGCTGTTTGTTTATTTTTGGGTGGTATGAGAAATTGAAGTGGTAACACATTTTGTGGGTATCATTAAATTTTTATTAAAGTTGAGTGTGTAATTTCATTAATTGCAAATCGAAAGAGAAAATAAAAAACGGATTGGCAATGTTTCTTTGATAAAAATAAATTAGCCATGCCTACATTAGAATTATTTCTTATGATTATTCATCGTTAATGAAGGTGTTACTTGGTAAAAATCAACAAACAGTCATCTCTTATTTCGGCTAGTATTGATGTAGTGTGTGCTGTTTAACGTCAGGAATTGTCCGACAATCAGGTAGTCTCCTCTTTTTTTTAGCCCCACAAAGAGATACCAATTCTTCGCCAGAAATTCGTAAGATGCAGGCGGTCTGATGGTGTCAACTATTTGGATGGCCAAAAGATCAGTTATAAGTTTCAACGTTCTGGACACTGTTGGCTGCGAAACAGAGCTAGCAATCTCTACATATGTAGGTAAAACGCTAAAAAAGACCAGTATTTATAACTGATCATTACCGATAAAGAAAATTTGAAATAAGTAATTAGTAGCAACTGATGATAGCTTACGAGTAAAAAATTCATAGCAATTTCAACATAGAAAATACGGCATTCAAACGGGTGAGTCAGGGAACGTAGTCTCCCCTTGTGAGTAATGATTCTGTGGATTTGTTAAGTCTCTAATGTGTGTTTTTCGCAGCCTTTATTGATACGCTGGTATATCATCGGCAATCACATATGTACATCCAAACGAAATTCCATAGTACAAAATCCTGATCAATTCAAGGTAATAGACAGTCATATGGAGTATTCTATGCCTTTAGCTTCGTATAAAATTTTACAGTTTGAACGGAAAGACACAAATATGCCGTAAACAACCTCAGAACTACCAACGTACAACTATGAGAAACAATTAATTACAGTCGAAAGCTTAATTCACGAGTCGATGATTATTTAGCCAATTATTTAAAGTTTGCATGACTATGAATACTAGAACAATTAACAATGATTATTTGACGACTATGAATACATATTAATCAGAGATTGATGAATCTCTGATTCAAGAATCGACAATTGATGAATCATTCATTCTTTAACGAATATGAATAAGAAACAAATTAATTAGAGATATAATCATAGATTGTAGTGAATCTGTAATTATTGAGGACTATGAATACCGGCTCTAGTGTAGGTTTTCAGTGGCATTCCAGCCTTGAATTACTTGACTTGCTCAGAGGGAAGTAAGAAGGTCTTGACGGTTAATGGATTATTTCCTTATCCAATATTACCTACTCAATGCTCATTAAAACCCTCTACTTCCCTAATCTTACTGCGATTCCTCCCTTCAGTGTTGTACTGTATCCATTGTTGTTCTAATAAGGTCGTTATCTTTTGTTATAAATATAGTGAGCATTCATCGGCAGCCGAAGTGGGATGCAAGAGAGCAAAAGCTGTATGAGAAATTGAAGGCCCTCAACCGTTACCACAGACGTAATTGTGGTGTTGAGGCATTACTTCACAAAAAAGCACGAGATAGGAGGGCTCAGGTCAGTAGGTATAATGAATCCAGGGCTGCTCTGTATCTTTTTAATAATTCAGTTTCATTATTTTTTGGCCATTTTCCTGTATTTGGCGAGACTGCCCTCTCCTGTTGGATGCCACTTTTTGTGCTGGTTGGCAAAAATATCCATTTCAGTTTCTCGTACTTATAAATGAATGTATGTGTAGCATATTTGTCTGGCTTTCCTCTCCCTGAAAATTAGTTAGTTTTAATGTTGTTAGCCACAGTTAATCCTCTAGAACAGAAGTCCTACCTTATGTTTACATGACACTAATTGGGAAGTGAAGTGTTGTATACTGTTGAAATCTTACAAGAATCTTAATATACCTAGTTTTCTTAGTATATATAGTTTTGTATTAAACCTTCAAAAATGTAATTCCATTTAATTTTCGTGAATGCTCATATTAGTACTCCCTGAAACTGTCATGGCACTTGTTAGAAATCACCCCGGGCAATAGTTGCTGATGCACTATTGAGGCATGTAGGCTGTAAGAGGCACTAAGTTGCTAATTCTTTATGTTGAACTTAGGTCAATTTTGAATATTTATCATAATCATATACTTTTAAAATTAGGGTGTGAACAGCAGCAAAAGTAATGGTGGAATTCACTGCCATATTTTTGCACTTTACTGTGCAAGTGAGACACCTCATTATAGCTTTATAGTTACTGTTTGTCACTGTTTATCTGATGGTTTTTCTTTTGTGATGATATAACTTATCAGTTTTTTCATTGAACATGAAGGGATCATAAGCAAGCTATAGTCATTCTAGAAAAAGGGAAAATCCTGACCCTTGAGCAGATTGGCCACTCCATTGAATAAAATTAGGAATTTTGTTGAGTTGCCCTGAGAAATGTTGACTGCATCAGCTTAGGTAAGTCAGAGGCTTCATGCAGTTATTTTCTAATTACTCAGTCAGCAATTATTTGCAAAAACCTTTCTGTTATAATTAACTTTCATGCCAAAATATCTTCAAGCTATGAAATGAATTGGTGGTGTTCGTATGTAATGAAAATAGTGTATGTACCGTTTGGGTTCTAGTAAATGGAAATCAGGTCATGTCAAAACCACATAGCTATTTTTAATGCTTGCCAAAGAAATTGATAACATGCTTAGAATTGCTGCTATTCCGCTGGACCTTCAAAGTTGAAATCCATCGAAAACATTCTTACAAAGAGTTGCTTCATTGGTTTACCCAGAGCTGAACTAGTAGCATACCTCTTCCTTGGGCTGTTGTAGGAGAGAAGGCATAGTTTTTTCAAAAGGAGTTGGAATGAGAAGGTTATCTGAACGCTTCATCTGGGTGGCTCACCAGATTTGAAGAGGGACGTGGCATATGAGGGGCATGGCATCAGGAACTTAGTATTCAATGGGAGTGACTTATTGCTACCACTGCCGCTGCTAATACATTTCAGGAGGTCTTCAACTCATTTGTGATTCAAGAAATATGAATCTCGTCAAATTTACAAAACCTGAAAGACTGGGTTGTATTGGAAATGTTTGTTGTCATGAACCCTTGAATTAGTGTGAGAAAATCTGTAAATTATGTTTATATGTATATGTCATTGCAAGTTAAATGATGAGCTGAGCTATAAGTTGTTGAAGAATATCTGGTAATCTTTGGGTTCTGCGAATATTTTTTGGATTATTTTTGCAACAGTTCCGAGCGACTACCCTAAAGTGGCAGAATTCTGTTTAAAAAATGTATACATCATGTGGAATGGAGATATATATGAACAAATGGACAGTGTGGCTATGGGATCTCCTCTTTCACCTGTCATCTTCAACCGATGCATGGAGACATTTGAAAAAGAAGCGTTATACACCTTTGACCATCATCCAACAATTTGGCTAAGGTATGTTAATGATACAGTCGTCATTTGGCCTCATGGTAAGAAGATACTTGAGGATTTCCTACTACATTTGAACAGTTAGCATCCTTCAATCCAATTCGCCATGTAAATAGAAAAAGATGGACTTCTATCATTCCTAGATGTACTAGTCAAAAGAAGGAAGATGGCACACTTGGATACAGTGAGTACAGAAAAAAGACACATACCAATCGATATCTTCATGCACATTCACACCACCATCCACAGCAGAAGGCATTTGTCATTAAGACCAGTTGATCACGCTAGAAAAGTATCCGATCTGGATTCTTTCACAGAAGAAATACACCTTTTGAGGAGAACATTGAAGAACAATGGGTATAGTAATAAATTGATTGAGGGAGTAACATCTAAGAAACCCAAAGAGGAAGACACTCCTCAATCTCTGGGATATGTTATGCTGCCTTACATTGCAGGTACTATGGATCACGTAGGCAGAATAATGAGAACGCATTACATCATTACAAGATACAACACTACCTCCAGAGTTCAAGACCATCTACGAGGAGCAAAAGATCCATTACCTCCCACAATGTATGAAGGTGTGCACAAACTTTTCTGCAGTACATACGTGGGCCAAACTGAAAGACCTATAGGATGCAGGTTAAAAGAACATGAACGAGCAATCCGGAAGACAGACTGGTATCATGCTGCCGTAGCTTAGCACACTATGCCAGAGGAAGGTCACGTCATTAACATTGAGGCTTCAAAAGTGTTACACAAAAAAAGCAGTTATTTTCCGCGGCTTATAAGGGAAGCAATTAAAATTGAAAGGAGACCTCAAAGTAATTATAGTGAGGATGGCTATTAACTCCCTTATATATAGAAATAACTTCTTTGGAATTAATTTTATTTTTATTAATTCTAAATTCATCAACTGCCAAATTTGTTTATTTCTAAAAAAGACCATTGTTGTTCAAGAAGCCCGATGAGGCCGGCAGCAGAGCACGGTGAAACTGTCGCAAGAATAATGCGAAAATACTCGCAGAACCCAAGGATTGCCAGATATACATCATGAGCTGTGAAATTCTACAAACTAAGTTGTTGAAGAAAATCAATCACACTAAGTTACCATGAAATTCGATGACATGAATTAAATCTTTGTACTTGGCTTGCTAAATACATTGCTTTGGCTTAAAGGGATTGGTACTCAAAATGCTATTGATATTTTTTATATTGAAACAGAAAAAATTGCAGTTTTCCACAGGGGAAGGGTTTTTTACCTTGTGGAAAAGTGAAATTGTTTGTTTCAATGTGATGAACTTCCACAATATCTTGCCTAAATCAGTTGAAATTATTTTTATATTGCATTGATAATTGGTAAAATATGTCATAGTTTGTTCGATTGTGATTGAGTCCAGGAATAGCCATGGTTAGCTTGACTTGGTCACTTCCAATGCTGAAGCATACCCAAGAGAAGATAATGCCTCAGTATCTTGACTGGATAAAGCACTCTGGCAGAAGTAGAGGGATCCTGGTTCAAATCCTTGTCAAGGGGATGATTTTTCCTCTATAGAATTTCTTACATTATATAATTTACTTGCTCATATTCATGCTTGTGCATTGAGTTCCCTTGAAATGTCTACAGAGTTAATAAATACTTCACGGTAGATGCAACCAATAAGTATTAAGCAAAGCGAAATATTTGTCATTCCTTGATAGCCATGGGTGCTCTGAGCCTAGTGTCATACGTGAGGAAGAGTGAAGTGAATATGACCCCCTTGCAACTGGTCAAGTTTCAACTATGGGTTAAGCATTTCCTGCTAAATATCCAGCAGTACCAGTCTCCAGCTTCTGTACATTGTAAATAATACAAGTTCTTTTTTAACTTTGTGGTATTCCATTTTTATATATCAGATGATTTAATGGTAACATTTACAAAGTTGTGGTTTTTGTGGTTGTGATTTAATGGTAACATTTACAAAGTTGTGGTTTTTGTAAATGTTACCATTAAATCATCTATACTTTGTACCCATGGCTCTCAGGAGAGTCAATTATCACCAACTGCTTTCTGTAATCAATGTAATGTTACAAAGAAATATAGGTGTATTTTTTTCATGGTGTACTTCATTATGATTGATTTAGAAAATGTGGATATCTGTCCATTAAATTGTAATCTCCCCTCCAAAAAACACCACCTCAGAATAGAGATATTTCTAGGTCCTGAGTTGACGTTGATGTGACAATACAGTCAAACCAAAAGTCTAAATGAGAATTGTCTAAAGGTAGGAAAGTACTTAAGCATTCTTCTATATTTGAGTGTGATATTAGATGGCTAAGGAAGAATGACTGTTCTGTCATATGTATTGGAAAAGAAATGAGGTAGAAAAGTGATACTTCATAGGTTGTGCGTCAAAGTACCGCACTTACTCAAATATTATGGGGAATTATCATTAAAGATAATTCACCAAGAGATTTGTTACATACCCTTTAAGGTAACCTGAGAAAATGCCGTGTGGTGAAAAATCATCAGGGTGCTTAAAAATTTGATATTGAGGGTTGTATTAATCACATGAAAAACTACATATACTATCCTGGAGAGACTGGACTGGAAAGACTACATATACTGGAGTGGGGATTAGCAGTAATCACATCTTTGCCGTAGTAAAATGTAACATCAAGTTATAAATATACAATTTTATTTAAAGAATCACTGGCAGATGGATGTATTGAAGTTCACCAGAAATGGGCTAAGAACACAATTCACTTGCATATTTTCAAATATCAATGCATGAAGTGGAAATATGATTGTAATACTTGTAAGACACGTGAATTACGACTCCATTCGTCGACATGGCAAAGTATGTGACAAAGAAAAATGATGGAGACTCAGGAAACCAAAAAAAAAACAGGAGAAAGATTAATTGAGAAAAAGAGCTGCATGTTTACTCTGCAAACATTGCTTCGGCTCAAAATTTTATAACAGCCATGACCTGGAAGCACTGAATCGTGTGGAATGGGCATGAACCACATACATGACTCAGGATGTGGAGGCCCTCAGTTGGTACCTTGCCATTGTCCAAACAATGTGCGAGTGGCTTAGGATCTCCCCTCGGTTGAGATTTCATAGCGAGTTGATCTTCCCAAGTCCCATCTTGAAGTCCCAGAAATGCATGGCTTAGTAATCTGTGCAACAGGAGGTGGTTTCCCACCAGAGAAATGCTGGAGAAGTTTCTTTCGTTTTAGTGAGAATAAAAAAAAGATTCACCAGGGTGTGTGGCACAGGGTTTCCTTGAGTTACTGTCAACAAAGTTATGCTTCAAATAGTTAATCTAATTTTGTTTTAGTGTTTTATGCTCCTCAGTGCAGTCAAGAAGTCTTATGCATAGAAGGCATAAGTAACGTAGGGGAAAGAAAATAACTAAATAATGGAATGTAGAACGCTGGATCTGGAATATTTCCACGATGTTTATTTGGAATGAAGTTTCTTTCACACTATTGTGGATAAAAAGTTTTGAAAATGGTGGAGTGATTCGGTAATCACTTTTTAAATACGTGGCATTTCATTAGCTTCTGTGATTTAGCATACCAAAGTTGGCATATAAGGATGTCATTGGATAATATGGCGCTCAGCATAATACCTGCGATGCTAAGAGATTATGCATAGAAGGATAAAAAAATAATCACTCACTTATTTACTGGATTAATGTTTGGCAGAATAGAACTATAAGCATGAATCATCTAAGTGAAAAGAGACTTGGTCATCGGTTAATGTTTCTTACTCAAACCTTAATAAGTGGAGAAACTGTTTGGCTTGGAACAAAATAATATTTCTTCCCAAGTTTGTGTATCCTGCAGGCAATACGGAAGAAGCCACAAATAATGACCTGAGAATGGTTTTTTAAATGGACTGAGTCCTCTACTCTTTTTACCTTTTATTGAGCAATAAACTAAGGGTGATTGGAGGTACGGTCTGGCCAGCTACTGTATTAACTGGGTAGATGTGAGAAACATCGATAAAATTTGGATTGGAGAAGTGCCGTCATAGCAAGCGAAGGCATTTCCTGGGTGGCAGTTAAAGCGTCCGTTCATTCTTTACAAACTGTGATCTGAGGTTCAATTTTCTTCAGAAACTTAGTATACTCTGAGCTGATAAAGATATGGAAAATTTATGGATAACACCCAGTTTGTCGTCAAGTAATTAGTAATTGGAACCAAATAATATTTCTTCTCAAGTTAGTATATCCAGTAGGTGATGTAGAAAAAACTACAAATAATGACTTGTGAAGGATTTGTTAAATGGACTGAGTCCTTTGCTGATTTTATCTTTGAATGAGCGATAAAGAGAGGGTGATTAGAAGCACGGTCAGGCCAGCTACAGTCTTAACTGCGAAACAAATGCCTCTTTTTAACACCCATACCAGTTGCACATCATAATTAGACGCAGATTAGGAAAGCTAGTCTCATACAAAAGCAGAACTTGCTTTCTATAAGTCTTCTGAAGTGGGCGAAAATATTGCAAAGAAAATGATTGCCAAAAATCATAGCATAGGGAACTAAGAGTTGGCAGTTATTTCACGATCGTTTGTGACATTTAGCTCATAATATAAAGGTTTTATCTCGAATTCTTTCACAAATGATGACTATAAATAGTTTTATAAAGTTTCCCAAGACCAGAGATGTCCGGAGGGGAGGGGGGGGGAAGAGGATATATTTTTCATGATTTATTAAAGATGTTCGAAAATACGAAGTGTGGATTTTTCGGTCCCGCCAACTTCGTATTATAGAGTTGCTACTGTATATATCCGTAAAAAGTATATTAAAATGTATGTTGTACGTTTAATGCAATACATAAAATTTGTATGCTTGAAAAAAACTGCTAAGATTTTATTTGTGCTCATTAAATAATAAATATTATTTCCTGGGTGTCCTACAACCAGTGACCTGAATCTCGTATGTGGCACATCCAACCATACTGAAGGGTTAATTTGAGCCTAATATTTTTGCTACTGTTGTTGTAATGCCACGGAAGAGCTAAAGCCATTCAGGTACCTTTTCCTGTATTTGTGGAGAATTAGTCAAAACAAAATATTAGGTATTAGATGTATCAGTTGTTTTTGTGAGAGATGTTCAGTATTGGTAAAAATGTTTTTTTTTTCATGCAGGTTTAAACAATTCTGTGGCCTGGAGTACCTACGTAGGTCAATTTTACCAGCTGGTGCAATTTTCTTGTTTGTGGTTTGTTGGGATGAATTTTAAAGCTGTACAGAAGTATAAATATTAATTGTAAACATAGGGTGCAATAGACAAGGCCACAAACAAACATTTTTCGACTGATGTTAGTTTAGACAATGGTGAAAAAACTATTTGATATGTAACTTGATCCATAAGATTATCTTGCATACATACTAAGGAGCGTAAATGTAATCGTTATTGATGATAGGATAATTGTCCTGCCGACAAGCGTTCTACTAATATCTATGTTTTTAAATAGATGGGTAAAAGAGGAACAGTGAAGTGTGATTGACTTAAGATTCATTACCAACCAAAACCATGTCTAATGAACTTCATCATAAACTGTTCACCATTACACGTGTATCAACCAAGGAAAAGGCCCACTAGCTCCTCTCTTACTTCGCCCCAACAATGGCTAGCAGATATCACCTGAAGCCCAAAAAGTTTGATTCCAGCCACATTACACGCCGATTGAATTTAATACGAAAAATAGTCAAGTGGTAGAATGCTGGCGTGCACTACGCTAGTCTCTTCTGCGGCACCTCCTCCAGATCTCCGAAAAGGCTTGAATGGAAGAGAAAATCTCTGTCCTGGGTCAAACAAGGTTTACAAGTGGTGGACGCACCATACTGATGAACATAAAAGGTGGTATATGCAGAGGGATTATACGCCAGTCTCTATGGGATTTTGCTGAACTAAAATTATATGATTTTTGCACATATGGCCATCAAAATGACATCCATACAACTTTGTGGATATGGTGTCTACATGAAGTAATTAATCGATGTAAGTAATTTAATGAAGGTTGTAAATTGGCATCCAATATTCCGGCACCTCTTATTGCATTATTAGAGGAAAATGTGTGGTGTGGAAAATGTTACAAGCTCATAGCCAAGACTTAAGAATATTGTACTTATTCATAACAATAATGGCTCATTTAAAAACTATTAAAATTCAATTCGGAGTGTGTTTTTTCTTTCCTTTCTAATTGCTTATCATGGATCATTATCTTCATACAGTTGCACTAATGGTGTATTTCTCTTTAACAGTTGACAGATGGCACCACACTACGCTTGCCTCCTACAGCCAGGTGTGTTTTCACTGAAGGTGGTGTGCGGTGTCCAGAGAGATCCCTACCTCTGGCTAAGCACTGTCTGAAGCATATATTACTGGTGAGATATGTTTTCTTCTCCCAAAATATTTCTGGACTGCCCATGTTAGCTGTACTAGTGTTAATGGTTGTTCACGTAGTATAATGTCACACTGTAATTAAATGCTAAAATGCCTATTGATTCTCAGTGGGGGAGATTAGATAAGAGAGATATTGTAGTAGTTGTATCCATAAAAAATAATATATTTTTTTTAAGGATAATCATAATTTTTTTCTGAATGGCAATTGCCTGTTTAGCCCTTAGTGGAGTGGAGAGCTACAAGTCACGTGACTATTTTCACAAGGCAGATGGGTTACTCAGATATACCTTACCAAATACTTGTAAAAGAAAAATGGCGGGCCTACTCAAGACCATACATAACTCGTATTTTGATGATTACAATACATTTTGGGCGATGTGCACCTTTCAATATTCCCAAAAGTTAGTGCAATGTTTTTGGGTAAATACAAATGATTGATTATGTACCGGAAAGTAATTTATGTCCCAACATACCTTAAAAGATCTGAAGCAAATATTAGTTTTCGGGTTCACCTAACATCATTAGATATAATAGTTTATTTCGCCGTCTTTCTTTAAGGATGAGCTCTAAATGGCAGTTATTAATAAACCTTACATTTCAAGATATCTTGTTTTTTTTGTTTTATCTTTATTGAACCACTATTAATAGTGTTACAACATAATTTTATATCGAAACTTCATGTTAACATACCAGTTGTTGGCATTAATAATATTTTTCATAATTTACAGTCAGTATTTCCAGTTATTAATGATTTTATTACTCAACAGAAACTACAGTAAAACCCCTTATTTACACTTTTCTAGGGACCTCAGAAAGAAAGTGCAAATTGTGGGAAAATGCAAATAGTGGGAAATGGAGAATTTTCACTTTAACGTACATACTTGCTAAGGAAATGTTAAAAATAGGAAGCAGGCTAATAAACTGAAACAGAGGATTAGTGTTATTTATTTCTTTAACAACAGCTCTCCTCACTTACTGTGAATAACATAACATTAAATATTTTATATGAATAAAATAAAAAGCAAACTATTTTACTCTTTCATTGCCATAACATAAAATAAATCAGGACTACATCATATTGCACGAAACCGAGAAAAAATGAACAAATGTAAAAATAAGAACTTATTGAAAATGCTATTTTCAGGTAATGTGGATTCTACACACAATAATTTATCTAGTTGAGAATACTGAAATAAGATATTGTAAACATAAGCAAGAATTGCAATGGCAGTGTCATTTCAGTGTTACTTGCTATCAGGAATAATTGAAACAATCTATTGTTTAACATATTACTTAGCAAAAAAGTCTGATATTTTCAACTGCTTAGGCTTCCTTTGTCTATTGATATCATGCACTTGATTTTCAATTTTTTGCAGTTCATCAAGCATTTGCACACTGTAGTTTCCACGTAACAAATAATTCCTTAGTGTAAGAACAGCACATACTGTGTCTTGGTATGAAGGTAGAGGAGCCTCTTCATCCTGTGTGTCTTCCTTATCTGCATCTTCCTCCAGGTGTTTATCCAAAATGTCATCTACACACTCTACCACAGTTGTCGCAACACAAGAATCTAATTTGACAAACTCTGGAAATGTACAATTTATCTCAAGAAGATTCCACTCATTGTCTATAGTATCATCCTCACAAGTAAAGTCAGCTGGAAATTCTTCGCCACTATCAACATGAAATCCTGCCCTTCTAAAGCAGTTGTATATTGTAGATTCCTTAACCTGTTTCCAGGCCCATGATATGTAGTGGAAGGCATCCAGTACACTCAATTTGATTGTCTTAATGTCCCTACCACAATAATGCAGAGATATCAATTTCTGTACAATCATTCTTCGATAATGCACCTTAAATGAGGGAATTATTTCTAAATCCAATGGTTGGAGCACACTGGTACAGTTTGCTGGAAAAAAATTTGAACTGTACATTTCTTAAGTGTACATTTGGTGGATGGGCTGGGCACTGATCAATAAACAGCAGAATTTTCCTGTTCTGCGACCCCATTTTCGCATCCAGAGCATTAAGATGATCCTCAAATATTTCTGAGGTCATCCATGCTTTGGTATTTGCGGTGTATCTAGTGGGCAACTGTTTTACATGCTTGAAACACCTAGGACTTTTTGATTTGCCAATCACTAGCAGCTGAAGTTTCTCACTTCCATCTGCATTTGTGATTGATAAGACAGTAAGTCTTTGTTTACTAAGGGCCCCTTCATGACATTGTTCCCCTCTGAAGCACAGGTGTTTTTGCTGGCAGCACATTAAAAAATAATCCTGTCTCGTCTGCATTGAACACATCTTTTGGGCTGTAACCTTACAGAAGTCTGATAAGTTCAGATACTTTCCACTGAGTTGCAGTCTCAATGTTAACACTTTTACTTTCACCACTCACTGTCTTATTTACAAGATTGTACCTATTTTTGAATCTATCTGACCAACCATTAGATGCCGTGAAATCTTTGATTCCCAATCTTGTGGCGATATACAATGCTTTTTCTCATAAGATGACGCCATTCACAGGGACATTTGATGATCTTGCATCTGAAAACCACTCTTTCAGCATTCGTTCTAATTCTTCATACATGGAATTCTTTACATATTTTCTCTTTTTTGACAAATGTCCACACTGGTTTGCATGTTTTATAATCGCATCACAATTTTTCCCCATGGTATTCAATGTCGAGACTGGCAATCGGAGTTGCTTCGCCAGATCGATGCGGGTTCCGTTATGGATATAAACTTGCTCTAAAATTTTCACTTTGTCCTCAATCGAAAATGTCCGTTGTTCACGTCGCCTTTCCATTTTCAAGCAGGATAATTTCTATTTTCTGTACTAATTGAGGGTAACTTGGCAACACACGAGTATCTGAGCTACCTCGCCGATCTACTGGTTCGATCTGTCGTGCAACTACAAATAATTTTTAAATACTATAATTATTTGCGATGCAGTGTGGATTGAATGGGATAATGCAAGTTTCAATAAGTTTTATATTTAAGTAACCCATCATTGTTACACAACGGTTGAATCAAATCAGCGCAAATGATCCCAGTTGTCGATCACGTTTTATAGTAGCGGCATTTATCACGTCTGGTTTCCTTTCATTCTTAATCATATCAAATTATGTACTTAATCAATATTGTCAACATTCCAACAGGAGTTCTTACATTATAATTATTACATAGCTGGATAGTTCTACAACTGTATGACTTTCATTTCATATCATGAATATTTTCCTCGCAGACAGATAACGAGATGACGTAGTTCGAATTTTCGACAGTAGTGGCGTTGTGTCCCGCCACATTCAAATTCTTCCCGAAAATAGTGCTCATTACTGCTGTCTCTCTCTTGTATTTTTAAGTACAAATGTACGAAAGGAAGCCAAAAGATGGTTTGTAAGGTCTGATATGCATGAGTAACTGTTTTAGTTGGCAAATTCAGAATACCAACATAACTAAATTTATACTTGATAGAAGCCTTTTTCGAAGAATTTTTTCAGTCAGCACATCGTGATGCAGATGGCGGGAAAACGGAAAAAAAACACTGCGTAAATACAGGGTTTTACATACGTTGGAGAGATAGGAAATTTGATGGGACCCAAAAAACAACTTGTAATTTGCGGGAAAACGTAAATTCCTATAACGCAAATACGGGGTTTTACTGTAATTGGTAGGTAGTTGTTCATTACTAATAAGCTGGTGCGTGGAATGTCAAAATATTTATTTCCTCTCAACTACTGTGTCGTCGTGAACTACCTAAGTGTTCAGTCAGTTCATCAATCTTACATATGTCTCATCAATGCAACCACAAACCTGTGGCATCCAAGCAATGGAGTCTGAAGTTTTGCACAGTGTCATCCACATTTGCTGGCCAGTCCACAAGAACTTGAAATAGTCTATTTATTATTCATGGCATCCACAACCCTCTTCACACACTGGCATAGTCGCCTTGCAAACACCATGCATATCACAGAGTCCGAGATATTGCACACCAGTGCCTAACCCGTGCAAAAATATATAAAGAACAATCTTAGGAGATTGTGCCTTAACTTTATTGGTAGCACGTTGCAAATCAATGCCAATCTCATTCAATAGTTGTTCCATTTTGTTTGCTGTCATTTGAAATCTGTCTACATTTTCATGATCTTTTAGAAAGTATAAATTTTGCGATTAACTCTTCTTCTTTACCTTTAAAACTTCATTTTAAATTGCTACATTTACTCCCTCCACCTCCATGTCCTTAAACAAAATTATAGATAAACATGAGTCTTGTACGCTGCAGGTCATTTTTCATTTGTTATTCAAACAGAAGTCAACTAGTGCATATTTTGGGCTTGGTAAATTGGTATTTGGGTGAAATTCACGATGGCACAGCTGTCGAGAGAAAATAATTAAATGTCCTGATGTACCACACTCTTCAATTCATTAGTAATAAACAACTACTTATCAATTAGTTTCTGTTGAGTAATATAATCAATAATAATTGGAAATACAAACTGTAAGTTACGAAAAATATCACAAACGCCAATTTATGGTAATCCTCAAAATACGAGTTATGTATGGTCTTGATTTGGCCTGGTAAAAGTCTTTGATTCGGTATATCTGAGTAACCTATCCGCCTTGTGAAAATAGTCATGTGACTTGTAACTTACGTAGACTTGTAGCTCTGAGGAACAGGCCCCAGGTCTCACAGACCAACAATATAATCTTTCAGGTGATGCAGGATGCAAGAATGAAATTTATCAGTTAATTCTCTTTAGTAGTTTCGTATTTTATATTGCTCCTCTGCTATGAGCCAAACAAATCGCTGTGTGTTTTGCTTCGTACAGCTACTTTTAGTGAACAAACTTAGTGTCATCTCCTGTATCTTCAAATACTACATATTTTGTTGTACTATGTGAAAGAAATGTGGATAAGAATTTCTGACATTATGAAAACTAATCCTTTTTTACATACCATTATCTTTTAACAGCCATTTTGCTCATAAGAAGGAAAATAGTGCCTTTGTCAAACGTTTTTTGTGTTGTCTTGATTGAGGGAAAGCATAAGAATATGGCTAATTTTAAAGTTACAACATATTGGCCTGCCGCATCATTTGCCCAAGATGCAAAAGTTGATATGTTGCAATATACACAATATTGCTGAGATACGCCTGAATAGATATCAGGGTCCTGGAGCCTTGACATGCTGAGGTCTTTTTCATTGTAGCCTCCAGATCCTTCTGGAAAAAAGGCTTTTATCATTCAAAATTTCAGGTCTATTGGTTCATTGACTTGAGAAGAGTAGAGTAATGAACATACAGACTTCATTTTTTTGTATCAATGATGATTATTTCAAAACATACTCATTCTGACCCTTTAGTCATCTTTGCATGTGTGTTTTTCAGAATTGAAATTTTGAGAACCCAATTGTGTGAAATGTTAATAATTGTTAACTCAACTGAGTCTACTGCAATTACTATCATAGCTGTGCTAACAGGCACAGAGATAATGATTTTGGTTTCTGCACTGAATGTATAGCTTGCCTCCCATTTCTATTTCGTTGGGTGTGCATGATGAGCCTTGGTGCAAAATAAAATACAAAAGTAGGCAGATCTTGGGCCATATTACCCAATGATTTGAGTTTAATTTTGTGACACGCATTTGTGACAGAAGCTTTTGGAATTTATCGCCAATATTTAAGATGAATATTGATGAAGAAATGAGAATGAAGATGAGAGAGGCGAAAGTTTTACCTTCTTTCCTTTCATCTTGTATTTAATCCATCCAATATATTTACATCTCAAGTTTTATACAATCTGTGATCAAGCCTTTCTCTCTCTTGGTGAAGTCGAGCCCTAAGATAACATAGCAATAAAATACTCTTAGATATGTAACAGAGAATGCCCCCTTAAAAGCCAAGGCCTCTCTGATGGAGGGTTTGTTATACGTAGTATGAAATTTGTTGTACAGCCCTTGGTAGTACTTATATTCTAGTCAACAACCTCTGGATAGTGCATGGTCAGAAATTTTGTTTCCGGGTAAATCATTTGGAACCCACTGTTGTAAACACCGGTATTATGCATGTGTTATTGAGTGGAACCTCGATCTATCGTTTTTCAAGGGGTTGGGCAAAAAAACAATGGATGTGGGAAAACGAACAATGTGGGAAAAGATTTCCCGGGAGCCAAAATGAGATGAAAATGCAAGAATTTTATCGTAACTTTTCACAGTAGAGGGGAATCTTAAAATCGGGAGAATTTTTAAATTTAATGAAAATACTTAGTGCATCTCTAATTTTTCGTTTGACTACTAACTTTAAAATATTTTATTAGCATTACATATCCCAATGGTGTCTCGGATGATAAAAGTAAATATACAAGGTCCATTATCATGTTATTGGATGATCCTCAAGCCCACGCACCGACCTATCCATGCATAGAAATTTACTAGTTTCAAATATCCTTGAGGGTGAGAAGCGCGCCTATAATTTGTTGGGAGGATGTAATCTTTTGTCGCGCTTTCCATTGTGCTCTGCTGATGGAGGAGTACCACCCGTTAAAGATGGAGCGAGCTTGATGCTACCAAGTGAATCTTGTTTATCTGAAGCAATCGCGTAACCCACGAGGCGTAGTGCAAGAGGGGTGTAGCAGGTTATCGCCATCTGGTTCAGAGAGGCAAAAGTTAGCGGGCGATCTGGTTGAAATGAGAAATTCCGATATCGGCGGTTGGAGTTCGGCTGGGCATTACTAAATGAACACCAATTTCAAAAGAATGAGTCATTTTGAAGGGTCACGGTGCTTAAAAAACAAAAACACCATTTCTGGCAATGCAAGCCCACGTCAGACAACGGACGAGAAGGAACTTAGCACATGCTCGCAGGACTTCCACTAAGTCAAACTAATGGTTGAAACATCTGCGTTACCTTCAGTTGTCCTAAAACACCTATTTTGAACAGTTATGGCTTTAGGCTCTGAAATAAATACTTCAGGAAAATGAATAGACATAAATACGTACTTTAACTGGCTAAACACGGAAAAAATAGAAAAAGGAAAGAGCACAGAGCACGTTGGGTTTGGCCGCACTTAATCGAGGCCCGAGAAGTAACCATGACGAAGGTCAGGGAGTGACTGAATTGCTGAGGTGACAAGCCACGCCCCCTGGTTGGTTCCGCGAAAGTCACAACGAGAAACCCCACCTCCCTCCCTTCCCTCTGCCACTCCCCCGTTTAAGCCCATGCGGCCCATGTCATTGGAAAAAATTAAAAATTAAGCACTGGTTACGTACAAGAATTGGGTGAGACAGGTAATTGGGGGACCCTGTTTTCTGCTGGGAGGGACAGGGCAGGTGGAAGACCTTTGACCCTCCCGACTCTTTCCGCGGAAAGGGCCCCACCCACTGAGGGGCGCATTAGTGGAACGTAGGTTATTTTGCTAAGGTTTTTAATCGGCATAAATCTATAGAACAAGTACAATGTGAAGTTTGTCCGTTATTTTCTGTTACATTTGATACCATACACCAAGGAAATCCGTTGATATTTACCCACATGGGTTATATCAGATCTCGATATGTTGCCGAGAGCGAGTGTATGACAACTACTGGTAAGAGAGCATTGAGAGGATAATAGGAAGAAAGGTTAGAAGCTCATGGCGAAGGAATGCGGCCGCTAAAGAGCGAGGTAGGGACTTGTTTGGGTAGGAAAGGAGGAATGCCAATTGTCTTCTAGGAAGGAGTTTGGGCCATTAAGATGAGAAGGGACTCGGATGGCAAGGGCTACCCGTCCATCCTGCGTGGCGCGTCGCCAAACTCCCTCCTCCTTTTCCACTGCGGAGTGCCGCAAATACCCTAAATCTTACTTTGGTGTAAATTTTTGGTTTCATCTTTTTCAAACAATGAATGTGGAAATTGCGATGTGGGGACCGTGATATGGAAACGATCGAAGCAGGAAACGATACTTCGGGGAACGATGGATGCGGGAGAACAATCAATGCGAGAACGATAGATGGAGGTTCTACTGTCTACCTCTTGTAGTGGTGCATGGAATTTGGAAAGGAGCTAGGGACGGAAAAAGGGAGTTGGTTGTGGAGGGGAAGAATCTAAGCCAGGATGGGAAGTTGGAGGGGAGAGGGAAGTTTAGCTTGGTAGTGTGCTGGACCCTTAATTGGATTAGTGATCTTGAGAGTGACAATAGATCCATTAGACATGAGGAAAGGGTGAAATAGAAGAAGCAAGTCCTCAGCTGTTGTCTTCCCTTGCACCCCTCCTCAACCTCTCATGATTTAGTAATCCCTCCAAATTACACTAACTCGAATGAATTTTTGTTACTTCAAGCCAGTTAAATTGCAAATGCGTATTGTCAGTTGTATGTATTTAGTTCTCAAGCTCTTGGCCACTACATGTGCAAAGCTTCATGAATAATAATGGAGCATTGATGATGCCCGCATGAATGCTGTTGTATATGCATCAAAATTCAGGATTATTTTTTTGTCTCAATGAGGACTGCGACTAAGGCTCAAACTTCCATAATATTTCTTTTACCATACATTAGATACTCACATATACTTTGATCAGGTCCAACAATTTGCTTGGCATAATCATCGTTCATAAGTAAAAGCTCAAACGATTTCGTACTGTCTACTAATTTTTATTTCACCTCTTGCTACACGTGTTTCGACTGACTAGCAGTCATCCTCAGGCAAGACTCGGGGATGATGCTAGTCAGTCGAAACACGTGTAGCAAGAGGTGAAATAAAAATTAGTGGACAGTACGAAATCGTTTGAGCTTTTACTCATCATGCTGTTCTATGATATCTCGCCTGAGAAAGTAAAGTTAATCGTTCATAAGAACGAGAGTCTACAGCAATCACTTTTCATTCAAATATAACTGGTTGTATGGTGTTCAGTTAGTGAGTACAGGTTGAGGCACGTAGCTCCGATTTAGTTTCTACCAGCTACCACTGGGGTTTTCAGAAAAGACAGATGTAGGGAGCTAGTGTAAATGCGCATCCCCCTTTTCAACAATGATTTCTGGGGTAAAAAGGTGTGCGTGGTACACGGGTCCATTCTTTAATATTGTTTCACTCTGAAACACTCCTGTTCTGAATTTCTTAAGCAAACTAAGACTAGAGTGTAGCCTTGTCATCACTAGGGACTTCATACTTAATCCCTTAAAAAGCTGTGAATCAGTATATGTTGGCTGGTAGCAGTTTTTTACGAAGCATGCAGCTTTCCTTTGTATTTAATCTTTTTTTTTGCAAAATCTTGCTGTCTAGGGTCCCAAATACTCATGGCATATTTGAGGTTTGACCTAACCAGAGAAAAGTAGCACCTCTTTTTATTTTTCATCTGAAGACCTAAATATTATATGCTTGACAAACCCTAGTTTCTTTAGTGCTGTGCCACAATTTTTGCGTGTGTTCCACACAGTATATCTGAATTCAAGATAATACCAAGGTTAATTAATAAAAAGGGGCCTATATTCTCCCATGTGGAGCACTGGATGTTACTCTAACCATATCAAAGCTAATTCCATCAAGAACTACTGCATGTTTTCAATCCCCGAGTCAAAGTTCAGTATTTTATCATATTAGCTCCGCATGATTGCAATTTGTATGAGTTTTGTTTTTGAAGACCTTCTCAAATGCTTCCTTGACCTCAAGGAATATCATGTCAATTTGCTTTTTTGGTTCACCTGATGTCAGGATGATGAGGAGTAAAAGCTGTGTTTCACAGGATCTACCCTTTAGGAAGCCACGCTTGTAATAAGTTTTGATCATCCAGGAATGTCATAATATTGCTAACAGCAGTGTGTTTGAGAATGTTCCGTAAAAACAATGATAATGATATAGGCTAGTAATTTCCTGGGACATGTCTTTTCTTTTTTTGAATATTGGTGTGTTATTGGCTATTTTTCTGTCTTGGGGTACCTTGCCTTCAGATAATGATTTGCTAAATATCAATTCTTGGAGAGGTGCCATCTGTGGCACTGACTCCTTGAGAATGTGTTCAGGTAGGTATTCCTTCTGGACCTGGAGACCAGTTACTTGGATTATATGGGTTAAAGTTACTGCTTTAAGTTGCTGGATATGATTTCTAGAAATGGTGCATGCTGTGGGACTAACTCCATGAGTACCAATGTCTGTGTTCCTTCTGGACCTGGGGACTCCTTACGCACAATTAATGTTGAATCGTTCCTACACTTTGAGTGATTGTCAGCAATGTCTGAATTATGTACCATGTCGTCCTTAGTGTATACAATTTCAAAGTTGCATATTAATAAGTTGGTTTTGCTGCTATAGTTTGTGACTACCTTTCCATTTTCATACAATAAGACTAGTACTGTCCTAGATTTGCTGCAGAGCTCTTTTGTGTTAGATCAGAGTGACTTGGGGTTTTCATCCAGGATTTACCTTGCATTTTTTTCTTGAAGTTTCATTGAGAGTGCACATTATTTTGTTTGTTTTGAGCACTGAGGAATTTACATTTCTCAGGCTGAGTTGTTTAGTTACCTTACTTAAGAATAGAATTATATATTATATATAGCAGTAGAATTTTAATAAAAGTGTGGTTGCCTCTGTCTACTAGGCTCCAGCCTTTGTGATTATACGATTGATGTTCTTCACTTAAACGTTTGAATTTGTGTGGAATATGCTAGATTCCTTCGCATAGAATTTCCAAAAAAACTTCCACAATACTACAGTACTTTTGTCTTTTTTTGTAGTTACAGATTCTTTGAATGGAGCCTCTAACGTCTCCAAATTTTATAAAATTGCATCTTTCAAGTGGTATACTTTATGCCAAGGTTCTACAGTAGAGACTATACAGTTTTTAAGGCTGTAAAAATGACTTAATGATCACCAATTAAAATCAATTTATGATCACCTTTAATGACATCAACATGTTTATTAATCCATGATAATGAATTGATACGTTAATCAGACTTCAACTATCAGGTGTTGTCTCACAAGATGCATATCCCTGATTAACAATATAATGTTAGCAAGGTGTTTTATGACAAATATTTGTTTTAATCCAAAGTTTTCATTAGTTAAATGTCATACATCATCACTTTTTACATCGACATATTCAGACAGTTGAGAGTTGAGTTATCCAAAACTCATTATTAGCCCTTGATATTCTGGGAACCCATTTTGAAGCCTCATTTTTGATTCCACCCCTAAATGTTAAATATTTGCGATTAAACCTTACCATAAGTATTTTCTTAACTGGCTTTCTAAGGTGTTACCCTTTCTAATCGTTGAATATTTCAATTTTTGAATAGCAGGAAAAGATTGCATTGCAAGGATTTAATAATTTTTGGACCTAGAGAAAAATGTCATAAATTAAGGTTGAACATAGATTCCATGAACGTAACAGTGAGGTTTAATTGTAGTTTGTTGCTATGGTTTGTAAAAACTAATTATATTTTTTCCTAGAATCAGGTCAAAAGTTTGTAATTTCATAAATTAACAAGTTTTGGTTACTTTGTATTTTCAAGGTATTCCATGTATTAAGTATAAGCTTTCAGCTGGGTCGAACAGTTGTGCTCTGAATGATAGAAACTTCCTGTAATCATGCTTTGTATTTTTGAGTCTACAGTGTTTACCTATGCATTGTTTAACCAGTTACTGCCTTCAAGTTTATTTTATAGGTACCATCTTTTAGTAAAATACCCATGTACTCTCGTTTTATACAGATTTTTTGTCTTTTAGGATAGCCATCAGGTCCTATTCAGACATTGTGGCTGTACAAAAGCTGGCTTTACATGCCTTGAGCCAGTTGTGAACACTTTTGAAGATGCATCCTGTGTTTTTCATGTTTCATTACCTCCCCTTCCTCCAAGGCTTCAGAAAGTTAAGGTATATTATTATATGAGGTATTCAGATAAAGTTGTGACTCTGTTGTTAGTAATTTAGTCTCCAATTTTACACTGATCTTGTCCATCAGTGTAAAAGCTTTTCAAGTATTATAATTACTGAAAATTCTGGTTTTGTGATGGAAAGGAATTTTGTCAGTTTGTGGACATTAATGATAGTTTAATTTGTGTGTAAGCCGAGTAATGTGTATTTGTAATTATGGAGAAGCACCTTGTTCTAACCTTTTAACTAGGTATTTAGTTAAAAGGAAAGTAAGGTGCTAAATTAATTTGGGCAGTTGAAGCATGATGAATGCATTGTTGCATTTTTATGTTGCTGACTGTGACAGTAAAGGATGAAGTAACCTTTATTCCAATCTTTTTACTTGCTGTGCATTTTGAGTCCATGGGATTGGAGGTGGTCAATCTTATGTTGCTGTAGCTTGAACTAAGTTTGTGCATTCCAGGTTGATGACAATTCCATCATCCCTGGAGGCCTAGATTCAATGTTGGTGACCAGTGAGAAGAGGGTCATATCATTGGATGGTGCTCAGGCAAAACAGAATGTTTCTGCACCACCAATTATAACAGATTCTGTGAATAGTGAAACCTCCACAGATACAGCTACTAGCATGGATGAACACATGCAGAATGCAGAAATTCCTGACATAACATCAGAAGTAACAACCAACAAAGATGGTTGACCCCATCAATGGAGGATGTTTTTATTGCACTAATTATGGTCTTGATAAGATTGGGTATGTTTTCTTAAATATTGTGTGCATTAAGATTTTCATGTCCTTAAATTCCATGTATGTTGTTGCTACGAAAAATAATCTAGGATTATTAGATTAAAATTAGTATATACAATTCAGTGTGTTTTTGCATATATAATCTAGTATTTAAAATCTGTAACAATCAGAATTGGCACATGAAATGTTAGGACTATGTTAAGTGTGGGCAAGTTAGAGAATATAAAGAAAGAAATGGAAACTGTGGGTGTTGACATCATGGTTCCAGGTAAAATAAGATGGAAATATAGTGGAGACTTGGAGTGATGACACTAGAGTGATAAAGAGCAGTGGATGATTATGAGCTAGTAAGGAGAAATGAGGGAGAAAGGTGTGGAATTTTGCTAGAGAAACAATTTAGCAATTATGAATATGTAGTTCTGGCATGACTCTCAGCATAGGTACTTGTGGAAGTTGCTGGGGAAGACGGAGAGGTTCCAGATAGTTAATATTATGGTGAGACAGAGATTCAGGAATAGTGCTAAAATGTTGTATACATATCCAGGAGCTGATGCAGACAGATTACAACTTTTTAGTGATGGAATTTCTCTCTCTCTCTACACTCGGTAACTCCTTAATGTGAATGTAGTCCTTATTGTGTGATTAGATAAAAGTAGTGGTAATTGGAAAAATAAAGCTATGGGCTGATGGCTATGCAAGTATGCATTGTGTGTTTTTTGCATCAATTTCCGCCTCATTGGTCATACCATCCTATTTGATGAATTACTTTAACTTGTTCCATCATACCTCCTACAAGGAGAATCTTCCTTAATTGTGAAGATATCATAACTCAGGAATACATATGGTTGCACCTATCACGTGTGGATTAGGGATCTTCTCCTGAATTTTGTTGAATGCTAAGTTGAACTTCCTCTGCTAGCTAAGGTTTCAGTTTGACGAGACTGCTTGATATGAAGAAAACCAGCAAAAGATCTTTGGCTTGTGTAGTAACATAAGACTAAGACATGATAAGAGGATCACTTGAAATAAGAATTTCCAGAGGGTGAAGGTGTCCATATTATGAGGCTTGTTTTTAAGTTTTAAGATGAGAAACGCCTCGTTAACAATGGCTGTCAGATGCTACCGTCTCCATAATTATTGTGTGCTGGTTTGTAATCTGTTTGCCTCTAGCTGATAATTAATGTTATTGGACAGTTGTAAATAGTGGTCATTCATTCAATTGATTCTTGAGAGTTAAATGATTCGCATTCGAAGTATGCTGCATTCGAGCATGTCCTGGTTCGTGTAACTAGGCTAATGGCTTGTGTACTGGACGTTTTTGCTGTGCTTTTTTTCATCACTAATACTTTTTTGTATCCTTGCAGGATCAAATCGCAGAAATGTCTTCGAAAGGCCTGAGAAGTATTCTCATTACTCTTAATGCCAGATAATTGATCACCCACAAGCCTAAATGTGGTATTGTGAGAGCACTCTCCTTGGCACACAGCTGTCAATTTACTGTTTAAATTAGTTGAGTGTTTGTAATATGGTGGCAGGATCAGCGTTTAGTGCTGGTGGTTTTTTGCATTTTGATGATGCAATTTGGGAATTTGGCAAACCTCTGAATGATTAGATCATAATGCCTATTTAATTTCATGGGCGATTTCCAAGATAACATGGAATATACTGTGTGTGAACGCTATTTCTTGGTTATGAGAGAAATGAATAAATAAAATCCTGAGTTCCTTTGATTGGAACTTACTCTGTTCTTATTAGCTTGATCATATTAATTTATTTTAAGTTGAAAAGTTGGTTGCCTGAAAAATGTGAGCTATCTAAGTAACCATAATTCATCGTGAGATTTCTGAGGTTTAACTGAGTGGATGATAATTTGTAACAGTTATCTTATGAGATGTTCATGGGCTGAATATGGTACAATATTTCTCAAGTAAATTCTAGGGGCAGTACCTGTTCTTTTCCCTAATTAAGTAAGGAGAATCAAATTTGTCCTTCAGCATATACTGCAGAGTTAAGTTTATCTGGATTATCAGATGCTCATAGGTGTGGAGGAAAACATTTCAATCAGAGGCTCACTTTGCTCAGAACTTTCTCTTCATATTTCATCTGCTGTTGGTATTATGGTAAGGGTTTCTTTACCAATTTTTTTTGCTATATTAGAACGTGTTGGAGTCATTATAGACCAATTCAGAATTATATCCAATAAAAGTGAAACCAGTTTGAAAGTATAAAAGTAATTTAATTGATATTGAATCAAGATAAAATAATCTTAAAATTTATTTACCTTGTGCTTCATCATTAGATTCTGTATGTATTATATTTGTTTCACTCATCCTTGGGTACTCTTGTGTTAGGAAGCAAAGCACTTCCAATTGTTCAACATTTTAATAAATAACCACTTTGTTAAGTTCGGCTCGAGTCAGAAATGTGAGCTTTTGTAGTGTGATCTCTGGAAATACATTCGTTTATCTCTGAATATGATAATTCTTTATCTCATCCTTTCCTCACATTTCTCAGTCCTCAAGTTTTGATATTCAATACATTTATTCAACTTAGTATCAACATAAGCAAAAATACATTGCTTGGCTACATCAATACAGATACAATCAGGAAAAAAATGGGCCCAATTGACTTGTTACCCAGCTTGTCTTGCAAAATATCATTCACAGTGTAATAGCACTGTTTAGATCGAAATAATTTTACCCTCTTCATTAACTGTTAGTGAAGCAATATTCTTAGTTTCCTGGGTAAGTTTGTTAAAAAATACAGAGCAGAGAGGAGGAATCACTATAAGAAGCGGTGTATTGTTTACAATGAATATCATTTTACAAGAGTGGTTGGAGTAATTGTGATCTATAGAATTGGTTGGTAATTTTGTCTAGTTTTGCTCCAATGAAACAGACTCATTAGATTACATAGAGAGTTAAGATATTAGCTGCAGCAAACTGAGGTGTACCTGGTGTGTGGATGGGTATTCTGAACATGGTTTTAGTGGCTCACTTCTGAACAGAAATTGCTTGTTTGGCAACAGTGGAATTTCCTTGGAACTTAGTGTTGATGGGTAATGTGATTGTGAATTTTAGTATGGCACTCCTTTTTTTAATTTGTTAAATAACTTGAAAGGGGCAAACTTCCTCAATCTGAATCCCTCCACAACAATTTAAACTGTAGTGTGAACATGAGGTGATTAATTAAGGCTATTGGAGATTATCTGGTCCAGGAACTCGTTGGAATTCTGTGGGAGGAATTCAAGGCAGGCAGTTTTTTCTTCATTAACAATGAGGTTGTTATTGTACCACATGCATCTCCTTAATTGTCAAGTTAGTGAGATTAGGTTTTTTGGACTTAACAGTGACAATGGCAGGAGTATCATCAGCTTTAAGGAGGCTGAGGGTATAGATGGGCCATTCTGAAAATTACCTTGGTAATTTTCTTAAGTTACAGTGTTGTTTTGCTTATGTTACCACAGCCCCTGAAAATTACTGTAATTATCAGTAATATTCATGTGTCTGATATTTTCTATACTGATATGTTCCAAACATATTAACCCAGGCCAGTACAGTAAAGGCTATTATTACGAGAGCGGCTTATAGCGAGAAGGCCATTGTTGGTCACAATGTTAAAGGTATACAGAGTTTATAGGTTATTTGTCGGCCCCAGGGGTGGCTCAGGACATGGGTGTTTGTGTTCGCCGGTTGTTACAGTTATTCCCCTGATTTAAATTGGCCATAGGTGCTGTATTCGGGGTATTTAAGATTAAAAAAAATAAAAATTACGAGCGGCCATTTCTGACACCACCATGACGAGTCTTTTTCCATGATTATTGTCCGGGATGGATAATCTGCAGGGGTCGTATGTCGCGCATGAGACTGGGACAGGTATACTAAGTTTTGGTAATTCGCGGAAACCTTTCACTTATAATGAAAAAACTAACTTGAATGGAAGGACTAAGTTTTTTTTTGTATGGGTCCACACGTTACGTTGTAGTGACTCCCAGGACAGGGGGAGAGTAGTAAACAAAAGGGGTTTTGCTGCACGCCATTCCAGTGGAAAACGTGGTCAGGGGGGCTTTAACGTAAATTCGACACCAGATTCAGAAACTAATTCGAACCTCTATCCAAAGTCTTGCCGAAAGTGCGCTTCTATGCGACCGCGTAAGCACTTTCGACTAGCCCGAATTCGATTCGGAAGACTGCCCACAGCAACGCAGTAACTTTCCGGAGAAAATGATGATGCCACTGTTTTCAGCCAATGAAATTTATGAGCCAGCGTGCGGTACCGCCTCTTTAGACATGGATAATAGACCACAGAAAGGTAAGCTACCTGTTCATTTATTTGTATTATGTGTCACTCCCGTAGTTGTTATTTGCCGTTGGTTTGTGTCTCTGACTTTTATTGAGTTCTTATCTACACATGATCGTGAGTAGTCGCGCTTAATTATAACAAAACATGTATTTCAGAAGGACGTATCACTGTGGGCCTTGCATGGGTGCAAATGGGAGCAGTAGGAATTAGCGTTTGAATGAATATGGCATAAACTAATGCTGTATTTCATTAATGCACAATCATTCAATGTTCCCGCTACAAACTTTGCCAGTATAAAAGCAGTTGTCGATGGAAAGTATGTGTTTTATGGTAAATGTTGCATCATGAATGGAAAAAATTCTATGCTGGATTGCTTGGACAGGAAATCAATTAGCAATTTACTCTTTGTAAGAGACACGATCATTTATGTATCTATTGAATGAAACTAGCGGGACGAAGTAAGCACGAATGCGTCTGAAATATCCCAAAATAGATACGCTAAATTATGTCCGATCATGTTGCAAGTAGGGAAGCTTTTCAGATTAATTTTTTTGGAGCTTTACACTAGTTGGGTACAAAAACCCATTTCATACAAGTCACTATTTGGGAGAGATTATATACATAACGTGATCTTAACTTAATTAACTGGTCAGGAAAATTCATCAAAGTAAAAATGTATTTTTTATTCATTCGTTTATTTACTGGCAAGTCAATCGTTGCAATGTCAGCGAAATGCCAATTTCTATGCCAGCTGTTACCTATAAATGCCTCCGTATGGTAGGTTTCTTTTTCCACCCAAACCATGAGGAAGTATTTGTTGACTGAATACGCTTGACTGCCAGTACAAAGCTTGAATTTTAATTTTAACCCTGCTGTATTTCTACTCACAGTTATTGTGCATTCTCGCATCCTGGCCATATTATTTACTTCTGTAGCGAACTAGTAGAAGCATTGTGTAGTGCCTAAATCGTCCCGTGCTCTTTATTTCCTTGGTGTGTTCACTTAACCCATTCGCATCCTTCGTTTTGGTATTTAAATGCCCCCAAACTCCGCTGGTTTTTAAATTTTTTCCGCTTAAATGCAGAACGTTTGAAAATATAATGTAACTAATCCAAATATTCATGTATTTTCGCCAAATTTTTAAGCATTATCACTAGATAACTGCTTTTAACATTCATCCAAGTATCATTCTGGATGCTGTATATTATACTCCAAAAAAAAATATTTTTACACAAAATAGTATATTTCACACAAATTTACTCAATTTTAAGGTATATGTTTTAAAATGTTCTATACATAATGGAACTTTACAATGATCACATTGCCATGTGGACTCTTTTCGTATCTTATTTTCAAGACACACAACACAACGTTTACCTGTTCTTTTGCCTTTAGCATCACTTGGTGGAACCTTTTCCGGAAAATGTTGACCAGTGAGTCTCGAAGGCAGGTCAGGTAAATTATTACTTCGTCGTCTCACTACACCTTCCTGATAATAACTTGGAAGCAACTTCTCTGCTAACTTCTCCTTAAACACATGAAATGTTCTGTCCTTTGTCTTATTAACAAACTTATAAACAACATAAGCATTTAAAAGCATCATGTCCAGAAGGTAAAAAAAGATTTTCTTATAAGCTTTATTATAACTGCGCATGCAATGAAACTTGCTCAATAGCGGGTCTCCAACATCTACTCCTCCCATATTCTCATTGTAGTTAACAACAACGGTGGGTTTTACGATTCTGGCCTTACTTTTTCTGTCAACCTTTTTAGTCTCGGTGAACTGAGTAAGTTGTATGAACTGATATGACAGTGGTGTGTAATTTTCATCCAGTAGGTATTAGTAATAGTAATAATTTATTTTTCCCTGTTGACAAGTACAATAGATGATACAAAATATCACAAATCATGTAATTGTATAGGGTACGTCAAGAGTATTTACAAAAAAAAGGATATTCAATAACACCAATATGTAATATATCAGTACAAGATATCATTAAAATATTACACTGAGCTTATGTAATCATTCACACTATAAAAACAATTTTCATTTAGGTACATAAACAGTTTCTTTTTAAAAATAGTTAATGATTTTTCATTTTTTAAGCTCATGGGTAACTTGTTATATATTTTTATGCATACAGAGCGGGGACCTTGGGACATCATCGACATATTGGCAGATACCACACAAAGATGTTTACTTGTCCTGGTTGCATGACTATGTTTTACATTATTTGATGGAAATATGGTCAAATTCTTTTTTACAAAAAGGACAGAGTTATAAATATAAACACAGGGCACTGTTAGAATGCCAAGGCTCTTAAAAATAGGTCTACAATGAGCTCTGAATGGCTTATTACACATGGACCTAAGTAATTTCTTTTGCATAATAAAAACGTTGTTTAACTTAGTAGCAGACCCACTACCCCAGATTATTATGCCATAGGATACAATAGAATAAAATAGACCGTAATATAATGTTTTTAGGACATCCATACTGACTGTGTGCTTCAAAATTGAAATAAGATAGTATACTGAATTTAATTTTTTCCTAAGATATAAGATGTGATGGTCCCACTTCAGGTGTTCATCAAAATTTATTCCCAAAAATTTATAGTGATTGATGACTTGACAGTTGTTGATCTTGGGATTTAAAATAATTGAATCAAACTGACCAGATTTAACAGAGAATATCATGGCCTGTGTTTTTTTTCTCATTAAGAATGAGGCTATTCCCATAGCACCACATGCTCATGTCATGAATAATGGATTCACCCAAAGCAATCACATCTTGAAATGACTTCTGAGACAGCACAATGCTCACATCGTCAGCAAACATGACACAATTACTGTGAGGGTTTACATGGACTGAACTTGGTAGATCATTTATATAAATGACAAATAAGATAGGACCCAGCACTGATCCTTGAGGAACACCTTTATCAACTCTTAGTGGTGAAGAGAGGTAGAAATTGCCATTTTCCTGTATAGCTACCCTTTGATGGCGATTTTTGAGATATGTTCTCAACCACTGCTGGGCTGTGCCTCTAATACCCATTTTTTCACATTTGTATAAGAGTTTATCATGCTCAACCACATCAAATGCTCTAGATAAGTCAAAAAAAACACCCATTACTTTTTGCTTTGAGTTAATTCTTTCAATTATGGTGTCAACTGTATTAAAAATTGCTTGCTCTGTTGACTTTCCTTTTCTAAAACCAAATTGTTTAGTAGAAAGTAAGTCATTATTTTCAAGGAAGTCAATTAGTCGTTTGCTGAATACATACTCAAGTACTTTCCCTAGCTGGGGAATGATTGATATTGGACGATAATTTCCCACATTGTTTCTCTCCCCTTTATTCTTATAGGTTGGTATAACTTTGGACACTTTGAGGGCTTCAGGATAAACTCCATCTCTCAGATTCTGATTTACAAGAGAGAGTAAGGGACTTAAAATCATATCTACGCAGTTGTATACAATTTTTCCTGATATGCCATTTATATCAGTTGATGATTTCTTCCCAACCTTGGAAATATGTGAGAGAAGCTCAGACATACAGCATGGCTTAAGAAATATAGTCTTTGGTGACACAGCAGAGGAGATATTGATTTCATGATGAAGATCAGGAACATCAACCATTGGTAGCTTCAAGAAACAGCAGTTGAATTAATTTGCCAATTTTATTGGATCTATTGGTTTACTTTTGTTAACCCTAAACTGGGCTGGTAACTCCACTACATTAGAGCTGGAATTTTGTTTAATTATATCCCACGCCATTTTAGTATAATTAGGAGCATTTAAAATACGTTTATCATTAAATTCTTTCTTTGATCTCTTAATGGTTAGATGGTACTGCTTTTTTAAGCTAGAATATTCATGGTGCATTTTATCATCTGTAGAGGACATGTTATTGTATGACATTGTTCTTAAAACCATGGACATGCGCCTAATTTCAGGAGTGACCCAGTTTTTTTAGTTGACTTAGAGAGCTTAATTGGTTTAAGTGGAAAGGCAGAATCAAAATGAAACAAAAACGTATTGTAGAACTGGTCAAAGTTTCTGTTTAGGGAGTTTTCCTCTTTCAAAGACAACCAGTTTTCTTGGCTTAATAGAAATTGGAAGTAGCTAACATTTGACTCACTAAAGATTCTCTTCATTATGGTGGGGGGAGCTGGCAACTTGCAAAACTCAGAGACATTAAAAACAGACACTACTGCACAATGGTCAGACAGGCCTGGGTCAAAAACAACAGTATTTACTTTGCACTCTGGATAATCTGTATAGATATTGTCCAGCAAGGTTTTTGAACTAGCTGTAACTCTGGTGGGATTATTTGCCAAGGGTTTTATGTTGTAGGAGGCTAACTGAGACAGCAATTCTCTTTGATTATTACTGTCAATTAATAAGTTACAATTGAAGTCTCCCGTGAGAATAATTACTGGCCTCCTAGAATAATTAGTAACATTATATAACAAGTTGTCCAATTTTTCTATAAAGACACAGTAAGATCCTAAGGGAGATCGATACATTGCAAATATGTAAAAAAATTGATCATTGATGGTAAGTTTTACCACTGAGCATTCAAATACTTGTTCTGTGTTCAAGGGTTGTAGATTAATCTTCGGTTTATCATGCACAATTGTATTTTTTACAAATATCACCACTCCACCATGACGTTTCTCTTTACGACAATAACTGTCCCCTACCACATATCCTGGAATTGTGACATCCATTTCACTCATCCAATGTTCACAGAGGCATAGTACGTCCGGTTTTTCTATAAAAGTCGATGCTTCAATGTCATTTAGCTTATTATAGAGACACTGTATGTTGAGAACTAGGATTCTAAATTCACAGTTATCACTGTATAGGGGTTTATTATCATAGCGATTTCGTATTACATTAGTTGGATTGTTTATTTCACTAATACGCGCGACATGGCCTAGTCACGCTTTATTCTGCTCAGATTTGGGTTTCAGGAATTTATTCACTGTAACACCATTAGGCCATGATAGAGGGTTCAACAATTTATTATAATCGTCGTAGTCAATGCCGATTTTGAAGGAGCCATAGGCACTTTTGCCGGCGATCTTCTCACATGACACACATTTTACACTGAAATTGTCTTTCACATGTCTTATCACGTCATCAGTGGTAGTATCATTGGCCAAACGTCCGATGTACATTAAAATAGTTCTCTTAGCAGCTCGGAGACCACCTAAGTTCTCGTTTTTAGACTCACCCCGACCAATAGTAAAAAAGTTTTGCTTCTTCCTCTTGTGCTGTGTCTTCCATGACTTAGTTTTAGGGGTATTAGTTTAGGGGTTTGATGGCAGATAGAACTTAATGGTCTATTACTTCTAATTACTAAGGACTATGAATTTCTAATAACTAGGAACTAATTTATTTTCATATATTTCAGAAATGGGCTACAGTTATTTTTTAAAATATTCATCCAAGGAATTGGAATTGTTGAAGTTGTATCACAGGCATCACCTTGCATAAAGTAAGAAATTACAGTACCTATTTCACATTTTCATTGACCATAAATATTAAGTTTCATGATTAAGCTACTGTATATTACATCACTCATTGGTACAAGTAACCTATTAGTCATTGATCCTAATGTTGGCATGAAAAGGCAATGACCTTCCTTCATGGTCTAGTTACAAATACCATGCAACTTATTGAATGCATTTCCATTTTCAAACAGCAGGTATCATACATTCCTTAATACCACCCTAAATGCCCATTATATTTCATCTTTCTTTAAATATCTCCCTCACTCAACATTACTTAATGCAATTTCTTCCTTCAGTCACTGTCTTTAAGGCCCACCCCATAACCCTCCTTTTCAGACTACAAAAATATTTGTTAACAACCTTATTCTTATCTGACCTTTGGCATTGCTTTCTTCATTTTTCTAATACTTGACAAATTTTAAGCTATCCGGGACTAGCCACGGAGTTTCACTTTTACGGAGTCACCCGAAATGCACAAATGTGTGAATTTCCACAGAAAAAATCATCCGCCTTGACCGGGATTCGAACCCGGATCCCTCGATTTCCGGCCGAGTGCTTTGCTGACCTATTATAAATCTCTTTCATTTTGTGGAAATTCGCACATTCTAATACTTCTATCTTACTGGTCTTAATGTTCTATTCCATATCCATTAACTAAGCATCAGCATAAGGTCCATTTCTATTCATGTATGAAGCTTTGCAAGTAAAAGCAAGTATTGCTTGATGATTGACAATACATATATATTTATTATGACCAGCATCATGACATTCAAAACTTACAATGCATGCCATAATTTTCTCTCACACTTCCAGATCGTACTCAGGGTAGTCGACTTGACTACACACAGGCTTGTCAACCTTGGTATATGCCCAACCACTTCTTGTGGTAGATGTTAGGCTTGCTGGTTCCCTCAACACCACCTCTGGTGAAAGATTCCTACATAAGTGAGCATGAGTGCCTTACGATATTACCTTTTATATTTCTTACCAAGTACAATCCTAAGAAACTTATGTTTTTCAACTATTACACCTGATTCCCAGTTTTAATTTTTAGATGCTTTCACCATTACCCTATCGCCTTCCACATTTTGAGCTAATTTGCGATTTGCTGACCTATTATAAATCTCTTTCATTTTGGTCTCCTTGGTGCTAAGGCTGCATGAATGTCCTCCTGTACTTGTGGGATAAGTGCTTCAGTAGGAACTAGAAGTCTTATTCTCAAGTAGTTACTAAATAGAATTTTTACAGAGGAGACATTTAGCCCTTATACTAGAGTAGTTATTTAGTATATATACTTACAATGCATATCGCTGAAATCTATCCCAGCCTCTTTCCTTTTCCATTATATTTCTTTACTTATTAGCACACCTTTTTCAGCAAGGCCATTGCTCTAATGAAGATGTGGGATAGATAGAGGATAGATGTTAGGCTAGTAAAATAGATGGCAGGCTGTTGTGTATGTTCTCTCAATACCACAGAGACATTAATATAAAACCTTTGACACATGAGCCTGCAATGCCTTTGGCAGAATGTCTTGGGTAAAAATATTAGACCTGTACCTAACTCCTCTGAAACTTGTCCATCTACTAGTAGTGTGTAACTGGATTTAGCCGGTCTGGATTTTAAAGATGCATCAAATGCAGACACAGAATACTTCCTGATCATATATCAGTCTTTCAGAGCAGTGACATACCTTCAGGGAAGCTACCAAGCAATTAGTTTTCCCTGGGTGTGAATTTGATTGGTGAACAAGTACTTCGAAGCCTCTTGACTCTTTCAGTTGGTTAAACGACTATAATAACCAGCACTTAGCAGTATATTATCACCAAATCAGCTTACTCCATCACTTAGGAGACAATTCACGGTAAGAGGGTGCCGGCCAAAACTCAATGAGAATTTGATTAGAAAACCAACACAACGCATTGTTTGACACAATCGTCTGTGTCTGCCTTCGTTAAAATGTTAATAATTACGGTATGCTATCAATTGAAGTCGCCTAAATATTTAACAATTACTACTGTAGTGTATTGATGTAATTGACGGCGTAGCCGAGAGATGGCGCGCTATGTGAATAAATGCATGACTGGCAGTCACACGCTAGCCATGGATCTGAGTGGATGTCCTTGTCTTTTTCCTGTGATCCTGTTAGCCCCCTTGGCATAGACATAACATTGGCGACGAGGATAAAGAGAAAACCCGTTGGTTTCTTCAGGGTGTAATTGAACACAGAATTGAAACGAACGATGGATTCGCAGCCGATGAAAAGTTTCGACGTGCATGGGGATGAGGCATCCGTCAGCCAACGGTGGATGAGGAGTTTTATGCTCTTCGCAGAATTCAGAAACATCACAAATGCGTCTAGGAGGAAAGCACTGTTGTTATATCATGCCGGTGAGGAGGTACAAGAAATTTGGGGAACAATACCGGAGTCTGCAACACGAGGAGGAGCCAGAGAAGAAGAGAAGCTGATGCTGCTGCCGAGAGGGATGAGTTGTGTTGGATTGTGTGGATGCATTGATGGCGTATTTCATGCCAAAACGTAGTTATACGCCCTATCAAAAAATTCTGATCTGAAAATTTCAGATCTGAAGCCCCATGTTCCCGACAAGGAATTGAACAGTTGGGAACCAGTAGGGAACGTATGGAACTGGTAGGGAACCAGTAGGGAATGTATGGAACTGGTAGGGAACGCATGGAACTGGTAGGAAGCCAGTGGGGAACGCATGGAACTCGTAGGGAACCGGTGGGGAACACATGGAACTCGTAGAGATTAAGTAGGAAACACCTGGAACTGGTAGGGAACACATGGAACTGGTAGGAAGGCAGTAGGGATCGCATGGAACTGGTAGGGAACCAATAAGGAACACATGGAATTGGTAGGGAACCAATAAGGAACACATGGAATTGGTAGATAACCAATCGTGAATGCACGGACCCGGTATATAGGGAACCAGCAGTGGAGAAGATAATTGAACAATCCCCTCCTGCATTCAGAACTAAGACCAGACTAAGGTGATTACAACAGAATATCTTATTAAGAATGCACAGCAACACAAGTATAGTTCAACATATTTTATTTACTAATAAGCTCCAGTCTGTTCTCTCAACAGTTTTTTTCTGGCCACTTTCTCTGGATCATTGGCATTAGCCATATCAATCCCTTTCTGAGTTATGGCTCTCTTCCAAGCAGCATTGTTGTCATGCAACCTCTCTCTAATGACTGCCTCAGGGATATTCCTCCTCTGGTACCACACTGTTAGTGCCGCTGAAACAAATTTTAAAAATCAATTTCAAGGATGGATGGGTGTCATTTATACAAAAATGTGTTCAGTTTGTCATGTATAACCATTACCCTTTCATTAATCCCCATTCCTCTTTTCTACTACTTATAATGGGCTCCTCCAACTCTCCTTCCACAAACACCCTTACTCATTCCAACCTACTTGAGCAAGCTGGTATATTAACAAATTTTAAGCTATCCGGGACTAGCCACGGAGGTCATAAAAATCTACAGGGAAAGAGGACGCCTCGGTAGCTTAACTGGCTAAAGCACTCGGCCGGAAATCGAGGGATCCGCGTTCGAATCCCGGTCAAGGCGGATGATTTTTTCTCTGTGGAAATTCGCACTGGTATATTAACTTCACCAGTGTAACATCTGACAACATCTCACCATCATAAACAGTCAAGACTATCAATAAAAGAGGGAATAAAAGAAGGCTCAATTCTTTAACTATCCATTCCAAGTAATTTGAACCGGCATATTAAAAGTAATACAGTGCTATTCATGCATAATAAAGTGCTGCATATAAGTTATCAGATTGAATTATTAATCATTGATTAATTGCACACAATTAATGTTATAGTTTTTTCCACTTGTCTATTTTCTTGTAGATTGTATGAAATTTACCTTTGATGCCTCTCTTCTCTTCTTCAGGAATGGCTTTCCGTGGAGGAGCAGTCTTTACCTTTATATTATGTGCTGCTTTTCCCATATAATTATACTCTCTAAGCTTCTCTCCAAAAACTGCAACTAAGAGATCACGAGCCACCAAAGTGTCTTTCCCACTGCTAAGTGCAGCTTCATAAAGGTCAAACTTTATCCATCTTCCAACATAGATCTGCAATTGACAGATTATACATTCTTTAACACCATTGTACTTTCTGATGACCTTGTAATAATTTCTATACAGTAGAACCTCGATCTATCGTTCTCGTATTGATCGTTTTCCCGCATCTATTGTTCGCCGTCTTTGGTCCCAAATGTAGTTCCATGGTGATAACGTTAATAATTCCCACATCCATCGTTTCCCAAAGTATCGTTTTCCCACTTCGATCGTTTCCAAATCACGGTCCCCACATCTCAATTTCTGCATTCATTGTTTGAAAAAGACGAAACCAAAAATTTACACCGAAGTAAGGTTTAGGGTATTTGCGGCACTCCGCAGTGGAAAAGGAGGAGGGAGTTTGGCGACGCAATGAGCAGGATGGACGGGTAGCCCTTGCCATCCGAGTCCCTTCTCATCTTAATGGCCCAAACTCCTTCCTAGAGGACAATTGGCATTCCTCCTTTCCTACCCAAACAAGTCCCTACCTCGCTCTTTAGCGGCCGCATTCCTTCGCCATGAGCTTCTTACCTTTCTTCCTATTATCCTCTCAATGCTCTCTTACCAATAGTTGTCATACACTTGCTCTCAGCACCATATCGAGATCTAATATAACCCATGTGGGTAAATATCAACGGATTTCCTTGGTGTATGGTATCAAATGTAACAGAAAATAACGGACTAACTTCATATTATACTTGTTCTGTAGATTTATGCCAATTAAAAACTTGAGCAAAATTAACTGACGTTCCACTAATGCGCCCCTCAGTGAGTGGGGCCCTGTCTGCGGAAAGGGTCGGGATGGTCAAAGGTCTTCCACCTGCCCTGTCCCTCCCGGCGGATAACAGGGTCCCCCAATTACCTGTCTCACCCAATTCTTGTATGTAACCAGTGCACTATTTCCAATGATGTGGGCCACGTGGGCTTAAACGGGGAGTGGCAGAGGGAAGGGAGGGAGGTGGGGTTTCTCGTTATGTGACTCTCGCGGAACCAACCAGGGGGCAGCGGGCGTGGCTTGTAACCTCAGCAATTCAGTCACTCCCTGACCCCCCTGACCTTCGTCATGGTCACTTTTTGGGCCCCGTAGTAAGTGCGGCCAAACCCTACGAGGTCTGTGCTCTTTACTTTTTCTATTTTTTCCATGTTTAGCCAGTTAAAGTAGGTATTTTTGTCTATTCATTTTCCTGAAGTATATATTTCTGAGCCTAAAGCCGAAACTGTTCAAAATAGGTGTTTTAAGATGGCTGAAGGTAACGCAGATGTTTCAACCATTCGTTTTTCGTAGTGGAAGTCCTGCGAGCGTGGGCTAAGTTACTTCTCGTCCGTTGTCTGACGTGGGCTTGCATTGCCAGAAATGGTTAATTTGTTTTTTAGGCACCGTGACCCATCAAAATGATTTATTCTTTTGAAATTGGTTTTCATTTGGTAATGCCAAGCCGAACTCCAACCGCCGATATCGGAATTCCTCCTTTCAACTCGATTGCCCGCTAAGTTTTGCCACTCTGAACCAGATGGCGATAACCTGCGACACCTCTCTTGCTCTATGCCTCGTGGGTTACGCGATTGCTTCAGATAAACAAGATTCACTTGGTAGCGTTAAGCTCGCTCCATATTTAACGGGTGGCACTCCTCCAACAGCAGAGCACAATGGAAAGCGCGACAAAAGATTACTTCCTCCCAAACAAATTATAGGCACGCTTCTCTCCCTCAAGGATATTTGAAACGAATAAATTTCTATGCATGGATAGGTCGGTGCGCGGGCTTGAGGATCATCCAATAACAGGATAATGGATCTTGTTTATTTACTTTTATCATCCGAGACACTATTGGGATTTGTAATATTAATAAAATATTTTAAACAGTTAGTAGTCAAACGAAAAATTAGAGATGGACTAAGTATTTTCATTAAATTTAAAAATTCTCCCGCTTTTAAGAGAAATTCCTTTAAGATTCCCCTCTACTGTGAAAAGTTACCATAAAATTCTCGCATTTTCATCTCGTTTTGGCTCCCGGGAAAGCTTTTCCCGCATTGTTCGTTTTCCTGCAGCCATCTTTTTTTTGCCCATCCCCTTGAAAAACGGTAGATCTAGGTTCTACTGTATACACTTTAGGCACACATGATCAACAGAAAACTAAATAAACATGCAATAATCAACTCATGCGGGGAGGAGACACTAATTCATCATAGGGACAATTTGATGTGTGTATGTGATCTAATTTTGAAATCAAGCCATTTCTATAAAGTCTAACTCTTTAAACTATGGTACCAATGTCATTAATATACTATAGAAATAGGAGGGGACCAATGACACTACCTTGAGGTACACCTGATGTGATGTTGTATTGGGCATTAAGCAATCTATGATGGGATTTCTGATTTGTTCAGATTACCCATTAATGTATATAAGGCATTAGTTCCCTGTCCCACATTACCTCATCATTCTTCCTTGACAAGCTCGCTGGCTCAGCATCAATCCGTTCCACATCCTTTTCTTCAGGAATGTTTTCCACATACTCAGGAACAAGGTTCACTTATCAAGTCAAAATCAACAAAATAAAGAATTTTGATACATAGGAGCACACCAACTAGTTAAGACTCTCATTATTACCATTTTCTGCATCACCATCCTCAAGATTATTTAGTCCAAGAGTGCTCTCATTTTGATGAACGTCATTTTCTGGTCCATCATCATCACCCAGAGAGAAAAAACACAGTACTGTCATGACATAGGGTGTCCAATGGCATTGTATTTCACAAAAAGACTGTCCCAAATAAGAACAAGACAGACAACTCGTATGTGTACGTTGGTGATGGCATATTTGGTAGGATAAACAACATCTTACTGTCAAACCATGAAGCGAGTGCTCATTTTGCTATTCAGACATTGAAAGTTTAAGATGTTTGAGGTGTGAATCACATTTTAAAAATTATAGGAAATGGCAGAGAAAGAATTGTTCCCTTGTCATCTTCCGAGTGTGTTGCTGTAACAGTTGATGTTCCTAACCACAGCTATATATGAGTAGTTCCCAGAAAGCATTATACCTTAAATGTATAAATCCTTTCCTGATCACAAATGAATGTGTTTTTCATTGCTCCCTGCAATCCTCAAACCGTTTCCTATATTATATTATTTTTTTGAGGACAAATATTTGTTTTTGTATTGTAAGCATGATAGATATACAACATTTTCATAAATCTATTTTCAATTCATAATATATTTTTGCTGCAGTTGGTTCTTGTAGCATTGGTTGCCTACCAGTTCCTGCACTGTCCTGCCAGTTCCAGATAGGGATTAAGATACCCCACCAGTTCCATATCAGGAACTTCAGTTCCATACCTGGAACTTAAGTTCCAGATCAGTGTCAGATCTGAATGTGGTTGGGAACTCGTTGGACATTGTTGATAGGGCATACGAGCGTTTCGTGTTTCGGCAGTTGAGGCCTGTGGCAGGTGAAACGTCGCTCCAGTTCCTTACGCGGATGAGGGCCAAGGTGGTGAATTGTGACTACGAGCAGCCAAATAGGGAAATAGTGGACATGTTGATGGAACATACCATGTCTCATGAGTTACGTCGTGAGTTACTGAAAGTGGGGGATTCATTGTCTTATGACAGGGCACGTGAACTAGCTCGTTCGATGGAAGTGTGAACAACAAGCTCGTGAAATGGAGGGACAAAGGATAGCTGATGGTGTGGTGAACAAATTGTCATTGAGGGGAAAAAACGCTGACAATAAAATGTCACGCTTCCGTTGTGGATTGGTAGGACATTATGCCCGTGACGCATGATGTCCCGCTCGAGGGAAGAAATGTACGAGATGCGGGCGAGTCGGCCATTTTGCCGTCCGGTGCAGGGAAGATGATGCAACAAGTAGCAGGAATGGTGTCAGGAAATGGCGGGAAGAGCGCAGTGATCGCAGCGCCAGCGGCGTTCAAGGCGGCGGCAGCAGAGGAGAACCACATCTGAGGAGGGGAGGAGGAAGGCGACGTGTCCGTAAGCTGGAGGACGAAGGGGGGAGTAGCGGAGGAGAGTCTGGCAGCGCTGAAGATGATTTTATGTATGCTGTGAACTCCATCGGCAATGATAATGACGCCCTTTGTGCTGTGGTCGGAGGGGTTGAAGTGAAGTTTATGATTGAGAGTGGGGCATCTCAAAACATTATCGACCGTACTACTTGGGAGTGCCGCAGAAAAAAAGGAATTGTAGGGAGGTGGATTGGTGAACGAAAGAAGTTGTACCCCTATGGGTCGAACAGGCCTTGGGAGTCATTAGGTAGGATTGACGCGGAGCTAAGCATTCCGGGAAAGGTAATGAATGCGACGTTTTATGTAATGAATTGTAGAGGGATCCCGTTGTTGGGCAGGAAAACATCGCGGGAGCTAAGAGTCCTTTTATTAGGACATCTGCTACACATGGTAAACAATGAGGAGGTATCGGGGCGAGGCGCGTATCAGCTGAAGGACAGAATTAAAGCTGATTTCCCCAAAGTTTTCACGGGACTGGGAAAATTAAAGGGGTTTAAACTTAGACTGACCATAAAACCTGAAGTAAAGCCAGTTAAGCAGAACCCTCGGAAAGTGCCGATACATGTTCAGCCACTACTGGAAGGAAGACTTAGGGAAATGAAAGACAGAGGTATTATTGAGGACATCGATAGGCCTTTGGAGTGGGTGTCTCCTTTGGTGTGTGGTACCAAAAAATCCGGTGAACTCAGAGTGTGTTTGGACGCTAGACAAGTGAACGATGCCATTGAGCGCGAGGTTCTTCCGATACCAAGCATTGACCAATTGACAGGCATGCTGCATGGCGCAACAGTGTTTTCCGTATTAGGCATGAATGACGTGTTTAACTAATTGGAATTAGATGAACAATCTCGAAGAATAACGACCTTCGTCACCCAAAGGGACGGATGAGGTTTACATGGCTGCTATTTGGGCTGAATTGTGCTCCCGAGTGTTTCCAAAGAGAGATAGAAAGAGTGATTTCTCCTTGCGAAGGTGTAGTTAACTACTTTGATGATTTCTTGATTTGGGGAAGCAAACAAAAAGAACACGACAGGCGACTGTACGGACTGCTAAGAGTGTTGGAGAGGAATGGACTGACCCTGAACTGGTGGAAGTGTGTCATATCTAAACCTAAGGTTGAATTCAGAGGGCACTTGTTTTCAAAGGAAGGAGTTCAACCGCTGAGTAGCCGTATTGAGGCCCCCTGCTTCGAAAGCTGAGTTGGCAAGTCTGTTAGGACTGATTGGGTACAGTGTGAAATTTATTCCTAACTACTAGGCAATAATCCATCCATTGAGAGAGATATTGAAGGGTGAGACTGATTTTGTGTGGAACAGTGAACATCAGGAAGTGCTGAACAAATTAAAGAACTTAATTACTAGCTACCCCGTATAAGATACAATTGTCCCGGAAAGCCTACATTTATTGTCACTGACACATGGTCTGGGGGCTGTATTGTTACAACGGCAGCATGGTAAGATGCGCATCATTGAATACGCTAGTAGGGCTTTGAGCGACGTTGAGACCAGGTATAGTCAGACGGAGAAAGAAGCACTTGGGGCTGGTGTTTGGATGTGAGCGATTCAAGCATTACACCTTGGGAGGGCCACCATTTACGCTCATCACCGACCATAAACCATTGGAGTTTATATTCTCTAAGAGATCTCGGCCATGCACTCGAATTGAGAGATGGGTACTGAGGCTACAGTGTTTCGATTTTGTTGTTAAGGATAAACCAGGCAAGACTAATATCGCTGACGTGTTATCCTGATTGGTTGAAAATGGGGAAAATCCATCCCACGGTGGCGAGGACCATTACGTCTGTTGGGTGGCAAGTCAGGCAGTGCCAAAAGCAATGAAATTGGAAGATATCCAAGTGGCGTCAGCTGCTGACCCTCTGATAAGTAAGTTGAGGGAATCCATCTTGTCAGACAGGTGGCCTGCTGATTTGAGAACATATGAGCTAATAAAAAATGAATTGTGTGTGTATGATCAGGTTGTATTGAGGCACACAAGACTACTCATACCTGGATGTTTTCGGGATCAAGTTATGGAATTAGCTCATGAAGGGCACCCTGGAATAGTGAAAACAAAACAGCGACTACGCTCAAGAGTATGGTGGCCAAATATGGACCGTGATGTAGAGAAACGGTGCAAACAGTGTGAAGGATGGCAGCTTGTTAGTAGATTTGACCCACCCGAGCCAATGAGATCAACCGATCTGCCGGAAGGTGCATGGAGGGATATAGCAATAGATTATTTGGGGCCGCTGCCAACCAGCGAGTACATGTTAGTAGCCGTTGATTACTACAGTCGTTGGGGTGAAGCCTATATCACTAAGGTAACGACAACAGACTGCACCATAGAAATCTTCAATGAAATGTTTTCACGCTTTGGTCTTCCGGAGACATTGCGTACGGACAGGGCACAGCAATTTTGTGGGGTGGCGTTCTGAGATTTTTGTGCCCAAAACGCTATACATCATTTGCTTACCACACGTAGGTGGCCACAAGCTAACGGCGAAGTAAAAAGGCAGAATAGATCTATAATGAAAAGGGTGAAAATAGCTCATTCTCAAGGCGTGAACATCAAACAAGCATTGCGGGAGTATCTGTTCTCCTATAGGACCACTAGTCATTCAACTACCGGGGTCTCACCGGCAAAGATGATGTTTGGGCGGGAGTTGCGAGACAAGGTCCCAAGCATTCTGCATGGGGGAGGGTGCGATACTAAGGTTCGTGATCAGGACTGTATAATGAAGGTGAGGATGAAAGCCTATTCAGATGCAGCAAGAAGGGCTTCGGAAAGGGAACTCCAACCAGGGGACACAGTTCTCGTGAGGCAGGAGGGGGGGAGATAAGTTTTCCACCAATTTTTCCCCCCAGTCCTTTTCAGGAGCTGTCCAAGTACGGGAATGCAGTCGTTATGAAGACTCCTGATGGGAAGCACGTCATGAGCAACAGCTCCTTTGTGATGCCAAAACATGTGCCATCAGAACCTCTCAATGATGAGACAAGGAACCAGCAACCAGAATCAGTGGTGCCAGAGGAACAGATTCTGCCACAAAGTGACCCCCCAACCCCTAGATTAAAGAGTCCACCCCCATCATAGATTAGACGGTCAGTTCGTGAGTGTGTGTGATAAGTGTGCCCGGCCCGCTACTGTGACTCTGATTGATCTTTAATATGTGCTATGTTGTTACCTCAAAGCAACTGTTAAGGTGTGGATTGGTTGTGGAAATAAATAAGCAGTCTTTCCATTGAAAAACACGTAGGCTTTATTGCCTATACAGATTACACAACTGTGGTGCTTCTACGGCATCATACCGGGGGGTGAGACTATTGTTGCTATCAACTTCTATCAACAATGCATGCACGTCTCACGCGTATCCATGTACAATGATGAATGTACGTATACTCAACAGCAACAAAGATAATTGTAGACTGATATTTTTCCATTCTTTTGTGACATTTTTTCTTAGGGTAAACTTTTTTTTTGTTTTGTGGAGTATATATTTTTTTTTTGGAATGGGAAAGGTGTGATTTAAAGGGTGGGGTAATGTAGTGTATTTATGTAGTTGACGGCGTAGCCGAGAGATGGCGCGCTATGTGAATAAATGCATGACTGGCAGTCACACGCTAGCCATGGATCTGTGTGGATGTCCTTGTCTTGTTCCTGTGATCCTGTTGGCCCCCTTGGCATAGATATAACAACTATCATGGCACAAGGGCACCTACCTCAGACAATGTGTACGATATTTGATAGGCAAACAAGCAATTCGAAGCCTGTGACTCCTTAGGCTGATTAAACAACTCTTATAACAAAAAAATAGACATTTTATTATCACATGGTCAATTCAATTCACAACTAAAGATACAAAAACAACGGTATGAGGAATCCAAACAACACTTCCACTGCGAATATGTACGATATTTTATGGGGAAACAAGCAATTAGAAGCCTGTGACTCCTTAGGCTGGTTTAACAACTCTTATAACAAAAAATTGACGTTTAATTATCACCTGGTCAATTCAATTCACAACTATAGACACAAAAACAACGGTAAGAGTAATCCAAATAACACTTCCGCAGAGAATTCGATTCGGATACTGAGAATTTGAAGCCTCGGGCACTTTCGGCAAGGGAAGCCAAATTTCGAGTCGAACTTCGTCACGAAGTTCGGGAGGAAAAGGTAGCACCATGGAAGAAGGAGGCCTCCTCCTTCTTCCATGGTAGCACATTCAGCGGAACGGTTCGGACGGCGGTATGGTAGCACATTCAGCGGTAACTCTTCGGTTGTGACGTATTTCCGTCTCGGGCTGCCGAAACCGAAGATTCGAATACGAAGCTTACGTGGTAACCCCCCAGAGAAGTGCTTCAAAACAGCAATATAGGTTAGCTTGATCCTAATCTACCTCTTGAAATAAGCTGCTTTTTATTAAGAGCGCTTCAATGGAAAAGAAGTCATTGAATTTGGCTAAGGAATTCGAAACCACTCGGGAATGTGACAGAAATAATGCCAATAAAACAAAGTCGGCCAACAACATGGTTTAACTTTGTCCACCCTCTTTATAATTCTAGAAAGCAGACAAAATTACTGCTGCCTAAAAACTTGGAATGCCACGGGGAGGAGTAAGAAACAACGACCAGCAGAAAATGTTCCATTAGAATCAGTATTACTCGAGTAGTTCGCCCTGCAAATATTGGATATCACATCAGCGGCACAATTCTATAAGCAGAAGCTGAAGAATTAGCAATACAGACGAACATAGAGATTTTGATTCAGCTGGTGGTGAAAAACGTAAACATTGCTTGTCATTGGCTGCCTGAATTTCCAATTAGGTTTTCTTATTGTAAGGGGTGGGGTTAATAATGGCGTTATAGACCCGACGCATTGAATTTCTGCATCGTATTCAGAATAGTTTCCGAATATTCTGGAGCAAGGAATAGCAGTAGCCAGAAATAGCATCGCGCGATTCATAATTGCAGCCTACGTTTATAGCTGTCCGGACATCCATTCATGCATAGTCCTCGAATTGCTGAAAATTAAAAATGACCAAAAAATTACGGTAATTTACCCATTTCTAGCTGAGGGACAGATGATGGAGAAGGTAATTGATGAAGAGAAAGAGGACCAAGAAGGAATCCTTGAGGAATTCCACTAGTTGACTCGTGATTGAAGAGTGGATTAAATTGTTGATGTGGATGATTGTTGACTCAAGTATCACACAAGATAAGACATGAACCATGTTGTGACCTTCGTGGTTAAATTAGTGAAATAAGTATTCCTCCTTTCTCTATGTGCCGATCCCCATGCTCCCTAAAGAAATGAACTTACATTTTTTTACACAGTTACCTGGGCTTGTTTCAGGCCACTCAGGATAGTGTTGCTCAGTTAGGGGGAAACAGAAATCTTTGGCATGCACACACTTTTAATCTAAAACACAACACACCGAAGGAAAGTCGCGCACTATGATTGTTCTCAAGTGAGATTTCATATCCAGCAAAAAATTATTGGGCCTAATTTACATAGATATATCCCCCTATTAGCAATTGTGTGAGGCAGACGTAGGATGGAGTTCATTGATTAAATCATTAAGGATCTAGGCTGTCACTTGTACGCAGAGCTGAAAAGTTAGCCCGGAGACCACCATGCTTGGAGAACTGCTGCAAACCAACCTTCAGGTTGACTACTAAATAAATAAAAAAAGACTGATGCGTTTTCCAAAGGGAATCATGACTAAAAGGGATGAGAAACCTAGGAATGGGCATAAAACTAGGCGCAATGGATGGAAGTTCTCTTTGTCTCCACCACATGGGATGTGGAAGTGAGGATGCAGCCAGGCCTATAATACCATGGGGCTCTAGGGTCACATGCTTTCCAGGCAAATGATTCTAATAATTCCTACACAAATTTCCAACATGCTTCAGTTGCTGACATAGGATAAGTTGACTCATCAGGACCCTGATGGCAATGCTGGAGTCACCCTTAGGTTTGATTTATTTCAAAAGAATGCTATTTGAGATTGAATCTGAAATAATTTTTAATATGACTATTTGTGAACAATCTTCGAAAATTCCTACCAGATTATAACTGCCAGGATCAATATCATGCTGTAAATTTCGCTGAAATTTTTATTGAAAAAAGTTAACATTTGCATAACAATATTTGCAGAACTCTTGCATTGAATAACACTGACATGAGATTTCCTGGAGCATCTGGTCCTTTTGAGTCACACTTAACAGGATAGGGTTTTAGTCAGCAGAGGGATCTTCAGTTGACACAAGCAATGGAAAGTGTATTTAGAAGTTAATAACAATGGAATAGGGTTATGGTCTGGGCAATCTCATTCCCCTCGCCAAAAAAACCTTAAAAAATGGACAATATACAGGGCAAAAAGCACCACCAAGTAGAGCATAATGGTTTCTTTCTTTGGTTGCATATAGACCCAGCTTCAGTACCTTTTACAGTAACAACTTTTAAAGTAAATCATGTGCATCAATTTTAAAAATGAGTCAATTAGTCCTCTTAGTGCTGACCCCTGCCAGCGGTTCTAGTGAGAAATGCGGAGGGTAACTAGAATGAAATGTATCACTCTAGGAAAATAAATATGATAAAGTTATTGTTTAAAATATCCATATGCAGTTTTTCTTATTGCGTATGCATTGAATTAGGTAATAATAAAAAGAACGCTTATACTTCGTACAAAAAATAATTGAAATTATATTTGTGTGCAAAAGTTAAACAGTATTTTGCCTATGAGCCGATATATCGGCCCTCTGCACTTTACGCCTGAGATGCCAAAGCCGATATATCGGCTGGCCGCACTAAAAGGGTTAACAATGGTATTGCTTCAGTAAAAGTTAATATCAGTTGACAGATTGTCATAGATTCTTTGAGGAAGTAAGAGGCGGCAAGAATAAACAAACATCAACAAAATATATATTTAATAAACTTAGGAAAAATATTACATTTTGTACAATAATGGTGATGTAATAAAACGAGATTCTTACATTGTGTCAAATACATTATTGAGTATTCTTTTCAGTGATGTCACTTATCTGGAACTTCTCAAAGACCATTTTATAAAATAACTTCAAATGACCAACAAAAAGTAAAAATTTTAACAATAAGTTCATACATATTTTTCCTAATAGTTTTATAAAAAGATATGTACATTTTCCATCATAATAAGTTCATTCCAGTCTTGAGGAGACTCAAAAATGGGTTCATGACTTCTGATGGCTAATATCTTATTATCTGACCTTAGTTGGCAGTAAATGGCTCTAGAAAATACACAGGAGTGCTAACTAGATCCCACATATTGTGGGAGCCTAGCTGAAATTCAATCACAGTCTGTTCAAAGTACAAGAATATTGCTTAAACACAACTTATGGCTCACTAACATAGGATAAAATGCCTACATCATAAGTTAATGCATGAATTAAATATAAACAGTTACAAAATATACAGATCTCTTATAAACATTGAAATTTATAGACGAAGTACCTGGTAACTTATAAATTAATAGAAATCTTCTTAACCTTGCAGTCCACTTACAAAGATACAAAGTCATCTCAAAATGTTAAATCTGATTTTAGGTGATAAAATTCCCATTACGAAGTCAAGTTACATCAAAACACTAATCACGGAAATTAAACGAGAAACCACATAAACCTGACGTTAGTGTAGTCCCATTAATAAGAATATCTAATCACAGATTCAGATTACTTCCTTCACCCAAATATACTTTTACCCCATGGCATAGAAATCTAACAAAATGCTCCATCCATATATCCATCAATATGATTAATGGACTAAATAAACACAATGAATCCCCTAAACACTCACACCCCTCAACAAAAAACTCTCCCAAGATCACTTTAAATTCATCTGTTAAAAGTTAATTGAATCTTTTCTCATCCAAAGAGCTTCCATACTGAGTAAATAGTAAATGGAAGTGATTATTCAAATGATTCCTCTGACTAAAGCACATTAGTCACTGATTCATGTGTGGAACCCTTCACTTTCCTCCAATAAATAGAAACATAAGAGTGACAGACATAAGAAAACTTAGCTTGTCACAAGAATAGTGAGGCTCGGAGGATGGTAATAACAGAATGCCAAACAATACTCGGGCAGAGTTAAGTTCTACACACATTAAATTCCAAACAGTGGAGAATATTATGCATAGTCTCAACCTTGGCAAACTTAAACACCACTCTCTGTAAGCATTCATGAAAGCTATATCACGTTCCATCACCGTAGTTATCATTTAAACAGAGTTGAAAAGAGATCTAGAAAAGGGTTTTCTAGCAAAATTTTAGTTTAAAAGCAATATAATGTCAGAAGATATGGAGAGAGTTGATCACTTTCCAATAGCAAAGGGATTATTATCTCAATGGACAAAAATAACTATTTCTTAAGGTAAACACAACTTTCTTTCGGGCTTAATATGGATCCAAAATAAAAGCACAAAAGGAATGATAAATAAGCCCTGCTGAGTTCGGAATTTTCAATATTGCCAAAGTCAAATGTGTTCCCTAAAATAGGAAATCACATGGTTAGACAATTATTGATGAAGTAAATCATAAAAATGTCATTACCCTATAAGCTATCTCTCTTGACAGTAGCAGAGAATTACTAGACACAAAAATCAAACAAATGATAAAAACTTGAGAATTATGTTATGATAGGAGAAGGTAAATCTAAGCAGGAAATGGGAGTACACAAATGCACAAACATTTTCTTCATCAAAGTAAAAGCCAAATATGCAACAACAAGGAACTTGGTTGGTACATTCCTCCATAAAATGTTTTCCCAAAGTAGGTTTGCAAATTACCCAAGATCTACATATTATCTCATTGAAATAGACAACCTATTTCCCAGCTTATAGGATGCACACGGATGCAAGATGAACCCTTGCTTAGGCCAATGAATAAAAAAATAGAAATAAACTTCCTATTAATCTTCAATATTGATTACATAGAAATTGACAAGTGATCATTAACTGAATACCAAGACAAACATTGTGGGGAAGCAAGATCCCACAAGTTGTAGTGCTTAGTTCACCTTGCCTCTCACTTCACCATTTGTATCATTCACACTTGTGATGTAAAATACAGCTTATGTAATTAGACCGCATCCAGAATAGATATTTCAATTGAATACCTATGCATTGTTATTTCAATATATGTAATATGTCTAATAACCAATGAAGGATCCGAGAACCACTGTCAATAATTTATTTTTTCACGATGCAATATTCTCCTGAAAATATTTGAAGAACAAGAAAAAACTGATGGGGGGGTTGGGAGGGATAATCAAAGAATGCAATACCTAAGACCTCCTTTGGTTATTGACAAGAGGAGCTTCGAAAACCTCAAAACCAATATACCTTATGTTCCTTGCATATAAGGATGCTCCCACACACTTATTTTCTTTGTTCCTCAATAGGCACATTCAAGATGAAATAGGTGAACATTTTTGTCTCTTTACCAGATACTTAATTAATTCAGGAAGCTGTTCCATTAAGTTACACGAGAAACCATCATATTCAATGATTCCTTAATATTTGGCCACGTGACAACCTTTAATTTACCTCAGGGATTCCATTCTAAATGCAGGGATATTTTGTCAGCGCACAATGTTTTAACAGGAGGTAGTTTTTTTACACATTTTGAACTGTAATATAATAAAATTCACTGATTTTGGACCAAAACAAGCATTCAAGGAGATTAAAAAATCAGATTCTATAAACTGGCCAGAATAATTACAACATATGCAAGGGGTAAATGCAAGAGATGCCACACAGTGCCGAATAGAGTGATCTTGAAAAATACATGATACTTTGATAAAATCTTTAGAAGAACAGGTGCAGATATTGAGGAATGTCATTTGATGAGTATAAGCTCTTATTCAGACATATCCAGGTCAAAGTAATAGACTGAAAAGTTACAGATTATAGATTAAAGATCATTAATTAAAGCATAAAAAAGAAGCACAAAAGTAATTTTCCTTAAGAAAGTTAGATGCTTTGGCGACAGGAGTAAAGAAAATTTATGAAATGAAAGGTTTCACAGAATGGTTCACGAAACATATTCTATCACTCATAAAACGCAAGCAATATAACATCATTTGCAATCAAAGAACTTTACAAGTGCTCTGGAATTATTTATCTGTAATAAAACATCTAATTATCCTTAAAAAATGTGAAGAAAGTTAACAGCAAAAAAAGTCCCTCTTAAGCTGCAGTTTATCATGAACTGCATCTGAAATAAGAATGAATGCTGCAAGTTTTATTACTCCACTCATTATCCTGAATGATTAACAGTGTGGGTGAAAAATAACTAGGTATTTTTAATATTATATTCGCTACAGCAGCACTGATATCATGTTGAAAAGAGGGCCATATCATACAGAATTGAGTAGGATTTAGCATTTCGTGCTTTACTTCGTTAACTCGTTTACCGATAGGAGCGGCATGCACAATCTAAACAAGATTGTGCCCCACCACACTATGCAATAATTATCCACGAGGTTGGACCAGAAGTTTCCTGGACGTTAGCTTGGACAGTGTGGACCTCATGAATGGCCAGCAAGAAGTCCAAATTTAACTCTGTGTGATTTTTTTCTTGTGGGGCTACAGCAAAGAGGTGGTGTATAAGACCAAATCTCACACAGTGGAGGAATTGGAGGCACGAATTGGAGAGGTAACCACCAGCATCCCAATTGACTTCCTTCAGAGGAGTGTAAATTGTATCCCTGGCCATTTGAGAAAAGATGGTTGACAATACCCGAGCCCATGTAGAGATTTAGCATATCCTTTTGTTTTTTTATGTAATGCCATGCATGCTCATTATTTTAGTAATAAATTAGAATCAATACTAAACAATTTATAACAGTGTTTTACTCCTACTTCATTTTCACCCACCTTGTGCTTACCTCCTTTCATATGATAATTTTTGTTGTCTCTCACAGTGAGTTCCACTTCCGATAGATATGTGCAATGAACGTGAGTAATATTTCACTTACCCACAATAAAACTGATTTCGTTACAAAATATGGACACAAATCAAATTAGGCAGCTTAAACGACATCTTAATTAGGTCATTCCTATAATGTGCTTCAATACTTTCTGGAGAGCAATATGAGCCATCCCAGGCCTTAAGGAAGGAACAATAATTCAGAGTGGTAAATATCACTCCAGCTATGAAACTGAAACATTAAGAAAGAACTGTGACAGATTGGCCCAGTGCCAAGGAGATTATTGTAAGCACTGACTGACCACACGAACACAGACTACGAGAATCACAGAAGTGACACAATTTGGGAGAAATGGGTCATGTTATTGCTTACCACAAAAATCACATTCTGACATACTAGTCCAGTTATTTAAATGAAATATGTTATGGTTATCACTCCAGTGGCCATTATCAGGCCTATCCTTTTCCCCCTTTAACAGCCAAAAAGAATGAGGGTCATCAATCGGCAGAACCCAGTAGTGGCTAAATCAGCAGAGGTTTCATTGCGGACACTTTTAAGGAGGATTTTGACAATCCAAACAGTTTTGCATGATGGCAGGGTGAAATTTCTCCACTTGTATAGTACTTGATTGGATATCAAACTTGTGATGAAGAAGTTTCTGTGCTTGCATCAGCACCTGCTCTGGATCAGCAGATGAATCTGGAATACAAGACCAAAGAGGCACCATATTAATAATATGAGCTTGGATTTGGGACTGCATACAGGATATATTAACAAACCATTTCAAATGCATTTGTCTCTCTGACATCACTTGTAGTAGATGGCTGCCAATACACGACCACAATAGAGCCAATGGAAAATTTGTGGGTGAAGCAAAACCCCCACAATTTAATTCTCCCTTACGCTTTCTGCAGAGCTCATTTCATGTTTCTAAGAGGTAAGCCACCAGGGTTATCACAGACACAAATCATGACAACACATTGCCCATCCATCCATGCACTAGACCCAAACTAGACAAAGATATCTTTCACACTCCTTCCCTTCCATATCAATCAAAATGCATTTGTGGCAAGGTCAAACAAATGCTCCAAAAAAGGGACAAATTTAATAGATTCACACTTCAAATGTTAGCTGAGAGCAACAATTGGATAAATACATTTTGCATCTTAATACTTGACTATTGAACCATAAAATGTATGCTAACATATAGCAAATATTTTGGTAGTTTTAGTATCCCTGACCACGGCACCTAAATCACCATTTAAAGCATTATTCATCCTTCACAGTGGCAACAGATGATTAAAGCAATTATGCCAAATTATAGGGCAAAATAGGCTCTCTTTCTGCCAATTAAAGGGGTTTCCAGACAGTTTAAGAGATAAAATATTTGTTTTGCACACTCCGATATTTTGTAATGTCCTCCAAAGGAGAGAGGCTGGTTGTTTGTGGCTGCAAGCCCTCTGAAACACCATGGTGTGCTTGTCAAATGTTTTCTGACAGACAATGTAAAGGTTAACATCATTTAGATGTCACCTGGCCTGAACCGTTGGTGCACAGAAGGATGCTGAATTTTCAAATTGACAGGCCCGAAAGATGATATAGATATGAGGTAGATGCCGAAACATCGGTCAACAATTATCTCATCTCATGGAATATCAGTGAAGTCTTGTCCAACTCTTCTTATGGGATTAAAATTTCCTCATTGTCCCACCCCAATTCACTTTCATTCACATGGCCTTGTCCTCGTATGACCCTCTCTACCACCAAAACAAAGGCTGAGCCGTGGGAGATGAATTCAGCCTCTCCTCAGTCAACCTCATCATCATCAATGTAGATCTGTCCTAAGACAGGTTCCAGCTGAACTCCTCCAAACTTCTCTATTTTGCGCCCACATTTTCACCTCTTGGTAACTCCTGTTCTCCCTCAAATCCGTCAACATAACAAATTCTCTTCTTCCTTTACTGCATTTTCCTTTCACTTTTCCTTCCATCATCTTACTCAGGAGGCAGTTATGAATCATGACATGCCCCAACCAGTTTGCCTTCCTTCTTCTTATTGCATTCATGATTGATCTTTTCTCGCCAATCCTTTCCAAAACTTGGTCATTCCTCACCTTGTTCATCCACCTCACTCTCATCATCCCTCTCCATAACCACATTTCAAAACTTTCAAGATTAAAGATCTCCGTGATATCCCTAGTCCTGCTGAACAACCCAATCGTACCAAGTACAAAAACATATTAATTACGATTTTCACTTAAATTTTGATTTTCGCACCTAACACCAAGACATAATAGAGTCTTAACTGCGGCGAAATTTTTAAAACATCTTTTGCATCATTTTTATGACTCCCCATTGTGGCAATTCCTACCGAATGAGCCGATGTTTTTAAGTGAAATGCTGAAGTGAAGTCAAGTGAAATTTTACTTGAAAACTCATTCAAACTTGGACTCAACGACTCATGATTCACGCTCCAGCAAACATAACCCTCCGCCATTTATAGTAATCCAGAGTGATGCTGGGTAAGATGAGCTTGGCCTGAGATTCAATGTTCTCCGTGGTTTTCACTATAGAGCTGTAAATACTTGAAGTGGACATTACTTCAAGGGCCTTATTGAGATTCGAAACCGTATAACCCCTAGGGAACAACACTCGTGTTTATCGGTTGCCAACTTTTAGCTTTTAAATACTTAAATTTGAAATGGTAAACGTGTTACACCAATGAAAAAAACATTTGTTGGAAAAAAGAAAAGGAGATAAAGTAATGCTTACTTTGGGCGTTTTGGGCCTGCTGGTCCTTCTCTGGCAACTAATATTTTGCATATTTATGCAAATTATGAAAAAATAGGTTCGTCAAAATGTATATTGTCTCCATAAAATAGCAAATTCCTCATGTTCCTATTTGATTGCTTTCCATCCCTAGTTGAAATATGGCCATTTTTTTTCAGTGTCACGGTTTCTTGAGAAGGATGGTCCATGTGATGAGTCATGTTTTTATAGCCTTCATCACGTCCCTTGGCAAACAACGTAAATATGTACACTCTTGCAAAGGGAGCATCCAACTGTTGCATATAGCATTCAGACATAACTTGGTAGGCAGGAAGGGATTTCCGAATTACCTTTTTTCGCATAGGTTTTTGCTTACGTTCTAAGAAGCATACTGCAGGTTTTTATGAGCCTGCATCATCTGCCCTAAGTAAACAACTGTATCACCTATACTCTCGCAAAGGGAATATCAAATTACTGCATATCAGATTCCGACGAAACTTGATAGGCAAGTAGGAATTTAAAAATTACCTTCTTTTCCCCGAGGTTTCTGCTTTACATTCCTTGAAGCATGTCTTAGGATTTGTTAGCCAGCATATCCATACACACTCTCATAAAAGGAATATCCAATTACAGCATCTGCATATTAGACAATTCCGGCAAAACTTGATATGCAACTAGGGATTTACACATAACCATCTTTTTTCAAAGGTTTGCTTACATTCCTAGAAGTATATCGCAGCTGTTTTCACGATATAGGGTTCTTTTCTCAAACGATGCTTTCCCTGAAGCTGGATGAATGCTTTATCCACACGTAAATGTGTAATGAGAATGAGTTTCCACTCCTAAGGATGGATAAGTTTTCCAAAGTGTCTGAAAGCAGCGATGACGGATTTTACATTGAAAATGAAGGAACTACTGAAGAAGATAATAGTGAGTTCTCTGATGCTGCATATGAAGATGATGAACTTAGCACTGGTTCGAGTCGAACTATATAAAGGAAAACATCCCTGCATTCACCCAAAGATCAGAGTGAATGCACTGACGGTGACAGTGATGTTGAATTCTTGAAGACAAAACGAAGACGCATAATTGTTTACGCAAGTGAAGTGATGGAGATATAGGTGATAGGACTGTGAAAAATGGTGTAACATTGAGTGACAGACATGTTTATCATGAAAGACAAGAAAAAAGTGGAATGCGCTATCTGAAAATGACCAAGAGCCACAAAGTCTCCCCTTCTCAATTGATCAGATGCGTGTTAGATCTCAAGTTCCTACTGAATGTGCCCCAACAATGGATTTTTTTCAGTTGTTTTTTACTGACACGTTGATAAAAAAATAAACATTGACACTAACGAGTATGCTAGGAATAAAGTTAGCCAGAAAGAACTAGTCCAGTGATCCACTAGGAATAATTGGAAGATCGATGTCACTTTAAATCAAATGCGGTTGTTTAAGTATTCCATCAGGTTGAATGGTTATGACGACCATCAGCTCATTATTGTAAGGAATGTCTGAATTATGTTGTGTGTCATCCTTAGTGTAAACATCTGAAATAGTAGTTTAATTAGTTTGCTTTGTCAATACTATTATTATACTGTTGGCGACTACTGAGTTGTTTTTGTCAGATAAGGATTTGACCGTTGAAGGTTTTCTCTGGAACTCTCTTACAAAAGACTGGAATGACTAGAGGTTTTCACCTAGTAATTCACCAAAGATTTTTTCTTGAATTTTGTAGTGTGCATTATATTCTTTGTTTTTGAGTAATGAGTAATGTAAAGATCTCTGGCCACGAGTTGTTTTGTTACCTGACTTGATACAACTTTTATACAATTGGTCTGAGAGCCTCTGTCTCCTGAGCTCCTACCTGACTTCATGATTATACCATTTAGGTTCTTTACTTTCACGTTTGAATTTGCGTATATATATGCTTATCGATTCCTTTAAGTAGAAATTTCTAACATAAAAAATACCCCCATGATAACATGCTCTTGTCTTTTGTTGCAGCCAAAATTCTGTGAATGAAGCTTCTAACGTGTCTCCAAATTTTAAGAAATCGTACACAGACATTCAACAACAAAGAGATCTGCATTTCATATATTTATATCCTGTAACCTGTGATGAAATCATCAACATAACCCACTCACTTAGAAAGCAGCTTTGCTCAGGAAGGGATGATATTCCTGACAAAGCAATAAAGTTTTCCCTCCCTCAAATTGCCAAACCAATAGAATATCTGTGCAACCTGTCTCTTTCCCCACGTATTTTTCCAAAGTGCTTGAAGTTAAGCAAAGTTTAACCAATTCATAAAAAGGGTGATATGAATGAGGTAGGACACAACAGACCAATAAGTTTGCTCTCTGGGTTTTCTAAAATTTTTGAAAGGGCCATGTTAAAGCGTAGTCTGGACTTTCTAGAAAAACACTGTTTTTTTTCCAAACAGCAACATGGATTCAGAAGAGGAAAGTCCACTTCTACAACCCTCCATGAATTCATTACAAATGTATTGTACGGCAAGGAAAGTATCAATCACTAGGTATATGTCATGATCTAACTAAGGCTTTTAATACAGTAAATCATGAGTTTTTGTCAAAGAAATAAAGAAAAGTTGTATTTTGGGCATCGTAAATATATGGTTTCAATCATAGCTTCAGGGAAGATATTAAGAAGTTGAGATATCCCAAATAAATGAATCTGCAAAGTTCAAAGCAAACTACTAGTCAGCTGAAAATGAAATTAATTCAGGTGTTCCTCAAGGGCCTTTTGCTTTTTTAACTTTACCTAAATGATATACCAAACTGCACCCTCAATACAAAAACCATTCTATTTGCTGATGATACTACCATTCTGATAAACACTGAAACCAGTTCTGACCTACAGCAAAAGTGAACTCAACAAAATTAAGTCTGCAAATTTGGTTTAAAAACAACCTGTCATTAAACATACAAAAGACTGTATGCATAACCTTTGGTAGAGATCCATTATCATCCGTCAAACTCAATGATAATGCTCTTAATTTTGTTGGTAAAGTCTATTTCCTCAATGTTTGGATTGAATCTTCCTTAAAATGGACCTCTTTTACAGACAGCTTACAATCCAAATGGAATAAAACCATTTTTAGCTGAGATACTTGGATTTTAGCACAAGCAATAAAATCTTAAAATGCCCTTACTTCTCAAATTTTCACTCTCATCCATCATATGGCTTATTTTCTGGGGTGGGTTAAACCTTCATACAACCTACAACGTTCATTTGTGGTGCCAGGAGTGGGGTTTAGAACTAAATATTAGTAAATGCACCACAGTTCACTTCCTGCAAAAGTCATCACACAAAAGCCATACCTATACACCGTGGGTGGAGTGAACGTAAAATCTTCAAATACAATAAAATATCTTAGAATTACCTTAACTTCAGATGTATCGTGGGGAACACACACAAAAAACATAAGCGGCAAAGCGTTAAAGGAACTAGGTTCTGTTAAGTGTATAATAGGAAGGTCCTTGGATGAAAAAGTCAAAAAGAGATGCTACTTCGCTCTGGTTAGGCCACACCTCGAATACGCCACAACTATTTGGGACCCTGGTCATAAAGATTTAACCAAAAAAATTAACCAAGTACAAAGAAAAGCAGCACGCTTCATTAAAAACTACTACGAACAAAAAAATAGCGTTACACAACTGTTAATTAATTATTAATTAACAGGATTAAGGTGGGAGCCCCTAGAGCCTCGGAGGCTGCACGCTAGGCTTAGGCTGCTTGAGATATTCAGAACTGGTGTGTTTCAGAGCGACACACAGAATATTATCATGACACCTCACCACATTTCTAGGTCTGACAGATGCGATAAAATAAGAGAGACTCTGCCGAACAGATAGGTACAAAAACTTGTTCTTTCAGCGCACAATAAGCGACCACAATAGAAACTGAGCTCCTCCAAACACACTCTCATAGGACATGTCGCCACTTCTCCTACAAAACTTTTACATCTTTACGTGGCTGGTGACCTACCACTCCCTGCCACTTGCCCAAGCGGTGGCTCGCGGGGTAGTATGTAGTTATAGAACCTTAATCAGAAAAGAACCCCTGAAGATGTTGACCGAGTCACTCTCCGGAACATCAGGATTCATGGACCTGCTTACCCCTTAGAACACCTCAGAAACATTTATCCAGCAGATACGACGGGAAACCTTAGATCTTTCTTGACCAGAGAGTATTTCAATTTCAGAAGCAAGCCATATGATCCATCCTTAACTTATCTTTTAGACAGTCCTGCAGGCCTCATTTTCATGAGCTGAAAATTATGCCTTTAGCTGCTCTTTATGAATACAATTTAGTAATATTTGTTAAGGAAAATAAGCATATTTATGAGCAAAACTATAATGTCCATCAAAATAATACACGCTCTAAGTGTGGCATTCATACTGAAGCTAGAGCATTGAAATTACACAGTGAGGGACCATACCAAAACTTTTAACTTGCTCCCTCCCTACTTAAAACCACCCTCTTCCAATGCATACAAGCGTAAGCTTAAAGCATTCCTTTTATCAAACCTTTATACTCAGTAGATGAATTTTACACTCACTGCCATCTGCATAATACATGCAAGTGACCTCTGAATTTACGGGCATTTCCTATTTTATCTTGTAGACCAGTTTTTTATCTATATATCATGGACAAAACCATGGAAAAACTTATTTGCAGTGCATGAAGAATTATCGTTTTTTTTTATCAAAAAGTAGACTCTACATTTAGATTTTACAGTGGACTCTACTGTTATCTTCAACGTTGTCATGATCATGAATGCTTTCAAAGATATCGATATGGTTAACCCCTAAAAGCTAGATTTAAATGTCACTTTTAAAAGTCACACCCTTCACACATTTACAACACACATCACACTTTCAAAGTGCCACCCTTCACTACCGGAATTAAATCTGGCTCTTGAATTGTTTCCTGTTTCTAAAGCAATAAACTTTAATACCTACAAAATACTTAAACATGAATTGTTTGGTTAAACCTTTCTCACGCAGTGTGAGCTAGAGGTAACACATAGAGAAGTTTAATTTTTGTCTCTTATTAGGTTTATTTACATCTGTATTCCTTAGTGACATAAAATTTTACATTTAGCCAACAAAAATATCTCTCATTCATAACTTTTAGTTCCTGATTCTCTAACGAGTGGGGTAACATGTGTATTTCAGCGATTTTATTGTTTAAAATTGGTGTACAGAGGGTTAAAAGGTATTAGGTTGCTTAAGATTTGGTTCATTTTTGTGATTAATTTAGTTGCCACTATCAGATTTTAAGATCTTTGGGAATGCTTCTTACAGGAACTAATAGATGGTCAATCGATTTTTCTAATTCGAGAGGTGAAGATTTATCATGGAAATGGATTTATAGAATATGAACTATTTATTTATAAAATACATCTAATATGAACTTCTTATTACTTTAAAGTGTGGTACTCCTCATACAGTTGTACATGCATAACCTTACATGCACATTTGCACTTGATCTAGGTCTACAACTTTGCATTCAACGGGGCATGTAATAAAGGCACGGGTGTATAATCCCTTTTCTGCACACACCCAACGTCTAAGGTGATTCCCTATCACTGGCCAGTGCCTATTGTCCACATTGGCATTTAAGTGACTTAGTGGTCCCCATCTATGCTGCTGGGTCTTCTCCTCATTGTATTGCATTGGGGTGTAATGGCTGGGGCTCCTTGGCAGGCTGCCCTTCCTTGACAAGTTATTTTATGACAGCCACCTTTATTGCCCCATGAGTCATCTGCCCCCCACGAGACGTAAACAGCATGTGGCTGTTGAGTCCAGAGATAGTTAGAAGGAGGGTAGAGTCCACGCCTCTTCTTCCAAAAGAGAAGGATCAACATCCATGTCTTCTGACTCCATGATTTCAGAGTCGGAATCCAAAAATATTCCTCTTATGTATCTATCTTGAAATGTTTCTGCTTAGGAACTATATACAAAAACATATGCGATTAAGGAAACATGGATGGTGTATAACTGCCAGAAATGTGCTAAGAATTTAACCAGAAAAATCACAATTCTTCACAAAAATTTTGTACCCTCCAATGAAATTCACAATTCTAGGCAGGCAGACAAACACTGGTACTAAAGTGCACTTGACAGAGAGCTGAGTGTGAATGAAGTTCAGTTTGAGTCCACCCTATATGTTGATGGGAAATATAACAATGAATCAAAGGGCTGCATCTTACACTCACGTTTCGTTGAATTCATACATTCATCAAAACATGGCTGGTGCCTGGAAGCTGAGAGAGCTAAAAGGGCCTAGATTTTTCCAAGATCCCTCACCACTGATGATGGTTCAAGTTTTAGCCTTTATAGACCCTGAACCTCTTCCAAAAGGCCACCCTTTTATAAGAATCATAATGCATTAATAGAATCATAGTTCCCGTAGGAAGGCGTTTTCTTGGAACCAAAAGGAGGTTGCTGGGTATTGTCAAAGCCAGAGCTACTTATGAGCTCCAGGGTAAGACTGACTAACACCAAGAGCAAGAAGGAAAAAAAATATTAGTTCAGTGCCAATGATCACTGGAAACGTTAATGAAATGAATGATTTAAATATACTTGGCAAATGACAGATTAATGCTCGTATTCATAGTCCTATTCCTAGGGGTTACCTGGGTATCCCCTAGCCAGGTAGCACCTAGGGGTCCCCCACGCTGAGTGATTCATAAACCTTACCTGGGTAACACCCAGCCAGGGGATGCAGGGGTGAGAGATTTGGCAACAATCCCGCAAAAAATACAAATTAACGGTTCTGCTGAGTGGTTCTCAATGTTTTCGAAGCTCATTTTTCACCTTAACCAAGCACACAAGTATAAACAATAATATATAGTATACTGTTACATGATGTTGTTGAAAAATGATTGAAGGAATATGAAAGAATGTTTACAATATTACTTAAATATTTATGTAATGTGAATGGTGAGGAATACGAGTGTGGTTCAATAAAAAACCATAATTGTAAACAGAAGACGTCACTATGGAAAGTTGTTGATATTATCATGTACTGCCATTGATACAGTAGTATCAATTCATCCCACGCATGGGCAGCAGTACTGCATTAGGGGAGCTTTGGGTAAGCTTCATGCCTTACCCTGGAAATCAACGGCCTGGGGGAGGGTTAGGGGATGGCAGTCCCCAGGGTAACGACTATGAATACCATTCCTGAGTCAAGGCATTCCACCACACCTGGGGGACGCCCAGGTAACGACTATGAATACGGCCCCTAAGGTTGCAACCAAAGTTGATTTGCTGCAAAAAATCTTAGTATCACATGTAATCAATTATCACACCAAATAATAAAAAAAGAGGCAATTTAACCAATTAATAAGTGTTCTAATTCATCAATAAAGCATTTGTCTGTGACAATAGTAAATTGTGTCCCTAAATACAAAAACACTGTAGTTACAACTATCCAAAGTTAGTGTGCCTGCATGGGCAATTCCGGCAACAGGTACAGCTTTTTTCCTGGGCCCATATGGGTACTTTCAGCATATGAAGTTAATTATTGAAGGGTGACTGACAGCTAAAAGATCTAATATTTTGTTTCCTCGCGTAATTTCATTAACTACTTGGGTTACAGAGTGGTTTGAAAGAGTATTGAGTAAGTACAAAGAACTACAGTACCTGAGATAACTAGCTACACAGCTATATCTTAATTAGATCAAATCCTGAAAATCATTGTTTAATATATATGTACTTGCAATTACTGAAGCAGTATAAATGCATACTCTCTGTAAACGTTTTTTGGCGGGAAAGCCTGCCCCTATACCTTGCCTTGCTGAGCCCTGGTGGACTTGAAGGCTTGGTAAAAACCAAATAAAAGCCGGTACAATATCATTTACATACTATCCTGAGATGTGCCACATGGGCATGTTGCAGGGGGACACCAGGTCACTGTAAAGCCTTAAAGTAGAATGTTATAGCGAAGTGAAATGGTAAGGAGTATTTTAGGAGTGAAGAGTGAAGCTCAGTTTTTATTATGGTCACTTATTCTGCATAAGCTAAACACATTTCTGTACCTATCTGTTCTACAATGTCTCTCTCCCTCTCATTTTAACACTACTATCAGACCAAAAAACATAGTGTGGCATCAAATTGATCATCACACTGCATCGCACTGAAACATGTCTGCCCTAAATTTCTCAAGCAATCTGAGCCTCGAATCTCTTGGTCTCTACCGGCTCAGAATCTAATCCCTCTCAATGCTTTGGAACACAATATGTTCACTTTTAGCATTTAAAAAAAATAGCTTTCCTTCATATAATATTTATTTTTTGGATTAGGTCTGTTTGGATTTGGATTAGATCTGCAGCATCCTAGATCCTTCAGTTTGAGAGGATGCAGTACTGGGGGATGGAGGAGAGGAAAGCAAGTGAACTAACCATAAAAATATATTTGAATTTCAAACAGAGGAATGAAACATGAATAACTACAAGGAGAGAAATGGAGGTAAGAGGCATTGTTATAAGCGGAGTGGATGACATCCATCCATGTCAATACTCAATAGTAGTAGAAACATTGATATAATAGGGGAGAGACAGATGGCAAAGGAGGATATATAATACACTGGATGGTGTAAGAGGGTTAGGGCACAATACTTTGATCTTCAGCAACAAATCTATTTGCCAGTCAAAAAAAAAGAAAAGACTTATAGCATACAGATTCAACATAAGTTGCCAAATGATTAATGATATTCCCATATACCTACCTATCGCTAAATGAACAGCTAGTACATTATGACTTAAAGTAAGAGACCACAGATGCAGGCCATGTATTGCTCGAACACCTGGAACTCCAGAAAGAAGGGCTGTACGGAGAGATGTATGATCGGGACCATGTCTGGGCCAGCCTTCCATGAGTACATGCACAGCATCGCGAACAACAGGAGCAGTTGTCAAAATAACCAGTGCAGAAAATATGAATGTGCAGATAGGATCAGCCAGCTTGGCACTGGGCTGGAGAAAAAGAAAATGAAATGTTAATTAGTTTCATTAGCCTGCCTTAAATCAAAGTTCATGTTACATGGTCTAGTACTCCATCATTAAGCCTCTCTGAATTCAATGACATTTTGTGTCTAGAGTCCAACATATATCATAAGATTTAATGTAAATCTTTAGGGTTCACCAGTGGAATATTCTTGGAGATATAGCCATTTGGGTTACCCATGCAATAACCAGGAGCAGGAAGACAGTGAAATTTTAGAAACCCTGAGACATAAAATATCCCCAGAATATTTTTCATTACATCCCTTATGAATAATAATGCTCAGTACTTTTCCACATCTTATTTAAGACTGCGACCACTTTATCTAAGTTTGTCTGAGTAGCCAAGCTTGATATCTGGGAAGTTCAAGCTAATAGATATTAATGATGACCATCCATGACCTTGGAAATAGACTATCATAATATACTGTGCAAGGTGACACGTAGTCCATCACATTCCAAGTGACATTCATCGAAGTGACATCAAGCAGACTCAAATATATAAAATTCAACATACTCACATATTTAAAGAATAATACTTACATAAGCCTTGATGACAACAGCAGAGATAAAGACACCAACACTTAAAATGAGATCTCCCAACACATGAATAATCGCAGCTCTCAAATTTATGTTCCTAGGTCTAGTTTGACGAGGTTCAAAGGAGTCGTTTAGCTCTGCAGACGATGAAAAGGAATTATGCGAATGACCGTGGAAATGCCTCACATTACAGCAGCCAGCATGCAGCACCAAGCCCATTCTAAAAGTGTAACAAAACCATATAAAAGCAATAATATTTTTTAAATTAACTCTATCTATGCACATTAAATGGCATTATACTAGTTATATTACAAATATGACCCTGTTTTCTACATTCCTAGTTTGTATTCCCCTAAGCAAATTCCATAATGCTTCAGAAAAACTGAAAAAATACCAAGTTTTGCAAAAATAAGCAAAATCACAGTGTAAGAATCATTCACCAGTACCAAGATACATAGTGAGATCGTCAACTAGAGATGGGACAAAATGAACTGAGCAGTTCAATTGGAACAGTACCAAAAAATGATCTGAACAGTAAATGAGCGGTTCACACAAGCTGCCTGCTCCACACATTTAAGTTTGAGCCAAGTGCTTCATGGTATGAACTAAGTAGCAGCTGGCCATAGATTGTGTTCATCAATTTCCTTCTAGTACAAACAGATGATGAGACCATGGGCACGCCATTTAGGAGAGGGGAGTGTTGGAGCCACCATCCAACCATCCACTAGATAACGCCCCTCACAGAGGGCGGGGCTTACACTCATCCTTGAGCTCCAAGAAAGAACCTGAACAACATGCTCAATACAGTTCTGTCACAGTACACTAGTCAGAAAGATATGTGGAACAGCAGGCTCATCACAGTTCAGCTATGGTACTCTGATCAAAAAGAGTTTTTGAACATCATGTTCAATAGAGTTCCGCAGCAGAGCTTCTTGTTATGATTCATTGACCAGCAGGGCGTTAAGCTATGTTAGTATTCAGAAAAACTTGAATAGGTATGTTAGCTTGATACTATTCTGATCAGAAATCATCTAGCATTCTTCGCCAATATGTGGGATGGGCTACGATTGAAAGAAAAATAAGAATGTGATACTGTTACATTCACATGCACTTCTGTGGACACACAATGTTCATTTGTGAGAAAATTTTAGTTCAACATGGGAAATGCATTCTTGAGTTCTGTGTCGAATAATGAGTATGACAGAGTAAACTAAATTATTTCACAATACACGCATTCTTATGCTTTGTCCATTCATGGAAAACATCATCCAACCTGGACAACAAATGGTGAAAAGCCATCAATTGTCATATACTGTTTGAAATGAAGCTATCAAACCTTTAATTCTAATTAACGCATTTTAATAAACAAGTTTGTTGAAAGGCAGTGATAGTAAAATTCAATACAAGAGACTGAGTATTCATATGCGGAGTGATATCTGCCGGTAGTTAGCACTGAAAACAAATGAGCATACATATTTTCTCAGTTATAAATGCCCTTACCCCTGCACTGCATTTTCTACTTATGTTTCAGTTTCAGTAGAGAAAAAACGCTCCATAACGGTCATTTCTGTTCTGTTCTGTTCCATAAGGGTCATAAGGGTTATAAATCTATTGTTTTGCGGTAAAAGGTCATTTTTATATTTTTCTCATTTTTTACATAATTTACTTTTGGACTGACTATTTTTACTTAACTTGGAGCCATTAATTCCACTATTTTGAAGTTTAATGTTCTAATAACACGACAGGCTGATAAAGAATACATGGATAATTAAGGGAATTGGAAATGCTGTTCATAAAATACTATTTTATATAACATTAATATTATAAAAATGTTGATTTAATTTTTGTTACTTTAATTTGCATACTGTGGGTGATCACACAGGACCTGAAGCAGTTGGAGCGGATGAAAGTCTCCATATAGCTTCATTTTATGAATATATTTAGGATTGAAATATGCCAGTCTATTAACTAAAACATCACAATGTCCCAACCTCCACATTTCGAATACTACGACTGTTCTTTTGGATCTGTTCTTTTGAACTGGTCTGATCCCTGAACTGTATCAAATTGAACTGACCAACATAAAGAACAGTATGGCACATCTCTATTGTCAACTATGCATTCGGTCCTTTAGCTAATTAAACTTTATCCGCCGGATTTAAATCCCAGTGTTTGGCCTGACTGCCGGATTTAAACCCCCCGCAGCGATGTTAGCCAGGATGTTTTGGGCATGCACGGTTCTGAGCTAAAACTTTTTAAGGGATTTTTCCGGCACGCTAGGTGTTTAAAGGTTAAGTTATCCAGGTGACCTTCCACAATGAATTTCATAGAGCAGGGGTGGCGAACCTTTTGGCGATTGAGTGCCAAAGTTTATGAAATAAGAGTGTACTCGCTCGACTCGCGTGCCAACTCATCGAGTGAGATAATAGAAGTATCCCTTAGCGCCCTCCCAGCTCCGCGTGCCCAAATAATTGCTTTGCATGCAACTTAATTAACAGCATTGAATTCAATAGCTGGTCAACTACAAAAATTGAATGTTTATATAAAATTATTATGAGAAACATGGGTCCGAGATACTAAAAAATAAAATGCTGAGAAAGCAAATGAAAGAGGAATATGTGAAATCATAGGGTAAGGTATATCATATTGTCAATAGGAAGGAAATGGGATTACATCGACAAATTAAAAGCAATCCTGGGATATTTGATGAGAAAAAGTTTTTAGAGACTGCACCAAGTCATGCCACATCTTCTACCCACCATTTACAAGACTTTTCCTGCCTTTTATAAGACTTCTTCCGAACTTCGTGGCAGCTGTTTTGAATCTGGATATGGAATAGCCCAAGCTGCTATTCTCAATCAAAATGGGTACAAATTATGACCAAAAAATAGTAATTCTGATCATGTTGACTTTGCTTGCCTCTTCTGGCATTCAAAGAACTATCCTACTTTTTATGTATGGTTTTTGTTCCCCACATAAATGAAGAAAATCACAAATTTAATACTTGTTACATATTGTGAGCATTAACATATAAATTACATGCACAAAGAAAAAATTGACAGATGAAAATACAGTAGAGTGCAGATTATCCCTGCTAATGGAGGGGGAAGCCTAATTGGATAATCTAAAGCAACAGAAAATTTGATCACCTTAGATTATACGGTGTTTGTAGCCTTGGTTTCAGTACCATGCTTTATCAAAGTTGTTTACGCTAATTGTCACAAAATACTCTATCTCCTATTACATTTAACATTTTGTTCATCAGACAATCGTTCATTCCATTTACGTCTTTGAAACATTTTGCTGGGTAAAAATTAAGCCCATTGGCTATGAGAAATAAATACGCTCCATCATTTAGTGGAACATTCGGTGGTGAACCTTATCGTCAGATGCACAATCCGCTACCTTTATATATATTTCCACTATTATATAATTATACCTGATCGTGGCATTTGCCCATCTGTTGGCATTTTAATTCCTCATCACGGCATATTAAACTGTGTTTACACAATCCATGTACCGGCACGAGTACACGCAGGAACACATTTCACCATTTAACTTTTATCCCAAAAACAAGCAAAATGTGCAAATGGAAGGCCATAAAATAGCCATTGCTCTCATTCTGAGCATAAGTTCACACACCATGAACTTACATGGTCACACACATCATGTAAATATGCCCTTACATTCATTGTGAGGAATATGACAATGTAGATCGGCAAAATTCCAACTTCCCAGACCCACGTCAACACACTTGCATGACTACGGCTCCTCGAATTCATTCACACATCTCATGGGACATTGGACTTTTTGGAGTTGAATTGTACTTAAAATCAAACCACATGGAAAGCAAATAATGTTGATCTAAATAGAAGTATGTATTCAAAGAAAATAGGAATTGGCCACGCAGTGACTTCATCAGAGTCAACTGCTGATCATCACACAATTGAATGGGTGAACTCAACATTCCTAAATTCATTGCACATATACAAATGCTGTGAATTATCTAAGATATAGCCAAGATTTAAGAAGTGTTGGCCATTACTAAGAAGAATAGTGAAGGGAAACATGCCACTAGGCTAGCCAATTATTTTACAGAGTATGAAAATATTACACTGTTAATGATATTCACCTGTTGCCAGTTGCAAATATGTTTAGTTAATTTTGGGGATTAACCAGCAACAGAATGGCATACAGACAATCACTCTCAAATATCACCGCTAAAATTTAAGCAATTGTTTGGCTCCCAAGTTAATAGTAATTTTTGGATTAAACGCTGATAACACACTCAAAAAGATTAAAGTTAGCTTCTGTACTCTGTTTTCAAGAAAGAGACATCGTTATTTAAAACAGCCCAGTCTCAAAGCCCACACTACTATACTTCGACTCCCCCATCTGCGGCTTCTGCTGTTCAGAATAGCATATTGCAACCTTATGAATATAACGGCAACTTCCAGAAGCTATTTGCACATTCAGAATGCCAAATGCCAGCTGGATTGCTACAATCTCATATTAGTACCCTGGTCACTTTTTTAATCACAATAGCAGCCTACAACTTCCAAACCATACCATACTTAAATTAATCATTCAACATGCACCAATAAACACACTGCATTGAGTACTTACGCAATATTGATAATAATTCCCAGGGCAGATACAATCATCATAGTATCTGCTTCAATGTCAAAGTCTTGATGTTTGACTCGTAAAACAGCAAGGAAAACACAAACTCCAGTCAGCACCCATATTATAGAAATGCTGACCAAAGCACCAAGTACCTCTGTCAAATTGGAAAATAAAGAAAAAAATTGGTAAAATAGGAAACCATAATTTGGCAGCACTACCAAACAAATTGAGCACAACTTACCAGCCCTGTGATATCCATATGATAGCTGTTTAGTCGGAGGGCAGTGGCTCAACCAGATTGCAAATAAACTCACAACAAAACCGACAAAGTCGGAGAGTAAATGAGCAGCATCTGTCATCACTGCCAAGCTGCCAGCAAGGTAACCTCCAACCACCTCTGTAACCTAACCAATGAATGATTTTCATTAGAACAAGGAGGTAAAATGAATCATTTACATTAGTGTCTATTTTCATGGGGAGAACCGATGGTCAGGTGGGGCTCCATGCTTTGGTCCCACCTAATCTGACCATTCCCTCGACCCTTGCTCGAGTGCGAAGCCCATGGACGACCGACAAATTAGGCAGGGTTGGGGGGGGGGGGGGGGGGGGGGGGGGAGGGGTCTGGGGGAAGTACAACACCAAATGACGAACTCAATTGTTATCCTTGTCAAAATACAATGAAAATTGATGATTTTGATGGGATCACTGTAGTTTGAGAAAATTTAGATCTAGTGGTTTGGAAATGCTGTGGTTGTCTGGAAGAGATGGAGGAAGTATGACAGCAAACCTGAGGCTAGATTTGATGAATGAAGCTTTGAGGCTTCTTACCCAGCCATTGATTGTCCCCATCTTATTCTGGGCTTGGACGCTGATGTAGTCATTAGAGTAGAAAGCTGGTTATATATCTCCAAAGGAGAATGTGAGTTTTTTTCTGTCGAAGATGAATCGTCATCAAAGCCAGGATTTTTCCAGATGATAATAATAGCAATGAAAGAATTTCCACTCACAATGATTTGTTCTGACATGGCAATCTATACACATGACCTATAAGGATAAAAAAATCACATTCATCACACAACTTGATGCTTCTCTAAGGGATAAATCCATGGTTACCACAAGAGTAATTTAAAATGCCTGCAAATGATTTCATACTTGGCATACAATAAGGATTTACTACCAATAGAGATGAGCCTCTTGATTACCACTTCAATGCACTGATTTCTCTAATTAGGGAGTCTTTAATACAAATTTGAGGCACCACTTTTTAGGCAACCCTTATTAAAAGGAGTGATTAGTAAAAGTGGCAGAGTTAGAAATTAATTAAAAGAACGTTAACTCCACCAAATTCCTATAATATTAAACAACCAATCTTTGTTTGTATGTTTACGTTTGATTTTTCCCCCTCCAAAACGGCTCTAACGATTTTTGTTACATTTTGTATACAAAGGTTTTTTGATGCGAGGAATCCAATGCACTACATCTCATCCATGTAAAAAAAACTGCATACGATGCAAAGACCCCAAGACCCCCAAAATGGGCCCCAATTTTACTCAGAATCTATGCAGAGGTTTCTTGTTTTGCTTTTTTAAATTACTTGCAATCAAGATAAATGGTTTAAATTTTCACTATCGGATGGGAAAAAGAATGAGGTATTTAATTTTCAATGAATTTTCCTATACACCTCGTTTTTGTTTAAAAATTACGTTTTCAATGAAAATATTGCAAATAAGACTATTTATATGGGAGATGACAAACTTGAGCTAGCAAAGAATTTCCTCAAGTCATTGTCTTCCAGGATTAAACTGTGCCTGCTTTGTCTGGGTTTTGAGGCATTCTGAGGTTCTGTCAGACTCAGTGTTAATATTCCAATACAATACCTAGTCATCCGTGAAAAGGGGAATTTTGCTCGTATCAATGGTGGTGATATCATTTATATACAAAAGGAATAATATGGGACCAATGACACTTCCCTAGGGTACACCTGATGTTACTTTCACTTTATCTGACCTAATGCCATCAAAAACTACCCTCTGTTCACCATTGTACAAGAAACCTTTAATCCAATTATTATATCATGATGTATTCCATAGGCTTTCATCTTAACAAGTAATTTAAAATGCAGAACATAATTGAAAGCTGTTTGAAATCTAAAAATGTACATCTACCTGAACCATTGAGTTAGATCGAGGGGGCACTTGCTATGCTGGCCAATTCTAGAAGCTCAAGCCATTCTGCCATCTTCGCTAACCCTCATTTTCCTAGAGCTCTTCTCAGTTAATGTACTAATTTTGCAATTTTTTAAATGTTTTCTATTAATAACTTACTAGAAATCAGCATGCACTTACTTCTCCCTTACATTTTATCATGCCATGCGTAGCAAACACAAAAATTTCACTAATTAAAATCAGAATCTTCAAAAAGTTTTCCTAAAAAATACTAAAAGTTTAGCTGAAGATTTGCGAAGCTGAGGTTTACAATACTGAATTAAAGAGAACATAGTTAATATTTATCATTTAAAAATATGCTCATTATTTACAAAAAAAATAAAGAGAACCTGGCGGGGTGTCAGGGACAAATAAAACAGTATCTTGGTTTACTTGGTGTTATGTTTCCATAGTCATATTTAATGGTAACTTTTACTAAACCACAAAAAAATGTCATTTTTTGTGGATGTCAGGGACACCCAGCGCGACCATTCACATTGAGAAATTATGTGCGACTGCTGTCAGGTTAATGGTCACCACATTCAGGATCCTACTGATATAGCAAACACCCTTAATTGCAGCTTTTTACAGGGCAATGCACATCACATACCTATCAACTCCCCAAGCAGATATTCCATTCAACCAGCTAATGGCATTTCCAGCATGTTTCTGAAACCTTGTGATCTTAAAGAGCTCCAGAAAGTTTTAAGCATTGTAGGTGGTAAAATGTCCTCTGGCCTGGATGAGATTCCAGGTGTAGTCCTAAAATTCTGCTGAAAAGGGATATCACATCCACTCCTATTCCTCATCAATGAATCTCTGTCCAATGGAGTGTTTCTCAATGGTCATACATGTCTTAAAGAACAATTGTGCACTCCAAATCATACAAGCTTTAGGCTTATCTCACCACTCTCTCAGTTCTCCAAGATCTTTGAACAGATTTATTTTCACTCATTTAAGACAATTCCATGCGAGACAAAAACTGCTAACCCCTTCCCAATTTGGCTTCTGCAAAGGCAAATCTATCAAGAAAGCTCTTCATCATGCAGTTAATTATATTACAGATGAATTAAACAAAAAATTCAACATGTCAGGACTATTTCTTGACCGTTGATTAAGTCAATCATAAGATTCTCCTTAATACCATGACTTGGGCCACCTTCATAAATGCCATATGGGGGAAACCCCTACCCTGAATTGAAACTTTCTTTCAAATAGATTTCAGACTGTTATGATCAGGAGTAAAAATTGCGTTGTCTAATCCGACCCCTTGCCTGGCACCAGTGAAGTGCCACAAGGCTGTTCTTGGTCCTATTTTTCTCTTGACTTATATAAATGATTATCTAATATAACTAACTTTCCTTAAACCTGCACAACCAAGTATGCTGACAATATAAAAGTTCTGCTTTCAAATCCTCAACCACAACTTTCTCGGCCAACCTCTACCTCTCGCACCATTCATTTCACTCTTTTATATCTGTTCCATTAATCAACTCTCATCCATTCTCTCAACATGTTAGCATAACGGAGAAAAATACATTAAAAATTTTATTTTCAAGGTAATAGGAAAAAAAATTATGCATGCATAGATTAACCTTCCAATTGTCCAAGCCTTTATTACACTGGACTGCACTACCAATGTATTTTGTCCATCAGGATACTAACATAAGTGTTCACGACCTTCATGAACTCTTAGCATCCAATAGAACAAAAAATGAAATAGCGCGTTGTAATAATACAATAAGTTGCATGGGATGGCCGCGAGGTTTGTTTGTTTACACGGTCACCAGGGAAACAAGAGAGGGATGCGCATGGAGGCGAGAGTACGTATGGGAGTGAAGCAGGAATGCAAAGAAGAGGACAGTCGGTAATAAACGTTTCTCTTTTTATTTGTGAAGTGAAACAAAGGAAGTGTTATTTTATTTGTGAAGTGAAATAAAGGAATTGTTACAACGTGTTCTATAAAGATAGTGACAGTATCAGTGATGTAATGAATAAAAAGACAACGATAAAATTGAATGAAAATACTCTTGATACTACAATGCATGGTGATCCAATCAAAAGCGAGCCAAAGGAATTCAGTTTGTTTCAGTTTCTGTTCTGGCAGAGAAAGGCAAGTTTTTCCATTACTGCACAGGGATTGGCAGAGTGTTTTCGGCATCATCAGGTTGGTTGCTGTGATTAAGAAAGCTGTGAAGAATCAGTGAGGGGGCAGTCATAGGAGCTGAAACAGAGTCTGCGGATAACTATAGGACTGAATTTTATGAGTTAACCCATTAGTGGGAAGTACATCTTCAGTATGGATCTGCCACCTAAAGCTATTTTTTTATAACTCTGAAGTCACTTCCCTCACGAGGGGGAGGACTATTAAAAAAAACATCCTTCCTTAAGGGGGCTAATAAAAGAAAAGAATATTACTCCCCAGAGCAAATCTTTAATGTTGATGAAGCCTATAATAGAAGTACTCACCAAAATATTTACTTAAAGCTGAAAATGAAAAATCAGCTCCTGTGATTAGAGTCTTCTAAGATCCTCCATCAGGTCAGGTATTCAGCTGCTGACGTTTCTATTACTCCTGCAGGGGTCTAAAGATATTAGTAGAGGCAGTCATTGAAACATCAAAGAACAAATGCCTGACCTGGAGGAAGATCTGATAAGACTTCATTCACGGCATTTCCTGGGAAAGAATAAACTCCTAAATCACTTGACGGGATCACTGCTTTGAAATATTGATGGTTATTTGCTAAGGTAACATATGGGGACACAAAAAAAGCGTCTGCTATTAGGAGGGGCAAAAAACCCTCAGAGAATCCGAAACATAGTGATAGTGTGATAAAATCACCATTAGTGCTGCTAAAAGGCTTGGAGAAATTGAGTAATTTTGTTGATCCAAGTTTTTTGCAGTGCCAAGTGAACTGCACCCATTGTTTGCCTCTAAATAGAGCTCAAGTTAGATAGAAGTTAACATTGGAACAAGTGATGAGCCTTTATGAACTAACGGCATGATGTCCTAAATAATTGTCAAATTTTAGTAGTGCTATCAAGATAAGTATTTATCCAAAAAGGCAGTATTTATTAAATCCTTTAATACAGTAAGACCCATATAACCACAGTAAATAAGTTCCAAGAAGCCATGGAAAATGGAAACATTTGATGACTGAGAATGCTACACGATTCTCATTTCTTCATCATCTAAATCTCATCCTGTAACTGAAATTGAACCATGCAACTGAACCTACCTAATACAGTAGACCCCCGCTTTACGATGGGTTCGACTTACGATCTGAGCTGATTTTGCGCGCACTTTTTAAAATTTCAAATTTCGCCGATTTTGTTTCCACTCGCACAATGTGTCATCCATTCATAATTCTAAGCCTTATTTGTTAACGAAACATATTTTTTAACATAGCAACATTTACATATTCAATGTTACTAGTAATTAAAAGCTGCCGGTGAGGTTAGGACAAATGTTGCGATGTGCTACCACAAATCATCTCCGAAGAGATATTGCAACATTCATTACTCAGTCAGCATCAAATATATTAGGAAGAAAAATAGGGCTTTCATTAATCATTGTACATACAAAATTTTACCATCGTGAAATTCTATAAAACGAACACTTCCCCTAAAGAGTAACTTCATGTTCGAGGGTAATACCTACCAATTTTGTATATTAAAGAACATTATTCTGCACTAGAGCTAATGACTAATATGGATGTACATAAGTATGACACAAGAAAGAAAAATGACTTTAGAATCGTAACTCATAATCTAAAGCTATATGCAAAAAGCCCGCTCTATGCAGGAGTGATGTTCTATAACTCCCTACCTATTAAAATTAAAAGCATTAAATCTATCTCACTCTTTAAGGTAGAACTAAAAGAGCATCTGATAAAAAATGCATTTTATTCGGTGGATGAATTTCTTACCTCTATGTAATTGAGTTAACTGTACGCTATGTATTTTTGTATTCAATCTGTGTATATTTTGTCATTGCTATTCTGGTATACCTATTATACATATACATTGTTAATTTGCCTATTGGAACTGTCCCATACATGTAATCACATGTCCCGAGATTAATAAATAAATAAACAAAGTGATACCATACCTTAATGGCTGTATACCTTACCTATGATACCTTATATAGCTGTAGCTAGGTAATAAATAAGGCGAATGAAACGAGTTAAATAATAACTTAACCTTACGATGAATGGCAGGGTTATAATGTGATGGCTAATATGTGTGAATTTGCTTCAAAGTTTAAGTCCCTTATGACTTCCTTCCATCCACTACCAAGAGATGCTGTGTTGCACTGCCATCTGGGTCGCTGATTGTGCTCTACTGTGTTGTCTAGGTCAGTCTCCGAGTGTCTTCCATGAGAAGTGACGTGAGTGAAGAATTGTGTACTTCGTGCAGTGAATCTCTCTTTTCGAACTGCATTTACTCTTCCAGATTGTGAAAAGTTTGTGGTTTATTGTGAGAAGTTTTTGGTTTATTGCGACGAGTTTTTGTAGTGACTATGCCCCCACAGTGCATCCCAAGCAGACAATAACAATTAAAACAAAGCAAGAGGTTGTGAAAAAATACGATGAGGGTGCTCGGGTTAGCACTTTATCACGTGAGTACAGTTTTTCGCAGTCAACGATAATTAAACAGAAAGAGCGCCTGAGAGAAATTAAAGTGACCCATGAATCCACTTCTTTGCAAAAAGGAAGAGAGTTCATTTCTGAAATGGAGAGACTCCTGTTACTGTGGATCAGAGAGGATCTGAAAGGTGCCACTATGCCTGGGCAATTAATATGTGAGAAGGCCAACAAATTCTTGAAGATCTTCGATGCAAAACACTTTAACGAGTGCTACACGGTACGAAGAATTTAGAGCGAGCAAAGGCAGATTCGAACGATTTAAAGGAAGAACGGGAATTAAAAGTGTCGTAGGGCATAGCAAAGCGGCGAGTGCAGATACAGAAGCAGCGGAAAAATATGTAGTGCACTTCAATGAAATTATTGAAAACGAAGGTTATTGCCTGCAGCAGGTGTTCAACGCCGAAGAGACTCTTTTGGAAAAAATGCCCAAGAGGACATACATTACGAAGGAAGAGGCTGCCTTGCCTGGACATAAGCCCATGAAAGACAGGCTCACACTTTTGCTGGGAGCTAATGCTTCAGATGACTTTGAACTGCTACCCGTGCTTGTATACCACACAGAAAACCCCAGGGTCTTCAAGAAAAACAAAGTGGACAAGCGCAATTTGGGTGTCTTTTGGCGTTGCACAAAAAAGCTTGGGTGACACGCCATAACGAGTAAGTGTTATCGGAGTTCTACCCTTCCGTAAAAAGCTAGGTACCTTGATAGTATAGACTTGCCTCTTAAAGCATCGTTGGTGCTGGATAGTGCCCCAGGTCATGACCCGAATCTTTTCACATCTATCGAAACAGAATTCGACTTTGCGAAAGTGCTATTCCTTCATCCCAACACCTCTTCTTTGCTACAACCAATGGATCAAAAAGTAATTGCCAATTTAAAAAAAAATATTTAAAAAAGGTGTTTAATAAGTGCTTTGGGGAGACTAGCCATCCAAATTCCATCTCTCTGAAAGATTTTTGGAAGTCACACTTCAACATTTTAGAGAGTATTCGTTTAATCGTGGACTCGGAATGAAGCTTCCATCAGATGCCTGAATTCAGTGTGGAGAAAGATTTGGCCGGAAGTTGCTCACAATTTTCAAGGCTTTGATGAAGAGCAAGTGATAGGCGAGGAAATTATTGATCTTGGTCATACATTAGGGCTTGAGGTGGATGAAGATGGCATTGAAGAACTCCATCAATTGGAGAAAATGGTAGATGAAGAAGGTAGCGATGAGGACGACTCCCCAAAAGAAGGAAATATGGTGACTTCTGAGGACATTGCTTGCTGCTTGAGGTACAGTGAGAAGGATTGTAAAGAAACTTCCTGATGTAGAACAGACTAAACTTTTATGGTGCGACTATGAAGATTAAGTCATTGGACACTTCAAAAGACTTCATCTGGATAGGGTTAAACAAATCACCTTACATAAATTTTTCAAGTAAAATCTACAATTTTCCTCTCAAATTGAGCCTGATGATGATGATTTGAAAATATGACCTTGAGAATTAGACACCCATTCTCCTCTGTGTACATAAATAACTTTTTACCTACCAATGTGCTTATATAAACATTGCAAGACAAGTTACCATTGTTTTACATTTTAAGTTTGTTTGTTTTTAGTAAAGCCTCCATTAAAATAGTTATGACCCCTTCTTATGTGTTTCTCGCTGCATGGATGCCTGAGTCTCCCAACCCCGAAGACCAAAATCAGCTGAAGAGGCCTGCAAGTGGCCGCCAATTACGGTCGACCCTCGCCAGAAACCCATGCTCCCCTGTGCCTGGATTAAGTCGACAGCAAACCCTTACAGGATGCTCGGCGCCGGCCAGAGGCGGCGCACTCGCCTTAGGAAGGCATTTTATTGTTTGCTTTATTTGAAGATGCCCAACATACATTCAAACGGTCACGCAGGTATAGACACCTCGGAAATACTGAATTTTTGAACAAAACTTTTGATTATTGAAAGCAATACGCACATAAATTATTTATGGAAAGGTTTCCGCTGAAGTAATTGCGATGCACGGATGACTGCATGGAATGAAAAGTAAGTTGCCTCATTGCCAAAGTTAGGTACTTTCTAATCCACGTTATCTTCCCATTGCTTCAAAATGCAATAAAATATGAAGTCGCTGAAATTGACTTAAGGGTGGGCGGCACGCCGCCCCCGTCATCCTCGTACGGATGCAGGTCTTACAATAGTGTTCATGGAGGGAAATTCAATGTGACAATTTACTGCGTAATTAATGCGTATTTAATATTAATTTTAAATATTGGTTTAATAATATTTTTAATCCAGGATATTTCGTATGCATTGGCTCTGTCGCGTACACTGAATGGAATGGCACTGATGCTCTTCAAACCGATTCCTCGTCTGGAAATAATGCCGATTCAACATACAATGGAATTCGCTTTACGATTGGTCCTCCGGAACGGATTAATATCGTAAAGCAAGGGTCGACTGTATTCTGAATTATAATGTTTTTCCAACTGCAGCAAGGTCTCTTTACAGTGACATTGACAAGCTCTAAAATTTTTCCATTTCCCCACATCAGATTTTCAACACAGAGCCATTATGCCTCACAAAGATGAAATCTACACCAGCATACTACCCCTCATCAACAAATTGAAAACTTTTATTCAATGCCAAAGATTAAATCCCAGAATGAGAAGAAGCAGACTGTATTCCTTACAATGTGACAACTGCCAGACATAATATGCTGGCAAGACGAGTTAAAGTGCAGAAATGAGAGTGAATGAACACAAAAAGTGCCACCAAAAATCAAAACAAGACTACGTTAGCTAACCACCTCAGGGACAAATACCACAGCAGTTTTCCACCAAAAATCCTTCGAGCAAATGAACAAGTAAATACTCCTCTCCCAATCCATTCCATATTCCCTCGCCCCTTAAAAATCCTAGTGTAGTGAGAAAAAATAACTCAAGGACAAATGAACTGACAAACAACATGTATTGTGCACGAGTTAATACCTATGTTACCCGTTTTCCACCCTCCTCTTGACCCTGACTCCCCCATCCCAAGCCCAACCTGCCACCATGATAGCAATGGTGAGTACATTCCCAAAGAATCACATGGCCTAAGACTACTATCCCCCAGACCACTTCCCAAACCCTTTCAAATTCTTCCCCCTTCCATGCAATGAATTCCCATCCGAGCTAAAAAATTTTGTAATTTCACCCAATGATAACACAAGTGTTGAAACCAAGACTGAGTTAATAAAATCTTATAGGTGGAGTAAAAAAGGTTATTTTAATTTTTCCAAGGTATTTTTTATTATAGGATAACAAGTTTGCCAAGTCCATATGACTTTGGATAGAAGAAAATTAATAAATACCCAAGAGCATATTTTTGCCAATTTTTAGCTAACCCATATGGTAACTCTTGTTAAGCATGTGTTTGGTATGTAGCAATTTAAAGGTGTCAGGTAGTTTTGCTATGTTGATAGTCCACTAAGCTTCATGCTGGACCAATAGGCTCGTATTATTCAACCAATAAATTATTACTGAACAAATGCAATACCCCCCTCGTCAGATTGATAAACCGATGGTGGAAGAGTAGGCATTTCTAAATTCATTCTCAATTGGGAAAGAAATTGTTAGCTCAAAATATGTCCAAATGAATCACAGCTATGTAAATTATCATACCATAAATACAAGGCACAATAGGCTGGCAGCCAATAGGGATTTCCACGTTGACTCTCTTCGTTCTGGAGTGAGATTCCAGTGACAATGGTTACTTAACTCAGGGTTTTCTTCATCTTGATCTAATTCTGATCCTCCTTGAACAGTCCCGTTAACGTAACCATCCTAAAAATGTATGTTCCATTGCATTAAAAAACGTCAAAATGTCTTAGTTTCTTGGGGGAAAAGCTTACTCACCTCTAACAGCATCATCGTAGAAGTCATACATGTAACCACCTGAGGACATGGCTTCAAATTATGCAACAATTGTGGAAGTACACAGAAAAAGAAGAAAAATACACGGGGGCATGTACGTTAGAGCTCAAATCAATGGCAGCCATTCAAACCATAGATTCAAAAATGAATAAGGTATTCATAAGTACGAAAATAAATAACACACCTGATATTTACAATGAGATGAGTGGTAAGTAAGTTTGATTAATGTTAACGAGCTCAACCCTTGTACCAAATGGAAAAGGTCTCCACTTGCAAATTATAACGGCCATTCCATGTCAGTTCAACCACACCATGACACCCAGGATCTCAGATATTGATGGAACCTGGCATGCTTCTTCCTTCAGTGGACTTAGGTAAGCAGGCTTATTGTTGCTGTCTCTATAGGTTCATGTTATGCAGTATGCTAAAAGTTTTACGACTTTAGCAGTTTTTATCAATCAGGTAGAGGAAGCTAAATATGCTCTCTCGGAAAATATAATGAATGTTCCTTGTTTACAAACTATGTGATGTTGATGAGTAAACGTTTTATGAATATACTGGCATAAGTTTGACATCTATAAAAAGTATAGAGTCCAGCAAATACCTCATCATGGAGGTGGTATACCCATTCAATAATTTTAATAAAAACTTAATAATTAAAATTCAATACATTAAAAAAACCTACTTTGAGTTAATACTGTTACAAGGAAAAAATTATTTCATTGAGAGTTTTTGGAAATATGAATTTCTACATAAGGTGTTATGTGACCCGTAAGAAAAAATTCAACTTTTTTGCTGAAACTGTAGAAAATAGTGGGATAATTTTATACAAGGAATATGAGTGAAAGCAGGATAAAAAATTGTCATTTTTCAAGAACAATGCCCTTAAAATATAACAAATTGATTAGGGAAATGATAAAAATGACTTCAATGGTCCACATGAGCTGGAATTTGGAATATTTTTAATAGTAAATGTCGTCAACACTACATTTTCTATTCCAACATACATTTTTAAAAATATTTCTTTTCTAGAAAATGAGAAAAAATTATACGAGAGTGAAAACCCAAACAATTTCTTTCACCAGATAGTATAGTTGAGTGAAGATATTATTATTTAATTGTATTATATGTTGCTTTTTTCCCCCATTGTAATTGTAATTCGTTCATTTATGTTGCATTTGTTCTTTGACTTGCCTTATATCATGTAAATGATCAGTCGACAGGAATAAATATTATTATATCTTCTGGAACAAAAATATTTTAAAAAAATGTTGATTATCCTTTCCCTTTCGAAGATATTCCACTCAGCAAGTAACTACTTCAATCATTTGTAACTTTTTCCAAAGAACATTACTAGATTTTTTCCTGTCCACAATGAGGTACTTGCTGCTCACTTACTTTTTACAAATATCTAACATATACAAGTATACTCATAAAAAGTTCTATCAACATTTGTTATTAAACAATGGAGATATATTACATTGGTAAATATGTTAGTGCGCCATTATATTTTCCGAGAAAACAAAATTAGCTTCCTCCGTCTAGTTGATAAAAACTGCAAAACTCCGAAAACTTTTAACATGCAGTAAAACCTGAACCTAAGTGTACAGCAAAAAAATTTCGCATGTCAACAAAAGGAACAATCATGGAAGTTTTTCATCAAACTCTGAGATAATGGGTATCAATCAAATCATCTTGCGTTTGGTTGACATGGAGCAATCCTCCTAAATATTTCTAAGTGATTTTATCTCCAGAGCAAGAGAGAGACAAAATATTACCTCATTGTTCATCACCAGTTAACACCATCTCCCAGCATCTTAATGCTGAAACGCATTTGTTTAAGGTAATGAGGGAATAATCCAACATAGAAATTGTTCTGTAGCTGGGTTTTGTGAAAATTGGTAACTGGTTTAAGTTAATTATTTACTTACAACGTTTGATAACAGAGGCACATCAGATCCATCAGAGTTGATTACAAGCCGAGATTGGCACGAGGTATTCAAAGTAGTCACTCCGCAGCTACATAATTTATTTCCCCTTGTAGACCCACCACCCCATCGAGAAGTGGGACTTCTCAAACCTGAATTATAGTCGATAAGACTTGCGCCAGAACTTGGAAAAGTCCGACACTGAACACAAAATGTAGCAGGCTCGTCCTCATCGTCAAGTACGGGCAAAGACGGATTATTCACATTATCAAACATGATGTGATCTTCCACCGCTCCTTTGACTAGTTCCATTTGATTATCACAGACGTTAACATCTTCGTAGAAATTGGCCATAACAACTAGTTGATATTCCCATTAATGCTAAATACGTCGATAAATGCACATAACACAGAATGACGTAAACAACGCACGTCCCAAGTCATCGTACCACGATGCACAGAGTAATTACATCCCTAATAGAAATTAATTTCATATTCCTCTTCATTGTACGCGTACATTAACCAACCTGTTACCTGCTGTTACAACCAGTTACAACGTCGATCCCCTGGTTCACAATCTGGCGCAAGGAATACATACGTCACATCCGCCTAAAAGACTCTCATTTCCCTGCTTGTCGTGACATCTTTTCACATAATTCACAGTTTTCAGAACCTTAGATTGTGTCATCAGATTCTGTTAACAGCAAAATTGGATAGAAAATTTAACCATTGAAACTTAATAAAAATCAAAGGCTCGCTCCGAAAATGCATTCCATGCCATGGTATTACAATTTATAAAACATAACAAGGCCAGTGCGACCTCGTCATCGGTCGTCGATCACTCAAATTGTGTACTTGAAATCTTGCACTTAACCGAGAAAACAACAATTTACGAATTCTACTCGTTCCATCGCCCTTCGAGCTTGTGCTGCCACCTTACATTCAAGTACGAAAATAGGGTTTAGTCCGTCAGGTGCTGCCTTACTTAGAGAAAAATTTAACTATTAGTGGTTCAATAGTACGACACGTTCGGAGCGACCATTCGGACGCGAACATAACTATAATCCCACTAATTTACTTGACTACACATCGTTCCAGCAGCGCATGCAACTTATCACCCGCCATATTACTTTTTGGCGGTTGCACACGGCCCGAACCTGCTGACAACACCCGCGGGATATTCAGAAGCCGAAGCAACATATATGAACGTGGTAAGGCCGATTTGTTCCTAATCCTTATTGTAAAATGAATACTACTATTGTGCCTGAGTTATTTCCTCATTAATGTCAGCAATAACAGTGTAAGCGGCACATTGTTTTTGATGGTTCAATTTATATTAGGTAAATTAGATTATGTTGTTGGAGCGAGGCCTCGTTGGGAATTTCCCTAATGTGTCCGAGATCATGTTTATTTGAGAATTTTAAAGTAATCGACTCGATAAATTGTGGCGATGTATCATGTGCACCACTACGTCTGTTATTTATTTGGATCATGGGTGCGTAAAGCAGTTCGCCGCAGTAGCTAGATAAATAATAGTTGGGAGTGCCTAAGGTGTAGATGTCATGCCAATAAGTCATATTTCTGATTTATTGAATAATTGCACCGGGTCTATCAGTGGGTACATGGTATATCGTGGAGGTATCGAGGAGGATGGTTTAATGAATATCAGAAAGGGTTTGAGAAACACTGATCAGTGTCCGCGTGTTAACATTTCGTATTCCCCCAATGTCTGTGAATTCATAAGTTGAAGAATTACAAGTTATAGAGACCTATTTGTTGATCAGCGAGAGAAAGCGTACCCTTGCTTATTTCATTGCTGCAGTCTTCCTAAGTTTTTCAGCATGGGCCGTGTGTGGCTATCATGATACAGTTATGTATGGGTTCCGTGATTTTAGCCCAAGAAAATCTATCCCAAGTTCTGGGGAAAACGAGGAAATGTCGTGCTATCAAATGGTCTTGGCTGAATTCTGTTTTACTGGGATATTTCGTTCAGCAAGAGTATGATACCGTGGCAGTGTTGTCACATCACCCATTTACCTTGTTATTTGATATCAAACAATATTGAATAACAAGGAAGACATCAGACAATATTGCGCAAAGAGCCGTATTCATGGCTAATAGGTTACATCATGTGGGTGCTGGGAATGTGAATTTCCAAAACCTGGTATGTGTCGTAAGTAATCCCTCCTACGAATTGCGGTTGTGAGTTATGCAAAGGATGTAGTGTTGATTCATATTTCTTTTTTGTGTCTGTTTTATGACCGCTTGCTTTCTTTAGTTTCTGTCTCTCTAATACTTCGGTGCAGTACTTATGGTACAATGTATAAATACTCTTTTGTGTCGGTCGATTTACATGGTACATTTTATTGCACTAGCGAATGAATCATAGATTATACAAAAACATGAATTTAATTCGTGCAGGTTCTATTTCCCGTTCAGTCATTCGGAAATTCATACAATTTGCGGTTTTACAAGGTACAATTTTCCTCATGAAGGAATTCGTATATTCGTTTGTAAAATAAAATGTATAATGTAAAGTGGCTTTTACGCAGATACCAGTTTTTGAGAGCTACTCAAAAATGTATATTGGAATTCCGATAATTTTTATGGTTGTGGATGTTGGTCCATTACATTCATATTATATCCTTAACTATTTTCTGTTATTATGTTAAGTGTGTTTGAAAATGAGCCTTGGGTGCATGTCATTGACATAACCTATTATCCTGTGCAGTGAATAGGTTTCTAAGCATGAGTAACTGCGAAAGAGTTTATTGTGACTGGTTATGGGCAGCATTCCAGCCACTGTTTAAGTATGTGAACCACATATTGTCCTGGTGACAGATGAGAATGACGCTTGAGTCGAGTGTTACCATTTCATCCAGAATGCAGCCCTTGGCTCGATTGACGTCAAGGAAAGAATATGTCCAGTTCCTATTGTTTTATCATTACCACTACACAGATCTCAATCCTGCATGGCCAGGAAGCACATATTTGAGATCCAAATCTGGGATACTCAAGCGAATCCCTCCCTGTGTGATTCTTCTGGGTAATAGGTCCTTTCAGATTACCATCTGTAATTGAGTGAGTGGCACTGGTAGCCACAGCATAATCCATTTGTCTATAATTCTATAGCCTTCATTCTGGGGTCCAGAATGGTACTTCTTTCTCCCTTACTTGCAAAGCTGTAGATTTTCATTGGCTCCTCTTCCCACCGTATTTTGATTTCAAAGCCTCCTTAAGCTATGAACAAATGTGATGATTCTTCTCATTTTCTGTTACTAATTGCAGATAATATTACTGGTAGAGCTGATGGATTTCAGAAAATTTCAATTAGATTTAATTGGAACAAGTTGTTGGTGTTTGTTCTTACGTTTGGTATTTTAATTTTGATCAAAACATTTTGTAATTGATAATTATTTTAGAGCAAATCTTGCAATCTTTATTCTGTAACTCTCAGTAAAAAACAATCACAGTTAATAAAGTATGCAGTTAATAAATGTTCAGTGTGTGGTCAGGCACTCATGGCAAGTTTAATTTCATGGGTTTAAGTCCTACTCCCTCTGCCGTGGATGAAAGCTTCATTGATTGTGTTGAATATTGCCAAATGAAAGTTCATTTAAAGCCATACAAAATCTTCATTGAAAGAAAAGTGCAAACTGCCTCAAATTCTCAAAACCTCCTCCCTTGTTTATGGTGAGGTGTGCAAACTGTCCTTGCCTTTCCAAATGCCCTATTTTGTTACAATGACTGTCAGGAGTTTGTTTTTCACTGTTAAAATTTAAAATAACATATGTTAAGTTGTTCAGCCTTTTAACTTTTGCCAGGCTACCAAAAAAGTAGTATCTACATCTTGTAGAAAACTTGAATGCCAGAGAGTAGAAATAAATAATGACAAGGGAGTGCAGAGACTGTTCAGAGTAAGGTGTCCTTTATAATCTCCCTTCTTTTGACACCAGTATCAGAGGTTACTAAGAAAGGAAGGAGAGGAGGTCTTAAGGTTTGGCTTAGCTTACCATTGTGTGACTAGATTTTACCAGTGGAATTAAATCAAAGGAAAAAAAGAAATTGCCTTTGTGACAGATATTTCAGTTTTGGTCACTGTAAAGCCCAGAATGCCAATCTTGCCTGCCTTCAATAAATCTGCTAGTTTTTACAGCTTTTTTTAATAATACATACGTACCAATCATGGCGTTCCCTTCCGGGCTAGGCACAGTCACAGACTTTCACCCATAAATATATATTTGTACACCCAACTCTGCTTCAATAATTTCCTCCATACTGACCTATCCTTGCAAATTTCTTTTGCCTCATTTACCCCCATACACTGCTTCATACACGCCCTCCTGTTTTTAAGACTCCTAATATTCCTCCTCCTAAGAACTTCCTCAACCACAACTTTCTCAGCTCACCTCTACCTCTCGCACCATTCATTTCACTCTTACATATCTGTTTTGTTATTCAACTCTCTTCCATTCTCTCAATATGGTCAAACCAACGAAGCACACTCCTATCATATATGTCCATTACTGGAGCATCAAACCCACATTCATTTATCACCCACTCATTCCTGACCCTATCCATCCTACTTTTGCCGCAAACACTCCTTAGATAACTCATACCCAATAATAATTATATTTATTAGCCCTACAGATCTACAAAAGTAGATTTAGGGCAAGTCAAGTACATACATGTTGCGTGGGTAAACGTGTAGTATACATCCTTAAACAGCAACAATACAATGCAAGATTGTAAAAATCCAAAAAATCTGTTCATAAATCGATCTTACAACATTACAAGGTTGCTGCAAGAAATTCATGTACTTCATAACAGAACTCTTTCATTAACAGTAAATGTACTGTATTCTTAAATTGGTGTTAAGTTATCCATGCATTTTATATTCTCCGGAAGTTAGTTGTAACATTTCAAGGCCATTTTGTATGGGCCCTCAAGATGTACATTGATGCGACTCAGTGGTATCTGTGTATAGGTTTTATGCCTCTTGGCATAGTTGTGTACATTACAGTTTCCGCATCATAGATGAATATGTTTTTTGACAAAGATTACCAGTTGTTTGATGAACAAGCATGACAGTGGCATAATACCTAATTTTTTGAAAAGAGGTTTGCAGTGATCCCTGCTCTGCATTTGCAATGAATTGAACTGCTCGTTTCTGTATGTGAAGAACATCACTATGGCTGCTATTGCCCCAGAAAATTAAACCATATGATATTCTCGAATGAAATAAGCCATAGTAGGCAGTTTTCAAAATGTTCGTACTTACTTTAGATCTAAGTTGCCTGATTAGGTAGCAGATGGAAGTCAGTTTTCTTATCAGAATACTTATGTGATTATTCCATGTAATGTGACTGTCGATGTGAAGACCCAAAAATCTAACTGTATTTACCTGATGCATTGATTTACCATTCATTCTTACTAGCATACTTTCTGTAGGTGGCCTTTTGGTAGTTGTGTAATTGATCATAACAGATTTATCTACATTTATATTCAGTGCATTATTTTCACACCATTTGGTGACTTCGTTTACTACCAGCTTAGCTAGATCTAGAGAAACATGTTTTGAAGTGCCTGACACGATAAAGTTTGTGTCATCAGCAAAAATTGATGATTGCACCTGTTCAGTTTGCATATTGGCAAGGTCATTAATGAATATAATGAAAAGGATAGGTCCAAGAATTGAGCCCTGATGATCTCCTAAGTTTATTTCTTGAATGCTAGATTTTGCTTGGCCTATTGAAGCATATTGCTTCCGGTTTGACAAGTATAATTTGATCCAGTGTAAGGGAATCCCACGTATTCCCAGAGATTCTAATTTTCTGATCAATAAACGGTTATCTACCATCTCAAATGCTCGAGTTAAATCAAAATGTAGGCCAAGGGTAACATAATTTTTGTTTAGAGAATCCAGAATGTTATTGATTACATTGAAGACGGCTAAACCAGTGGACATTCCTTTGCAAAAATCATATTGATAGGAAGACAAGAGAGAGTGATTTTCTAAAAAGGATGTTAATCTTTTACAGCATAATGATTTGAATATCTTTGAGAAGGAACTCTGGGTGGCAATACTCTGGAGGCTTTTAACAATTGTGGAAATATCCCCTTGGAGAGAGATACATTGCATAGGAAAATTAAAGGGTCTTTAATTAGGTTGAAATATGAGCCAGCAGGGAAATTCATCAAAACCATATGATTTCTTCGGCCCTATTTTTTTTTACTATGTCACTTTTTTTTCATTTGTAGGAATGTGGAGCTCTAGGAGGGATGTTTTGGATGTTGGCATTGTGGTTAGATGCGTTGGGGATTGAGTTGATGAAGTGGGAATGAAAAACATCTGCTATTTGTAAAGGATTGACTAGGTTGAGTTCTAGAGTATTAGTGATTTTTTGTATACCTAGCTCATGTCGGAAGTTTGTGTTTTCCCTTATTAATTTCCATGAATCTTTTGCTATGTTCTGGCTGTGGTTGATAATGCCATTGTTAAATGCTCTCTCCCCGAAGACATTAACTTTCTACACAGTTTTTTGAATTTTTTGTATTCTGCAATTGATTTAAGGGTTTTCTTGTTAACATATTCCTGGTATTTACACCTCACCAATTCTGCCATTTTAATACATCATTGATCCACATCTTATTCTTATTTTCTCTGATCACAGTTTTCTTCAGGGGGAATCCACAGTTGAAAAAAATATGTAAAAGGCAAATAAAACACTTCAAAACTTTCATCAAAATTTTCCTGAGTAAATATCTCATACCTGTCATGTTTTGCCTGCTCATATCTGAAATTTTTAATGTTGGATTCACTGATATTTCTAAATATTTTATGTTTGGTTACTGGTACCAAATTCTGGTAAGTTATTAAATAGATATCCAAAGCATGATGATCAGAAATTCCTGGATTGGTAACCATCATAGTATATCTGTTAGGCTAAATGTTACCTACAATGTCATCAATTATGGTTGAAGTAGTCTCAGTGTAGTTCATATTTGTCGGATCTTGCTTAAAGTTCAGCTTTACTGAAGAGTATGATGTTTACTCATATTTGCAAAACTAGTGTTGGGGAAACATTTTGAGTGATCAGTCTGTAATTAATTGCATTGCTAGGAAAAAATGGGAACTCTCCACAAAGGAAAAATTTAAGGTATCGAGAAACATTGTTTCAGTTTTTGTGTACTTGAAGCCAACAAGGAAAGCATTTGTTCAGTAATTACAATATTCAATTTGAAGGCCGAGCAAGCACCTGTGAGGTGTGAGTTCTTGATTGTTGATGAATATGGTTTTATTAACAGTTGAAAAATTATCTTGCTAGACATGTACATACATATATGGTTACACAAAAAGATATCTTTGCCATTTGGTCACATACATAAAAGACTTGGCACGTGACAGCAATATCAATCCCTCTATGGCTAAAGAAGAGTGAAGAGCCCAAAATGTTTGGAGTAAGACTTCTTTTCTTTTGTTACACCTATGTCAAGTGTGCGTTATGTTTTAAACAAAAATGGTTAGTGTGTTTTTATGTTTCTTCAGATCACTATGTGTGGTGATGAATCTTCCTGGCTTCCAGTCATATTAAAGTCATGGTTCAACGAGGTTAATTTTGCAATGTGGAAATATAGCTACTACAGTGAAGAGGTTGAAAGGTATTTTCATACATCTTTGTACAACATAATGACTGAATGTGTATCTATGTAGTTATACTTCTGTTAGTGTAGTTTTGTGCAGTATGCTCCTGAATAAACCGAAGCATAAATTGCATTGTTAAATGAAGCCCACTGTGAACTTCAGTGCATACGACAGTTCATGTGACGAGATTATTGACATGGATGTCATGATGTATGAGACAAATGGGATGTGTCTGAAGTTCTTGGTATAATATAATGGATCTATCGAATGGGGTGGTTCCATGCTCCCATTGTTCGCAGAAGGGAATAATTAGCATGCATACCGAAAGTTAGAGCCAAACAAAACCTGTATGAAGGGAATGGAATTGTAAAGATATGGAACAGATTAATGTACTTGCATGTTTTAATTGAAACCTACAATAGATAGAGAAGCTAACGCGTGTTGAAGCTGAAGACCTTGTAATCGTCACGAACATGATTGCAGACGCGAAATGTATACATGTGTAAAAGTGTTGTTACCTAGATGAAGTTAAGAGTGTAGGGTTAGATAGGTATGTATACAATCGTTCAAAATTAGTTATTTTTCCGTAAGAGCTACATTAATTTCCTAATAAGAGATGGCGTAGGTATATTTAAACTTGACGGCACGCAACCGCAGAGAATTTGTTGTCACTGATGGTGAATCAAGCGTTGATGAGAAGACAAAGTTACCGATTTGCTCACCCATAGGAGGACTTGGACGTTTTACCCAACCGATCATGTATACTTTCCTCTGCGTCATACTCTTCATTGACGAGTTACAAATTATATATATCGCTACCCCTACACTTGGACGAAAAGGTAGTATGCATTTCCGTCGACGAAAGAAACACTCCTGTAAACATTTTCTCATCGTACATATTACGATATAAACATTTTATGTACGTACTGATATAAAGCGAGATGTATTTCGAGGGCATTTTGCATAATTGCCCGGCATAACTCTGTATTTAATAGACCAATTTAGGATATTGGAATCCATCGTCTAATCGTTTATGGAGTATTGTCGAGACTTGTTAGCTCAACATCGACGTGGATTCTGGGGGAGTCTGCTTTGAAAAACCCGTCTATCCCCCTTTCTCCCCGAAATTCTTGCCGAGGGAGAAAGGTACGTTCAGGTAGACGCGATATTTTCAGATTTCGTACAACCTTTCGAAATTACTCGTTGATTTGGAAGCATATGGAATACACTACGACGTAATACGCTTGAGGTGAACGTTCACGATTAATCCAACCGATTTATCATATCCGGAGTCAGCTACATACTTTGTTGTGACCCTCACGCAGGCCCTGTGCTGGGGAAGCACGTACAAAACATTTGCGGACAGGCTGATTGTTAATTGGGATTTATTAAAAGAATGGTAAGAAAATGTGACGAGAAACTTAAGGAGCGATGTTATTTTTCTCTCGTTAGACTTCTTTTGATGCATGCCGCTAGCATATGGGACCTTAACTAAGTGGGACTAACATCAGAAATAGATCGAATGCAGCGTAGAGCATTTATATTTATAAAAAGTTATTACGATAAACTTAGCAGTGTTACCCAGTTGTTGAAAGAATTAGAGCGGGATCGCATTAGTAATCAAAGGTGAAAACATGTTAAGCATATTTTACTAGAGCCGAACTATTATGTAGAAACGGTCACATGAATATAATGAAGGACGTTGACTGTAGAAGCGATAGATTTAAATATCATTTTTACCACGTATGGCAAAGGGCCATAATAGTTGAGTCTCAGTCTCCTTCAGTTCCAGAGGTTGACTTCTACTACTACGTAGTGCAGGTCGGAGTTCCATACAAGTGACCTATGTCACTTATATGGAACTCCGACCTGCACTAGGTGGTAGAAGTCAACCTCTGGAACGAAGGAGAGGCTACCCTCTACAAGAAGCTAAGGAATGAGAATGCAAAAAGACCAGGGAGAATTGGATCGAACGCTGCTTCGAGGAAGTCAACGAAAACATGAATAAAGGGAACAGCGAACAAGCTAATGAAAAAAACTTAGGAGAGAGGAAAACGAGAACCAACAATATCAGAGATGCGAACGGGAATATATTGATGGAGGATGAAGACATTGGGAATAGAAGAAAGCAAAACATCTAAGAACTGTGCCAATGATGATTGCTCTGCGGGAGGAAAAGCTAATAAATGACAAGAGAGAGGTTGTCGAGGATGACTTTCACATGCCGAGGAGCGAATTCGATAGAGCCGTAAAAGACCTCAAGAGAAACAAATCACCTGGAGCAGACGACATCAACGGAGAAATCAACAAAGCGCTCGGAAGTAAAGCCAAGAATAACCTGTACGAAATGATCAAAATTATCTATCAAAGTGGAAGACTTTCATAGTAGTGTGGTGATTGCAATTCCGAAGATGACTAGAACTGAGAGAAGTCAGGAGCACCGAGCCTTTAGTCATGTGCCGCATGCATCAACATTACTTACGAATAATAAGCCGAAGGAAAATTGAAGGCCACCTCTTGACACCAATTTAGATTTAGGGAGGCCGTACTCTGAGAATAATGGCCGAGAAAACAATAAATGTGAACAAGCCATTGTATCCGTGAAGGCTTCCGCGGAGTTTATTTGGTGAAGAGAATGGTTTTTCGGGTCTCCTTCCGCGTTTATCCATTTTTTATGGACTATTTCGCCAGCGTTCCAGCTGGCTTCTTCAGGTCCTGAAGAAGCTTCAGCGGACCTGAAGAAGCTCCAGCGGACCTGAAGAAGCCAGCAGGAACGCTGGAGAAATATTATCCAAAAAAAATAGATAAACGCGGAAGGAGACCCGAAAAACCATTCTCTTCATCAAGCCATTGTATGTCGCATTCGTGGAGTATTTTACCGGAAAAAGTAGGTTTTGCTGAATGTCAGAGAATCACCTCCCGGTTTTCTACACATTCCGGCCCCGATCTATGTCTAGTATGTCCTTTTTCGCCTCTGCATACGACCTGCCCTTCTTCATCCCGTCCGTGAAACCTATTCTCTTTCTACCCCTTCCCCGCTTGCCCAACACCCTTCCTTCTATCACACTCTTCAGCAACCCATCACCCTTTATTACATCCTCCAGCCACCTACTCTGCCGATCTCGAATCTCATTCAAAAGTTTCCTTTCCTTGCCCACCATCTCCAGCACTTCCTCGTTAGTCTTCCTTTCCGTCCACCTTACCTTCTCCATCCTTCTCCACACCCACATCTCAAATGCCTGCAGCCTATTCTCGTCCTCCTTTCTCAGGGTCCACGATTCTGCCCCATACAACGCAACGCTCCATATCAAACTCTTCACCAGCCTCTTCTTCACATCCTTACCCAGTGTCCCCGTCATCAGCTCTCTTCTATTACTAAACGCCTCCTTAGCTAGCACTATTCTCTTCCGTATGTCTTTACTACTATGCCCATTTTCCTCTAGCATACTGCCTAAGTAATTAAAATGCTATACTTGCTCGAGTTTCTGTCATCCGACTTCAATCACCACCCTCGCTTTCTTTGTCCTAGAGAATCTCATTACTTTTGTTTTCTTATGATTTATCTTCATTCCGAATATACCGCACTGCATTTCTAGAGATTAAAAAATAAAGATGACAGCTTTTACTAAAACCACTAATTTATTAAAAAACGACCAAGGTTTCGATGTGCATTAACATAATTTTCAGGTGAGATCGATGACCTGAAGATGATGTGAATGCACATCGAAACCTGGGTCGTTTTTTAATAAATTAGTGGTTTTAGTAAAAGTTGTCATCTTTATTTTGGAATGATGGAATACCACCAAGTGAGACAGACTGAAGTGAGTGGCATTTCTAGAGCCTCGACAATTTTGTGCGGAACATAATGTTCGGGCTCCTGAAAAACTCGGAATGGATTACAACCACAGAAGAATTATCTACCAACTATACAAGGAGCAAGTCGTCACGATGCGATTGAGAGACAAAGACAAATAGGATCTAAAAATAAGAAAAGGATTAAGTAAAGGATGCAGCCTCTCAACCTGCACTGTTCAACATGCACTTGGAGGAGGCCATAAGAGGAGCACAAGAAATTGGACTCTACGGTATAAAAGTAAACGAGGAAGAAATTCACATGCTCCGCTTCGCCGATGATATCGCAGTTATAGCTGGGAATCGCGATGATCTTCAAAGGTCACTAAAAGCGATGGACCAGGTTCTCCAGGCATACAACATGAAAATAAATAAGACAAAGACTAAAATACTGGTATGCGGAAGAGAAAAGTTGAATGTAGAAATCAACCTGGGAGGAGAGAAATTGGAGCAAGTGGATTCTTTCGCCTGTCTCAGATATACCATTACGTGGGACGCAAAAGGTACGACGGATATCAAGCGAAGAATATATACCAAGCTAAGAAGGCGTTCATGGTTAAAAGAGTCGCCGTGCGAGGTAGAAAGAAAGTGGATAGGAACACACAAAATGCACGCAACACGCCAAATGAGAAGTCCGTGGTTCGAATACCGGTCCAGTCGAATTATTTCCACTTGAATTCGGCCATCTTTACACCACCATTGTGATCGTCAATTTTGTGTGTTCCTATCTACTCTCTTTCTACTCATCTGTGAGAATATTTATAAATGTATTTACCGCTGAGCGGTCTGAGTGAATGAACTAATGAGGGTGTTTCAGGAGGAAAGTTCGAAACTACTGGAGGAAGTTGAGAAGGTGATTTTAAGCAATTTGTGTCCAATCAACATGGGGCCTCGACTCCTTAGTAACCGAGCTAGGCCAACGCCAATAATTTTTTCACAAGTATTTTGCAATCGCAGTGAAAACACCGAATTTCAATGATTAGCATCGATTGAGAATATTTGAAATTTTTCTCAGTGGTGCATAAGATATGTATCGTTCTTGTTCTGCTATAATCAATGTTAGCGGTATCTCATTTTTAAGATGGCTCTCGAATATTTGCTGAAATTTCATGCTCCAACAACGCATAATGTGCGATCGCACTATCAATTTCAGATATATCATAAAATGTGTAAGAATAAAACTTTTAGTAAATTTATTTGCCAAATCTTTGCAGTAAAAATCACATCTCTATTTTTTATGATATGGTAACTTAACTGATGTTATTACTACGAGGCAACAAAGGTCCTTGTGGGTTAGAGCTTTAATTTGCTTTGAAAACCTCTGCGATTAGTGACACTAATTAAAGCTTGCCTTTGAGAAAAAGACCTGAGGAGAATATGCAACCAAGGCCATGGTCTGGTTGCTGAGAGTTACAAAGCTAACAGTCACAATGAATGTGAGGTTAATAACATTAACGAAAAGTTTCTCCCAATTCCAGAATCATTGTTAGACACGCTGGCTACTTTGACATAATACCTTAATTCTATCATCATATTAATGAAGGATTGATAGCTTTATTTACAAAATTTTAAAGAAATACTTTCACTGTAATTACATCAGTTGCTCAAAATGCCCACCTCCGACGTTGACACACATCTGAGCACGGCTCAGCAATGGATTCATTGCATCCTGCGAAAGTTGTTGGTCATTACTTATTAACTCTGCAGCAGTGTTTATTCTTTCTAAAAGTTCATCCACATTATTGACCCTATGTGCGTACTCTTGAGCCTTAATGTGGCCCAAAAGGAAGTAGTCAAGCGGGTTTATATCTGGAGACCGAGAGTGCCACGAACGAGGACCTCCACGGCCAATCCATCGGTCGGGATAATATTGATTCAAAGGTATGTCACGGGACAATGAAAATAAGCTGGGTCTACGTTAAGATGCACGTACATTTGGGGTCGTAAAGCTAAGAGTATATCTTCTAAGAGGATTATAAAGTTCTTTAAGGACCTGGAAGTAAATTCTCCCCGCAAGACCATTAAATTCATGGAGTCCAATTAGCTGGATACTCAGGATTCCACACCAAATATTTAACGAAAACCGATGATGGATTATTTACACTATCTCTCGTGAATGTTGCTTCACCATTTTTTTTGTAATGCCTCCCCCTGGAAGGTAGTTTTAAAAACAGGAAATAGGAGTACATAAAATTCAAGGAGCATTAAATTTTAATAATTTAACAGTAAATAAAGGTAAAGTTTATTTAAACTTAGGGTTACACTTTTCTCACATTTTACACGAAATTATACATTCCAAAACTCTTTGGCAACTTCTGCAGATTCAACTTGTGATAGTAAGTGGTGCGTTGCCGCGGGTGGCGAACGTGAAATAATTGCTGTACTGCTTTCACCTCCCCCCAGGTTGTCATACTTTCCCCCTGCAGCATCAAATAAAATTTTATTTATTAGGTGTTTCACCATGGTTTGAGCGTGCACGTATAATTTCCGTGTTTCATTGTCTACGTATTCTCCATTCGTATGGAATTTGTCTTTTTCTAGCGAGTCTTTAAGTATTTTATATCCTTCCTCTACGCTTGAGTCACTTATTTTCGCAGCCAATATCCCCTTTCTCCGTGTTCATTTGCTGTCTGATCCAATTTTTTTTAGGATTCCGAGCACTGAGCAAGAATGGAAGGAAATAAGAAATCGTCTTCGGCTTATCTTTGTGGAAGTGAGTAATATTCGTGATAAAAAACAAGTTGTTTTTTATCATGGAAGGAAATCGCCCGAAATTTTGATGTGACTTTGAATTTTCCACACTGCTTGGGCGCCATTGACGGGAACATGTTTTGTTACAATGCCTTTTACAAACGGCGGAAGTAAATTTAATAACTATAAAGGAAAATTTAGCACAGTGCTAGTGGCAGTTGTTGATTCCGACTATTGTTTCACCTATGCTCGCGTGGGTTGCCGAGGACGTATTTCAGACGGGGGAGTTTTTAGCAGTACGTATTTCTATAAAATGATGCAAGGAAATGCTCTATCGCTCCCATCCCCTGAACCGCTCCAGGGAAGACAGTGTGTGCCCTTATGTTTTGGTAGTAGATGATGCAATTCTGTTAACTGTGAACATTATGAAGCCCTGTGCAGGAGAACTTGAACCATCACCTGAGAGTGTGTTTAACTATAGACTTTCCCGTGCAAGAAGAGTGGTGGAAAATAGTTTCGGTTTGTAGGGCTCTGTATTTCGACTAGTCAGGAGGCCGTTTCTATTGTGTTTATTCGTTTATTTTTTGCCCAAACGAAATATTATCCTTCATAAGTCTTTAAACCCTAATAAGTCGAGAGGACTACTGGTATGTCAGTGGTTGCGCACTGTCTAAGTAACTATTGACGAAAATATGAAGATTATTACCTTTTACAAGGATATTTGTTGCCTAGTTGTAATAACATCAGTTACCATATCATAAAAAATAGAGATGTGATTTTTACTGCAAAGATTTGGCAAATAAATTTACTAAAAGTTTTATTCTTACACATTTTATGATATATCTGAAATTGATAGTGCGATCGCACATTATGCGTTGTTGGAGCATGAAATTTCAGCAAATATTCGAGAGCCATCTTAAAAATGAGATACCGCTAACATTGATTATAGCAGAACAAGAACGATACATATCTTATGCACCACTGAGAAAAATTTCAAATATTCTCAATCGATGCTAATCATTGAAATTCGGTGTTTTCACTGCGATTGCAAAATACTTGTGAAAAAATTATTGGCGTTGGCCTAGCTCGGTTACTAAGGAGTCGAGGCCCCATGTTGATTGGACACAAATTGCTTAAAATCACCTTCTCAACTTCCTCCAGTAGTTTCGAACTTTCCTCCTGAAACTCCCTGTATGTATATATGTATATTTCATATTTTTTAGTTTTTTATATACGCGTCACTAGTGAGTAACCGTCTGCTAACAATCCTGTTAATACTTGAGCTTTGCCGCCACTATTTATGTATACTTTGACCGATTGCTCTCCTCCCTTGCTGCTCGCCTTTCTCCTATACCTGGCTTCCTACTCCTGTATTCCGCGAGTTACGTCCAGTGGGTCCCTGCCGAGTAACTCCCCTCAGCTATCACTTATTCCCGTAGCATTAAAAAAATATTGGTTGCCAAAAGCCTCCGTTGACGCACTAAGGAAAATCAATACTTACACTGGATTATTCAAACAATCGACCAGTAGTCTAGAATTACGACCGACAGCAAGTGCGAAATATAATGAGTGCCTGCCCAACAATGGTGCGCGCTTTATTATTATAGTCCCGGGTGCGTGTATTGTTGGTCATCTAGAACCTTCCTGAAAATTCTAGCATCGGTGACGCGCTAACTTCTAGAACGTTACATTGATTGTTCAGATCATGAATATACATTATGGATTGTGATCTCGTCGCCAAAATTTGTTGTCTAGAATTCCGTGAACAAACAACTTTTTGGAAAGTGGCGCCATCTAGTGATGAAAGACGGAAGTTCAAATGTAAATACAGTCGGCAGATGGTAAATAAACACGTCTTACCGGTTTTACCATGAATATACATGGGTTTTACCTACATTTAATCATAAGGGAGTGGGCAGTGGATAAAAAAATGTAGTACTACACGCGGTACGTAATTATACTTTTTTAATATCGTCCGGTCTACAGATATATTTAATTCCTCTCCAAATTTAACTACACAAATGCACAATTAACTTCTTAGCATGTCGTGAAAATCGCTATGCGGAAATTTGATAATAATGCGAGGTGATTTCATGAGTATTCCCAATGGCCATCATTGCAGTGTAGGTAAAAAGGAATGAACTTACCGCCGCCTTGAACAGATTCTTATTTTTCAACCCAAGTCTCCTATAATGGGTCCTCGTAGACGCATACCCTGTTTTTCAGCCTGGTACGAATCAAGTTCTATTTAAACAAGGCATCCGTGGAAATTGAGGGAACACGTAGCCTAGGCAACAATTCCAAACATCCGAATCCATAATATATATTCATGGTTGAGATGCTGAGTTTTCCCCGCTTATGTTCGATAAGATGTCGGAATGCATACCAAGTAAACATTGAAGTCAATGCTAAACTAACACAAACCAGTAATAAAAGTATGTTATGCTTTCAAAACAAACATGACTACGAATAAAATTCGAATAAACCATCCAAAATACTGAGAAACGCAGGTTGAGAGCGTGAATACGTCAGTCTTCGCTGTTCTTGTATCGACCTAGGGGAGCTTGGGTGAACAGCCCTTCCCGTCTCAAGTGCGGTATGTATTCAAAGTGACATTCCTTATTGAACGTGTCCCGATTGACAAATCTATCCTCCTTTGCTCCTACTTTCGATTTTAAGCTAAAGTTTTTTATTTTACTTAAGCCAGCACTGCGAGTATTGGCTCATTTCGCCTAGGCCATAAAGTCAGGGAGATTCGCCGAAGTTGTTATTCAGCCTGTCAACCGAGGAGATTACATGAAAAACACGAGTGTTAAATGCACACTGTGGAAGGTAGGGGATATATTAGGAATACCAGGGCAGTGAAATTCGGTTAAAGTAAGAAGGCACATCTAAATAAAAGGGTGGGTGGCCATAAAATAGATTTCGCAGGCAAAGTAGTTTACTTACTTAGGTGGCATATTAGAGGAAATGGACATTAAAGATAGGGATAGCAGGTGTTTATTTCCTCGATCAACGATAGTGTTTTAAAAGACATTATGGAGAGAATTTCTTTCAAACGGCTTCCAAATGTGTGATGCACTCGATTCTGGACTCAGCAAAGGCGTGCATGATAAATGCAATTGTTACCAATGACTTCAAAGGCAGCATTAGGATTCAATGGTGCGGTGAATCTGACCTGAATATGATGGGTGGATTAGTGCAGCCTCGTCTCTTTACTCTTCTACCCAAACGCTTATTCCAGGTAGTGATTTTATCGACAGTAAAAATGCGAAGATGATAGAAATTCAAAAGACATGAAAAAAGATCAATGATTCTTTTGTGCTCCTAGAAATTAATTAGTTTGAAATGACTGCCGTATCTATTCTCATAGTTTTTAAACGTGGGACACGCCGTTAAGTCGCCCATTTTATATTTTAAAAACCGAAAGCGTGTTTCGCGAAACGCATACCCTTTCGATAAAGCTTATTTTTTAAATTTTTTCGTTTCTAAATATCGAATTGATTCATCCTTAAAATGTTGCAATGATTAATTTTCTTCCAAGGGAGTCCTTAATTTTGAATTGTCTTCATGTTCGTTTCTTACCCTCTTCACCCTTACCTTGCCATATTAAGATGGACCGCAAGGGCTTTTGAGATTCGTCGAGACGGAGACATGGCTATACAGCGACTGCGATATAGAACTGTCTCCAGCCAAGCTACTCCTATTCCAAATAAGTCTTGGCCAATGGCCAAATTATGAACCGTAAAATATGGTGCTTTTCTCCTAACTAAACCAACCGAAGGTGAGTAAAACGCTAAGCCAATAGTTGCCACGATGCCGTATTCTTAGAAAGGCATTATTTTGAAAACAATGAGTGTGCGACCTGTAAAGCGACTGGCCGAATAAGGGATGATATAAATGAAACCAAATCGACCGGGTGAGATGAGACTTATTTGTTTTATGTATTTAGCGTGAAAATGACCTTCGTCGTGCTGAGGTTTCTGGCGGCTCAACGTCCCTAGTGCGAGGACAAACTTCGGCTTTCACTGAGATGGAGGCATCGTTACAACGGCGTACTTGCGATTCGGTGCTTTCTCTTTTCGTTTTGGCTCGAAATCGCCGCCCTGATTTCAAATGATGCGTGAAAGGTGTCGTCGCTCGCCGATATAAATCCACCGCCCAGGACGCCGCGAAACTTCAACGTAAATGCAAACGTTTAAGTGTTGACACTTACAATTAAGAATTCCTTTGGAAGAAAAATGCCGTCGCAAAAATTCAGGGATGAATAGCTTAGACGTTCAGCTGCAAAATATAAAAGAAATGAGCCTCGATCGAATGGGTGTAAGTTTTGTGAAAGAAGCGGTTTTAAGTTTTAAAATTATGCAACATTTTTTATTAAAGGTGCAATAATGTTTTGTGCCGCGGCGCGCCGTTGCTTTTCATTTCAGAAGAGCATTTGAGCTTCAACTTAAGTATCATATGACCAGAGATATCAAGGAAAAATCAAGCATAAAATTGGGAAGAGCTTATTTCTCATACTCACTCAGCTAAGGCAACGGATGTATATTTTGCAAAATAATTGGGCATACACAACAATATATAATAATAAACTCGGTTCGCTCGGTAGGGGGCTCCGCCCCCTACACTCTGGAACGGCTTCGCCGTTAGTTTTTGTTTTGATAAAATTTCCTGAAAAAAACGGTTTACTTCTAAGGGTCGAAAGTCTTCGAACTTAACGAGCTTAAGGACTTCTAGTCGTCGAAATCCATTTTTAAGAGTTGTACGTTAGTTCCACGTGTGAGCATCCGCCATTTTGAAAAGCGTAGGATTAATGGTTATTGAATTTCGTGTACGGACTGTGAAAACGCAATTTTCGAATTGGACCACATGTAACTTCGAAACTACGGGGCGTAGAAAGCACCATTGTCAATCCCAGGGCAAGTGTGATTCCTAGCTTGATATCATCGGTGGTTCTAGGGGTAATTTTCGTTAATTCTTTCGAAACAAAACTACCCGCGTTAACAATCTATTTACTATCTTTCAGACCGATATGTAGCCCATATAAAATTGAATGTCGCTCCAATCGACCGTTTAGTAGCTAGAGCTGGAAAACCGCCGAAAAGTCCCAAATTTCACCAATATTTCGATTTCTGGAGCTCGTATCGAAGCAAACATTAACGGTAACGATACTGATCATCGACGTAATAAAGAACATTCATTCGCCAGCTTATCTTGTGAGATGAAGTCGTTTCAGGCGTTAAACCCAGGAATCAGAATGAAAAAAACACGGAAAATGGGGAAATCCGCCATTTTTATTTTTTTTTGGGGGGAAAAAACTTTTAAAGCGTGTTACAATGATGAAAACAAAATTTTTTAAATGTACAAGTAAAAAAACTATGGAGAAAAAAGGGAAAATATATTCCATCACTAAGAATCGAACCTCGATCCTTTCCCATCGTAGCCCGACGCCTTACCTCTCGTCTATCTATCGACGAGAGGCCCTACCTTGGAGATAAGCTGCGGATATGGGTACGGGCCGGCGAGACACCTCCACGTGGCCCTCTCGGATTTTCTAGGTCCGTCGGGAATTCCCGGGCACCGCCGCAACTGCGGTGATCTTCGCGTTCCAAACCCTATCTCCCTGCGAGAGGATTCCAGGGAACTCGAAAGCTCATGCAGAAAAGAAAACTCTTTCCGGGGCTCCCGACGGCGTCTCCGGGCCCTTTTAGGTTACCCTGACGAACCCCTTGTGAGGGCCCGACAAAAAGCGGTTCCGCTGCCGGGTTCCGGAATATGAACCGGATTCCCTTTCGCCCGATCAACGGGCCTGTAAAGTGTCCTGTAAAGGAATGGGGCCGTGTACTAGTTTTAAATGTCTTTCATCTGATTTTTTTCGAAATTCTGAGTTCAAGCAATAGCTGTGAGTTAACCGTTAGGGTTAGGAAGATGCGATAGGTATTGTTCTTTAGGCAATTTCAATAGTAATGAAATGAAATCGTAAAATAAGAACATTTTTACCGTTCAAAAGAAATTGACGGAAAAACACAGGCCTGCACCGTCGGTTATTGTCGAAAAATACGCATTATTACTTTTTCTGAGGTTTTTATATAAAAAATTAAAATTTTCGCTACTTATCCGCAATGTGCATGTAAAGGCGCATAAAACTCTAAGCGTTGAAGGCCATATAGCCACTTGTAAAGTATTAGGATGGGAATCGCTATCACAGCGTAGATTAAATTATAGGCTTAACCTCCTAACTAAATTTAAGGAAAATCATTTTACTGACGACGTAAAAAACATACTATTAACTCCTTCGTACTACGGCAGATAAGATTGCGCCATAAAATTATAGAGCTAGATTGTAGAACCGATAGGTATAAAATGTCATTTTTTCCGCGTACCATTCGGGACCATAACAGCTGTGATCGTCGTCATGAATAGTTCGAGTATTGACAATAGGCAGGCAGTAAATCTTTCTCATTATATTCTCTACTCTTTTATTTATGCATGATGTAAATATTGATGTTCTTATTTATGCATGATATTTTGAATCTGTAGTAGTAGTCTTTGTATCCCTTGCATGTTGGAACGATTGACGATGGAATGTTTCTTGGTTATTAGATTTTTAATTGGCGCTTTGCATGTGTGGTACGCGGCTTTTAATGTAATTTCGGTGTTCTACCATATCATTCATGCATGCCTGGTGCGAAAGCACCCCCTGCCACACACCCTTTGGGTGGCTTGCAGGGTATGACGTAGATGTAGATGTAAAGACATGACGGGCATTTCGCAGGGATTAAATGTGGTATCATTTTCATAACGTCCAATTTTTGGGATTGTTCGTGATATTAATATGAGAGATAGATAAAAGGTAATGTTGCCTTTATATTTAGTATTTTAGTAGCGACAAGAAGAATTTCTAACGTCAGAAAAATATTTAACCGCTCAGAAGCAACGCACGAAATACCAGAAGCTTGGCGCCAACGGAACAAAAAAAATCCGCCATTTTAAATTTTTGTTTCAGTTTGTAGGAAAAAAACAGTGTTTTCTCTTATAATCCATAACTATCATGTTTAGTAGCATATGCATGCCAAATATCAACATTGGTAAAATGTTTAACCGTTCAGAGCCAACTCACCGTAATCCAGAAGTCAGCGTCACAACTGAGCGAAAAATCCGCCATTTTTAACGTTTTTGGGCCATTTGTAGATATAAAGTCGGTTATTTCACTACACGACCTTCATAATCATGTAATGCTGCACATGCATGCCAACGTACAAGGCTATAGGTGCAATAGTAGAGACGTGATGGTCATTTTACCGTGATTTAATGGCGCATCAATTTCAAAAAGGCTGATTTTGGGGGATTGTTTTGAGATATCCTTGAATGATAGGAAAAAACTAAAGGTATTCTTTTATGCATCATTTAATTAGATACAACAATAATTCATAACATTGGTCAAATGTCTTACTGTTCAGAGGCAACACAATGAATTCTAGAGACCTACGCCGCCACTGAGCGCAAAATCCGCCTTTTTTTATTTTTTTTCGCCATTTTGTTAATGGAAAGACGGCGTTTTCGCTAAATATCCATAAGGACCATGTAACATACCATACGTCTTCCAAATCTCAAGGTCATATCTCCATTATTAGAGACGTGACGGATCGAAAAATGTTTGAAAAATTCAAAAATCCGACAAATTCCGACTTTGGTTCCATCTAACTCCGAAACTAACGAACGTGGAAGCAATCGATTTGCGTCATTGTTTAGAGCGTTTAGTTGCCAACAAAAACCCGCCCTCCATTTTCAGATCAGATCGACCGTTTAGGCGCTAGAGCACAAAAACCGAAAAAACGGGAAATTTTAAACTAATTTTCGTGTTCAGAGACCTCTGGTGAGAAAACTACGAGGTGTAGAAACACGAGGTCAGTCGCATATTGTAGATGAATCGATTTGGCTACATAAATTTTTCGTCATATTTTAGATCCGAACTGTAGGTCAAGAGATATTAAGGGTAAACCAAAGGTCTAATTTTCGAAAACGTCGAAAAACCGCCATTTTGATTTTTTTTCGGCGGGTTCCGGTTAGAAATTTACGGTTTTCGGAATTTTTCCTCCGATCAATTCTTCCATAGAATGTCCGTGCCAAATTTCACGTTCCTACCCCATCTAGAAGTGGTCGGGAATTTGTATACATGAGTCAGTTAGTGAATTACACTAAGGGCTGTGTACATACAGGGTGGGGCAGAATGGACTCCCTGATTTGACGGGTGAATTGTAGAAAAACAAACAAAGATAGTTTTAAAACGTTTTTATTTCCCAAAACTACATTCAATGCCATTTTATTTTCATTTGGATTTGAAAATTAGTTCATCCAGGTGACGACCTAGGCGAGCGATGCACATATTGAGTCGTTCAAAAAAGTTTTCGAAAACTCTTCTCAGCATATCTTCTGATATTCCAGCGATGACATCTGTAATTGCCTCCTTAAGAGCTTCCAAGGTCCTTGGTCGAACTTTGTAAACCTCAGCTTTGAGATATCCCCAAAGAAAAAAATCGCATGGACTCAAATCCGGGGAGCGGGGGGGCCATGGAACATCGCCTCGTAAGGAGATGAGGCGGCCGGGAAACTGTCTTTGCAGGATTTGGCGTGAACGAAGGGCGGTATGGGCCGTGGCACCGTCCTGTTGAAACCAAAAGGCTTGTGTGTCATATTGCTGACAATACTCTTCAATTTTAGGTTGAAGAACGTTCTAAAGCATGTCACAATAACGCTCAAAGGTAACAGTAACAGTTAAACCTCGAGATTCAAAAAAGTAAGGCCCAATAATGCCTATGGAGGACACGGCGCACCAAACTGTCACTTTGGGGCTATGAAGAGGTCTTTGGTTAAGTTCACGAGGATTTTCAGTCGCCCAGTACCGAAAATTTTGCTTATTAACTGTGCCGGAGAGGTGAAAATGCGCTTCATCGCTAGACCACAGAATAGCGTCGGGTTGCACAGAGGTTAAAATTGCATTGCAAGCATCTGTACGTTTCACCCAGTCTTGTGGACTCAATTCTTGAACGACCATCATCTTGTAGGGGTGTAAGTGAAGGTCAGTGTGTAAAATTCGCCTTACCGTTCTGGACGATATTCCAAGGGCAGCAGCATGTTTCCGCGCAGAGCGCGATGGAGACTGTTCAATGGACGCTCTCACTGCCACGATGTTTCCAGGTGTCCTCGCACTTTTAGGTCGCCCAGCTGGTTTTCTAGGAAGTGCAGATCCTGTCGCCCGTACACTAGTAATCCATTTCCTAATGGTTTTAGCATCAGGAACCTTGTCATGACGAGCCAAACCAAACTGCCTACGAAAAGCCCTCTGCGTCGCCACCACACTATCATTGTTTTTAAAGAACGTTTCTATGACAAAGCCTCGATGCTAACCAGACCACAGTGGCGACACTCAATGTTAGAAAATGAAGACAGCCAAGCAGACGACGACGGACGACGGCCCGAGACAGCGCTTCAGGTGTCCGTGTGCCTGAACCTCTCTCTTCCCCTACCTCCCCCATCCTTTCAGTTACCCCTACATTCCCCATCCCCCTACCTACTATTGCTATGCGGGTTGCGTTCTAAGGGGTTATAGGGGGGAATCATAGAAATGAAATTCACACATACAGAAGATAAATATGCCAATTTATTGTTGCACTTTCAAAACAGTCACGCCAGCGACTAACATATAATACACTGCAAAGTACAAAATTTGACTAAAGAAATCACAAAAAAGAACAATGTACAGTGAAAACTTGAAAAAGTACCCAATTTATTAAATCTAAGAATGAGCCATAGATATAGAATTAACGTAAAGAATAATGTGAAACCATAACAATGTAACCAGGAAGTTTATAATGTAAGATGAAAAATTGCAAAAATTTAAAAGGAAAAGCGAGCAAGTCATAACTGCAAATTTTCAATGTAATACCCTGAAATGAACAAATTTACTTGCTTCAAAGATGTAAGTAAAAAAATGACAAAGAAGAACGATAACTTTAAAAATTAAAACAAATCCCAGTGACAATTAAAACTAAAGCAAAGAACAGTGTGATGACATAACCCCAAACACTACACTCTCAAGATCAAAACCTACAAAAATACAATAACAGCATGTACATAAGGATGAAAACATAAAAGGACACTGCACTAAGAGATTTTTGTGCACAAAAAATCCAGGAGAGCCCCTATCTATCACACTTTGAATGCAAGAGCTAATCAAATGGCATTGTTCCAAGAGTGCAGTACAGCTTATCCCAGAGTTTCATACTAGAAAGGCAGGCTCCTGAGTCATGTCCTATGGCGAGCATTTGCTGACTTAATTTTCATGTATTACTTGAATGAATGAATGAAGAATATTACATAATAAATGGTGTCAACTTCACCATTTCTTAGCCTTAAGCCTGAATCACACAATCATTTTTTTCCGTCCCTCTGAGGGATAGCTCCAATGATAGCTTTTCAGGGACAGTGACAATGATAGCTTCAGCTATCATTTTCTGAATCACACGGTCATTTTGGCCATCCAATTCTCCATCCCTCTACTCATACTTACTGTTTACTACTCTCAATCCATTGTAAGCCGAACGGCATGAGAGTCGCTCTGTGCATCCATGCGCTCTGATTGACTAAATGTCAACGATGCCTCCAGAGATGGGAAAAGGGACATGTCCAGTGACAGAAAAAGCGATAGGGATCCCTATCCCTGGAGCCATCCTTAAATTTGTTCGCGTCATGTGATCATTTGAGCTATCCCTTGAAAGGGACAGAAAAGATGAACGTGAGATTCAGACATTAGAGTCTGTATGAAATGAAAAATCAAGTCAGTAAGATCACCATGCATGGCAACTCATGCTTTAAACAAGCATTTATCTATAAACTAAAGTGGACTGAGGCACTTAGATTTGTTAAAACAATGTGCAGTTGCAACCATTTAATGGCTAGAGTCATGAAACAGAAGACTGATATGCACAATCACATAACTAATCTCATCACCAGATATTGTGCCTCCAGATAGTAGGAGCAGGAAAGTGTCTCAAAGACTTAACCCCATCAGTATGCAGCAATGACTATAGTACCTCCAGAGCTTCAGTACAGAAATCCATGTCTCATGAAGAAGATATAACAGTGCAGAGGCTTGTCGTTGAAGACTGTCGAAGTTATCCCTCGATGCTGCTGAAGCTGAGCAAGTCAGGTCTCTTGACAGCTTTTGCCTATAAGCCAGGGACATCTGGAAAAAGTTATGCAAGTCCAAGAGTTAGATAATGACAAATAAAAACTTAGGGGATAACTTATGTTGAAGTAAACAATGATAAAAAAAGACTTACTAATATCTCCCAGCTATTGCATGAGTGATAGTCTAGCTGATGGAAAACCCGTGAGAGGAAATTCAGTTTCCTTTCCCTCCATACAGAAGTTCTCAGTCTTAGGAGTTAACTCTCAAACACCAATGAGACGTCACCAGTCAGCCATCCGCTCAACTCTGAGTGACGAAGAAATAAAGAAAAAAGAAGAAATTTGCAAAAAAAACTCTTTATTACTTTTCTTACATAAAATGTAGCACATAAGTAGTAGTATGATAAAAGATTACATTCTACCAACCTTGTAAAAGCTATCTTTTTCATAGCTGCATTAGGTGGCTCATTCACACATCACCTGCAGAGAATTAGAAGATCAGTCTGTAGCAGCTGACACTCAAATATTCAACCACAGCCAAGTAATTCATTCATATATTATTCTTTATCTTGACATTCTTCATAATCTACCTGTAGTAGCACACATATGGAAGAGTTTGAATAACTGAAGTCAGAGCACAAAAAAGATAATGTTAAAATATCAACTAGGTACTTTAATGACTATTATTCTACCTATACTAAGCCAAATCAATAAAGTTATTGTGATATGGATTATATGGAGTACCCAGATGTAGGTCAGAAAAAATCGATGAATGTACTCCCGATTTATTTGGTCACGAACATTATATTTTAACATGAGCATTTAACATTAGTGAAGAACAAATGCTGTGGAACTAACTTTACACATGATCATGGTTATTCACTTGAAAAGTGATAAGATTAAAAACAACCTTGCTGTCGGAATTAGACATCATAAACTGTGATCTTCGGAATTCTCCTATACTAATCAAAAGTAAAACGTAATCATGATATTCACCAAGATTAACTTTCATCTTCATTCATTCATTCAAGACATCTTGGCTACTGGTGAAAATCCATTGGTAATCGATGGAAATAACAGGAGACTGACAGATTTACCCACCAGAAGTACTGCACGCCTCCCCTCTGGAGTTGCCATCCAAGAAGTACCTGACATAGATCTCACTTCCGACATATTTTCAATGCCTGCAAGACAACAAGCACGATAATTTTATTGAGGCTAAGATTTAACTAGTGATACATTAAGTTTCCTGGTTCCCGACCAGATAAGTAGAAATATCTTGGTATTGAAGTAACAATGCTCACTGACCTGTCTCAGGTGCAGCAGAATAGCTGGCTTTCGGCTCATCGTCCATTCACAGCCATAGCGGAACAACATACATTTCTTCCAAAGCATCACCATTTACTGGATAAGGTGACCAAATTACGTACACACTCAGTCGCGAATGGTATTTCCATTAATTTTAATTCAGAAAACATTTTTGGCGAACGTTCTCTGACATTCACATGCATACACAAAATCAAGACGGGCACCACGCATCCAAACTTTTATGTTGAAGATTCCAATTGATATCGGGGGTCATCTTGAAGACTTTTGAGGCGAGTTGAACACCGGAATGTAGAACACTTTCACAGCGATATCATAAAAAAAGAGATTCCTTCACAGCACAGACAAAAAACTTACATAAAAAGTTACGTTGCACGTTCAGAGCAATGTTTTCGTTGATATCAGTTTATATTCGAATAATTCAAAGCAATACTGCGTGCTTTCATTGGCCCATGACGGCGCGCTGTGATTGGTCCCTTTCACTGAGAGAGAGATAGTGAAATAGTTGTTAGAGAGAGACAGATATATGACAATTAAATGTTATTAACTAAGAAAGTTAATTACCTTAAAAATCATCAATTATTTTTTTGAGTCCTATCAAATACATAAATTCATTTATTACTGTTCCAAATTGCAACTTACTTCACCGTGAAGGCTCACAAATTTAAAGGGCCACTGTTTACATTCGGGAATGGGAGTGCACGGTCTGTGCACCAGACCACTTCGTGGCGACTACTGAAAATGGCGTCGCTTCCCCCACCTAACGCCACTACTCCCACCCCGCTAACCCACCTGCGCGCTCTACAGTGATTGTCTGAAACTAGGGAGTCCATTCTTCCCCACCCTGTATATAGGATATGTGCTCCAAATTAACTGTAATCGGAGATGTCATGGGTATTTTTGATCGTTTTCTTTGTGAAATACCGAAAGACGGAACGTGATGAAATTTACCGAGGTCAAGAACACTCTGAGCTCATGAATTGAGGTATGCAATTTTTCATTAATTCTCAATTGAGTATTCGGTTAAACAAAAATAAAATTATCATAAGAATAGGAACCAGCTGTTTTTGGATAGTATGAGAAATAAATTCTCTTTGAGATTCCCAACAAATGATTTCTTTGGCTCTGGTTGATCTTTCGATTACATGCGTGCTCAAGGAGTTGTTCCCTTGTTGCTTGGGTTAACTTTGTTTTCGATTATTTTAGTGAGCATATTAATATCAATATTATTCGTTTTTTTTACGGAAAAAATAGTTGATTGCGCCTCCGTGGGGTTTGAGTAGAGATGGGCGCCGAGAAGGTTGACTTCGGCGGCGGCGTCGGCGGGCAAAACGGGCGGCGGCGCCGAAGGCTTAAACTGACAAATAGACGTACCTATGCAGATAAAGCTAGGTCTCGAGACCAATTGTGAAATTATTTGGACCCAAATTCGCGTCAACTCGTGCCCAAACAGTGACCATTATACTAAACTTTTTATTGGCTGTTTCTACCGCCCACCTAACTGTGATTTATCGTATCTGCAGGACTGTTTCGATTCTGTTCTCCGTGCACATGCTTATGGTGAAGCTCTACTTTTTAGTGATTTTAATTTGTCCATTGATTGGACTGCTTCCGTATCTGGATCTCCTACAAACCATTTTGGCGATGTTTTCCTTGACCACTTTGTGAGCGGTCTCGGACTCCATCAGTGTCTTTCTTTCCCCACGAGAGATACGGCAACTTGGATTTCACAGTTTCCTCCAAACAAGTGCATTCCTTAGCAGCAGGCAGAAACATTTTCTCAACTGACCACGAATCCCTTGAGTGTTCTCTAACATTCCCCTTCCCTCGACAACGCCAAAATTCCGTGCCTCTTGCCCCCCCCCTCCCCCCAGATCCCCCCGTCGCACAGTGGGCGGAAATCGAAAAAAACTTGTCAAAACTAATATCTCCGTTATTATTTAACGTAGATCCACGATTTTTTCCTATTCTAATGATTTTTACCTCCTAAATCCGAATCTAATGTTGTTTTTGCTGTAAACCAATCAGGGGGCTCTCTGAAACAATATGGAAACAGTAAAATGCCCTTCTTTACATATTAAAAGCGCTGCATGTAAGATACTTATTATATTCCTACAAGTACTATCAATGAGTTAGCAACATCAATACATAACTCTGAACAACTTTTCCGTTGCGATGTATCGATACGCGGTATCGATACAATATCCCATATAGTAATGATAGGAATTTTATCAATGTATTCCACGGAAATTAATGTAAGTAATTTTTTATTATTTTCATTAGGAATTAAAACATATTTCTGTATCTGAAATGAATGACTAATTACTTGTAAATAATACACACATGAGTTAATACAGTTAAAAGTCATCGTCATCTGAATCAATCTCGTCGCTGTCTCCGTCCGACTCTGTGTTCTCATCAATCAGAAGGAGATTCCTAGTTTCTTTGGGTACTTTCACATTTCCCTGATTTGAATCTGTTGACGATGATATTATCGGGTCCGAAGATAGAATAAGTCTTCGAAAAATATCCTCGAATGACACAATTCTTGACAATTTTCTGGAATGCTGCTCCCGGAACCTCCGAATATCCTTATGCCTCGATTCAAGGGCCTCCTCCGACAATTGTCCAATAGGTAGCACTGCTGCTTGTACAATAGACGCTCCATGTATAAGAATCCTATGTACAGTTGGGGGCATAAAATACCATGAATAGTACTCCACATAAAGGGCAGCAGTGGAAGAGCAATAATCGCGGAAGTCCACTAGATAAGGCTTTCAGAATGGTCAAAAACCTCTCAATAAGCTCCTTATTAATACCTGGAAAAATATGACGACCAGGTATTATTTCTATGTAATTTTCACTGAGCAAGCTGATTTGAATCAAAGATTATGAAACACAAACTAATACAAGTAATTGGTTTTTTACGCACCAGAAATTTCCGCTGACAGATTTGGATCGGATAAGAAGCGTCTCGCAGTATTTCCATCATTTGTCGTTCCGCTACCCGGTTTTGGAATGTCTACTAAAAGTCCCAATCTTGTCCTGAAAGACTCTGGCAAGTCTTTCTTCCTCCTTTCCACTTCGTCTTTACTGCCATCAGCTTTCTTAGTCTAAACATGAAAAACGATATTGTCGTATGATGAAAAGTTTTTGATGCTGTTTTTCTGGGTAATGAATGATGCTATATAAATTTAAAAAACGTACCTTCCATTTCTTGACGTTTAGCCGGTAAGCAATTCGCAATAGACACTAAAAAAAACGAATATAGCAGTGAAGAGGGGATAATCCAGAAGAATATTTCGTTTCATACTCATCCGTTCCAACTGGTTCATTTCTGATATTTTAGCACCACAAACGTAACATTTCATGGAGCTTGTGTTTGTAAGAGCACTGCATATCTAACACAGGAAAATGAATGAACATTTATGTTCTAAACGAAGGCCATAAACTTAGCGTATTTACTGGCAAAGCCTACCTTTCCATCTACCATGGTGAGGAGCATTTTATAATTCACGGCGATGCTACCACACTCAAAAGTTTGGAGCTTCTTTATTTGGCTATTTATGTACCGCTCTTCTTCTATAGCCACCTCTTTTGTCTCTCGCGTCCACTGAAGCCGTATGGGACGGCAATATCGGGTGGATGATGGCCGAGGATTGGACCAAAGGGATTCTTCTGTTTGAAATGAAAGAAATGTTGTATCACTCTCATGCAAAGGTATTTTTAGGCGATTTAAAATGAGTGTTCCAAACTGCAGCTCACTAACCTGTTACATCATCCAGCAGACGAAGCGGAACGAAAGAAGTGGCAAGCAGGCTTTCCTCACTCGCATCTTTATCCTCCCAAATCTGTTTATAAGGAGAATGCCCGGAGCTTCCATCGAAACCCCATTTGCAGATAAAAGTAAGATGGAGGTTGTGATGGTCTTCTCGAATAATTCCAATAGAAGAAATCAGGCGAGAGGCAGTATGATTAAGAAGCGCTTGAAGGCTCACTTGGCATTTTGTTTCCGAAAATGTCATCTCTTCTGGATACGCAGCTTCCTTCTCAGATCTAACCTTGTCATAACTGGGATACAATCTATGCCCACATTTATTGGCTGTATCTCGAAATGTTCTATAATGCGCCTTAGAAATATGGCAATTCACAATCAAGGAAAGAGCTTCCATAGGTGTCAACTCCCTTTGACAGGTGGTCTCCGACCTCCACTTAGAGAGTATTCGTTTTCCTCTGCTGGGTGTTGTTGTCGTCACTTCCTTAACAACCTTTGCTGCTGCATCATCTCCTTCTGCTCTAAGCTTTATCGACGTAGCAAATGATAGCTCCGCAGTCGATCTCTCTCGTAAGTCCGTGATTTTTCTCCGTTTGGTTCTTTCGCTGGAAGCCTCAAAATTTTTTCTAGGCCTCCGCCCACTAGAATATTCAGAGCATCCTGAAACTGAATAGCAACAATGCCGTTATGCGCAAAATTCACATAATGAGGACCTAAACTTTAGACCACAGCAAAGGAACTAACCTGAGCTTGAAGACCCAGGAAAATGTTTGTAAACAATAGCTGGAAATACAATTTCCGTCTTCAGCCAATCTTTAAATTTCTTTTCGAACCTTTCATCAATTCTTTGACATGATTTCCATTTACGGAAATACGAGTTAAAAAAATTGTCCCCCATGAACTTTCCCAAAAAATCCTTTATCTCTGTATCTCCTTCAAGACTAAATTTTTTATGCAGAAATTTGAATGCCGATTGTTTTTTTGACTCGATCGTCACTTCCCTCCTCTTCATTTTCTCCGCTGTCGGAGGTAAAAACTTCTAAATCACAAAACCACCAACAAAAAAATAGCTACATGTTCTAACGTTGCGTTATCGGTAGTAACTCTTTCTACAACTAGTGGTGTCAATCATACCTGTATCCGATGTTAATGTATTCTCTCCGTCGTGTACGACCTCTCTGCAGTAGAGTAACTTCGACATCCGGCAGCCAAACTATGGGTGCACCGAGGGGAACTCCTCTCTCAGTTGTCAATGTGACTAAAAGACGTCGATGTTTCTACACTCACCAGCGAAGTTAGACTGACCTTATGAGTAAAACTGAGGAGGCAAGAAATTTTTTAAGCCAATAGGACGTGCGTATTTTTGGGAAAACCGCCTTGTAAATTGCTGGCTAACTCGTTCACTAACGTGTTCCAGAGAAGCGATCTTTTGGAGGCTTTAACCGATGCACATACGCTACGGTCGTAAAACAATTAGCGGCGACTTTTCAAAGAAACAGCCAAGTCCCAAACACCATATTCATGAGCCCCACATTTTCAAGGAACAAAGTATTGGAGAGCACAAGAGGTGTTACTTAGTAAACAACTAGGAGTGGAAGCGGATTACGGCCCCAAGGGATAATTGCGGTCTGTCGGTCATGTGCAATGACCGCGCCTGCTTCGATTCTTTTCCCTCTTCTCAAGGTCGGAGGGGCTTCTGATTTGAAAGGAACTTAAGTGCGGGAAATCCCCTGTATCCATGTGAGAATGAGTAGGAATAAGGGAAAAATATCCACTCTGCAGGTATTTGGTCACATGCCCTCATCGGGCTCATGGGTGACCGGCGGCCGCGGCGGATTTTCCACTTTCAATATGCCACAAAGAGAGTGTGAATGTACTTGTGGACAAATATTTGCCTTTATTTTTAACTTAGGCATCTTTCCTAACAATTGGAGTAAAAATCAAAATGGTGGAAACTTTATTTGCTTTAAATTGGAGCAACAACCAAATCAGGAAATTCTGCGGCTTATTACCCGGCCGGGCGGCTGTCTTGTCTTCTTATACATATTCCAAGGAAAAGGTGCAAGTTGGGGCAAGATTTTTCTTTTAAAACATATAGTAAAGATTCAGGTCTTTCTTGCCATGTATATTTTTGGATCGAGTCCTGTCGCCCTCATAAAGATTTTTTCCACTTTATGAAAAAAATAGTCCAAAAATAGTGAACTTTTGAATGTTTAATTATTATATGAAAAATTAATAAAAACAAATAAATTTTTCCGTATAATTCTTAGAAAACGTTTATCCTTTTAGAAAATATGCTTTGAAATTTATGGAAAACCAGCTTAACGACTCAAGAGCGAAAGTAAAAACTCGATTTTTGCGGAAATTCCGATTTGAAATTTTTTCTCATTTTTAACGGCTTCTGATGGTTTTATGGATGAACCAAATATTTAAATAGCCATAGTTCCTTAATCCTTAGACATTATATTATCAGACTGTACCATATTTGCTTTCCAAAAAAATAGTGAAAATTCAGGGTTTTGGCAAGTTTTTTTTTATTTCCGCCCACTGTGCGTCGTTGGAACAAAGCGGACTGGCCTGCCATTAATCGGACCCTCTCGTTACTTCCCTGGGACCTCCTGGAGCTTGGATCACTCGAAGACGCACTCCCAACTCTTTTACGACCTTCTCCACGCTGCCATCGTGGACCTCGTCGCTTGTAGAAGAGTGGCCCTGTGGCTCACATCAGAGGCATCTTGGGCCTTGAAAAAAACGCTTGCTGCCTGGAAACTTTCGAAATCCCACCCCAACCCTCGTACCCGCGAGTCCTTTGTTGTTCTTCGCCGCCACGCGCGACACCTTCTTCGTCGTGACTACACGGACTTTGTGAAAAGAATTACTGGGGGCATTTAAGGTGAATTCGAAGAGATTCTGGTTGCTGATCAATTCCAAACGAAAAACGCCTCGTATCCCACTCACTTTGTCCGCCGGTGGGGTGTCATATGAAAGGGACGCCAGGGCCTCGGCCTTCAATAACTATTTCTCGTCCAATTTCCCCCCTTCCTCTCCTAATATCGACCTCCCCCCTGTTCACCCGGTTTCCACGCATTCTCTTGCATCTATCTCCACCTCTCCTCAGGAAATTCTCAACTATTTGTCCCATCTACCCACTAGCAAAGCTACCGGTTCTGATGATATTTCCTCAATGTTCCTTCGTCTATGCACGTCTGATGCACTTTATATCCCCATCTCCATCTTATTCAACAGATATTTCCAATCTGGAACTTTTCCGTCGCACTGGAAAAACTCCAATGTAAACCCTATTTTGAACCCTGGACCGATAGATCTTATTGAAAACTACCGCCCTATCTCCATCTTACCGGTTTTGTCAATTATTTTTGAGCGTATTCTCCATGATCGCATTCTTCACTTTACCCTTCCTTACATCTCACCTCTTCAGTATGGTTTCCCTCGTGGCGGCTCCTGTCTTACAAATCTATCTACTCTGCACCATCATATCTGGGGGGAAAGACAAAGACCTTTGTGAGTCACTTCTGTATACATTCACATCTCACTCACTACATCAATTAGTCACTGCTCCAACTAGAGGGAAAAATACACTTGATCTTTTAGCGACAAATATTCCACACATGGTTGTAAACATAGGTACGGATAAGGGAATAAGCGACCACAAGATAGTTAAAGCTAATTTTTCCGTGAGCATGATCAAGAAACATAATCCACAAAGAAAAATCTACTTGTTTAATAAGTCTGACTACGAAGGTATGAAACGAGAGTTGCAAAATTCATTTACTAATTTTCAAAAAATAAGTATCAACAGTAATACTGAGGTTTTTTGGAATACTTACCTCAACGTTACACGATCAGTAGTTAGCAAATACGTACCAAGTAAATGGAAAAGAGCCAATGCAGAGCCTAGGTGGTATAACGCGGAGGTTAGGAAAACATTAAAGCACCAGAGAACATGTCGTGCTAGGTTAAAAAGGGAAAAAATAAACAAATCCTCCGAAGTACTATACACAGTCACCGAAAATTACAAAATATCTAAACTCTTAGCAAAAAAGCGTGCCGAAGGGCGTTAGCTGATTTAAAAATTAAATTACTGGGAGAACAATTGAACGATAATCCCAAGGCATTTTGGTCGTATGTTAGGGACACTCAAGGAAATAAATCAACAGTACACACGCTTAAGAATATCAAAGGGGAAAAGCTAACCAACAGTCTACAAAAAGCCAATTCGTTAAACTCATTTTTCAAAAGATTTTCAATACTTGTGCACAAAATCTTTTCGATCCGCAGCCTGTTCGTTCCCAAACATTTATGCCTGAAATTATTATAAATTGTCGCGGCATAGAACATCAGCTAAAAAATATCAACCCCAACAAATCCCCCGGTCCAGATCAAATACCTGCTCGCGTATATAAAACATTGGCATCAGACATAGCGCCTTACTTAGAATTAATATTTACCAAATCTTTAGTAGATCACGTAGTGCCTAAGGACTGGAGAGTAGCAAATGTCACACCTATATTCAAAAGTGGCGACAGGGAAGACCCTAGTAACTACAGGCCTATTTCTCTCACATCCATTTCGTGTAAGGTATTTGAACACATAATCGCAAGCTCCACTATGAGTCATTTAGATAGGGAGGAATTATTAATAAATAACCAACACAGATTTCGAAAGGGTAGATCTTGCGAAACCCAATTGGCCCTCTTTGTTCATGACATCTTGCTCTCGGGTGAAAATAATGTTCAAGTTGACGCGATATTCCTCGATTTTTAGAAAGCTTTCGATAAGGTACCTCACGTTTAGTTCCTCTGAAAACTAGAGGCATATGGAATAGACAAAAACATTATTAGTTGGATTAATCAATTCTTACATGGGAGGGAACAAAGGGTTGTCTAAGACGGTATCATGTCAAACACAGCGTTACATCGGGTGTTCCTCAGGGAAGTGTAATTGGTCCACTTTTATTTCTCTTGTACATAAATGATATAAGCAACGTCGTTAAAAGTAAGCTTAGACTCTTCGCAGACGACGCGGTAGTGTATAGGGATATTAACAATTCCGAAGATAGCGACTCGTTAACAATCGACCTCACATTAAGTTACTCTCAAAACTAGAAGCATATGGAATAGATAAAAACATTATTAGTTAGATTAATAAGTTTTTACTTAGGCGGGAAAAAGGGTTGTCATAGACGGTATCATGTCAAACACAGCGTTACATCGGGTGTTCCTCAGGGAAGTGTAATTGGTCCACTTTTATTTCTATTGTACATAAATGATATTAGCAACGTCACTAAAATTAAGCTTAGACTCTTCGCAGACGACGCGGTTGTGTATAGGGATATTAACAATTCCGAAGATAGCGACTCGTTAACAATCGACCTACTTGCTATTCATGCTTGGTGCAAAAAGTGGCAGATGGAACTAAACATAAAAAAGTGCGTAGCAGTCAGCTTTTGGAAAAAGGAAAATAGGCCAGGTAGGGCTTACAGAATTAATAGTACGGAAATTATTCACGCCGAGTCTGCTAGGTGCTTAGGGGTCGCAATTACTAACGACATATCTCGGGGAAAACATATTCGGGAAATATGCGGTCAAGCATACAGGAAGATAGGCTTTATCAAGATAGTGTTCGGAAAATGTGATGAGAAAGTGAAAGAACGTTGTTATTTTGCAATCGTTAGGCCTCATCTGGAATATGCTGTTAGTGTAAGGGATCCATGCGAAGCGGGGTTGATATCAGAGTTAGATCGCGTGCAGCGAAGAGGAGCTAGGTTTGTGAAACGATGCTACGATAAGTTGGCTAGTGTGTCTGGACTGTTAGAAGAATTAGGATGGGAATCGCTATCACAGCGTAGATTAAATTATAGGCTTAACCTCCTAACTAAATTTCAGGAAAATCATATCTCTGACAACGTAAAAAACATACTATTAACCCCCTCGTACTACGGCAGATTAGATCGCGCCAATAAAATTATAGAGCTAGATTGTAGAACCGATAGGTATAAAATGTCATTTTTTCCGCGTACCATTCGGGATCATAACAGCTGTGATCGTCGTCGTGAATAGTTCGAATTGTGACAATAGGCAGATAGTAAATCTTTCTCTTTTTATTCTCTACGTTCTTATTTATGCATGATGTAAATGCAGATGTTCTTATTTATGCAAGATATTTTGAATCTGTAGTAGTAGTCTTTGTATCCCTTGCATGTTGGAACGATTGACGATGGAATGTTTCTTGGTTATTAGATTTTTAATTGGCGCTTTGCATGTGTGGTACGCGGGTTTCACTGTAATTTCGGTGTTCTACCGTATCATTCATGCATGCCTGGTGTGGAAGCACCCCCTGCCACACACCCTTTGGGTGGCTTGCAGGGTATGACGTAGATGTAGATATCATTTCTGCCTTCGAAAATGGGTCGCAACTCGACGTTTGTTATCTTGACTTTTCTAAGGCTTTTGACTCCGTCAACCACACCCTCCTCCTGAACAAACTTCGATCTCGATATAGCATTCATGGTACCGTCTTCTCAGTTATTTCACATTTTTTACGTGACCGTCACCAGCGTGTGATAATCCATGGTCACTCCTCTGCATTCGTCCCTGTCTCTTCCGGCGTCCCCCAGGGCAGCGTTCTCGGTCCTCTTCTCTTTGCACTCTACGTGGATGATCTTGTTGATGACATTTTACCCTTGGGCTGTAACATTCTCTTAGACGCTGATGACTGCAAAGTGTTTAAGAATGTGGGCAGTAAGGCTGTTCACTTCATTTACAGTCCGCTCTTAATGCAATTGATAGCTGGTGCGCAAAATGGTTACTACGTGTTAATCCAGGTAAATCCGCTATTATGTCCTTCACATTAAAAAGCAAAACTATCTCCTCGACTTACCAACTTTCCAAACACCCTGTACCTTCCGTCACTTCCTTCAATGATTTAGGGGTCACCTTTGACCAAAAGCTCCTTTTTAGTGAGCATATTTCTTAATTTCTAAAAAAGCTATGTCCATAGTGGGGATTCTATACAGACTTAATGAAATTACCGACCCTTTTGCCCTTAAATCTGTGTTTCTTGGTTGTGTACTGTCCATCCTTGAGTACTGTTCTCCCATCTGGTCAACTACGTCCCTCACTACACTTAAAATACTCAACCGCCCCCTTCATTTCTTTTTATCCATAGTCCGGCATCGCGTGCCCTCCCTTAGACACAGATCTCTAGTTGAAATTCTCTTGTTTCTATAGGTCTCTCGCATCTTCCCCATCGCCGTCTGATTTCTGACCTTAAATCTTCCTACACACTTCTATCATGAACGGGTCCCTCCGCTCTGATCGTCTTCTCTCCTGTTTTTCACTCCGCACCCCTGCCCGCACCACTCGCGATGGAAGTCTGTTTCACACACCCAAATTCCGTCTCTCCCCCTCCCAACGTTCCATTTTCTACCGCCTACCTTCAATTTTTAACACCCTTGCCAACAGTCGCCCTACCCTTGACCTTTTCTCCTCACGCAACATCTTTTCTCCCCAACTTAAACGCATTGTGTCCTCCTCTTCTTCCTTCCCTGCCACAAAATTGACTTTTTATTTTTATTGCTGTTGATTATTGCTCTTATTGTTTTTACTACATATTTTTGTATTATCGCTTCACTTTTTTGTTTATTTAAACCCAATTTAAAGGCCCTAGATGCTGTTTTTGGCGATTTAATAAATAAATAAACAAATATATGAAAAGTCATGAGGTTCATAATTATGCTTTAAACGTCTTAATGGGCAAAAAGTAATTAGTAAATATTTGTGTGTAAACAGTCACAAATGAAAAATTACAGTAGTTTTTGCAACATAGCAACATTTCTGAAGGAATTAAACTGACATTCATTTCCAAAGATTCCGCCGATATTGTATGCAATTACAAATCGAGAAGACGAGACAAGATTTGCAAATATCCTTCTTTAGCTCTGAAGTAAATAGACTGAATAGGAGGAACTGATAGAAAACATACTAGGGCAGAAGAGGAATATTTCCCTCCTCAATGACCATGTGTTCAAAGGCAGTTCTCCCCTTCTCTCCATCATTTGCCTACAGTGAATTCCTCCTCCCCCCCAACTTTTTACTTACAATGCTTCAACACCACATAGCTGAAAATGCCCATCCCTCATCCTCAGCTTCATTTGGAGGCCTTCACCCCAGGACGAGGCTCCAATAGCCCCTAACTTCCGCGATTCCCCCACCTCTATCCACCTCCAACCGAAGACTGAAGGATCGCAGCCCACTCCGGTATATCCCTTCTTGGGAACCATGGGCGCCAGCAGAAATGACCGCCAACGTCAGTGACGGGGTTCCCCCACTCCCACCCGGGGACCTCAAACCTTTCCTTCTCCAGCGACAACAGGCTACCTGCACCACGGGGTACCTATTTCATTTGCAGCAATGACAATCCATCCCAAGCTTACTACTTTTTGTAGAAGGGGGAACACCCTTTCCACCGCAGGACATTGTAAGAATTTTGGGTTTTCCCACAGTTGTCTGTTTTTGAAACCACCCTGCCCCCACTTAATCCCCGACACCCTAGCTCTCCCATTTTCTTTCCTTTCCTCTGCCGGCCAAAGGCCCCTCACTGCCCTTCACCCCCTCCCGATCATATCCTCTCCGGCCCCTACTCACCCCTTGCCTCCCCGTCAATTGTATATGAGCGTAATTTGTTACCTTAAGCTGATCCATAGTCATTGAAACCTACATCTACGTGATACCCTGCGAGCCACCACGAGGGTGTGTGGCAGGGGGTGAAGATCACCAAACATGCACTATTGACGTGCAAGTAGGATATTTAAGGGACGCATGCTAGAGAACAGGGTCACATGGAGCTAGGTGGTTAGTATCTACTAATAAGGAAGGGATTATTGGTTGTTATTACATGCATCATGCACTACAGACTACTCTAACTATATTTCACCTACCTATCCCTTTGCTACGCTGCCTATTGTTCTCTCTTATAGTACGCGGGAAAAATGACATTTTAAATCTATCGGTACGACAATCTATCTCTTTAATCTTGTTCATATGATCAAACCTAGCATAATACGCAGGGGTTCTCAATATATATCTAACGTCATCTCTGAACAAATCGGTTTCGAATTTACTTAAAAGGTTTAACCTAAATTTTAACCTGCGTTCTGATAGTAATTCCCATCCTAGTTCTTCTATTAAACTCGTAACACTTATACAATTATCATAACGGCCTTTAACAAACCTAGCAGATCTCCTTTGCACGCTCTCTTAATTCTTTTAGCATACCCTCCTCGTACGGATCCCATATACTAGCGGCATATTCTAAATGAGGCCTGACAAGTGTAAAATAGCTTCTTTCTCGTACTCTCTCATCGCATTTGCCAAGAACCCTTTTTACGAATCCTAATCTACGGTTTGCTACTCTAGTTATTTCCCTGATGTGTTTCCCCCATGACATGTCTTCAGTGATGGTGACGCCTAAGTATTTAATAGAATCTACGTTAGATATTTTCTTTTCTTTGATGCAATTTTTATTCCGGGGAAAGCCATTCTTTTTCCTAAAGTTCATTATCGCGCATTTCTTCAAATTTAATTCTAGCTGCCAACTATCACACCAATCATCAATCGCATCTAAATCCTTAGCTAAAGACTGACTGTCCTCTTCATTTCTTCTTTAAGTGGTAAGTAGACAAAAAGATGAACCAAAGGAAAAGAAAACGGCGATGGGATTCCAAAGGAGCGGAAACATTTCAGGTGCTTGGATGGTATTTATCATAAAGACAGCAAAAGCACATACGAATGGCGCACCAGGAGTATCTAATAAAACGTTGCCCGCCACATACACAAATCGTCCTCGGCACTTCTTCTGGAAAACAGACCTGACGAACATTTTGGAAAAAGCTCCTCGTTTGTACCAGTTTTGACGCATACCATGCGTATTGTAGCTTGCTTTTAAACTTAGGTAATGATAGTTGGTCATGGAGAAGTGAATGTATCCGTATTTCGTCTTCCCTGAGCTTATTTCATGGTTCTTTTGAAGGGGATATACATAGTGATGCAACCTCGAAATGAAGAGCTTCACTTGGTGATAAAACTACACATCGCAGGGTTGGCAAATAGGAGTGCATTTTGGTGGCATAACCATCTACGTCATACCCTGCAAGCCACCCAAAGGGTGTGTGGCAGGGGGTGCTTTCGCACCAGGCATGCATGAATGATATGGTAGAACACCGACATTACATTAAAAGCCGCGTACCACAAATGCAAAGCGCCAATTAAAAATCTAATACCCAAGAAACATTCTATCTTCAATCGTTCCAACATGCATCTAGCTGCATGTGACCCTATTATCCAGCATGTCTCCCTTAAATATCCTAGTTGTATGTCAATAGTGCATATTTGGTGATCTTCACCCCCTGCCACACGCCCTCGTTGTGGCTCGCAGGGTATTACGTAGACGTAGACTTTCATTGCACCCTAAGCTTCCCTCCGCGGTCACATTCCGACCGATGAAAGAAAGGCCTAACGGTGCGTTTTCGAAGGAATGAGCTCCCTTCAAATTCGTCAGGTCGTTGTCCGGTCTTCATGAAGAAAGGGCTGAGGACGAGGGCTGGCAAATGGCGAACAAAAGATTCATTTGGTGAAAAAAACCTGTAGGAAGGAAATTTGCAAATTTTGTTTCGTATTCTCGATTTGTAATTCCACTCAATATCGGCGGAATCTTTGGAAATGAATGTCAGTTTAATTTCTTCAGAAATGTTGCTTGTGAAATAATTATATATTGTGTGGAATATACAAATTTTCCCACAGTTTCCTTTTATTATTTACATACCAAGTAATATCATTTCCTTTGCAGTAATTTGGTGACGAGCGGTAAAAAAGATAAGGTAATTTTTATCCGTTCCACGTTCTTCTTAATTTAATTTACCCATTCTGCTGCTCACTGCCAAGGTCCGCAAGCGTTACTGTGAATCTACCCACATGAAATCGTTGTAATTCTATGTCGATTAGGAAGTTGATCATAATAAGCAATTGGCACATTTAATAGTGTGCCGATATCTTCTTTTTATCATTTTCTCGTCGAACAAGTTCTTTATCTCCACAATTATCCTTCAGAATATTTCCAGTATTTCTCAATTTCCTATTTATTGTTTTTTAGAATAAAACTATCATTCCACGGGGCATGCTCAAAAAATGCTACAATTGCTTTTCACTATTTTATGTTCAGCGCAAGAATTTATACCGGTGTCAAGTGTAGATGTGTGTTTGTGTTTCGACATCGGTTCTTGGATTTCTGTCCCATCGTCTGACATCGACAATGGTGCGCAAGTGTTTTGTGTGTGAATATTTTAGAAAACTGAAGGACGGCAAAGTGAGGTGCACTGTTTGTAATTAAGAATGTTGTACAACGGGAACGCCGCAACTCACTTCGCTTTATCGAGGACTGAGCACAAGATTGTGCTCGAGACTCGAACACTGTCAACGGCAAAAATGAACAAGTCTGGGCAGCGGTGGACCCTTTCAATCAGACCAAGAGAAAGGAAATGATCCGGATCCACGAGTGCCGCTAATTGCTCTCATAATTATTACTCGTTTCGTTTCACCCATCCATGGGCTAAGATTCCACAACTATCCTTACCTTCTCAAGTTTTTTTTCTTTTTCCAGTCTTCATTCTTCGGCTTGCTCATGCTCGTTCTTCCCCGAAAATACTCTTCTTTTTATCATTTTCTCGTCGAACAGGTTCTTCATCTCCACAATTATCCTTCAGAATATTTCCAGTATTTCTCAATTTCCTATTTATTGTTTTTTAGAATAAAACTATCATTCCACGTACAATTTTAGTGCCGTATACATTGGTCATCCTTATTTTGGTCACGAAACAATCGCAACATGATCATATTTAATAAAAATCATAAAATAACATAGTTTCCGTTTCTTTTGCTATGTAGAAGCGTGTTGGCTTTGTATTTGGAACTTTGGAAGCTGAAGTCGACTAGTGTGTCTTCCAGTCGACTTTCAAGGTCGGATCGTCCAATGTCGAAGTCTAAAGTCGACTTTTGCGGATCGATTCCAGTTCCTAGGCAAGCCAGACAACTTGGGTGGCATGCGCGGTCTCGGTGTCGTGTTTCGGAAACTATTCCGCAAAAATAGAAAATATTCGATATGGAACATTTGAAATATGTAATGAAACGTTTGTAATTACAGAAAAGGAATTAAAAGCCGATGAAGGACCTCCCCCCCCTCCCCGTCGGGTCCTTAATCGCCAGGAATGACCGGACATTTTTAATTCCTTTTCTAAAATTTTAATTTCTTTTTAATTCCTTTTCTAAAGCCAGGAATGACCGGAAAATATGGCGCAGTTTAATAACTCTAGGAGCGATGCGGCACGTCTTCTCCTTCTCCAATGGCAATATTTTACATTTTTTTTCCTAACCCAATGACACCAATTAGGGGATGTTTCAAAAGAAATTAGGGTTTCCAAAAAATTAGGACCACTCTAGTTTGTCACGCCACGGTGCCGCCGTCGGAGTTTTTGACGGCGGCGTGGCGGCGCGCCGCAAGTTTGGACTCGAAGGCGGCGGCGGGACCAAATTTGCCGGCGGCGCGGCGCCCATCTCTAGGTTTGAGTGCGCGGGAGTTTTTCTGACAGTCTATTATCCCGGGAGCCTCTATTGTAATGACTATAAAAAGAATACACATGTGTTGGAGTGTTATCACTGGCACATAACATTTTGATGCACTTGAGTAATACATTATTACCCTTTCTCGCGTTTTAGGCGCTGTACGGTATGTGGAGGAACAATGAGCAGACAGGGGACGTCACATACTGTTAGAATGTAATTTATATTTTTAATTAGAATGTAATAATGTAGAATGTAAAAATGCTCTGATTTGTAATATAAATGCACCTAAGCCTACCATCCTTAATACAGGTAATGTAATAATGTCGAAAAAGCCACTGGCATTCCGAGATCCTTGAATATTGTAGGGTGCTACAGCTGTGAGGAGATCTATCAATTCAGGCGACAATTGTGATATTAATGACGATGCTCAGGCACTTGATCGTATTGTCGAGCGAAAAGGTTACCCGGTTAACGCGTGCGCAACAAAAATCCAAAAGGTGTCGCCCTATGCGTGGAATCGATGCAGGCGTCAGTGGACAAAACAAAGTGCGGCATTCAAGGATCACGATTGACTGCGGAAATGAGCGAATGAGACCGCGCTTACGCCCACACTCAGCAACTAACAAACTTAATAAATGCCATTGTGTGTACTCGTACTAATTACAATAGAAGTGACTGCTTCCTTTTGAAGAGTCAAGGAAGGCTTTTTTAAACTACGTGACCGGAACACGCCTGGTATTAGCTTGCTTATATTCAATGCTACTAACTTGTTGGTACAATGAAGTTTACTATCAAATCCTTTTTTGTTCGCCTGACCTCTTGGAGGGGGGGGGGCTCGCCTCTGTGTAGATTCCTTAAACCAATCCCTTCTAAAGTTAGCCAGAAAAATCATTATATTTGGCGGACATGCAAACCAATAAATTACCTGGTTCTGATTTGGGGTTCTAATTTACTGTACCTATTTGTCGTGAACGTGAATCCAATTTACGGTCGACGTTCCGGCCGCAACGTCGGCGTCCGTTTATATTTTGCGCCCTTCTTTCATTCCCATGTACAACCACTCAAATTCTTCCGGGAGGCCTGTGCATCGCATCGCTGAATTGCTATTGGTGGCAAAGCATAGTAGTCGAATAAAAGCGCTCAGGCGTCTGCGGAAGCGTTTTCGGTCGCGGTATACGGCACCCTTAATTCTAGAGAATGCCATGTTAAAATCTCTAATTGTCCTGCAATCCGTTTTCTAATGTCCAGTGCTGGGGGAATACCAGGGGCACACGTCCAGCCTGTCGATCGGAGCAAGCCGAAAGTAAGAGCCCTCCCTCGCTCATCACGCGTGGAATTCTTTATCGAAACTCGACGCTCGCTCGTGCTCCGACCGTTCAAGTTGGTGACGATATCGTTTCTGTCACTTCTGAAGAAAGCGGATGTGCGCGCAACGCCACCACGGCCCAAGGCGGAAATGTTGCGTCTCCTAATGCCAGGGGTCATCCACATCCCCACAGTAATACCCTGCGAGCCATCTCAAGGGTGTGGCTCGAGGTGAGCTTACGTTTACGTGCATTACTTGTGCTGTGCCGTTATAAAGTTAGTATGTACCCAGAGTCGCGATTTAAGTTGTTCCTCTCCAGCCTGATCTCAATGGCTGTAAGCCATTGAGATCAGGCTGGTACAGGTAATCAGATACTAAGCAGGGAATGGAGACCGTTATTTCAAAAAATAACGGAAAGAAGGAGACAACAATGCCCCCCAGATTAAGCGGCTATATAAACGCAGGAAGGAAGGCCTGCATTTCATTACTGCTCTGAGGACGATGGAAGTGTTATCCATCGAAACGTGAGCCACAAATTCTTACTCGGCTAGAAGCCCGAGAATTATTTATTCATATAATTCGCCGAGAAAGGACAAGATCGTACACATTTCATAAGTTTAACGAGATAATCGGTCGCATGATGTCTCTCAAGCCTGTTTGACACGGCCCATTATATTGGTCAATAAATTGGCACAATTATTCGGCACAATATCGGGTGGAATATTGGGCGTTATGTTCCGCATAAGAAGCATCAGTATTGGCTAAAATAATTCTCCAAAATACCGCATGAGCACGCCACATAACTAAATAGAAAGAACATCTCGAAGCGCTGGTTTGTGTAATAGACCGATAGACAGAATAGGACATTGAAAGTATAATTTACTATTACTTCTTTCGTCCACATTTCGTCCTCCTTATCTAACCTACAAAACCTTCACACCACTTGATTCCGGTACAAATTTACTTTGCACCCTAACACCAGAATGTTTTGCGAAGAGCTTCTTGTTTTTGTCACTAGGGCACAACAAAGCTAACTTCTGATTCGATATTGGCCAGCAGAAAAGAGAACTTTCTCTAAGTGCCAATATTGGGAGAGAAATTGTCGGGAAGATTGTGCTATTGAAATTGGGCTGGAAATTGGTGTGTCAAGCGTGTCACAATCCAATATCCAATGGATTGGCCAATATATTGGACCGTGTCAAACGGGCTTTACGTCGAAGAACGGCTACGATAGCGTCATAAGCAAGGATTCCACTCGGACTGCCCGGGGATCAAGGTAACTTGATAGCCAGCGAACTATGCGTTTGGCAAGTTCGAAAACGGTCTTACGTACTGGTACGCACTTACTTTCTGGCAGTTTGGCTGAAATCCATATTTCCTACTCCTGATCGAGTTTATAAGCAATGATGAAAGGGCAGTGCTCATTTTTTCTTTGAACAATATATTTTCATTTTTAAAACATTCACTTGCCTTACTGTAAGTCAATTATAATAGAAATAGTATAATAGTAAGGCGAGTGTGAGAGTTGACGGGGTTCTGAGTGATTGGTTTCCAATGAAACAGGGCGTAAAGTAAGGATGCGTAATATCACATGGCTGTTTAATGTGTTACAGATGCATGTAGTGAAAACGACGGTGTTTTGATTAGAAATGTAAACGTGCGAGTTGTACTATATGCGGATAATGCTGTTTAGATCTCATCAGAGCCAAGAGGGATTACAGAAGCTCCTTGGTAAGTTTTGTGAATCAACAGAGAGAATGGAATTAAGGGTAAATGCGTGCAAGACCCAAGTAGTGATTTTTGATGAGGAGAATGGGGAGAATAACTGTATGATGAGGGCGAATGGTTAAGTAATTGAACAGGTGGATGATTAGTGTAATTAGGTAAGATGTATGGAAGAATAGACGAAGAGATAAAGAGACGTGCGAATGGTGGAAGGAAAGTGGTAGGTAGCATGTGGAGCATATCAAGGAATCAGTGCCTGTCAAAGGAAGCGAAAATCGCCGTGTACAAAAGTGTACTTCTCCCCACTTTGTTGTATTGTAGTGAAGCATGGGTATTTCAGGGTAGACATAAGAGTAGACTAAACGCAGTGGGTATGAGTTATCTGAGGAGTGTTTGCGGCAAAAGTAGAGTGGATAGGGTGAGGAATGAGTGGGTAATAAATGAATGTGGGTTAGATTGTCCAGTAATGGACATATATGATAGGAGTGTGCTTCGTTGGTTTGGCCATATTGAGAGAATGGATGAGAGTTGAATAACAAAACAGATATGTAAGAGTGAAATGAATGGCGCGAGAGGGAGAGGCAGGCAGAGATAGTTGTGGTTGAATATGGTTGAGGAAATTCTTAGGAGGAGGAATATTAGGAGTCTAAAAAACAGGAGGAAGTGTATGGAGCAGTGTGTGGGGGTAAATGAGGCAAAAGAGGTCTACAAGGATAGGTCAGTATGGAGGAAATAATTGAAGCAGAGTTAGGTGTACAAATATGCATTTATGAGTGAAACTTTGTGACTGTGCCTACCCCGGAAGGAAACGGCGTGATTGGTATGTATGTAAAACATTCTCGCTTGTAACGGTATTGTCTTATATATCCCCTTTCCCGAGTTTTACCATTCTGTCCATTATTAACTGTATTACTTCACGATGGATGCTGATTCATATTTATGCCGGCTATTACTGTGTTCTTTCTAATTGTAAGTAGGATTGTTTAGGAAGATGGGGAAGTTTGTGTTAAGTGGTAAAATGTTTTTAAGATAACATTTTCCCGTGTCAATTGTATTGCAAATTCCTCGGAACCGAAGCTCATATTTCCGGAAATCGATTTGTTTGCTACTTTGTTGAAAGTTTCCGTTCATCACGAAATGGCATTATGGTTCTAAAAGCTATACACGCTTCGTGACCAAAGCATTTATCGGATGATACCAACGGCGAAGAATGGTGGATTTATGAAACTTGTATTCTAAGTGTCGTAATAGGTTTGAGTTTGGTTTGGTGTTGGTTGAATGAGGCTTATCGTGGAGAAATTGTCGCCTTCATTTGAAGGCTGTGTCGTCTCGTCTTCAAAGACTAGGGTGGAAGGCAAGGGAGGAAATCCCCATCCAGAGCTTCGTTTCACCAGCATTGAAATTCTAATGCACAATGCATCGCCGTCTCCTTGAATTATTCACTCCCTAGAAGACTTCAACTCCTGTGCCGCATCCCGTAATACGACGTATGGGTATGAATGTGTATTCGAATGATTACGGGTGCCTACGCCCGGAGAAATGGACTTATTAATAAAATGGGCCACTAATAAATAGCATCCGACCAATTTGACCTTTCCTTTTCTCGTACGAAAAAAATGAACTATGCGGTGTCATTTTTTGCCTAAGTTGCAGTATATTGCCTTAAATTGCGAATCTTACAATTCCGCGTTGCATGTTTTCCTTGATAATGGCATAAGCATTTTTTTCCTCGAGTGGCCCGCTAGCGTCCCGCAGATCGACGTGGGAGGTCGTCTAGTTCCGAGCAATTTAGGTGTGTGATGCTCTTGCATCGCTTTCCGTTTCCCTTGCAAATTTTGCTGATTCTGTGCTTGAAGAAAGGTAAGGTGTTGAGAATGGCGAGAGCGAAGCTTAGGAGAGAGAAGTAGTTCACCCGAGTTTGTGTGCATTGAAGGAATTCACGTAAAATAGGTAGCTGCATTGAAGATTTTAAGAGCGTTGAAAGAAATCAGATTACCCAGTTAACTGTCATAATTAGTTTGTTACGACCGCTTAAGTTTATAAGCATGGTGCTTCCGCGTGAACTCTCTTGTGTCAGCGGAAGTCAATGCTAAGTTAATTTTACAGCTTATGATGGGTGTCGTAATAGAAAAATTTAAGGTGAAGCTTTTTTTATTCCTCTCCTTCGACTACTTTTATCGAGTTTGGCCTCGTCTGGAACCGGCGACGTTTTCGATCAGCTGAAGATTCTTGTCGTCGGATTTCAGAAGAGGCAGATGTGCGGATGCGTGCAAAAGATTCAGGTCATCCCTATAGTCTGTCTGCTAGAGTTGATGTTTCAGGGTCACGGATGATCGGACCATTGACTTGCGTTGACCTGATTCATTGATAATTTGACCCGCGATGCAGATGGAATCATTGGACGTTCAGTGTTGGCTTCGATGTTGGCTCTCTCTTCCATTTTCTCTGTTGTGTGCAGTCCACGGGTCTGGCCAGGACATTTTTTTTACCGAGTCATCACGTATGCGGTGCGCTGGTTCATGACATGCTTTATCTCACATTCCTCTTCTCTAGCAATAAGCGCACAACTATAACCTAACTTCATATTTCTGCACTCGAGATAGGATAGGAAACTCGAGATAGGCCGTTCTTTATAAGAAAATTTTTTGTGCTGGAAAGGTCACTTATCGGCTTCACTCACGAACAATTCGTCCGAGCCAAACTTCTGTAGCGAATTGATCATGAAGAATTTAGTTTATACTAGCGGACCCGACAGACGTTGTCCTGCCCAAACGTTGACTTGCCTGCTATTAGCGTGTTCAGCAAAAGCTTTTTCGACTTTCGAATTTCTGATAAACTACATACTAAGTGACATTTGACATTGAGTTTGACCTTTCAATCTTTTCATTTCGTCAAAACAACGTCAAACTACGACTCAAGTGCGACGACTTGCGCATGTATTGATGTGTACGTCAAATAGCACAGAATTCGACAGCGCCACCTATGGCACACAAACATAACTATAAATTATTCTCATATGGTCAATTATTCATGAACTTCTGATTTTTTTTTCATTTTAAAAATATTGGGGGTATTAGAGGGGGGTGAAATTTTGGGGTTACATGTTCTGATATGCAAAAAATCTTTAAAAAATTCGCCAAAAAATTTCCCAGAACCCAATCGCAGCGCAACCTACCGGGTCCAATTGTGAATCTAAACCATCCAGGGACCCACTCAAACACAAAAAATTTTATCAAAATCGGTCGAGCCGTTAGGGGGAGTTCTGTGACATGCTCACGTACAGAAGAATTATATATATAAAGATAAGCATTATAATAAGACTATTGATTTATAATTATATATATAATATGTAAAAACGAATGTATGTCTGTACGTCTGTCCTGTATGCATTACTACGCTGTTGATCCGATCCCCAAGAAACTTTAAGAAGTTGTTGAGTACACTCTTGCGAAGGTTTCAAGCTTGCGAAGGTTTAGGTATAAATTTTTTTTTTTAATTTCGCCCCCCCCCCCCCCCCCCACACACACACACACACAAGGCCCTCTTAATCTTTCGAATACTTTTCGCGCAACAACGCCCGACGGGTAAGTGCATTACTACAGTTTTAATCCTATCGTGCTGAAATTTTGCCGAGTAATAGCTCAAGGCAGGAGGAAAGTTGTAGGTTACTTTAAAATGATCTTAGGGCCCATAAAGGCCCCAAAAAGGGGCCCTTAGGTGGTTCGCGGTACGTATCTGATTTTGTGCAGTGGTTTCATTTTTTACTTTTTTAAATTATTTCCGCTCAAGATAGAGAGTTGGAATTTTTTTATTAAATGTCTGAAAGAATGAAGTTTTTAATTCTTTCAATTAATTATCCTTTTCACTTCGTAATTGACTGAAAATTGCGTTTTTAGCTGCAGAAACATTTTTCTGTGAAATCAACAATACCATATTCGCTTGACAACCAGATTTCGGTCATTGCTGTTGGAATTCATATTGCTTAGTTGAGCCGATTAGGAATGCTAAGCATTGGAATTTGTGCAGCGGTTAATTATTTCGCTTTTTAAAACAACTTTAACTAAAGATAGAGTGTTGAAATTCATTTTATCACATACCCGAAAGCATGATACTACTAAAATTAGTGGTATCATGCCCGAAAGAATGAAGTTTCTTTCTTTTTCAATTGATGTTCTTTTACGCATTTTCCTTGACAACCAAATACACAAACAAAAATAAACAATAAATCAAATCTTAATTAACGTAAATGAAATTCTGAATAGCTACTCAACAAGTAAGTACTCGAATTATGTACTTAACTATAATGTTCTTTTAGCCTGGCTGTGCAGGTAGTATGATTACAGAAAACGGTTTAAAAAAATTGTCTCTCTACTTCATATGAAACAAGTTTTACAAATTTCATTGTTTTTATTTTACCATGTTATTTTTTATCATTCTGTCAATTTTTCAGTCATTTGACTGATAATTATTATTGTTCATGGGAGATATTGTCAAATTGTTTGCTTACTATTATCTCACTATATTACTATTGTCTCACAATTGTATAGATGCTCTGCAGAAGAAAATATTAATTTAATAAAACAATTACTTGAAATGTAGTCTGTTCTCCCAACTACTTACTAACTCCTCACCTCTTATATAAAGAGTTTTGAAGGAAGTATGATCCCGAGCAACGCCGGGTAATTCAGCTAGTTATTTATATAATTCTGTTGAATATAAATGGATTTCAATGATTTCGTGCGCTTGTTAGACTTTCATTTGGCGCCTAATGCTGTCCCAGCGTTACCGTCAGACGTACCCTCACCACTGTTTTCATTATTCTTAATTTTTCTGCTAACACCTTCCGCATTCCTTGTTGTGATTGTTCAATCTGCGACTTCATGCGGTTGGATCGATTTTTGTTTATGTACGGGTTTGCGTGAAACTTCGCCTACGTTTTCTCATGAGTTAAGTATATTGATGAAATAGAAAACAAATGCATCATACCCTTTCGGTTTTTGGGAAATAACTTCTATTTCAACTCCCAAGCTGTATGGCACACTGTATACATCTCGTGATAATTCGATTACACCTGTGCATTTTCTTCTACACTCGAAAAAGTATATAATTTTTATTATAAAAACTGTGGCTAACAAATAAAATGGTGTCACGCCGAATGCAATGAGCTTGAAAACAACACTTTTCATTGTAAATTAATGTTGAAAGCTTTCCCAGAGAATGGTACAGGTTAATTCTTCTCGGTAATTTCGCATGGTTAAATTGATGAAAAGTACATTTCATGAAAATGTAATCTATATTTCTAATTCCGCTCCGAAAACTCTAGTCATGACTCCATTTAATAAATGGAAATAATTAAAATATAATTATATAAAAGCGTATCAGGCTCAACTTTGTGGAAGCGATAGGTATTGATATCCATTTCAAAATGAAAAACAATGGTAACTTTCCACACACAATTTCTAATGATTACTTTCCATGGTTTCAGCACCTAGTGCCATTATCAAGGTTATTATCAAGAGGCCTTGATAATGGCACTAGGTGCTGAAACCGTGGTCGGTAATCATTAAAAATTCTGTGTGGAAAGTTACCATTGTTTTTCATTTTGAAATGGATATCAATAAACTATAATTGTTTTCTTCGTTTCCATTGCTGCATGTATGGTGAGTGCCAACGTAAAATTTATCGGATAAGGTGAAATTTGGTCCTAGAATTTTTTTCGGCTTAAAAAATTGTATGATGTGCTTTCAAAGACTAACGATCCACCTCAATTAAACGATGGTAAGGAAGAGTACATCACGATATAGAATTCTTCACTGGGCAAATAACTGTAACAGTATAGACCTAACATTCATTTTAGAAGGTCTGATTCCGCTAATTAAAGAGAAGGTGGTCGCCGGAAGAAAGAATATTTTTCCTCTGTTGTCCGTGTATAAATTATGCATATTTTGAGAAAACGAGAGAGGGAGAGCCCTGCTATAATACTATTAACATCGTGATACTTAGTTTCTTTTTCTCGATGCGTTTTGTGAATGCAGAGTTGGAGGCATAGGGGTGCTCTGAAAACTTCCGCTGGATGTGCGACTCTTAGTGAGTGCAGTAAATCCTCGTTAGTTGCGTTGAATTTACTTCCGTTCAATTGTCCGGTACAGCTGACTTTTAATGAGTAAACGCTGTGCTGCTGTTGAGAAAAATGGTCTAGGTAATGGGACATAACAGTTTTTGTGGAGTTGTGACAAAAATGGTGTGGATGATTGTCGATCATAGTTCTTGCATGTGCGGTCGTAATAACTTGTCGTCGCGTGGAAACAGTGGTGATTCGACGTAAGCGAGCGTATTGTCGGGCGAGAGAGAGGTGGACGGAATTAAAGGACTGACGTAGGACCGCTGACAGACAGACGTGGGTGGTTTTCGACACGCAGAGTGACACGTTTGGCTACCGACGGTACGTGCTTCTGTCGCGCTGGTACATTCATGGATGTTTAATATTATCATTCACCTCATTCGTCAGCCTATGAAGATGTAGTGTGTATCCGTGGGAAGCCTCATAATCCTCAAGTCCTCGTGCTTGATGGCCGGGATGTGGCCGTGGCTGGAGTGCTAGTGGCACGAGCCGTTGGTCGGAGTACGAATGTTGTGTGTGGTGGGGAGGTATTTGTGAATGGAATTCCTGGATCTCTTCTGGGGTGGCTTGTGGAAAGAGATAGGTTACGTCAACGGGCAGTACTCGGGCCGCTAGGCGAGGACGATGGATGGATTAATCGAAATCATCGACGATGATTACAGTCATCGAGATGGGATGAACTACGTCGATAGCAAAGAATTTCATCTACCATCGACTGCCATGAGTCGATGCGAACAATGTCGATGAGTAGTGTTGTGCCTGCGAGTAGAGTCAATCATCTGTGCTCTCTGCCTGCGAAGATTCATAACCCTATGTGTATAAAACCATTCGAGCAGTTGGTATGAAAGGTGTTTACGAGAGAGTTAATTTTCGAGGTAAGCAAAAGCACTGGTACGCCTATGTTTCAGATGACGTACTGCTGCTGTAAATTCCAGATCATAAACTATTTAGAATTTCAACGCATTTGGGTGTTCACGAGCACCCGAGGAATGAAAAGTGTCAAAATTCGAAGATTTTCAATGTTAGAATCCGCATAAGTGGGTGGTTATCCCTCGCACCCCTTAAAGTAGGTGAAATCTGATCAGTAGTGTCCAGCACCTTTTTGAAATAGGTTTAGGGTGCAGGTTCATTTCACTGTTGACATCATGTGGTTTTTATTTCTCGTTAATAAAGAGGCCTTGCCTATCTCAACTAAGTTAAATCCAATTCTGTATGTACTTAATAGGCATACCATACTGTAACGATCGTCAATAGTCATCGATGGTCACCAATAGTATCTAATAGTTCATCGGAGTATTTTCATGGACTTATTTCTCCGAAAATCGATGAGCAAAATCGGTCATCGCACAAGCCTATCATTCCCCGTTTGTGAGTTTGAATCTTGGAGTCGTTGCCGCCTTTCACCAGCCTTCGCCAACGCCGGGTTACTCTCTCTCCATTCTCCCTCCATTACTCCTGTAATCGTACTGTTTAACTGACCTACGAAAAACACTGCCCTCGGATGACCCATTGGACTTCAAATGTCGCTCGCCTTCCTGAGTAGCCAGGCAGCCTCAGCCCGGAGCTTTATGAACCGACGCTTTTATCATCCCGGAAGGATTTTGTCGTCCTCAATATTAACAAATGTAGGTTATAATAACCACAGGAGGAGATTTTAGATTGTATGGTAAGCTCTATGATGGACCGATAATGGTAAGTGATGCATACGCCTCTAACAGTTAAAATTATTTTACTTTAATTTCCATTCTACTTATTATTATCATTTCTAGCTTCAGCATAATGGAGAACTTAAGTATTCCGAAACTGATATCTGCGAAGGAAGAATTTTATAGGCCAAGCCTCGTTTCTTCTTGCGCTGCGCTTGTGCTATGGTCTGAGAAATAAAATCGGATCATCCAGTGTCAGTGTTTACAATTATATTTGTCTTAAGGTTTGATCTTGAACGCCAATTATCCTTTTTTGTTAACTTTGCATGAAATGCAATTGTAAGTACCGGCGCCCAATAGTCATTTTTTCAGGTTTTAACCTCGAGGTAATGTATGCCGCGGATGGTCTTACGAAATCCGCGATACGAGTGACATCGTCTGCCCGTCAGGCGAAGGAAGCGCTGATTCCGTGAACGGCCTCAGGCCAGATGCAGAGGTGCTCAGGGCGCCGAAGAACTGCAAACGCGTGCGTTTTAGTGAGAATCTTATCGTACGTGACGATATTTCTTATTTTCTGCTTGCACATCTCTTTGATCTCGCACCTTGACGGAGCCCCACACAATGCCTTCCTTTCCCCTTTTTACCCATAGCTGGTGGTGTTTCAAGTTCCCTCGTTTTGATTATGAACGCACGATGGCATATATGACGCCAAGTTCTTAATGATTTGGTGTTGTCCACAGAAGTCCTCCATTTCGTTCTTGCTTTTGCAGTGGGCGGTGGATGCATGTTCCCGTTGTTCTTACGCCTGCGCTAGCTCTACTAATGCGCGTAGTAATAATGCATTGCTCCTACTTCCATCCGTTTAGGCCTCATCTGCAATGCAGTAAGAGAATTTCGGGACAAACGGAGGAAGATTACGGACGTGAACTATAACCTAAAGAAAACCGCACACTTCATTAAAAAGGCCATGTGCGAGCCGTGTGTGCGTAATACAGCCGTTTGATGACTAACTGTGGGAGAATACAATCGTTGACTCGTCTATGGAAATGCCGCAGCCAATTCCTCTTGTTCTTTAACTAATATGTCCTAATTTTTTCATAATTAATAAATTTCTAATCGGCAATATATGCCACAACTGGTGTAAATTTCCTCACGAAACACCTCTAACATCTACCTACAAGCCGCCTCAATGAGGTTTGGCAGGGCAAGAGTTATCAACAACATGCACTATAATGTGCTACTTTCACCAATATGCTATGCTAAGTTAACGAGGTTCTGAGTTATTGGTTTGCAATAAAACAGGGCGTAAAGCAAGGGTGCGTAATGCCACCATGCCTGTTTAATGTATTCATAGATAAATGTGTTAGAGATGCATGTAGTGAAAACGATGGTGTTTTGATTAGAAATGTAAACGTGCGAGTTCTACTGCATGCGGATGATGCTGTTTTGATCTCATCAGAGCCAAGAGGGATTACAGAAGCTCCTTGGTAAGTTTTGTGAATCAACAGAGAGAATGGAATTAAGGGTAAATGCGTGCAAGACCCAAGTAGTGATTTTTGATGAGGAGAATGGGGAGAATAACTGTATGATGAGGGCGAATGGTTAAGTAATTGAACAGGTGGATGATTAGTGTAATTAGGTAAGATGTATGGAAGAATAGACGAAGAGATAAAGAGACGTGCGAATGGTGGAAGGAAAGTGGTAGGTAGCATGTGGAGCATATCAAGGAATCAGTGCCTGTCAAAGGAAGCGAAAATCGCCGTGTACAAAAGTGTACTTCTCCCCACTTTGTTGTATTGTAGTGAAGCATGGGTATTTCAGGGTAGACATAAGAGTAGACTAAACGCAGTGGGTATGAGTTATCTGAGGAGTGTTTGCGGCAAAAGTAGAGTGGATAGGGTGAGGAATGAGTGGGTAATAAATGAATGTGGGTTAGATTGTCCAGTAATGGACATATATGATAGGAGTGTGCTTCGTTGGTTTGGCCATATTGAGAGAATGGATGAGAGTTGAATAACAAAACAGATATGTAAGAGTGAAATGAATGGCGCGAGAGGGAGAGGCAGGCAGAGATAGTTGTGGTTGAATATGGTTGAGGAAATTCTTAGGAGGAGGAATATTAGGAGTCTAAAAAACAGGAGGAAGTGTATGGAGCAGTGTGTGGGGGTAAATGAGGCAAAAGAGGTCTACAAGGATAGGTCAGTATGGAGGAAATAATTGAAGCAGAGTTAGGTGTACAAATATGCATTTATGAGTGAAACTTTGTGACTGTGCCTACCCCGGAAGGAAACGGCGTGATTGGTATGTATGTAAAACATTCTCGCTTGTAACGGTATTGTCTTATATATCCCCTTTCCCGAGTTTTACCATTCTGTCCATTATTAACTGTATTACTTCACGATGGATGCTGATTCATATTTATGCCGGCTATTACTGTGTTCTTTCTAATTGTAAGTAGGATTGTTTAGGAAGATGGGGAAGTTTGTGTTAAGTGGTAAAATGTTTTTAAGATAACATTTTCCCGTGTCAATTGTATTGCAAATTCCTCGGAACCGAAGCTCATATTTCCGGAAATCGATTTGTTTGCTACTTTGTTGAAAGTTTCCGTTCATCACGAAATGGCATTATGGTTCTAAAAGCTATACACGCTTCGTGACCAAAGCATTTATCGGATGATACCAACGGCGAAGAATGGTGGATTTATGAAACTTGTATTCTAAGTGTCGTAATAGGTTTGAGTTTGGTTTGGTGTTGGTTGAATGAGGCTTATCGTGGAGAAATTGTCGCCTTCATTTGAAGGCTGTGTCGTCTCGTCTTCAAAGACTAGGGTGGAAGGCAAGGGAGGAAATCCCCATCCAGAGCTTCGTTTCACCAGCATTGAAATTCTAATGCACAATGCATCGCCGTCTCCTTGAATTATTCACTCCCTAGAAGACTTCAACTCCTGTGCCGCATCCCGTAATACGACGTATGGGTATGAATGTGTATTCGAATGATTACGGGTGCCTACGCCCGGAGAAATGGACTTATTAATAAAATATAAGGAACCGCTAACGAAGGCCTTCGAGGCAAATCAGACTTAGTGCAATGCATGGCATCTAGAATGACGATTTAAATAAAAACGTGTTGCGATGAAATTGTGGAGAATATAAAAATCTCCCCAATGCAGTTATTACACAGAGTATATCCAATTAGAGACTAAAGAATCTGCTTAGAACCACGGAGTTAAACTAACTAGTGATCTCTCGTGGGGAAAACTCATTCGGAAAATAATTGGTCTTGTTACTCGTATATTGGGAATCGATAAAAGAATCCTGGCAAAGTGCAATTATAAAGTCAGAAAAATCTGCTACTTCCCCCTCGTTTTACCCCGACTGTAGTATGCTGCAAATATTTGGGATTCTAACGAGGCATGCTTAAAAACGGAGTTAGAACGCAAGCCGAGATGATCACCAAGATTCATGGAAAATCGTCATGATAGTCCCGGTAGTGTTCCATACCTCTGGCAATAACTGGAATGGAATAGTTTTCAGACCGCCGATTAAAAAAAGGTTAATGAAATTGTTTTTTATTATTAAAAAAATATTTCCGAGTAAAAATTAGTCGTTTATTTTTATTGTAAAATGATATATATTCTAATTTAGTTATTAACATACATTGCGAACTCAAACGCACTACGGTAGATCAGATCATGAAAATAAAATGCGGGAAATATACCGCAGGACAGATACGTTTAAAATGTCGTTTTTCACGCGACCAATAAGAGAGATCGTAATGTCTGCCAATGAGACTTTGAAGTAACTTTGTTAGTCGACTGGTAGTGTAGCTGATTAGTCTATTTGCTCCCTAATGCTTAATGTTTCTCAATCTGCCACGCAGTAGTGACATTACGTCCATCGCGATATCTGCATGATTCTCTCATCTTGTTTACGTAATTTCATTATACATTAATTTAATATTTTCTGTAGCAGTGGTAGCGTACACATTGTTGATGAATGTTATTTTTACTGTATAGTGCACGTTGGTGATAAATCAGTCCCTGCCAAACACCCTTAGGTGGCTTGCATGGTAATATGGTCTCAGCTCATGCGAAGTGAAAGTTTCATCGGGTGTTCCCCAGGGAAGCGTGATAGGCCCAATTTTATTTCTTCTCTACGTAAATGACTTGAATGGAGTAGTAAAGAATAGCAAGCTCCGTCTTTTTGCCGATGATGCAGTAGCGTATAAGGAAATTAGAAATGAAGAGGAGAGTCAGTCTTTAGCTAAGGATATAGATGCGATTGACGATTGGTGTGATAGTTGGCAGCTAGAATTAAATTTGAAGAAATGCGCGATAATGAACTTTTGGAAAAAGAATGGCTTTCCCCGGAATAATTATTGCATCAAAGAAAAGAAAATATCTAACGTAGAATCTATTAAATACTTAGGCATCACCATCACTGAAGACATGTCATGGGGGAAACACATCAGGGAAATAACTAGAGTAGCAAACCGTAGATTAGGATTCGTAAAAAGGGTTCTTGGCAAATGCGATGAGAGAGTACGAGAAAGAAGCTATTTTACACTTGTCAGGCCTCATTTAGAATATGCCGCTAGTATATGGGATCCGTACGAGGAGGGTATGCTAAAAGAATTAGAGCGCGTGCAAAGGAGATCCGCTAGGTTTGTTAAAGGCCGTTATGATAATCGTATAAGTGTTACGAGTTTAATAGAAGAACTAGGATGGGAATTACTATCAGAACGCAGGTTAAAATTTAGGTTAAACCTTTTAAGTAAGTTAGAACCGATTTGTTCACAGATGACGTTAGATATATATTAAGAACCCCTGCGTATTATGCTAGGTTTGATCATATTAACAAAATTAGAGAGATAGATTGTCGTACCGATAGATTTAAAATGTCATTTTTTCCGCGTGCCATAAGAGAGAAGAATAGGCAGCGTAACAAAGGGATAGGTAGGTGTAATATAGTTAGAGTAGTCTGTAGTGCATGATGCATGTAATAACAACCAATAATCCCTTTCTTATTATGTAGATACTAACCACCTAGCTGCTTGTGACCCTGTTCTCTGGCATGTTCCCTTAAATATCCTAGTTGCATGTCAATAGTGCATGTTTGGTGATCTTCACCCCCTGCCTCACACCCTCGTGGTGGCTCGCAGGGTATTACGTAGATGTGTGCACATGTAGGAACATGTTGGCCCTCCTGGACTCGAATGCGCGTCGCGTGGTGGATCTGGACCAGGCCTTCCGTCGCATCCCCCAAATAGAATCCCCAGGGATTCTTAGTCACTCCCTAATGGGCCAAGTCCAGGCCCGTGTTTGGAGGGAGTAGTGTAATTCTATCCAGGCCTATTCGCATGTCTCTCTTCCTTAATAGGCTGAAACTTCCGGCCGTCGCCGAATTTGAGGTCGGTGGGTTTTTATTGTGCTGCTGTTGGCGACATTATTTTTTGTGAAATGTTTTTCTAATCGACCAATAACTCAGGCGCACCCATGGTTTTTTGAATGATAACCTGGCCTGAGTGCTGCATGTAGTGTTCCTAACTCCAGTTTTGTATAGGACACAGACGGAGTGAGTGTTTTGACGATGGAAAACTGGAAGTTTCCCACTGTAATGAGGCATGATAATACCTCTAGTTTCTTTGATTTACACCACTTTAAAGCAAATGACATAACTTTTTTTGGATCCGTTCCACTACGTTACCCTCAACGATCTAATTAGCTGCAGATGTAGTTCGAATGTATGTGCCCGCTCTATGATTCCATTCGGTTTTGGTACGAAATTCCCTGAGCGAGTGCTGTTGGACGTTGTAAAAGTGTCTTAAAATGCGAAAATTTGAAGTTTGATTTTGCGCCAATGTTTGCATTAGCTTTGAAAACTATAATACTTAAACAATTTTTATTGAGGATTAGTCGAAACCAATGTCGATTCTCTATTCCACCGATTCTCATAATTAGAATCGGTATCGAGAATCGATCGCCTACAGTCGATTCCGATTCCATCGATTCCAGATGGATAAATATTCAAATCAAATTTCATTTATTACATCATATTTGTCTCAGAACTTTTGGGTGTAGGTAAATTTGGGGTACTTTTTGAGCGACTTAATTGTCTTTGTTATTTTATTTTAGTCGATGCTTGAATTTAAATAATAGTCGTACGCTAGTGGTATATCAATATGCCACCTGTTATTAGGAATAAGAATCGATGGAATCGGGAGTCAATTTGAAAGAATCGGAATCGAAAAATAGTGGAATCGACTCATCTATAATTTTTATACCCGCGGTCAGTTGGGCCCCACTCGGCGTATTTTATTCCAATATCCTTGAATATTTTCGTGTGAAACCGGATAGTAAATTTCTTTAGTTCAGAAACTGGGTCGCTGCGAAAAGAGAACGAGCGTTAATTGTTTTTTTTTTAACCTGGCTGCGGAGAATGACGGAAACGTTGAGATTGGGTGAAAGCGGACGGGTTGGTGAAGAGCTGAAGCGGTTGCTGAAATGCCCCCCGTGCCGCGCCCACCCCTGGTGGTGACCTGCACGGTATTTCGTGGATGTAAAGCGGGCGCTCGAATGCTCAGAGGGTTGACATCGCCGTAAAGAAAGTGGGGAAAGGTCGAGGATTGGCGCTCGAGAAACGGGAAGATCATGTATTGCGATATATCAAGAGGAGGTACGTTGGGTTTAACGGGGGTTTAATGTCGGATAGGTATCTAATTATGCGAAAATATTGTTATCGTAACAGGGTATAGTATTGGGACGCCTGTCGAAAAACCTGCCTTTGATTTGATGAAATACCATTGACGACGGAGATTTTCGTGGATGGTGGCTGGAGCGGAAGTTTTCGGCCATTTTGTGTACATTTTGTTAACTTTTTTAGTAAGTCGAAAAAGGAATTCTTGGGCCACATTTCATTGTGTGATTCATGTTATATGGTAGAACTCCCCATTAATGGAGTAATGGAAATTTTATCATTATTATATTTTAGATGGTTATCCTTAATTCATGCGTGTTATTACTCGAGTTTTCGTGGCGATATTTAAAATATGGACGAAATAACATTGAAGTGTGTGTTTTAGAAAACTGGACTCGGCATGGCGCCTTTACAATTGTTAGCAACAATAATAGTGATAAGAAGTTATTACCTCGCGTTTAGGAATAAACATGTGTATATTTAATCGAATTATTACGAAATGTATGACATTTTCCTCGAGGCTACTTGTTAAAATAGCAGTGAATTGCGAAAAATCTTAAATTGGTGTGATGCATTTATTAAAAAACATTTATCTGAAGATATCGCTAATTTGAACGCGTGTGCAACATTTCTCGGAAATGTGTTCATTAACGACTATTACTGCGACCACCTGAAGGTATCGAAGTTTAAGCTGTTCGGAAAATATGGGCGCTCACGAACGCCCTTCCCGACCCTCGATCGATTCCCGTCGGCGCTCGAATTCGTCTGCTGCCGCTCCGGAATATCGTGTCTCTCTTATTTTCTCGCTTGCGTCGGTGCACTCCGTCACATCCGCTGGGCTCACTGGATTCCTTTTCCCGTTCGACGTCGGCACTCCGTCGCCATGCTCGCATCGGGTGCGGTGCGGGGGCAGCGAGGTCGTCCACCGATGGGAATCGATTCCGCACCTTCCCACCGCGGTGCCCTCTTCTCGTTGCCATGTGCGGTTCCTGCGTTTCCCTCGTTCGCTCGCCCACCCCACCAATGAGTGCAGCTCTCGAGGATGGTGGGTGACCGCCCCCTCCCCCCCCCCCCCGAGCGTTAGCAAAACCCTGCCGCCTGCCCCCTCCACCCACCGACTCACCCCTCGCCGCCACCGCCCTTCCCAACAGCCCTCCTAGTGCCGCTTCCGGAAGAAAAGAATTTCGATGGTTTTAAGCGCATTGGGAATTAGAGCTGTGTCCATAGTTGTTGCAACTGTTGTTCATCATCCCTACTCTTATTGTTGCAATGGTGTGAAATTCGTTTTGGAAAAATCATTCGCTTGTCTTGGATTCGAACCCAGGCTCCTCGATTTCGTGCCGCGTGCTACAACCAATGTACTCGGGTGTCCTCTTCCATTGTGAACCTCATGGGGGACTTTAATTAAGGGTGTAGTTTTCCTCCCAGGTACCGTTATGTTATGGAATACTCGCGTGCGACCTCTCAAGCGCTCGTCCCGGTGAGGCCCAACTTTAAATACTAAGGTGATTACTCGGATGAGATTCACATTGGAAGAGGATGCCTCGGTATCTTGATTGGTTATCTCCCTTGGCGAAAAATCTTGGGGTCTGACTTCGAATCCCAGGCCAGGCGAATGGTTTTTCCACTCTGAATTTCACCACTAGCGTGTGACTCCGTTGAAGTTATGCGCGGCTAGTTCCGCATCAGGAAATGGTCACAGGGCGACTTCGCCAAGGTTACCGCGCGGCCAGTTCCGCAATTCTTTGAATTTGCCCTGATATGATGTATAACTCCGGCTTTCTGGGAAAATCATCAGAGCAAATGGAAGGGATCTCATTAATGGGGAGTATCTCTGTTCGAATAAGCTTTGCAGACGGGACGCATCTCAGAATGTTTTAAGGAGACCTTTAACCTAAAGGAAGGACTTAAAAATAATCAAGATATGAATTAGTGGAAACCCAGATTTGAAGTGCAGCGTGGTCTTGTGTGAAAACTTGGTCCAGTCTGGAGTGAGTGGGAGGAGCGTTAGGAGTGTGTGTGATGGGTGCGGAGGAGGACGGAAGCGTGGGTGTACGTGGAGTGGTGCATGGGTGCACGGATTACCTGTTACATCAGGAGACGGTATATGTACTTTCTTCTGGTATTCTGAGATAATCGTTTTGGCTCCATTTTCAGTGGAATCAGCGAGTTTATTAAACGAAATTCGACTGCAACGCCCTTTCGTACTTTATTGTATTTTATGGCGATCTAGAGGGATCTAATTGAAGCCATTCTTCTTCTTTCACCCTTATAGTGCGGCATGACGTGATTTCACGTCATGGTTTTCTTTACGCTGGTTCTGATGACGTGGTATCAAGTCATGGCTACCGTGAGCGTTCCAGCTTTCACTAGGGTGCCTAGTGAAAGTTCCCTAGTAAAAGCTGGAACGCTCACGGTACCCTTGACGTGATACCACGTCATCAGTACCAGCGTAAAGACAACCTTGACGTGAAATCACGTCATGCCGCGCTCTAAGGGTTAAGCTAGTACTGGGCGTAAAGACGACGTACTTTAGTCCTGGTCTTTCCATGTCTTAAGATGCCTATCTCATTTGATTTTTTGAGCCATTATCGTAATTAGTTCTTGCTCATCGCGCAAACTATCCGAAATGTAGTCATTATGTAGTTGTTATCGCCCACGAGGACCTCTACGCTTTGCGTTTCAACTCCGGAGAACCCATCTGGACGACTATTGGCTCTCGTAATGGACAATGTGATTTTGAGTGCGATTTTAAATGGGAGTTACGGAGATGTATTTCACTCTGGGTGACACGCATCTGTCCGTCCAGGCGACTCCCTTTCAAGGCAGCCGATGGCTCCAGGCGCGATGTTTGTCTGCGAGTCATTACTAACTGAGACCAGTGCGTTCAGAGTAATGTGTGTGTATTTTAGCTCTTTCCTTATTTTCCCCACCACACCTTCTCATTTCATCTACAGTCAGTCGTCCGATGGATGTGTCGAAATAGGTGCTTGTTTTTCGAGAAGCGGATCGAAGGAATAATATCAGTGGGCGACCTGCTCGTGTTTGTCCACGCGCAGTCGCCTCGCGTCCAACCGTCGAGTCGTCATTTCCCTCGCGCGTCTCTGCCTCTCTAGACAGCTGGAACGAGCTGTAGTGGCGACCTGACCGCAGGTTCGCGGATGATCGTCTCGGTAATGGGTGAGTACGTGTATTTCATCGGTATCATTACATACACACGATATTCGCACACGAGAGGGTAATCCATCGACGCTGGTTAACATAATATCAATCCCGTTTCCTTATTTATAATTCAAGGTGGTCGGAACGATTTCTATGCACAGATTTGCGTGAAACTCAGCATAATTGCAATTGTTAGAACAGAAAAACTATGCCAATTCCTGTCACCAGAAGATGACATATGTTGTGTTGAATCCCGGGTCGTGTATTAAATTTTCTCCAAGTGAAATTTGCATATTTTTCTTTTCTAACAATTTGCAATTATTTCACATTATCCACCGTATGTATGCACCCTAAGTGCGGTTGGTTTGTTTTTTAAAAGACAACTGCAATTAACTGTAAAATGTTACGATAGAAGTTGAAAAGATTTCATGTCACCGATTTGGTTTCATGGCAATTTTATTCTGCATTAACACGCAGTCCTATGGTTCTTTAGTATTTTTTACTTATAAATAGTGATGGTAATTGTTACTATTTTAATCACATGTGGAAAATTCATTACTCTTTCAATTGCGTTGTGATAATAGTCACCAGTGGTTGGTGTTTTGCATTCTTTCGTTTATTAGTCATGCATTACTGATAATTTATGATTTCCCCATTAAATGGCTTTAATGCATATCTGTAAGGAGTCTCGCAATAAACTGTATTGTGTTTGTCATTAATTTGATTATCAATGAAAATGATGCACCCGTTACTACATGTCGATCCCTAGTAAATGTGGATACAAAATTAATAACGTCCGTTCAGTTACATAATCAATGGTTTGTGTTAATGAACCAATTTGGTACAAAACTGGGTAAATAAATTTAAAATTATGTTATTGCATCACCTAAGTGATAAGTTTTGCTATATTTCCTGCTAACTTAAAACCAACCATATGGCTGTTCACTAGGGTAGAATAGTGGATAATGTCAATTTACCCGTTATTTTATGTATGTAAGATTAAGAGGAGTCACAGTAATTCTTGCAAAGAACCTAGCTATTTATTTCAAGTTCATTTGAATTAGTGATGACATACCTTAATAATATTTGTATGAAGTCACCCCTTTTAAAGTAAAAGACGCTGGATGTTGATAAACACATTCTTGCATGTATTTTTCCTTACTTCGATAAGTTAGTCTGGACGAGTTAAAACGGGTACGCAAAGACAAGAAACATCCGAGTCTCTATATGCATGCCTCTTTAGATGCTGGTTTCAAGAATGGTTGTCTTTTGAGGAGATATTTATTTCGATTTAACCAAAGTGCGGTCATCTTGGGAGGAAGCACGCATCACTCCCGCTCGACCGATCGAACTTGTCATGCTTTCGGAGATTTTTTGTTAAGGACTTACGTCATCAACTCGGAAATTTCAGATTATAAAGAATAAACCTTTTCGAGGGAAGCGTGTATCTCAGATCATATTTATCTCAGTAAACGAATATACCCCCGGGAAATTGGCTGAATGTTGAGTATATTTGTACAAAAACTTCCTCGGAGGATTTTCTGCAGAACTATTGCTTACCGAAGGGTATGAAGCGTCCTCTTAAAATGGATTAAATATTTGTGACGTCTGCCACATTGGACATTCTGACTCAATTCTTGGTCCGTAGGTATATGCTAGAAAACGATAGTTATCCTCTTGTAGACACCAGATAAGGGTAGTACTATTGGTTTTTACGTAAAAAGAAAATTAATACAAAATATAGCCTGACGCCTTAATCTTTTTGCGTATTTGCCTCACTAATAGTTAAGCTGCGCATTTATTAACTGTATTCCGGCTTTAAATGATTTTAGCCCTTGAAAACATCATATTAACGCCCTATTTTCCTTTAAACTTTCCTGTTCTCTGAAAAAGCAACATATCGCAGTAGTTACATGCCTAATCCATTTTATTTACTTACTCAGGAAGTATGAGGTATTGATATTAGATTGTAACTCTAAATAGACGCTAAATTTTAAATTGTTAAATGGTATTTTCATTAATTTTACGTTCTGTGACGGTGAAATTTCTCTCGTTTTTATGGACCATACACTCTCTGCGTTACTTAATTCCACTTAATCTCTATTCCCTGGCACATTTTACCATTCTGCTCTCAACCACGAGCTCTAGTGTCTCAATGTCTTCGTGTACTTCGCCAATCTGCTCTTAACACCTTCGCATTTATCTCTACAATTGTTTATCAATCACTCCTCAGCAATTCTTATGTCAGTTTTTCTACCGGATGTGACAAATAAATTCGTATTTTCTACCTTGCAGTGTTCTGAATTATCTCCTTAGGACTTCAGTTAATACATCTACATACTACCTAACGAGACGTTACTGAGACGTGGGGTTAGGGTAATTGGGACACCAGACTTGAAAAAATGAGGGAATAATAATAATTGCATCCTTATTTGAGCACATTAAGTATTTTGTGGTCCTATCCTACTATTATTTCTTTCCACGCCACGATCGCACCTCACCCTGGATGGTGACAAACTGACCTTCGTGGGTCTCGAACCCACGACATCTTTTTTGCTGCCCTGCGACGATTGCGACGGAGCGGATTGCGTTTAGGGGGAAAAGGAATTGGCCGCCGAGCGAAAGGACGGAAAGCGATGCCTGTGCTCAATTTTGAAACTAACTATGTTTTACGTTCAGTTTTCATCCCGAGTGTGGAAACGGATTGGATTTTTGGTCAGTGTCAGAGAAATATGAGGAAACATTGGTTTGCTAGTCAGCCAAGGAGTACAGTCAATTCTGAATGCGTTAGAAGTGAAGTACGAAAGGAATGGGAAGAAGATAAACCATAAGAAGATGAAAGCGACGAGATTCTCAGGAAGCAAGAAGGCGGGGCTGAATGCAAGTGTGGGGGACACAGAAAAGAGCGAGCCGAGCAGTTTACATCTGCATACTACCCCGCGAGCCGCCGCATGGGCGTGTGGCAGGGGGTGGTAGGTCACCAGCCGTGTAAAGATGTAAAAGTTTTGGAGGTGAAATGGTGACATGTCCTATGAGAGTGTATTTGGAGGAGCTCGGTTTTTATTGTGGTCGCTTATTGTGCGCGGAAAGAACGAGTTTTTGTGACTATCTTTTCGGCAGTGTATCTCTCTTATTTTATCGCATCTGTCAGACCTAGAAATGCAGTGAGGCGTCATGGTAATATTTCTATGTCGGTCTGAAACACACCAGTTGTGAACATCTCAAGCAGCCTAAGCATATAGTGCATCCTCCGAGTCTCTAGGGGCTCCCACCTTAATCCCTCTAACAGTTGTTTAACACTATATGTTCGTTCGTAGCAGTTTTTTAACGAAGCGTGCTTCTTTACTTTGTATTTGATTAATTTTTGTGGTTAAATCTTTATGACCAGGGTCCCAAATGCTCGCGGCGTATTCGAGGTGTGGCCTAACCAGAGCGAAGTAGCATCTCTATTTTACTTGTTCATCCGAGGACCTTCCTATTATACACTTAACAAAACCTATTTTCTTCAATTCTGCGCCACGTATGTTCTGTATGTGTGTTCCCCACAATATATCTGAAGTTAAGGTAATTCAAAGACATTCTACTGCATTTGAAGATTTTATATTTGCTAATATGTTACTATGTTTACGTATATACCTGAGTAATATTATGGAGGAGAATGGACCTAGATCTTCTTCTGACGTGAATCTGTCCTCGGACAGATTTCAACTGGACTGCTTCAACCCTCCATGGTCGTCTACCCTGTATTTCCTCCATCAGCTCTTCTTAACTCCTTCCATTCATAATATCCGTCAACATATTATTTCTTCGTTCTCCCTCTCTTTCCCTCGATCTTTCCTTCTCATATTCTTTACAGCAGGCAATCTTTCCTCGAGACGTGTCCCATCCAGTTCGCCCTCCTCTTTCTTATTCATCTCAAAATATTCCTTTTCTAATGTATCCAGCACTTTCTCGTTAATCATTTCATTTTTTTCTTTCCATTTTTCTCCATAACCTCATTTCAAAACCCTCGAGATATTTCTCACCTTTCCTCCCTGTCCATGTTTAGGCTCCACAAAGCACTACACTACAAAGGAAACATTTGGCAATTCTTTTCCTTAAGCGTATGTTGATTGATTTGGCTGAAAGTCGTTGGTTGCCTTTCCCTGTGCTATTCTACTTCTTATTTCCTTTGTACAACTTCCATTCCACGTTATAATCCTTCCGAGGTATTTAAATGATTGTATTCGTTCTAGCCTTTTTCCATCAGAGATCACATTTAGAACTCCTTCCTCTTTTCCTGCCTTCTCTACTTAAGTTATTCCGATGTTTACCTTCATTCCAAAAAAATTTCCTAACCTCTCGACTTTATTCACCATTTTCTGTAACAGTCGAAGTGGAGGACTTATTGAAAGGAGAGGGAATGCTGGAGAATGAGGGTTGTGATTGCGTGCCATCATTAGGAGGGAAAACGCGACGCGATGTACCAGAAATTGGGACGGTGGAGGAAGAGCTGTCCAAAAACCTACCAACCAGCTGGTAGAATACTCACATGATGAAATCAGTGGAGAGGACACGTTTTTTCTGCGGGTTACCTTCAACTATGACAAAGGAAATGACATTCATCGGATCGTTTGCCGGCGGTGTGAGCCCGCTGTTCTCTTTTTATCGTCTCGATTGCGGCGGCCCGCCTCCTCACCTTATACTTCCTCCGCTCTACATCTTCTTCCCCCCTCCCTCCCCACTCTTTTCCAAAATAACTCTCGCCGCGGACTCGGCGCCCAACGTTGTGGGCGTCGCGGGACTCTCGTGCTCGGCACCACCACGCCCTCATCTCTCTCCAACGAACCTCCCGGCATGGAGCCCAGTGTCCTGCTCTGACCCGCTCTCTCTTTCTCTCTCTCCCTCGAGATGGCGAGGTTGGTGTCAACGAAGCCGGGACTCCTCTGTCCACGGAGACCTTGTCGTGGCGGCGGTGTCACTTCCGCTAAAGCTTCCTTATGCGACCCGTTCCTATGTTATGCACATTTTATGCTGACCAGGATCGATTTGTTAATTGTGTCTAGTATTTGTGGCAATTCGATCCCGGTCAAGGCCGATGATTTTTTCTCTGTTGAATTTCGTCTACTAGGGATGCCACTCATAGAAGGCATAAAGGGGACCAATAAAGCAACAGTCGAAAAAAATCTCCAAAAAAAGTTGAAAATTTGATTAGTGGCCAGCTTTTCCGATTTGGGCCCACTGTGCGTCGTCAGTCGCGACCACTCTACGTGCTGACATCCGTCGGCTAATGAATAAAGAAGTGGAAAAAGGTGAGTCCATGAGTACGAATGGCTTACATTGTAGCTATTTCATGGACACAATGGGAGAGCTGCGTATCTCTTTCATAATGAAGAAGCATAAATTACGACGCAGACGATTGGCGGCGACTACCGCGTTAATTTAACTTTTTTTAGCCTTCCGTCGAGATCCGTACCTCCACTCAAGTTGTAATTTACCTCTCATTGCCATGATCTCTGCTTAACTCGCCGTCAGGAAGATTGTTTGAAAATTAATTCGAAATTTAAGGTAACACTAATTTTCCCCATAAAAAGCTTCACTTACGTAAACATATTTGGCTCTTATCGTGGATAGCATTACGTTTAAGTCCAGAAAATTTGAAAAAAAAATGTTCTACCTTGGGGGTCCGAGATTCTGCTCTTAAGATCTTGCAGGTTAGTTTACTGTTGGAGTATTTCGCCTGATGATTCTTTTCCGAAGAAATTTCCCCAGGTCTTTACCTACTTTCCTTATCCAGTCATGCTGTTTTAGTACTGGATTCAATGGGTGTTTTTCTTGAGTTGAAGCTCTTTTCTCTTATTGGATGGTCAACGGTTCATGAGATGATGTGGTTTGGTAGGCGGTTTTCTCTGGGATTTGTTGGCTTCGCTCTTTGTGATGTCACTTTTCTTCCGTGGCGACGGAGTCTACTGGGCCTCTGTATGTACCTGAGTGTAATATGCTTTCGTTTTTAGAAATTCCGAGTTTGAGCGATAGCTGTGAAATTATCGTGAGGGATAGGAAAATGCCAAAGGCATTGTTCTTTAGGCAATTTTAATGGTAACAAAATGAAATTGTCAACATGGAACAGTTCAAAAGGAATAGACGGATAACCACAGGCCTGCGATGTCGGTTATGCGGTTATCCACCGGTCGAAAAGTACGCATTATTTAATTTATTTGGCGGTTTTTAGATAAGTAGTCCGGATTTTCGCTAGTTATCCGTACAGAGCATGTCAAGGCGCATACTAGTGTCAACTTTTAAGGCCATATGTGCACTAGTAAAGACGTGACGTTCATTTCACAGGGATTAAATGGGTTTTCATTTTCTTAGTCAGATATTTAGGGATAGTACTGAGATAAGCTTGAGGGATGGGAAAAAGGTAATGGTATGGTCATTTACACTAGTTTAATAGCTACATTAAGAATTTCTAACATTGGAAAAATGTCTTGCCGTTCAGAAGCAACAAACTGGAAACCAGAAGCCTACGCCGCAACCGAGTGAAAAATCCGCCATTTTTAACTTTATTCAGCGGTTTGTAGATAAAAAGTCGGTAGATAAAAAGGTCATATAAAGTAGCATATGCATGTCAACTTTTAAGGTCATTTCTCTACAGTTGGAGACGTGACGGTAGGAAACATTAGAGAATTTTACGAAATGCCGACTTTGGCGCCATATAGCCAGGTAACTATGAGGAATAGAAGAAAACAAAAATCGTACAATTTAGGTCTTGAAGAGATCTACAAAAACTGGAGTCTCAGATTTAAATATTGATGTCGACTCCAAAAACCATTTTAGAATATGACGAGTGAATATAATATATATAATGTGCGAAATTATTAAGGCGTAATGGTAGTGACGGTCGAGGGGAGCGTTTCAGGCCTCATGTTCACTTTACCAGTGTTTACGTATCACTCAAATACGGGTTAACTATTAAACATAACGACTTTGGGTTTTCTATATGTGGTTTGGAAGATATCATTCCAAAAGACGATGCGAAATAAAAATTTTTATCCCTCTGGGTTAGTGAGGAAACTTACCTGAACTTTGGCTAACAAAAACTCACTTCTCAGCGATAAATTTGAAAATCGAAGACGGTCAACCTCTGGCGACATCTTTCTTCTATACGATACGTAAATAACATCCATCATTACTCGTTTTTTAGGTCGCAATCGTTAAAACGGTGGACCCTTACTCGCTAAAAATCTAACTATTTTTGGACACTATGGGGGCGAACCGTGCCGTCACGAATTTGTTTCCCCCTCCCGCTCTCCTCCACCTCTGCAACAAAGTTGTAGGAGGTGGGGGGTGTGAGGGCTTTCGCCTTATAATCACACGGACACTTTTTAATCTACTCTCTAGATCACTCTAGTCGGACTTCAAAGGGGCCAATCAAGTATTACGTAAGACGTGGGGGGTGTGGGGGAGGGGGTTGAGATCATCTTACAATCGCTTAAGAAGTGGAGGGGGGGGGGGGGCAGGTTGAAACATTATACCAGGCGTGTCCGGAAAGTAAGTACCATTTTACTCTACCGCCACCGCAACGCAAGTGTCGCAGTTCCACGCATGCACACTTGTCTCTCTGGTTCATGGTCTGTCCACTGACGCCATTACAGCTGGATCGTGTTGTGTTTACGGTTGTTTGTGATCGTTCGTTATGTTTAAGACAATTTCTGTCCCCGCCGACTGCGAAGTGCGTTCCGTAATACGGTTTTTGAACGCAAGAAATGTTAAGCCAGTTGAAATTCATGGTCAACTTGTAGAGATGTACGGTGAAAATGTAATGATTGAAGGAATGGTGAGAAAGTGGGTTCGGCAATTCAATGATGGACGATCCAATGCTCATGACAAAGCACGGAGTGGGCGGCCTTCTGTTGTCATTGATGGTTTGGTTGAACAAGTGAATGAGGCAATTCGTGCAAACAGACGGTTCACAATAAGAATGATTTGTGATGTGTTGCCACAAATTTCAAAAACTGTTTTGCATGAGATTTTCACAAAGTGCTTAAATTATCTCAAACTGTGTTCCCGTTGGGTTCCGAGTATGCTTACGGATGTCCACAAAACGAAGCGACTTGACAGTGCTTTGACATTTCTTACCCGATACAGTGATGAGAGAGATGAATTCTTAAGCAGGATAGTGACCGGTGATGACACTTGGGTTTGTCATGTCACTCCAGAATCAAAACAACAGTCAATGGAGTGGAGGCACACAGGATCCCCCAAACGACAAACATTCAAAACAACGTTGTCAGCACGAAAAATCATGTGCACTGTGTTCTGGGACAGACGGGGCATTCTGCTTGTGGAGTTCCTTCCCAGAGATGCAACCATTAATGCGGTACGATACTGTGAAACAGAATCACCTGCCATACACCCCCGATCTCGCGCCTCGATGACAACCACTTGTTCTTGAATAAAAAGCGTGAGTTTGGAGGAAAGCGCTTTGACAGCGGTTACGACGCAAAAAACGGTGTTCAGCAGTGGCTGTCTTCACTGGCGGCGTCTTTGTTTGAAGAGAGTATACAAAAGTTGATTCCCCGCTATGACTGAACAATGCCTGCACAATGGTGGCAACTATGTCGAAAAATAGGTTAAGGAATGCTCTTACATGTACAAATATTTTTGTTGTGAAAACAAATATTTTATGCGTTTTTTTCCAAACCGGTACTTACTTTCCGGACACGCCTCGTACTAGAATTGAGATAGAAGGGTGACTCAACGTTGCTTGAGAGGCGGCGGAAGGAGTTCCTCAGGGGGAAACAAATTCGTGACGGCACGCTTTGTATTGTTGGATAATAGAAAAATTACAAATAAATCAATATGTGTAGCCTTCCCTTTAATTTTTTTATTCGGAGTAACTTGTAAGACTAGATAATGGTTACCCATTTTCGTTAATTAACATTGAAAAATGTGCAATCACAATTTCAATAATTTATATCGATTCTCGCCATTTTTGGTGAAAGGTTAATGCAGGAGATTTCGTATTTTACCCATGGATGTGTTACAAATTGCATGAAGAACACAAAACGGCTAATTTTAGAGGGCGCGAAGTTAATTACTGCTCTAGCATGTTCACATTTTTGTCTTAGTCACAAGAAAATACACGTGAACTTGCTATAAAATTACCTTTAAAGCGATGTGTAGTGCATTATTTTAACACGTAGATAGACCCAGATATACATTTTCAATGTACAGCGGCACATCATTTTGACGCCGACTGTTATCGTTTGCCTGCCATAGGTATATGCTATACCCACGGTTATGCTCAAATATCCTGCGCGCTACCTCCTTATGTAAATCAGGAGGCGTAAGTCGGTAACTGTGATGGGTCCTCCGCTCTGATCATCTTCTCTCCTGTTTTTCACTCCGCACCCCTGCCCGCACCACTCGCGATGGAAGTCTGTTTCACACACCCAAATTCCGTCTCCCCACCTCCCAACGTTCCATTTTCTACCACCTACCTTCATTTTGCAATACCCTTGCCAACAGTCACCCTACCCTTGACCTTTTCTTCCCAACTTAAACGCATTGTGTCCTCCTCTTCTTCCTTCCTGCCACAACAATTGACTTTCTTTTTCTTGTTGTTGATTATTGTTGTTATTGCTTTTTCTATATATTTTTGTTTTATTTTTTAACTTATTTTTTGTTTATTTAAATCGATTGTAAAGACCCTAGTTGCTGTTTACGATGTTTTAATAAATAAAAAATAAAAAATGTATGGTAAAAGAAACAATATTACGAAATTTCTGATTTTACGAAATTACGAACCTTGGTCCCGGTCCTCATAGAGACAAAAAAATACTTAATTACGAATGTTGACGCATATAAAACGGCACTCATACGGCATCCTCGACGCTGTATTATAAATCAAGCTTTGCCACCTCTACTGTGGCCGAGAATCTTCAGCAAAATCAGCCATATTCTCGCTCATCTTCTCCCCCTCAGTCTTCAAGTTCAGTCTTCAATGCCGACATGAAATTCAACGCAGAAAAATCAATATGCGGTATTTCTATGGAATATATTATTATTTTTCTCTCCTATTTTTCAGCACGGAAATTGATCGGTTCAAGGTGTTTGCCTGTTTCCACTCTCTTTTTGTGCCCTTGACCTGGTCAGAGGAGCCCCCTCAGCTGCCACGAGTGACAAGATACGAGTAACGCTCACTTTTGAGTCGCCCGCAAGCACGCGTGTCATCGCTTCGGAGCGCGTAGTTAAGGCGAAATACGATTGCGTCGAAAACGGCTTTACTCCCTATAGATTGAGGAATTCTTTTAACAAAAAACAAATTTCACATTCTAATTAAGTTAACTGCTAACTATGTTTCCCAGAGTTTAAATTTTGATTTTTTAAATTAAGACCTCAAAATTGTAAAATTTGGCTTCATTTTTTGTTTTTTACAAAAAAATTGTCTCTGGCAGACGTAAACTCTATATTCAATATTAGATTAAAATTCATAAAACGGAAATACGTTGAGTATTAAATAAGTTATTAGGAAAGTAAGAACTAACTAAAACGCGCCGATCAAGAGCGGCTCTAACGGAGAAATAGGCAAGCAGGTGAAGGCGCTCACGGAGATTCGAGGGGAGGTAATGAGTGGCCACTGGAGGGGAATGGTATGAAGTTGGAGGGACTTGGTAGGATTGAGCTTGAGCGGCGTGTAAGAAAGGTTTTACACTGTGGAGGAGGAACTGAAGACTGGCATCATCCGGCGTTTGACGGCACCAACTTTGACTCGGCGCCTGCTGGCATTCCTACTCTCCTGTTTTGAGTTCGCATCCTCTTGTCTTTCTCTCATGGACTGCTAGACAAATGACTTCACGGCCTCTCTCTGAACGTATCCCATACAGTAGCATCGACCGTTAAGACGGCGGTATTGCCTACAAACGGGAGTACTACCTCATCCTACACGTGACCACCTTATCAGCTCCATCGAGGCGCAACAACCCGGTCATACGGCATAATCTTCAGACTCCCAGGCTGATGGTTTCTCTTATCCAATCCATACTTACGTACTTTGGTATTGCTTTGCTGAGCTAGGTCACTGCCTTGTAGATATGCACTACCTTGTGGACTTTCTATCAGTATTGCATTGGCGAGTCCTAAGTACAAAGTCGGAAAATCAATGATTTTAGTTGTTAAAAAATTACTATTCCTATAGGTTCTTGCTTGAAGTTAGCGCTAACTTTAATGTATGTTGACGCAGTTCCATAATGTTAGATAATTCAATAAAAATTAACTTGCATGATTTGTTCTGCTAGCTCTGTTGGAGATGGAGACTCAAGTGTGATGAAAAAACTATCTGAACTATTGCCATATGGTAGGCACGTTAAAAAAATGAATACGCGAATCACGCAGTGAGGCTCTACACCAAAGCATTGTTCAAGATTGCGGAGGCGAGGCCCATTGTCAAAAGCATTCTAACAAAAGTAAAAATGATAAGATTTAAAAGGCACCTCGCGGCGCTATTACGTATAATTGTACAGATGGGAATACCGTTGAGTCCCTGGTCGAGGCTTAAAAAAAATGGTCCCAAGCACGTATTTGGATGTCACGCGTCTTGCCGAGACTACTTCTGTCAAGCTGTCGATCGGAAGTTGAAAGTTATTACCGGGGAAGAAATAGCATACCTCGAAAAAATTGATGTGGCTATTTAGCCAATTATCCGAAATTCTGGGCAGTTGACGTCTCACGACACCAGTAACAGTGCAGAAAAAATTATGTCTTAGGCCAAATTTTATTTTTTAGGCCAAATTTTTCGGCAGAAAACAAGTGGATAGGGGCAAAAGAGAATCATATCAACACAGGAATTTCGGCTCTGGTCTTGATTTCCTACTGGGACCTTTGTGGAGATATTCAACTTGGGAAACGCTCACAGGCATAAGTCCCAAAAAGCCTGTCAAATTCACTTGTCACGGAAGGCTGAAACGTATAAATGCAGGAAAGTGATTCCTCGCCAAACAAGGCCTAAAACAACAAAAGAAGACAAAAACAAGTGATGGGCTGGTTACGGTGTAATGTGCCAAAAATTAGACCTGGATGGCGAAGAATATGATAAAGAAGTAGAAGAATTCATGGAAAAATTAAAAGTGACAACAGCTTCTAGAGATCAACTGGAAAAGGACACTAAGGGCCAATCAGAGAAGAAGAGATGGTGGGGGAATGAATTAATCGATTGACTTCATCCACTTTGGAATAATCTGCAAAATGCGGAGACGGCTTCTGTACGACCGCAAGTTTCAGAATGAAGCAACGCAATGTGGGCAGCTCCACGAAAACAAAGCGATAAGGCAGTACGAGGAAATCTCCGGACGTAAGGTGACTCCTTCAGGGCTGTTCATTGACCTCAAGCAATGTTTCTTTGCCGCTTCTTTGGTTGGCTTCACTGATGATGGGGGCATTATTGAGGTAAAATGCCCCAATTATGCAGAGCAGTCGGCGTTGGAAGAAGCAGCGAAAAAATTTAGTACACTTGTCTTGACGAAAGTCTGCAATTAAAAACAAACCTCAATTATTACTACCAAATTGATGGCCAGCTACATGTAACCGTCGCCCCATTCCGGGACTTTGTGGTATGGACTAAGTATGATCGCACAATTAACAGGATTTTAGGGGATGGTGACTTTAGGACAAAAAAATGGAGCCTAAGTTAAGTTTTTTTATAAAGAAATTCTCCTGCCGGAAATAATAGATCTTAGGGTAAGTAGATCACTGGATTTACGTGAGCCGGAGTTTCCTTCAAAATTATGCATTTCTGTCCGTTTATGTATGTAAAAAAGGTTACGGAAAATAGCCTACTTTCAGCTGTAAAAATCGTGTCAATCAATATAATTGGTCAATTTTATCAGCTCTTACCAAAATTGATTCCTAAGACAAGTTTGCTGCAGCACTCCACACTCAATTCTCATGTCCACATTTTGCCTTCTTCTGATAAAATATATCCTCTGCCTAATAATTTTTTTAATGTATTCCATTACTTCCTGACTTCCTCCTTCCTTTCCACTGTGCGGCCATTTCTATTTTGAATAGATATTTGCGCCATAGTTTGAGCTGAATAACATTGCCTTTTCAGATACGAACAGTTTTTATTAACCACGGTATGCGTACTTGGTAGGTATTTGTGCAACATTGAGATCAATCCATTATATCTACGCCGGTTTTGTACTTACAACAATAAATGATCATTTACGGCTTTTTCTTTAATTAACTTTTGCAGAAATATTCGTGTGAATTTAGATAACAAATAAGAGTGCTGCTAGAATAGTTTCCATTCCACGGGTTGAAGTTAGAGCACATCGGAACTTATCTGCAAACTTGAGCGCTGATGAATGGAACGATGTGTACTGACGAATTGTTTGATAGCCTATCGATACAATTGTGATATAGAAAAAGCCACGGCAGAGTGTTGTGATAGAATCCTTTCAATATATCCAAGTTTTTAAAAGTGCAAGCTATTTACCACTGAGAAATTTAAAATGCCCATCACAGTTTGGCGCCTTAACAGAATATCAACACGAAAACAACAATCGCCGGTGCCACTGACGAAGTTCTTTTGCCGGGAAGACATCCCAAGTGATGCTGTTAAATTTGGATTAAAGGCCATTAACAATGCATCTGAGCCGTAGTAAGCTTAACCATAAATATCCATGACATTCCATGTGATTTGAAGAAAGTACATAATATTCCCGTCCTCAAGGGTGGGAATAAATCACTTGTTGAGAACTAGCGATCTATCAGCAAACATCTGTAACCTGTAAATTTATGGAAAATATTATTGCTAATAATTTGCGTGGGATGATAATAATTGGCTGTTTAAAACCCAACATGCCTTACTCAAGGGGTAATCCTACGAAACTCAGCAATTTGGGATCTTTCAGTATACAATTGGTTAGATAGGGTTCAAGAAGTAGATGCAGTTATACTAGTCCAAGACCTTCGGCAACGTGCCTTACGATACACTAAATGTAATGATTGGGAAACTAAAAAAAAGGATGATATTATGGAGAGAGACCTTCTTATGAGGTAAATCTCAGTAAGTTTATATTGGAGACGAACTCTCTGCTGAATTCTATGTCGACGGCTGCATTTTCTATGGGAAAGACGATAGCGATAGTGAAGTTAATTGAATAACAACAAAAAGATACATAAATGGGTAGTGAACAAGGAAATAGAATTAATTATTGCATTAAGCAAATTATTCAGCTTCTCAAACGGTTGGGTACGTGCGATAAGGGAAGAATAATAGCATGGAGAAATGGATAAATTTCGTTACATGGGATATAACCAAGATGACTTTCCAAGCAATCTAATATTCCAAGGAAAATATCTCTTTGGAAGCGACTGAAAGGTGAGGTGGGTAAAATAACATGTAAATTGCAACTTAATACTCTGTTCTCGAAGAAAAATGCGCCAGCTCCAAGACCGAAGCTCGCAGCTGCGGTGGTGTCGGGTTCCGCTGTGGAAGGAGAGAGAAAGACTTGGAAGGGGAGCGAGGGACACGGCCTTAAGGATCACCAGGGGAAATGCAGAGTTTATCGTCCTAAGTATATACATGCGGACGGAATATTTATAAAAGACTTCACGCAAAGCAAAAGACGAGGAGAGAAGAATAGGGGATGGGAATTTTTGTTTTCTCATCACTGTATGAGAGCCCGGCCGGTAGTCTATTGGGCACCCTTGTCCTCCTCCTTGGCTGATGCATCTCGGATTAACAGTTTACAAAGTGTCACGGTTTTTCCCGTCTCCCCTCCTTCGTCGGAAGATACCTCCATCCCTGTGCACCAGTAGTCACCGTTGTGTCCTCAAACTCTTTGTATCTGAGACGTGACCACTTTTCCCCCATTTTGTTTCATAACCCTTCCGCCATAAACCCTTCTTAATCGTTTCAATAAGGTCAGTGTCCTGTGTCCATAGAACACGGCTCATCCGCCGGGGAAAATCTCTCACGCTTTCGCTAACCCAAGAAGACTGACCGCCAAACCCCTGCCAGGGAATCCCAGCCGGTGCACAGTGGGCCCAAACGTAGATCTGGCAGCACTTAATTCCTTCCTAGGTTTATATCGAACTAATCGAGCTCAAAACACTGCATTTTATTGTATTGAGCCTTTGTCATGTATGTTCATTAGTTACTTGATCTCCAACACAGATTTCGTTCGACCTTTGGCTTACTGTTGGTGCTATGAAAATATGCATTTGTCTGCATTGTAAGTAGGATAAAGGCAATATCTATGAAAAATGAAAGGGGTATAATTGTTACCAATTACTATTTATAGACAGCAATAAAATGACAAATTTTGTATGAGTTTTAGAAAAACACATCGTTATTACAGGCACTGTCATCATTACTTGAGTCAGATAATTTTTCATGTTCCTGAGGTAGTTGCAGTAGATTTCGGGCATATTGCGACAGATTGTGGGAATATTTCGCAGGAAGTGCTCTAAAAGATGTTATCAAAGGGTCAGACGACCCAAGAAGCATGTGGAATAGATCTTCAGTCGCTGCAGTTCGGGATATTGTTCTGCTGTGGAACTCTCAAAATCTCCTCCAGTCTTTGTTGCGGGCCTCTTGGGATTCCTCACTCAGCAGCCCAATGGGTAAAGGAGCGGCTGCAATGATGTCCTCGCCGTGAATTGAAAGCTTATGAACCGATGCAAACATATAATACCAGTTGTACAGCTTTACAAACAACTTTGCTGTTTCTAGAGCATAATCGCGGTAACTTGTAACGTCTATTTTATGCCCACTTGATAGTGCCTGAAGAGCTGATGCAAATCTTTTTATCAGACCTTCATCTATTCCAGTGAGCCTGGATGAGCGTCTTGCATCTCGAAAGAATCTTCGTGCCATATTTCTCTGGTTCGACGATCCAGTACCTTGCTTAGGATGATGTACGATTATTCCCATCTCTCTCCGAAATCGTTTCTGAATCTCCTTTTTTCGTGCCTCAACGATTTTCTTCTCTTCGATGCCTCTTTTCTGCCATCTTTTTATTTCTAATCGGTAAGACACGTGAAGCAAACATTCAAATACCCCTATCCACGCATGAAGTGCGAGAAGACCATAAGCGAAGACTTCTTCATTAATTGGCCTTTTTAGCATTTCGTCAATGTCAATCATTTGACGAGGTGTTGCATTGCAGACATTGCACGCTTGAGAGGATGTTCGCGTTAGCGCGTTCACAACTTTGCCATCAACCACGGTCGGTAATAAGCAGTGTGAAATGGATATGCCAGGTTTACTCTCCGGCTTTGATGGATGCAAAGCCTCTATCTGCTCGTCGATGTCTGATTTCTCTAGCACAGTGAGATCTGCCGTTTCTTTAGCATGCCGCAACTTGATTGGTCGGCAGTATCTTGAATCCTGAAGAAGGACGGGGATTTTGCCGCAGAATTTTCTTTTCTGATTACTTTTTCCCAATCACACACATTTGTTGTGGAACTAGAGTCATTGCTCCCATCGAAACCCCACTTAGAAGTTAATATAATATTGTCATCGGAAGACAGCGGAGCAAACGACTTATTTTCAACGCATCTAACAATACGGTCCGCAGTATGATCTAGTAAAGCTTGAAGTTTAACCCCTGCATAAGATTCTGTGAGAGTAACCTTATCTTTGCATGGATAGCATCTGGATTTTGCTTGGGCTATTCGCTTGTAAGAAGGATATATATATCCGCATTTCTATTTAAAGCGCCCTTTCTGATTTGTGAATACTGGTGGTTTGTTAAGTTGGCCTCAACATAAAGGGATAGGGCTTCATCTTCCGTATAAGTACTTACTTTGCTAGTACCAGACTGTTTTTCCTTTCATGCCTGCAGTATCTTGCTATGTCTCTGGGGCGTGGTGTTTCTGGGGTGTGGCATTTCATGTACACGAGCTGCGTTCTCCCTCCCCACAGAACGAAGACCGACTTCAACTGCGTATGTGCATTCCGACGTGCTCATCAAGAAGAGCAGCAGCTTTCCTCCGCTTGACACGTTCAGCGCAGGCAACAAAATCTTTTTGAGTGCGTCCGACTACCGACGAGGAACATGCTGCTAAAGGATGTATGGTATTAAACTGCAAAGGGAAAACTAAAACACTATATCGAGAAAACTTATCAATTGATAGAAAGGAGTGCATTGTCAAACCAAATCATCAACTTACGGGAAGGCAAATGATCTTCGATGCAGGATGGTAAGGCATCAGTGTGCGAATTCAGCCAATCCGCATTACTTTCCATAAATCACAACAATTTCCTGCTGCACGTTTGCCATTTTCTATCCACTTTTTCGCAAAATCGACTGACGTATCTTTTGATCTCCTTTCTAAATACTAATACTAGAGAAATACTAGTATCACATATCGTATAGTATAAGGAAAAATCTTTCAGTGCATACCTAATACACTTTCTCCAATATAATGGAGGAGACGCTCCACCTACGCCTTTTTCACTGTTTCCTTCCTTATCTCATTAAAGAAATACCCTTAGTATGAGTGGTAGACATGACGAAGTTCAAGGACAGGAAGTATCACTGTTTACGGTTTGCACTATACACTGAAAATCACTACCTTTCGCGAGCGCAGCAGGCAAGAGACTGAATACCATTCATCCACTCTTTGCTTGCTTTGGTAAGTTCCAGCTCGATCTATCAAATTGGTGTAGGCTCAACTGGGCATAGATAAGTAGCCTATGGTCACCATTTGAGTGCCAGAATGACACCATACTCCCCAACTTGCACACCCGACGTCACCGCATTCGCGAAGCTCACATTAAACTCACCACGGGGCCACGTTTCTGCCAGCCGCGTTTGATTGTGATTTTCGGTCCATAACTTCCTATTGGGCAGCTAATTCTTTTTCTATAAGCTTCCATAAATCTACATGCGTTATTATCAAATAAAATCGCGCTGCGGCTCAGTGGGGCTTTTTTTGTAGGCCAAGATACATTTTGTTTTTAGTTTTTCGCGCACATGTTTACGAAAAGAGACGCACCAGAATTTATTCAGGTAGAAAAAGTAACATGCACCTAAATGTATTCTATATTATCATTCCAACGTCGTAAAATCATTATTTTGGAATGACCAAGCCAGCATGAATTCTGCAAATGAGTGGAACTATCAGTACCTACGCTTCGGCGTTTATTCTAAAAGCGTATGTGTAGAGTTTGCTATTCAAGATGTATGAGATAATTTTAAAAAGTGCCTAAATGGGCGCATTTCCGATTCATATGAACCTTATACTATTGACTACGTAAGATTTTAAGTCTCTTCGACACTTTTCAAAAAATGGCTTTAGTGCAGCAAGATCCGCGTTTGGCCCCAGTGTGCGGTGGGGGAACGGGGGTGAGAAGGCGATCCCTTTCTTGCTCCTCCACCCCCAGTACTGGGGGAAGGAGAGAAGGTGGGGAGGGTTAGGGGGTGGGAAGAGTGTCCGGTGGGCCTGCGGCGCCTACCTTTGGCCACTGCGCCGCTCTCCCCCCCCCCCCCCCCCCACCTCCCCGTCCTCAACTGTTAAGACACAAACTAAGTTAACAAACTTAAGACGCTACAATAAAACATGATCGTGGATCAATCTCTTTTCATTCATAATAAGTAGGAGCTTCTAAGCAAAATAATCTCCAAACAGTGTTCACTTATATATGGGGGATCATACTAAAATTTTCTGAGTCTGCCCGACGCAAGTGGGCGGAGAGCGCACGTTTTTACGTTAGAAGTAGATGTTAAACGAATTACGAAGCAGGTTAGATATGTGATTGATGGATATCTTGAAATCGTGATATTATTAATAGAATTAATAATTTTCAGTTGAAAGGCATTTTAAAAATTCCTATATTTTTCCGAATACGGAGATATCAAAAAGTTTTAATTTCAGATATTACCCTTGTTGCCATCTCTGAAACTATTATATTTTACATTGTTTCTAGTTGTTACAAGTTTTTGATGTTGCCGTTAGTAAGTAATCTGTTTTTGAGACGCGTAAGATGTTCGCTGTTATGGTATTCCAATTGCTCCTTTGTTGCGCTGTTTCCAAGCCTACTTTGTAGGTGTACCATAAGGATCCCCATCATTTATGCTGTCGCTGTGCAAGTAATGACGATGATTCCCTGAGATAAGATCCGATCGGGCCCGGAACCATGAGTGCGAACCGAAAGTCCATCCGCCACTTCACTTGAACTGAGACTATTCAAAAGAAGGAACGGTACCGGAACGTTATATTTCGTTCAAAATTCTACTTTCGTTCCGTTAACGAAACTAAAGTCAAGCTGTACATAAAGTTTCATTCCGAACGGAAACTATAGTCGAAAAGGAAGCCTATAGTTTCGTTCCGGAACCTGTTTTGTCTTATGATTATGAGAATACATTCACTTCGAAGTTGAAGGGTTGGATATGTCTTATTGCCGGTTATTAAAATGCTTTACAATTGTCAAATTAAAATTCCCTGCGTAAATTGAATTTGACAATGAGAATAAAATTTATGCAGGGATAGTTTACCTTGTCCGATATATTATTTCATTGAAACAAACGCTTAACTTAACGCTTTCGAGTGCACATCTTAAAGTAAATAGTTTAAGGAACTGATTCAAGTGAATAACAATTTATTGGATGGCTGTGAATTTCTAGGCGTCATTAAGTCGAAATTTGATTCCGCATTATCCTCCGTCTCTTCCATTCCATCCATCTGAATTTCTCCAATAATCTTTAGCTGCTTTGAAAAAATGAGGTGCTTTGCTCGTTATGGTGTGTGAATTTATTGCGAACGCATGAGATCCCCATTTACAGGTCCACAAAAGTAGCAGCACCCACATTGATTTTTAACTTCACTGCTTACTACTATCATACTGATTGGAGTTATGGAGAGTTTTGGACGTAACCGAAGAAAATTTCACGCTTGCCCGCAGAGGTGTGCGATAACAACTTGCCTCTTTTAATATTTCGCTCATCAGAATGGCATGCAAACCATTCTGATTCGGAAGATTGATTTTAATAATTATAAGAGCTCTCCTAAAATATTTTCTTATCGAGAAAGTCGTCTTTAATAATTATTGGTTGTCGCACTTGAAGAATTATGGAACGAGAAACATAGCTGCGGGCAATGTTACGCTGTGACGAACTTAGTATATTTTTTTGGACAGCCTGTTTGGAGGGCGGGGCAGTCAAACATGAGAGAAAAAATCCACGAATTCACATGATACTCGAGCGCCCGTATATGTGCTGTGCGAAATGGAGCTAGACATTGAAAGAGCACCGACCTGGATTTGAGAAAACAAACATTTTCAACAAAATATGTCTGATGGTTTATGAGTTAGTGTGTGGGCACTGCTCTTACTGCTGTCTTAAGCGGAACTTCATAAGTCGCACGTGACTTAATACGGTTATGATAAACTATTCGGTCCAGGTGATATCAGCTGACCAGTGCGTTGCAGCCTCCAGCTGAGGCATTACTTTAGAAAACTTCGACTTGTTTCAGCTGTTGTATCTCAAACAACTCACCCTGCATAATATTTCCGGGATGATTTAGCTTTTGTATGTTGTTGGATTGTTTATAATTGCATTTATAATACCAACCAGTAGCTGTATCTTACATTGTGTACTACTTGGTAGCACGTTTGATTCCGTAGCATGCTTCGTGCCTGGTGTGGAATCGTCCCGTGCCACACTCCCCAGTGATGGTGGCTTGGACGGTATTTCGTCGATGTATCTGGAAGCGCGGAAGCAAGTGTTATCGCATGCCTAGTTATGACAGGGTGTCAGTGACCTTCCAGGTGGGGTGAACTGGCAAAATGGCGAAATCCCTTGTCCTGGAAAACTCAGGAAATTATTTTTTTCCGAAAAAACTTTGAAATCGTGTGACAACTGATCTCTCTTCGGGCAAAGAAATAGGATACTAAATCATGGCCCTGGCATAACCATCTTCAATTCATATGATTTTTAGTACAAAAAGACAAATAGCAAAATATTAATCCTTAACATTTTTAAAATTTGAAGATTGAGCTCTAAGAGATTCTTAGTTTACGTTCAATGCCGCCCTGATGTTCCGAACAGCGACTTCAATTAATGTCGATTTAATTCAGTTAGGTTTCTAATGTACTGACATTTTCATGATGAGGAGGCAATAAGAAAAGGATAAAGCAAGTTTTCTATTAACTTCCGGTCACATGGACTTCAATTCCGAGCTCTTACACGATTATCATTTAGTCATTATTTTTCAAATTAATTTTGTTTATGGCCTAATTATTCGTTTAATGATTCTTAGAAAATTCCTGTATGTATTTCGGTGAAGAGTCGTGAAGTGGAGCTTTGCCTAATTTTCATAATCTGGATAAAATTCGCTTTCATCAACTTACATTTGTGGCCCAAACCCGCGGCACCGATGGATGAAAAACGTCGTAAAGGTTAACACTTAGTAACTTTTGTGGCGTAGAGAAGATGATGTTCGTAAAGTTATTTTCGTTTGTTATAAATATTTTCCAACGGTAGAAAATTACCTCTTGTAAATATTTGTTAGTTTTACTTTGTAAATCTCAGGAAGGAAGGGAAAACAATGGATCGTAACGTGCGCGCCACTTTGAAAATGGAGCGACGGGAATTCGGTGTGCAGAAGCGAAACAATGGATCGTAACGTGCGCGCCACTTTGAAAATGGAGCGACGGGAATTCGGTGTGCAGAAGCGAAACAATGGATCGTAACGTGCGCGCCACTTTGAAAATGGAGCGACGGGAATTCGGTGTGCAGAAGCGCTACTCGCCGATACTGCGTGTTTTATTGCCCATTTAATCACCAAATTAACTCAAATAATAACTAACCGTTAACAATGAGCAACATTTGGAGAAAAAGTATTTCTTCCACATCACAATCTGCCGTTTTTATGAAATTGTTTCTGAAGATATGTTTATTTTTTTCCAATCATATCAATGCTTAGTCCTGAGAAGAAGGAATTTCGCGGAAATTTGCGGCAGATTAAGTTTGGTGAAATGTCTTGATGTCTAATAGCAGTTATAAAAACTGAAGCTTCCATAGGTTATCAGGAAAAAAATATGGAAAGTCGACAGCAGGGTTTTCTTAGAGTACTATTATCCTAGTAGCACAGAAAGGATCTGTTAATATTTGAATTTCTTATGATTTTATTTTATACGTACAATTACATTCACCGTACAAATAATAACTGTTTACAATATTATTACGTCATCATAAAACTGGATACTGATACACTCATTTATGTCCATTCTTTTTTTTTACATATGAGAAATTGCTCAGTCTAACACTCCTCCATTTCTCATTCATCTATCCCCTTTTCTTTAAATTTTATTTATTTAACACATTATTCAACATTACATTACACTTCATTATCCTTCAGTCAAACCTATTTCTTCTCTGTGTTTTACAAATGATGCTAATGGCAACCCTTTGGTGAAAATATCAGCTACTTGACAATCAGTAGGGATATAATGAACATCAAACATCTTCCTATTCACAAAATCTCAAACAAAATTGTATTTTACATCTATATGCTTCAGTCTCTTTTGATCCCATTTTGACAAAGAATTAATACAGGCTTGATAATTTTCTAATATTACAATTGGGTGTTTCACCTCAATTTTCAATTCAACTAGCAAATTATACAACCAAAGCAGTTCTGCAGTAGCTGAAGCTAGGGCATAAAACTCAGCTTCAGTAGATGAAAGTGCTACTGTGCACTGTTTTCTTGAAGTCCAAACAATTGCATCTCCAAAAACTTTGAAAACATAGCCTGACACAGACTTCCTATCATTATAAAAGATTTAAGTTTCTCCTGGTGAATGACATTTATAAACTCTTCTTGGGCTCTGCACCAGTTGATTGGCTTCATGTTTGCCGACGTTTCGGAAAACAACTTGCTTTCCATCTTACATGGACACGGACAGAGTAACACGCCTTGAAGATGGAGAGCAAGTCGTTTTTCGAAACGTCGGCAAACATGAAGCCAATCAACTGGTGCAGAGCCCGAGAAGAGTATAAATTCCTATCATTATGATTAGCATTGTCTGCATCTGCATACCCAACAACATTGCTATCATTAAGGCCTTTGAATAACAAACCATAATTTTTAGTTCCTTTTATATAACACAGAACTCTTTTTAAACCAGTCCACAGAGCTTTAGTTGGTTTGGTCTGATATTGACCATAAAAACTAATGCTGCTGCTTTTTTGCTGCTGCAATATCCGGCCTTGTTGCTACACAAGCATACATAAGACCCCCTATTAATTCTCGGTATCTACTATGTTGAATTGGTTCTGATTGAACATCACAAAATTTACCAGTTGCCAAAGGAGTATCTCTTGGATTTGCTGTAACCAGATTAAATCTCTCAAGTAATTTTTCAATATATTTAGTCTGACTCAGAAACATACTTCCCTCTCTTCTTTTAATCTGTATACCCAATAAATAGTTTAATTCACCAAGATCTCTCATTTTGAATTCTTCTCTTAATTTTTTTACTGTACTCTCAATTGACACCTTTTCATTACTTGCAACAATTATATCATCTACACACAACAATACATAGTCAATAGTAGAGCTTATACATCTTACATACAAACATTTGTCACTTACACATTGCTTATAATTAAGTTTGGTAATAAACTGATGAAACCTAATGTTCCACTCCATAGGAGCCTGTTTCAGTCCATACAATGTCTTCTTTAACTTACAAACCATGCCTTCTTTAATGTTCATACCTTCAGGGGGAATCATATAGATATCTTCATTTAGCATTCCATTCAGGAAAGCATTCTTTACATCTAACTGACAGGTATACATATTTTTATGATTAATTATACTTAACAGAGCTCTAAGTGATGACAGTCTTGCTACAGGTGCATATGTCTCTGTATAATCTATACCTTCTTTTTGTGAACATCCCTTTGCCTTTAATCTAGCTTTATACCTAATTACTTCTCTATTACCATCTCTTTTTAGAGCGAAAACCCACTTACATTTAATTGGCTTTCTATCTGATGGACATTGAACTAATTCCCAAGTTTTAGTTTTCTGAAGTGCATTCATTTCCTCCTGAACAGCTCTCATCCACTCCTTATTATCACTCCTACCTTCTATCTCATCATATGTTTCAGGAACACCCTCAGAAAAGGATATTGCATTTAAAAGTAAATTAAAATTTTCTTCAATCACATGAATTGGAGGTTTAGTATTTTCATCAGTAAGAAAATGAGTCAAAAAGCAATGTTCTATTCTATCTTTATCCTCTCTCTGAATCCAGTCATTAAGAGCTAATGTTGTATAATCTCTAAGATAAGTAGGCCTTTTTACCACTCTTGTGCTCCTCCTCAATCCTTGATCTTCTTTTACATTTTCAGTTTCATTATCAATTTCTTCTGCATTTTCACTCTTACTCTCATTTCTGAGTTCTGCATAATTTTCACCATCCAACATAGTCTTATTTTCATTAAATATAACATCACATACTGAGATCACTTTATTCTCAATTATACTCCACAACTTAAATCCATTAGAACAATAACCTATAAAAATACATTTCTTGGTACTCAAATTTTGACGAGTGCCATACCAGAGTTCTGCTGGAACTTTCAAAGAATCAATAGTCTTAGTAGGTATTCTATTAATTAAATACACAGCAGTTAAAGCTACTTCAATCCAGAAAGATTTCTGTAAGTTAAGTGTTTTACAAATCCTGCAGCTTCTGATTTCTCCAAATGTGACACAAAAATGTTTATAATCATCAACAAAACTCATCAGATATCTCACTCCATTATAGGCAGTCGGAGCAATAGTGCCAGTTAAATCAGAATGTACTCTTTCAAGTGCCCTTGTTGCTCTTTCTCTGGGATAAGTATGTGGAACACTAGTTTGTTTTCCTGAAATACAAATTTCACATAAATCTCGACGTACCTTGTCTATGGAATCAATACCATCCACACATTTAACTAATTTCTTCATTCCATCATCACTGATATGTCCAAGTCTCCTGTGCCATAAATCATTGGAAATATTAGCATTATAACAATGACCAGTTAGATTGAACTCTAATTTATACAGACTTCCATCCCTTGTACCAACACCTACAACTCTATTATTTTCCTTATTAACAATTGTAAATTCACCATATCAATCAACATTTTATTACCTTTGTCTTCCAAGTTTAGAAATGGATAGCAAATTACACTTCAATTGGTCAACCATCAAAACATCAAAGAAATTTATCTTTATAATCTCATCATTGACTAGTGTTGAAGCATGAATGTCACATATCTTTTCAGCAATTATAAAATCTTTGGTTCTAGCAATAAGTATTTTTACAGGTTTTTCAAGAACTCTAATATTACTAGCTATAGTATCAGTTCTCACCAAATGTTCAGATGCACCAGAGTCCATAACCCAGTCATCTTTGGATGTCTTCTGCTTGTCAAATTTACCCTCAATATAACATGCATCAACTTCAGTAACAAAATTATAAGTTACTTCTTCACTGTTTAGTTCATTATTTTGGTAATTTGAATTAGAATTAGTTCTCATATTTGTAAGATGAGCTTGATGACTACCTCTATTATTATTATTATTCATACCACCTCGGCGATGATAGTTGTTTGTATTCTGATCCTGATCACGGCCTCCACCGCACTGCTGATGCCAATTTCCACAGCCTCCCTGAAAGGGACTGCATCCTCTGCGTCCTCGATGCTGTTGATAGGCACCACCCCCTGGTCGGAAGCAGTCCACAATCTTGTGCCCAACAACTCCACAATTATTGTATGGAAATCGGAAAATTGGCTTTGGTGAAGCCATACCTCCTCTTCCTCTGAACCCAGCAAATGCAGTTGGCTGGAAATTCACCTCTTTCAGTCTCTTCTTTCTTTCATGGCCTTCCTCATACTCATCTATTTGCTGTCTCACTATTTCCATATTCAAATCTTGAGTTGCAACAACAGTTCTTAATGAAGTTACTACACTATCATATTCACTTGGCATAGTAATGAGAAAATGGATAATCTGTTGCCTTAGATCATACTTGGTTCCCAGTTCATGAAGTTCACGAACAATCCTATCAAATTCTGTCCTCAAACGTGTGTTGGGTCGGTAAATATCTTAAATTTTGAAATTTCTTTGTGAGACTAATTACACTTGCCATAGTAGTTTTCTCATATCTATTTTTTAGAGCAATCCACATTTCATAAGCAGTGGAGAAACCCTTAACTATTTCCAACAACTCCATTTTGATTCTTTCAGCAATATATCTCTTCGTTCTTTTATTATCTTTTTCATATCCCTCCAATTTCACTTCTCTTAATTTTTTTGCTGCTGCGGTTTCACTCGCTAGGACAGTTGAATAAGGCGCAATTATTTCTGAATACAGCTTCTCTATTATGTACCTTACGTTCTTTTCGTCTAGTACTAATTCCATTAAGAATTTCCAACCATTATAATTCATCCCATCAAATTGTTGCATCTTAACTCTGTCCTCTTCTTCCATTTTTTATGTTTTCTGGTTCAACAAAATCACTATTGTTCACTTCCCTTCTGAAACGTGACCTGGGCCCATAACCTATTAATATTTGATTTTCTTATGATTTTATTTTATACGTACAATTACATTCACCGTACAAATAATAACTGTTTATAATATTATTACGTCATCATAAAACTGGATACCGATACACACATTTATGTACATTCTTTTTTTTTACGTATGAGAAATTGCTCAGTCTAACAGGATCAAATCTGCATAAAATGCAGATCTTTGTATACAAAAATATCTCTATAAATCTCTGCCAAAAGTCCCCTACTTTTCATGTGTTATCTGGATTAAATCTAGATTTTCTACATCTCAGTAATATAATAAATTGTGAATTAAATCTATTTTCAGTATACTTTTAAGTACATTATACTAGTATACTTTTAAGTACATTTATACATTGGTTCATTCACTCAGATATATATGTATGTATTTGCCGCTGAGCAGTCTGAGTGAATGAGCGAATGATTATATATATGTATATATAGACAAAAATTGCCACAGGAAGGCAGACGAAAATTATAGTAACACAAAAAAGAAAAACACTTACAGGAAGTTCCTTAATATTTCGGCGCGCCTTGTTCGCAAGGATGTAGAAGAATGAGAAGGGAGGGAGGACGGAGGTGGACCCCTCCGACCCCGTGCAATCGCCTGTGTTGCAAAACCTGTGGCATCCTCATCTCCCAGCCTCTGCCTGATAAATTCCTTGCCGTTCATCTTCCATCTGTCCCCCCACTTTCTTGCATCTCCCATAATGTTTTCTATATCCTCCTTTGTCAGTTATGCCCCAGCTTCTACATAGGTTTAACTATGACTGCGCTTAATATTCGTATGAATGGCCACCACTCTAGTTGCAATGATCCACCTTCCCTCTCCGTTTCCCTCCCAGTCGCCACCCACTTTTCTTCCCACAACTCTACTTTCAATGATATTTTTAAGGTGGGTATTCTTGCCTCCCTTCCCCCTTCCTCCTCCCCCCTCCTACTTAAAGATCTTGAGTCCTCCTGTATTTACTTTTTCCAAGCTTTCTCCCTGCCAGGACTCAATAAATCTAACTAACCTCCTCCATCACCTCTACTCAGACCAAACTCTTCCTTTTAAATTTTCTCTACTTCCCGCCTTCCTGCCCCCTACCTTCCTCTCTCTCCCCCTCCTCCCCTTCTCCTCTGACCCTCCCCTCCTTCCCTTCCATCCACCAAATCAAGCAACACAATCAAACAACACACAAACATTGTGTTGTTTGATATTATGTGTTCCTCTCTGCTTTCTTTCTACCTTGCTGTATGAATATTTGTGTGTGTATTTGCCGCTGAGTAGTCTGTGTGAATGAAAGAATGATTGTATGGCCTGAACGGCTCATTTCCTACTTGGGATCTGAGTTCCCATAAACACCTGTTGTATTTCTTTCCCACTGTCTGTGTGCTTGTGTTATTCATGTGTGTGTGTGTGTGTGTGTGTGTGTGTATGTATGACTTTTGGCAGAGATTTATACAGATATTTTTGTATACAAAGATCTGCATTTTATGCAGATTGGATCCTTTCTTTGCTACTAGGGTATTAGTACTCTATATAATAGTAGGGTAATAGTACTGTATTAAAATATTTAGGAAGGCCAGATAATTTTTTATGGAAGCAAATTAATATCTGTTTAAACATTAATATTACAGAGATGGGATTGAAATATTTGTGACCTGGCGTATCCAGAATGAATTCATTTTTGACACCATTTATTTTCTTTTCAGGCAGTTTAATGGAAAAGAAAAATTGCTGTTTGGAATAGCATGCATCTGCTTAGAGAAGGAATGGAACACAGGTGTAAATAAAAGATAAATGGACAGGTGGACAGTGGTTCAGTGGTGTCAGGCATGACATAATGGAAACGTAAGAGTAGTGGGGATGGTGAAGCTTTTTTGTGTGCAATGTGATCATGCTGAATCACATAGGACTGGAATCATGATTTTTTCCTGTGTAAAAGGTAACATTATGCCAAACAATCAGTATGCTAAATAGTGGTGAAGTGAGCTCTTTTGTAAAGAGTTTTGCAGTGATTTTAGGTTTGAATTTTGGTTATGACTGAATTCATCAGAGAGAAGGTATGAGATTATAATAGCCATGGGTAGCCAAAAGGGAACTCATTGTGATAAACTTGTGACAACAGTGTGTATGCTGTGTATATTGTGTGCATCACATTCTCATTGTTCTCTACACGGTCCACAGCTACCAAAAGCATCATTTCATCACCATGGTCAGTCAAAAATGGGCCGACCACCAGATGTTACCCAAGAGCATGATGGAAGTGAACTTTCAACTATCCCAAAGAGTCCAAGTGTTACACCTGCCAACCAAATTGAGCCTGTGTTGAAGAATAATAGTTCTCTTGCAAAACATGAGCCTGTGAAAAACTTACCAGTTTCTGGAAACTCTTCTGTGCTCTCTCTCCTTTCTAGACGTTTAGTGTCAAACGAAGAGAGCGTAACTTCCTACAGAAGTGAACATAGGCTGCCGGGTGACCCATATGTGCCATTGATAAGTGGTCACCCAGGAGTGCGGTCTCGTAGATCGGGTGACCACATTATCAGCCCCCTTGTTAATCCATCTGTTGAGTGGTCACCCTTCCTCGAGGAGATATTCAGAGAATTTGGTGATGGGAAAGTCATAAGTGTTGATGGTTTCAAAAAGATGCTCTCAGCATTAGGACTTGGAGGACCTAACAGTGATGGAATTGTTAATGCAGACAGGAGAAGAGTTGGCAGTGATGTGGATACCACTTTGGATGATAGGCTGCCAAGTGAAAAAGCTGCTCCTGGCACTTCTTGTTCACCAACAGGTAATTACTTTCTTCTGCATTTTTTTTCATTTTTCTTTACAAAATGCTAATAAATTAATTCCGAGGAAAAATGTTGAAAAAAGTCTGGAAAACTTTTTATGTACATCTGTGTATAGATGATGTATGGTATTCAGTAGTGGTCTTTGGAAAATCTTTATTCCTGTTGTGGGGTATCATCCATGGTGTTTGATGCATGGTGAGCTGTCTACACTGTCCAGCAGCATACTTTTTGGTATTTTTTTGCTGTTTATTTCTTGGGTGACTCACTAATCCTTGTGGAGATGGGAATATTGATACTCTTAAAATCCTTTGGGTAGGGTATGTTTTCAATGGTAGCTTTCCCCAAATCTATCAAGGTAGGATAATAGTCCTTTTGCCTCGGACAAGAGTGGAATTTCGGCATCGAGTTGTTTTAGTTGCTGGCTGGAAGCTTTTGGATGTTGAATGCTTTTGAAATGTGGAATATGTCATGTGATCAGGGTGAATTTTCTGTGTTTTTTCATCATAACTGGTGGTGAAGACCCTTCAGGTGTGTATGCTAAATTTTAATAGTTTGCCATAAAGTCCAATATCCCTTGAATTTTTTCTTTTTTCTCTCCTTAATCATGTATTTATGTGGATTTTGCCTCATGGTTGTGAGATTTTATTTTACTTGTATGTACAGTGGCTGAAGAAATAAACGCAAAATTTTTCACGTGCCAGAATGCGGCATTCTTGGGGAACTTGGAGCAGCATACACTCCGAAAGACTGGCAACACAGAGAAAGACATTGTCTACTGCAAATATTTGAATTCTGCAATTCGCTCATTCAGTCGCAGTGTATCACTGTGTTTATTTCAGCATGTTTCTTACATCGAATAATATCATTGTTACAGAAAGACTGATTATAAATAATTCACTATCCCACCCAACTCGGAATAGATGCTGAAATCTTCATCTGCTTCCTCCATGGGATATTTATTGTGGTCTACTTTCCAAGGATCTTTTTGAACGACGTGTCCTGTGTCTCTTCCACCGAAATAATATATAAATCGAGATTTATCCGTACCAAATGTTGAATAAAAAAAATTAATTAAAATGAGTATAGTCTATGTGATGGTATGTTCACCATTTTCATTTTGTAGATTGATGACGTCCCGATTTCCAAATGGATATTAATTAATGAAGCGTTCATGACCCAATATAAATCAGTCTATAGTTCCTCAGAATGGAATTTAACTAAGAAAACAAGCTTAAATATATATTTTCATGAATTAAAAATAATGGTGCTCACATCGATACCATATAATATAGGCATATTTTTCCAACATTTCTTTCATCTTATCACAGGAAGCTTGGTAACGAGCTGTTCACTTTGAAGCTTTATCTAGTAAATGCAGAACATATGAATAAACATTCAGAAAAATGTAACCCAAATTAGGGGTAGTTATGGATAAACAACTGTTTTACATATATATATATATATATATATATATATATATATATATATATATATATATATATATATATATATATATATATATATATATATATATATATATATATATATATATATATATATATATATATATATATATATATATATATATATATATATATATATATATATATATATATATATATATATATATATATATATATATATATATATATATATATATATATATATATATATATATATATATATATATATATATATATATATATGTTATATGTGCATATAAATGTTTATACAGAAAGGTAGAAAGAAAGTGGATAGGAACACGTAAAATTTACAAAGACAATGGTGGTGTGAAGATGAAATGATGGCCGATTCCAAGCAGAAAAAATTCGACTGGACCGGGAATCGAACCACGGACCTTTGGATTTCGCGTCCAATGCTCAGACCACCAAGCTACCCAGTCTACTAAGAAACTGCTGGAATCGGCGGGGGGTTTATATGAACAAACACTCCCCAGGGCATGACCCACGAGAGCGGCCAATAGATGGCGCGCGGGCTGCTTATCACCCACCGGCAGAGAAGGAATGACATACACAGAAGGCGAAATGAAAGAATAACTCAAGCACACAGACAGTGGTGAAAGATATAGAACAGGCGTTTCGGGGTACGCTAACCCAAGTAGGAAATGACCCGTTCAGGGCATACAATCGTTCACTCATTCACTCAGACCGCACAGCGGCAAATATTATATATATATATATATATATATATATACATACATACATACATGCATTCCTACTTGATGACTCTGCCAACCCCTTCTGGGGTTAGAAGAGTCATCAAGTTTCACTCATTAATACATATTTGTACACCTAACTCCTTCAATAATTTCCTCCATACTGATCTATCCCTGCAAACCTCCTATGCTTCACTTACTCCCATACATTGCCTCATACACACCCTCCTGTTTTTAAGACTCCTAATATTCCTCCTCCCAAGAATTTCCTCAACCACATTCAGCACACTCCTTACATATATGTCCATTACTGGAGCATCTAACCCACATTCATTTATTCCCCACTCATTCCTGACCTATCTATCCTACTTTGCCGCAAACACTCCTCAGATAACTCATACCCACTGTGTTTAGTCTACTCTTATATTTATCCTGACATACCCATGTTTCACTACCATTCAACAAAGTGGGGAGAAGTACACTTTTGTACACGGCATTTATCACTTCCTTAGACAGGCGCTCATTCCTTGATATGCTCCACATGCTACCTACCACTTTTCTTCCAGCATTCGCACGTCTCTTTATCTCGTCATCTATCCATCCATCTTTCGCAGATATCTTACCTAAGTACACAAATCATCCACTTGTTCAATTACTTCACCATTCACCCTCATCATACAGTTATTCTCCCCATTCTCATTATCAAAAACTACTACTTTAGGCTATCATGAATTTACCTTCAATTCCATTCTTTATGTTGATTCACAAAACTTATCTAGGAGCTTCTGCAATCCCTCTTCGCTCTCTGAGATCAAAACAGCATCATCTGCATATAGTAGAACTCGCACGTTTACATTTCTAATCAGAACTCCGTCGTTTTCACTTCATGCTAATTTTCTTTTCACTCTAACACATTTATCCATAAATACATTAAAGAGCCATGTTGACATAATGCATCCTTGCTTTACGCCTTGTTTCATTGCAAACAAATTACTCAGAACCCCGTAAACTCTCACACTTGCATTACTATTATCCTACATCGCCATCATAACATTCAGTAACTGCCCATTCACTCCATAATCGACTTTTTGTTTGATACGAAATTGTTGATTGCTTCTTCTGGGAAATACCACCTATAGAATTGATTTCCAGTTTGTTAGACATGGTGCAAAAGAACTTGGTACAGTTATCTCGACATAAGTTATCTCTTGTAAATTGCTGAAAATACTGAATCAGGCAAAGCATTTGGCGAGCAGCCAATCAGGTGCTTAGCTCTGTTCGACTGGCTACTCGAGAGCTAGGTGAATTTTGCTCAACTGCCTTGCGCATAGCCACTGTGTCTGCCTGCCATTTTTTTCACACATGCACCTCTACAGGGTGTCCACCACCCTTGAAAACCAGGAATTATTCGGGAATATTCAGATCCGGGAAATTTCCGTGAATTATTCAGGAATTTCTGTTAAAATAAATGGTGTAATGGCTTAGCGTTGGTATTAATATGTAAATCGAAGACCTGAACTTGGTTAGGCTCATTGTAACGTCAGCATCATGTTTCAGGTCACCCTGCGGGTTAAAAACCTACCTCACAGTCTGATGCTCTCGCTTATCACTGGGATGGGTACGTGGTGGGAGGAAAGGGTAAACGGAAGGGAAGGGTTAGCGAAATACAGCCACTAGGAGGCCGGCACCATGGGGCGGATTGCCATCAAAGGGACTGACATGGGCCCCCTCTCCCCTCTCTGAAGAGTGCAGAGACCTCTGCACTCTTTATTCACAAATCTGTGCAACCACGCAAGTGCTTGAGTACATGCATATTGTAAACACTCGTACACTCATTGTGAGAAATACGACCATGCAGATCGCCAATATTTGCTTCACGTTTTATCAACTTCCAAGACTCACTTCAAGATAGCTGGCGTGTGTCAATTATTCAGCAATTAGAGATCGCACCTCAGGTGTCCCATTTCTTTATGCTAAGCCAGATCTCAAAGTATCAACCAGGTCACCGGACCAGACCAAGCTACAAAATAATTTTCAGTCGAGAATGTAATCGCGTGAATTTTGGCTCCCAACGCAAATCCGCAGGGTGAATGGATAACGTGAGACGGGTCGGAAGCGGGAGTCGGTTGACTGCGCCACAGACGTTGCGACGCCATAGGAATCGAGGTGGTCGGCAGTTGGATGGTCTGCAAGGACCAACCACCCATACGACGGTTCTGTTTTTGTTGGGAGATAGAATCCCTCCAACTATTGGCCCCAACAATTGGGTGTTATGGTCGGAACGTATATTGCAGCTTTAAACAAGGTCACAGACCACCTCAAGTCAGTGGCGTGCTTACAAAGTGCTACGGGCAACTGGTGGTGGCTATCAAGTGGCAAGAAGTGCTTGACTCCATCTCGAGAAGTAACTGATTTGGCTAGCTGTACCACATAGTCACTTGTAGCAGCGTGCAGCCGGACGCGCCCTCAAGTACTCAAGACTAGGGTTGCACCGATAGGCAAAATGGCCGATTGCCGATTAATCGGCCAAGCATTATCGGCCGATACCGATTAATTGGCTGATTATTAGCAACCTACCGTTAAATGCGTGGCAGCCATTTTTCTGGCCTCCCTCACTCCCGCCACACACCGTTTTGTTTCTGTAGCATCTATTGCGTCCTTAGATGGTGTATCGAGGGAGCCTAACTTCACAAAACATTATTCAGACTAGTCCTTAGTATGGTCCTTAGTGAGAATTGAATGCAAGATGGGGCTTAGAAGACACCCTGGCAGCATCCACCCAAGGTGGCCAAGAATTAAGGGGACCCCAAAACAATCCGATGATCAATCAGAAATATATAATTTTCATTTCTAGTCTTATATTTTACAGCAATATGATAATAAAGTTGGCCGATTATCAAAGCCAATTAATTGGCCTAATAGCCGCTACCGATTAAGCGGCAAAATGGCCGATTAATTGGTATCGGAATTATTGTCTACTTGCCGATTAACCCTTTCTCTGCGGTCAAACTGCAGTCTCTCTCCAGTCCCTGTGCGGCGAAAAAGTGAACGGTCATTTACTTCAGCACAGTATTGTTCTTGTTGCACTTGCTACTCAGTAGTCACTTACGCTCCCGGGAAGAGATTAGTACTATGTATATCAATGAACTAGACAAATGGCATTCGCAGGAAAAGAGAAAGTTTGGAGGCGTGGGTAGGAACGGTAAGAACTACCACTTGCCAATGGAACGTAGGAGCTACATTCACAGCAGTCAACCAGGTGAACGTAGCTGCTACGTTCACAGCAGCGAAAGGGTTAATCGGTGCAACCCTACTCAAGATGCTCTACCGAGTGGTCGAGGGTGAAGGAGGATGGGAGGGTAGGGTGGCCCAAAAAGAGCTTTTTTTGAAAGTTGAATGGGCGGATACATTTTCTGGTGTAATTTCATTAATAAAAAACTATAGAAAATTTTAGGTTGTTCGCACAATATTTGACACTGCTGAAACAGAAAACTTGCTAATGATGAACGTGAGAAACAGAACTTGCTATTAGTAATGCGGAAGTAAGCAATTTTTTTATAGGTATGGAAATGTTAAGGATAAGGTGAGTTTAAAGTTAATTTAAACTTTTTTCAACCCATTAAAATTAAGACTCACTGTTTCAACCTGAAGGTTGGTGTGGATAGGTGAGGGCAGAGCTCACCCCAGACTAAGCCATAGGCGTGTGAATTTCATACATCCAGGGTAAGGGGGCCAGTTCCTTTCCCTGGGCCACCACGCACTTCGAGGATTTTTATTTGGGGGTGTCCGAAGTCTTCAGCCGGATTCGAATCCGAGAACCTCTGATTAGTAGCAAAGTTCTCTACCCACTAGGCCACCATGCTCCCAAACATAAAGAAACACATAAAATAATAACATTTATCATCGAGGATTGTTTTTATTTCGTTTAACCATTATTTCTGTGGTAGAATACCAAAAAACAGGAGATTTGCCTCTGCTTAGGCAATTTGGGAGAATTGCTGAGGCAATTTGAGCCTGAAATGTTTAAACACGATTCGGCAGGGTCAAATATTGTGCAATCAAGCTGAAATTTTCATTGGCTTGTTTATTTATGAAACTGCACCAGAAAATGCATCCGTCCCCTCAACTTCTATAAACATTTTTTTGGCACCCTAACTTTGGAGGGATGGAAAGACGTCCGAAGGGGGTCAGGTGTCTGGAGGGGGAGGGTAGGAATGTGAAGGGGAAGGACAGGCGTCTGGAGGATGACTCTGACGGGGCTAGTTACCGCAACCCCACCACCCCGAAAAGGTGACCGCTTGCTCGGTCCCCCGTTTACAGTAATGAATTTATTGTCAATAAAACAACATATTTTATTACTTTATTCCACTTTATTTTTTTATTGTTTATATTTATTTGATATCTATATTTTTATTAGGTTGTGTTTAGCTAGAAAAATCCATATTATTTGTGAAACGTAAGTATCACTTTGGCTCTTATATAAACCATGATAGTATGGCCTGGAAATTTTGAAAAATTTAGCCTTGAAAACCTGGAATTGTTTGAATTTTTTATTGTGACTTTTGTGGACACCCTGACTTGGTAAAATTCAACAAACGGTCATCTTGTATTTCGGCAAGTATTGATGTAGTGTGTGCTGTTTAACGTCAGGAATTGTCCGACCGTCAGGTAGTCTCCTCTTTTTTTTCTAGCCCCACAAATAGATACCAATTCATCGCCTGAAATTCATAAGTTGCAGGCAGTCTGATGGTGTCAACTATTTGGATGGTCAAAAGGTCAGTTATAAGTTTCACAGTTCTGGACACTGTTGGATGCGAAACAGAACTAGCAATCTCTACATATGTACGTAAAATGCTAAAAAAGACTGAGTACCAGTATTTATAACTGATCATTATATTAAGATTCCATGGATATATAAGCTCACACTTATGAATTTTCCATTTGTGTGAATCATTAAGTTTATGTTGCCATCGCAAAATGTTAACTTCATCATTTAAATTTCTTCAATATGATGGACAGACATATTTGGTCACTCCCGTACACTCCTGACACATCCATGAAAAAAACTTGAGTACCACAGTAAGCTGTGAGAATGCACAGTTTCAATATTTTTTACTTCCATGTTCATTCACCTATAGATGTCAGCATGTGAAGTTGTCGAGCACGACAATGTTGCCAAGGCTTGAGTGTCCTTTCGCTCATAAATCCCGCATGCCGCATTTGCCAAATGATGAGCATTCGCTAATTACCTAATTCAGCCCATCAAAGTTCATATTTGCATCCACACAAGGGGGAATTGCCATATTCGTTGATCAAAAAAGTGGGAGACACCGAACATTCCTCTTGTACACGTGGAGACATCAAGTTTGCAAACCATGGACAGAAAATGTACTACTTTAGCTACTCACTCTGCTGAGTAAAAGGATCAGAGTCAAGCCAAAGCCAAATGAGGTGTGGATGATATGCCGACAACCTCTAGTTGAACGTTTGTCCCTGTTGATGTATGCAATTTTACTGAAACCACGCGGGGGAGGTGAGCACCTTGCCGTATCATGAACTTCCCATGTGGACGCCACTGGTGTGGCCCTGGTTTGAAGGATGCGTGGGAAATGCCTGCATGCGATCAGAATTATGAGTGGCAATAGTTGCGCCATGTGGTGACTAGTCAAAAAACCACACAATGGTATTTTTAAAATAAGAATACCAATATTTTATATGCTATGGATTTTGAGTTTTCTGAATTTAGGGATTCGGGGTCCTATTGAAGCTTACTGGGAGAGATGTATCCATTTTTTTGCTGGAATATATTTCTAGGACAGAAAACTTGCCTATCTCAGACTATAAATGAGAATTCTGGGCTAATCAAGCATTCTTAATAAAAAGCTGAAAGCAATGAGTATGACGCAGTTCTTCAAGACAAAGCCAATACAAATGACCAGCCAGCTATTCGAGGGCCAGACTACTGTTTGTGAACTTCCATTTGTGAAATCATTGGCAAAATATTTTGATTATGATGAATGAGGCTCACAGAGGAAGAATTACTTGTTGCGTGTTATATGTTGGATCTGTGTAATGCCCCTCAGTATTTGCTCCCAGATTTGTCTGAAAAATGCCCTTAAAAGTGGATGGAGGGGGTCTTTGGCAACATAGAGGTGGAGTGGGTGAGCATAGGATGTCGCTGATTGGTAGACTTGGAGGGGAGGAAATTGTGGGATGGATACCTAGGTAAAAGCTTTTAGCTCTGGTGAGTGAAAGCTGTGGCCAAAGCCATTGTTATGTCTATGCCAAGGGGACCTACAGGATAACAGGAATAAGACATGGGACATCCACTCAGATCCATGGCTAGCATGTGACTGCCAGTCATGCATTTATTCACATAGCGTGCCATCTCTCGGCTACGCCGTCAACTACATCAATACACTGCAGCCATGACCAAAGACAAAACAGAAGTAGCAGCAAGAAGCCACTGCAAGTAGTGTTGCATTCAATTGTGCATCATAGGTCCTGTTGGCACCATAGCAATGGTGTTAGCATGCTTTTCAGAGGTCATTTGAATGAGTGCTTATGATAAAGGACAGAGTAAGCAGTCCACATGGGGGAAACTTGCCCTAAGAGAGGAATGGGAAGGCATTAATAAAAATGCTCTGAACTTAATGAAAATAGGCCAAAATATCAAGTTTGTTCATATTCTTTTAACCTCGAGATAAATTTGGGACAACAATTCATCAAGTTAGTGAAACATTTCTTGTTCCCTGGTACAATATATAAGATTCTCCATTAGCAATGGGCTTCTACCAACTGTGTATTATAGTCAGTTTTATGTTCATATAATATCAGATATAATATTCTGGGGCTCATCTCGTTAGATTATCAAAATTTATTCTAGATTAGAGAAGAAAGTGTTTTGTCTTAAGGTTTTTACACTGCATGGTGCACTCTTTGACTCCATTATTATGTCTGAAAATCAGCTCATTTCCACGTGTTTGTTTTTTCACCTTTCTTGGTGCACATACATTTTATTTCTCAATAGTTCTTCAAAATCTCTAATTTGGGATCATTTTACTGGAAGTTGTGATGCTGTACCCCGGAGCTGTTTGCCCACAAGCAGCCTCCCATGGACCAAAACCCTGGGTTTGAACACTGAGTGTTACCACTTCTGCTTTGAAGCTTCAAGAGTGCTAGTTTAATGAAGTCGAAAGGGAAGCTATTTCCACTATGTTTATTGTACTTTTCCTTGTTTAATTTTTCTACACTCTCCTATATATTGTCTGTCCTTATGGTATGTCCTGAGTGTCATCCTATCTTTTTTGTCATAAAACCTGTACCATTATGTATTGTCTTGTAGTTATAAATTATCATTATTATTTGCTGATAGATTCTCAGGTGTGGGAACTTGAAATAAGTTGGTTTTACTTTTGTTAAAATATTACCTAAACTCTGTATAGTTTTGCTTTGTAACCCCAAGTCATTAATTTTGCAACAAATCAATGTTTGGTATATTTATTACATATGAGTTTTACATGATAAGATTACTTCGATCTTTAAATTGCCAGTTACCTTGAGTGCCTCTTTACTAAAATCCTTTTAAAATGCAATTGATGTTTTAAAAATTTTTTCATTATGTCCACAGACCTCAGAGATGGCAAGATGCCTTTCAGACTTCCCAGAAATATCTCAGTTCCTCTGCATTTCAACAGTGCCAATTTCAGCTCATCACGGTGGCATGTAAGCAGTATTTTATTATAGAAGGTGGTAGCTCTTAAAATTATTGCATTATATTCTTTGTGAAATTTTATTTTGCTATATTCTCTGTACATATAGTCAATCTGATAACAAACAAATACTGCTTCACTACATGCAAAATGATAAATTTTGGGACTGTTGGCATGTTTATTCATGAGCAGTTTTATTGTGTAGGGTGATAGTGCTAGTATAATCTCATTTCATGTTAAGTAAGTGATGTTGGCTGCTTTGAATGCAAGTAATAATGGTGTCCGTTTACTAGCTTTTATATACTTAGGAATGCAGAATGCTTGGGAACTCTAGGAAAATGAGGTTAGATACTATGTATCTTGATCGCTGGAAGCTTACAATTAATGCTAATTTACGGAATGATCTTCATTTTCAACATTGTTTAGCACTACTGTCAGTAATAAAATACTGTCAAAATTGATATTTTTGCCATCTGCATTATCTGGAGAAGACATTTTTTTTGGGTATTCTGTTTAACTATAGGATATCAAGCTCAAGTTGTAGCTGACTAAAATTTTGATTACAGCAACAAAATAGAGGTATTAATCTTATTAGTCATTAATCAGTTATCCCTTTGATTCCTTACTGGCAGTTACATTTTTCCAACCAACCCTTAACAAATAGACTCCTGATGCAGAGATGGACCACTCTGAACATTACATCCATACTTTCATAGTGAAGATGTATAATTTAAGACATGTAAAACTCATTGGTGTTATGTGTTTCTTAAATTGTTTATATTATTGAGAAATGTATGAGAATATTCTTCTTGGTTCAACTGTCAGCAGGCAACTGAAAAGAACAATTGCAGTGCAAAATGTACTAACCTATTTGCTTCAAATAGCTGTAGCAGCTGTGGCAATGCAGGCTATATTTATTGTGAATATAGAATTTAAAATGCAATGCCCCTCGGTTAATCTTTCGTGCTCGGATATTTTTGAATCATAAATGAAGGGAAATTGTTTCTAAATGTAAGTTTTGATCAAAAACATAAGAAACAAATGTGGATCGGAAGAAGCAGCACTTTCAGCGCTGCCAAAGAATATCACCTCCGAATCTAAGGCAAATAAAATGGAAACCAAGAAAGGTAATTTTTTGTGATCAACTATTATTGTTTTGCTTTAATAGTTATACAACAACTGAAGTTACTACTTGGTTCCCATGTTTATAGATATGAGGATGGTTTTTTAGTTCAATTTGATTATAACTTATGTCTCGGTGAAATGGTTTATTATCCCCATGCATGTTATAAATGCCCTCAACATCTGTGACCCGAACAAACCCTTAGCTCATGATATCATCAATGAAATCTCTAAAAATAAAGGTGCTACAAGTTCTTCCTCTACATACACATAAATTGGTCAAAATGGTGTAGAATCACCTAGGTCTGGTGCTCTTGTCGAATTGTTTACAAGTTGAGGCAGGTATGAGTTAATGTATGGAATGTGTGTGGAAGAGAGATGTTTTAATATAATTCATAAATTTAATCTTAAATGACATGTCACTCACTTATTTGTGAGATCAATTCCAGATAGCTCTATTGAGGGTATATGCAACTGCCCCATGCCCTATGAGCCTTTTGAGTAATAAACACTTGTGTGAGTAATTTAAGAGAAACAAATGCACTTTTCCACAAAATTGTTTTAATGCGTACAACGCGTTTCGGCTCACAGAGCCATCATCAGGTACAAGACAAGAAATAAGAGAGTACAACACATCTCTTCAGAGGAGGGGGGGGTTGTGAGAGGAGACAAGAGGAGGAGTGGGAAGGAGGAGGTAGTGGCGGAAGAAAATAGGGAGGAATCAGGGAAAACCAAGGGAGGAAAGGGGAGGGGGGAACGGACAAACCGGAGAGAAAGGCCAAGAAACAGCAAAAGGGGGGGTGAAAAAGGGAGGCAGGGGGAAGAAGGCAGGGAATAGGCATGTCATTAGAGCGTGGGGAAGCGGCGCTAGGGAAAGGAAGGGGAAGAATGCGTCTGAGGGTAATTAGGAAAGGGGGTATGAAAAGGAAGGGATAAGGTGGGCACCGCCCGGTTAAGGGTGGAAGGCTTGGGTGCGTGGATGGGAAAACCAGGGAGGAGGAGTGGGAAGGAGGAGGTAGTGGCGGAAGAAAATAGGGAGGAATCAGGGAAAACCAAGGGAGGAAAGGGGAGGGGGAACGCACAAACCGGAGAGGCCAAGAAACAGCAAAGGGGTGAAAAAAGTAGGGAGGGGGAAGAAGGCAGGGAATAGGCATGTCATTAGAGCATGGGGAAGCGGCGCTAGGGAAAGGAGGGGGAAGAATGCACCTGAGGGTAATTAGGAAAGGGGGTATGAAAAGGAAGGGATAAGGTGGGCACCGCCCGGTAAAGGTGGATGGGAAAACCATCAAGGGGAGGGGGGGAGTCAGTTGGGGGGAGGGTGAGTGGGAGTTTGGCTGTTTCTTTTAGGAAGGGGAATCTTGAGGAGGGGAGAATGGGTTACAAACACTTGTTCATTTAAAAGAACATCCACATCTGACTGAATAATTTCCAGGGATTCTAAAACATCCAATCTAGTACCTTTACTTTCAAAGTGGAGAATTTCAGGTTGGAATCTGCAGGAATGAGAAGTTTGTAACAGGTGCTTGGCTAAAAGAGATGTTTCATCATAGTTTTTCCAACACCTTTTGTGTTCATTAGTTCTGATGTGGAAGTTTCTACCTGTCTGGCCGACGTAATATTTATTACAAGAGTCACAATTTATTTTATAAATGCCAGATTGAAGGAGGGGATCAATTTTATCTGTATTACAGCATAGAATTTTTTCCAGGGTGATAGAATTTTACATGGAATTGTTTCTCTTAAATTATGAATAACTTCCACGATATCTCGCCTGAATCTGTTGAATTTACTTGTGTGAGTTTTATAAAAAGTACACTCCCTCAATGAGTTTACTGGGCTTGAAAAGAAGTATCAAAAAATTATTTGAACTTGAAATTTTATTGTGCTTAGAAATCAGTCAAGGAACTAGTATCAACATATGATACACTTGCTTTGCAAGTTGATTCTTGATCAAACCTGAGGTACATAATGCATTCTTAATAGTAGGTGCTGATACTGACTCTACTTCAAACATGGTTGCTGCAAGTAATATCCCAACAATTCAACTCATAATTTCTGAAACAGCACCCAAGGGCCCTTGAAGTGCACTCAGGGCATGGCATCCATCTTATGAAGGGTGGAATGTATAGCTCTCAGGTTTGCAACCGGGTGATGGTGGTTTTTGGCAGCGACGTTTCGAAGGCGTAGTCAGCCATCGTCCTCAGGGTGATAATTTTGGCCAGGAGGGTGTCACTTTATATATGCTCTGTGGATGGGCTAGCTTGCTTCTGATTGGCCCTCTTTTCTTGCTCTTTATCTTACGAGACTCGTGATTGGTTTCCACGCATTGCTGGTCTGAAAACCTCCATCTCTGTTGATGTTGTCTCTGTGGTTGTTGAGTTACACAGCCTCCTTCACAATCTGGTCCCAATAACTCGGAGTGCGGTGAAGGATCTCAGTCCCTTTGAAATTGATCATCTGTCCATTCTCGAGGCTGTGTTCCACTACTGTGGATTTTTGGGGTGGAAGAGCCTGATGCAACTTTCATGTTCTTTTCAAGCGTTTTTCTATAGTGCGGCCAGTTTCGCCATTGTACACCTTCCTGCATTCACATGGGATGTGGTACACGCCTGGTGTTTTTAATCCCAAATTGTCCTTGGTGGTCCCCAGGATGTCCTTAAGTTTTCCTTTTGGCGTATGTATAGTTGTAATGTCGTATTTCTGGCAATCTGGTTGGATATCCTGGGAATGACACCAGGTGTGTACCAAAGAAAAAAACACCAGGCTTGTACCACATCCCACAGAATCACAACTCTCCTAATACCTACTTTCATGCGAACCCAGAGCAATCTAGGGGATACTAACTTGTACTTCCTTACCAGTAACTTAGCTCTCTCATGAAGAATTAGTCCTACACCTTGATTGCCGTGTACATTATTGTCAACTCCTAACCACAGTGCCAGACCACCGCCATCTACAGTAACAACATCCCGCCCCTTGCGCTTAGTTTCACAGTCACACAAAACATCCATTCCTCTCACATTCCAAGTACCGATAGTCCAGTTGGTATCGCCAAGTCCGTATCTTGATGGGCCAACCTTATTCAGCTTCTGCCGCCCATTGTGGCTTCGGCCATCCGAGGCTACTTTGTGACTCTTACGAGTAAGTTGCAATTGAGTGTGCAAGGCTGCCAGCCTTTGCGGTACCTGCACCACGTGCAGCTTTCCCTGCTAATGGTTGCGGCGCTCTACCAGTCAGTTTTGGCCCATTTTCGCCAGTATGTCACAAGAGAAACCTAAGCATAGTAATACCCTAGGCCCGCTTTCCCTATTCTACTCAAGCTAGGATCCCTTTTGAAAGGACTACCTTGAGGGCCAGCATACCTTTGCCTGCGACCCACCACTAGGAGGTATATGCGGTGTACTGACACACCGGGTCACTAATTTTTAAGTACCAGAACCAATATTTCAAATAAAACTTCATATGAAAAATGTTGAGTATATCAACCTATACATTAATATACTAACCTTAAGACGCTTAAAGTTAATGAAATGACTGCAATACCTAACAAAAACATAAGGTGAAAAGCAAGATTCGAACCTTTTTTGCTCTTTAGTTATCTTGTCATGCAAACAATTTTTTTATCCATTGAATCTTTAGCATTTTCACTGAAATTTTCCTCTTATTACTCTGTTTTTTCATTAAGCTGTCACTTGAGTCCTGTTTTTTGGGTACATCAATGTTCTGTCACAGTTTTCTCCTTATGGCATTTTAAACAATAAACTTATAATTGGTGTTTTCTGTGAAAAGAAATGCCATTACACCATTGTATCTCTCAATAAGTATTTAATACTTGGCAAACTAGCTAATTTCAAAGTAAAAATTTCATTAACTAGCAAGCATAAATGAATTCAGTTCAAGTTATAAGTTAACAACTGTAGCCTTCACACACCATCTTCCTCATGAAGGAACCAGTGGAACAAGTGATATCACAAAGAAACTAAGGAAATTTAACAATTTGTTTTGACTTCCGGTGATAAACTTTGAATAACTCCATGATCTGTGAATTGCTCAGAGGCATGTAATTTCAATAAAAATTTCTCATGCTGTGGCAAAAGAGCTGAAATGCATGTTGCTGTTAAGATAAATTATTAACAATTTCTAATGGATTTAACTATTAATGATGCTTAAACTATAGATTGTATGTATGTACACCATATAAATGTATGTACAGTTGAAGCATCATTAATTCTTTCCCAATTCTATTGAGTATTGTATGTAATCCTGTAATAAATTCATTAACTTTAAACTTAAAACTCCTGGAAAATTAAGATAATTTCCAAAAATTATCCTGTATGTTACTAGTTATTTTGATCATTTTTCTTCCTATAATGAAGATTATAAAATTATATTGCTATGACTTCTTCTGTACTTAATTGAAATGATGAATTATTCTGCTGTTTCCCTCTACCTGCTATATCCCATGCCTGCTCAATTTCTCTTTCTATTCCCGTCTACAGTGTATGACTGGCCCAGAAATACTTTCAGTGGCTGAAGTGAGTGATGTGGAAGGGAACACAGAAGTCAACCATTCAGAATTTGTGCATCGCATATGCCCTGCAGTACTTTATGGTGCTTTGGGTGCTGCTGAATCACGGGTTCAAGAAATTGATCAGTATCCCACTTCCACCCTCCCTAAAGATCATCATACTCATGATGAATCTGAGGATCATGAAAAGGAAGAAATTTACATTCTGCCTAGTAATGATCCTAAAGGTTTGTAATATTTGGAATAATATGTTTTTTGTGTCATAGTTTCCTGGGAAAATGTCATATTGGCCTTATCATCATTTGTATGAGTTAATTTTGAATTTCATGAGACTATCATTACTCTAAGCAGGAATATCATACAAAATCCCATTAAGGGTGATGATTTTTTCCTCATTAAAATTCTCACAATAATGGGTGCATCAGTGGATGACATAGCTAAGTTATTATTGTGACATGCATTTCCTGCTGTTCATTCAATTTTTTCGAAGTGCTTATTGATTTTATAATCTATAGATGTTGCATTTACTTTGATTTTCAAAAGCATTTACTTTAAATATTCATGATAACATATGTGCTTTCAAGAGCAACTTTCTTAACATTCTATGATCTTAAATCTTACTGCCATATTTCATGATAATGAGTTTGAAGTATTTTACCTTGAATTTCCTTATGTGTAGTCTATTCATTTGTATTTTTTATTTTTCAAGGTAAACTGTGGGAACAGCATGTCCTTATCACTTAGCATTTATCAAGCTAAAATCCTATCCTTGCAGTGCCCTATCTTGACCTAGCTCCACATGATGGGCACACACTCATATGGGCATACATATCATGTTAGTCAGCATATTCATGGATTTTTCTCTACCACTTGACTGCCCTGCGGCCACTCAAGCTGTCATTGCAAAAATATTGGTCACATTGCTCACAGGTCTTATTTTTTGTTTGTCATGCCTTAATGTGCAACAAACAGTAATTTGTTACGGACAACCTTATTGATGAAATGATTTTAATAGTGCTTATCTTATTGTTAGATGCTTAAAATACATCTCAAGAAATAGCCATTGGTTAGGGATATCCAGACACCAGATTTTCCCCTTGAGTGAAGTCCCAAGTTCAGTTCAATCATCTCTGCTATATTTTTTTTTTAAGAGGAAATAAAATCCTTGTTTAATCCTAGATTAATTTCCTTATTGTTACTAATTCAACAACTAGAGCAAAATACTTTTAGGAAACAGTTCAACAGTCCAAAAGGAATTATGCTGAACACTCAGAATAACCATGATGTTAATTAATACTCAATCTCCTTGGCATAACATAACATTCTCCAATGGTAAAACACCAGATCATCTCTATGCAATTGCATTAACCCATTGGCTTACCATTTTTCTTGCAAGCTACTCCCTCAGAAATACCATTTATTTTGAGAAAATATTCAATTGATAAATATGCTATAGATTGTAAAGTTTCTTATTTATTTTATTGAAAAACTTTTATGTATCTAGGTTAATATTTTGCCAATTATAATTTGTTGTTTTAGTTACAATTTTTTTATTATTGAACAGTATTATAAACAACTATAAAATGTCTGCAAAATTATAAACAAATTTTGTGTGTGCGTATGTTATAAAATTATTTTAATATTTTATTGTAAACTCTGATAGTCTTTCATTCTTGAAAGTTGCATTGAAATGCACCCTAGGGTTCTGGAGATATTTTATAATGTATCTGGTAAACATAAAAAAAAAGTTTTTACTGTCATTGGGATTTTATCCCAAACTTGAATAGCTTCTTTCATTATTTTTTTATTTTTCTTAAATTTCACATGACCTGAAATCTTATCATCGGAAATTATATGACAAAGTAATATAAATGCAAATTCTTTATGAACATATTGTCAGTTTCACCTTTAGATTGATTTTGTATGATGGAGTTTGAAGCAATCTGGTAGGTGAAGGGCGACACTGCATTCTTTGCACTCCCACCTGGTTTCGCCCTACATTCCTCTTATTTTGCACACCATACATGTATGTGATGGATTTTTCTTCACTGGATTTGGCGGGATATGAATTGGGAAATGCCCCCAATTTGCTGCCTGGAATCTCATGGGTGAGGGGCTTGATACTGGTCACCTGCATCTTTTATAATCCGGCATATTCACATTTTCTAGAATTTTCTTGGCTAAATTTTCCCTGAAGTCATCAAATTGAATCTTCTTGCTTGTTTTTCTTATATACAGTAGAACCTCGATCTATCGTTCTCGCATTGATGGTTTTCCCGCTTCTATTGTTCGCAGTCTTTGGTCCCGAATGTAGTTCCATACTTAATAATTCCTGCATCCATCGTTCCCCGAAGTATCGTTTTCCCGCTTCGATCATTTCCAAATCACGGTCCCCACATCGCAATTCCCGCATTCATTGTTTGAAAAAGACGAAACCAAAAATTTACACTTTTGGGATTTTTGCGGCGCTCCGCAGTGGGTAAGGAGGAGGGGGAGGGAGTGAGGCGACGCAATGAGCAGGACGGACGGGTAGCCCTTGGCGTCTGAGTCCCTTCTTATCTTTATGGCCCAAACTCCTTCCTAGAGGATAATTGGCATTCCTCCTTTCCTACCCAGACGAGTCCCTACCTCGCTCTATAGCGGCCGCATTCCTTCGCCATGACCTTCGCCATAACCTTTCTTCCTATTATCCTCTCAATGCTATCTTACCAGTAGTTGTCATACACTCGCTCTCGGCACCATATCGAGATCTGATAAAATCCATGTGGGTAAATATCAACGGATTTCCTTGGTGTTTGGTATCAAATGTAACAGAAAATAACGGACAAACTTCATATAATACTTGTTCTGTAGATTTTTGCCGATTAAAAACTTAAGCAAAATTAACTGACGTTCCACTAATGCGCCCCTCAGTGGGTGGGGCCCTTTCCGCGGAAAGGGTCGGGAGGGTCAAAGGTCTTCCACCTGCCCTGTCCCTCCCGGCGGAAAACAGGGTCCCCCAATTACCTGTCTCACCCAATTCTTGTATGTAACCAGTGCATTATTTCAAATGACGTGGGCTACATGGGTTTAAATGGGGGAGTGGCTGAGGGAAGGGAGGACGGTGGGGTTTCTCGTCATGTGACTCTCGCGGAACCAACCAGAGGGCAGCGGGCATGGCTTGTAACCTCAGCAATTCAGTCACTCCCTGACCTTCGTCATGGTCACTTCGCGGGCCTCTCGTAAGTGCGGCCGAACCCTACGTGCTCTGTACTCTTTTTGCCAGAAATGGTTTTTTGTTTTTTAGGTACCGTGACCCATCAAAATGATTTATTCTTTTGAAATTGGTGTTCATTTGGTAAAGCCAAGCCGAACTCCAACCGCCGATATTGGAATTTCTCATTTCAACCCGATTGCCCGCTAACTTTTGCCTCTCTGAACCTGATGGCGATAACCTGCTACACCTCTCTTGCTCTATGCCTCGTGGGTTACGCAATTGCTCCAGATAAACAAGAGTACACTTGTTAGCGTCAAGCTCGCTCCATGTTTAACGGGTGGCACTCCTCCATCATCGGAGCACAATGGAAAGCGCGAAAAAAGATAACATCCTCCCCAACAAATTTTATGCGCGCTTCTCACCCTCAAGGATATTTGAAACGAATAAAATTCTATGCATGGATAGGTCGGAGCGCAGGCTTGAGGATCATCCAATAACATGATAATGGACCTTGTTTATTTGCTTTTATCATCCGAGACACCATTGGGATATGTAATGCTAATAAAATATTTTAAACAGTGAGTAATCAAACGAAAAATTAGAGATGCACTAAGTATTTTCATTAAATTTAAAAATTCTCCCGCTTTTTAGAGAAATTCCTTTAAGATTCCCCTCTGCTGTGAAAAGTTACCATAAAATTCTCGCATGTTCATCTCGTTTTGGCTCCTGGGAAATCGATTCCCGCATCGTTCGTTTTCCCGCATCCATTGTTTTTTTTGCCCATCCCCTTGAAAAACGATAGATCGAGGTTCTACTGTAATACTTGAGTATTGAATAAAACAATATCCATGACATAAAAAGATATCTTACCATATCCATGACAAAAAAATATTGTTTTATAACCTTTCGCATAACGATGCATAACTGGAAACGATGCTAATTGCTGATCCTGCCAGTCAACGGCATTCATTTGTACGTTGTAATCAAGAATGACTTTTGGTTTTATGGTCGATTTTTTAGTTCTTACTGATTTCTTTCCAGTATCAATCATTTCTAAGGCCTTGTGGTATGTTGTTAGTGCATCCACGTCTTTTTTATCTCTCCATTTCACTCAGCGATTCCATTGCTATCAACTAATTTTGCCTCCCTTTTCTTCAACTGTATATTTTTGAATTCTGCCAGCATTTGCCTTTGTTTATTCTAACTGTGCCTAAGGCATTAGTTTTCTCATCGATCAGCTTGAGAAATAGACTAGGTGATGTGTACCAAATATCTAATGCCTCAGTGTAGCCTTTGCAAAAGTAGGGATGCAAAAGTTCTAATACTATTGCTGCAGTAGAAGGAATTTCCTTTGCTCCCGACAGTTTTTTCCCAGTGTAAATAGAATATAGTTGGCAGTACCCTGATGAGCTCTCAGATATCTTGTAAAACTTGATTCCAAATTGAGCGCATTTACTTCGGCTCTACTGGGCATATGAGAGCCTACCACGAAATTTCATCAGGCTTTCATCCACGGCAAGATTTCTCTCCTGAATGTACATGGCTCTAAATTTTTTTATTTATATAGTCGATCACTGGAGATATCTTTTTCAGCCGATCATTTCCATCCACTTTTGAATTATCAAAAAAATGTAAGAATTTTGATTACAACAAAAAACGTTTTTATGGCATAACTCTGCCGAAAAAAGGTGTTTCTGTCACATTGTGCGGACTCCAGTATTTTTGAAGCTTATTTTTTTCACTTGTGCCATTAGCATACACAATGAGAAATAGGCCTGAATCTCATCTTGAGTTATTTCAAACCACCCTTACGTAAGATCACTTATCTATTTTTGTCAGAGTTCAAAAAGGCATCTGCATACTTGTTGGTTTCAGTTGCGATGAGTTCCCAAAAATCACCTTCAAGAAACTGGAAGAAAAAGTCTCTCACTAGGATTGTTTTCCATCGCTCCTGAGAATTCTTTCATTTATGCCAGGTTTACCAGAGAATTGAAATTATTTCACACTGGTTGTTTTTACACCAGTGCCAAATGCTTTCTACCTTAACCTTTTTTGGATCTGCCGAACAAATACTGCCTTCATTTTTGCTGTAAAATTCTGCACTGTCTTCACTACTCACAGTTTATGAATAGTCAGAATCATCGGTGTCCCTTTCTTCACTGTTATCACTAACACTGATGTCACCATCAAAAAGAAACTTTTCTACACCATCATCCGTAAAAATCTTGCCCTTTTTGCCGGCCATTGCTTCGGGAGAGCGTGAGTATACACGGCCTCAAGTGTGAGCGTCCGCGACAGTTGCAGCAGGAATACTGGCCGCGCGAACTAATGTGTATTATCAGAAAGCCACAACTTCATTCAGTAATTCTATCTTCTTTGTTCATGTAGCAGGGAATGGGAAAAGATGAAAGGCAACTATTTTGTGGCAGCAGAAAAGATTGTATTATCTTTTTAAGACTAAGATATTGGGTAAGACTAAGATATTGGGTAAGACTAAGATATTGGGTATCTTTTGTTTACATTTTCAGATGGCACTCATCATGTTTACAAAGTGAAATATTTCTTCCTTGATCTTATATTGGCATGAATAGGTGCCTCAATAATACTTTGTCAAATAGGAAGAGGATTGGAGAGGAAGGATACAAAGTAAGCCAGTGCTGAATGTGCATTGGGTTCACGATAAATGAAGTCAGCGTGGTGATAATAATTTGAAACCATGAAGTATAGACAAGAATTAAATGTGAACTGCAATATAATAATGGCATTGGAATAGGTATTAGGAGAACATAGAAGCAATGAAGAACATAAATTATGAATGTAGAGTTATGCTTCAAAAGAAGGTTGGAAGAAAAGTAATATAAGAGACCGGCGAATCGCCGTCTTTGTAAGCAAGGGCCAATTTTGAGCGGATGGTGAATCGCCATCTTCGTAAGCCAATGTGTTAATAGGATCATAAAATATGGAGGATGATGAAACTTAAAACTATCTTATATTTAAAAAAAATGAGAAACCCAGATCTCTAATTCTCTAAAAACAAACAAAGAAAAGGCATACAAAACTACAACACTTAAGTATTACCTTATGGAAAAAAAAGACTCCAGATTTATCCTGCAAATAAGTCTAAATTTACATGTGTTTATTTCATTGAAATATGTTTATACCATTAACATAAGCATAACCGTCATTTATTTGTCAGTTTTGAAACCTGCATGCCAGCTGTCTTTCATGTTGGTATACTCAAGTATTTTAAAATGAAAAATAACTAGTTAATCCAACAATGTTTTCGTCATTATCGCCCATTAGCAGTCGAGTTATCAAGAAATCTGAATGATCAACAGCAAGCATTAGCGCAAGCAGTCAATGGCTACTTGAGGGGACATGCCCCTTGCATCATGGAAAGAATAATAATGTTACAATAATTCTAGCAGACAGCATATTGTGGGTGTCTTCCTTATCAGCTATATTCACTCAGTTACTTTCTATTTTTCAAAATAGCTGGCTGTTGTCAGCTGCATAATGTTTGGCAAACCCAATTTAGAGCCGTTCGAGAAAGAATGGTACCTTTCTTTAATGAGAAAGTTAGCACCAGATTGCTACTGAAGAGTAATTTGTGTGTCAGTGGAATGAACAAAAGCATTGTCCAATGCACAAATGACATTTTCTGAAGTATATTGTGATACAATTCATGAAAAAAATTCGTAGAGACTCACTCCCACACATAGTAGAGGTAAAATATGAAATTTATGAATCAGTTTCACTAGATACTTCTGTAGCTGGTATTGACCAATGATGTTGTGTAATAAACTATAGATCATCAAAAATTGCAATAATCTGAAGGGTGTGATTGTGACTGCATTGATCTACCTCATCAGTGGAAAGGTAAGTTGAGTTCTGATGTTGCTCTGATTCCAATGCTGTTTGCATGTTAAACTGCAGCGATGTTAATGCTATTTAAAGTCCAACTTAGGTGAATTGTAACTACAAGGGTGTGATCATTAATAAATAGTTTTATGTAGTCTGTGGGAGACTAAGATGCTGTAGTAATGGAGCTCTGAATCTAATGCAATGACACTTTTGCAGTTAATACAGCCCTTATAAAATCCAATTTAGGTAAATTATGGCTAAAAGGCCATGGAAAGGGTTGCATTTCCTCCGCATTTCAGTTGCAGCGACAAATACACATGACAGCAGACAAAGAGTTAAACCTGTAGGATAGTGTTGGGTCGGTCGGTTCAATTTTTCATTGGTATCGAAAGAAATATATTCGACGTTGAGCAATCGTGGGTCAAGCATGGAGGTATGGGCTATACCTTCTAAGAAGGCATTGATATGGGTCAATCTGGTGACTACATAGCAACAAAATATAAAATGCTGCATATCACATTTTTAAGATAAGAAAGATTTATTATTATTTTTGGCATGTCACAATGGAGCTGCTGATGAATGCTCCTCATTGTTTCAAGAGGCGCTTGTAACTGCCTACGTGTGTAATGAGAAGATCATCACTTACTCAACTCATAATACCTAGTAGACAAATCATGCAGAGTGCTCGCAGTAGCCGCTACAACTCGTCAACTACTACTCGTAATACTCGTCAACATTCGTGCTTTAGGCATGTCACGACGTAGCTGCTGATGGACACTCCTCAATTGTTTCAAGAGGCACTTGCCACTGCCTGCATGCACGATGAGGTTATCAATTACGGAACTCGTAATGCCAACTAAACAGATTTTTCAGAGTGCTCACACCTTGGCTTCACCTTGGACAGAGATGCAGACCTTGTGTTTTTTTTGCGGCAACAGACACGAGGACGGAAGACAAGCAAGGTGGCATCAATACATTCTACAATCAAACTTGGGTAAATTTTTGTCATAAGAGTTTGATCATTACTGTATTGATCTATGTAACTGAAGGAAAACTTAGACACCTTCATAACGGTGTTCTGAACCCAATGTGCGTACATTGTTGCTGTGTATACTGCAACAGTTTTTATGCTTCCTAAAAACAAATTTAGGTAAATTGTAACCAGTAAAATGAGCATTTTTGTGCATTAGGATAAGGTTGATGAAACTTAAACGCACACAGAATATTAATCTGTAAGTGCCTATATTGGTTAGCGAAAGTTTAGATTATGCAATCCAGTTGAATTCAAGGATATTGCTTCCAAATGATAGATGAACCGACTTTTCTTGAGGACATTTAAATTACCTATGAAATATTTATTACTAGTGGAGTCTCTTTATGAGGATGTGCAGGTTAGTCATAAGATGAATCCTTTGAAGGAGATTTTTGTCCGTCTTGCATCCTTCCCATTTTAACTCATATATCACCAACTTTGATAGGGTCCCACTTTCATGTATTAACTTGGATGATTCATTCCTTGCTTAAAAATAATGGAACATGAAATAAGCCTTTAGGTGATACCTTTATCCAAAAATGATTATGTACATAGCTGCTGATACTGTTGGAATGTGATTCTGAACTCCCGAAACATAACGGAGCACTTTTTTAAATACGTGATTAATTGTTGTGACATTGCAGCTTAAGTGAATATTCCTGATTTTTTGTGGAATGTTGTTCTACAGTGTGGCTCTATGCATCCCTGAGTGTCATTGTGATCAGCCTCTGCGGTCTTCTTGGTGTTGCTGTGATACCTGTGATGCAGAAAGTGTTCTATCATCAATTGCTTCAATTTCTGGTGGCTCTTGCTGTGGGAACTCTTTGCGGTGATGCACTTATCCACTTGCTTCCTCATGTAAGTAACATCGTGGATACACCTTTCTGTGTGAATACACCACTTTTATCCTCAGTGGAAGTTTTCGCTCGAGAGCACTTTTAGGGGATGCTCTGAAGATAATACTGTGGTTGGTCCTGGTGTGCTCGAAATTCATCGAAAGTGCTAACACTCGACTGTTTTCCATGTTTCAACCTCGTGGACAGTGACTTCTTTTAGTGAGTTTTGATTTGAGGTTTGTATTTTCCGAGTGGAGTTTTCATAATATACCTGGTTAATAAATCACCCAATAAAAATAGCATTTTGCCCAAAAAAATTGTCTGCCTATCATAATGTGAGATCTTGAATAAGATGATATTGAAAAAGATATTGTGAAAAGTATTGTATCACTGTTGCAGAACTTGCCCCATTATTTTTCAAAGGAAAATAGAATATGTATCTAAGGAATGAGTCTTGAATTATGTTGACTACTAAAACCTCTTGTATTATAATTATTAGTGGTGATTGTTAATTCTAGGAACAGTGATTAAACTTCATTTATGACCTTAATTGTAGAAAAATTTGGCATAGAAAATCCTTTTATTGATCACATCATGATGTCCATTTCACTTTCTTATTATACATCTACATACTACCCTGCGAGCCGTCACATTGGCGTGTGGCAGGGGGTGTTAGGACACCAGCTGTGTAAAGATGTAAGGTATGAGGTTTTAGGGGAAGAAATGGTGACGTGTATTATGGGAGTGTATTTAGAGGAGCTCAGTTTTTACTGTGGTCGCTTATTGTGCGCGGAAAAAACAAGTTTTTGTACCTATCTGTTCGGCAGTGTATCTCTCTTATTTTATCGCACCTGTCAGACTTAGAAATGTAGTGAGGCGTCATGATAGTATTCTCTGTGTCACTCTGATACACCAGTTCCGAATATCTCTAGCAAGGTAGCCTAGCGTGCAGCCTCTGAGGCTCTTGGGCTCCCACCTTAATCCCTGTAAAAGTTGTGGAACACTATATGTTCGCTCGTAACAGTTTTTAATGAAGCGTGCAGCTTTTCTTTGTATCCTATTCAATTTTTTGATCTGCATCTACATACTACCCCGTGAGCCACCGCATGGTCGTGTGGCAGGAGGTGTTACGTCACCAGCCGTGTAAAGGTGTAAGTTTTGGGGAGGTGAACTGGTAACATGTATTGTGGTTGTGTATTTAGAGGAGCTCAATTTTTATTGTGTGCGGAAAGAAAGATTTTTGTACCTATCTGTTCTGCAGTGTCTCTCTCTTATTTTATCACATCTGTCAGACCTAGAGATGTAGTGAGGAGTCACGATAATATTCACTATGTCGCTCTGAAAAATATCAGTTTTGAATTTCTCAAGCAGCCTAAGCATATAGTGCATCCTCCGAGTCTCTAGGGTCTTTCACCTTAATCCCTCTAAAAGTTGTGAGAAACTATATGTACGCTCGTAGCTGTTTTTAACGAAGCGCGCTGCTTTCCTTTGTATTTTATTATTTTTTGGTTAAATCTATTTGACCAGGGTAATGCTCGCGGCGTATTCGAGATGTGGCATAACCAAAGTGAAGTTGTATCTCTCTTTGACTTTTTTATCCGAGGACCTTCCTATTATACGTTTAACAAAACCTAGTTTCTTTAATGCTGTGCCGAATATGTTTTGTATGCGTGTTCCCCACGATATATCAGAAGTTCAGGAATTCCAAGATGTTTTACTGTATCTGAAGATTTTATGCTTACTCCACCAACAGTATAGGTATGGCATTTGTGTGATGACTTTTGCAGGAAGTGAACTGTTGTGCATTAACTAAGATTTAATTCTACCCCACACTCCTGGCACCACGAATGAACATTGTTGAGGTCCGATGACAGAGCTTCAAAGTTCGCATCTTCGCTCATTTCACGGTAGATAACTGTATCTTCTGCAAATAATCTTAATTTACTGCTAACTCGAGAACTTAGGTCATTAATATAGATAATGAATGAAAGAGGGCCCATCTCACTTCCTTGAGGAACACTGGATGCGACTTCGACCATATCAGAGCTAATGTAATCAATAACTATTTTTTGTTTTCGATCACTGAGAAAGTCACTTATCCAATTCACTATTTTTCTATTAACTTCGCCTGATTGCAATTTATATATGAGTTATAAGTGAGGATCCTTGTCGAATGCATTCTTGAAATCAAGGAATATCGTGTCAAGTTGCTTAATCGATTCACCTGATTTTAGGATATCACGAAGAAAGAGGGCAAGCTGTGTTTCACAGGACCTGCCCTTCCGGAAGCCATGCTGACTGCTATGTAAGAAGTTACGATTATCCAGGAATGTCGTAATATTATTACTAATGACAATGTGTTCGAGGATCTTGCATAAAAGTGATGTTAGCGATATAGGCTGGTAATTTCCTGGGTCACTTTTATTTCCTTTTTTGAATATCGTAGTTACGTTGGCTATTTTCCAGTCTTAGGACATCTTGCTTTAGGATAATGATTTGTTAAATATAATTTCTAAGAATGGTGCAATCTGTGGCGCTAACTCCTTCAGTATGAGTGCAGGTATTCCTCCTGACCTGGGGACTTGTTACTTTTAATCAAAGGGAGTTGTTTAATTATTCCATCACGTTGAATTATGTCAGCATTTAAGTCAGGAATGTCTAAATTGTGTATTGTGTCATCCTTAGTGAATACACTTTCGAAGTAGTGGTTTAATAAATTGGCTTTGTCGATACCGTTGGTGACCACTTTGCTGTTTGTGTCCAATAAAGACTCTACTGTCGAAGATTTGTCTTGGAGTGCTCTCGTGTAAGACCAGAATGACTTGGGGTTTTCATCTAGTAATACACTGAGGATTTTTTCTTGAAGTTTTGTAGAGTAGGGCACATTTTCTTTGTTTTTGAGCTTTAGCAACACATATTTCTCTTGCCACAAGCTTCGTTGTTTTGTTACGTAATGTGATAGAATTTTTATATAGATTGTGTAGTTGCCTTTGTCTCCTGAGCCCCTGCCTTATTTGGTGGTCATACCATCGAGGCTCTTTACTCTCCCGTTTGTATTTGTATTGAATATATTCATTGATTCCTTAAAGTAATATTTCCAAAAAAATAGCTCCATGATACTTCAGTGCTCTCGTTCTTCATTGTGGTGCTATGTGCTATGAATTTCGTGAATGAAGGTTTTAACGTCTCTCCGAATTTTCACAATAGCATTTTTCAAATAAGTAGACTTTACGTTTGGGTTTTCCAGTGGAATCTACTGTTGTTTTCAAAGTTGTAAAAATTACTTTATGATCGCTAATGCCTTCGAGGATATCAAAGTGTTTAATCATTGTAGGGTGACTAACAGCAAAAAGGTCTGATATTTTATTTCCTCTCATAGGTTCGTTTACTTTTTGAGTAAGAGAGTGGTGTGACAGTGTATTAAGTAAGGCTTTGCTTATATCACGCTTTCTGAACTCAATCTATTGAGCTATTGAATCTATTGAACTATTGGTTTTCCAATTTATAGCCAGGAGGTTGAAATCCCCACAGATAATTATCACACTTTAGTTATCTTTAAAGGTAAATGATGTTAATTGAGTTTCTAATTTGTACAAAACGTCGATTTTGAAATCTGGTGGCCTGTAAAATGAGCATTAATGCATATTTATTTTGTTTTGTTGCTTAACCCTTAGAGTGCCAACATCGCTGTAAGCGACGATCAAAAATCTTCGCAAAAGTGCCAGCGTCGCTTACAACGACTCTTTTCCCAATGGTTTGAAATGGCATTTGTAATTTAGTAATTTGTATTTTATGCATTTACCTCTTTTTATATGTCTTATGCTAGGTATTCATGTAATTTTTCTGAAAAAGATCCAAATTTTGATTTTTATACTTGTTTGGTTACGGACAAATTAATTTTTCGATACTTTTTTTTACATTTGAACTAACTTTTTGATTTCATATATTTTTGCCATAATTGTCGAAAATCCTTTTAAAGAGCTTGATTTGGAATCTTCTCCTAATGGTCCTTTCTATTACTTAGCATTCCAGTGTATTTGTTTTCTTCCAGTGCCACAGTATAGTATGTTTATTTTCATTGCAATGGAACCGCGGCGAGTCCTTTACCACCTCGCATACACTACGTTTACCAATTGATCTGATATCGATCTGAACACAGACTGATCTTAAATTTTGCAAGTGGTCTGACCCTGATTTATCTGTTTACATCATGAAGTAAAAGGAGACCAAAAGGCTACATAGTCGAGCCTTAAGTCGATCTCTAATCTCAGACCTCAGCGCAAATCCCAGAACATGGGATAAACCCCATTTCATTTACGATACTGAGTTTATCCTTACCGATTGATCTAAGATTTATCTAAGATCGACTGGAAAAAGTGAATATGGAGAGATTGGAACCTATATACATATATGTATGTAATATGATATAGACGGGGTGACCCAACTCCATCTAACCATGAGCCATTCTTTCCAAAATTGGGGAGCATGCCTCATTAGCCCTGAGGGTTATCACTCAAGTGGGTCGTAAATCTCTTTTATCTGAAGAGAAAAGATCCTGACATCCTCTGAGATAGTCAGCTTTTCTGAAAAAAGGGAAGGGTGTTTACTACTGAAATGCGATATGCTTCATTGCTTCTTAGGGTATCCCTCAAGTGGGTGGGAGACAATCTTACTCATGTCGAGAGGGAGAAAAGATCCACACATCATCTGAGTATTGGTCAGCAATCCTGAATAATAGGTTAGATGTTTACTGCTGAATGTGAAGTGTGTCATTGGCTCTTAGGGTATTTCTAAATTCCAGTAAAAGATCCAGACATCCTCTGACACCTTGTCAGTCTATCTTGATAAGAATAGCTATTCTCACCACTAAATACGAAGTGCGTCATTGGCTCTCAAGCTATCCTTATATAAAGTGGGCTGTTCGAAATGCAGGTAGTCTCTCTCTGCATTGGAGCTGGTTTGTATGCAATGATAACCCGATGGTGTTTTCAGTAATCGTGCACACTCTTCTCCTTCGTATGAAAAGTAGCACAAGTTTATATTCACTGGGTGAAATGATATTCTTATCATACCACATTGCATTATTCTTTAGTGCTGCACGTGCAGGACTACTTTTGCGAGAGTCTGAGAGGAAAAGAAAGGCTCGTTGGAACTTTAGCCAGAGAGTGTTCTTATATGACACCTATGACCAGTATTTACTCATTTTGTTCCTGTGCTTCATTGTAAATTGGACAGACATTGATATAAAACAGAAAATGAGTGCCTCAATGAAGAATAAGAAAACTTTGTGTAAGAAGAAATTTCTGAACTGATCGGCGATGAATCAAGTGACAGTGATTTTGTGATAAGTGATCTTGAAAGTAGTCCATCTGAAGATGAAGAAAGTGAGGATGAAGCAGAACCATCTTCTAATGAAAGTGTGTATCTAGTGAAAGTGATTGGGCTGAGAGGGAAGCAGATGGGCTGGATACAGCATAACATCATCATCTATTTGCTGAGATTCCAGGTTTGAAGCCAGCCAGCCCCACCGACAGATTCCAAGCCAATAGCTTATTTTCACCTCTTTTTCACTGAAGTGCTGCTGAAGTTGATAGTCTGCGAGATCAACAGATATGCACAGCAGTACTTTCAGTCACACAAAAACTTATCCCCTAGCTCGAGAATGAATTCTTGGTAACCAAGGACACTAGCAGAAATGAAAGCTTCTATAGGTTGTATACTGAACATGGGCATAATTACTAAGCCAACCATTTTCAGTTACTGGTCCAAAATGAATTCATTGTCAACTCCTTGGTTCCGGCACATGTTCCCTCGCAACCGATTTCAATTATTGCTGAGGTTTTTTCATCTAGCAGACAGTTCTAAAATACCAGCTCCTAACGATCCATCTTATAACCCATGTGCTAAATTTCAGCCAATAGTTGAGCACGCCAATTCTATCTTTCGCCATTATTATACTCCTCACCAACAACTAAGCATTGATGAGAGTTTGGTAGGCACCAAAAGTCACAGCAGATTATTGCAGTACTTACCAAAGAAGCACCATCATCGTTGGGGAGTAAAATTTTGGATGATGTGCGATGCAGTCTCCAATTACTGTTTAGCATTTTATGCTTACCTTGGAGCGAAAAGTAATGCAGACAACGACAATGTAAAAAAGCATGGTTTAGCCTACACTGTAGTGACTATATTGCTTACCCTTGGAAATTACATGAATAAAGGTTACCACATCTTTTGTGACAATTTTTTTGTTCAATTCCGCTGGCTAGGCACCTCTACTCAGTAGGGACATACATTACAGGCACAGTTCGTAGGAATCGAAAATTTCTCCCTCTTTACTTTGTTGCGACTTTTCCCTCTGTTCAGTCAGCCAGGCCCAGGATCATTAACCTCTCTGATCATTCTGTTACTTTGTTGCTTCTAACCCCCCCCCCCCCCCCCTCCCTGCGCCTTCCCAGTTCTAGGCGCTTCCCAGTCCCCTATCATCATAACTTTGTATCAACCTGCCCCATCAGCTCTCATTGGAGCAGTGCATTCTCTCTGTGACTGAGGAAGGGCTAACACCCGAAACGTTTTTAAGTAAGACTTTCTTTTTACTCTCGTCTTTTTACCCCCCTGAAGTGACATTAATTTATTAGTGCCCCTAAGTTTTTTCGGCAATGAAGGCCAAGTTACACAGATTTACTCATAGGCTGTTATCAGGTCTATCTATACTTTTGAATCCCACTGTTTGACCTTCTCTCTAGCCTAAAAAATACCTACAATGCTCAAAAATCCACCCGTTCTGACGCCTGGATGGAGTAATTCACCCTGGAACGGTTAAGGGGAGTACGGCACGATCCGAGCACTGGTCGAAGATCTACGAATTCTGCTCCTATACCTACACAGAATTTCCACAGCCTCCTGTTCAGGTAGTCAATTCTGCTCCAAACATGGTGACTATGGTCGGTCCGCGGAAGAACACTACAGATGGACAGCCGCAAATCGGCACCAGATGAACTCTGGATGCATTCCACTTCTGAGTTTAAATCCCTGAAGGAGTTTAATATCTCATCAGCTCAACGCTCGGACCCATCGTTGGCGCCGACATGGGCCACCACCTTCAACCTGGAGCAGCCAGTATCTCCAACCACTGTTTGTATCTCAGCTGTGGCGTTGGGTACTAATCCTCCTGGTATGCACCAGGAAGTGACCCGTTGGCCCCTCCATCTCTCCTTGCCCTCTTACGCAATCCGCCAGACGTTATAACTCCCTGTCAATAAACTCCCACCCTCCCTGCCCAGCTTGCCTCAGGAGCAGCGTCCCTCAAGGCAGGAGCAGTGTCTCTCAAGGGCATTAACGTCCTCTACAACAGGTATTACGGGGTCATCCTCAGACAGCACTGCGAAGCTGTTGCGCACAGGGATAGGGGCAGCCTCCACTCCCGCCTCTCCTCGATTTGCCTGCACTGCTGCCCCCTGACTCTAGGGCACCACTATCCACTCCGGCTTCGAGATGGGCTTCGTCCTCAGGCTCAGGGGCTGCACCGCCACCCCGTCGACCGCCCCACCTGCTTTTGCACCTGAGCGTGCCCGGGGCACCACCTTGGTTCTGTGAAGGGTCTATCACATCTATAGATTTGTCGAAAAAAAATTGTCATCTTTCTTTATTCTTCCATCTGGGATTTTGGTGGTCATAATACTTTTGGCTGGAACCAAAGCCTTCCATTGGTGGTGCCCTCTCATAATTAAATTACCAATTCCCTTTGGCATGATAGAGTTCAGAGGTTAAATAGGTATTAACCAACAATTTTAGGCATTTTGCAACTCTTTTCTTAGTTTTTATCTTCTACAATAATTTGATTTAAGTGATCAATTCTCATTCATAAGAACCAAACCAGATCTATCTCCTAAGTTTAGTTCATGAGTGTGGACCAATTTCCCAATCTGAGTGTCCTATTCCCCCTCCTACACCTTAAATCTCAATCCACTTGTCTTATGCCACCTCTATCTGTGGCATTGGACTTGTAGTGTATATGCCCATTGTTGGCTATGTTTTTTTCAAGTTAAACATCAACAACATGTTCGACATCACCATCAACCAACAGCTGCAAAAACCTATTCTCGAGGTTTTAGCCATCATTGCTCTTTCAAACCGTATACATATATCTTAAGCCAATCTAATTTAGCTATGAGCAACTTCTTGAGGAATTTCTAAGCACTGCATGTAGTTTTTATGTGTAAACTCCGTAAAAAGGATCATAAAGATCAAACTTTGACATCAAAATCTTTAAAAAAATTGTACTAATCAAGCAAAGACTTGCACGAATGAAGTGAACACAATTAACACAATTTACTGGTTGAAGAGAGTGAATGAGTGCATTGAGCCATGTGGTGGTTAAGTGATAACCTGGAATAGCTATCAGGGGAACAGAAAGGGAAATTTCTTTCCCCTTAACAGGGAAAAGATTTTCAGGAAAGGCAGAGAGATAAGGAACTCGTGAACGATGAGCATCCTCTTTTCTACTATAATTATGAAGAAAAAAGATGAAGAAGAGATGGGTACTCCCGTTGATCGAGTCCTTGAGAAGCATCCTATCTACAGCTTAATAACTTTTATATTTCATTTTGTCACTAATTAAATCTGTCTTTTTTTTGCTGGGCCACGAGTGTTTCCGCACATTAGGTCACTCGCTAAGGGGGTATTAAGCATTTAAGGTCTTCTACTACAGAAACTCGGAATGCTGTGGTTGTAGATAGGATCTTATTGTGCCATTGAGTTGTTTATCCCTTCTTTTGGCTTTTGGCTTATCCTTTTAATTGGTATGTAGTTAGTAATGGACTCCAGATTAACTAAGTTATGAAGATTATCTTGGAAGCCCAGGCAAGTGTCTCTGCTCAAATCCCTTGTGGAGAAGTATTCCAGAAAAACTGTCAAAAGAATGGTGCCCTTTATTATTATTATTTCAGGAAAATTACAAGTGGCTCTGTGAGCGTGTTGATGCTGACTAAACTCTTTTATGCCCATAAGCCTTGCCCTTGAAAGGATCTCCCATTGAAATCTGAAAGTGGGTGTTGTACATGGCTTCCAGGTGGCTGGGAAATGCAATGGCTAGATATGTTTGTTTATGTGATGGAGTTGACACTCCTGTCCTGATTTTCTGTGAGCGTCAGTCATAGAATAGGCCAATGACAGAAACTTTTTTATCCATGAGTTTTACATGGTATGCAGTGAGTCAAAAATAGCCATAATTGTTGATTTTCCTTTAAGAAAGTCATACTGGCAGATAATTTAATACTTCATAAGATTATTAATGATACTGGAGGATAGTTTTTTTTTCATAGATCTTAGAGGAGGATGTGATTACAATGGGTGTATAGTTTCCTTGATCTTTGGTTGAATTTTTCTTGAGAACTGGTATTATTTTGCCTTTTTTTATTTAGAGGGGAAGATGCCTTGTGCCAATCATGAGTTGATGATTGGAAGATATCTGGGTATTACTTCAGGACCAGAAGACTGAGATCAACCAAGTTGTACAATGCACGAGAGTACCTCCTTTTTATCCCGTTGTGCTGTCAACAGTATGGGTACAAAACCCAATGCTAAAGCAGATGATATATTGAAAGTTGGTCGAATTATTTTTTTCTATATTTGTCCCTCTTTCCTTCAATATTCATCCATATTATATGCATACAAGATGACAAAGTGGCTATATTTTGCTCATTAATTTTTGGAAAATGGAGAATAAGCAACTTTTTTCTCCCAGGCGTACATTTACTGTGTGATATGCTTGCTAACTTTAAGTTTCTCTTGGTGGTGATTTCAGGCAATGGCTCCTCTTGGCCATCACGATCACCAGGATCTCTCTCACAGTGTCCATGAACATGAGGCAGCTCATGAGAAACACCACGACATCAACATGTGGAAGGGGCTGGGCACAATGCTTGGAGTAGTGTTTTTCTTCACGACTGAGAAATGTCTCACACTGGTTGGAGATTGGAGGAAGAGGCAGCAAAAAAGGAATAAGGTGAGCTGGTGTACATTTGCATTACCTCACCCCTTTGTCCTTTTCAGATATACTGGAAGCTGCGTGGAAGCAAAAAGAGCTATGTTGTGTCGGAATAGTCATTTATGTTGAGAGTTACTTTGTAAGTAGAACCAAATGAGAGAAGATTTATAACTATACATTCCTTTTTTGATAAAATTAAAATCTTTCCCAAAGTTTCATTAGAATTTGGTGAGTATTGAATCTTCACGTGTGAAGATACCAATAGGTTATTTGAAACATCCAGTTTATTGCCAAAATTAATTAATAAGAATCCTAAAGCTAATTTGTGATATCATATACCAGGAACACATGAAGTGCTCATGACAGCACTGTATCATGGTCTATTCCCTTAATCACTGCACAGTGTTTTCATGACCATGGCAAGTAAGCTTATACTGCCTCCGTGGCTGTTATGTATTTTCAGTGTGTCCTTCAGGAAAATAATTGACTCAAAATGTCTACTTCTTTAGGAAAGAGGAAGCTCATCATGTTAGATGTTTACTATGTTGAGGATAATTGAGAGGGCATCCAAGAGAAACTCAGTGGCTAACATAGCTGTAAATGGCCTGGGTATGACAATGAATAGGAAGGTGGGATATCAGATTCATGATGACGATGCTATCAACTCTGCCACCAAAATTGCAAATGAAAATTCTGTGAGTAAATGGCTGCAATAGTGATGATGAAGAAATAATGGATTCCAAACGAGTTACTTTTAAACTTCTAGCCTTAGAAATGCTGTCATAATAGAAGTAAATAAATTTTGCTACTTCGTGAGTCTTCTGCACTTGGAATAATAATAATAATGTCTGTATTGTGAGTGAATTTAGGTTCGTACAGTCCTCTCTTACAATGAACTCATGTGATGAACACAAATACCCATGTCCTGAGTGGAGAATAATCTACCCAGGTGGGATTCGAATCTGCTGCATCAAATCATACTGCAGTCTGCAAAAATGTCATTACAGTTCCTGGAACAGGAAGTTGACACTTCTGTGCCTTACATTTTGCATTTTGGAGATAATAGGTTGGCCTTGAAAAGAGAAATATGCAATGAAAAATGCAAAAGAAGAGACTTTTTTTTAACATACCTATTGTTGGTTTTTTTAAGAATCAGTTCTAATAATTCGATTATTTTTCTTTCTGTTATTATCCTAAACGTTGCCAAATACTTCTTTGTGTAATTGTAAGCATCTGAATACATGTCAACATTCTCTGATTATTATGACTCAAGAGTTAAAAGGCAGCGGGTAGAATCTCATTCCCCTGAATTGTGGGAGGGGGGGTGACACACCGTGCGCCAGCACTGGAAGGAAAATAGGGGAAGGGAATGGTGCGGGCTATTCCACAGTGGTGGGGAGTAGTGCTGGGCAGCACCCTTTGTGGGTGCCTCGAACCACTGTACCATATCTCAGAAACGCAGAAAGATACTTGAAAACTGATGAAATTTCGGCCCAGAAGACTTCGCTTTTGCATTTGACTTGGGAAGGGATGGACTTTTTCCCCTCGAAAAACACGTATTTAGTTTTGAAGTATTTTGGGCCGCATCACATCATTCTGTGCTAAATTCTAGCACAATAATCCGTGGTTGGGCAAGCCATTGTAAAATGCATTTAAAAATTTGAATTTTTCAATTTTTGAGAAACGGCAAAATCCTACAATGAAGCCAAAAAAATACATGGGAAGATTTTGAAACACCCCTTTGGAAAATATTTAAGAATGCGCAGGAATACAATATTAGTAATCTGTTATTCTTGTGCTCACTTAACTTGCTTTCTTTCTCCTCAACTAAGGAATTTATTGATTACTTATTGAAACAAATTTCTGTTCAGTTTAATTGCTTTTAAAGCTTAATAATTACATTTTAGATAATTGTAAAACCCAGAACTGCTTTTAGGTTTGCAAATTTACAAGCAAATATAAAAATGGATTTGAATTTGTTTTGAAATATTTATTATAATTTATTCATGCATTGTTAACAGTGAGAAACCAGTATTCATAATTTAGTGGAAGTAGGATTTGGATTCGAGATCTGATGCATTTGAGAATTGACCCATCACTAATTATTTAAAGTCATGATAATAATACTTTAATTGATAAGCCTTTAAAAGATTGTAGTGAGAATTGGGACTTTCCCATTTTCAGAGACATTCTGACATTAAATAAGAATGAAATACACTGATTTTTAGCATAAGACATGATTGTGAAGAATTGATAGGTCCCTGAAAATGCGATATGAAAACATTCTTTCTGAAATATCCAAGACTATGTACAACATTTGCTAGAAAATGAATTTTTGATGTGACTGCTGTCCTGAAATTCAAGAGTGCCAAATGCAAGAACTATATTGAAAGTGAGCTTTGAGAAAAATGGCTTTTTAATTTGCTGGGCCTCATGTGAAATCATTAATCCTTTTTGAACAAAGCACAGCAAAGACAGTAAACACTTTCCGGGCGCCACTTAGTAAACATCATGGTGGTGACATTATCAATAACAGCGTGACTTGAATGAAGCAACTCTTAATAAAGTGTTAGTGTGCCACATTTTCAGGCGAGCTAGATTGTTACAGCACAGAAGGCTAATTTGTTCCTCCTTGTTGCATTTATTGGCCAATTTTAATTTAACAACTTGTTTCTGAGTCTCCCTGTCTCATTGCCGCTCATATATGCTCACACTACAGTTGCAGTAACCAAGTGTGCAAGGAGTGGTATTCCCATCCAATAAGCAGGCTAATTTGTTTTTCCTCTTAGAAAAATGAAATGCCATGTTACTGCGCTAAACCGCAGTTCAGTTACTAATACACTGAAATACAGTTCAATATCAATACTCTGAAAATTTAAGCTTATTGCCTTTCTCTGCTCCCTAAAATGCATTAACACCTTCAATGCTGACCATATACAACGATTATTTTTTCATCCTGACTACACCCATTTATTTGAAAAAAATAAGCATTTTACGCTGCTGAAGCCAATAAGTGTTTTTTGTGTTAAAGGATTTTTAATTTTTGTTTAAATTTTTTTTTAATTTTGGACGTGATAGAGCGTCATCAGTCAACCGGGATAGTCAATCAATGTGGGTTGCATACTTTCGATAATTCTCGCTCTGGCTTCCTGCTTCTTCTTTTAGCATAATTTATTTTTACATCATTTTTTCACACTTTCGGCAGATAAAAATTTTTAGCAATCTCATTCTAGGATATTTTTTGTTTTTATTCAAACTAGAACGCCTCTCATTATGGGATGAGCAACATAAATATCTGCTAATTATGAAACTAATTGCAAGTTCTTTTACCTGCGGTTGAGCAGAACATACATATTTATTTATATAACACCAAAAACAGCTACATAGTCCTTTACATTGGTTTCTATAAAAATATAAATAAATTATTTAAGCATAATTCAACAACTTAATAACAAATTAATCAAATACTGGAGACAATCAAAATGAAATGTGTCGCAGTTTTGTGGCGAACTCATTGCGCGAAGCAAAGAGGTCTAGGGCTGGGGAAAGGGTGGAGAGGGTATTGAAAAGGAAGGTAAACGGAAGAATAAGGACTGTTGGGAAATTGACAGACGGAAATTCGGCTTGCGTAAAAGTTACAAATGGCGAGTGGGATGGCTGGGAATGTGAAGAGTAAAGAAAGAGAGGGGATTTTCATGACGGAAGGAACCACTCATTACTGAGTGAAGAAATTTTAGGTGAGAAGTCAACTGGCGATGAGTGAGGTGTGACAAGCCAAGTGACAGTAAAACCTTATCACGTGAAGAGAGTGTGAGGTGGGGTAAACGATGGCGTGCTATTGCCGTATAAAATTATGGTGTGCGATATGTCATATAAAATTATCAGACGTTAATATCAGAAAGCCTATATGAAGGAAACTAATACAGTTTTACTGTTATTACACCATGAATTTTATTTCTCTAATTCTAAATAATTTACAAGTTCACCTACCCTAATTTACATATTAAATACATAGAAATATTTGGTACTTTACAAAACAAAAAAGATAAATAATAAAATGATGCATAATTGTTAAAAATATAAATTCATCTCCTCAGTATGTAGCAAACTAAAATAAGAATTAAACATGCCGGAATATTTCAATGTTTTTTGCTGTGATAGCTTGAGAAGCATTCCGGGTAGAGTCGAGGGCACCCTTCACAGTCAGGGCAGACATATATATGCCGTCTCCCTTCTACGCCCTTGTGAATAACAATATTTGCATCTGCGAAAGGATTTTTTGCCACCTTCGAGGAGGATAATTTGCGGGAAATGGAATGAAGGTCTGGAAGGTAGTACAGGTTTGGGATCAGTAGCATAGGACGGAAGAATGAGATACTTAATTGCGGAGATTCGGAAATCAAGGATGGGAGGTTTTTCCGAGTATTTCTGGAAAATGAAAAAGCTATTGACTAAGATGAGGTGAGATGTAAGAATGCCTAACTTTTGATACCACTTAAGGGTTTTCCTCTCAATAGGATAGTATGCCATCATTTGATCAAAGTGGTCGATTCCTCCCATCGACTCGTTGTACTTAACAATGGCCTCTGGCTTGTAAACAACCCCATCTCCTCTTCGAGAAGGCCATGTCAACCATACAACTTCTGAATTCGGAACTGATCATCAGAACGTCTCTTTTATCCTTCCATTTGAAGACACAAACTCCATCATTAGTATAGGCATCCACAACTTCACCCCGCCTTAATTTAGCCTTTACCACTTCAGACGGGTTTTCTTTCCGGTTTGATCTCAGAGTTCCTGTGCAATGCGTTTTCCTCTCAAGCAGTGTGTGGATCAAATTGACACTTGTGTAATAGTTGTCCGTAAACAACGAATGGCCCTTATCTAAACAACCATCCATTAATTTATGGACAACGTGATCAACATGTCCACACCCTCCAAGTTCAGAATCTGCTGCACCAGCTTACACAAGGAATCACAGAACAAGCCCGGAAGTCTCGGTCAGCATATACAGCTTGATTCCGTACTTATGCTTCTTGGATTTCATATAAATACGGACTCGCGACCTCCCCCTCCAAAGAAGCATAGACTCGTCAATGCAAAGGTTACGGGAAGGAATAACCAGGGAGTCCATTATGGAATGGAAGGAATTTAAAAGTGGTCGGACTTTATAAAGGGTATCATTTGGTGGAGGGTCATCAGGATTGGGGTTAGGTGAAAAGTGGAGAGCTTGCAGGAATCGATCACGACTCATGCATTTCCGAGAGCAAGGCATGTTAAACAAAATATCAGTACTCCAGTAATCTGATATCCTGCTTAGAGGAATAGTCTCCATGTGGAACAATAAACCTATGAAGGTTAAAAACTCTTCATAGGTCAATTGTTTCCACTTCCCTATCCTTGCTTTCGGAGACACATTCGTCTGCATAAGATGATCAGCGAATGCATTCGTCTGATCAACTATTATGTGAATGAGAGAATCAGGAAAGAGGAGGCAGAAGAAGTCGATAGGTTCCCTCGAAGACGGCGGTGATGAGGCCAGGGTTTTCATTGAAAGGGAAATTTTGTGGGGATACTGAATTCCGGGACCATGTTATGCGACATGGTAAGGAAGGATTGGCAGAAGTTTAGCGAAATGGGTTCGGGAGTAGAAGGAGAAGAGCCTTGGTCAGGGTGTCTGGGATCGGGCATAGAAGGAGACAACAGTGACGTATCTGAATACTCTGACTGTGGTCGTTGTTCCTCATCGCTGTCCTCAGCACTGTTGCCATACTCGGAATCCCCGGAGAAATCCAAGCTCTCCAGCTCCTCCTCACTTCCCTCCAAAAGATCTGCTATCTCCTCCTCCGTGTACTCTCGCCTGGAATAGGCAGAGATTTTGGAGGGAAGTGTTAGAGGCTGTGGATCCTGCCTCGAAAGTGGAAGACTGGGGGTCCACCAGTGAAGAGGGCGGGGGAAGTGACTGAACTTCTTCATTCCCTACAGGGGGAAATCCCTACAGCCAAGTTGCACCGATGGTCTCTAGCAGAGAACCTTTCCATTCCTGAGGACTGCCTGCCACCCGCACGTGGCTATCTAATCCTGACCCCTATCTCCCAACCCCTCCGGAAAGACGCTCCCTCGGCGACATGAAGAAATGAGGAAACAATGAGCCGCCGTTTCCATGTACATACCCCGCTCAATTCGTCCCTTTCGGGAATATCATATTTTATTGTTTCGGCGGCACAGTGCTAGTCGAAAAGCAGAGTGGGTCACTTATGGTGTGGTCTGTGAGCCTGCCGCGGAATAAAGAAAATAGGGATTTGGGAGGGGTTGGAAAAACCCTGTACGTGGCACGTATTTGGTAGAGGTTAAACCAAAAGGCAAGGGAACACGTGCTTTTCACAGGGTTTTTCCAACGTCTTTAATTTTTCTCGTTCTTTCCTTGTCTCAGGCCTTGCACTAATGGTTCTTTGGACTTTTGTGCATACATTTTTGATGTTGCTCCCTAGAAATATTGATTATGCTCTAACTTATTAACTTTCCATCCCGCATCTTAAAGTTTTAAATTTATCTCTGTGGGAAAAAATGAACGACATTCGTGACGGATCTATTTGGAACATTTTGTAAATACTTTCTCAGGTTCAAATGTCAAATGTATTTTTATCTTCCACTTAATTCACGAAAGAGGCAGAATACCAAGACGCGTAAATATATAATCACTCTATGTTGAATGCTTTAACTCTCCTTTCATCAATTGTCATCCGAAGAGTCCCTTGAAAAACCATTCTGTCGAGTGAGAAACGCTCAAAAATGAGGTCATTTGGACCATAAGGGAGAAATACTGGGTACGGACGATGACATTCCGCAACCGTATACTATGAATATTTTACTCTTTATCTTCGTCGTGTGTACAGAAGTATAGCTTTGCGCATACTCAACATTCATAAGTAAAATGTATTGTCTTCACTATAAATGAAATGGGATAGATGCCGAACTCGATTGACACTTGAAAGATAGCGTTGTTGGAATACTCTGAGATGGAAGACTCATCAAAATTATTAAAGGAGAAGGTGTGAAAAAAATTTACCCCACTGACACTCGGAAACTTATGCATGATATAAATGTTCTTCGATAGTTCAAATGAAAACTGACCTAAATAATAACTAATTAAAAATGCTATCTTATTTAATGGATGCTTTGCATGTGGTTAGTTATAAATAATGAATTTGTGAAGATAATATATATTAAATACCTTGAAACAAGCTTCCTTCTCCCAAGAAGACTGAGGAAGATAGATGTATTGCAGTAGGAGAATACTAGAATAAAGGACAGTTTAAATAAATAAGATGAACAAATGGTAAAATTTAACTACAAATTAGTAGTAGTTTCAAGATGGCGGAAAATACCTGTTTGAGATTGTGTAGCTCGTGCAATAAGTCCGTCTCTGGTAAAGATAAAGGCATTTATTGTGATCTATGCCCGCGTGAATTTCAGTGCAAATGTGCAGGACTTAACGATCTGTTGATATAAGCTCAAAGTGAAAGCCGAGAAATTCTCTGGAGATGCTTTTCATGTCGCGTTGCGAAGTTCTCGCTAGACAAGATGGCAGCTGATATAGAGATGCTGAAGCAGGAAGTGATTGATTTAAAAACTTCTGGGAAACCCATAACTCTTAAAGGGAAGACTGTTGGATTTGCTGATCCAATGACGACTGTTTTGAATCTAGAAGAAAATGAGATACCGTTAGTTACACCAAATTCTACCTCCGGCATCCAATCTGTGTCAGTACAAGATAACTTAGCGAGTGATGATGATCTAAAAAGCAAAGGAAATAGTCTCAGTGAATCTATTAATATGACGGAAAGTGATCTAGGTCAAACCAGCGATGGCAATGGTGAATATCAGCAAGTTAACAACAAACGAAGACGAACTAGGAATGAATGACGAAGTCCACCAATCCAAGGTACGTCGGAAGAAGAGAGTTTGCTTCTGGGAATACCTCGACGTTCTCATCTACATGTGTGGAACTGTAGAAAAAATGTTTCTGATAAAACTGTTAAAGAATATGTGAGGAAACGAATTCCTACGATTGAAGCAGCCGTAGAAATTGAAATGGAAACGCTGAAGGTAACCCATGGCGAATATGCTTCGTTTAGAATATCTATTGATTGCAATTTTCGTGATTCACTCATGAATCCCAATTTCTGGCCGAAAAATGTTCTCGTTGGAAATGATTCTTTTCGGCGTTTACGCCTATCGAACCCACTAGGGTAGACCGGGAAAGAAAATCGGAACCAAGTGATCTCCAACCTTGTTACTCAAATCAGAGTCAATTAAAGGTATTAGTCCATAATATACAACGTTTAAGTGCTAAGATGAATGAACTAAAAGCTTTGGTGGTGAGAGAAAATTCAGATTTTATTTGTATATGTGAACATTGGATGAAAAATGTTGATGTAACAATTCCTGGATACGTAATTGATGTTTTCTGTCGCAAAAATCGAATCCATGGAGGTGTTGTCATTTTTGTGAAAAAACTGTTATCTTTCAGTAATGTCCCTATCAATATGGAAAGTCTAAATGAAGAACAAACTTTTGAGTGCTCTGCTGTGAAATATGTGTATGAAAATCAGATTTTTATCATATTAATATTGTATAGATCCCCAGTGGGTAGTTTTAAGTCCTTTATAGGGAAGCTTGATAACCTGCTGTACTCACTAATTGATCACCCCAAAAGACCAACTATCATATTGACTGGAGATTTGAATTGTTATCTTTTAATTGATGGCCATGATCAAAAACAGCTTCTGCAGGTCTTCTACAGTTATATGTAATATGAAACCTTTAGTGAATACTCCAACCAGGATTACTGTGAGCTCAAAAACGTTATTAGACAATGTATACACTAACCACTGTGAACAAAAGGTAAAAATAACTGTTTTTGATACTGCCCTGTCAGACCACCTAGCCATAACATCTACTTTCGCAGTACAAAGTACCATTTTGCTGTCAAAAAAAATCAAATACCAGAGGTTCTTCAATGACACTAATGTGAATTACTTTCGTCTCTTGCTATCTCAAAACAATTGGAATGGAAAACAAGAGTCAAATAGCTTCAATGTTAATTTCAACAATTTCTACAAAAATTACACTCATTGTTTTAACCTTGCATTTCCACTTGAGCCAGTAAGATCCAAAGGAACAGGTAGAAAAAATTGGTTGACTTCTGAAATTATAAACATGTCTAATGACTTGAAAAACGTGTCACTTAAAATATTGTCTTCTAATGACCATCAGTTGCATTCTCAAAATAAAACTTTTAAAAAACATTATAAATACTGTATAAAGAAAGCCAAAAAGGAGTACAATGACTTACGCATAAAAAATGCTTCCAATTACTCCAAAGAGGCATGGAAAATTATTAAGGATAGCTCAATCTCAAAATTAGTTGAGACTTCTGATTTCATAAAAGATGAATATGGAAATGTAATTATCGACCCTGTTGAGATATCAAATGCACTTAATAATGCCTTTTTACAAAAGCCAGTCCTACAGAACACTGTGCCTACCATACCCTGCCATCCGAACTCAGTATCATGTAAGTCGTTTTATTTAAGACCCTGTAATAAAACTGAACTGCAACAGTATTTAACTATAGTAGGAGGTAAAAAATCAGCTGATACTGAAGGCTTGTGTGGTCAAATAATTTTTCAGAGTGGGGACATAATTCTTGATCCCCTACTATCTCTGGTTAACCAGTCCCTGGCTGAAGGTGAATATCCTGATGCTCTCAAGATCTCCAAGGTGATACCAGCGTATAAAAATAAGGGAGACAGAAGTGAATTAAATAATTACAGACCAATTTCTATTATTCCTCATTTTGGCAAAATATTTGAATATGTTTATTGCAGAAGACTTGTTGATTACCTTGAAAATCACAGCCTCCTCTCTGGCAATCAGTTTGGCTACAGAAAGGCAAGGTCAACTGAGCAAGCTTTGTTTAAAATGGTCGACCACATCCTACAACATATCAATGAGAGATATAAAGTTATGGGTATTTATTTTGATCTGAGTAAAGCTGTCGATGTTATAAATCATGAAAAGCTACTCTTAAAATGCCAGCTGCTGGGCATAAGAGGTGTTGCACTGAATTGGCTGAAGACATACCTATCTCGGCGATATCAGAAGGTGGCCTATAAACGAGATGGTGATACCTATCTGTCTTCCTCTAAAGAAGTAACAAAAGGAGTACCACAAGGATCTGTTCTCGGTCCAATACTCTTTCTGATTTTCATAAATGACCTACCTTTGAGCCTGAAGTCAAGTGTAGAAAATAATTGTGTGATCTTTGCTGATGATGTGAGTGTTGTAACTTATAGCAAAACAGTAAATGATTTGATTACTTCTGGTAAAGTGGTTAATCAAAAAATGTTAAGCTGGTGCAATAGCAATGATCTCATATTAAACTGTCAGAAAACCCAAGCAGTATTCTTTTCAGTTAAAAGTAATAAATGTGAGAATAACTGCCAACTATTTGCAAACAATGGTTTTAATGCTGTGGAAGACTTAAAATTCCTCGGAATATGTATTGATCAACATCTTAAATGGGATAAACATGTATCAAACTTGTGTAAAAAGTTAAATTCAATTTTTTATCTGGTATCTGTTCTAAAACATACTGTAAGTATAAATGTACTTAAAACTCTTTATTACGGTCTATTTTATTCCCAGATTTCATATGGTGTTATATTTTGGGGTAATTCCACATTATCAAACAATGTGTTCTTAATCCAAAAAAAGTTGACGAGGACCATGTGTAATGAGTCTTATCGGGCTCATTGTAAACCTCTTTTCGGTAAGTTAGGGATCTTGACTTTTCCATCTGTGTATATATACCATGCTGTTCTGTATGTAAGAAAACATCTGTCAGAGTTTAAGTCAAATAACTGCTACCATTCTTATAAAACAAGAAGCTGCGATGACATTCACATGCTTACATCTAACCTATGTACAACGATGAAAGGACCTTATTTAATGTGTGCAAAATTATATAATCATTTGCCGCAAGCTATAAAAAATGAAAAAAGATTGATGGCGTTTAAAAGGCTGGTTTTTTGTTATCTTGAGGAGAATTGTTTTTACAAAGTTAGTGACTATTTGACTTCCCGTGATTGATATGTGCCTGCTTACTTTTTTCTCTTTTTTTAATGACGTGCCTTTATGTACTTACATTTGTAATGGATTTTACCTTTTGTAATGTATCTATTGGGCAAATAAATCTATTCTATTCTATTCTATTCATAAAATAGCAAATGATACTTACTTTGATAAGTAAAAGAACGACTGCTCACCGGATGCTAAGTTTCCACAGAGATCAACTCACGATTGGAAAATTCCTCTCGCTGTCGGTGAAAGCCAGGAAAAAAATGCTTTAAAAATTATGAGAAGAACAACATTAACTCTTTTAAACGATGATATCCTAAACTAACCTGATCATATAAATCAATATTTCATTAAATGTCAGAAAAACAAAATAACTAATAATTTATTGCATAAAATTAACGAAAGCCTATTTTTGAAGGAAAATAACTGATGAAATATTCTCTAATAAACAAACGTTTTCACCAAAATACAACAATCTTTTCTCCCGGAAAATTTATTTAAAGAAAAGGAGTGAAAAAATGAAACTAATAAATAAAATGAAAATAAATACATATTCACAAAATAGTGTGTGCGAGAGTTATTGAATAACGAAAAACACTTACCTTAAGTTCAAAGAAAAAATTTTAGCGATGCAGAAAATAGGCGTAGATCCAAACGGTCTTCAGGGTACGACTGTCTCAGCTGTCCTGAAGGACGGGAGAGCACTACAAGGTCGCTAGACGGAGGGACGCGCGAAAGCAGAAAGCTTAACGGTACCCATGACGTGATAGGACGTCATCAGCCAGTAGGTATAGGCAACCATGATGTGATAGGATGTCATGCCTCAGTGAAAGGGTTAAAATGAACCCGATGGTGATCTGAGGGTTCGAGTCTCACCTGGGTGGAATATTTCGTCACTCAGGACAATGGTGTTTGTGTATACCCCTGGTTTATATTAATAACACACGGTGTTAAAGGCCTATTGTGCTTTTTTTGGAATAGAATAAATAAATAAATGGTGGAAAGCTATCTGAATGATTGATTTTGAATTTAAACCCGGGCAAAGTTAGCATGAAAAGTATTTGATTCTTCCCAATATCATCAGGGAAATCATGTTTTGGGATTGTGATATTGGGATTGCCAAATTATTTAAGAGGTTGTATTTTAGGTGCACTAATCAATTACAGTGGTCTTATGAACAAAGAATATTTAGAATAGGATACTCACTCTTTGATGTAGTGTTTCATAAATGGACCATTTTTTAAGATGCTTAACACCTTTCAATGTGTTTAAGAACTGCATAAGTGGCCGATGGTCATAGGTAACAGATGATAAAGCTTGTAATGCTAGATTAGGTTTCAATATTAGTATAATTTTAGGTCAGAGGACAGGAAGTGATGAGGTCTCCAAATAAATCCAGTTTTTTTTCTGTGAGTTTACCTAGAAGAGTGGTTTTAATGTGGACAAAGATGGCTTTAGGAGATCAGTGAACGTGTATGGCTGTAGGATTTTATTTAGCTATGTTTAGTAATTCTGTGTATTTCTATGTTTATTTACAATGTGCAAACATACTGTGGAAAATTTCATTCCAGTGGACAGTGGTAATTAATTTTAAATGTTCTAGTCAGAGAATTGAGAAATAAGTATGAACTTACTGTATTCCAGGTTGCTTATTTTGTTATGATTGCAGTGTTTCTTAAGGAAGACATCAATTCTTCATCGAAATTACTAGCATTTAATTATTATTGGTTATAGGCCTCACAATAAATGGCTGCACATTATGTGCTATGTAATTCAACAATCATTCTGAGTCTATAATGAAGTGAGTATGTAACACTTATTGCTCAAGTGTACTGGGGAAGCTTATCTCCAAATTTCACTTGTGTATAGCGTTTTTGCGATGAATTTGGTTCTTAATAGGCTTTTATGTTTTAGCTCATACTCATAATCTGAGGGTCAACAGCTAATTAGTGTATTACCATCAATTTTGTTAACTCTTTATTGTATGTTGTTGGCTAAATTTTTCTTGTTTCTGTATTTGTATTGTTTTCTTGTATTACTACTGTTTAGTTACTTGCCCACTTTTTTGGTGTAGTTTCACATAACTACCAACTCGGGAATGCATTAGTTTAGTGGCTTGTTATGAAAATTTCTGCAATGATGATTTGAAAGTTAGTGGAAGCATCCTTTACACCATGACCTTAATTTATACTTATCCTTGCATCCAGATATGACTTTGAAAAATGTCTAGTGCGTAATTACCTATGAAGAGATTCATGTATGGAGCAGATATGAAGTTTATTAGTGCGTGGGAACTTCTTCACTTACCTCTAAATTGAAGAATAGGTTGTATTAGTTTGGCATATTTGTGCTTAAGTTTTTCATTTATGAATTATACTAATATGTATGTGAGGTGTGAGAAATGAAAACCAAGGACTATGAAGAGAAACACCATTTAATAAAGAACGAATTCGCCCACACACGTCTGTCTCGTACAGTGGCCATTGTTCAACTCCCTTCTCTATGAAACAACATGGCGCCTTGCGCAACTAAACAAATGAAACACAGAATGCAAAATCCTGATTACGCAAATATATTATGCTTCTTCTGTGGAGTAACAGGACACTGGTTGACTTATTGTTTTGAGCACCTCAATGTAGCATGAAATGATAGGCTGTTAGCTTCTCTTTTTAACAGTTGATATTATTTTTTTCAAATCATTTAATCATTGAATTATTATTATGTAATCTCTTGGTTTTTTCATGAATTTAATTCATCAAATTAACTAAATTTCCACAGTGAGTTTTATATGCCAACATCTTCTGTATGGGGAAGTGGAAGTGTTGCAGTCTATTTCTCTTTGTGTAAATAGCATGTTTAATCATTATTTAACAGTTAAATGTATCTTTCTTGCATAATGAATTTGTAAATATTACACTCATTCTGAATTAATCTCACACCAAGCAAATGGTTATGTTTGTAATTAATTTGTTAGTGAAATTTGTGGCTACAGTCAGTGATTTGCATGCATTTAATTATTACTTTACATTGTATGAGTATTTTTATGCACCATTTTGTCATTAATCATTTTCCTCTCCTTTATATAGCCAGTGCCATCTAGGGTACGAGTGATGAGGGAGGCTGGTCCTTCCTCGGGTGTGGAAAGTGGAATTGCTGGCCAGGTGCTTAATTCCGGTGCTGATGTACTTTTAGGGCCAAGTTCTTGTGGACACAATTCCCCAAGGTTAGGGGTTGCTGCTGGTAGCAATAGTGTAGGAGAGAAACTTTGTAAACATAAATATTCCTCCTACCCATATTGCTATGGGGAAATTACAACCGGGGAAATAGTCAATGAGACAGCATCTGTTCCAGTTACAGGTAAGATTAATCTCAAAATTATGTACAAATGTAGGTTTTTTCCTGCCATACAATTTGCATTGAATGTTAAAGCAGTGTCTGTTCTGGTGGCATTCCAGGGGTTGGTCTCTAAATATGGTTGAAGGTCTGAATTCTATTTTCTTTTGCTCTTCTTTCTTTTCCTCGGCACCTGCTATTGCTTGTCCACATAGTTGTTTCGATGAAGTGCTTCCTTACATGTTTGAGTTCTGAGCTGTTAATTGAATCCTCTTCTGGACAAATACAATAGCAACTGGATAATACGAATTTGGCGGGACTGAAAAATCGGCACTTTGTATTTTAGAGTATCGTATTTTCGAACCTTTTTAACATATCGTGTAAAATATTTCCCCTTCCGCCTTGACTTCTCTGGGCTTTGGAAACGTTTTAAAATGATTTATAGTCATTTTTCGTGAAAGCATTCTAAATAATGCCTTTATATCATAAGCTAATTGCCACAAATGATCTTGAAATAACTACAGTGAAACCCCTCTTAACGACCACTCCTATCCAGCGACCACCCCTATCCAGCGACCATCCCTCTTAACGACCGGTCTTCTTCGGAACCGATTGTAATGCCCGTATTGTCAATGTATTTATTACCCCTATTCAAAGACCACCCCTCACCCCGACCAACGACCACTACTTTGACGGGAATTTCCCTCACTTAGGCGACCAAAACCTGAGGTTTTCCCAGATTCTGAGAATCGAATCAGTCTACTATTCCAGTTGACAGTCTAAATATAGCCAGTCTATGTGTACCTGCACCCACCAGAACAATATGATCGTTGAGGATAACGACCCCCTTCTTACGGCAGGCTTCCCTTCACAGAAAGGATCCATGAGCTTCACCCTCTCTACAGGGGTTCTATTTTGTGCATTTTGTATGCTAAAACATTAGTGAAGAATGAGCCAGCGAGCCGTTTCGTGGGCAACACTGTCATTTCATATTTTAATCGTTGCAGTTCGCTTTTAGTGACAGTATATGAACGATCTCCGAGTAGAAGATGTCGAAGAGAATTTATTTGATTTTATAGGATAGAGTTCGAGTTATCGAAGAACGAGATAAAGGAACATCTGAGAGGAGGTTAGCGGATTTGTGCAAGTGTGGGAAAACCCAAATAAACGGAATTTTAAAATCTAGGGGCGATATTTTGAAGGAGTGGCACAATAGCGACCGGAACAGAGGAGTGAAAAGAAAGCATCAAGAAAAGTACAAAGCAATCAACTCGGCAGTTTTTGAGTGGTTCAAAGTGGCACGGTCGAAAAATATTCTGATCAGTGGTGCTTTAACAAAGGAGAAGGCCTTGCAGTTTGCTGCTGAATTCAGTGATGAAGATTTTGTGGCTAGCAATGGGTGGCTTGAACGATTTCGTGTACGGCATACCATTACCTTCAGTGGAATATCTGGTGAATCTGGAGACGTAAGTGAGGAAGTGTGCTGTGATTGGAAGGTTAGACTTCCCATCGATTGTCAGTTCCCGAAAACAGCAGTATGTATTTAATGTGGACGAAAGTGGGCTATTTTTCCGTACTTTGCCATCTAAATCTCTGACACTTAAGACAGAGCAGTGTAAGGGTGGAAAGCTGGCCAAAGAACGATTGACTGTATGCTTTTGTGTGAGCGCTGATGGAGAAAAAGAGGCACCTCTGGTGATAGGGAAGTCTCTTCGGCTGAGATGCTTCGAGAACACGGATATGACCAAGTTGGGTGTATCTTGGTATTCTAACTGTAAGGCATGGATGACTTCAGTGATTTCTGAAGATTGGCTTAGGAGGTTTGATAAAAAGATGAGGCAGCTAAATCGCAACATACTCTTGTTTCTTGACAATGCTACGTGTCACACCCATCACATCAAGCTGACCAACTTCTAGTTGCCGTTTTTTCCACCCAATACCACATCAAAATTACAACCTCTAGACCGAGGCATTATCTAGACATTCAAATTAAAATACAGAAAGTGGATGATGCAACATTTGATTGAACGGATGGATGAAGTTGCCACTGCGTCAGATTTAGTGAAGAGGATAACAGTGAGTGACGTTGTGTCATAGGTGCTTTCTGCATGGAAAGATGTTGAATGCAAAACAATTGTGACGTGTTTTCAACAGTGTGGTTTTTTCGGCCCTGTCAGTGAAAAGGAATTCGAAGAGATACCATCAGATGATGTGGAAGTATTGGCTCAAGCTCCATGGTTTGAGTACAGCCAAACGGTAACTGAGGAGGAAAACCGCACCGATTGCTATGATGACTTCAGTGGTGATTAGGAGGACTCCATACAAAAAGAAGCAACAGGAAAGATTTTTATGACCAAATAGCATAATTCATTCCAATATTTCAATGCAAGTTCGTCTATTACTCACATTTTTTTGTATCTCTTTTCTGGTGGAGTTGTTTTATAATGAAACATATTTGAAGATAAAGATGATTCAGACACAATAAAATCAACCGAAGAATCGAATTTGAGTGCTCAGGAAGCACCTCCAATTATAGAGAGGTGTCATAATTCAGTGAAAAGTGCCAATTTCCATGAAATGAACGAACTATTTACAGAACTATAATAAATTGCAAAACAAAAGTGCAAATGCCTAAAGCAAACTTCTATACAAAAGTTTTTTTCGCCTAAAAGTGAGCAGCATCAGTAGTAAGAAGACATTGATTATTTTTGTAATGTTTTATGCGTGCGCAGTCAGGATCCAATTTCAGAGCTTCCATTTTTATTAAAATCATTGATTTATGTAACAGTTCTGACGGATTTCAGACCGTTTATTTCTATCCCCTGCAGGTCCCATACTACGATATGTTCTAACCTTATAAGTCAGAGTGATAATATTTTTTTCCAAATTCAGTAAAATGCCTACTATGTATTGTATGTTGGTGCAATCATATAATATTGATTTATAAATAGCATTTTCGCGAATATCATGTACTCATCTCTATAGTACATTGTATTTCATAATAAGATTCCTGTGCAATATAATTATGCAGTGCGAACATATGAAATATTAATTAAATTACTCTGTGTATGAAATTTCTTAGAAATTCACAAATAACAATAAAGCAAATACAATTTGTGTAGCCTTAAGTAAATCTTAACCCCGGTAGTTTCTCAATATTTTTAAATTTAAGTGCTTGCTCGCACTTACGCTGAAAACAATCCATTCAGGCACCCGTACCCCTCTTGAACGACCACCCCTCTTAACAACCATTTTTCACCGGAACCGTCAGTGGTCGCTTAATACAGGTTTCATTGTATAATCTCTTAGTTCCCTATGCAAATGATTTTTAGTCGGCAATCATTTACTTTGCAAAATTTTTGCCCAGTTTAGAAGACTAATATAAATCAAGTTCTGCATTTTGTATGAGATTCTAACTATCTTAATCTGTGGCTAATCAGGACATGCAGCTGGTGTGGGCATTTAAAAGAGGCATTTGTTTCTAACATCTAAGCAGTTAAGACGGTAGCTGGCCCGACCACGCTTCCAATAACCCTTTCTTTATCGCTCAATAGCAGGTAAAACGGGCAAAGGACTCAGTTCATTTAAAAAATCCTTCTCAGGTCATTAATTGTGGTTTCTTGCACATCGCCTGCAGGTTATACGAACTTGGGAAGAAATATTATTTCATTCCAACCCAAACAGTTTCACCGCCCATTGAAATAAAGAGTAAAAAACATTAACTCATGAACAAGTTCCTTTTCGCTTTGAATATTCGTGCTTGTAGTTCTATTCTGTGAAACAAAAATCCAGTAAATAAATAATGCAATTATTTTTTTATTCTTCTATGTATAATCTCTTTGTGCTGTGGGTGTTATGCTGAACGTCATTTTATCCAAATGTAACCTTGTATGCCAACTTCGGTAATTTAAAACTTAGAAGCTAATAAATTGCCTCATATTTAAAAAGTGATTACGGAATCACTCCACGATTTTTGGAACTTTTTATCCACAGTAGTGTAAAAGAGAAACTTCATCCCAAATGGCCATCGCAGAGATATTCCAGATCCAGCATTCTCCATTCCATTATTTAGTTATTTTCTCTCCCCTCTGCGACTTAAGCCTTCTATGCTTGACTGCTCTTGGAGCATAAACCACGAAAACAAAATTAGATTAACTGTTTGAAGCATAACTTTGTGAAATTAACTCAAGGGGACCCTATTACGCAAGCCGACCTTAGGGTGTGTGGCACGGGAACCCTCAATATATAGTCTAAAATAGTTATAATCCTCCTGAGAAGGTAACACCCAGAAGCCACAAGAGAACATAAGAAATCAATGTTTTTCCCAATTAAGGGATTCATCCATATAAATACCCAAAACTTTATAAGAGGAGGAAATAAGCATCTTGCCCTTTAACCTCAATAGAGGAAAAGACCAGATTTTCTTCTGATATGGATGGGAGAGTATGTACATAGATTTATTACAATTTAGTGATATCCTGTTCGCAATACACCAAGAAGCCATATTGTTCAGTTCAATCTGAGGCACCTCAGACAAATCGTTATTACATGAGATCAGGTGGTTGGTATCATTGGCATACATAATAAGTTCCCCATTCAGAGTACATTTAGGAAGATCATTCACATAGAACAAGAAAAGCAGGGGCTGTAGTGCAGAGCCCTGTGGAACACCCATGGTAACATCAACCCTCATGGAAGAAACCTTAGAAATTAGGCCATTAATACAAACATATTGAATTTACTAGAGAGATAAGATCTCAAAAAGTCATTGGCCTTGCCAGAGATACCATAATGGTGAAGTTTCTTTAACAGAATACCATGATCAACACTGTCAAATGCTTTTCTTAAGTCATAAAAAATACCCAATAAATTTTTATGTTAATCCAAACCATGAATGATCAGTTCAACAAATTAGTAAATAGCAGTTTCTGTGCTCTTTCCACTCAAAAAAACCATGCTGTAATAATAATAATAATAATTTTTATCGATCCCAGGTCAAGTTTACATATGAATAGGACAAGTTAAAGTATATACAAGCTATATACCTATGTAGAGATGTAGACATAACATCATACACACATACATATTATACACAATTACATGTAATCACAGAGTCATAGTTAATTAGTAAAAAATAAAAGTTAATTACCCAGGAATTCCTCTACGGAGTAGAAGGAATAATTAACGATATATTCCCAAAGTTTTCTCTTGAAGATAGACAGAGATTTAATTGTTTTAATTTCAGGAGGAAGTGCATTAAAAAATATTAATCCAACTTAGACAGGACTTTTAGAATACAATTTTAAGTTATGTACAGTGGCGGAAACAATTAACGCATAACTCATTGGCGTCTGAATGCGGCGTACACGGGAACTAATTGAAATCGCTTTTCCTTCGACAACTTGATAATATTGAGACAGCATATGGAAACTGGGAATATGCAAACTCTCTATGAATGGACATCGATTTTACGCGTCATGTAAATAGTCATACTAATAAGGTTTACGTTCGCCACATTGTCTAGGAGTTATAAACGTGATGAGTTTGCTTCGACCCGCACCCAGTCGAGGTTCTGAAGTCTTAGTTGATTATGTAGAGATGCTTACTATATTTTTTTTAGAGCTTTGGACCATTTAAAAAAAATTTCTTGTTTGAAACTTAAGAAACGATACAATAAAAGCATTATTTGTTGGGACATAGAAATTTTTTATTCTCCAGATCAAATTCACTTACAATAAAATGTATTTCCGCGTGCAGGGAATAACTGTGGATGAACATCGTTTTAATAGGCCTCAAACTACTTCTGAGAAATATGATGCATTACAATTAACATTTTGGCGTAATATACTGTGAATTTCAAGTTAAAGTATGGGAAATCTGGTTGAATAGAATGGTTTCCAATTTGTCTTTTTCTTTTTTTACTTTATTTCTCTTTACAAGAAATTCAAATTTTTCTTTACAAGTATTTCCAATACGTTAAAACCCTACGTAATTTTCCGCCCTCGTGCATACAGGTCGTCTCAAATCCTTAAATTTCTTAATTCCTCCTAACATATTATTCTTTACTTTCTGAAAACTACTTTCAAAAATCCAGAACATTTTATTTGGTCCAGTTTTCAAAGGAAACATTAGAATTCCCTTTTTTCGTTGTGTAGTAAGAACCACTGGACGCGGATTTCTCTTGATCGATGAAGTAGCCTAGAGGGAGAGTGTTCGTCTGTGGCCAAGAATGCCTGGGGTTCAAATCCTGGCGTGGCCTCTTTTAGTGCCCTTATAATTAATCTACGCGATGTGACTTTATTGCAGCCAAAACTTCGCAGGAATCCGCGGAAGGCCCAGGGAATGGATATTGACCTCAACCATGAGTGTGTGAGTTTTACGCATATTCGGGCTTTGTATAAGAATCAGAGCGGTCTCCTTGGTCGTTGAATGAGATGTTTACTTCCCATTCTCGGGTACTCGGCCCCACTTGATTTCTACGTCCTGTCTGTCGTATGATGCTCATACCTACTCATTTGCCAATTTACCACTCAATGAAAAGCTATTCATGAAGGAGGGAATAGACCGGATCTCTGATTGTGTCAGTTACTCGATTTAGTGAACTTAGCTGATGCTACATTCACCTTTAAATTACTTTTAAATGATTTAGTAAAGAGGGCAATTATTTTTATTAGGAATTGGAGTTTGGTTCTATCTGCCGAACTAGTAAATACCGATTACTTATCTCAGTGAGAGACCAAACAAGTGTGGAATTTTCTTCAAAATATCTTTAAAAATATTTTTAAAAATTTTTATCTTTTCTATACTAAAAAGGTATTTACTCTCTAATGCCTTCTATTCTGTTAGATAATTTCTAGCTATGTAATGTATTGAATGTATTTTTATGACTTGTCCTATACATATACAATTGTCCTGGGATCAATAAATTTACTATTATTATTATTAAATCAAGTAACTTTTTCACGTCAGACCAAGAGTCAGGGTTCATAATTGCAAAACTTCGTTATTTTATAAGATTGCATCCTGTTACATGCATTTAGATACCCTTTAGGTCGTAACTAAAGATTTTGCTTCGTTAAATCAAAATTTCGTAATTCAAAGTTTCTACTGTATTGGATTGTTGTTCCATGTGAACAATTCACTGTCTGGGGTTCTGAATGTTACTGTTGGTTCAATTGTGGGAATAGTTCCTCATGAATGGTTCATTTCAAGAACTGCCCAAGTATAGTGCACACTACAGCTCAATTTCTGCTCCTGCAGGTTCTCCCAGAACAAAGGATGACTTAAGGTGTTAATTATCTGATAAGGTCACTGATTTGAATCAGTCTTTAACCCTGAAGGAACTCCTTGATTTGGACGTATTTGTGGTTGTATATTCAGCAATGGTGTAAATTGCTCTGGATCATCTCTGTTGCAATTTGGCTCACACTGGTCTGGTTTTACTACCTCTCATTTAATAATTTTCAGTCTGAATATTGACACTATTGCATTCTCTAATTAGTCATTCAAAAGTTGGTTGTCTACCTAACTAATTGGTTGTCTCATATAATACATGGAACCAGAACTCTCTTTTACCTTCAGGTTAGCATAAAGGTTGTGTCATCTTGGAGTTATTGTTAACCAGGAATTATAAAACCAAGTATGCATTGTCATTATGAAAATGCATTCCTGTTCATCCATTGGAAAATACATTCTTTCTTTGTTCTCCATGTGCTTGAAACTACTCGGCAATCTATCTGCCTCACTGTTTTGTTACGTAAATTATTCAAGTTTGAGTCATGATCTTTTGATTCATGCATCTGTAAACAATATCCATTATCTGTTATGATTGTATCACTTATAATTTTTCATAGCACCTTCAGTGTAGGTCAAGGTATAGAGTATTTTGAATCTTTGGGTGAATAATCCCATCTACTCCATTCTTTACAGAAGATAAATCAGTCATTCAAGAGAAGAAGTCTCGACAGCGGCGTAGGCAGAATGGTTGCAGTGAATCTTTAGGTGATGCGGTTGATGATAAATTAGAAAAGCTGATGGTGAGGGATGGCAGTGAAGGATTTGTCAAGTCGCCGATAGAAGGCATTGGAAGGGGATACCTTGAAACTCATGCGAAGGATGTGGAGGGGGTGGAGGAATCCAAGGGGGTGGAGGGTGAGGAGGAGGAAGAGGAGGAGGGTGGAGACGATGGTGGCGGGGGCGGCAACAACAGCTACACGGTCATCCTGAGGGAACATGAGCGCCCGCACCACGGCCACTCCCATACACACGGCCACGTGCATTCGGCACCCGAGTCAATATCCTCTGTTGCCTGGATGGTGGTCATGGGTGATGGGCTGCACAACTTGACTGACGGCATGGCCATTGGTGCGGCATTTGCTGCTGGTATAGCTGGAGGCTTTTCAACAGCTGTGGCAGTTTTTTGTCATGAGCTCCCTCATGAATTAGGTATACCTTAGAGTAAAATCTCTCATCTTTACATCCTGGTGAACTAATCTGCATTTTGAATGGCAGAAACAGAAGAGAGAAACCATGAATTGCAATGTATTCCTTTTCATTGAAGATCTACTTCCTCATGGTACAAAATGCTTCACTGGCATTTTTCAATATTTTGTACAGTAGTGAATTATGGAAAGTTCATTTATTGCGATAGAAAGACATGTTGATCTTGAAGCTTGTTATACAAGAGTAATCAAGACCAACAGCAAGGCCTTGCATGAACATTTTTTGATGTATAAGAATGCATAATTTCTGCCTAATAATGTCATTTGACTAAAAATAGTTTCCGTGCCTTAATCTTGGAACCACTCATTAGCCCCTGTGCTTGCTTTATACTCCCTTTCTTAAGTAATTCTCAATGAAAGATCAGCTATCTTAATTGTATGATGGATTCTACCCTTGAAAATGGTGTTTTCTCATCACAGAAATTTTCATATTAATGGTTAAGCTTTTTGATATCATTTTACTTATTCTACTGCAGTTTTTCTCTGCCAGTGTATCTTTGATTGAAGTGATTTTTTTCCTGTTACAGGAGATTTTGCTGTTCTTCTGAAAGCAGGAATGACTGCAAAACAGGCTGTTTTCTACAACCTCTTTTCATCATTATTATGCTATTTTGGAATGGTGATTGGGATATTTCTGGGAGACACTGAATCTGCATCTCAGTGGATATTTGCTGCTGCAGCTGGCATGTTTTTGTACATTGCATTGGTGGATATGGTCAGTACTTGACATGTTAAGCGCTGACATGAATTTTTTTAAATATATTATTTTTTTTAGTTTTTATGAAGAGTATCCTTTACAGACACCTCAAATCCATAAGCGTGTTCAATTATTATTCGTTTCTGTCAAAATCATCAGGCATTAAGTAGCAGTCCTGAGGGACCACTATGGCAGCTGTGGTGACCATTGGTCTTCTATTGCCGCATTGGTCCATTCATATCATTCATTTCTTTTGCACTCACTGTAGTTTATTTGTTATCTCCCCTTTTGTTCTCCACACTAAGTCACGCATGTTATGCCCTCTTCTTTATCCATAAATCTCTCATGTGTCGTCATTCACACCACATTGCTGACTCCCTAACCTTTCAACTTGACCTCTCTCCTCCTCCCCCTCCGCTACATCTTGTTCCCTATGACACATGTTGTGCACTCTTTACTGTCTTATTTGGTAGTTGAAATGTGAGAATTTGATATTAGGATTTAACTTTTTCCCAGCGAATGACTGCAATAAATTCTTCTCAGGTTTCCGTCCAGGTGAGATGCTCCATCTGCTCCACTGCTGACGTTTCGATGGAAGACTTTTCAATCGTCATCAGGGCCGTTGATGCCAGGTCAAGAGGGCCGGTTTATGTACACTGTCTCTCAGGTCAGGTCGAACGTGATTGGTGGAGAAGTTTTCACTTTTCCCACCATTTTTAAGAGTGGGTTCCAGGTCCTACTTAAGTGGAACCCTTCGTCTCTGTTGAAATTATATCTTTCAAGGCGGATTTCTCTTGCCTCTGGTGAGTCGGTCCCAATATCCTTTGGACTGGCAGATGTGTTTTGTCTCTTCCCACTGGATGGCGTGGTCAAAATTGATGGCATGTTCTGCGACCGCTGACTTCGTAGGTTGGCTAAGTACCACTCCAAAGTACCACTCACTGATACCATTGCACTCCTGCAAAAGAAATTCGATCCCGACACAGTGAAGCTTTTTCATCACGTTTTGACCACGTACTTCTTATTCAACGGGAAGTTTTACAAACAGACTGACGGAGTGGCCATGGGATCTCCGCTATCACCAGTGATTGCTAACTTCTTTACTTCTTTATGGAGGACTTTGAAGAGCACGCACTCAATTCAGCTCTGCATCGCCCTAAGGCCTTCTTTAGATACGTGGACGACACATTCGTCATCTGGCCGCACGGAATAGACACACTCCAGTCTTTCCTAGACCACATGAGCAGCCGACACCCCAACATACAGTTTACGATGGAAATGGAGAGAGGTGGATGTTTACCCTTCCTCGACATATTGATCCACAGGAAGGAGGACAGGAGTATTGGACATAAGGTCTACAGGAAGCCGATGCACACCGACCTGTATTTAAACAGAGGGAGCCACCATCACCCCCCTCAACGGTTTGCTGTTCTCTCATCCCTAATGCACAGAGCCAAGGCCATCTCGGACCAACAAAGCCTACCAGCTGAGTTAAGGCATCTAAAAAGGACATTTTTAGAAAATGGATATAGACCCAAGGAAATTTCGATGGCCCTGAAAAGGACCTTCAGTGATTCCAAGTAGAAGATGGAGGACACTTCTAAGCCAGTCGCCAAGGCTCTCCTACCGTATGTCTCCACGTTATCCGGTAAAATATCCCGTATATTGGATAAACACAACATGCGGACAGTGCATTAACCACCTAACAAATTAAGGAATCAGCTGGTACGGGTTAAGGAACCGGCCGGCCTGAAGGTGCCCAGTGTTTACCAGATACCATGTGTGTGCGGGGAGGTGTACATTGGCGAGACCGACAGAACCATTGAGAAGAGAATGAAAGAGCATCAACGGCACCTACAAAGTCAGAGGTCGCAGAACATGCCATCAATTTGGACCACGCCATCCAGTGGGAAGAGACAAAACGCATCTGTCAGTCCAAAGGATATTGGGACAGACTCACCAAAGAGGCATTGAAATCCTCCTTGAAAGACATAATTTCAACAGAGACGAAGGGTTCCACTGAAGTAGGACCTGGAACCCACTCTTAATAATGGCGGGAAAAGGGAAAACTTCACCAATCACGTTCGACCCGACCTGAGAGACAGTGTATATAAACCAGCCCTCTTGACACCCGGCATCAACGGCCCTGATGACGATGGAAAAATCTTCCATCGAAACATCAGCAGTGGAGCAGATGGAGCATCTCACCCGGACGGAAACCCGAGAAAAATTTATTGCAGTCATTCGCTGGGAAAAAGTTAAATCCTACATAGCTTGTGTGACTTTAATTCTCCGTCCTCTGTGGTTAAACAATGCAATGAGTGAGTATAGTAACTCAAAATTTTCAATCAGCTCTACGTAGGAACCGTTGTTTACTTTTCATTTTCAGGTTGTTATGGGATCTTTAAGAGTAGTATTCTATAGGTTGGGAGAATTTGAGCTATCGATTTCTTTTTGTGCTAGAAGATTGTCTCGCTACAGATGGGAGAATCTTAAATATCTTAAGATAATCATCCTACAAGTTCCGGAATTCTTTGAAATAGACTAGCCAAACTTATATATGCTGTTTGTTGTGTGGTAGAAGATAAAGTTAACCCAATGTCAACTTCATCCACATTTGATAAAGTCCAATTCATTGAGTCCAATCACATAAATCAAATAAAAATGTTGCCATCACTAGTAATTCCATCATCAAAAATTTATTTAAATCAATGAAATTCTACTAGTATTAGCATGGGAACAAAGATGACCAGTTTTTAAAAAGTCTGATATTGTTTTATACTGTGACCCTCGTCTCCCCCCGACCCGATGACGACCGCTCCTTCTGCGAACTGCAAACGAAGGGGAAGGAGGAGTCACTGGAAAAGGGGTGTTGTGGGAGGATAAGTTGGGGGGGAAGGTATTGTTGGGCGCCAGGTCCGCGCTTCCACGCGGAAGCGACACACCAAAAGGGGAAGGGGAGGGAAAAAAGGGAAGTGGTAGCTCCAATCGGTAGATGGCTTGAAATCTACAAGGCCGGGGCTTGACCGATTCACGTTGCCAGGAAATTTTTGCGTTGGCGTGGCCGTGGAATGAGGTGGCGAACAGAACAAAGCGATGCTTTCAAACAATGTACGATTTATTTTAAAAGTAGAACAAAAACAGGGGAAACAACGTAACTGGACCTTTGTCAAAGGTAATCCCATCCAAAATTATCACACAAGTAAATCAAACAAAGGTGAGGAATAGCCTCCACTTGATACTACATACGACTACAACAAAGGCTGAAGGGGAAACAAAACTGCTGGATGCTATCGCTAAATCCCATCCAAAATTATCACGCAAGTAATTCAAACCAAAGATGAGGAATGGCCTCACTCGTTTTACATATACTACAACAAGGGCTAAAGGTTCGCAAGCGTGATGGGGCTATTGGGCACAGCTTCACAAGTCTCGTGCTCTTATCACTCAGGAATTTATCGCGCTTTCACACGGGGAAGGGGAAAACAAATCGTATTTGGGCTTAGGGGCTTTGACGGGCACTGGTTCTTCTGGGGGGGGGGGGGGGGGGGTCTCTTCTGGGGATTGGTGCATGGGTCAAGGGGTACAGTACTTATCAGGCTAAAGATGCAGATGATGGTGGTTGAGGCGGGATACTGACACTTTCCCGGATTCCTTCTTGCGACACGCATAGGCTCCTGGCAGACACAAATTGGAAAGATGTCGACGTGGACACTGCTTTTTCGGGACTGCTTCTGGGTCGCCACCTTTCACTTTCTTTCTCCTGGCGCCGACCGTCTCCCTCGTGTTCCTCGTCGTACACTTCACGTCTTGAAGAGACGACTGCCGGGCACGACCTACGTTAGCTCGTGGGTTGCTGTCTCTCCTCTCCAATTTCTTTGTGGATTCTCCCCCCGCGAGCATGGTAGTCGCGGTTTTTATAGGCCAGGGGGAAAATTGGTGGGGCGGAGTGGGGTGACGCCTCGGTTTGCTTTGTCAAAGAGGGCCCACTCGATTTTGGGGATTCCTTTGCTGATGACCTAGAGGTGGGGAAAGCCTCCGTGCTCCTTATCGTGAGCACTTAGCCTCACAGCGGGATTTAAGGGGGAGGGGGGGGGGGGGAAATGGGTAAGGGGAACACATCACACGCCCGTCTGTCCTTGCCCTGCCTAACGGTGGGCGGAAAAAGGAAAATAAACGGGTAGGGGGGGAACGCATTCACACAAATTGAAGCCGGTCCAATCGAGAACGGCTACAACTGCCTCCCACCTTCAGAACAAAATTTACTGCGAGGCGCACACATCGCCAGGAAATTTATGTGAAAAAAAAAATGATATTCCCGAACCTTTTCACACCCACAGGGGGAGAAAAGAAAACTCATTGGGAAATCAGAACACACTTTGTCGTTAGACATACATTTACAAACAGGTGATACATGCTATGAATAAGAAATACATTTGAAATTTACAAATACCACAAAGCATGAAAATTCGAACTTCACTCCACGCCAAATTCGGCTTCTACCTCGAATAATCACGAAGCAAAAATAAACGGGGAAAAAAAAAACTTCGTGCTCAACAAGCGCGCCATTACCAAGCGCGCCAAAAAAAACCATTACGTCTCAGAGATATAGGGAATAAGGTTGGAAAAATTGTAAATGCCAATGACGTCTCCTCCCTCGCTTCCCAGCTCACATGCGTTTTTAGTGAATATTTTGAGAATGACGTACGGGCCACTAAAAATGGGAAAGAATTTATGAAATAATTTCAATCTAGAGTCGGATGCCTTTGGAGTCTTCAGGAGGACTCTATCTCCTTCCTGAAACTCGTGAGTTTTCGCCCTTTCCGCGTTTTTCCGCTTCCTACCGGAACGTCGCAAATTTCTCAGTACGATCTGCGTTATCCTACCTACCTCCGGCTCATCCCCTTCTTCCCTCTTTGGGAGCGCATCATATGTCTGTTTAGGTTTTAAACCGAAGTGGGCCTCACTCGGCGACATACCTATCGACTCATGGGGGATCTCATTTAGCCACTTATTAATATAGGGGATTACTTCGGGCCAACTCGTATGTCGGTCCGCGCAATAAACGCGAAAAAGCCGGGATATCTCCCGCATGATCCTCTCACTTGGGTTCGACTGTGGGTGCCGAATTGATGAATGGATCGCCTTAATTCCACGGTCTCGCAACGCTTTGTGCCAGGCTTCGCTGGTGAATTGCGTTCCATGATCTGTAAGAACCTTCTCAGGGATGCCGCACTCGGCCATGAATTTATTTACTAAGTGCGTCAAGCAATTTCTGCTCGTTGGTTTATTAATGGGATAGATCCGTACAAATTTGGAAAACACATCCACAATTACAAGCACAAATTTATTTCCTGCCCGGGACTTCGGGAGCGGGCCATATAAATCAAGGGCGTACAGTTCCCGGGGCTTTGAGGGTATGATATTTTGCATGGGCCCTGGAAAAAGTCTATTAGGGTATTTGGTTTTCTGACAGATATCACATTGTCGGATTATTTTCCAATAATAAACGGGTAGGGGGGGAACGCATTCACACACACATTCACACAAATTGAAGCCGGTCCAATCGAGAACGGCTACAATACATACAAGATAAAACTGATGTAAATAGATCAAATAAGTCTTGAATACTTCAAATAAGTCTTTTACTTGCACTAGTATCAACCATTTGTGGGTATACTGCTGCGTAGTGAACTTTAACGGCTCAACGTATCGTTCCTCCTGCTGGGAAGTTCACCACGCAGCAGTACACCCAAAAATGGTTGATACTAGTGCATCTAATTGCTGCGAAAATCTAAAAAAAATAAGTCTTGTTAAGATTCAAGTTATATTCAAATGGGAAATAGTCATTATGGTAAATCTCCATGATAGAGTTAAAGTATAATGAAAAAGAGCTTACCAATGAACAGTATGTGATACTAAATTCCAACTGTAAAGTATGAACACTTTCACTAGAAATTATGGGATATCTCTGGTCTTAGTCATTACAGTAGCAACTCGATAATACAAAGTTTCGATTTAGTGAAGCAAAACTGTCGGTCCCGACGAAAAGCCTATGCTAAATACATGGTGCTATTCAAAAATACGAAATGTCGAAAGTACGAAATATTCGAAAATGCAAACCTTGGACCCAGTCCCCACAGAGAAACTGAGTTTGTTTTTACGAATCTTGAGGGGAAATCGCATCAGAAAAGCTCTATTTGCTGACGTAGACAACTAACAAATCAGCATTGCCAAATTTAATCTATTAATGTTGTATGATGCGTGAATTTTAGTGCGTTTATCTCTCACAAGTGCCTGAGTTAGACAGTTACTTATCAAGTTTTAGTCTTGGATAATTTAGTGAGTAACAGGGAAAATGGTAGCTTGAGGCAAATTTCTCTTATTTTATTTTTGTTGTAACTGTTAGCTGCATTTCCATGATGTAAACAATTCTGTTTTGGTTATAACTTATGTGTGTCGCCACGTACCAACTCACTGCCATGCACTATTAGCGGCAATTATAATTTATTGAGCGCTTGAACGGAAAATGACGCGAATAAATGATGGGAAATAGGACTAGGATACCGCACTATGTATCGCAGTCACTATAACTAAATCAATGGCTTCATTATGAATAAACCTGCGTTTACTCCTGCCATTGTCCATATTTCATGAAACAATAGAAATAAAACAGTTTCCAAGAATTTTTTAGGGTATAGCCATCCCTGCGATTGATATAATTTTGCATTTAAAATGGTGTATTTCTAATTTTGAAAAGGACGACCCAGTCTGGGGAGTGACTCAACATAATATAATACAATACAATAACACATACAATATAACATTGTAATGTACTAGCTGTGCCCGACATGCATAGCAATGCTTTTTTCTAGGTTCAAAATCGGTCCCTAAAAGAATTTGAGACTTATATCCATTGCAAAATTCCATCAACCGAGTTTGAAGACTGATATCTCAAAGATGGCTCAATCGATTTTAAAGTGAAGTACACCAAATCAAAGCTTGTTTGTTTCTGCGTTTAGTAATGGTATATAAAACTTTTTGCCGTTTGTATTGATTTCAGTGTGTGCTTAAAAACAGAATTTTAGCATATTTTCCGGGTTCCAGATGGATGCATCGCATTTACAGCTTCGTAATAACAACACATGAAGATATAGGAATGTCCTTCACAAATATTGTAGTAAAAAAATTTTTTTAACAAATATACTAGGTTTCATATTATTTAGTACATTAGTTTTTTATTTACTGATGAAATTACAAGACTAAGTTATTTTCCGTTCCGCGAATCCCTTTGGAGTTCCGTTTGGATCTTCTTAAAGCTATCGAGTTAATCATCATGAATCCACTTATAAAATCTTAAACCAATTCATTGTTTAATATCGATTAACATTTATTTTGGAAAAAGAGCACGCTGAGCTGCCTTGAGCATGCCCGGAATAGTAACGGAGAGGTGCGTGCTATTGCCCAGTCAGAGGGTTGTCCGTAAGATGCACGAGGAATTGTCTACTGCAAGTATTTACTGGCGGGGAAAAACCACTTCGCTCATAGTAATATACTGTAGTAAACGATAAAAATTGCTGCACTCAGCCAAGTAAAACCAGAGGCATTTTTAAACCACTTTCCATCGACTTTGTCAACACACTTCTCGGCTTCTTGACGAAAGAAACAAATAGCGCTTAAAACCATCCTCAACTCCTTCTCCGGAAATTTGGCACGAAGAAGCATAGGGACGGTATGTTTCCACACAGAACTAAAATGACACTGATGACCATTCTTATAAATGACCCTTTCTGCCACAATTTACCGAGTCCTAATGACTCATGCACAGTAATAGGACAACTGGTTTTCCCCTGGTAACTGGTAAAGTAAATAGCGACGCGTATACAAAAATCGAGCACAAGTATTTAATGAAAATGCAAAAAAAGAGACCAAATCTTATTCCACGTACAAATTAATTACGTACTTTTTAACACAAATTGTCTTCCTGATATGATTCTGATTGACGTGATGGAGCAACTCGTAAATGATCTGCTTCGTTGCTTGCTTGTCGTTCCTCGCTTGTTTGAGAAGCTCGCGTGCCAAAAGTCATTTGTTTAAGCGACTCTCGCTTTACCTAGTGTACAATGGTTTTAATAATTCAGAAACCTTCACGGGCACGCGTAAAACTCACCAAAGTTTCATTGCAATGTGATGAATGGTATTGGAATGCATAGAAGTTGAACAAACAAGCATTTTTATTTATTAGATAAGACCTGTGATGAACCGCTAAGACACTTCAACCCGATGAAGCAGTCTTCCACAAAATATCGTTTTATTAAGTATAGTTCTTTGCATAAGTAAACCAGAAAACTGAAATCTGAAATTTTAAATTAAATCCCCAAGGAAGCCTTGTCTTTAATTTAATTCCAAGACGTTGTTGGGGTAACTTCATGAAATTTTACTGGAACCAACTTTCACCCATTAATTACTACGGTGAATTCATTGTGTAACCAGGCCTTGATGCATTACATTTGATGTATCATCACTGCTATCCATGATTTCTACGAGATAAATAACCAATTGAATCAGATTTCATTGTTATGGCACGAGTAGCTTTGAGTCCTTGGGATTTTAATACGTGGATATGACACAACAAGGGTATGAATTGGATCCTGATGCGCTCTATTTAAAAATCACCCAGCATTTAGAAGAATCTAACTAGGGAAATATTACTCTGCCAAAACTTATTGTCGTTATCAGGATTTTACCACAGAAAGGAGTTAGGTTTCAGCCTCAGCTGTGGTAGGTTTTTTCCGTGACCTCTACCTCTTCCGAAGTTCTCCTTGAGTAAATTTTACAAAGTTACGCTTCAAACAGTTAGCCCTTCTTCGTAGCCGTTCTGTCGTTCTCGTGTTTTATGCTCCATGACAAAGTCAAGCATATAAGACATAAGTCGCCAGAGGGGAAAGAAAATAACTAAATAATGGAATGGAGAACGCTGGATCTGGATATCTCAGCGATGCCCATTTAGGATGAAGTTTCTCTTACTTACACTATTGTGAATAAAAAGTTCCGAAAATCGAAGATTGGTTCGGATGTCACTTTGTAAATACGAGGTATTTCATTAGCTTTTATGTTTTAGCTTACCAAAGTTGGCATATAAGGATGCTATTGGATAAAATGGCGTTCAGCATAAAACCTATGACGTGAAGAGATAATGCATAGAAGGGTAAAAAAATAATCTCTTACTTTATTTCCTGGATTAATGTTTCTTACTGGAACTTCAATGAGCAGTGAAACCATTTGGCTTGGAAAAAAATAACATGTATTCCCAATTTCATATATCTAGTAGGCGATGAGGAAGAAACCACTACTAGTGAGATAATAATGATAGTGAGATAACCAATAATAATGAGAAGGATTTTTTAAATGGCTTTAAAAAGACCGGAAACTTAGTATACTCCGAGATGATTAAGAAATGGAAAATGTCTGGATCATGCCCAATTTGTCGTCATGCGATTAGTAATTGGAAGGAAATAATATTTCTTCTCAAGTTTGAATATCCAGCAGACGATGGGAAAGAAACCACAAACAATGACCTGTGAAGGATTTTTTCAACTGGAGTGAGTCTTTTGCCCATTTAATCTGTGATTGAGTGATAAAGAAAAGGGTGATTGGAAGCACAGTCGGGCCAGCTACTGTCTTAACTGCGTAGATGTAGGAAACAATGCCCATTTCAGTTGCACATCCTGATTAGTCGCAGATTAATAAAGCTAAAGTCTCATCAAAATGCAGAACTTGCATTATATACATCTTCTAAACTGGGCGAAAGTTTTTCAAAGAAAATGATATCAAACTAAAAATCATTTGCATAGGGAACTAAGTAGTGATAGTTATTTCACGAACGTTTGTGACAATTAGCTTAATTTAAAGGCATTATTTTGAATGCTTTCTCGAATAACAACTATAAATCATTTTAAAATGTTTCCAAAGACCAGAGAAGTTATGGGGGAGAGGGGAAATATTTTTCGTGATTTATTGAAAAGGTCCGAAAATACGAAGTGCTAATTTTTCGGTCCCGCCCTGCCGCCGTATCATCGAGTTGCTACTGTAACTGCACAGGTTTAATTGACTAAATGACGCCATTCATTGCAGTAACACACATTGGAACTTACTCACGTGAATAAGGAAGGTGTAGTAGTAAACAAACTAAGCATAATTTTACGCTGGTGTACTAAAAAATAATTGGTCTGTTTTGCCTAGGGGTCTAGGGAAAATAAAGGATCTATCAATTTATTATGAGAGTAAACTTATGAATAATTGGAAAGCACTATATGCCTCAATTTTTTAACAAAGGCTTAAGTATTGAGTATACATTAGAAAATGATAAGCGTGAAAATTACACAGGAAAAAAAAATTCAAAGGATAAGTCACTCCAAAAATTGGATTATTAAAGAGTTTTACAAACTGTTGAACTTCAGCAGTAAATTATGTGTAAGAAAGTATTTAAAAGCACCTCCAATGGACTTTTTGGAAATATTGTCGATAGCGTTGAATGTTTATAAAAAGTATATCCATAAGATATCACACTAAAGAAATGTGAAATGAGTACTAATTACTAAAGTGCAAAAAATAGCTGCGATACTTCAAAGAAAAACTAGCTTCTCAGTGATTTCAGAGAACATAAAAAGATAGCACACAGAATTATTGAAAACCTCGAACCAACATTCATCAAGCCAAATAATATATAAATTCAGTAATAGTGAATTTCTGTAGCGTAAAGAACAAACGTGCCGAAGTTGAGCATATATTTGAAAACGCATTATAGTAATTGGATCAGGGAGCTGGCTTGCAGAGGATATTAACGATAGCAAAGTTTTTCAGACATATCTATTTTATCTATAAACGTGATTGACCCGATAGGACTGGTGGTGGAGTATTCATTAGGGTGGGGGGGCAGTTAAATCGTGTTTGAATAGTACCGCACACACATTAGACGACAATGGAATAGAAAGCGTTTGGTGTACCATTAAGCAACAAAACCAAAGAAATATGCATGTGTGATCATTTTACCGGCCACCAGATTCTAATATCGTAGTTTTGTACAAATTAGATGCTCAATTGACATCATTTACCTCCAAAGATAACAAAAGCGTAATAATTGTCGGGGAATTTCAACCTCCCAGCAATAAATTGGAAAACCAATAGCGTTGAACCAAGTGCAAGGAAGCGTGATAAGTGAGGCCTTACTTAATACACTTTCAAACCACTCTCTTACTCAATTAGTAAACGAACCTACGAGAGGTAATAAAATATTAGACCTTTTAGCTGTTAGTCACCCTACAATGATTAAACACGTCTATATCCTTGAAGGCATAAGTGATCATAAAGTAATTTTTACGACTTTGAAAACAACAGTAGATTCCACTGTAAAGACCAATCGTAAAGTCTACTTGATACAGAGGCTTCCGCAGTGATTTATTGAGTTCTGCTTATTCGGGTCTTTCCCGTGTTGATTCATTTTAACGGACAACAGTTTCGCTAACGTTACAGCTAGCGTCATCAGGTCCTGAATGAGCTGCAGAGATTCATGTTCCTTTGTATACCTGACGCCTGAGCTAGTCAGGCGCACGTTGATTGGCCGGCTGGACTTTTGAATCCAATTGTTGTAAAAGACGTTTGAACGTAGATGAGAGAGGATAACTGTCTTCCCTGTTGAAATTTTCTTGGTGTTTGGCTATTTCAATCGCCTATCGTATTAGCCGAGGCAAGTATTTATTTTTTCTGGCGATGATCTTACATTTTTCAAAGTTAATGACGTGGCCGGGTTCTGACCAGGCGTGCTCTGCCACCACGGAAAGGCGAAAATTTTTCTCTTTGGTCGCCCTTTGGTGTTCCTCCATTCTACATTTTAGGGATCTCGATGTTTGGCCGATGTATGATTTCCCACAGCTACACGTAACCTCGCACACTCCTTTGTAAATATCAGACGGGTGTCGATCTTTTTCGGTTTGAAGAGGGTCAGTGGTCTTTTTATCGCTTTTGAATCTTGCCAAGACGTTGTGCTTGGCGAGAACTCTTGCGATTCTCTGTGAAGTCCCGGTGCACAGTGGGCCCAAATCAGAAAAAGCTGGCCAAAAATCAAATTTTCAACTTTTTTGAGATTTTTTCGACAGTTGTTTTATTGTTCCCCTTAATGTCTTCTCTAAGTTGCATCCCTAAGTGGCTTCATTATGCTCTCTGTTAAGCGACAGCAATCAGTCAAAAGTCAGAGAAATAAGGCAGTCAACGGCGACGTCATTAGGCAATTAAAATACAGTGAAACCTCTCACTTACGGACAGTAACGGTCCTAGAAAATGTGTCCGTAAGTGAGAGGTGTCCGTAAGTTGGAGGTGACCCTAAGAAAACATAATTTTTACGCTTTATTTTACCACGAAAATATTATACTGTAGGAATTTAAGGCAGCTGAAAGAAATCCTTTTATTTCAAATATCACTTCTGAATAATTAAAAATAATTTGGAAATAATAAAATAACGTAATGCATTTACTCATATATATTTAAAATTCTCGAAGCATTTACACATTTTAATATGTATACATACAAATCCATAGCTCACTTAGGCGTAAAGAAATCATTGATTTTGGTTTGTTTATTTCTTTTTGTAACAAATTCTTTTTCAAAATTTAACTGTACATCAATAAGGCTACTTAATGCCTCGCTGTTGCCTTTTGAAATGCAAAATTTTTTTAACAGTTCAATTTGATGCAACGCACCGGCATACGATGCCACAAGCATCTCTTCCACTATTGGCTCAGACTCACTGTCATCACTTTCACTGATTTCGCCGTCAACCTCGTGGTCCACGGTTGACAAATTAGAATCAATGCTCACATATTCAGTACTTTCGCCAGCATCATTTAACAAAATGTCCAACTGCAAGCCATCTGTAACATCTTCCACCTCTGGTGTTGATTCAATTTTACAGAACCCCGATTTAACAAAACAATTACACACGGTTGAACTTTTTATGTTTTTGATCGCTCGATCAATCCAAAATATTGCATCAAGAACAGTTATCGACTTCCCCACACGAATGTGGGAATGCCCGTGGTCAACTTTAGACATCATGCTTTTTAAAATGAACTGTCTGTAGAGGACTTTGAAATTTTTAATGATGTCTTGGTCCATTGGTTGTAATACACTTGTATTGTTTGGAGGGAAAAAAATTTGATATTTTTTAACTTTAAATCGGGATGGCAAGGAGCATTGTCAAGAAACAGCAAAATCTTTCTTTTTTCCTATCCAATTTTTTTATCGAGTTTTTGCAACCACTCTGTCATTATCTCTGTAGTCATCCAAGCCTTCTTATTTGATTTCCACGTAATGGGTATTTTATCTTTACTCACTCCTTTGAAGCACCTTGGATTTTCAGCATTTCCTATCACCAGCGGTCTCAGAAAATCACCTTCCATGTTTGCGCCAAGTAAGACCGTCAGCCTCTCCTTAGACGCCTTCCCTCCAGAGCATTTATCTGATTTTAGGGCCAGGGTTTTGTTAGGTAAGGCTCTAAAAAACAATCCTGTTTCATCTGCATTGTAGATGTCCCTGGGTTCGAAGTTTTCTAGCAGCACAGGTAACCTTTCAATCCACTCCGTAGCACCTTCTTTGCACACCTCTGCAGCCTCCCCGCACACAGCTTTAAACACGATATTATGTCTTAAACGAAATTTTTCCAGCCACCCATTTGAGGCCTCAAAGTTCTCTATACCCAGTGCCACTGCAACTTCAAGCGCTTTTTCCTGTAAAAGTGGTCCGGAGACTGGCAAATTATTTGCCCTCACTTTCGTGAACCACTCGAAAAGAACAGCGTCCAATTTGTTTCTCGAAGGAATCACTTTTTTAACGTTTTCATTATGATTTTCCATCCACAACTTCATGATGATCTCCTTCTGCTTCAGAATATCAGCGATTTGAGTGTTACTCACACTAAAATGAACCGCTAATTTACGGACACCACTCTTTTCTTTATCCGCAAATTCCAACATTTGCACTTTCTCTCGTAAGGAAAGACTTTTACCCTTCGGCATCGCGTAATAAAATCGAGATGCCCCCTAGCACCGTAAACAGTACAGTAACAGAACTGTCAAAACGCACAAGTGACGGCAAGGTGGCACAGTTGTAGAGGTTCGAAAGGTACTGAAAGTGCGTGATCTGTCGAAAGCCCTTAAGAGTTCTACATCCAACAGTAGAAGACGGCTGGTAATTGGCTGCGTATGAATCATAGGCAGCCGATTGCTCGAGGGCAGCGGTCACCCTACGCGCGTCTTACCGAGGCTTTCTTCGTGGCCGTGTCCCGCAACCCTCGGGGCCAAGGCCTCCGTGAGGTGCTCCTTCGTTTGGGATTAGCATTTCCAAGAATTAATTCCAGGACACCCTTTTGTTTATTACCCCTCTGCGAGTTGTGTTACCTGTAGACTGCTGCGTACGAATCATAGGAAACCGCTTGCTCGAGGGTCCTACGCGCGTCTGGGCGGGGTACTCTTCCGTTTGGGATTAGCATATCCAAGAATGCATTCCAGGACACCCTTTCGTTCATTCCCCCATATGCGCATTCTTGTATCTTCACAAGTTTGACCATTTTCCCTGTTCTCTTTCCCCCAGCTATTCATAAATGCTATTTTTCGAGGAAAAACTTTCCATTTTTGAGATATGGGTCAGAAAACCCATGGCGATGGTGTCCGCATAAGAGATAAATTTTGCCCAACAAGGTGTCCGTGTCCGTAAGTGGGAGTGTCCGTATACTAGAGGTTCGATCCTCATACAAATGCATATCCTTCTGCCGGGGAATTGAATACTGTCCCTAAGTCAGAGGTGTCCGTAAGTCAGAGGTGTCCGTGAACAGAGGTTTCACTGTATGTATCAATCGGCTAAAGCTTCGGGTAATGGATTATAATTTTAAAGTATATTTTGCTGTTAAATGCATCATATAAGAAATTTTATTTTTATGATTAAATTTTGATCATTTAGCTCATTAACATTGGCCTTAAACTTTTATTGAATTTTTTCCGTAAGTTACATATAAAGCGTGAACAATGTTTTCCATCGAGACTTATCGACACAAATATTTTTGCATTGTTAGAAAGTGTCAAGATCGTACGTAAAGAATCAAAATAAAAATCTTGTGGATATTTGTCTTTGGCGACTTCTGGCCATTAATCTGTTGCGTGGCATGCTTCACCGCCCCAACTTCCTACCCGAGCGCACGGTCCACATAGGGAGACAATCTCTCTTTAGGAGAACTCTCTTAAATTAATAAATCGTATTTTTTACTTCATTCAAGGCATAAAACAATTCCTTATTTACATTTTGACACCATGCGTACTTATTCATTTGCTTTGTTAGTTCCATAACCGAGCGACTGCTTGCCTATTCCCAATGACTTTTTGATATGATACATAATTAAAATATTGTTTATTTAAAATATTGGCAAGAATTTACTTTCTTGTTGATGTAAAAAAATGCTTGCTTGAGAAAATGGTATATTCTAACAAAATAAAGGAATAACTTAAAATTTATAACCAAAGTTTATGTATAAGAATAATAATATAAGGTTAACTGAAGGAGTGTGGCGCATGCATCAAACTGCATAGGGGCTTACCACCGATGACAGTCAGTGTATGGTATACCAATGAGAAGGGTGTAATCAAAGGAAACTTGACGATGGTTATGGAGAGTGAGCACCACGTGACTCGTCTTGAGCTGCATGATGAAACTGAAGTGAAAAATGGAAAAAAAAGTTTGAGTTAATATTGCGGAAGAAATATATTTCTGAGTATAGGTGTGATAGGAAAATTCAGAATGACTGGAGCCGAGGAAGTCAAAAATATTGTTAAAATATCTTTTCAGGAGATTTAATTTCATCAATAAAATGGAAATCGAGCCAAAACTTTCAACGGAATAGCGTTTTCCGAAAGAAGACAAAGTATGTTGTTATAGTCAGAAGTGTTACTCTCACCTGAAGAGCACAAGTCAGCCATCTTCAATTTAGGTAAGTCCTCAGCTATTTTGAATAGTCAGGAACCTGGAATTAGAATACAGTCTACACCGACTTTATCAGATATAAAAATCATTGATCGTTATTTTTTCCTACCCAGACGAATCACCTCGTGATAAACCATAAAATCTATTTGGAGTTGCTGAGAAAGATCTAAATGAAGGAAAACTTTAAGTTTAATGGCTAAATACCTAGGCTGCTGAGCTATCCTTTGCGGCATCGACGAAATATAGATTCAGTGGGGACAAGGCTACTTAAAAATTGATTAAAGATATCACAGCGATCACAGCAAGAGCGATAGATGTGCTAAGTCAATTAAGGAAAATTGATGAGAATCAAAGAGATTTTTCAACTTTAGAAGCCCTTTCACTGGTAGGTTCTGGCGATGTCACCAAAAATCGATGTTCACTTCCACGGAGAAGCAGCTTAAAAATACTGGCATTAGCTCTATCCAAGCTACAGGAGTGCGAAGTTTGCAACATATTCAACCTTTCCAGAGAGAATTGTTGCTAGTGAAGAAGTTGATTTTTCTGAACTATGTGTACAGACAGCTTCCAGATTCGTCAGAAGCATATCAGTACAAGTGAATAAGCATGTTAAAAGTTGTACCTACCCTTTTGTGCAGGCATGGATTGGATTGTGGGACCTGACGTTATTGAACGTGAACACTCTCGAAGGTGAATCTTAGGGATGGAAGTAAGCACCAGATGGATAGAAAGAAAAGTATTATCCAAAGCTTATTTAAATCTACTATGGACTTATTGTAGATTCCAGAACAGAGCTGTAAAATTTCCAATGATGTAGATTCTGCAAGAAGATATTTTGCGGAAAAGAATCTACCCAAGTTACTGGTTCCCCTCTATTACTTTCTAAGTTTCAAAATGTTTCTTTAGTTTATATGACATGATGACATCAGGCCGAATCTCATTGTGTAATTCATGGCTATGATATTGTGTGGGATGATTTGATAGCAATATTAGATTTGATTTTGGGGTTTTCGGTCATTCCTAAGTCCTCAACCAGCAGCCATATCATACCTTGCATTAGTTATCTACTGCAAATTCACATTGGAGCTATATATTTTACTCTATGTTTGGTACTATTCTTTCTGCAGTGAACAAGGTTATCATACTGGTGCGGCTAGGCTAAGGAATCTATTCTTCCAATCCGCCAACTTGTGGACTGGGTGTTTTGTAAGTGAGAAATAAGGACGGACACACACAAATATAAGAAAATGGACACCAGATAAAAATATAACGATCGGCACTCTATGAATAACCGATTAAATTACAAATGTTGAAATCCAATGTTATCATTTTAACACTAAACCTTCCACTGAAAATATAAATAAAAGGCTTAGGCTTGACCCCATATATTCAAAGATTTCTGATTTTCTCACCCTGAGGGTCACTTTCATCATCGCTCAAAGAAGACGTAACGGAGGAAACCTCCGTAGAATGTTTTCCGATTCTGACTATTTCGTGATTCCAGTTCCGTGACTTAGTTTTTCCATGTAGTTTCCTTAAGTAGTAGTCATTTCATTATAAAATATTACATTGGAGTAGATATGGAATACTTGTATTGTTGCTGTAATCATTTTATAATGTTCCTATGTTTTCTTATTTAGCTTTTCCCTATGTATCATATCAATATTTGAATTTATACAATAGATATGGTTGAACTAATGTCAAAAAAGAACAAAGTAGGTTATTATACTTTGGATTGACGTCTTGAGCACCTTAACACAGCTTCTGATTTTTGGCCAGCTTTTCCCGATTTGGACCCACTGTGAGGCGACGTATGGTAAGAGAGCGTATGCCTTTGCCTTCTCCTGTATTTCGGCTTCCCCGGTTCTCTTCATGGGCACATTACGTTTTTTGTCCTCCTTAAATGCGATTCTATCCACCAGTTGTCGGCTATAGTGTCGACGTATTGGCCTTGTTCACCAGGATACCAATTGAAGATGCCATCGAAAGTATTAAGACACTAACGGAAAGAGGACTTCCTGAGGATATTCCGTAAATGGTGGAATTTTGCCTAAAGAATTCTTATTTCTCGTGGAATGGAAAATTCTACAAGCAATCTATGGGATCTCTCCTATCCCCTGTCATTGCATACTTATAATTGGAGGAATTTGAACGGAAAGCCCTGGATTCATATGATAAGAAACCAAAACTATTCGTGAGATATGTCGATGACACCTTCGTCATATGGCCACGTGGGACTGAAGAACTAAAAATATTCCTACAACACCTAAACAGCCAAAATAACTCCAATTCACAATGGAAATTTAAGTTAATAACAGACTTCCCTTCTTGGATGTTCTCATCACCAAGAAATTGGATGGCAGTTTCGGACACTCAGTATACAGGAAGAAAACGCACACTGACCGTTTTTTGAATGCCAAATCTCACCATCATCCTGGCCTAAAAGCTTCAGTCATCCAAATCTTATTTCACAGGGCATATGCCAACTCGGATGCAGACTCGCTCGCCAGAGAAAAACAGCACCTCCTGACTAAACTCAAAATGACTGGCTATAGCCGACAACTGGTGAATAGAATCGCATGTAAGGAAGACAGAAAATGTAATGTGCCCATGAAGAGAACCGGGGAAGCCGAAATACAGGAGAAGGCAAAGGCATACGCTCTCTTACCATACGTCGCCGGGACTTGACAGAGAATGGCAAGAGTTCTTGCCAAGCACAACGTCTTGGCGAGATTCAAAAGCGATAAATAAACCACTGACCCTCTTCAAACCGAAAAAGATCGACACCCGTCTGATATTTACAAAGGAGTGTACGAGGTTACGTGTAGCTGTGGGAAATCATACATCGGCCAAACATCGAGATCCCTAAAATGTAGAATGGAGGAACACCAAAGGGCGACCAAAGAGAAACATTTTTGCCATTCCGTGGTGGCAGAGCTCGCCTGGTCAGAACCCGGCCACGTCATTAACTTTGAAAAATGTAAGATCATCGCCAGAAAAAATAAATACTTGCCTCGGCTAATACGATAGGCGATTGAAATAGCCAAACACCAAGAAAATTTCAACAGGGAAGACAGTTATCCTCTCTCATCTACGTTCAAACGTCTTTTACAACAATTGGATTCAAAAGTCCAGCCGGCCAATCAATCCGGGGAAGCCGAAATACAGGAGAAGGCAAAGGCATACGCTCTCTTACCGTACGTCGCCGGGACTTGACAGAGAATGGCAAGAGTTCTTGCCAAGCACAATGCCTGACTAGCTCAGGCATCAGGTATACAAAGGAACATGAATCTCTGCAGCTCATTAGGGACCTGAAGACGCTAGCTGTAACGTTAGCGAAACTGTTGTCCATTTAAATGAAGCAAGGCAGGAAAGACTCGAATAAACTGAACTCAGTAATTAGTAAGGAAATAAAAGTGACCCAGGAAATTACCGGCCTATATCGCTAACATCACTTTTATGCAAGATCCTCCAACACATTGTCGTTAGTAATAATATTATGACATTCCTGGATAATCGTAACTTCTTACATAGCAGTCAGCACGGCTTCCATAAGGGCAGGTCCTGCGAAACACAGCTTGTGCTCTTCCTTCATGATATCCTAAAATCAGGTGAATCGATTAAGCAAGTTGAGGCAATATTCCTTGATTTCAAGAAGTATAAATTGCAATCATGCCGAGTTAATAGAAAAATAGTGAATTGGATAAGTGACTTTCTCAGTGATCGAAAACAAAAAGTAGTTATTGATGGTTTTAGCTCTGATATGGTCGAAGTTACATCCAGGGTTCCTCAAGGAAGTCTGATCGTCCCTCTTTTGTTCACTATTTATATTAATGACCTAAGTTCTAGAGTTTGCAGTAAAATAAGATTATTTGCAGACGATACAGTTGTCTACTGTGAAATGAGCTAAGACGCGAACTTTGAAGCTCTGTCATCGTACCTCAACATCGTTCATTGGTGGTGCCAGGAGTGTGGGGTAGAATTAAATCTTAGTTAATGCACAACATTTCACTTCCTGCGAAAGTCATCACAAAAATGCTATACCTATACCGTAGGTGGAGTAAACATTGTCTTCAGATACAGTAAAATATCTTGGAATTACCTTAACACCTGATAAATCGTGGGGATTACACATACAGAACATATGTGGCGCAACATTAAAGAAACTAGGTTTTGTTAAACGTGTAATAGAATGAAAAAGGCAAAGAGAGCTACTACTTCGCTCTGGTTAGGCCACATCTCGAACACGCCACAAGCATTTGGGGCCCTGGTCAAATAGATTTAACCCTAAACATTAATAAAATACAAAGGAAAGAAGCGCGCTTTGTTAAAAATTGCCTAGAGCGTACACAGAGTGTCTCACAACTTTTATAGGAATTAAGGTGGGAGCCCCTAGAGACTCTGAGGCTACACACTAGGCCTAGCTTGCTTGAAATCCAAAAACTTACACCTTTACATGGCTGGTGACCTAACACCCATTGCCACACACCCATGTGGTGGCTCGTAGGGTATTATGTAGATGTAGATGAATACAGAGGCCGTAGCAAAAGAATCATTGCATCAAAGCTTGAGATCCAAAAATACGCTTCCGTGGAGTGAGTGAAACAAGAGCATAAATTTTTTTCACAAAAAAAAAGTGATTTCTGAATAAGTTGTGATACGGTTTAGTTCGGATGAAGATATTATGGCGTCATACCCAGACGAGACACCGAAGAGATGGACCAGATTTACCTGAAAGAAAGAAGGTTGATGACACCTGAAGTAAATACATTTTAAATAGTGAAATAATAAAACAGCCTTGCGTCTCACTACAAGACATTGCATGAGACAATGAGACTCACACCTGGGCACGCTGGGGTATGGTTCAGAAGAT